>CP124717.1:43637500-44887500 GCA_031232105.1 Capsicum rhomboideum | reverse complement strand
CCGAGTCTCCGATAGAGTTAGAAGAAGGGAAGCAACTGACAAGATAGTCAAGAAAGCTCTAGCAGCTTTGGGAGATTCCTCAAGTGATTCAGATGAAGAGATAGATGGTGATAACACAACCATGTTCGTGATTGAAAATGAGTCAACATGATCTGATTCTTGCCAGCTTTCATGGACAAATCTGATGATGAGGTAACCTTCTTTGATGTTCAAAAACACTTGAGAAACTATTCTAAGAAAGAATTAAGATCTTTATCTAGTGTCTTAATCGACACTTTTCACAATCATGCTATTAAAAATGAGTCTCTAGCTGATGAACTGAACAAAATTGAAATAGAGAAGGCCTTCCTATCCTCAAGGAATTCAGAGCATGAAGTAGAAGTTGTTGATTAAAAATGAAAACAATATGTTGAGTGACAAACTCAAAAGAATATCTGGGAAGTTGGAGGCATCTGAGACATTCACAAGTCTAGAAAATAAGCTGAAAAAGGTCAGTTTAGACCCAGTTACCTCTTTTGAACGAAATAGGGAGCTAGAAAAGAATTTTAATAACACTAAATATGAGTTAGAGAAATCCCTTTGTTGGACCACTTCATCAGAGATTCTTACTAAGCTGAGTAGTATGAGGTCCAATGTTATAGAAGGTCTTGGATTTAAAAAAGACACTGCTCCATACAATCATCATAGCAAGTATGCTTCAGTTCAGATAATTGACTATGTACTCACTGTGGGAAGAATGGTTACTATAAACAAAAATTTCAAGATCTTCTCAAATCAAAGAGAGGAAATCTAAATTTTGCTCAAACCATCAAGGGAACTGGTCCCAAGGAGAGAAAACCAAGCCTACATGGATAAAGAGAAATCTTATCCATCCTTTTACTCATTTAAAGGGACCCAAGCTCATATGGGTTCCCAAGTTTAACAAATGACTATGAATGCAGGTAGAAGTGAGAGGAGTTAGTCAACAAATTCAAAAATGGTTCATAGATAGTTGCTGCTCAAGGAATATGACTGGTAAACTAAGGATTTTCCCTCACTCAAAGCATTTCAAGGATGTAGTGTGTCATTTGGGGATAAAAATTAAGGACATATTCTTAGTGTTGGTCAGATTGGTAAGTCTCTTGCTCATGCTATTTAAGACATTTACTATGTGAATGGTCTAACATATAATCTGTTGATTGTGTCTCAAATATATGACAAAGGAAATGAGGATTTAAAAATATATATGTTGCAGAGATTGATTCTATCTATGGTGAGAATTTAAAATGTCTAAGCGCTATTGGAAATGATGATAAGCTATGGCATAAAAGGTTAAGGCATGTGAGCTTTTCACTGCTCAACAATCTAATGTCAAAGGAACTGGTGCATGAACTACCCAATAGAAAGTTTGTGGATTTAAGGTGTGTGCTGCTTGTGTTAAAGGAAAGTAGGTTCATTCCCTTTTCAAGCCAAAGAAAGTGGTTAGTTCTTCTAGGCCACTTGATCTCCTTCACATAAATCTTTGTGGACCTATGAGAAATCCAACTAGTAGAGGAAAGAAGTATGTTTTTGTAATTGTAGAAGACTATTCAAAGTAGAAGTATGTTTTTGTAATTGTATAAGACTATTCAAAATACACCTGGACCTTATTCTTAAGAAGTAAGGATGAAACACTTCAGGTGTTCATTTTGTTTTCCAAACAAGTTCAAATCATTATGGGTAATAAGATAGTGATCATCTGATCAGATCATGAAACTGAATTTGAAAATGCTAACTTCGATGAGTTTTATACTGAAAATGGTATTAGTCATAATTTCTCAGCTTCTCGAACTCCTCAACAAAATAGAGTTGTCTAAAGGAAAAATAAGACTCTTGAAGATATTGTAAGGACAATGCTGATTGCCAGTGGAGTATGCAAAAGTTTTTGGGAAGAAGCAGTGAACACTGCATGCTACGTGACGAACAGGTGTTGATCAAGTCCCTGCTAAATATAAACCCCTATGAATTGATGTTTGGAAGAAAACCCTAGGTATATCATCTTAGGGTGTTCGAATGTAAGTGCTTTGTCCTAAATAATAGTAAGGACAATTTGGGGAAATTTGATCCTAGAAGTGATGAAGGAGTGTTTCTTGGTTATTAATCTCAAAGCAAAGCTTACATAGTCTTTAATAAATAGACTCAATATGTTGAGGAAAGTATTCATGTGATTTTTGATGAGATGAATGAGCTAGGTAAAAAGAAAAGCCCAGATGAAGAAGACATAAAAGAACTCCTACATAGCCTCAGAGAATCAGTTGATCTATTTAATTCAACATCCGAAAACCTATCCAAAAGTGAACAGGGTAAAAATGAATCGGCTGGGAATATCTCTTCTTCAACTCAAGTTTCAGATGCTCCAGAACCTAATACATCTAGAAAGGATCACAGTGATCTCCCACTTACTGTTGAAGGAGGTGAAGAAGAACCAAGGAGGAACCAAGTACCAGATGACAATAAGATGAATTGCAATTATCAAACTGGATACACTTGAAGTCTCATGCTATGGACAACCTGGTTTCTCTACTTGACTCAGGAATGCACACTTGATCTAAGACAAAAAACATGGTTTCCTTCTCAACATTCTTGTCTTAAATTGAGCATAAAAATATCAAGAAAGCTTTGAAACATGAAGACGGGATTACAATGCATGAGGGGCTTTATCAGTTTGAAAGGAATATAGTATGACATCTGGTTCCTAAATCCTATGATAGAACTGTTATAGGGACCAAGTGGATGTACAAAAATAAACTAGATAAGTTTGGAGCTACAATAAGGAACAAAGCTAGGCTAGTGGTGTAAGGATACAATTAAGAAGAATGCATAGATTATGATGAAAAATTTGCTCCAGTTGCCAGGATAAAAGCTATTCACATTCTCATTGCTTTTGCATCCTATATAGAATTCAAACTATTTCAGATGGTTGTAAAAAGTGTATTCTTGAATGGATACCTAAAGAAAGAATTATATATGAAGCAGCCCCAGGGTTTGAAAGTCATGAATTTCTAGATCATATGTTCAAGATTGAGAAAGCTCTCTA
This sequence comes from Capsicum rhomboideum, assembly GCA_031232105.1. Taxonomy (NCBI): domain Eukaryota; kingdom Viridiplantae; phylum Streptophyta; class Magnoliopsida; order Solanales; family Solanaceae; genus Capsicum; species Capsicum rhomboideum. Next base: position 44,884,445 of record CP124717.1, on the reverse strand, counting down.
TGGGTTGAAACAGGCACCAAGAGCATGGTATGAAAGGTTATCCAAACTCTAACTTCATAATGGATTCAAGAGAAGGAAGATTGACAACACTCTCTTATAAAAATTCAGAGGAAAAAATCTACTCATTGTGCAGGTATATATGGATGATATCATATTTGGATCAACTTAAAAGTCGATGTGTGATAACTTTGCCAAACTCATGGGAAGGGAGTTTGAAATGAGCATGATGACTAAGCTTAAGTTCTTTCTTGGGCTACAGGTGAATTAAAATTATGATGGAGTTCTAATTTGTCAGCAAAAGTACATCCTTGAGCTGTTAAAGAAATATAATATGGAGGATGCTAAGCCAATAAACACTCCAATTGGCACTTTCATCAAATTAGATAAAGATGAACCTGGTCCCCCTGTGAATGAGACTATGTATCAAGGTATTGTAGGTTTTCTCTTATTTCTAACTGCAAGTAGGTCAAACATTATGTTTAGTATTGGAATATGTGCAAGATTCCAAGCATGTCTAAAAGAGTCTCACTTGATGGCAACCAAGTGAATTTTGAGCTACTTAAAGGGAACAACTAATCGTGCTCTTTTCTATCCATCTGGGAAACTTTGTCACTGAAACCTAGTCCATGCCCATTTTTGTGATTCATGTTTTGGTGAATTGCCTAACCTATTGGAAGGACCAGTTACATTAACTGGTGTCCCAGTGTACAATTTTGCAGTTGCACGTATTGTCTTATGTGCCAGCTGTCCAGTACTCTCTGGATAGTGTCAGTATATTAGTGGGACAAATTCTCAGTGGTCCTTCTTCAACATCCACCAATGAGGAAGCTTCTCTCCCATTTCTCATCGTATATATATTCATCATCCTTGAGGAGAGAAGCTTGAATTTTTGCATAATCTGAAAAAGAAATTTTTTTCAAGCAAAAGCCTCGTCTATTGTTGCAAAGGTTTAGCAATTTAGAAGCCACTTACTCTTAGTGAAGTATGTCGTTGTTTCTAGGTTGATTGAGTCCTTTTTACATTGATCTTACAACTATAAACGCACATCTCATCTTAGATATTCTTGTGATTAGTTTTATGACTGAATTCATGTTGAGTCATTTTTCTAGCTAGAGTTAGCTAGTGGAGTTCTCACATTAGAGTTACTGTGAGTGTGTGTAGGAATAAATCTATTGCTAGTGAGTAGGAATTAAGAGTTTAATTCCTAGATTGCACAAGGGTTACAATTAGTTTGTTTGCTTGGTGATTAGTGGAGAGAGTGGTGAAATCCTACTGGGGTAGGTCATAGTTTTACTCCCTTGAGCAAGGAGGTGTCCACATAAATATCTCTTGTTATTTACTTTCTTGTAATTTCTCTGTGTTCTTACTGTTCTTCAATATTATCATAAATGAACCTGGTACTGAATCAGGTCTTAGCTATAGTGGTGGACTCTTACAAACCATTAGAATCTCAGCTAGCTACACTATATCAACTAATATATGTGTATTAATTAGTTAGGAGGCATCATATACATTATTTCTACTCGATTTGCATTTCCTTTTGTGGAAAGTGTTTGAGTGTCTATGAAAGTGACATTTTTACTCTTGCCTTGATTTATCTATGATTTTGAGACATTTAGACTTGATTATATACACTATTATTAATAGCTGCTAGTCTGGACTTGTCTCTTTTTGAAGTGAGTACTTTATGTGAGAAGTATCAAAATAATGCATTTTAGGACCGACACTCATGATTGCTTTGAATTTGGCTTAGTTAATGATGCTTCTGAGTACACGTAGCTTTGTACTCATGCTTATTTTCTTTCTGCACCTTGTTGTGCAGTTTCTGAGCCAGGTACTTTAGGTCGACAATTTGTAGCGGCATTAGAGTTTCTCTCAATATTCTAAGGTAGTTGCTTGGCTGATCCACAGTCTTTTTGGATCTTTTCTATCTTTTCTTTTTATGTCATGTTCTGCTTTTTCAGATGTTTTAGCAATTTATGATATTGTATTCAAAATCTTTGAGGCTTGTACAAGTGATATCAGGTTCTTGAAGGAGTTATATTTAAATTTGTATTTCTTGTATGTTTTTATTAAAATATCATTTATGACTAGTATGGTTTTGGATGTTAAATTTCATAGTTTTTCATACTTTTGTTTTATGTTTTTGCGATATTTCGGTTAGTTACCTATTGATGGATTAGATACATATCATCGTTTTTCTGATTTTCAAATAATGATAACTTGGTAACAGAGCACTAGGTTCATTGGTCTTACAAGTACAAGTCATGTCTAGTAGAGTCTTGTGGATCGGTGCAAAGACGTCTGTTATCTATCTTTAAGAAGCTAAAGGACTTAAGGAAAATTCCATTCTTTCTTTCTTATCGTGCTTACTTGATTCCATCAGCTGCTAAATTTTTTTGTTTCATTCTCTCACTGATGGTAAGGACATGTGCTATCATAGTTAGAGATCAGGAGCCCATTCCAGCACCCATATATACTGCTTGTGTCATGGCACACAGATAAGCCAGGGGGTTATGTTAGGGTCGAGGTTGTGTTGTACCACCTGTTAGGGTTAGATCACAGACATCTGGTAAGGTTATAGCTAGAGTAAAATCCCTTGACATTGAGAGTGACTAGATTCTAGAAGGAATTATGGGCCCAGTTCAGGCACCACTCAATCTTGTAGCTATCCCAATGCTTTAAGATGATTTTATCTGTATGTTTGGTTTATTAGAAGGTATTACTCGACCGGTGGCTTACTAAGTACTCCAGATGGTTCACAAACTAGGACAGGAGGGTAGACTTCTAATCAATAGCTGATCGAGTTTTTAGGACCCAGTAGGCTAGCCAACCTTAGTATCAACTTCTATTTTTAGAGGTACGCCTTTGCTAGGTATTGGTGTGCCAGTTTGGGTTTTCTAATGAGTAGTAAAAAAGGTTTGAACATTTCAGGAAGATGGATCCACCTCATTTTTAGGGTGGACATGGAGAGTGTGCATACAAATTTCTTGTGAGTTTCCATAAGAGGTTGCAAAATATGGGGTTGGTGGATTCCCACCGAGTTGATTACACTACTTTTAGATGTATGGCCTAGCCAAGCTGTGGTGGCAACCTTATGTTAATTCTAGACTAGTAGGGTATCCTCATATGACTTGAGAGTAGTTTGATCAGGGTTTTTTAGAGTGGTTCATTCCCTGCATCTTAGAGAGGAGAGAAGGAAACAATTTGAGCACTTGAGTCAGGATGGTATTTCTATGATTGAGTATGCGATTAGGTTTCATGCCTTGTCTCGTCATGCTTTGGTGATTTTGCCAGATGAGATCAAGAGGATTTATCAATTTGTGATATGTTTGACTTATCATATTTATGTAACAACATTTCAGACAGCCTTGTCTGAGGTTTTTTTTAAGAGGGTGATTGAGGCAGCCAAGGAGTTTGAGCTTATATGTCATGATGAGTTTACTGATTTAATGGACAAGAGGGCTTACACTTTTTATTCTTTCAATGGTACCTCATCTGGAGGGTGGGAATCATTCAAGAGAGGTTTTCTCAATCTAGTAGATCGGTTCATACAACTATTTAGGTATACGAAGGAGGTTATTCTGGAGGAGACTCTTATAGTTTGAGTTAGACTACTCAAAGTTATTCTCAAAGGCCTTCTGTTCATGCTAGATTTTTTATTATTATTTGATTCCTCCACAGTAGTTGGGAGTTGCAAAATCTTACTTTACTTGTAGTGATCCCAACATTAAATGAGGGATTGCCCATATTCCAGATAGTGAGGTCTGCAACAGAGTTCTTGTCTCTATCTAGAGTAGTAGCACCTCTATCTAGGGACGGTGGTGCTTTTTAAGAAGGTAGAGGTGTAACACAACCTGGGAGAGGTGGTGGTAGATGAGTTACTCAGACAGAAGGTTATTATTCTTATTGTTATGTATTTTTTGGTAGAGTAGAGGTAGAGAGCTCTGATGCAGTTATCACAATTATTGTCAATATATGTCATTGACCTGCTATAGTCTTATTTGATTTTGGTTCTACTTTCTTCTATGTGTCTGTGTATTTCACATCGAGCCTTAAAATAATGTGCAATTATCTTTCTATGCCTATTCATGTTTCCACTTAGTGGATGATTTCTTAGTGGTAGATCGAGTGTATCGACCTTGTGTTGTGACTTTTTTAAGTTATGATATGTGGATAGACTTAATTATTCTCAATACGATATAATTTGATATGATTTTGGGCATGGATTGTCTTTTTCCAAATCATGCTTTTATGGATTATAATGTGAAGACAATCACCATAACCAAACCTGGTGTCTCAAGTTAGAGTGGGAGGGTACTCATGGTTCATATATGAAGAAGATTATTTTATTTTTGAAGGCTCAATGATTAGTTGAAAAGGATAGTCTCTCTTATTTGTGTTTTTCTTTTGATAGTAGTGCTGACACACCTTCTTTAAAGTTAGTATCGGTAGTTGGAGATTTTCTAAATGTGTTTCTAATATACTTTCCCATGGTTCTACCCCATCGAGATATTAATTTTGGCATTGATTTGGAGCTGGGCACTCAACTCGTTCCTATTTCTTCCTATATGATGGATCTGGGGAGTTAAAGGAATTTGAGGATCTATTGAGTAAGGGATTCATTAGACATAATGTTTCACATATGGGTGCTTTGGTGTTGTTTGTGAAGAAGAAGGATGGGTCTATACTGATGTACATTGATTATCGACAGTTGAACAAGACAACCATTAATGAAAGGTATTCTATCCCTTGCAATGATGACTTGGTTGATCAGCTTTAGGGTGCTTCAATATTTTCAAAGATGGACTTAAGGTCAGGCTTTTCTTATATTACATATCTCGTTTGACCAAGCTGACTCAAAAGAATATTATTTTTTAGTGGTCTGATAAGTGTGAAGAGAGCTTTTAAAATCTCAAGACTTTGTTGACTTCAACTTTGCATGTGGAAGGTGAAGGATTCATGGTGTATTTTGATGCTAAAAGGAAAGTCTTATGCTTTAATGTATTTGGAGACTCACGAGAAGAACTAGGTCACTCATGACTTAAAGTTAGCAGCAGTAATATTTGCTTTGAAGATTTGGAGGTACTACTTATATGGAGTTGATTGTGAGGTTTTCACTAATCATCGGAGCCTACAGTACATATTCAACTAAATTTGAGACAATGAAGGTGGTTAGAGTTGCTTCAGGATTATGTCATGTCTATATTTTAACAACTAAGTAAGTATAATGTGGTGGCTGAGCCTTGGATAGGAAGGCAGTGAGTATGGGTAGTCTTGCCTTGTTATTAGCTGAGTAGCGGCCCTTAGATATGCATGTTCAGAGTTTTTCATATAGCTTCTTGAGACTTGACATTTCTGAGCTTGGTAAAGTTTTGCTTGTTTTGAGGCACAATCACTTTTGATAAAACAAGATTAATGCCAGATAGTTTGAATATGGAGAGTTTTGCATGATTTGGAACAAAATGTTAAAAGGTGAAACTAAGAAAGCAATTCTAAGACAAGAAGGTATTTTGAGGATCAACGGTCGAATTTATGTTCCTAGAGTTGTTGATTTAACTAGGTTGATCATGGAGGAAGTTCAGAGTTTGAAGTATTTGTCGAGAGCTGGGAAAATGTATCATGATTTGAAGCAATAATATTGATGGTGTAAGATGAAAATGGACATCGTGGAGTTTATGATCAGGTGTTTGAATTGTCAGCAAGTGAAGTATGAACAACAGAGACCAGAAGGTATGACTCAAAGGATGTTTATACTTTGTAGAAGCGGTAGAAGTGTGAGTGTATTGCTATGGAATTTGTAGTTGGGTTGCCTTAAACTTTGGAAAAGTTTAATGTTATTTGGGTCATTGTGGATAGATTGACCAAATCATCACACTCTGTGTTAGTTCAGACTACCTACAATTTTGAGAGGTTGGCTAAGATCTTCATTTGGGAAATTGTTTGTTTGCATGGTTTGCACATTTACATAATTTCAGATCGAGGTACTCAGTTCACATTGAACTTCTGGAAGTCCTTGCAACAGGAGTTGGTACTCAGTATAATACTTCACCCTCACACAGATGGTCAGTCTGAGAAGACTATTAAGATGCTAGAGGACATGTTTCAGGCATGTGTTATTGATTTTGGAGGTCATTAGACTAGTTCTGGCCCGTGGCAGAGTTTGCTTACAACAACTATTATCATTCCAACATTTGAATGGCACTATTTTAGGCCTTCTATAATAGGAAGTGTAGGTCTCCTATTTGTTCGTTTGATGCTTTTTAGGTTAAACTGTGGGGTACAAACTTGATGAGAGATGCCATGAACACAGTAAAAGTGATTCAGGACGAACTTCTTACAGCTAAGAGTAGGCAAAAGAGCAATGTAGGTTACTAGGTTTGAGATTTGAAGTTCATGATTAGAGAGAAGATATTGTTAAAAATATCACCTACGTAGGATGTCATGAGATTTAGGAAGAACGGCAAGCTTAGATCGAGGTTTATTGATCCGTTGAGGTTCTTCGATAATATTAGAGAGGTGGCCTATGAGTTGGCCTTACTCTTGGTGTTTCAACTGTGCATCCTATTTTTCATGTATTGATGTTGAAAAAGTATTATTTTGATGGTTCTCATGTGATTTAATGAGATTTGCATCAAAATTTAAATTTTTAAGGGGAGCCCATGACTATATTAGATAGGCAGATTCAGAAGTTGAGGTCAAAAGAGATAGTCTCTGTGAAAGTTTAGTGGAGGCATCATTCGATAGAGAAGGCTACTTCGAAGACCGAGTTAAACATGCAGAGCCGATATCCCCAGCTTTTTGGTGGTTCAAATATACTTTTTATCCTTACGTTTGAGGCAAATCTGTGTTTTAATGGTGTATGATGTAACAACCCTCATGGTTTATTTGTAAATTTTTGTGTTTTTACCTATTTTACCCCTTCCCATAGCTTTAATATCGTATTTATGTTCTGTGGGGGTAGGTTTCATGATTCTAAGTTGGTTGGGTGAGTTTTAAATGAGTTTTTATTTTTATTTTTGATGGTTGGAAGGTTGAAAAGTTTGACCAAAGTCAATATTTGATGAAGATTAGCTCGAAATGAAATTCTGACAGTTTCTTTAGGTTTGGAAGGGGAAGGTGATTTTTTAAGTTAGTTGGACTATTGGTTCAAGTCCTGAGACGTTCGGATGAGATTCAAATCATTGGTTGGAAATTTGGAAATTTAGAACTTAAGAATTGACCTTCTTTAACATTTGTTCAAGATAACCACCGATCAGTGTATTGATAGTTCCAACTGGTTTATAAAGTTGTTTCTAATCTAGTATCATATTTGGGTTTTCCTCAAGGGGCTCAAAATGAATTTCGAGGGTCCATTTAGGAATTTTTAACATGATGTTATTTGTTGTCAGTTGTTGTATTTGGTTCCTCCTTCACGATCTCTAAGGGAAATCACATTCACGATTGAGGGGATTTTCTAGGCCTCCGCGTTCGCAATAATTTGGTCGCATTCACACAAGGAAAAGAGGTTTAGTTCTGAGTCTATCCTCCTTCACAATTGAGAATAAAGGATAGCATTTATGATGGTTTGATTCTGGTCAGCATCACATTTGCAATGTGACCTTCACATTCACAAAGAACAATTTTTTATTTTCAAACATAAACCCATAATTCAATTTTGGAAGCTTGAAGCCACATATTTTGGGTGATTCAAAGGGGGGTATTCACGACTTCTTCATTAGATATGATTCTAAACTTTTATTTACACATTTTGTGATACTTTATTGATGACTCCACCTTTAAATCTCTATTTTAATTTGGGAATATTGGAGATTTTCGGGCTAAAGTTAAGAGATCAAATTTTGATGATATGAAGATTGATTTGAGCTCTGTTTTCGATGAAATTTTATATTTGAACTACTTACATTTTGGTAAAATAATTTTTAAATAAGATTTTAGTTTTACCCTTATGGGTTCGGGGTTAATTTTTGGGGCGACTTTTTGTGTTGGGATAAAGATATAGCAATATGAGTGTCTGTAGATTCATTTCCTTATGAATCCAAAAATGGGTAATGAGGGTCTTTTAGGAAGTTTAAAACCATTATTTGATTTGCGAGACTTCAATTATGGCAAGTTAAGATTTTCTTTGACTTATTTCGTAGTGATAGTGTATTGTTTGACTGTGTAAATGGATAATGGGTAATGAGGGTCCCATATAAATAAGATAATTTGAGACTGTATCTCTATATTATTAAAATATATACCGATGAGAACCTGATTTAGCTGTAACATTGGTGAAAATATTAGTATTTGCTCACTGATATGTTTGCAGTTGGCAGGTGGCTGATACTTGAGAGTTAGCATATAAATTGATTATTTGATCATATTTTCATATATTATTGATTATGTTGGGCTGATTTTTTGAGGTAGTGCTGAGGTCTTTGTCGGTGATATGCTGTTGAGGTTTTTATTAGCAAGTGTGTTCGATGCCATTTCTGAACGGGTCAGAGGTCATTTTCAGAGGGTGTCAAGATCATTTTCGGCTATTAGTTCGAGGTCAATTAAGGAAGAGCTTGAGGTTATGTTTTTAAGGTATATGGATCTCATGAGTACCTTATAGATCTAAGCTACCTATACTATGACATCAGATATATGCAGCTATTGATTAGATAGAATGCATGCATCATATACATTATTTTTTCTTGATTCATATTGCCTTGGTGTGGAAAGTTTTTAAGTGACTTTGAAAGTAGATTTTCTACTCTTTTTCATGATTTTTCTATTGTTTTGAGAAATCTAGACTTGATTTAGATACAATAATGTTGACATTAGTTGCTAGTTTGGATTTGTCATTTTTTGAAGTGAGTTTTTTATGTGAGAAGTATCTGATGAGGAAAGTTTAGGACAGACCCTTGTAATTACTTTAAATTTTGATCAGTTGATGATACTGCTGAGTAAACGTGGATTCGTACTCACACATATTTTCTTAGTGCACCTTGTTGTGCCTATTCTCTGCTGGGTATTTTAGGCTGGGGATCTTTAGCTGCTTTGGAGTTTCTCTCAAGATTTTAAGGTAGTTGCTTGGTTTATCTGCAATCTTTCTGAAACTTCTCTATATGTTCGTTTTATGTCATTTTCTCCCTTTTCGGATGTATTAGAGATTTATGGTATTGTATTAGAATTCTTAGAGGATAGTACTAGTGATATCAGATTCCAAAAAGAGTTGTATTTAAGTTCCACATTTCTTATAAATTTTTATTAAAAAATAATTTTATGACTCATAATAATTTTAAATGTTAAATTCCATTTTTTTTTTGTATTTCATTTTATATTTTTGTGATATTCAGATTGGCTTATCTATTGGTGGATTAAATAAGTGTCATCACTTTCTCGATTTTTAGATCATGACAATGAAGTACAGGATTCGCCATGAAATAAGTGTCACTAAAGTTTTCACACCAAAGAATCGGCGAATTAGAGATAGGGAGGGTAATTTCTAAGAGAAGATTGTGAATTCATAGTAGTTTAGAGGTAGCAATCGCAAGGGTGCAGTACTCAGCCTCGAAGGAGTAGACATTGAAATTATTTCTTAGTGGACCACAAGACTAGTCATGTGCCATAAAATATAGCAAAATGCGTGATGAGAGCAAAATACTGTGTAATTTAAGCGCTTCACTAGTCGAAAATAGTTTATTATAAAGATCGTTTCCAAAAGGATTGGTACAAATAATGTTTTAAAAGAAAAAAATGCTAAATATTATTCAGGTAATTACAATTTGAGTTTTTAATGGTTAAACCATGATTATTGACTATAAATAGAATTAACGATAATTGATAACAAAAACAATAGTTACTATCAATATGAGAAGTAAGCTAATAGATGCAAGATTGTAGCAACTAAACCCGATTTTTTTATCATTCTCTTTAAAATTTTATTGAGCCTTTTAAATTCAATACGTAATTAGTTTATTCAAAAATATAGTTAACATCTTCCGATTATCTATTAAGACGCCACAAGTTTAAACTAATATATGCCCCGAGAGTTTGCAAGAACAGTGGCTAGAAAATAGATCTTTGGATGATTTCTAACGAATATCATCAACTTATAACTAAAGATATATTATTCAAGAGCCTCTTTAGATTTCTCAATTAAAATTTTCAACTTCAGCTAAATCATATTTATATCCATACCCAGCATAGAACACCTCTTCTTCCAATTAAAGCATTCAAAAGTATCTCAATATTCAATTAAAACTACTAACCATGACTTCAAACAATTAAACAAGAATCTAATCTAAAAACATCAATCAATATATCATGTTTGTCAAAACCCTAAAATAAATTACTCTATGCTATTAGAAAAAAAGATTGAAGAATAAGAATGAGGAAACAGTACAATCAATGATTGATCCAAACTTTCATATTGAATCGAATCATGATGAAAAGTGGTGTATTTCAGACTCATACACTCCTCCAATGATTCCTAGATCAAAAGTCCTCGATAAAATGTGTTTTTCATGTATTCATAGAATACCTGACAAGGTTTTCCTTTAACTCAAAGAACAAAAATCTGTCTGACACATGTTTGGCTCTTCGGAGCTACACAAGTTTCTAGCACCCATGCCTTTTTGTTCTTTTCCACAATTTCATATCAATGGGTAAGGTTCATTAATTTTTCCCTAAGTCAAATCCTTGGAATTTCCAAGTCAAATAGATCAACATGCAAGGGTAGATCTTTTTTCTTTTATTTTTTACGTGCGTACTTGATCCTCAAATTCAACACTCAATCCATATTATTTTCTCGGACTTTTACACACTCTTTTATTTCTCAAAATATTTATTTTAGCTCTATATTAGCTTGGGAAGACGTCACGTGTAATGAGCATGAATTCATCATTTATTAGCTCAAACTCAATTAAAGTGTAGTAAATAACAAGCGAAGTATAGCTAAAAATCCAAGTTTATAGAATACCACCAATGCATCGTAGTTTTACAATCGTCAATATCAGTCATTCAGTCAAAATCACATAAGCCATGTAAAGAGTGTTTTTCATAAGATGGGAAGAACAAATCATGAGTAGGATGGTTTTGTCATGACCCAAAATCGAAACTGTGATGCCATTTGTTACACCCTCCGGTACAAGTAAGGCTATCCCAATCCAAACACAATTATAGAAGTAAAACAGAAGCGGAAGAAGTAAGAACTAGAAATAATCCCCAAATGACATAAGAAAGAGGTATAATATCAACTTAACATCCTAGGTCTGGTTGTCACTAGTACAAGCCTCTAATACCAAATATAATGAAATAGTTTAAAGTGTATTGAATGAGAATAAGCATAAGACAAATGAAGAAGAGATCTGGGTAAGGTCTGAGATCCTACAGAGTCTACCTCAATTTTTGAAAAGAAGACATCGGGAATCACGATCAATACTCAGGGCTACCCGCGCAGTGCCTGCACGTAGGGTGTAGAAAAGAAAAGAAAGAGTGAGTATGAAGTACGTGTACTCAGCAAGCATCATTGATGATCGAGACTAATCCAAAGTGATGATGAGCACCATCACACCAACCATCCAAATCAACCAAATAAACCTGCACTCAGAAAAGTCCCAGCCTATTTTGTAGATAGCAATAATTAACAAGGTAACAAAACCAATTCAAGTTAGTCAAGCATATAAAGATTTATGATCAACAATAATAGCCCAACTCATATCGGGAAAGACCTTCACAAATAGTTAATTATACCTGCTCACTATACCAACCAGTCATCAAGAATGAGATAAGAAAAGTGCAAACCATGCAACTAAACAGATGAATATTATAATGATGATGCATTAGATGAGTATGATAATAATGATGTATCAGATGAGTATGATAATGATGATGCATTAGATGAGTATGATACAAGCCTGTCTCACGTATACACCTTTCGAGCCTATGCTCAAGTAGAGGATCCATGGGGGATTCGCAATCCATATGTCAATCACAATCTCAAATAATCGATCTTGTTGACACTTTCCTTGGAAAAGTCATTTTAGAATGTTTTTTCTTTTCTTTCCAAACCCATTGTTTCTCAATGGTACTAGTTCCGTGAATGACTCAAGGAATGTGTATGCATACACATGGTGATGTCAAACCCAAATGTAAATCTTAATGCATCAAATAAGCCCAATAAGAATCGAATATAAATCCATTCTCCCAAATATCAGTGAATCATGATACAAGCCCACACACGGACATTACAATAATAATGAAAAATAATTAAGACACTAATAAGGTGTCACGCCCCGATTTCCAATGAGGCGTGATTGGCACCCGAAGCCGATATGGCCCGAGAGAACCAATCTTTGCTCATGTACTCTCATATGTATGTTCGCGTATGCATATCATTTTATTTCATGTAATTAAATATCAATGGCGGAAGTCATAGCAACATGTGCTATATATGAAACTTGGCCGTTAGGGCCATTACGTCAAAATGAATGTACATCTTTTACTTTCATCTCCCCACTTATGTCTACAAAGCCTCTAATAGATACATGAACATGTCTATACAATATTTACAAAATGCCAAAACTTAATGAACCCATGTGACGTGGGAAGCCCCGAAGCAACTGGAGCTCACCAACAATCTACGGATGTCTCGTCGCCTACTGTGGAGATCTACTGATACCTGTGCCTGCAGCATGTAAGGTAAATCCCCCAAAAGGGGTCAGTACGAAGAAAGTACTGAGTATGTAAGGCCATGTGAAACTCTAACAATACATAAGTACTTCCAAGAAATTAAGTGTAAGAGAATAATCAATATGGATATACCTCCGTCCTGAATATGTGGAACCATGTTCATTACCTCAGTCGCATCATTATCATTTCTTCTAGCCATCTTCATGTTTATTTACATCTATACACGCAAGGGATATGTTCTCATTTCTTTACAACTATGTCCATTATCGTTCACTCAATTAGTTAGTACCGGGCCTCCACCTTTGGTGGACTATAATATACCGGACATCCACCTTTAGTGGGCTATCATATATAAATATAATACTGTACATCCACCTTTGGTGGGCTATAATATATACATATAATACCGGACATCCACCTTTAGTGGGCTATCATATATAAATATAATATCGGACATCCACCTTTAGTGGGCTATCATATATAAATATAATACCGGACATCCACCTTTAGTGGGCTATAATATATACATATAATACCGGACATCCACCTTTAGTGGGCTATCATATATAAATATAACATTGGGATTTTCCATCTTGAACTTATACCCTTTAAATTATAATCCATACTCAATGAAACATCTAGCAACCATGTGTGCATTACTTCTTTAAAATCTTATATCCTTAACATAGTTATGAGAGTAACACATTAAAGATCATGGCATTAACTGAAGCACACTTTTACATCTATGTTACTTCACTCCTTTACTTCATGAGATTGATACTTTAACTTGTGAGAGATTGGTGCTTTTGTTTATGAGATATTAATACAATGATAGACACAACTTTCTTTGAAGCTTTGGATCAAAAATCAATGAGTGAGAAACATGTGAATAAGTATTATTGGAAACATAGTCTTCACGAAAACATAGCACTGTTGGAACCATTGGGACAATGATCAATGAACAAGCTACATGAGTATAACCACTATTGAAACCTTGGAACATAACCTCATTGGACTTTTGGAACATTACTAATGAATAGGAGACATATGTATAACTCTATTGGAACTTTGGATCACGACATGATTGGAATAATGCTATTCAAACTAAACAAGTCCTCTTTACCTCCTTACTCCTATTGAGATAGTTCTCCTAGACTTTACAACATATGACAACTTAAGAACTTCCGTCCATAACTAAGAACTAAGTGGGTCATGATTCGTCTAGGAGTAAAACACGTATGAATAACAATATATATCAACCTTAGTTGGAATACTATAGAACCCCTTTGGAATAGAACACTTTTGGAACCTTAGGATAATGATCACCAAATAATACATATGTGGATATCAACTGTTCACCAACCTGAGATGCAACACCTTGCAACATTTGGAACTCTTGACATATTAGCCAGTGAACGTGAGTCAACCAATGGACATGAGTCAATCAATGAACAGAAGTCAACCAATGAACATGAGGCATATGATTCACCATTGACCAATGAATAAGTAACATATGAGTAACTCTAGCCAACTTTCGGATACGGAATACCTTAGAGTATTTCGGAATCAAATGAGTACCATGACAATGTGAACACCATATGTTGCAGAAGAAAATAGAAGAGTAACCTTACATACCTTATGTCCTCTATGTGAAAGTACAATCCTATATGTGATTACGATGAGCCAGTTCCTTCCTTACGTCTTACTCTACATCACAAGTGCATAATAGAATTCTTGTTAATAACTATTCACCTTACAAATGTATAAGTATCACAATGAGTTACGTGACTGCTTTCTAGCATCGTTTCGTCCTTCACAACACAACCCACTGCATTAACATGCCAACAATATCATAACATACCACACATTGACCAATACAACACAACCCAATAACATTTCACACTACACTTACCCCTTACGTCCCTTCATTGTTATTCCGTCGCCATTACTCTTTCATAACAACATATGAACATTAATCCATACTTAATACAGTCCAACATGCCTTCATACGATACTTTAAAGTCATTAAAATGACATCACAAGTTCATAATTCCATCCAAAAAGGGTATCGGGGCCTTCGGGGATCAAAGGGATACGAAAACATGCAAAACACAATTCTGGGCTGACCTGCGCTGCCACTTGCACCCGTAGGTCAGCCACCTGCGCCCGCAGATGGCCTTTGGCAGCAGCCAGAGCCATCTGCGTTGGCATCTGCGCCCGCAGATGCCTCCGTCTGCGGGGGCGGATACCCATTTTTGTCCGAAATGGTCTTTTTGGGGTCTTTTTATGCAATGAATGGTCCATGATCATAACCAAGCTTATTTTAACATATATTTGATCATCTTATATGCCAAAAATCAGCCATGGTCTCACAACACGCAATAACATCACCAAAACGACACTTTTCTTACATTACGTCATCAAATCCATGTTAACTTTTGCAATAACAATTCCAAACATTATACACAAGAATAAAACAAGTCAAGACTGTAATCACGTCTCCCATATCAATATTGAATCCATCAAGTTCATTTTCTTCAAAACCACAAGTCCATAGTCAAGTTTACAAGACAACCACCCTCCGATTTAGCAACATGAAACATTTCACTTATTGTGAACTTCTCAATACTCCACCAACATAACCAACATAAGATACACCATATATTATGCATGAAATATATTAATCCATCATAATAAACACTTACCAAGTCTTACCAATTGATGATCTTGACCAAAGGGATGAGGGCTTAGGGTTTGAGTTGAGAGAAAAATGTTGTAGAAATTTCTACACTTGGCATGAGGATTTTTGTTCATTAAAATCTGATTTGTTCCTCTTAAATAGTCCCCTAATGGTCCTTCTTTAACCACCCACTTGGTCCAATAATAATATAACAACTTGTCTCACAAGAATGGGTCACAAATGGGTCAAAGACCCCTTTTGGGTCATGTCCTCTTATTAATATTGGGCTTCATTTGGGCCCAATGACTTAAGCCCACAAAATTTAAATGCATAAATCATCAAAGCTCTCATGTTTCACTATTTCCATAAATGCTACGGGAATTAATTAGACTCAGAAACTTACAGGGTGTTACATTAGGTCAACCCCATCCCCACACGGGCATCACAATGATAATAATCTCCTAAAATCAGTATTAAGATTCATGCAAGGCCCCACGTGGGCATCACAATAATGATAATCAATCGAGATAATGTAAACATTAAGAATTTACCCAGCCCATAACATGTTTAACATGATAAGATTCATATCTTTTCCCAATTATGACATTAATAGACTCAAATGTTCAAAAACATATGTACTCATGATCAAGAATGTTCTGGAGTTCACTTTTGTTCGCAATACATAGCAACCATCTCAGGATTCCTCTTTTTAACTTTATCATTTATTGCCACAATCTCTTTATACCCTAAGTAGTTACTACACCCTAATTATTCCATCATTTCCCATTAAGCACCGATTCAATCCCTCGATTGGTTACTCACTATTAATTTATTCATGATCAATAAGTCATTATCAACATATTTTATCATACACATATTAACAACTAGAGGGAACAATTAAGATGTTCATTTTATTACCTTTAGCCCATCAATAAACATCGGTACCCATATAGATGCTTGCCATTTCATCTATACGTAGCCCCCAAATTCTGAGTTATACACAATATACAAGAAACTAGCACATAGCACATAAACCCCTCAGAAAAGAGCCACGATAAATCTCAACTTGCCTTAAAGAAGACTCGTAAAACCAAACTAAAATCCAAAGAATCAGATGAAAGATCTACTCTCTAGAATCACCACCAAGCGCATTTAATCTAGTCAAATATGAGTTATACATATAAATACGAGTTCAACAATACTTATATTGATATACTTTGGTTCCGATCCAAAACTCAATCTGAAAATCAACCCCAAGAATAAAAGGGTAAATCTGAAATGTTAGTAGAAAATCACTTTATCTAAGAGTTTTAAATTTAATATCCCATCAAAAAGGAGTTGAAATTGAGTTAGAAATCATCAAAATACGAATATTTCAATTTACAAGTAAAACCCCAAAATCTAAAGTTTAAAATTATGATTTGAAGATGATTTTGTTATTTAATCAATGGATAATGATGAAAATAAGTTTTAAAAACTCACTCAAGGTTAAGATCTCAAAAATCCACTTGAAATTGCATCAATCCGAGTTCCCAAGCTCAAAAAATAGTAAAAATTGGGTTAAAACCTAAAATAAGATTATTTAAAGCTGCCAGGTCAAGTCCTTCCTTGCACCCGCAGAGGACTGGCTGGAAACGCTACCAAATCAGACTGGGTTTGTCGGGAACGCAATCAGGTCCCTGCAAACGTGAAGGACTCTTAACCCGCATTGATCAGAAGTTGATCATCGTGAATGCGATGCTCCTATCGCGACGCAATGAAGGCCAAGCTTACCCTTCATGAATGCGTCCAAGACCTCACGAACGCAAAGGGTATTTTTCTCCTGCACCAAATCTTATACAACAACAGAAAAGTCATGTTAAATTTTTTTTGATGCGACAGTGGGAATGCATAATTCCGTGAACACATTCCAACTATGTTACTAGGCTAATTTCAAAGTTTCGGACTCAACAAAACTATTACACTCACTAACTGAGGTTGTTATCGACACGTTTCACTCAACAACCACTTTAGGCCAATAAAATTCGTTTCTTGTCCAAACACTCAAAATTCATTATGGAGCTTCGGAACCCAAATCCATTACGCTACTAACCCAAGATAGAAATTCCTGAGTTGATAGAACTGACATAATTTTCATTCAAAGCTTGGATCTCAGAATGTTGACTATAGTCAACTATATCAATTTAAAAATCTTCCAAAACCAAAAACTCACATAAAACTGTCCCAAGCACTTCGAGAACCGTGTCACCCACTCCTGCAACTCTTAAATGCTATAAGGCAACTACAAGGAGGGGTAAAATGGTCAAAATATATAAAAGGCTAAAAATCACCTCGTTGGTTTTTATATTATCCACCACTAAAATACATGTTCATCCTCGAACGTAAAGATAAGGAAGGTACCGAAACTTTCAAGTAGCTGAAATTATCATGTAGACCTCATGCAAGAACTCTTAAGTTGAGTCACGTCTGTAGTACCACCAGTTCACTCTTGTAACCATAATTCCTTCACATTTTTAACTCTTAAGGTCATAACTCTAGTATTCGAAAACAAATTTCTCAATGTGTTCGATTTCTTTATTTCTGAACTGTCTCTATACCCAATAAATGAGTTAACCATAATAGAGGTTCTGAACATACCCAACTTACAAAACCCATCATCAATACCACAAGCCAATAACTAAAAATAAATCTAATGTCTCCATTGTACCAACAAAATACCTGGAACCCATAGAAACACATTGTCACTCTTTACAACTTTGAACGAAGCCTTTATTTTTCTCAAAAAGAACCTCTGTTACCTTTAAGCCCACTTTAAGCATCCCAGACAGAACCAAAATTTCCCAAGGCTAATATCATAAATTCCAGACTGGATAGTGCTATTTCCAAAAGCTAAAGCTACCGAGTAAGAAGTCGATGTCGATTCCACACAAATCTTCATATGACATATTTTGACCACTATTTAAACAATCAAATTCACCATGCTAAAACCTTTGGAGAATATCATGAATAGCCCTAAAATCTTTCCATAACACAAACAGGTATGATTTATATGTCACTAATATCTATGCAACCCATAATAATAATCTATGTAGTTCTCATCACCCATGTAGTGTCAATCAACTCGAAGTCCTTAATAACCTGGTAGAATGGAAAGCCCTTTTGATAATACACATGTAGGCAACCCGTAATGACATAAACAACTCAACCTAGCGTAGAAGTGCAAAATTACCTACATGACGCTAATGGTCACCCATATCAAAACCAAGTCTGCATAAGGTCGCTACCAAGACCTTCATAAATGTACTAATCAATTCCGTTTTCCACTAACGGATGCTCATTACTTCATTTCTAAACTCAATGGCTAAAATCCATACAAGTCTTGAACTCTGAACCACAGATCTACACATAATGACCTATTTCTTCCCTTAATTCGTTCACCCTTCCATATTTGATATTGCAAGGTCCCTGACACATTACCTCATACTTTGAATGAAAACTTTGGAGGGAAGTACCTCATTATGCTCTTTTAACACCCCAAATACTAAATTTCTCAACTCAAATACTTTTCTATGTATAAGTCTTTCAGAGACTTCCATATCCAATCATGGTCGAAGCTCTCTTACCTCACTCATCCACATACTGACTTAACTCATTACCATAAATAATGTAATATAGACCACAAACAAGAACAAAAATATAGAAACAAAAGATAGAAGAAAGAAGATGAGATACGAGAAAGGATAAATTGGCAACTCTAGTTATATGAAAGCTAAAACTTGCAATTCAAATCCAATCAAGCAACTAATCTAGATAAATAGATAGACATAAATGAGGAAATCAAATGAAATTAAAGGATATATTAAATTCTAAAACCCCAATTGATTAATTCAAAGAAAGAACCTAATCACTTACGAAGACCTCAATGAAATCAATCTTCTTGCAACCCACATTTCTAACAAGGTTCACCAAAAGCTTCACCAAGCTCTCTAGTCTCTCAAAGGATATACAATTCATCATCATTAAAAACTAAGCTAAAGAAATGACTAAGGCATCTATTTATAGATTGCCTCATTACATACATAGAACAAAAGTGCCTATTTAAGAAATAACCCCTCAAGGTTGGTTTAGCTCACCAAATAGGCCTTCTAATTGCCAAAGTGGCTTCTTGATCTCCAAATGGGCTTCTTGTGCTTTGCCAACTTGTCCTTGATCGCTAAACATGGGCGAGATAATCTTTCTTTTAGCTTGTGCTTTGCTAAACTCTTAAGAAAGAGGGTCTTTACTTTGGTTATGGTCTTCTACTTCCCCAAAGTAGGCAACAATCTCCTTGCTCCACTTTGATTCTCTTCCAACAAACATAGCTTCCCTTGTTCTCCAAGCTATCATCCATATGTGGAAGCCCTTCCTTTTATGCTCAATAATACCCATCGAAGTTCCTCCTCATGTGAGCTCAAAAGGATCCTCATAGTTAGTGCTAGCTGTACTCGTATCAAGCTTGATTTGCATTATTCTTCCCTTATTAAAAAGGATTGATCCCTGAATCCAAACCTTGCAAAACCATAGGGAAAATAAGTAATAATAATATGCTCATGGCATGAGAGTTAGTGTTAGCAATAATAATTCTATCACCATGCCAAAGATGCACAAACTTAACCTATAACCAAGAATTAAAACAAGCCACAAAGGGTTTGTAACCTAATAAAGCAAGAGATACTTGGCTACATAAGAGACAATGACTAAAGGGAAAATCACAAGAACCAATGTGTTAAGATAACTACGTGTGTAAGTAATCATTAAAGCATGAGTATCATCGTATGCAATAGACAGTAAAGAAAGGTGTCTCACAAAATAACTTCATCCAAGGTGTCCTCATATGTAAGACCACTATTAAACTCAATAGCATTGGTCATACCATCAAGAATTGGAACACACAAAGAAGAATAAATAATTGGAGTACAAATACCACCTTCCCTTTTAACATATTCCTTCCACATAAGAGTACTCCATCTTCTAATAAGAGATTTTCCCCCAGAGTAGTCTTCGAAGATGGTTGTCCATCCAGGGCTGGGAGGAAGGTTGGCGGGTTGCTCCGCTATAGGTTGACCTCCAGCAAAATTATCATCCATGTGCAAGCTGATGCAACCGCTAACCAAAGCGAGATTTCAAATTTTAGAAGAAATGTATTCGCACTATAGTGGGTTATTATAAAAAGTATAGTCCTTAAGAACTACACTACTGTCATGACTCACACCACCAGGTACATCATTAGGTGTGAACTCATCATCTCAAACAAGATGTTGCACTTAAAGAGAGAATGATCAATCAAAGGTGGAGAATTAAAGTATGTATTCTCATTCTCAATAAGAAAATGTCATCTTTTAAAGCTTTTTTATTTACATGAGTTTTATGAGCAAAACAGGTTATAGGATCTTCAACAAGAGATATGCTCAAAGAGTCTCTCCTATTCATATGATCAACTTTATTAATATTTTCACTAACTTGAGGCTCATTAAGCACATCACAAGATCCCTCAATTAGTGAATTACTCTCACAGGCAAGTTGATCAACACAATTATCATATGATAATGAATTATCATTCAAAACACAAGTGTCAACACTAGGTCAATCTTTCTAGAAGAGTTAATTTGCTCAACAATAGGATCAACTAGTGTATCCACAATCTCAATATGTACATTATAAACACATGCTAAAGAATCATTAGGTTCAAATAAAGACAATCTATAACTCATACTTTGTTTATTTGAAATTTTAAAAGTGTTATGTGTATCTATTGTACCTTGAAGCTCACAAGAAGGATTTTCCTTACTTTGATCCAAAGCTTTAACTCTAGAGTGGTAAGAAGCTATCTTGTCCATCACATCAGTTGAGGTAAACTTCTCATTGGGAAATTGTATTCCTTTATTCATCATATTTGTACCTTTACAAGAATCGTTACTAAGAGAAGGACAAACAAAAAGGTTAGATTGGTGTTGTGGCAACCCCCTCACTTCACTCCTCATAACCTCTCATTTTTCTGCTTTTAGATTGCCATATTTCACTCTCTTACTCCTCTCAATCTTTTGTATCTCAAATTTATGGTACTTGGAATAAGTGTCCAAGTTTTCTTGATAAGAGCTGGAAAGAGTAAATGGAAGTTCTTCCCGTTGATCCACGACTAGTGCGCACCATTTTCGCTCATTAGGAATCCTATGTTTTCTAAAACAATTGGCTCCAAAAAATAAGTGACAAAAGTCCATGGGAAGTTTATCACAGCAAACCTCCTTAATCCATCCAAAGTGAAAGAGACCTTCACACTCTTAGTAACTTTACATATCTCTATGGTATATGAATAATTCTTTGACACTCGAGGTATCCTCAAGTATTCTACCATAGTAGGAGTGCTATAGTTTGCATAGCACCAATCATCAGGAGCAAGATCAAACCCTGACATTGCATAAATATCAACCTTTACTTTAAGAGCTTGTCTTCTCGATTCAACATTAAAGCTTCGTGTACCCTTTTAGCACATATTTGACTTTTATGAGTCTTTTCAACAAAATTAGTGTTGAAAGTGTGTCATCACCAATAACCCTTTAAAGTCTCTTCATAGATTCCAGCCAACTCAATGAAAGCCTTTTAAAGTTTTTTTATAGCATATATGGATTTCTCAATTCCCATCAAATCATGATTTTGGTAAACTCGCTTGCATTGTCATTATCAATCAAGATAAGCCTCGGGATCACACTCTCCTTTGAAGCTAGGAAGAATGACCTTGATGGAATTGAGACCCCTATCATGTCCCTTATATTCTTCTTGGTTCTTATATCCAAAAATTTATGCATTGAAATAATAAGTATAGGATTTGGTATCCCAAGACATTGGTGATGCACACTCTCTTCTTCCTATCGGATGACTTTCGACTCAAACTAGCATAACCACACACACCACTTCGACTAGAATAAGAAGTACCACAAGACAAAGAATACGAATCTTCCCAAACCTTATGGGTAGTCTCACTATAATTCTTATAAGATGTATAGGACAAAGTATTATACCTCATGTCATCTTCATTTTTGAAGTGGGAAGTGTAAGACTCTTCACGTGTTCTATTGTCATCATAGGAACCGTCATAAGGCTCTTCGTCCTCTCCATCCTCAACATAAGAGCTATGATCACCATTCTCCTCATACACCTCTGGAACAATAGCTCTTATTTCCATTCGGTTCTTGATCATGACTATCATCATAGCCTCAATAATCATCACTATCCTCATATCCATAGCCTCCATCAGTACAATCATAGTCATATGGATCCGAGGCTATTGAGGACATACTTCTTTATAGATCCTTTGTACCTACAAAATGAACAAACAAGGTTAGTAATAAAAGCTCCTCACCAACACTCGCAATTTCTTACCTTTGAATACCTCACAAATTGGCTTGATAATGTTGAACCTTGCTTGAATCCGGTGGTACAAAAGTGTCAATTAAAGATCTCGATCAGAATTGATCTTTATTTAAAGAATAACAAATGAATCGATTAAAACTAATAGACTTAAATCAAGAAGTTAACTACAAAGTAAAACTAGAAAAGCACACAAAGAAATAGCATAAAAGAAAGAAAATGGACTCAAGGCTAACCAACAACAAGTAGAACAATTATTAGTTGGAAATTAGTTTTAAGAATCTAATAAATGATTAGGAATCAAGGAATTGAAACTATGGAATTAGATCGAGAGATTTGTTGAAGACGGAAGAAGTCACATTGTTTTGAACCATGTTGGATCGCCAAACTACTTGGCTTGATTGCTAAAGTCATCCTGGGATCGCCAAAATTGGCTTAACATCGCCAGAGTTTTGTTGCACTGTATTCAAATCGCACAAAGTTTTGCTGCACTACAGTATCATCACAAAAGTTGACAGAATGTTCCCCAATATTGTGTGAGCCCCACTATAGTCTTGCGATTCACTGAGTACTTTTGCGAGCTCGTTTTAACTCACAAAACTCACTGGTGAGGACACCTGAAGCTTTCAAATTTTTTCCTTTTGTGGCCCACTTGTACTTCCTTTGTCCTAGTACTTGTTCTTTTTGGTAAATTCCTTTTTGTACAATACAATTACTCTTTCTCATAATTACTCTCTCTTTTTTCTTTTCTTTTTGGATCTAACACCTCTTTTTGAAAGATTCTTATTCAACAATATATGAATATCATGAAGAACACCAAGAACACGATAAACTTCAAAAATTCCTATCTTTTTTGATTTAACTTGAAACTTCATGAAATTTGAGATTTAAGCTCCCCTTAATATAGAGAACAAGCCCCGATGCTTTTTAACCCTCAATTCCAATATAAGAAAATCAGATTTTGAAACTCATTTCTTCTTCTTCTTTAAGCCATGAAGAACACCATGAATATGAAAAACACCCAAATTTGAACCCAATAGATTTCTACTCCATTTTCACCCAACTTTCAGATTTGAACTCTAAATAATATATAGAACAAACCCTTATACCAATGAATCTCCAATTTCACCTACATATGCAAATCCACTTGCTTGGTTTTCAAGTTCTTCAATACAGTAATGGTGAAAACCTCAAATCAAACCCAAACAATGCAAAATATCCAATCTAAACTCAATAAATACTAGATAACACGATTCTAGTATTGGAAACTCAAATAAGACTCAAAAATCAAATGCAAAATTTTTGAATTTTTTTTGTAGTAAAAAATCCAAGAAAGATCAGTAGGAACGAATCTAAACATGGTTCTAATAGCAAATCATGTAATATCAAGCACGAACAATAATAAAAATATAGAAACAAAAGTTTGAAGATAAAAGATGAGATACGAGAAAGGATAAATTGGCAACTCTAGCTTTATAAAAGCTAAAACCTCTAATTTGAATCCAAAGAAGCACCTAATCTAGATAAATAGATAGACACAAATAAAGAAATCAAATGAAGCTAAAGGTTATATTAAATCATTAGAACGATTAATTGATCCAAATAAAGCACCTAATCCCTTACGAAGACCTCAAGAAAATCAATCTCCTTGCAACACATGTTTCTAATAAGGTTCACCAAAAACTTCACCAAACTCTCATGTCTCTCAAAGGAGAACCAATTTATCAATCATGAAAAACTAAGCTAAATAAATGACTAAGGCATCTATTTATAGTTTACCTTACAACATACATAGCCCAAAAGTGGTTATTTAAGAAATAATCTCTCAAGGCCGCCACTTTAGCTCGCCAAATAGGTCTTCCAATAGCCAAAGTGCCTTTTTTTTTTTAATCTCCAAATGGGCTTCTTGTACTTCACCAAATTTGACCTTGTTTGCCAAACATGGGTGAGATGATCTTTCTTTTGGCTTGTGCTTCGATAAACTCTTGAGTGAGAGGATCTTCACTTTGGCAATGGTCTTCTACCTCACCAAATTCTCTACTTTGCTTCTTTTCCTATGAACATAACTTCCCTCCTGCTCTAAGCTATCATCCATATTTGGAATCCCTTCCTTTTATGCTCAATAAGAACCATCCAAGTTCCTCCTCATGTAGGCTCAAACGGATCCTCATAGGTGGTGCTAGCCGTGCTCATATCAAGCTTTGATCAAGCTCGGCTTGCATTAACAAATGTAGCCTTACCACAAAAAAATTTAAATCCAGGTCCAACCTATGAAGACGGCCGAATCATATACCAAGGAATGCTATAATACTACACACCTCATAACCCCAATAAATATTTTCAAATTATCTAATCATGTCTGACTCTAAAAAATCTGAACTTTGTTAGTTAATAAACTCGAAACCACCATAAAACCTATCATAGTACAACATCTGTAGACTTTCTTCTCAACCATACTCGATATTTTGCAACCCATTCAAACAACATGAAATTGTACCACCATAACTTGAATAAGACCCAAGTAACCACATCGTTATAACCATATGTCCCACTCCTTGAAGATAAACCAATAACTTTTCAAATCAAAAGTAAATACTCTTACAAGTTGAGTTTCTATAAACCCCACTAGAGGTGTATTTCAAAGCACCATAAGTCTTGGCACTAAACTGAGCCCATCATGAGAGTAGCATAAAACCGCAAATCCTAAAAACTTAAAAGTCTTCCTCACCCCACACGAATCTGTCAACTAAAAACCTTCCAAATTAATCAATCACAATTATGAATCAACACAAAGTTTTCCCATCAAATTAATTTAACAAACCTAGTTATCCCACATAGTAGATCTCAACATCAATGCACTAACTAAAGCTATAAATGTACTGGTGCAATCCCATAAGGCAAATAACCCCCCGCCCCCTACATATTTATAATAACACCTTTAGATAACTTCACACAAGTGTACCAGCTATAAGATTCCTTTATTCACAACTCATCATCCCAATAATTGAATCACTTTCTCAATCCCAACTGATATCATGGCCTTCAAGTAAATCTCTAAAATACATTTCATAATCTGAACATACCAATACCTACCATCGATCCACCACTATATTATAACATAAACATTGAGAAGATCATACCCAAATCATACTGAAATCAATATCCAGAATAATCAAATCTATCCCAGTAATATCTCTAAATAAATCACAACACAGGATCGGTACTCCTGATCCACCATTAAAGAATTACCTACTAGGGTAGCAACATGAATAAACACAGTAAAAATCTCATAAATCATTTCAAGACCCAAAACAAAATATGTAAGCACATAAGAGAATATAAAACCACAGTCAACACTACGAAGATAGATCAAAAGTGTATTAAAACCATACCACAACCATTGTACCAGAAGCTCTTGCCTTGAGTCCATCTTGAGAAACATAACACTGAGATATATCATCTTTCTAAACTACTGATGATTCTTCTCTCTGTCAACACAATTGTCAATCCTTCCTATAGTGCCCGAGATCTATATATATGAAGCAACCTAAATGAGTAAGAGTCTGCTGAACTAGATCAGAAGAACCAGAATGGCTGCTATATAAACACCTCTGAGAATAACCATGATAAGCCTGGTCTATACCATGTATGTTGCTACTGCTATCAAGTTTACTGCGCCACCTCTAAGAATAACTATGATAAGTCTGGTCTATCCTATGTATGTCGTTACTGCTGTCAAGTCTAATTTGCCACCTCTGAGAATAACCATGATAAGTCTGGTCTATCCTATGTATGTCACTACTGTTGTCAAGTCTATTGGTCCGCTTTCCCATATGTCCCTTATGCCTCCATACAAACTTCTTTAGAAACTCCTGAGTAAACTGATCCCATAAGGTAGGAGGTGACCCGTCTGGTCTAACCTCAACAATAGTCCTCCAGCACTAGCTAGCTAGTCTAGAAAATTGAAAAGCTATGAAATCCACTCTATTAGATTCTACTAGAACCAACCAATGCAACCTCTCATGGCAAACAATCAAGAACTCATAAGCATCGACACTAGGATCCTCATTGAATTGAGTGGGGTCCATCCTCATAAACTCCATAAACCTGCTCTGCCTCTCCACATACATAGAGGGTATGTCAATGGGTGTGGTGTGATACCCACAATATCACATAATCACTAGAAGAATATGTAATTGTAGCCAACTGAGTATCTAGAGTCTGAAGCCCAGAAATTGTGCCATGAGAGGGCATGCATCATAATCTATTAAGATTTAAGGTGACTTCAACTCATTTATACATTTTTCAAGTTGATTTATTATATGTGTTGATCTAGTTGTGAGCATGCATACACATTCATTCATTCATATTCATGGAATTGGTAATACTGAGAAATATTGATTTTGAAAGAAATAAAACACATTATAAAATGCCTTAACTTAGCAATGTAACAAGAAGGTTGATTGATGAGATTATGATAGTATATGGATTGCAAATACCCCATGGGTCCTTTCCTGGAAGCTTATTCTTAAAAGTTGCATGTGAGGAGAACATTTGAGCACTACACACATATTATTTCATTGTGTTGCATCACTTCCATATCTCTATATGTGTTTGTTACCTTGTATTTTGGATTTCCTTATGTATTTGTATTATTGTTAGTCCTTATACTATTATTATAATTGTATTATTATACTGTTAGAAGCTGCACGGCTTGAACCACCATTGGGAACTTTTCTGTATGTAGGTGGAAGCGTTGTTCATAGTTTTCTTTATATGTTTAGTTATCTACTTTGCTAGGTCAGCCTATGATTCCTACTAAGTACAAGTGTACTATACTCACTCCTACTTTTGTACTCTTTTAGTGTAGATCCTAATTTAAGTGTGACCCACATATAACAATTATCGCATAGTTTTAGGATCTTTAAAGCCAGGGTGAGCTCCCCCTCCGGAGTCGTTTCTGGCTTCATCTATTTTCTTATGTATTTATTTTGTTTTCAAAAACAGATATTATGTATTTGTATTCTATGTAAGATTTAGAGTGCTCTTTACTAATGACACTAGATCTTTGAGATTGGAGTTGTATTTATTTTGGATATTGAGTTAATTTTTATGTTATTGGACTAACTTTATCCTAAAGGATTATTATTTATCTTTTTTCATATTTTATATCTCTTATAAAGTTAGGGTCACCTACCAAGGTTGGGTCAGAGTAGGTGCAATCATGACCTTAGTTTCTAGGTCATGATAAATTGGTATCAGAGTGATAGTTTAACCGATCTCATGAGTAAAAAGAAAGATGTATAATATAGTCTCATATTGATACATTGACGTTTGAATCAATACATTGACATCCGTATCTATTTTCAGAAGGCTATGGGATATTTTTAGAAAACTTCTCTAATTTAATTCCTTATCATGCATGTTGTTCATACTCAATATTCTAAACTTTTATCTTACCCATTTTACATATATGGTGAGAACTCAATCAGGAGCTATTGATAATGCCAAGCCAGCACCCATTGTAGGAGCCCTAATAAGGGGATGAGGAAGGGGTCACGATAGAGATAGAGGTAGAAGCCGGGTGTGATAAGCGACTCTAATGAGAGTGTGAGCTCGAGCAGCCTCTATCAAGCCAGTGATTGATCATAAT
The DNA here is from genome assembly GCA_031232105.1 of Capsicum rhomboideum. Taxonomy (NCBI): domain Eukaryota; kingdom Viridiplantae; phylum Streptophyta; class Magnoliopsida; order Solanales; family Solanaceae; genus Capsicum; species Capsicum rhomboideum. Next base: position 44,856,045 of record CP124717.1, on the reverse strand, counting down.
GAGGTGACTCATCAGCTAGAGGATGTAGGACCAGCCCAGGCCCCTTAGGATTTTGTTGCCACTCCACTATTGCAGGATATTTTGATTCAGCTTTTGAGCCATTTGAATGGCACCACTTAGGAAGGTATTCTATCAAGTACACTATATGGTTCTCAAATGAGAGAGGGGGTTCATACCCCAGGGTAGGTTCATATTCAGGGTTTTCAAACTTTTGAGGCATAACTAGCTACTATTGTGGCCCCATATATTAAGGCGTTACCTATCAGACTTGTTGTTCCACATATAGCTCCTAGTCTAGTAATGTCATCTGATGAGAAGAAAATGTTTGATAGAATTATGAGATTGGTCCCTCCTAAGTTTAGTGGTACTATTAGTGAGGATGCTTTTGAGTTCTTGGATAATTATCAGAACAGTTTGCTTTAATCTTATGGTGTTGATTATTCTACCTTCCAATTGAATGATGTGTCTAAGTAGTGGTAGATATCTTTTGTCAGTTGTAGACCAGTGGGTTCCCCGCTTCTAACTTAGACCTAATTTTTAGAGATTTTCATTATGAAGTTTGTACCCTTTAGCTTGAGTGACAAGATGAGGGACGAGTTTGATGATTTAGAGTAGGGATCCATGACTATTACTGAGTATGAGACACGTTTTCATGCCATGTCTAGGTATCCCATAACTTATATCTCGACAGAGTCTGAGAGGATCAGAAAGTTTGTTAAGGATTTGACTACATCAGTTGGCGTTGGCGAAGGCTCAGTTAGTGACTTCAGGTGGATCCTTTTAGAGTATTATAGATCATGCTAAGAGGGTCAATACTATTAACCAGGGTGTTTAAAGTGGTGGTGGTAAGAGAGGACGTTGATAGGGTAGTTTCAATGGTTTTTTATCTTGAGGTAGGGATATTTTAGGCAGAGGTTCTCATAGTTACCATGGAAAATCAATTCAGGTAGCTTTGAAGATTTCATATAGTGGGTTTGTGAGTTTTAAGTCTTCAAGTGGTCAGATATTAAGTCATGCATGCAGAGGGTCTCATTTTGATTCATCAGGTTATGAAGGGCATTTTTGTTCTTCTAGGCCCTCACAATATGATCCATCTAGTAGGGGATGTTTTATGTGTAATGAGTTTGTACACTTAGCGAGAGACTGTCCTCGACATGCTATGGTTCCTCCCTAGTAAAGTTCTCAGCTTTATATTATTCGATGCCAGTGTTAGTAGTCTGAGAAGGTACACAGGGCAGTAGAGGTAGATCTAAGTCTACTAGAGGTGGATCTTAGAGAGCTCGTAGTAGTGGACCAGGAGTTGCTTAGTCTGGTTGTAGACGCGGGTAGTGCTATGCTTTACTTGGAGGACTTAAAGCAGGGGACTCTGATGCTATGATTATAGGTATCTTTCTAGTTTTCCATGATTCTGCTTCAGTGTTATTTGACCCTGGGTCTATATTCTCTTATGTATCTGCATATTTTTCTTCTGGTATTAATGTTATATATGAGTCCCTTATATACCCATTCTTATTTCTACCCCCATAGGCTATTCTTTAGCGGTGGATTAGGTGTACCAATTATGTGTAGTGACTCTTTTGGGGCATTAGTAGACTTGATCATCCTTGATATGGTTGGATTTGATGCCATATTGGGAATGGATTGGTTGTCTCCTTATCATACAGTTTTGGATTGTTATGCCAAGACCGTGACCTTAGTTATTTCGGATGTGCCAAGGTTAGAGTGTAAGGGTACTCCTAGTTAATGTACGAAAGGGGTTATATATTTTCTTCATGCTTATTGTATGGTAGAAAAGAGGTGTCTTTCTTACCTGGCCTATGTGTGTGATACTAGTGTTGATTCACCACCTCCCTTGTTTTTTTTTTAAAATTTGTTAGAGAGTTCATGGACGTGTTTCCTAAGGACTTACTTGATGTTCCTCCGGATAGGTATATTGATTGTGCTATTAAGGTGGAGCAGGACGTTAAGCCCATTTCCATTCCTCTTTATAGGATGACCCAGATAGAGTTTAAGGAATTGAAGGAGCAATTATAGGATTTGTTGAGTAAAGGGTTCATTAGACCGAGTGTTTCTCCTTGGGGTGCTCCTATCTTATTTGTGAAGAATAAAGATAGGACCATGTGTATGTGTATTAGTTATCAATAGTTGAACAAAGTGACTATAAAGAACAAGTATCCTCTTTCTCATATCAATGACTTATTTGTTTAGCTTCAGGGTACGATAGTGTTTTCTAAGATCGACTTGTGATCTTGTTACCATCAGCTGAAGATTAGAGCATCAAATATTCCGAAGATGGTTTTTAGGATGTGGTATGGCCACTATGAGTTCATGGTTATGCCTTTTAGGCTGACTAGCACCCCGATAGTGTTTATAGAGTTGATGAATAGAGTATTTCAACCTTATCTTAATTTTTTTGTGATTGTGTTCATCGATGATATCTTGGTTTATTCCAAGAATGAGGCTGAGCATGTGAGGCATTTAAGGGTCGTACTTTAGAAATTAAGAGATGAGAAGTTGTATTCCAAGTTCTTCGAGTGCGAGTTTTGGTTGGATTCTATTTCTTTCTTGGGTCATATGGTGACTAAGGATGGTATCATGGTCGATCCGACCAAGGTGGAGATGGTGTGTGATTGGTCTAGACTTACTTCTCTTACCAAGATTAGGAGTTTTGTCAGGTTAGCAGGTTATTATCGATAATTTGTGTAGGGTTTCTCTTTCATTACAACACCTTTGACTAAGTTGACTCAGAAAAAGGTTATTTTCCAATGGTCGGATGGTTTTGAGAGGAGCTTTCAAGAGTTTAAGGTACTGTTTACTTCGACTCTTATCTTGACTTTACCTAAGAAGGGCGTGGGTTTTAATATGTTTTGTGATTCTTCTGTAGTTGTCTTGGGTGGTGTGTTGATGCAAAAGGGTAAGGTGATAGCCTATGCTTCTAGACAGTTGAAGGTACACAAGAAAAACTACCCTACTCATGATTTAGAGTTAGCTGCGGTTGTGCTTTTGTTGAAATTGTGGCGTCACTATTTGTATAGGGTTTATTATGAGATTTATCCAATCATCCCTTCAGTACTTCTTTAGTTATCGAGATCTTAATATGAGACAAAGTAGGTAGTTGGAGTTTCTTAAGGATTATGATCTCACTATTCTTTATCATTCGAGCAAGGCTAATGTGGTAGCATATGCCTTGTGTCAAAAGGCGGCGAGTATGAGTAACCTTTAGCTTTAGACATCCAGTGGTTAACCAGTTGATTGGACTTGATATTTCAGCACCTGGGTGTGTTTTGGCGTGTTGAGGTTAGATCCTTATTATGGATTAGATCAAGATTGATAGTTTGATAATGAGACGTTGAGTGTGATTCATGATAAATTGTTGAGTGGCAAGGATAAGGTGGCATCTTTTGATCCCAAGGGTGTTTTGAAGATAAGTGGTCGTGTTTGTGTGCCAAGAGTTTGTGGTTGGATATGACTGATCTTGGAGGAGGCTCATTGTTTAAGGTATTCTATTCATCCAGGAGAAACAAAAATGTACCATGACTTGAAGCAACACTATTGGTGGTATGGATGAAGAAAAACATTATTGTGTTTGTGGCCAAGTGTTTGAATTGTTAATAAGTGAAGTATGAACATCAATGATTGGGTGGTACGATGTAGTGGATGCCTGTCCAGGAGTGGGAAGGGGAGCAGATTACTATAGACTTTTTGGTTGGCTTACCCCCGACTTTGGGAAATGTTGATTTTATTTGGGTGATTGTGGATAAGTTGACTAAATCAGTGCACTTTGTACTTGTGAAGGTGAATTATAATAAGGAGAAGTTGGCCAAGATCTACATTCGAGAGATTTTTTAGTTGCATGGTGTATCTATCTCCATTATTTTTTATAGAGGTACGCGTTTACCTTAAATTTTTAGAGTTCTATGTAGAGTGAGTTGGGTACTCAACTTGAGATGAGTATAATATTTCATCCTCAGCTAGATGACTGGTCAGAGCAGACTATTTAGGTGTTAGAGGATATTCTTTGAGTGTGTGTCATGAATTTTGGTAGACATTGGGACCAGTTCTTTCCCTTTAGCGGAGTTCACCTACAACAACGGTTATCATTCCAACATTCAAATAACACCTTTTGATGCCTTGTATGGAGAAGGTATAGATACCCCATAGGATGGTTTTATTCTTTTTAGGTTAGTCCTAGGGGCATTGACTTGTTAAGAGACTTGATGGATAGAGTGAGATTGATCCAGTAGAGGCTTATGGCTACCCAAAGTAGGCAAAAAAGTTATGCTGATTGATGGGTTCTTATAGTGGCATTCATGTTTGGTGATGGGTTTTGTTGAAGGTGTCACCCATGAAGGGTGTGATGAGGTTTGGGAAGAACGGAAAGCTTAGTTTGAGATTTATTGGACCTTTTGAGATTCTTGAAAAGGGTGGAGATTTGGCCTATAGGTTTGCTATACCTCTGAACCTGTCTGTGGTTCATCCAGTGTTCTATGTTTCCATATTAAAGTGATACCTTCTCAGTGATTCTCATATGACCTGATAGATTCAGTTGCATTAGATCATTATTTGTCCTTTAAGAAAGAGCCTATTGCTATTTTGGATAGGCAGACTAAAAAATTGAGATCCAAGAATATTGATTCTATGAAAGTTCAATGGAGACATCACCCCGATTGTGGAGGCTATGTGGGAGGTTGATTTTGATATGTAGAGTAGATGCCCCCAATTTTTTACCAATTCAGGTACTTTCTTTGCTTTTTTGTTCAAGGACGAACGCGTGTTTTAGTGGTGAATAATGTAACATCCCTCATAGTGATTTTTATCTTTTTCTATATTTTGACTATTTTTCCCTTTTTCACAGTTGTTTTATATTATTTATGAGTTATGGGTATGGTTGGCACAGTCCCCAAAGCATTCTCGAATGATTTATATGGGTTTAAAGTTTTGAGTAACCTTTAAAGTGATATATTTGACTTCGATCAATATTTTGTGATCCGAGCATCTGATGGTTATTTTGTCAGTTCCATTAGATTCGGAATGTCGATTTTAGGCTAGTAGCATGGTTAGTTCAGGTTTTGCGACTATATTTTGAGTTTTGAGCATTTAGACGAGAAACTAGTTATTTTAGCCTAAAGGGGTTCCTGGGGTATATCTTGTTGATAACGACCTCTTTTGGCAAATCTGATGGTTCCATTGAGTCCGGAACGTCGAAATTAACCTATTAGAATTATTGGTTTATTTTTGTGGAGTTATAAATGAATCTCGAGAGTCCGTTAGGAATAATTTTGGACTTAGAAACACCGCTGGTGCAGTTTCTGGTGCAGCACCTGGTTCTTCGTTTCCATCACATGTACATGTGTCATGATCACAAGGTTTGACCAAGTGACTTATTGCAATCACGTGGGGGGATAACCGTGACCGTGAAGAGTAGTCTGGTCTGGGCTGGGGTAATGAATTACGATCACGTGGCCCATTCCTGCGATCGCGATGACCAAACGTATTGGCTGGTCAATATTGACCTCGCGATCGCGTGGGCAAGGTTGCAATCATGAGGTACTATTCACAAAAAGATATAAATACCCCTTTTTCATGATTCCAACTCTATTTTCACCATTTTAATGCTTTGGGACCTCGGGATAGGTAATTTCAAAGAGAGGTTTTCTTCAAACTTGCTTGGGTAAGCTTCTAAATGAAATTTCAATCATTGCCCATTGATTATCTTGCAAAACATCTTCAAAACATGGATTTTACACTTGAAATTTTGGTTTTTACCTGGTAAAGTGAGTAATTGGTTTTTCAATGATTTCAAGTTTGATTTCAACTTGGTTTTCGATGGGTTTTCATATTTAAAACCCATAAAGTATGGGTAACATGATTCATTATTAAAATTTCACTTTTTCCCTTCCCTTTTATTTTTGGTGGTTGTTTTTGAAGTAATTTTGGACCCGGAATAAAAGTATGCCAATATGGGTATCAATAGACTCCTAATCACATATAGAATTTGTGTTTGATAGATTAGGAGCATTCTAAAGCCGCTTAGAAGGTGAAGGCTCTTGTTGAGAGGTCCAGGCTAGCATTTTCAATTTTTGAGGTCGGTTATGGCTTAACTTTCTTCAGACCAGGCTGCGTTGATAACCATTCATGTAAAGTAAGTTATAGGTTGGGGATTTTATCATGCTATTCATCCTTTGATACCATTGTTTTATTGTGTTGTCTGTGTGGGGGCTTATGTGAATCTTATTATTGACTTGAGAGATTTATTATTATTGAGATGCTCGTGAAAAGGCTGGTATTGGTCTTTTTTGAGCATTATTTGTTATTTATCATTATTGTGATATCCGTGTGGGGGCTTGGATTATATTATTAATGTCTTACATGATTCTTTACTATTGTGTTGGCATGAGAGGGCTTGTATCATGATCTATTGAGATTTGAGGTGACTTGAGCTTATTTATACCATTGTCAAGTTGATTTATTGTATGTATTGAGCTGGTTATGAGCATGAATATACATACATTCATCCATATTCATGGAACTGGTAGAACTGAGAAATACTGATTTTGAATGAATTGATGAGACACTTTATAAAATGCCTTAACCGAGGAATGTGCCAGTAAGGTTGATTGATAAGATTGTGATAGTATATGGGTTATGAAATCCCCATGGGTTCTCACCTGAAATCTTATGCTCAAAGGTGTATACGAGGTGAACATTTAAGAATTTCACATGGAAGCATTGCATCTCTCTACATGTGTTTTCTACCTTGCATTTTGGATTTCCTTATGTATTTGTATTGGTGTTAGTACTTATACTATTATTGTAATTGTATTATTATACTGTTAGGAGATGTACAACTTGAGCTGCAGCTAGGAAATTTTCTGTATGTAGGTGGAAACGTTGCTCATAGTTTCCTTTATATGTTTATTTATCTACTTTGCTTTGTCTGCCTTTGATGCCTACTGAGTACTAGTGAACCATACTCATTCCTACTTCTATACCTTTTTGTGTAGATACCAGTTCGAGTGTGATCCACAAATAGCGATAGTCATGCAGTTTCAGGATCTTCGAAGCAAGGGTGAGATCCCCCTTCAGATTCATGCTCGGTTTCATCTAGTTTCTTATGTCTTTATTTTATTTTCATAGAAAGATATTATGTATCTGTATTCTATGTCAGAGTTAGAGTGCTATTTACTCATGACACTAGATCTTTGGGATTGGAGTTGTATTAATTTTAGATATTGAGTTGTTTCTATCTTATTGGCCTGACTTCATCCTAAAGTCTCATAGTTGATTATTATTTATCTTCTTGTTGTCTTTTATATCTCTTGTGGAGTTAGGCTTACCTACCAGGGTTGTGTCGGGGTAGGTGCCATCATTACCTTGATTTCTGGGTCGTGACAGATCATATGATTGTTAAATTTTATGTATTTTTGAACTATTTCGGTGGTTTGCTCTTGGCTCTATGTATTTGTTGAAGTTAAGTGTAGGTTCAAGTATCATACAGAAGAACCTCACCATCAATTTGAATTAGGGTCAGCCGATGGTGTTTCTGAGTACATATAGATTAGTCTCACACTTATTTATTTTCTGCACCTTGTGTGTAGATACTGAGCCGGTTGTTCCTAGAAATTGAACTAGTATATGCATTTAAGGCTGTCACTTTTGGGATTCAATAGTAGTAGTTTGACACATCTGTGGACTGATAAGTAATTTTCATGACAAGTCTAAGGGGTAAAATATGTATTTTCCCTTATAAGGAAAAAACATTAAATTGTTTTAGATTCAAAAAAATGAAGAAAAGATAAGTTAATTTGATTTAATCTCTTCTCGTTTTTTTTCGACAGATTTAATCTCTTCTCTATGAAATCTAAAAAGAGGAAATCATTTTTTAATATTTTAGAGATCTCTAAAGAAAATGGAAAATTTGAATAATCCTTGTGATAAACTTTTTATCAAGAGATTATATTTACCTCCGAAATAATACACTAAAGGATTATATATATCGCCCAATATCAAAAGCATACATACAAGTACAAGCTATATCTTTCAAACTGTTAAGTGTAAGATTTCATTTATAAATTACGCAAAATGTTCTGGAAGAAAGGCAAGAGTAAGGTTAAAGGAGAGCTTCCTTTGGTAAGTAGGGTCGAAAGAGATTTTCCTTTGGTGAAATGGCTGACGAAGGATTTTAGAAGTGTAAGATTTTCTGATAGTGATCTGAAATACCTCTTTCAGATCTTAGATCCTGTAGTGGCTGTAATAGCAAAGAAATAAGACGAGGTCATGATTCCTCATTGCGATCAAGACACTGGAGCTAACCACATTATTAAGTTGAAAAAGGACACAGATGGGGGTTTTGGATTATATGAAGATTGGATTGAACGTGTGGTTAAGCGGTGAGGATTTGAGGGAAAAGAATTTATTGGATTCTATGCCAATCAATTGAATTTGGAACTGACATTTTCATTGATCGGCACTACAGATAATATTGTTGAAAGTTCTATGTAGAAAGATCTTGATATTACTTTATCATTGCCATGATTTTATTTTAAAATGCATGTACAATAAGAATCTGATATCAAGAATATTGTTCAAATCTCAATTTCAACTTTATGTGCCATGTATATATGGAAATATTTTAATCTTCTTAAGAACTATTAATAAGGAAAAGGGCCTAAAATTCTCTCAAACAATTGGATTTGGTACAAAAGTACTCCATGTTTATCTTTGGACTCTCAAAAGGCCTCCGACGTCAATGTATTACCTATTTTTGATGGACCTATTTTAAAATATATTGAAAGGCTTCATTCATTATTTGTCACACTATGGTTGGTTTATTTTATTATTGACCTAAACTAATTAAATCCCAATCCAAACCCAGATCTATCTAATAACCCCTAAGTTTTAAGTGGTAGGTTTCTGTTTCACTATTTTCTCTCTAGTTTTCAAGTCTTGTGAAAAATGAAGAAACACCATTGGTTTAATAATTTATATTCAAAGTAAGCTTTATGAATCCATTCAATTATTGTTATTGTTTTTTTTTTTTCATCATGAGTAGCTAAATTTCTACTGAGATTGTGAACCCAATGAGGGTGTGACATTCTTAGGTTTTGTGTGTTGCATGTTTTTCAAGAATTAAGATATCAATCTTCTTATTATTTTTATTGATTGGTTGATGGTTAAAAATATTAGCTTGTGCTATAATAGTTTAGATTTTCTTGGAAAAACGGATTAAGGTTTGGTAAAACAAGTTTGCATGAACTCAAACTACTACCCCTTGTTTAAACTATTTACTTTGGAATAAGTCAAATTTATATGACATAACCAATCGTTCTAATCTGAATAACTTGTATAGTTGTGGAAACATCATATTGAGATAAATTATTCAACTATTGAGAATTATTGAGTGATAGTGTAGGGGCTAAGTATATATCTAGAAATTGATAATCAATAATTACATGAAAACTGAAGAATGGTGCATTCTATTGTGGGGACATAATCTTAGTTCTTTAATTATATATTTTACATCTCAAAATTATTACTGCATTGTTTAGTCTTTCGTTTAAACAAACTCTTTTAAACTCTTACAAGAAAAAAAAAATCAAATTGTCAATCTAGTATCCATCTAATCTACAGTAATGTTCCTTATTCCCAACGTGATGTAACCCCAACATTGTTTAGGATACTATATTTTCATACTAGCATGTTATATCATCGGAAGGTGTAATTTTGAACATATCAAATTCTAGTGCCATTGCCAGGGAATACGATCTAAAATTACTTATAGGTGTTTGTTGTAATTAGGTCTGTTCTATTCAATCACATGTTTGCTTGTTTTTGACTATAAATCGGGTTTCATGGCATAATGAGTAGCTCAGCAAGAATCGAGTTAGAAATTATTAGACTATTAATATTTCACTTTATCAGTAAAATTCCAAAATCTAAAGATTAAAAATCATGATTTGAAGATGATTTTGCAATTTAATAAATGGATAATGATGAAAACAAGTTTTAGAAACTCACCCAAGGTTAAGATCTCGAAAACCCACTTGAAATTTCTTCAATACGAACTCCCAAGCTCTAAAAATAGTGAAAATCAGGTTAAATACTGAAATGGGATTATTTAAAGCTGACAGGTCAAGTCCTTCCTCGCGAACCCGGTGGACTGGCTGCGAACGCTACCAAATCGGATTGGGTTCTTTGCGAATGCAATCATATCCCCGCGAATGAGAAGGACTTTTAACCTGCATTGACCGGGAGTTGCTCATCGCGAATGCGATTCCCCTATCGCAACGCAATGAAGGCCAAGCTTACCCTTCACAAACATGACCAAGGCCTCGAAAATGCAAAGGGCATTTTTCTCCTCCACTAGATCTTCTACTACAACAAAAAAGTCATGCTAAAAACTCTTCGATCCGATAGTCGGAATGCATAACCCCATGAATACATTCTAACTATGTTACTAGGCTAATCCACTTTAGGCCAATAAAATTAGTTTCTTTCCCAAACACTCAAAAATCATAATAGAGCTTCGAAACCCAAATCAACCACGTTACTAATCCAAAATTGACGCTCCAGAGTTGATGGAACCGACATAATTTTCATCCAAAGCTCAGATCTCAGAATGTTTACTCTAGTCAACTATATCAATTTAAAAACCTTCCAAAACCAAAAACTCACATAAAACTGTACCAAACACTTTGAGAACTGCGTCACCCACTCCTGCAACACTTAAATGCTATAAGGCAACTACAGGGAGGGGTAAAATGGTCAAAATACATAAAAGGCTAAAAATCACCATGTTGGTTTTTATATTATCGACCACTAAAACACATGTTCATCCTCGAACATAAAGATAAGGAAGGTACCAAAACTGTCAAGTAGCTAAAATTACCATAATAGACCTCATGCAAGCACTCTTAAGCGGAGTCAAGTCTGTTGTACGACCAGTTCACTTTAGTAACCATAATCCCTTCACATTTTTAACTCTTAAGGTCATAACTCTAGTATCCAAAACCAAATTTCTCAATGTGTTTGATTTCTTATTTCTAAACTGTCTCTATACCTAATAACTGAGTTAACCGCAATAGAGGTTCTAAACATATCTAGTTTACCAAAATCCTGCATCATACCACAAGTTGATCATAGAAAACAAATCTAATGTCGTCATTGTACCAACAAAATACCAAGAATCCATAGAAACACATTACCACTCTTTACAACTTTGACCCGGGCTTTCTTTTTTCTCAAAAAGAGACTTTATTAGCTTTAAGCCCACTTTAAGCATCCCAGATAGAACCAAACTTACCCAAGGCTGATACCATAAATTCCAGATTAGATAGTACTATTTCCAAGAGCTGAAGCTACCTAGTCAGAAGTCGATGTCGATTCTACACAAATTTTCATATGACAAGTTTTAACCACTATTCAAATAATCAAATTCCCTATGCTAAACCTTTTGGAGAATATCATGAATCACCCCAAAAACTTTCCACACCACCGACAGGTACGTTCTATATGTATCCAAAATCTACACAACACATCACAATAATCTATGTAGTTCTCATCATCCGTGTAGTGTCAATCAACTCAAAGTCCTTAATAACTCAATAGAATGGAAAGCCCTTTTGATAATACACATGTAAGCAACTCGCCATGACATGAAAAACTCAACCTAACATAGAAGTGCAACATTACCTGCATGACACTAATGGTCATCCATATCAAAACCAAGTCTTCAAAAAGTTGTTACCAAGACCTTCATAAATGTTCTAAAAAATTTCATTTTCCACTATCGGATGCTCATTACAGTCGTTTCTTAACTCAACGTCTAAAATCCACACATGTATTTAACTCTGAACCACAGTTCTACATATAATGCCCTGTTTCTTCCCTTAATTCGTTCACCCTTCCAGATTTATTGTCGCAAGGTCCCTGGCACATTACCTTATACTCTGAATGAAAACCTTGGAGGGAAGTACATCATTATGCTCTTTTAACATCCCAAATATTAAATTTCGCAGCTCAAATACTTTTCTATGTATAATTCTTTCCAAGACTTCCATATCCAATCATGGTTAAAACTCTCTTACCTCACTCGTCCACGTTCTGACTTAACTTATTACCATAAATGATGTAATATTAACCATAAATTAGAAAAAAAATACAGAAACAAGAGATAGACAATAGAAGATGAGATACAAATTGGCAACTCTAGCTATATAAAAGCTAAAACCTCTAATTCAAATCCATACAAGTACCTAATCTAGATAAATAGATAGACACAAATGAGAAAATCAAATGAAACTAAAGGATATATTAAATCCTAAAACCGCAATTGATTGATTAAAATAAATCACCTAATCCCTTATGAAGACCTCAAGAAAATCCATTAACTTTCAACCCATGTTTCTAACAAGGTTCACCAAAAGCTTCACCAAGATCTCAAGTCTCTCAAAGGATATACAATTCATCAATCATCAAAAACTAAGCTAAAGAAATGACTAAGGCATCTATTTATAGTTTACCTTATTACATTCATAGCGTAAAAATGGCTATTTAAGTAATAACCCCTCAAGGCAGCTTTAGGTTGCCAAATAGATCTTCCGATTGCTAAAGTGGCTTCTTGATCACCAAATGGGCTTCTTGTGATTCGTAAAACTTGGAATTGATCGCCAAATATGGGCGCGATGATAACAAGAGGGTCTTCACTTTGGTGATGGTATTCTACTTTGCCAAAGTAGGAAGCAAGCCCCTTGCTCCAGTTTGCTTCTCTTCCTAAGAACATAGCTTTCCTCGTGCTCTAATCTATCATCCATATATGGAAGCCCTTCCTTTTGTACTCAGTAAGGCCCATCCAAGTTCCTCCTCCTGTGAACTCAAAAGGATCCTCTTAGTTGGTGCTAGTTGTACTTGTATCAAGCTTTGATCAAGCTCGGCTTGCATCATTCTCCCTTCTTGAAAAGGATTGGTCTTGAATCCAAACCTTGAAAAAGCATAGGGAAAACAAGTAACAACAATATCCTCATAGCATGAGAGTTAGTATTAGAAATAATAATTCTATCACTATGCTAAGAATGCACAAATGTAACATATAACCAAGCATCAAAACAAGCCACAAAAGGTGTGTAACCCAACAAAGCAAGAGATACTTGGCTACGTAAGAGACAATGACAAAAGGGTAAATCACAAGAACCAATGTGTTTAGACAACCATGCGGGCAAGTTTTCATTGGTTCTACATTTAGACAAGTACAAATCCCCTTTTAAGTCAAATGTCACATGAAATCCCACATAGCTAAGTACAAGGTCATAAACAAGGTTCACCCATGTTAAGCCTCTACCCAATGCACTAGCTATCCTCAAGAATGGGATTACTCTCAATTCATCACTAGGGTTAAATACAAAGGTAATCCCCATGTAAGTTGGAAAACATATCTCATTCAAGCTCATAGGACCAAGTAATTCACCGAGTAAGAATCACATGAAAAATAGGAAGTTTTACTACTATGCTCATCATAATGTAAACCAATAGCCGCACTCACACCAAGCTTGTATTTAGAACCAAGAATCACATCACCAGGGTCAAATACAAAGGTATTCCATAAAATGGGGTCACGAAAGCAACCACTTGCCCAGTTTCTACCACTGTTGACACAATATATACTCTTAGCGTAAGCATGAGTATCATCGTATGCAAATAGATAATAAAGAAAGGTGTCTTGCAAAACAACTTGATCCAAGGCGTCCTCATATGTAAGACCACTATTAGAGTCAATATCATTGGTTATACCATCAAGAATTGGAACACACAAAGAAGAAGAAATAATTGTAGTACAATTACAATCTTCCGTTTCAGCAAATTCCTTCCCCATAAGAGTACTCTCATCTTCCAAGAAGATATTTGCATCTTTAGGAGAAATGCCTTCACACTATAGTGGGTTATTATAAAGAGTATAGTCCTTATAACTATACTACTATCATGACTCATACCAACAAGTAGTTCGTTAAGAGTGAACTCATCATCTTCAAACAAGATATAAATGATTAATCAAAGGTGGAGAACTAAAGTATGTAATCCCATTCTAAAAAAGACAAATGCCATCTTTTAAAGAATTTTCATTCACTTAAGTTCTATGACCAAAACAAGTAACAGAATCTTCAACAAGTGATATGCTCAAAGAGTCACTCTTATTCATATGATCAACTTTATCAATATTATCACTAACTTGAGGCTCATTAAGCACATCACAAGATCCCTCAATTAGTGAACCACTCTCTCAAGCAAGTTGATCAATACAATTATCATATGATAATGAATTATATTTCAAAATACAAGTGTCCATACTAGGTAGACACAAATCAATCTTACTAGAAGAATTAATTTGGTCATCAATAGGATCAACTAGTGCATCTATACTCTCAACATGTACATTATTAACACATAGTAAAGAATCATTAGACTCAAATAAAGATAAGCTATTACTTATACTTTGTTCATTTCAAATTTGAAAAGTGTTAAGTTTAGCTATTGTACCTTCAGGCTCACAAAAAGGATTTTCTTAACCTTGATCCAAAATGCTAACTCTCGAGAGGTAAGACACTATCTTTTCCATCACATCTGTAGAGGTAGACTTCTCATTGGGAACTTGTATTCCTTCATTATTCATATTTATACCTACACAAGAATCCTTACTAAGATAAGGACAAATAAGAAGGCTAGATTGGTTTGTGGAAACCCCCTCACTTCACTCCTCATAACCTCTTCTTTTTCCTCTCTTCGATTGGAACTTTGTACTCCCTTACTCCTCTCAATCTTTTATCTCTCAAATTCATGGTACTTGGAATAAGTGCCCAATTTTTCTTTATGAGAGTTGGGAAGTGTAGATGGAAGTTCTTCCCCTTGATCCACGACTAGTGCACACCATTATCGCTCATTTGGAATCTCATGTCCGCTAAACCAATTGGCTCCCAAACATAAGTGACAAAAGTCTATGGGATGTTTATCACACCAAACCTCCTCAATCCATCCCAAGTGAAAGAGACCTTCACACTCTTAATAACTTTACATACCACTATGGTATATGGATAACACTTTGACACTCAGGGTATCCCCAAGTATTCTACCATAGTAGGAGTGATATAGTTGTCATTAGCACTAATCGTTGAGGGCAAGATCAAACCCCGACTTTCCACAAATATAAACCTTTAATTTAAGAGCTTGTCTTCTTGATTCAACATAATTAAGCTTTATGTACCCTTTCAGCACATATTTGACTCTCATGAGTCTTTTCAACAAAATCCATGTCGGAAGTGTGCCATCACTAATAATGCTTTGAAGTCTCTTTATGGATTCCAAGCAACTCAATGCAAGCCCTTGAAAATGTTTAATAATAATATATGGATTTGTCAATTCTGATCAAATCATGGTTTTGGAAAACTCACTAGCATTTCCATTTTCAATAAATATAGGCCTCAAGATCACACTCTTCTTTGAAGATAAGAAGAGTGACCTTCATGGAATTAAGATGCACACTTTCTTCTTCCCATCGGATGACTTCAACTCAAACTAGCATGACCACACACACCGCTTCGACTAGAATAAGAAGTACCACAAGACAAAGAATACAAATCTTCACAAACCTTACAGGTATTCTCACCATAATTCTTATAAGGTAGATAGGAGAAAGTATTATACCTCATGTCATCTTCATTCTTGGAATGGGAAGTGTAAGACTCTTCACGTGCTCCATCGTCATCATAGGAACCATCACAAGGCTCTTCGTCCTCTCCATCCTCACCATATAAGCTATGATCACCATTCTTCTCATACTCCTCTAGAATAGTAGCTCTCATTAAAATTTGGTTCTTGATCATGGAAATCATCATAGACTCCATAATCTCCATCATCCTCATATCCATAGCCTCCATCACTATAGTCATATGGATCTGAGGCTATCAACAACATACTTATTTATAGATCCTTTGTACCTATAAAATGAGCAAACAAGTTTAGTAGTAAAAGCTCCTTACCAATACTCACATTTTCTCACCTTTGAATACCTCACAAATTGTCTTGCTATTGCTGAACTTTGCTTGAATCTAGTGGCACACAAGTGTCATTCAAAGCTCTTGATTTGAATGGATCTTTATTCAAAGAAGAACAGATAACTCGACTAAAACTAATAGACTTGAATCAAGAAGTTAACTACAAAGTAAAACTAGAAAAGCACACAAAGAAATAGCACAAAAGAAAGAAATCAGACTCAATACCAATCAACAACTAAGTAGGACAATTACTAAGTGGAAAATAGTTTTAAGAATCATAGAAAATGATTAGAAATCAAGAAACTGAAAATATGGAATTCGATCTAGAGATTTGTTGAAGAGGAAGAAGCCACATTGTTTTGAACCATGTTGGATTGGCAAACTACTTGGCTTGACTGATAAAGTCCTCCAGGGATCACCAAAATTGGCTTAGCATCGCAAAAGTTTTGTTGCACTGTATTCAGATCGCACAAAGTTTTGCTGCGGCGCAAGTAGTTTTTCTGCACTATAGTACCATTGCAAGAGTTGACAGAATGTTCCCCAACATTGTGTGAGCTCCCCTACTGTTTTCCAATTCACTGATTACTTTTCTGAGATCGTTTTAGCGCGCAAAACTCACCAGTGAAGACACCTAAAGCTTCCAAATATTTTTCTTTTGTGCCCACTTGTACTTCCTTTGTCCTGGTACTTGTACTTTTTGGTAATGTCCTTTCTGTACAACATAAGTACTCTTTATTTTTTTTTCTTTATGGATCTATCACCTCTTTTTGGAAGATTCTTCTTTAACAATGTATGAATATCATGAAGAACACCAAGAACATAATGAACTTAAAAAATTCATAACTTCTTCTATTCAACTCGAAATTTCATGAAATTCGTGATTTAAGCCCCCCTTGATATGGAGAATAAATCCTAATGCTTTTTAACCCTTAATTCGAACCTTATAAAATAAGATTTTAAAACCTATTTCTTATTCTTCTTCGAGCCATGAAGAACATAATGAAATGAAAAACATCCAAATTTGAACCCAATCAATTTCTACTCAATTTTCGCCCAACTTTTAGATTTGAACTCTAAATGATATATAGAACAAACCCCAAAACAAATGAATCTCCAATTTCAGCTAGATCTACAAATGCACTTGCTTGGTTTTCAAGTTCTTCAACCACAACAATGGTCAAAACTACAAATGAAGCCCATACAATGTGACATCTCAGATATAGACTCAATAAATACTAGAGAACATGATTCTAGTATTGAAAACTCAAACAAGACTCAAAAATCAACAATTTTTTTTTTGAATTTTTGAATTAATTTTTTATAGTAACAAACCCAAGAAAGATCTATAGGAACGAATCTAAACACGACTCTGATACAAAATCATGTAATATCAACTACAAACAAGAACAAAAATGTAGAAACAAAAGATAGAAGATAGAGGATGAGATACGAGAAAGGATAAATTGGAAACTCTAGCTATACGAAAGCTAAAACCTCCAATTTGAATCCAAACAAGCACCTAATCTAGATAAATAGATAGACACAAACGAAGAAATGAAATTAAATTAAAGGACATATTAAATCCTAAAACCACAATCGATTGATCCAAATAAAGCACCTAATCCCTTATGAACACCTCAAGAAAATCAATCTCCTTTCAACCCACGTTTCTAACCAGGTTCACCAAAAGCTTCACAAAGCTCGCAAGTCTCTCAAAGGAGATCCACTTTATCAATCACGAAAAACTAAGCTAAAAAAATGACTAAGGTATCTATTTATACTTTGCCTTACTACATATATAGCCCAAAAGTCGTTATTTAACAAACAACCTACAAGGCTGTTTTAGCTTACCAAATAGGTCTTCTAATAGCCAGAGTGGCTTCTTGATCTCCAAATGGGCTTTTATGTTTTCCCAAACTTGACCTTGATCGCTAAATATGGGTGATATGATCTTCCTTTTGGCTTGTCCTTCACTAAACTCTTGAGAGAAGTCTTCACTTTGCCAATGGTCTTCTACCACACCAAAGTAGGCAGCAAAATCCTTGCTCCACTTTGCTTCTTTTCTTATGAACATAGCTTACCTCTTGCTCCAGGCTATCATCCATTTCTGGAAGCCTTTCCTTTTATGCTCAATAAAACCCATCCAAATTCCTTCTCATATGAGCTAAAAGGGATCCTCATAGTTGGTGCTAGCTATGCTTGTAACCAACTTTGATTAAGCTCGACTTGCATCAACAAATGCAGCCTTACCACAGAAAAATTTGAATCCAGGTTCAACCCATGAAGACGGCCGAATCACGTACCAAGGAATGCTATAATACTACACACCTCAAAACCCCCCAAAATCATTTTCTAATGATCTAATCATATTCTACTCTCGAAATTTGAACTTTGCTAGTTAATAAACTCTAAACCACCATATAATCTATCTTAGTACAACGTCTATATACTTCTTTCTCAACCATACTCAGTAGTTTGCAACCCATTCAAAAAATATGCAGTCGTACCACCATAACTTGAACAAGACCCAAGTAACCATGTAGCTATAACCACGTGTCCCACTCTTTGAAGATGAATCAGTAACCTTTCAAATCAAAAGTAGATACTCTTATAAGTTGAGTTTCTATCAGTCCTACTAAGGAGTATTTCAAAGTACTATAAGTCTTGACCCAACACTAAGCCCATCATGAGAGTAGTACCAAACCGTAAATCCTAGACACTTGAAATTGTTTCTCACACTACACGAATCTGTCAACTAAAAACCTTTCAAATCAATCACATCACAATTATGAACCAACATAAAGTCTTCTCATCAAATTTATTTAATCGACCTAGTCATCCCACATAGTAGATCTCGACGTCAATGCACTAACTCAAGCCATAAATATACTGATGTAATCCCGTAAGACAAATAACCCACGGACACACATTTCTAATAACACCTTCAGATAACTTCACATAAGTAAACCAGCTGTAAGATTCCTTTATTCACAACTTATCATCCCAATAATTGAATCACTTCCTCGATCCCAACTGATATGACGACCCTCAAGTAAATCTCTAAAATACATTTCATAATCTGAACATACCATTACCTTCCATTGCTCCACCACTATCTTACAACATAACTATAGACAAGATCATACCCAAATCATACTGAAATCAATATCCAGAATAATCAAATCTATCCCAGGGATATATTATAAATAAGTCACAACAAAGGATCGGTACAGTCGATCCACCACAAAAGAATTACCTACTATGATAGCAACATGAACAAATGGGACAAGAAAATCATGAATCATCTAAAGACCCAAAGAAAAATAATTAAGCACATAAGAGAACATAAAACCACAATCAACACTATCGAGAAAGATAAGAAGTGTATTGAAACTATACCTATGACCACTGTACTGGAAGCTTCTGACTTGAGTCCACCCTGAGAAGCATAACACTAAGCCAGTCATCTCTCTGAACTACTGATGATGTATCTCTCTATCTACTCTATGGTCATCCTTTCTATAGTGCCTGAGATCCCTATATATGAAACAACCTGAATGACTAGGAGTCTTCTTAACTGAATTTGAAGAACCAGAATGGCTACTACGACCTAACCACCTCTGAGAATAACCATGAGAAGTCTAGTCTATACTATACATGTCGCTACTGCTGTCAAGTCTATGGGGCCTCTTGCCCATACGTCCCTCATGCCTCCATACAATCTTCTCTAGAAACTCCTAAGTAAATCAATCCCATGAGGTAAGAGGTGACCTGTCTAGTCTACCCTCAATAATAGTCCTCCAACACTGCCTAGATCATTCAGACAATTGAAAAGTAGTGAAATCCACTCTATTAGAGTCTAACAGGCCTAACCTGTGTAACCACTCATGGAAACCAATCAAGAAATCATAATCATCAACACTAGGATCTCTATTAAATTGAGGAGGGGTCAACCCTCATAAACTCTACAAACCTGCTTTGCCCCTCTACAGACATAGCGGGTAAGATCACTAGGTTTGGGGTGATACCCAAAATATCACATCAACACTAGAAAAATATCAGTCATATCCAACTGAATATTTGGAGGCTGAAGCCCAAAGTTGTGTGTAGAATGAAAGTATGATCCATCCCTTCAAGGACAACCAACACCCATTCCAAGAAATCCTCAAGCGTATATATGGACATGAAAATAGGTGGTGTTTGTATTGGGCTCAACCCTTTTTTCTCAATAGACCCATTATCATAATCAACTTCCAAACATGAGGAGCAAACCCAGCCTAACCTCTAGCGGTCCGAATGCTCTAGTTTTACCTCTGCCCCTGCGACATACCAAAGGCACAGGCTCTAAGTCTCTAACCAATAAAGAGTGTGTCCTCACCATCTGTGAGAGGTGAATGAGAGGTTTTTAAGTTACATTAAGTTTTGAATGCACGACACATAATAAAGAAGTAGATTTCTCTTGAAGACCTATAGCCTCTTAACGATAGATAATAGACGTCTCTACATCGATCCTTAAGACTCTACTAGACTTGGGTTGTACTTGTGAGACCAATGAACCTAGAGCTCTGATAACAACTTATCATGACCCTAAATCGAGACCGTGATAGCACCTTGATAACAATCTCAATCGAGTGACCAAACTCTATATTGAAACACAAAATCCAACAACACAAAAATAAAGATTGATAAGAAATTAAGATGAGAATTAGAAGAAATTGAGATGAGAAATAGAAGAAAAGAAAGGCTTAATTGAATCCACAAATATACCAAGGGAGAAGTGACTTGAATTCAATGAAAGAGAAACCCAATTGAAATCCATAAAGGAGAAACTCAATATGAAATCAAAGTAAAGGGGTTTTCAATCAATCAACGGGAATCCACCCATTAACTAGTCTCACTAAAACTATAGCTACACTAAAGGGATTCCACCCTACATTCTCAAAGGAGTTCAATTCTCAAATCATCAAAGTCTTAGGATGAAAAATGTCTAAGGCAACTATTTATAGTTATTACCTTTACATAAATAGCCTATTACAAAAATAGTCCAAAAGTGGCTATTTAAGAAATAAGCCATAATGACCCTTCTTGATTTTCCAAATGCCATCTTGATCGCTCATGGCCTTATGTATTTATTGCTCCATGTCTTCCTCTAGGCTTCAAGAAATCATCCATATGTGGGCGCCCCTCCTAATATGCTCCATAAAATCTATCTAAGCTATCATCATGGCTTGCGTAGCTCAGGGTATGTGTCTAGCACAAATTGAGCTAACCATGCTCGTATCATCCTCCCCTTCTTCAAAAGGATTCATCCTTGAATCTGAACCTAGCAAAAATATAAGAAAGACAAGCAATCATGAAATCTCACAGTATAAGGGTTAGTATAAGGTTTAACACTAATATTATCATGCCAAGGAGGAACAAATTTGAAATACAACCAAGAATCCTTTGTGTTCAATAAGAGAAAACATTGAACAACATACAAAGGATCTGGCTATGAGAAATATCATGGAACAAAGAAACCACAAACGTCCTAAGACACAATTGTTTCCCTATTCCACCATAAAACCATACCAAAGATGGTGTCGCCATTGGTTTAAGCACCCATAAGGGGTTATCGGGATCAAAGATATGAATGACCCATATAGTTTGGTTACAAAAGCAAATGGACCAATCGAAGAAACCCCTACCTCTATATAAAACAAATCCAATACAGACATGGACATCATCATATACAAAGAGGTAGTAGAGGAAGGAAACAAAAATATGAGACTCATCCAAGGTGTTACCATATACAAGAGTATCAACATTCTCAAGTGAGCTAGCAAGCCAATCACTATAAGTTGGAAAATCCAAGGATGGAATCATGAAATTTAGGTACACATTACCCTTCCTTTAAAGACAACTTCCTATGAGAAGTGAGTTCACAAATGGAGTCATGCCACTAGAGGTGTTGAGGAATCCATTAGAAACTAATTCAATCCAAAACAAATGGTCCTCCCAAGAAGTTGGGTTCCCTCTATTCATGATATTAAGCATGCACCCAAGAGTCTCATTCGACACTTCAAATTGTCTAACCCTATGAAGGTGACAAGAAGTCTTAAACATCCATCGACTCTTCCAAGTCACTACTCGCTTGTCATCTTAACCAAGCTACGCATCACAAGTGCCATATTTTATTTCATTACTGGGGTTAAATGGTAAGAGATCCCATGAAAATAGGTTAAGCAAACACCCATACACCCCATTGGCACTCTTATGTTCACACAACATACTCCCATCAAAGTTATGAATATCATCATATGCAAACAAATAATATAGAAAGGTGTCACACAAGTCAACTTCATTTAATGTATTCTTATGAGAAGGTTCACTCATTGATTCAAGTACATTAAGGCCTTGACCAAGAATGGGAACACATAAATATGAAGGGATAATTGTAGCACACACCTCACCTTCCTTTTGAAAACCATCCCTTCCAATAAGTGTACTATCATCTTCCAAGAAGAGATTTCTGCCACTGAAAAGTGTGTCATTATACCATAGTAGATTTTCAAACAATTGGTAGCCTTCAAGAGTGGCTATACTTCCAACATTATAAGACACCACTATGTTCATCATTCACATTAGCCATGTCATTATTGAATAAGATATTATCTCTAAATTCATACTCGACTTAAAGATCCTCATGAAAAGAATAAAAAATAGAATCAACACCTAAGGAATCATCACCTCTAAGTAAAGATCCGACATGACTAACTATATCATTACCATCACTAAATTGAGGTTCATTTATCATATCACACAACTACAACTAGCATTTGACTACCCCTATTACATGACAACATATTTTCACTCAAGTCATAAGTGCTAACACTAGGTGGACTCAAATTGTTCTTACTAGAAGAATCAATCCTGTCATCTATAGGATCAAATATTGTTTAGGCACTCATAACAATGGAATTATCATCATGTAATAAGGTACCATCAAGATCATCACAAGAAAAAAGATCTTTAAGCTCTCACATATATAAGCCATCACTTACACTCAATTGGATACTAGCCACACAAAGATCTTCTACTTTTGACAAAGTGTAAGGTTTAGCTTTATTACCTTGTACCTCATAGGAAGTATTGCATTCACCTAGATTTTCAATATTGGCACACATTTGCTCCTTTGGGAAGCTTTCTATTACTTTATGATTCTTCATTTCTATAGGTGCCCCACTAGGCTTGTTTCCAAGGATACTGGCACAAGAATCAAGACAACTAGAAAAGGAAGAGAGGTTACAAAAGTTAGTATAAGGTTGTGATAACCCTCTCACACACTCCACACAACCTCTCATTTTTCCACTCTAGATTTGTCACATATCACACCCTTACTCCTCTCAATCTTTTGTCTCTTAATTTTATTAGAGTTCAGTAAGTGCCAAGGATCCCTTGTGAAGGGTTTAGAGATCCCTTTAACTCTAGCTTCCACTTTGGTGAATAAGGGGTGGATGTATTGACTTGCATGTTCATCTCCTTAGAACCAACCTCACAAGAAGTAGCTTGGTTTGCCTCTAAAGGCAA
Organism: Capsicum rhomboideum; assembly: GCA_031232105.1. NCBI lineage: Eukaryota > Viridiplantae > Streptophyta > Magnoliopsida > Solanales > Solanaceae > Capsicum > Capsicum rhomboideum. The sequence continues at coordinate 44,832,436 of CP124717.1, read as the reverse complement.
CCCCTTAGGTTCAACTTCATGATGCATAACTTGCCTCCTTTGAAATATTGACTTAGCCTTTTCAAGTAGTCGAGAGCAATCATCCAACTTTTACCTCAATGAAGTACAATTTATACTCATCTCGATAATAGTTTAACTTGCGTCTACTTCATTAGAGCATGTTGGAGAAAGAGAAGTTGCCCTTGAGATCCATTATGTAATACTACCAATCTTGTGTATATGGAAGTCCATGAATTTGGAACCATAGAATTACCAAACACATTTGACAAGCATCCATAGGTACTACATCACACCAAATCTCCTCTTGATAATTCCCCAGTAAAATAGGTACCTTAACTCGCTTATCAACCAAATATCCCATTCGAGTAAGGATTTTGTTTTCGAAACAAAGGCAACTCGAGCATTATAACCATTGAGAGGGTTATAGATATGAGAACACTATGATCATCCATCACAACTTCAAGCTCCGCTTTCCCACAAACGATTATTTATTTCAAGAACTCATCTTTTTGGAACATACATATTTTGAAATATTGAGATCACTTTACTTTCATGGCCTACTGATCCTTCCATCCTACCTGAAAAACTCAACAAATAAGTTAGTAGAAAAATTCCTCACGCCTCTCGAATGTGGAAACTCTCACCTCACCTAAAGTATCTTCCCAAAGTTGATAGAAAACTACCTCTCTCCAATCAATTCACAAAGTCACCTATTCTTTGTGGAGGAATGGATTTTTGTCCAAAGAAGATCAAAAGACTCAATTAAAACTAACGTACTTGAATCAAGAAATTAACAACAAAATAAAACTAGAAAAGCACAAAAAAAAATCGGACTCAAAGAATTTGATAATATTTAGTAGGGTAATCTACTAAATAAAATCAAGTTATGAACCTAAAGAATGTAGAATTAATGAAAAAGAAACTAATTTACCAAGGTTTGGACAAAAAAATTATTTGGGAAGAAATTTGGTTGAAATTAATGGAGAAAATGCTCCACAAAGTGGAGAAAAACCTTGAAAATAGACTTAAAAGGAGCTGGAGCCATTTTGGAGGGCTGGAACCACTTTCCAAGCACTGGAACTGATGGCTTAAGGTGGAAGCCACCTAGCTCAAGAAGCAACTAAGGCTCGATGTGGAAGCTATATTCCAGAGGCTCAGAACCAGTTGGAGGCTGAGTCGCACGCATGGCTGGCTGGATCTGATATGGCCAGAAACTAATGGCTGATGCGGGCGCTGACTGGGCTTCAGCTGGTCTGCATGTACAACTGGTAGATCACTCTGTTGTACGTTGTGGGACCTGGCAGCCTCTGATTGGGTCACAATAAAATGATGAATAATTCTTTTTTTTGGCTCAATTTTGAAGATATTTGTTTATACTCTTTTGGGCCCACAAACACCTTAACACTTCCTCTTTCTTTTCTTTTTAGATCAAACTCAACTTTTTGAATGTTCTTCTTCAACAAGATATCAACAACATGATGAACACTATGAACATTCAAAAACTGAACCTCAATTAAACGAGCTCCGATTGACACAAAATTTTCAACACGAGCTCCTTTCAACACCACGAACAAACTCCAATAATTTTTAATCTCCAATTCCAAACCAATTACTCCCAAAAATTAAATCCACTTGCAATTTCTTCAAATCATAAAGAACACCATGAACTCCAAAATTTACCCTAGCGTTTAACTTCATTTGCTCCCAATTTTTAGGTTCAAGCTTCAATTGATAAGGAGAACAATCCCCAATACAATTAGTACTCCAATTTAGCTCCAATCAATAAACCCACTTCACCTTCTTTAAGCTTTTTCAAGCTCAACAATGGTAAAGTTTTAAAATAATTACAAATCAACCCGAATTTCAGATCTAGACCCTTAAACACTAGAGAAACAAGAATCTAGCGTTGGAAACTCAAACAAAAACACGAATTGAACAATTTGTTTTTGATATTTCAAATTTTTGACCTAATTTTTTTTTTTTTGAATTTTCAAATTTATGAATATAGGACTGTCACGCCCCGAATCCCATCGGGACGGATTGGCACTCGTAGCCGACAAAGCCCGAGAGAACCAAGCTTTGCTTCTATTCAATCATATGCATGCCATAAGAAACCCATGATCATGTAAGAGCTTTAAATACCAACAACGGAATGCATGAAACATGTGATATATATATATACACATATGCGAAACTTGGCCGTTGAGGCCATCAAGTCAAAATGTCGTGTACCATCTTACATACATACCCACATACGTCCATAAAAGCCTCTAACAGATGCATTGACCAAAGAGAACTAAAAAGTCGGCACAAGTCCCCGCTTTATACAACATGTACACCACCAAAACATATATACAACTATGACTCAGAGAAACCCCAAACTAACTGGAGCTCACCAATGATACGCAACAACTGGCAACCGACTGTGGAGGCCTACTAGTACCTGCGCCTGCAACAAGTAAGGTAAGTCCCATAAGGGACGTCAGTACAAAAAATGTACTGAGTATGTAAGGCTCAAAAGAAACTGTATGATATGTAAATATGTCAATGAACTCAAATTCAAATGCATAACCAATATGGATAAGTCACTATTCTGTACTTTGGAAACCATGTATATTGCTTTCATTACTTTCTTTGTTACTTTGCTTCAATGATTATTCATCTTTGCCTTTGACCTGTGATACCCGAGCCCCGACTGAACAGTGGGTTTTAACATAACATAACGTTATGTTGGGATCGGTTTGAGCTAGGATTATGCCCCTAGAGCTGCCACCCATGAATCAATATAGATCGGGATCGGCTCGAGCTAGGTTATTACCTCTAGAGCTGCCACCCATACCAACATATCAGGTTCAGGTCGAGCTAGGTTATTACCTCTAGAGCTACCCCCTGTCAGGATCGGTCTGAGCTAGGCTTATGCCTCTAGGACTGCCCCCTGATCCAACAATCTCAGGATCGGCTTGAGCTAGGTATTTTACCCCCAAAGCTACCACCCATACTTGATCATTAACCACATATGCATTACTTTATTCATTACTTTGAGATTGACACAATGATAGTCATAACTTTATTTAAAGCTTTGGATCATTAACCAATGAGTGAGAGATATGTGAATAAACATTATTGGAAACATAGCACTATTGGAAATATAACACTATTAGAACCATTGGACAATAATCAATGAACAAGATACATGAGTATAACCACCATTGGAACATTAGAACACAACCTTATTGGGCTTTCGGAACATTATCAAGTAATATGAGACATGTTATTCACAATTTACCACTGAGTATGAAACATATGATATTGACAATTGGTAACCGGATATAGGATACCATAGCACATTTTGGGATAAGACAAGTGCGATGTCAATGTGAATACTATGTGCTGTAGAAAGATACGGACAGAGTAACCTTGCATACCTTGTATTCTCAATGCGAATATATAATCTTAGATGCGCATACAATGTCCCGCTACTTCCTTATGTTTCACTCTACAACACAAATACATAATGGAATTTACATTAACCACCAACTACCTTACAAATGCATTTGACGTCAATGAGTTACATGTTTGCCTCAAAAATGTCATTTCCTTCTCTACAATACTATTTTCGGCATGGTCATACCAACAATACCTTAATAATACCATACATTGACCACAACATCATACACCAATAACATTTCACCACAAAGCTTCTCCTTTACACTTTCTCATTCACACCATATCACAAATAATACATCAAGTTACCTTAATTCACCTCATAGCACATATCGGCCAAAATCCCATAATTTACACTTATAGAAAAATAACAATTTTAATAACCTAATAACACCATACATGTTCATATTTCATCCATACCATGCTCTTTCATCAAAATCACAAGTCATATTTCAAGTTTAAATCCCATGGATAACAAATCTTTTACAAAAACACAAAGTACCATGTTCAACACTTCCAAGAATAACCAACATGATTTACATACTATCCCATGCATATAATATATTAATCCATAAGAATAATCACTTACCCAAGCTTGAGAAATGATGATCTTGCTCCAAAAGTTGGCTTTGAGTTCTTAGGGTTTGAGAGAAAAATAGTTGAGAAATATCTAGAAAGCATGAGAGTTTCAAGTGAATAAAAATCAGATTATTTGGTCCTTTATATAAGTCCTAAATTCCATACTTAGCCACTCTTATAGCATTTAATGCTATATCTATAAGGTCAAGGGAAGAATGGGTCATTTGACCCATTTTTGCCCATGTCTTCTTCTTTATTTTTGGGCCTTTTATTGAGCCCAATTCACTTAACCCAATGAAATCAATAATTTCTCATGTTTAAATCATTTCATACGTGTTACGACAATATTACCACTCACGCGATTCATATTAGTAGCCTCAATCCCAAAAACAAGTGATTCTAGCCACTTATGGCTTATTTTGACCACAAGGGTAAAACCGTCATTTTGATGCCAAATTCGTTCACGAGTAATTTTACAAAACCAATATAATACTTCAATCATTCTATGTATATTTTCATGTTTGTAGAAGAAACGTGAAAAAAATCAGCCCAGTACGCCCTCGGGCACCCTTGGGACTTAGAAAAATTTTCAACTTTTGAAAGGTGGACACAACCAGCCTGGCACGCCCTTGGGCGCACTAGCTTGCTGCCTGTGCCCAAAAAATTTGGGCAATAAGAATCCTGGAACTCCCTCTGGGGCGCCTGACCCTTAGTTTTTTTGAAAATTTCATTTTTTGACTTTTCTTCGCGGGTTTGGTTAGATACTTCAAGTTCTATTCTTTAACTTACATCTTACCTTTAATATCCTTTGTTTGGAGGTCCTCCAAGCCTCGTTTTTAACCCCACAAAGTCACAAAACACCTCCTATGAAGGTTTAATCACATGTACGAGGGCCAAATTCAATTATCTCATCGATAACATTACCAAATACATACTTGTGGCTCTCGACACCTAAGTAAACATTGTTCAACGTCGTCAAGTAGGGTTGGGAAGGTACGGGGTGTTACAAGGACTTATGAATTGATGGAACAACTCTTCAAACCTAAGCTCTGATAGCAAAATGATAATGATCTCAATCAAGTGACTAAAATCAATATTGGAACACAAAATTCAACAACACAAAGGATAGATAAGAAATTACTATTAGAATTAGAAGAAATTGAGATGAGAAATAGAAGAAATGAATGGCCTAGTTGAATCCACAATAGAGCAAGGGAAAAGTGACTTGAATCAATGAAAGAGAAACCTAATTAAAATCCACAAATGAGAAACTCAATATCAAATCAAGGTAAAGGAGTTTTTAATCAATCAATGGGAATCCACCTTTCAACTAATCTCACTAACACTATAGCTACACTAAAGGGATTTTACCCTTCACTCTCAAAGGAGTCCAATTATCAAATCATCAAAGTCTCTGAATGAAAAATGGCTAACAGAACTATTTATAGTTATTTTCTTACACAAATAGCCCATAATAAAATAGCCCCAAAGTGGCAATGTAAGAAATAACATACAAGGGCCATTCTTGATTGCCCAAATGGCATCTTGATCCCCCATGGCCTTGTGTATTTGTCTCACCATGGCTTCCTCTAGGCTCCAAGCTATTATCCATATGTGTAAGCCCATCATAATGTGTTGTATAAGATCTATCCAAGCTATCATCATGGCTTGCATAGCTCGAGGTATGGGTCTATCACGAATTACGCTAACCGTACTCATATCACACCTATCATATCCTCTATATAGGTAAGCTTCTTGCAAGCCAAACACAATTATAGAAGTAAACCAGAAGCAAAAGAAGTACAAACTAGAAATAGTCCTCAAATGAAATAAAAAATGTACGATATCAACACAACATCCCAGTTCTAGTTGTCACTAGACCAAGCCTCTAATAGTGAACTCAATGAAATAGTTTGAAGTGTCTAAAATGTGAATTAGAATAAGATAAAAGAAGAAGAGATATGCTAAGCTCTAAGATCCAACAATCGCTACCTCAATCTCCAAAAAGTAAACACTATGAATCATGATCAATGTTCAGGGCTACTTACGCATTACCTACATGTAGGGTGCAGAAAAGAAAAGCAAGAGTGAGTACGAAGTATGTGTACTCAGCAAGTATCATCGACAACCGTCATTAAACAAAGGTGATGGCGAGGACCATCACACCAATCATCCCAATCAACCATATAAACCTGCACTCAAACAAGTCTTAGCCTATCTAGCAGATAGCAACAATTAACAAGGTAACAAAACCAATTCAAGTAAGTCAAGCATATACAGGTTTATGATCAACAATAGTAGCCCAACTCATATCAAAAAATACCTTCACCAATATAAAATTATACCTGCTCACTATACCAACCACTCATCTAAGGACGAGGTAAGAAAAGTTCATATCATCCAACCAAACAAATGAGTATTGTATTAATGACATATCAGATGAGTATGATAAGAATGATGCATCATCTGAGTATGATGTAAGCTTGTCTTAGTGTATACACCTTTTGAGCCTATGCTCTAGGAGAGGACCCATGGAGGGTTCGCAACCCATATACCAATCACAATCTCAAATAATTGATCTTGTCAACAATTCTCTTAGATAAGTCATTTTAGAAAATGTTTCTTTTTCTTTTAAGAAATATTGTTTCTCAGCAGTACCAGTTCCATGAATGATGCAATGAATATGTGTATGGGTGTTAAGCCCAGATGTATATCCAAATATATCAAATCAGCCCAATAAGAATCGAATATGAATCAATACTATATCAGTGAAACTTGATACAAGCCCCCACACGAGCATCACAATAATAATAAGAAACAATTAAGATGCTAATAAAGTCAACACCAGCCCCATACGGGCATCGTAATGATAATAATCACCTAAATCAGTAATATAGTTTACATCATCCCCCACGCAGACATCACAATAATGATAATCAACCCAGATAATGTAAACATTAAGAACTCGCCTAGTCCGTAGCATGCTTTATATGATAAATTTCCTACCTTTTCCCAATCATGACATAAATAGATTCAAATGCTCAAAAATGAAATATACTCGTCAACACTCATATTCAGGAGTTCACTTTTATTCACATACATAGCAACCATGTTATGATTCCTCTTTTCACTACACCAAAAATGATCTTTAGCAACAATTAATTAATGGCAATAACTTAATTACCACTAAATATGTTTTCTTAGAGGCATTTACCAGTGACAATAACATTTTAGCTCTCGTTGTAAATTCCCTTAAAGCATATATCTACACTAGATCCAATGGCAATTAACTAATACCGGTAAAAATTTTAGCACTCTTTGTTAAAGTACATATTTATAGCCACTAAAGGTTGTTTTTGTTGTAGTGTTTTAACTTTCTCTTTTATTGCCACAATGTCTTTATACCCTAAGTAATTACTACATCCCAATTATTCCACCATTTTTCACTAAGCATTGATTCAATTCCTCGAGTGGTTACTCACAATCAATTTATTCATGATCAATAAGTCATTATCTACACAATTTACCATATGCATATCAACAAGTAAATGGAACAGTCAAAATATTCATTTTGTTACCTTTAGCCCATCAATAAATACCAGTATCCGCATAGATGCTCATTATCTCATCTATATAGAACCCTCAAATTCATGTTTATTCATAATATACAAGAAGCTAGTACATAGTATATAAACACCTCATAAAAGAGTCATGATAAATCTCAACTTGCCTTATAGAAGACCCACAAATTCAAATCACAATTTGAAAAATTAAATGGAAGCTATACTCTCTCGAATTACCAACAAGTACATCCAATCTAGTCAAATATGAGATCTACATGTAAATACAAGCCCAATAATACCCATATTGATATTCTTTGATTCCGAGTCTAAAACTCAATCCAAAAATCTATCTTTAAAATAAAAGGGTAAATCTAGGATTTTATTAGAAATTTACTTTAGTAATAAGGGTTTTAAATCTAAAATTTCATCAAAAATGGTGTTGAAATTGAGTTAGAAACCTTTTTCACTTTACCGGTAAAACCCCAAAATCTAAAGTTTAACAACCATGATTTGAAGATAATTTTACAATTTAATTAATGTTTAATGATGAAAACAAGTCTTGGAAACTCACCCAAGGTTAAGATCTCAAAAACCTACTTGAAATCACCTTAAACCGAGCTCCCAAACTCTAAAAATGGTGAAAATAGGGTTAAATCCTAAAATGGAATTATGTAAAGCTTCCAGGACAAGTCCTTCTTTGTGAATATGGAGGATCGGCTGTGAATACAACCAAATCAGATTGGGTTCTTCACAAATGCAATCAGGTCTTCGTGAACGTGAAAAATTCTTAATCCGCATTGACTGGGAGTTGCTCATCACGAATGTTATACCCCTATCGCAAAAGTAATGAAGGCCAAGCTTACCCTTTATAAATATGGCCAAGCCTCATGAATGTGAAGGTCATTTTTTTTTTCTCCACTAGATCTACTACAATAACAGAAAATTCATGATAAAAATTCTCGAATTCGACACTCGAAATGCATTTAGAACCCCATGAATATACTTCAACTATACTACCAGGCTAATTTCAATGTTTCAGACTTGAAGGAGCTATCAAAATCACCAATGAAGATTGTTATCAACAAGTTTCACCTGATGTAATGACCCGTTCTGCCATTACTCTAATCACCACGTCGTAAGGGCATGGGGTATGGTAATCACTTTTAAAAATCTTTAAAAAGGTCCATTAAATATTATTGTTAGATGATTTTAGAATGAGATAATTTTGGGGAATGGGTTGATGTCAATAGCGGTATGCCAGTAGATACAACAGGGTCCCGGACAGTCTCTCTAAATTTTTAAACCTTTTTTTTTAAACCTTAAACCAAAATGTTACCTTCTTCAAAAAAAACCTGGGGTTGCCTCAAGACCCATAAATTATGAGAATAAAGAGTATGCATAAAAAGGATGAATCTCAAAGGTTTCTCGCAGTTTTCTTAGCAGAAATTGCTAGAACGAGTCAAGGAATGAGATTTCATGCCTCTGTGACAGCTACTTGGTGCCCAGGCAGGCTATGTTTAATTTTAGTAGTAGACCTTGATTAGAAAATGTGTTTATAGTATAGATTGATAGGAGATTTCATGCTTAGGCATGTGGGTAAGGTGATTGAATGGATTAAACAAGTAAGTTAGGGCAATGCGAATGAAGTTAGTATTTATATAATTGTGGTGAGCTATTACCAATGCTTACTTGCTATTTTGTTACATGCCAACTGACTAGTAAGTGGGAACAAACTAGTTATGTTTGGAGGATCATTTATAAGTGGAAATGAATTGGTAGTAGAGTTGGTGTTAATGCATGAAACCTCTTCAATTAGTAATAGTCAATTTGTATGATAAAGCTAGAGGTGGAGATTGCAAAATATGGCATGCTAATATACTGATAAGAGAATTTAAGGGTAGTTGTGGGGTAACCAACTATGATAGTGTAGTATAAAAATGGAAGTTGAGAAGTTAATAGGAATTGTGTGTACCCCTGGTGTTTATAAAATAGAAGGTCAACCAAATTTGATTTTGTGTATATTCATTTATTATATGTTGCTTGGAGCCCAGGCACTAATGTATGTTGAGCAGGTTATGGTTGAATTAGAGTAAAGGCTCAATTTGGTTGTATATGTGCATGTTAACTGATTATTTGTTTATTTAGTTACAATTCATGCTAATGAATGTAGAACTTGTTAATTGTAAAATGCAAGTTTAGAAAGTGATAATCAATAATGAGATTGGTAAAAATGACCTTGTTTGATGTGCAAGGGTGTTAGATTTAACTCATTATGTGATTGTACTTGTTTATGGAACTATTTGTTGTTATGAGATGAACCTGTAAAGGTTTATCATGCTTGTATTGGTGGATTTTAGGGAGGGTAAGGGTGGGGCCATTAGAATAAGGGTAGTATAACACTTGGTTTAGGATAAGGGTGGAAAACACTAGTTGTCTGGGATATTTAGTACAAGCTGAGTCTGGCAGGGCTGTGGAACTAGAAGGAGACGAACCTTGGGGAGGAAAGTGAGACTACTCTAAATAACTCCTCATGGTATCCATGTCAACCTCCCATAATACACGGGGGCTGTGTGCGAGGGGTACCATTCTCCTCATCCTCATTTGCCCTACTGCTTTTTCTCTCTTTGTCCCTACATTCTCTTTTTATTGCTCCACTGCTATGCCCCTTTCACTTTTAGAGGGTTGAAAGGTATATCGCACTCTAAGTTGTGGTCAACATCCACCCTAGGCATACCTACATGGATGCATAGCTCAGTAATTAAGTCAGGGAGGTAGAGAGCCTTCTTATTTGCTCGATAGAAATCCTCCCACTTCAACATGATCTGGGCCCTTATATTCAGCTGAATCTCCCAATCACACAAGCTTATACCAAATCTCAAGGGTATATCATATCTGTGGTGTTGCCTAAAGGACGAGTCCTCTAAGTCACCAAATTAAGCTGCATCCGAGCATCCACACAAAATATCATACTCTTGATCTCCTAAAGATTAGTCCACTAAATATTTCCCTGGTTAGCTTCTATTATCAATGTGTACTTCAGGCACCACAAGTCCATCTCTGCACGCTTTGACTTGAATTCAGCATTGGGGACATTTGGCACCCCTAGAAACTCGTTGATCGTAGCCACGTCCATGGAAACCTGCACTTCTTAGATGCAGATAGTTGGGTGAGGTTCATCCTACCACATAGTTAAAAGCATAGTATAAAACTCCCGAGCCTAGACTGAGACACCATTCCCAGTAGGCTCCACTAGCGGTATCTACCTGAACTCCTATAGTTGGGCATAGGATTTTGGTGCCTCCTCCTCCACCTCTGTCATCTCGAAGATCCTATCATCATAAAATCCCATGTTTCGGTAGTATCGATATCCTTGCTGACAGTTTCTATCAGGAAACCTCTAAAAAGGAAGGGGAGCGTTGCCTTAGTTTTGGTCAGCCATTGTGTTAGTATTCCTGCAAAAATCATGCAAAACCAAGTTAGAATCCATAGAAGTACTCAATCAGTTGCAAGTTTCCAAAAAAATGTTGAGATAAAATTTCATAGGAGGTTACTGACTGCCGCTCGCTATAGTGGAAGACATTCTGCTACCGCAGGGCCATTAGAAAGGGATTTTTTCTGCTATAGCGGGATGAAGCCGCTATAACAGCCTTTATCTTCCCCAGCCCACCTTCGATGCATCAATGATGTCTTTTCATGTTTGCAATTTTTTGACTTTTTAACTTAAATCAAGCTTGGTAAGTACTATGGGGCTGCTAAATTCCAAAATTTAGGTGTTTAAACCTCGATTCAAGCCCTAGTGGCTTAGAAACTCTCAAAAAGTGACCCTTCACCTTTTACCCTTTATTAAAGCCCCAAATTGTCAATGAACTCCATAAATATTACACCTAGAATGTCGTAGGAGTGTTAGAAACGTAAAAAAGAAAGCATGCTTTGAAATTTCATTCCAATTGGAGAAAAATCAATCAACTTCAAAACCAACTCCAATGCTCATCTATTTGTTCAAATTTTAGCCTTAATCTTCAATAATGAGTGTAATAAAGTAAAGAGATAGAGTAGAATAAGATTTTACCTTAATTTTGACATTAAGAGGGAGCGGTTGATCGGCTAGGGGAGGGAAGATGTGAGTTTGAAAAGAGAAATGGAGTAGAAACCCATTTCTCTTCCCCTTTAAACTACCAATGGCCCACTATAGCGGCTCGGCTCCCGCTATAGCAGTAGAGGTCCCACTATAACAGGGAACAGGCTATGTGAGGGGATGGAAATATCATTTTCCCTTTTTTCTTGCCTTTACTTAGATGCTAGGTATCTTGACAAGGCCTCAGTTACCATGGGTACTCATATACTCTTGTCAAAAATAGTTTTGGTATCTTTCCAGGTATGATGTGTAATGTGAGGGTGCTCATAGTAAGTAGATGCATTGTAAGTTCGTACAATTTTGTAGTAAGGCTGGTATGTGAAAATCGAGAATAAGAACTTCCAAATAGATGAGTGAGTAATTAATAACCCAGAGAATGAATCAACTTAGTTACTTCCCTACCATTTTTATTCAAGGATGAGAAATGGGTAAATTGATATCTGTTGTAATGACTCATTCCATTGTTACTATAATCACCGCGTTCGAAATGCATGGGGCATGGGAATCACTTTTAAAAATCTTAAAAAGGGTCCATTAAAGATTATTGTTAGACAATTATGGAGTTGGAAAATTTTGGGGGATGGGCTAACGTCACCTCGGTATAGCGGGATTTTCGCGCTATAGCGGTACAACTATAGCAGCATGTAGTCACTACAGCGGGGTCCCGAACAGTCTCTCTAAATTTTTAAAACCCTTTTCTTTACAGCTTTAAACCAGAATGTTGCCTCTTCTAAAAAACCCTTAGGGTTTCCTCAAAACCCCTGAAAGATGAAAAAAAAGGTACACTTAGGAACAACAAATCTCTAAAGGTTTCTCGCTATTTTTTAATGAAAAATTGCTAGAATGAGTCAAGAAATGAGAGTTCAAGCCTCTGTAGCACCTGCTTGGGACCCAAGTAGGCTAAATTTAATTTGAGTAGTAAACCTCAATTAGAAAACATGTTAATAATATAGATTGATAGGAGATTGCATGCTTAGGCCTACGAGCAAGGTGATTTGATGGATAACAAGTAAGTTAGGGCAATGTGAATGATGTTATTGTTTATGTAATTATGTGGTGAACTATTACTAATACTTACCAGTAATTTTATTACATGCCAATAGAGTAGTAATTAGGAATGAACTAGGTATATTTGGAGGATCATTGATAAGTTGAAACACATCAGTAGTAGAGTTGGTGTGAATTCATTAAACCTCTTTATTTAGTGATAATTGATTTGTACGATAAAGTTAGAGGTGGAGATTGTGAAATATGGTATGCTATTACACTGGTAAAAGAATTTAAGGGTAGTTATGGGGTATCCAACTATGACGGTGTAGCATTAAGATGGTAGTTGAGGAGTTAATGCTGTTGTAGTTAGAGGGAATTGTGTGTATCCCTGGGTGCTTATAAAATAGAAGGTCAACATAATCTGATTGTATGTATATCCACTTATTATATGTTGCTTGATGCCCGAGCACTAATGTTTGTTGAGCAGTTTATGGTTGAATTAGAGTTAAGGCTCAATTTGGTTGTATGTGTGGATGTTAACTGATTATTTGTTTATTTAGTTGCAATTCATGCTAATGAATGTAGAACTTGTTAATTGTTGAATACAAGTTTGGAAAGTGATAATAAATAATGAGATTGGTAAAAAGGACCTTGTTTTATATGCAAGGGTGTTAGATTTAACTCACTATGTGATTGTACTTATTTATGGTACTGTTTGTTGTTGTGAAATAAATAGGTAAAGGTTTATCATGATTGTATTGGTGGATTTTTGGGAGGATAAGTGTGAGGACATTAGAATAAGAGTGGTATAAAACTTAATTTGGGATAAGGGTGGCAAACACTAGTTGTCTAGGATATTTGGTACATGGACTGAGCTCGTGCCCTGCAGGTCATTGCTAGTGGGCAATCATAAGACCCATATCATATTTGTACACTGTTATTGGAGAGGTTGATAGTTCCTTGAGTGAATCGAGTTATACTTGTTCTTTATATTCTGGGTTTAATATGGAGTACCATTGTTGGTTGATATTGTACTTGAAATAAGCTAATACTTCATGTTGTACAATAATAAGATATTTCTTGAAAAAGTAATGAATGAATTGTTTTTATGAGTCTTTGTGGTGGACTTCAATTGAACATTAATTGTACAAAGGTGATTCGGTTATTTACTAGACTTGATTATTTTAAGGTGGAATTATAGTGAAAATACTGGTTGAATGCATAGTGTTAAGGTGGCATGTTTTTGATTGGCCTCATGAGTTATTATTGTGGTATTTGACCTTGAATTGAGTATTAAATAAGTATAAAGGTGATCTTATGTGTATTCTGATTTTGAAGAAACCCTAAGGGAATTGTTATGAGGGATTTTGACTTAAATGGTTTACTAATTGCCTTGTGTGTTCTTGGTAAAATATATGCTCTTGGGTTCATTAGCTGGCCAAATGGCTGATGCATAGTTAGGAGTGGAATGTAATAGAGAGAAGGTGGTAAATTAGTGATGAATGTTGTATTTTGAGTCGACTAGTGATTAGTGAGAAGTGATATGAATTGAATAAGGTATGGTAGTGAGAATAAAGTAAGAAGGGTAGTGATCAGGAATATGAGATTTAGTAATTGAATTGGTATATTATATAAGTTCATGTTTGATTTCTGATATTTATATTTTATTTATGTGATTTAACTTGGGTCGGCCAATGATACCTATAAGTATGTGTGGTTTTGCTGATACTAATCTTGCTATACCCTTTTTGGGATGTAGTATGATTGCAGGATCAGTTAATGTTCTTCTTTGATATGAATAGAGATCTCGAGCAGCTTTTGTCTTCTCATTCCATGGTGGAAGATGATCTTATGTATCTATTATTCTATTTAGCAACTCTTGTATATGTCTAGACTAGGTCCTTAGGGGAAAAGGTTGTCCTTGATGTATTTAAAAGATTTGTAATAAGTTTTATGATATTATGAAAAGATTATGTTATTGTTTGTAACTTCCGCATGTTTTACTAAATGGGTGATAAGGGTTCTCCTCTCTAGGTAGATTAGAGTAGGTGCCCGCATGATCTAGTTAGTTAGGTCATGACAGTTGGTATAGGTTATCGGTCTCAACTACAAGAGCAAATATCGAGTAGAGTCTTATGGATTTTTGTGTAGACGTCCACATCAAATCTTCGGGAAGCTAAGAGACATTCTAGGAATTGTTTCCCCTTCTTTCTTTCCTCTCGTGTTGTTTTAATGATTATTTGTTTACTTTGATGCCACTTGGTATTTCTTGAATCCAATTGGTATATCAACCAATCAAATTGAGACTACATGACTTTTGTTTGGTAACTCAAGCAACTGGATTGGAACTGAAAGGTTCCAATTGGTATCTGTCTATAAAGGTTGTGTTAATACACAGACAATCAACTAGTTGTCATCAATAATTTTGCACTTGACTATGTGTTTTAGAAAAGTAAGGCTAGGTCGAGTTGGCGGTCTAAGGAGAATCTCTGAATTTGATTTCCGTGTAAGTTGCAACTTAACTGATTGCTTAAAAAGTCAATGGTTATCAATTTGCTAAGTGTTATTGACGGTGAACCTGTATGATACATGACTTAAGTGAATTCTTGATGCTTGAGTGTAAATCGCTACGTTTAGAATATGTAAAAGTGGTAAATAAAATTGACTAATGTTCGGATCTTCCTTGTTTTAAGCGGATTCTATATGAAATGTTTAAGTACGATAAGAATTGAATGTTGAGGAAGCCTAAAAGTGTTTATTGATATTTGCTTCATATTTGAGAACCAGAGTGTATAATTAGTGCTTCGAATAATTATTAACCTTTTGAGTTGCTGGGATTTGATCTTGGATTTATTGGTAAAATGTTGTAATGATTAGATAAAATCAGTATGGAGAGGGAATGGGGAAAAAGGACTATAGGGAATCAATTAACAAGGTCACTGCCAGAGGGTCGGCCACCATAGTGGGAAGTACACCGCTACCGTGACCCCACTATGGTGGGATTTTTCCGCTATAGCAGGGACCTGGGTAGTATCACTGCCCTGTTTTTCCCCGATTTCTATACCTCTTCCCCTATTATCCCAAACACAATCGTAAGCTGCTATTAAGTGAGCAAGTTAGTCTATCACTTGAGAGATGAGATAATAACAATGCATTCATTCTAGATTACAAAAATAAAAGTATCCAAAGGTGTGGAAAAATAAAAGATTGTTTGTTACAAGCCCCAAATAGGGGAAACCCAAAATCCAGTAGCAATAACAAAATAGGGGAGGGGGGAAACAAGATAATGCACATGCTCGGGGATCTAGCTGGAGGCCCCAGCATCACTTAGGCTCAACGCATAATTTCCCTCCTCTTCCATCCTGCTTAGGAAAGAGAACTCCTGTATATCTTCCTTCTTTGGCTTGGGGAGCTTCTCATGAGGGACGGCACACGTGAACATGACCTTCACAGTCTTTCATATCCGGGAAAGCATTCGATACTAGGAGCGCCTCTTTTTCTTCTCCTCATTTAACTACCTCCAGAGCTCTACATAGGCCTGAGATGGGTCTGGCAAAGTTGTGAAACTAGAAGGAGCCAAAACTTAAGGAGGAATATAAGACCGCTCTAAATAACTTCTCACGGTGGCCATGTCCACCTCCAAGCGCTCATAAGACACGGTGAGCTGTGTGGGAGGAGTACCAATATGCTCACCCTCATATGCCATGTTGCTCTCTCCCTCTGTCCCTACCTTTATCTTTTTTTTGCTATGCTCCTATACACCTTTCACTTTAAAAGGGTTGAAAGGTATGTTGCACTCCAAATTCTGGTCAACATCCTTCCTAGGCACACCCCACGAATGCATAGATCAGTAATCAAGTCAGGGAGGTATAGAGCCTTCTTATTTCCTAGATAGAAATCCTCCCACTCCAACATGATCTGAGCCCCCACATTCAGCTGAATCCCCTAAATTGCACAATCCATCACCAGAGCTCGAGGGAATATCACATCTATTATGTTGACCGAAGGACGAATCCTTCGAGTTACCAAATTAAAACAACTCAGGGCATCCACACAAAAGTGTATGATCTTGATCCCCTCAGGACTAGTCCAGTAAACCTTTCCTTGGTTAGCTTCCGCTATCAAGGTTTCCCTCAGCCACGACAAGTCAATCTCTTCAAGTTTTGCCTCGAATTCAGCATTGGGGATAGTTGGCACCCCTAGAGCCTCATTGATTGTAACCACGTCTATGGGAACCTGCACTTCCCAGATGCATATGGTTGGGTGAGGGTCATCTCATTGGATAGTTGGGAGCATAGCATAGAACTACCAAACCAGCCTGAGACACCATCCCGAGCAGGCTCCACTAGCACCATCCACCCAAACTCATGTAGTCGGGCATAGAATTTTTGTGCCTCTTCCTCTACCTCTGTCATCACAAAGCCTCTCTCATAATAAAATCCCATTTTCTGCTAGTCTCGGTGTCTCTACTGATAGTTCCTATTAGAAAACCTCTGAAAATAAGGAGGAGCGTTGCTTTAGTTTTGGTCAGCCATTGTGTTAGTATTCTAGAAAAAATCATGCAAAACTAAGTTAAAAGACATAGAAGTATTCAATCAGTTGAAAGTTTCCAAAAAATTGTTGAGATAAAATTTTATCAGAGGTTACTAGCTGTCTCCTGCTATAGCAGAAGGTATCCCGCTAGCACAGGGCCATTATAAAGGGAATTTTTCTGCTATAGCGGGACTGCTATAGTAGGATAAAGCCACTATAGTGGCCTTCATATTCCCCAGCCCACCTTTGACACATTAATGGCATCTTTTCATGATTTTTGCAATGTTTTGACTTTTTAACTTAAATCAGGGTTGGTAAAGTACTATAGGACTACTAAATACTAAAACCCAGGGGTTTAAACCCTGATTCAAGCCCCAATGACTTGGAGACTTTCAAAAAGTAACCCTTCACCTTCTACTCTTTGTTCAAGTCCCAAATTAGCTATGAATTCCATAAATCGTACGTCTAGAATGCCATAGGGGGGTTGGAAACATAAGAGAAACAAGCATGCTTTGTAATTTCATTCCAATTGGAGAAAATCAATCAATTTCAAAATCAACCCCAATTCTCATCTTTTTCTAAAAATTTTAGCCTTAATCTTCGATAATGAGAGCAATAAAGTAAAGAGATGGAGTAGAACGAGAGTTTACCTTAATTGCAACATTAAGAGGGAGCAGTTGATCAGCTAAGGGAGGTGAGATATTAGTTTGAAAAGAGAAATGGGGTGAAACCCATTTCTCATCCCCTTTAAACTGCCAGTGGTGCGGTATAGCAGCTCACCTCCCGCTATTACTGCAGAGGTCCCTCAATAGCAAGGATCAGGTAATGTGAGGGGATGGAAATTTCTTATCCCTTTTTCATTATGTTTACTTAAATGTTGGGTTTCTTGGCAAGGCCTCGGTTACCTTCGGTACTCATATATTCTTTTCCAAAATAATTTTGGTACCTTTATGGGATGGTGTATAACGTGATGGTGCTCGTAGTAAGTAGAAGCATTGTAAGTTCATACAATTTTGTAGTAAGGCCGATGAGAATGACTCGGAGAATGCATCAACTTAGTTCCTTCCTTATAGTTGTCATTCGAGGACGAGCGATGGGTAAATTGATATTTGTTGTAACGACTTATTACATTGTTACTATAATCACCACGTTCAAAGGGCATAGGGCATGGGGCATGGGAACCACTTTTAAAAATCTTAAAAAGGATCCATTAAAGACTATTATTAGACTATTTTGGAGTGGGAAAATTTTAGGGAATGGACTGATGTCACCCTGCTATAGTAGGAATTTTCTCATTATAGCGGTGCCGTTATAGCAGCATACAAGTCACTATAGCGGGGTCCTGCCATGACTCGAGACTACCCCCTAGTCGTAACATAGTGCTTAGATTCACAAGTAACCTTAAGCTAACCCAATGCTCGAATGACACTAATGAATGTTGTATAAAATTGATAATCACAGAGCAAAAGCTAAAGTCTGAATGATATAATACTATCAAAACAAAATCAACACTGAAGTCAAAATTGAAATCATCTAATAAACCATAAAGTTGAAAGTCTACTGTCTGTCTAAAAGCCTCTAAATAAGATGAGTTTTTGGTACAAACCACTAGCTAACTATGACTATCTAAAAACTAAAGTGACTGAAATAAAGAAGAAAACATCAGTCCTGTCCATGAAAGAAGAGGAATCACCACTCTCTATTGTTGATATAGATATGGGATCGTGTTAACCGTAAGCTGGATGCTGAGTGTCTGAACCTCTATTACAACACAATATAGCGTAAAAGAAAGTATGTGGTCAGTACTTTAAATGTAATGAGCATGTGAGATATGAACTACACTATATAAACTAAACATGATGTATATAATAGTCTGAACTGAACATGAAAAAAGGGAATGCAAGTTGATGCAATAACCAAGTAAATAAACATGTGAATGATTAATAATATGTTGAATAAATTAAATACGAGGTCATGCAATATCTAAGTCTAAATTGTGGGAGCTACTGTTAACCGACATATTCCATCTAAGCTAAGCAGAGTCCAACCTGTAACCCCAGCTGGAAGGGTTCTTTGTACCTTTCTAAGGGTACAAACACAAAATTACATTAATCCACTAAACTGGTGTCCAACAGGACTAAGTTGTCAAGCCTGATATGATGAGTTATCCTTTAGAACCAATAATGGCACTGTAGTTTTGGGGCTTAGGGACTTCTACCGAAGGTCTTAGCCTAACTGATGGGTGAGCCTTCATCCCTACATCTGCTCGGTGCTAAGTACTACTCTAAACTGGATTATGATGATAAATTGATAAGCTCAGTTACACTGATATCTGAGACTGAATAATAAACACTTTATCTGAAAGCACCCTAAAACATAACAAAATGAAGGATTGAATGTTAAACTATCAATTTATGAAAAACTAAGTCATTGGGTGTTCATAAACCGCCATCTTTGAAGAATACAAATACTAATGATAGTTTCTACACTCCGAATAGAATATAAATTCATACAACACAAGTCCAAAACATGGATTATAAATATATATTGAGGGTTAATGAACATGATGCTACCAAGGTACTGAATTTCATGGAGAAACATGTGTTTATAGACTACTAGTTATGGGGGACTGAAAAACAAGGAGAATAATTCCTTTAATGGAAACCCCCAAATTTTGAAACTATGAATTAACTGAGGAACATAGTGTATTTCAGGATTGAATAGGTGAAGGATATACATTGATGAAATTCCACATACCTAAAAGTGAAAACCTTAGACTTGAATCTTGAAGGTTGGTGAACCCTAGCTTTCTTGCTTTGGATAGGAAGAAATTGCTTGTTTCACTATTTTTTCTATAAGTATTGACTGATTTTAAGGGAATGAGGGATTTGGGGTAGTTTAGTCTTAATATACAGCCTTTTAATAGCCAATACAATGTAGTATAGGTATTAAATAAATGGGAAAATACCAAACAACCCTTTTAAATCATCTGAAAAACTGCTTGTGCCAGTCCTGATGACTCACGTGATGACTTGTAGGGTCTGGGGATGAGTTGTAGCCTAAGTCATCATCTATTTACCATTTTTAACTTCCCTATGTCGTCCTTATGAGTCAAGGTATGACCCATAGGGTCAACCAATGCCCCATAGGGTTTGAGCCGTAGCCACTGACAGCTTTGACAGTGCTTCACTAAAATAGTCTTAACTTTTTAGTCCGATATAGGATTTACGAATGATGGGTTGTGTTGAAAATATAATTCAAATACCTTTAATTTTGTGGGTATTGGGACACCTAACTCTTCATATATTAGGATTAATGGTTGTTTGAAGTTGTATCGATAAAAAATCTTATACTAATACTTGGCTGGAAAAAGAGTTTCCAACTCAACTTTGGGTTAAGGAATTCTTATGACCTTATTAAATCACATCTAATACTCATATCATGATTATGTAATGGTTCTTGATACTTTACATGTCATGGAATAGGGAATAAAACTATTTTAAATGATTATTAGACTGAATAGGAACTGTACGAGTCACAAGACTCATAGGTGGATGCCACAAATCGTGGCCTCCACTAATTGTCATTGGGATGAATTCCAATCTTTAGAACTTTTTGTCTAACACTCACGTTGGCTCACCCAACGAGTCATTGTCTCTAATGACGACTCATTGCCTGAGTTGTTTTGTGAAGAATTTTCAGGAAAACTGACTGGTTTTCTATGCTAAGTCTGAAATGTACTCGTGGGAACTTTTGGGGTGTTATAATATGTCTCCCTTGGGAACATTCATCCTTGAATAAAGACAAACTAGGCTGCAAAAGGTAGGGAAAGAGCTACAATCACAACACTACATTCTCAAAGATGAATACTGACATGATAATCAATTTTTCTAACTGAAACATAACTGGAATGAACTAATAAAACATGCATGCATACTAAGACATGAGAATAACTGAGTGATATGAGACTGAGAAAGTAACAAGGAGGAAACTGTTACCTCAAGATGTAACTGTATTCGAAGAGAAAAGGTGAGGATACTTGGTCATCATGTCTTCTTATACTTCCCAAGTAACTCCCTCAACTAGTTGATTCCTCCAAAGAACCTTCACTGAAGCGACTTTCTTATTTCTCAACTTACGAACCTGACGGTCAAGCTTCTCATCTAGGACCTCTTTGTAAGAAAGACTATCTTTTATGCCTAAACTCTCAAAAGGCACAACTGAAGCTAGATCACCAATGTATTTATTCAAAAGAGCCACATGAAAAATTGGATGCACTGATGCTAAGTCTGCAGGCAAGTCTAACTCATAGGCCACATTGCGAATGCACATCAAAATCCTATAAGGACCAACATAGTGGGTACTGAGTTTCCCTTTGTTTTCAAATCTCTTTACCCCTTTCATGGATGAAACTTTCAAGTAGACCAAATCAGTAATTGCAAACTCAAGCTCCCTCTTCCTCAAATTTGCATAGAAGTTCTGACGACTTTGAGTTATTTTTAACCTTTCTCTAATCAGCTGAACTTTCTCCATATCCTCGTGGACTAAATCAATCCCTATAAAAGTAGCTTCACCAACCTCAAACCAACTAATAGGGGACCTACACCTCCTACTATATAGTGATTCAAACGGGGCTATCTAAAAATTAAAGTGATAACTGTTATTATAGGCAAACTCAATCAAAGGAAAGTGATCATTCCAACTACCTTTGAAATTAATCATACAAGCTCTCAATATGTCCTCTAATGTCTGAATGGTCCACTCTGCTTGACCATCCGTTTGCAGATGAAAAGCTGTGTTAAGATGAACTTGGGTACCAAGACCCTTCTGAAGTATTTTCCAAAACTGAGAAGTAAAATAAGTACCCCTATCTGAGATGACAGTCAAGGAGACTCCAAGCAATTTCACCAACTCCCTAAGGTAAAGTCTAGCATAATTCTTAGCTGAATCTGAAGTGTTAACTGGTAGGAAATACGCTAACTTAGTCATTCGATCCATAATAACCCAAATAAAATCATGTTGTCGATGATTACGAGAAAACCCTATAATGAATTCCATGTTCACCACTTCCCACTACCAAGTAAAAATGTTGATATCTTAAGTCAAACCACGAAGTCTCTGGTGCTCAACCTTAACCTGCTAGTAATTTGGTCACTTAGCCACAAATTCCGCGATATCC
The DNA here is from genome assembly GCA_031232105.1 of Capsicum rhomboideum. NCBI lineage: Eukaryota > Viridiplantae > Streptophyta > Magnoliopsida > Solanales > Solanaceae > Capsicum > Capsicum rhomboideum. Next base: position 44,810,013 of record CP124717.1, on the reverse strand, counting down.
TTTTTCATACCAATCAACCAATAGACTTCCCATAGATCACGATACATCTTAGTGGATCCTAGGTGAATAGAACACAGAGAACTATGAGCATTTTTCAGCATTCACTATCTCAATTCATCCACATCTGCAACGCAAAGTCTGCCCTAACAATGAAGAACGCTATCTCCCCCTTGGGAGAAAAATTCAACTTATGACTTTGGAAAGTTTCTTTCAATTTATGGAAAATAGGATCACTATCTTGCTCTGTCTTCACCTTATCTATTAAAGAAGATTTTGATCCATTCTGAACCAAAATACTACCTTCGGCTGAATCAATCAACTGAACTTCCAATCTAGCAAGCCTGTGAACATCACGAACCAATTCTTTCTTCTTATCATTTACATGAGCAATACTACCCATAGAATTAACACATCCGCATGAACTCCATAAAGATAGTGCCTCTAAATTTTTAAGGCAAAAACAACTACTGCCAACTCAAGCTCATGAGTAAGGTAATTCTTCTCATGAGGCTTGAGCTGTCTAGAGGTATAAGCTATAAGCTTACCATGCTACATCAAAATACAACTCAGGCCAACTCCTGAAACATTTCAATAAACCACAAACCCAACTGAACCCTCTGGTAGAGTCAAAATTGGAGCAAAGGTGAGTCTAGTCTTCAACTCTTGAAAACTCTTCTCACAAGCATCGGACCACTAAAATTTAGCTTTTTTCTGAGTTAATATGGAAATAATAGAAGTAATAGATAAAAATCCTTCAACAAACCTTCTATAGTAACCAGCTAAGCCAAAGAAACTCCTGATATTTTATGGAAAGACGGGTCTAGGCTAATTCTTAGCTACTTTATTCTTTTGAGGATCAACCTGAATGCCCTCTCCTAAAAAATATGACCAAGGAATGCTACTGATTTCAACCAGAATTCATACTTGTTGAACTTAGCAAATAACTAGCGATCTTTAAGAGTCTGCAAGACAATCCTCAAATGATCTGTATATTCATCCCCACTTCGATAATAAACAATGATGTTATCTATAAAGACAATGACTAACATGTCCTAGTACTGCTTGAACACTCTATTCATCAAGTCCATAAAAGTTGTAGGAACATTCAAAAGTCCAAAAGACATAACAGTAAATTCGAAGTAACCATACCGAGTTTTGAAGGTTGTCTTCAGAATATCACATTCTCTAACTCTGAATTGATGATAGATGGATCCGAGGTTTATCTTTGAAAAGTAACTAGCACCCTGAAGCTGGTAGAACATGTCATAAATCTTAGGAATAGGATACTTATTCTTGATTATGACTTTGTTCAACTAACGGTAATCAATGCATATTCTTAGAGAACTATCTTTTTTATGCATGAAAAGAACTGGAGCACCCCATGAAGAGATGTTGGGCCTAATAAAACCTTTATCTAAAAGATATTCCAATTGTTCCTTTAATTCCTTAAGCTCGACTGAATCCATTCTATAGGGTGGAATTTAAATAGGTTGAGTATATGGAATGAGATTAATATCAAAGTCAATTTCCCGCTCGGGAGAAACTCTGGGCAGATCTTCTGAAAACATTTCTGGGAATTCATTAATCACTGGGACTGACTGAAGAATTAGGGTCTTGGACTTTTAACCCCTAACTCAAACAAGATGATAGATACACCCTTTGGAAATCATTTTTCGGGCCTTAAGGTAAGAGACAAACCGACCTATAGGCGCTGAAGTACTACCCTTCCACTCTAAGACTGGTTCATTTGGAAACTAAAAATGGAATACTCTATTTCTATAATCAACTGAGGCATAACAGAAATGTAGTCAATCCATGCCAAGAATGACATCAAAATCAGTCATTAACTCTACAAGATCAACTGAGGTGACTTTTTGAGAAACTATGATAGGGTAATTTTTGTATACCCATCAGGCTATAATTGAGTCACCAATTAGAGTAGATACTGAGAAAGGTTCTGAGAGGATTTTAGGACTGACATCGAATTCTACTACTATATAAGTAGTCATGAAAAAAAGTGTGGCTCCTGGATCTAACAAGGCATAGACATTAATATGAAAGACTTGTAACGTACTAGTGACTATATCAGGAGAACACTCCTGATCATGTCGATTCTAAAAAGCATAAAATTTATTCTGACATTGTCCGTCACCTATACTAGATGAGGCGCCCTACTGAGTCGGCCAACCTGCTGAAGCTGCTAAAGAGTTAGACTGATTCTTCTGGTGAGCATCCCTAACCCTCTGTGAGGCCATTGGGTATTCCATCAATCTATGACCTAGCTTTCCATATCCAAAACAACTACCACTACAGGCCATACACTCACCTTAGTGGTTCTTACCACACCTCTTGCAAATCGGATGAGTATGTCCACTAGTGACACTATCCTAGGACTTAGAGTCTGGTGCCTTATCCTAATGATCTTGCCTAAACTTAGGCACTGGGCACTAGAAAAGGATGGGGATAGAGTTGAAGACTTCTAACAGAACTGAGAATGATCACTACCACCCGACCTCTGCTGAAAAAATTTAAAACTAGTTGTTCTGGCCCTCTTATTCTCCCTTTCACTCTCTTTGATCATCAACCGGTATATGTCCATCTTCTTGACTAACATGGGAGTGCTACACTCCTTAACCACGGTCTCAAAAACACCCGACACAAACTTACTCATATGAGCCTTTGAATTAGCCACCAATACTAGAGCATACTTTGAGAGCTGAGTAAACTTAAGAGAATACTCCTTCACACTCATGTTATCCTTCTTCAGATTAATAAGCTCCTAAACCTTGGCATTTATTAGATCAAGTGGGAAGAATTTGTCCAAAAATGCCACTACAAACTCATCACAATCTACTGGACCTACATCCACACCTTTATCTTCCTTCCACTGCTTACACCAAGTATGAACCACTCTTTTCAAATGGTAAGTGGCTAAATCTACACTCTTGACTAGAGTGACACCCATGATCTGAGTGACATTCTAAATATCATCAAGGAACTCCTATGGATCCTACTCGGCCTTAGAATCATGGAACTTAGGAGGATTCATCCTAGTGAAATCTTACCCTAGTTGTTGTCGTACTACTATTCAGGTTGACCTATGCAATAGCTTACTGGTTAACTTGGGTGGTCATGGCTTGAGCTAGCACCTGGAAAGTAGCCCTGAACTCAGCATGTGAGACTTGTTCATTCAAAGGGTCTACTGGAGCTGGTAGTGCTTGCTGGTTCCCATTTCAGTTCACGGTGAATATGTACTCGGGCCCTATACACACTACTCGTCATACCTTGGGCATTTCCATTTCTATTTCTCTTTCCATTCACACTTCTGGGAGATATTTTCTATAAATACGTAGAGCATGAGTTATAAGGAGATTAAATAGAGTTCACACTTCACCACACAATATGAACATGAAAGAAGTGAATATTTCCTAAAGATATATCATAGCCTCTCGTTCATAAGTGTGGCGCTCTTCATACCCATGAATAAGACTCTACTTATCACGGCTTTCAGACACCCTAAGACACTTTAAACCTGATGCTTTCATACCAAATTTTTCATGACCTGAGACTATGCCCTAGTCATAACACGATGCTTAGAGTTACAAGTGACCCCAAGCTAACCCATAGCCTGGCATGACACTGTGAATATTGTATAGAACTGATAATCACTGAGCGGAAGCTAAAGTCTGAATGATATAATAATATCAAAACAAAATCAACACTGATGTCAAAATAGAATTCATCTAATAAACCATAAAGGTGAAAGTCTATTATCTGTCTGAAAGCCTTTAAATAAGATGAGCTGCTATGACAAACCCCCAGCTAGCTCTAACTGTCTGAAAACTAAAGTGAATGAAATAAAGAATAAAACGTAAGCCCTATCCTAGAAAAATAAGGACTCATGACTCTTTGCGGCTGATATAGATATGGGATTGTCCTAACCGCAAGCTGGATGTTGAGCTTCTGAACATATATTATAACATAATATAGCACAAAAGAAAGTATGTGGTCAGTACTTTGAATATGTTGAGCATGTGAGATATGCACCACACTATATAAACTAAACATGATGTATACAATAGGCTAAATTAAACGTGAAATTGAGGAATGTAAACTGATGCAATGACCAAGTAAATAAACATGTGGCTGATCAATAATATACTGAATAAACTGAATATGAGGTCATGCAATATCTATGTCTAAACTGTGGGAGCTACTGTTAACCGACATACTCCATCTGAGCTAAACAGAATCAAACCTTTAACCCCAGTTGGAAGGGTGCTTTGTACCTTATCAAGGGTATGAACACTGACTGATGTGGATCCACTTAACAGATGTCCAAAAGGACTAATATGTCAAGCCTACTCTGATGGTTGACCCTTTAGAACCTATGGTGACATTGTAGTTTTGGGACTTAGGGACTTCTCTAAAGGTCTCATCCTAATTGACGGGTGATCCTTCATCTCTGCATCCTCTTGGTGCTAAGTACTACTCCCAACTAAATTATGTTGATAAATTGATAAGCTCAATTACACTAATATCTAAGACTGAATAATAAACACTTTATCTGAAAGCATCCTAAAACATATGAAATTGAAAGACTGAATGTTCAACTATCAATTTATGAAAAACTAAGTCATCGGGAGTTCATAATCTGACATCTCTAAAGAATAAAAATAGTAATGATAGTTTCTATGCTCCGAATAGAATATAAATTCATACGACACAAGTCCAAAACATGGATTATCAATATATATTAATGGTTCATGAACATGATGCTACCAAGGTACTAAATTTAATCGAGAAACATATGTTTGTAGACTACTAGTTATGGGGGATTGAAATACAAAGAGAATCATGCCTTTAATGGAAACCCTCCAATTTTGAAACTGTGAATTAACTAAGGAACTGAGTGTATTTCAGGACTCAATGGGTAAAAATATACCCATTGATGAAATCCCACATACCTTAAAGTGAAAACCTTGGACTTGAAGAGTGAAGATTGAAGATTGAAGATTGGTGAACCCTAGCTTTCTTGCATTGTAGAGGAAGAAATTGCCTATTTCTCTTATTTTTCTTTAAGTGTCAATTGATTTTGAGGGAATGAGGGATTTGGGGTAGTTTAGGCTTAATATTCAACATTTTAATAACTAAAACAATGTAGTATAGGTGTTAAAAAAATGGGAAGAGACCAAACAACCCTTTTAAAATCATCTGAAAATTATTGGTGCCAGTCTCGATGACTCACGTGACAACCTGTAGGGTCTGGGGATGAGTTGTAGCCTGTGTCATTATCTAGGACCTATTTTTCACTTTCCTCTACCGTTCCTATGAGCCAGGGTATGACTATAGGGTCACCCAACGACCCGTAGGGCCTGAGTTGTAGGCACTGACAACTTTGACAGTGCTTCACTAAAATGGCCATAATATTTTACTCCAATATTAGATTTATGAACAGTCAATGGAGTTGGAAAGATAACTAAAATACCTTTAATTTTGTGGTTATTTGGAAATCTAACTCTTCGTTTACTAGGAGTAATAGTCGTTTGAAATTAAACCAATAAAAAATCTTACATTAAGACTTAGCCGGAAAAGGACTGTACAACTCAACTTTGGGTTAGGGACTTCTTATGACCTTAAATCACATCTAATACTCATATCATACTTATGTAATGGTTATTGGTACTTGACATTTCATGGAATAGGGAATAAAACTATTTTTAAATGACTGCTGGACTGAATAAGCACCTTACGAGTCACACGATGAATCGTAGGTGGATACCACGACTCGTGGTCTCTACTCATTGCCACTGGGAGGACTTTCAATCTTCAAGACTTTTTGGATAACACTCATGAAGGCTCACTCAAAGATTCATGAGCTATGATGATGACTTGTAGCCTTATTCATTCTGTGAAGAATTTTCTGGAAAACTGACTGGTTTTCTATGCTAAGTCTAAAATAGAGTCTTGGAAACTTTTGAGGTGTTACAGGTCCTGTCCCGAGCAGTCTCTCTAAATTTTTAAAATCCTTTTCTTTATAGCTTTAAACCACAATATTGCCTCCTTTTAAAAAACCCTTAGGATTCCCTCAAGACCCCAGAACAATATGAATAAAAAGGTAATCTTAGGAATGACAAATCTCAAAGGTTTCTTGAGGTTTTCTCACCAAAAATTACTAGAACGGGTCAAGAAATGAGAGTTCATGCCTTCATAACAGCTGTTTGGCTCCTAGGTAGGTTATGTTTAATTTTAGTATTAGACCTCAGTTAGAAAACATGTTCATAATATAGATTGCCAGGAGATCGCATGCTTAGGCCTACAAGCAAGGTGATCAAATGGATAAAACAAGTAAGCTAGGGCAATGGAAATGAAGTTTCTGTTTATGTAATTGTGTGGTGAACTATTACTAATGCTTACCTGCAATTTTATTACATGCCAACTAAGTAGTAAGTGGGAACGAACTAGGTATATTTGCAGGATCGTTGATAAGTAGAAATGAATTAGTAGAAGAGTTGGTGTTAATGCATTAAACCTATTTAGTTAGTGATAATTGATTTGGATAATAAGGTTAGAGGTGGAGATTGTGAACTATTATGTGCTAATATACTGGTAAGAGAATTTAAGGGTAGTTGTGGGGTAACCAACTATGATGGTGTATATTAAGGTGGAAGTTGAGGAGTTAATGGTATTGTAGTTAGAGGGAGTTGTGTGTACCCCTTGGTGTTTATAAAATAGAAGGCCAACCTGATTTTATTATGTGTGTATTCACTTATTATATGCTTCTTGGTGCTCGAGCACTAATATTTGTTGAGTATGTTATGGTTGAATTGGAGTTAAGGCTCAATTTGGTTGTATGTGTGCATGTTAACTAATTGTTTGTTTATTTAGTTGCAATGTAGGCTAATGAATGTAGAACTTGTTAATTATTGAATGCAAGTTTGGAAAGTGATAATCAATAATAAGATTGGTAAAAAGGACTTTTTTTATATGCAGGGGTGTTTGATTTAACTCACTATGTGATTGTACTTGTTTATAGTACTATTTATTGTTCTGAGATGAACCAATAAAAGTTGATCATGATTTAATTGGTGTATTTCAGGGATGATAAGTGTGGGGACTTTGTAATAAGGGTGGTATAATGCTTGGTTTGGGATAAAGGTGGCAAACACTAGTTTACTAAGATATTTGATACAGTGACTGAGCTCGTCCCCTGCAGGTCATGGCTTATTGAAAATCATAAGACCCTTAGCATGTGTGTACAACTTGATTGGAGACTTTGACGGTTCCTTGAGTGAACAGGGTTATACTTATTATTTATATTATAGGTTTCTTGTGGTGGACCATGGTTGGTTGATATTGTACTTGAAATAAGCTAATACTTCATGTTGTACAATAATAAGATGTTTCCTAAAAAAGTAATGAATGGAATCTTTTTATGAGACTTTTTGGTGGACTTAAATTGAATATTAATTGCATAAAGGGGATTCGGTTATTTACTTGACTTGATTAGTTTAAGGTGGAATTATATTGAAAATATTGGTTGAATGCATAGTGTTAAGGTGGCATTTTTCGATTGGCCTCATGAGCTATAATGGTGGTGTTTGACCTTGAATTGAGTATTAAATAAGTACAAAGGTGATCTTGTGTGCTTTCTGATTTGGAAGAAACCCTAAGGGGATTGTTATAAGTGGTTTTGACTTAAATGGTTTACTAACTTCCTTGTGTGAGCTTGGTAAAATATATGCTCTAGGATTTATTACCTAACCAAATGACAGATGCGTAGCTAGGAGTGGAATGTAATAGGGAGAAGGTGGTCAATTAGCGATGAATGTTATATTATGAGTCGACCAGTTAATAGTGAGAAGTGATATGAATTGAATAAGTCTTGATAATGAGAGTGTAATAAGGAGGGTGGGGATCGTGAACATGAGATTTAGTAATTCAATTGGAATACTATGTAATCTCATGTTTGATTTTAGATATTTGTATTATTTTTACGTGATTTAACTAGGGTCGGCCGATGATACCTACCAATACTTATGGTTGTACTGATACTACTCTTGCTATACCCTTTTTGGGGTGTAGTCTGGTTGCAGGATCAGTTGATGTTTCTTGTTTGATTCAGATAGAGATGTGTAGTAGCTTTCCAAGGTGGAAGCTGGTCTTATATACATATTATTCTATTTAGCAGCTCTTGTACATGTCTAGACTAAGTCCTCAGGGGGAAAAGTTGTCCTTGATGTATTTAAAGGATTTGTAATAAGTTTTATGAAATTATTAAAAGATTATATTATTGTTTATGACTTCCGCATATTTTTCTAAATGGGTGGCAAGGATTTTTTTATCTCGATAGAGTAGAGTAGATGCCGGCACAATCCAGGTAGTTGGGTTGTGACACCTAAAAACCAGATTAGGCTAATAAAACTAGTTCTCGCCCAAAAACTCAAATATCACAATGGATCCTCGAAACCCAAACAATCACTCTACTAACCCAAATTTGACATTCCAGAGCTTATGGAACTAACAAAATTTTCATCTAACGCTCTAATCTCGAAATATATCGAGTAAAGTTAACTATATCAATTTAAAAGCCTTCCAAAATCAAAAACTCACATAAAACTCTCTCAAACACTTCGGGAACCATTTCACCCACTCCTGCAACTTAAAAATACTATAAGGCAACTATGGGGAGGGGTAAAAATGGTCAAAACACAGAAAAGGCTAAAAATTAAAACAAGGGTTAGTTTTTTAAGTAGTATAAGATGGCTTCATGATAGTCCAATGGTGAACCATAAGTGACCACATATATTGGCTTAACCTTGTTAACAGAGAAGGAGATGTTTGGGAAATGGTGAGGTATACAACCCACTAACAATATTGTGAAACATTGATGAGCCATCAAATAACTTGATGTCACCCAATGTCAACTTATCTTCTAGAGAAATGGGAACAATATTTTACTACTATTTGTAATGTTATTCCTCTACAACAACTTTTTAATATATTTAGATTGATACAACTAAAGTCCAGTCAGCTATCAACTAGCTTAAAGGCCTAGGAAATAATGTAGATTATCAAGGTCATGAAGAGCAAAGCGAGATTGCAACAAGCAAGAGGCACTAAACTAGTGATTTATTTGACCTAGTAACGATGATGTCATACACATAAATAAGAGAAAATAATTTGTCAATCCTGCGAGCTAAGAAGAAGAGAGGGTTGTCAAATTTAACACCCTAAAATCCAAATTGCTACAAGAAATCAGTGAAACATTAGTTCCAAACACAGGGAGCCTACTTTATGCCATAGATTAATTTTTCAAATTTTCACACATAATTTGAAGTGTATCAACAAATCTAGTAGGTTGATCCATGAAGACTACCTCATCAACTTTTTTGAGTAAATATGCATTCTAGATGTCAAAAGAATGAATAAAGCATTGATTAGTAATTGCAAGTGAGAGAACAAGATAAATCGTCATGGACTTAACCTCAACTATATTTGTATTGACCCGTATAGTGAAATTAAGATTTTTATGTGTTTTGACTATTTAACCCATTTTCATAGTTGTATTTTTGTATTTGTGGTCTGCGGGAGTAGGTGGTATGGTTCTTGAGACGTTTGGTTGTGTTTTATGTGAGTTTTTAATTTTAGAAAGTTTTGAAGTTGTTATGGTTTAGAATGTCATTTTTAGGTTAGCAGCATTGTTGGTTTAGATCCTGAGGCTTTCGATTGAATTTTGAGTAGTTGGTTTTTCAGTTATAATTTTTGGCCTAAAGTTGACTTCGATAAACATTCATTGACAAAAACCTCCATTGGTAAATCGAGTGATTCCATTGAGTATGGAATATCAAATTTAGGCTAGTAACATAGTTGTTCTGTGTTCACGGGTTCCAAGCGAATTCCAAGGTTTGGTTAGGGGATTTTTGGATGGGTTGTTTTAGTTGTCTCCATTGTTGTTAGTGCAGCTGGTGCACCTTCTTCACATTCACAAAGCCACTATGCGAGAACAAAAAAGGAATTTTGCTACCTTCACGATCGCGATGGGAGCCCATGTTTGTGAGAAGTAGGGTGATCTAGGTACAGGTCGGGGAAATTTCCTTCATCGCATTCATTATGGTCTTCTCGTGTTCGTGATGGTCATCCATTTAGGCCAGTCGCGATCACAACAAATTCTTCACGTTCGCAAAGAAGAAATTCCACCTGGCAGTATTAAATCCCTAATTCAAACCCAACAACCTATAACTCCATTTTTAAAACTTTAAAACATGATTTTAATAGATTCTAAATAGGATTTTTGCAATTTCAACATTGGGTGAGTTTCTAAACTAATATTTTATCATTTTTAATGATTATTTCATAATTTTACCTTCAAATATTGCTTTTTGAATTTAAAATTTTGGGTTTTCCTGGGTAAAGTTAAAGATTTATGATTTCAGCTCCATTTCTTATAAATTTTAGATTTGAACTCCTTAACTCATGGGTAAATTGATTTTGTCACTAAATTTCTAGTTTTACCCTTTTGGGCTTGGGTTTGACTTTTGGATTGACTTTTTGGACCTGACTTTGAAGTATAGTAATATGGGTATCCTTAGTATAATATTCTCATGTAGAATACATTTTTGAATAGATTGGACTGGTTCAGAGGTAATTTAGAAGGTCAAGGCTTCGATTTGAGTTCATTAGTCTTCTTTTAAGGCAAGTTGGGACTCTCTTTCAAAGTGCATCTATGTGAGTACCGGTGTATTATAAAGGGATAAAAATGGAATCAATGACTTTTTGTAGATGATTCACTATCCTTGATTTCTGAATTGTATAATGAAAAGTGGATTAGTGGTTATATTGAATTTGATAGGTGTTGATATTGATAGTATATCCCTTACTAAGCGAGATTTAAACTATTTGAATTAAGTTGATGAATCTTGGACTTGTAGTCGGTGTTGTTGAGTTAAGTGTGGCCTTGTGAGCCTAAATTTGAGATACTATGGTGTTTGTTTCTATTGTGTTTCATGCATACTCACTCAGATTCATATCATGACATTGTGAAATTGATATTTTGAGAAAGATTAATTTGAAATACCTTACATGTCTGATGAGAAAGTGTTCTATATGGATTTTATTGATTTATAACTTGCATGCCCAATGGGGAACTGTTTTAGGTGGATTTTACTTACTTTTACTTGCATGCCCTATGGAAAATGGTTCTGGGTGGTCCAATGGAAAATGGTTCCAAATAGATTCAATAATTTGCATACCCGATGGAAAATTAATTTGGAGAGGGGGGGCGGTTATACAAACCTCGTAAGTCCCCCATGGGTCTCAGCTAGCCAAACAGAGCAGGTGTATACTATCATACATTTTATCATATTGAATTAATTCATCATTTTCATATGATTGTTCTGTTATGATTAATTTTGTGAATTGTAGTTGTTGATATCATACTGGATTGTAAAGTAGTAGAATGGAACTATATTGTTGCGTTATTATTGTGCTATCGGTTAGACTAGTAATGGATTTCATGAGTGCAGGTTTGTATGGTTGGTTATGAAGGTCCTCCACACCACTTTGAATTAGGGTAGGTCTACGATGTTGCTGAGTATATGTAGTTGGTACAAATGCTTGTTATTTTCTACACCTTACGTGCAGAAATTAAGTCGGTGGTCCCCAGACATTGACTAGTGATTTCTTGGTGATTTCTTTTTGGAGATTTCCTGAGGTAACGACTGTTGATCCCAAAGACTACTGGATATCCTCTATCATTGTCTTATGCTTTGTTCCATATTTTTAGATCTTTATTGCACTATTTACTTTTCATTTCAAACTCTTAGATACTTATAAATGTGACTTTTAGACCTTGGGCATTTGAGATTGTTGTACTTTCTTATTTTAGTTGATTTTGAGACTATTTTATGTTTTGATATTATTTATTTTCTTCCGCTTATGTCCTTATCAATTTGGTTGTATGAGTTGGGTTGGATTACCTTACCTATAATAGTGGGTGTGATAGGTGTCATTACAACTGAGTTTTATGTAATGACAAGTTAGTATCAGAGCCCCAGGTTCATTGGTCTCACAAGTACAAGTCGAGTCTAGTAGATTCTTGCCTATCAATGAGGAGACACCTGTTATCTATCTTTGAGAGGCTATAGTACTTTAGAAATTATCTAATTTTTATTTCTTATTGTGTACAAATTTTATTCACTGTTTGTTGGTATTCTTTGTCTTATTCTCTCACAGATGGTGAGGACTTGTACTTCTATGGGTAGATATTAAGAGCTTATTCCAGTGCCAATACCAACTATCCATGTCCAAGAGAATATGGCAGAGGATGTGGTAGGGGTTAAGGCCATGGTTGAGGCAGAGGTAGGGCTCTAACAGCTGTTCATATTCCAGCCAGGGCAGAGTTCCTTGAGATTGAGTATGAGGGTAAGGATGATCAGGTCCATGCAGAGAAAGTAGGCCCAGATCAGGCTCCACCAGGTTTCGTTGCTACTCTAGTGCTCCAGGATACTTTGGTTTGAATGTTGGTTAGTTTGAAAAGTTTGGCTTAAGGTGGGGGCTTGACAGGAACTCCATAGGGTTCACAAGCTAGAATAGGGGACTAAAACCCAGATCAGAAGCCCATTCCAGTATTATAAGATCTAGTTATCCAGCCTGCAGTTCTACCACCTAGATATTATAGCATGCCTTTGCTAGGAGTAGGAGTCATATGTGTGGTTAGGGCAGCCATGTCAGATGAAGTGTAGATGAGATTTGAGAGATTTAGAAAAATGGATCCACCTCAGTTTTAGGTGGATAAAGCGAGGATGCATATGAGTTTTTGGTTAGTTTCCACGAGATGCTCCAAAGCGTGGGGTTAGTACAGTCTCACAGGGTTGATTACATAGCTTTGTAGATACGTGGATCCACCAAATAGTGATGGCGCTCATGTATTGACTCCAGGACTAAGGGTTCTAATCTGATACTTGGGCTATGTTTGCATAGGATTTCCTTTACAAATTCATTCCTCATAGCTTTAGGGATGAGCTTAGGTATCATTTCTAGCACTTGACACATAATGGTATCACATGACTGAGTATGAGAATTGATTTTATGCTTTATCTTGCCATTTCATGGTAATTCTGTCGAATGAGACTGAAAGGATCTGGAGATTTTTGAGGGGTTTGACCCATAGAATCTGAGAGATGGTGTTTTCTACAACCTAATTTTGGGATACAATTCATAAGGTAGTTGACGTAGTAAAGGAATTTGAGCTCATGCATTGCAGGAAGTATGAGGATCTGAGGGAGAAGAGGTCATGTACTTCTAATCATTTTAGTGTTACCTCATTCGGAGGTAGATGTTCTTTTAGGCAAGGCTTTTGACCTCAAAATGGTAGGCTAGTTCATGTGGCTATATAGACATTCAAGGGTGGACATTCCAGATTAGGCTCTTATGGTCTATGGTAGACTTCTCAAGGTTTGCATTAGAGGTTTTTAGGTTGTGGCATCCATTTCATGTATTCAAGACCTTCTTAATAGTTAGTGGTCCCTAGGTCTTGTTATGAGTGTAGTAGTCCAGATAATTTCAAGAGGGATTATCCCAGACATAGATATATGGGTCAACACCAGGATTTTTAAGCACAACTCAGCACCCCCATCTAGGGGTAGAGTGGATCACAAGGAGGTAGAAGTGCACTGCCAGTCGGTCAAGCATGTGGTAGGGGTGTTGTTCAAGCAGAAGGAAATAGGGCTCAGTGTTACTCTTTTACAGGTAGGCTAAAAGTGTAGTCTTTAGATGCAGTCATCACATGTGTCATCTCAGTATGTCATCGACCATCTTTAGTATTATTTGAACTTAGTTCTACATTCTCCTATATGTCTGTTTATTTTTCATCGGGTCTTGATATGATGTGCGAGACCCTACCGTGTCTATTCGTGTTGCTACCCCTGTAGGTGATTCTTTAGTTATGGATCGGGTGTATTGATCTTGTGTTATGGCTTCGTTGGGGTATAATACTTGGGTAGACTTTATTATTCTTGATATGGTATATTTTTATGTGATTTTGGGTATGGATTGGCTTTTTCCATATCATTCTATCTTGAATTGTCATTCCAAGATAGTCACTTTGTTTATGCTGGGTTTCCTGAGGTTCAAGTAGAGGGGTACTCAGGGTTCTCATCCTAAGAAGGTGATTGTCCTTCTTATTTGGTGTATGTTTGAGATACTATTATTGGCACTCCTTCTATGGAGTCAGTCTAGGTGGTTAGATTTACTGAAGAATTATAACATAATGAATCTCTATCATCCAGGCAAGACCAATATAGTGGTGGACGCCTTGAGTAGAAAGACGTGCGCATAGGTACTCATGCTATGTTGGTGGCTGGGGAGAGACCTTTGGCCATGGATGTTCAGTGGTTGGCCAATAGTTTTATGTGACTTGATATTTCCAAGCCCAGTACGATTCTTACTTGCTTGAAGGCACTGTCCTTGTTGGTTGAGCAGATTCGAGATAGGCAATACAAAGATCAAAAGTTGTGGATCATTAGAAATAAAGTGTTTGAGGGTGAATCCACGGAAGTGAGTCTTGATTTAGAGGGTTTTTTAAGGATCAAGGGTTGAATTTATGTTCCTAAGGTTGGTGACTTGATGAGGTTAATCATGGATGAGGCTTATAGTTTGAGATATTCTATTCATATAGGTGCGGTGAAGATGTATCATGATTTGAAGTGACATTATTGGTTGTGTAGGATGAAGAGAGATATTGTGGAGTTCGTGGCTACGTATTTGAATTATCAGCAAGTGAAGTATAAGCATCGTAGACCGGGTAGTTTTATTCAGAGGATGCATATACCTGAGTGGAAGTGGGAACATATCACTATGGATTTCTTCATTGGTTTGCCTCAAATGTGTGGTAAGTTTGACTCTATTTAGGTGATTGTATATAGATTGACCAAATCAACTTATTTCATTCTAGTGAAGGTAAACTACAATCAAAGAAGTTAGCAAAGATCTACATTTGAGAGATGGTTTGGTTACATGGGGTGCCTATTTTAATTATTTCATACAGAGGTACTCAATTTACATCTCACTTTTGAAGTTCCATTCAGCGAGAGTTGAGCACTCAGTTGGAGATGAGTATATCATTTCACCCTTAGATCAATATCCAGTCATAGCGGACTATTTATGTATTGGAGGACATGTTTTGGGCTTGTGTGATTGACTTTGGTCATTGGGACTAGTTCTTACCTTTAGCAGAGTTTACCTATGATAAAAGTTACCATTATAACATTCATATGGCACCATTTGAGGCTTTGTATGGGAGAAAGTGTAGATCTCCGGTTGTTTGGTTTGATTCCTTTGAGGTTAGGCCTTGGGTTATAGATTTGTTGAGGGACTCTATAGATAGGTGAGATTGATTTAGGATCAGCTCTTGGCGGCCCAGAGTAGATAAAAGATTTATGTTGATAGAGAGTTCATGACTTGGAGTTTATGGAAGGCGAGCGGATCTTTTTAAAGATGTCACCCATAAAGGATGTGATAAGGTTTTGAAAGAGGGTCAAGCTCAACCAAAAGTTTATTGTCCCTTTTGAGATTCTTCAGATAAATAGGGAGGTGACCAATGAGCTGGCCTTACCTCCCAGTATTTTAGATGTGCATCCCATTTTTCATGTTTTGATGTTGAAGAAATATCATTCTAATGGTTCTCATGTAATACGATGGGACTTAGTATATTTGGATCAGAATCAAACTTTTGAGGAGGAGCTCATAGTTATTCTGGATAGGCAGTCCAGCAAGTAGAGGTCTAAGAGTAGGGGTGTGCATCGGTCGGTTTGGTTTGGTTTTATGTATTATCTGATCGGTTTATCAGTTTTTGGTTTTTAAATATGCTAAACCAATAAGATATTTTTTATTGGTTTTTAGTCCTTAACAGTTTGGTTTTCAATTTAACGGATAAGAAAATACTCATAAAATAGAAATAGTAGCAACTAACATGAAAAGAAACTGAATATTAGTTGCAGCTAAAATCCTACATGATGTGTTTTAATTTACAAGAATCTTCAAGCTTGAACTGAATGTTAGTTCAAGAAATTAAATTGGTTTGTTAGTTTGTACAAATTAAAGAGAAAGTAAGAGAAATATATAATAAGTAATATATATATATAATATAAGTAGGGGTAAAGTAGTAATTTAGTATATTCTTATTGGGTTATCAGTTTACCCAATAACCTAATAAGAAAAAACCAAAACCAAACCAATAACCCAATAAAATTTATAAAACCATTAAAAATCATTAACCCAATAACCCAATAACAATAAACCAATAGCATTTTTATCGGTGCGATTTATCGATCGATTCGGTTTTTGTATACCCCTATCTAAGAGTTGATTCAGTGAATCTTCAGTGGAAGCATCATATAGTTAAGAAGGATATGTAGGAGATAAAGTCAGACATGCAGAGTATATATCCCTAGCTTTTTGGCAGTTTAGGTACCTTTCTTATTCTTGCATTCGAGGACAACATGTTTTAGTGATGGATGATGAAATGATCCATAAACTAAAATTCATATTTTTATGCATTTTGACTATTTTCTCCTTCCCAGAGTTGTTTTTTCATACGTGTGGTCTGTGAGAATAGGTGGCATAGTTCTTGGGGTGTTTGGTTGTGTTTAATGAGCTTTTTGTTTTGAAGATTTTGAAGTTGGTAGGACTAAATTTGGTGAATATTTGGAGATTTGAGCATCATATGAGAATTTTCCAAGTTCTATTAGCTCCAGAACGTCATTTTGGGTTAGTAGCGTTGTTGGTTCACGCCCCAAGGATTTTGGTTGGATTTTGAGTAGTTGGTTGGAAAGTTGGAATTTTTAGCCTAGAGTTAACATTAGTTGTTAACAACCTGCAATTGTAAATCCGACAATTCCGTTGATTCTGGAATGTTGAATTTAGACTAGTAGCATAGTTAGTTTGTGTTCATGGGGTTACAAATGCATTTCGAGGATTATTTCAGGGATTTTTGGAAGGTTTGTTTCAGCTATCTCAACTGTTTTCGATGCAGCTGGTGCACTTTCTTCGTATTCGCGAAGCTACCATTATGATTTTGGAGAAGGATTTTCGTGACCTTTACGATCACGACAGGATGTCGTGTTTGTGAAGAGCATGGTAGTCTAGGTTCAAGTTGGGGAAATTTCCTTCATCATGTTCGTGATTGTCTTCTCACGTTAGCAATGGTCATCGAGTCGGGCCGTCGCGATCACGATAGACTCTTTACGTTTGCAAATAAGAAATTCCACATGGCAATATTAAATCCCTATTTCAAACCCAAAACCCAATAACTCCATTTTTGAATATTTGAAACATAATTTTGACATATTCTAAAGAGAATTTTTGGGATTTCAACATTGGATAAGTTTCTAAACTAATATTTTATCAATTTCAAATGATTATTTCATAATTTTAACTTTTTTTTATCAATCTCCCCCATCCCTATCAAAGAGATGGAAGCATAAGTTTATATATATATATATATATATATAAAGCACAGAATATACAAAATAGTGGAGTAGCTAAAGCTCCATGCACCTACTAAGAAAGGAACAACCTCCATTCTATGGAAATAGTAGGATTTCTAATAATCTTTCAAAAGGGTGATAGCATTTGAGGTGCAAGATAACCTCATATGGCCAAGAAAAAAAAAATACAAGATCAAGGTACATCAAAGTTATAAATTTTATACCCTCCTTTGTCTAAAGAGAAGGTATTCTTATGAATTTTTCTCCTAAAAGAGGGGACCTGAGCCTTATCAATGTGGTAAGCACCCCTAGCCTCTCTGGGAAGTTCCTAAAATACATTCCAATGAGTCCTTTCCTTACATTTAAGACCCCAATTGGCCATAATATCCGCCATTTTATTAGCCTTCCTAAAACAGTGATAGACTTTCCAATTATCAAACTTAACTATCAAAATTTGAATATCTTCAATGATCTTCCAAATATTCCATGGTGGTTTTTGTACATTAATCCAGTCAGTTAGTAGCACAGAGTCATTTTCTATCTCAATATTTTTGATCCCTCTCAGAATACACCATTCAATGCCAACCTTTAAAGAAATAGCTTCAGCCTTGTTATTGGTTATGTATCCAAGAGGCATAGCGTAGGCACTGATCATTTTCCCTTGATCGTTTCTAATAATATCACCAGCCCCACTAGGTTCTGGATTTCCTTTGGAGCATCCATCACAATTGAGCTTCATAAATCTAGGTTTAGGGGTATTCCATTTGACAGCAATAATAGATTCCCAAAAACCAGAGTAATCCATAAGTTTTATAAACATTTCCCAGCATAAGAAAGGAGGAATCTGAGAGATATACTTGTGAGCAACTATGATCAAATCTTGGCATGTTTGATAAATGATTTTGTTATGGAGCATAGAAGTATTCTCAAACATGGATTTGCATCTTGCCTTCCAAATATTCCAAAGGATGATACTTAGAAGGACCTGTAAGCTTAGGTTATGGACTGGATTCTTTCCTTTGCATATCCACCATGCATCATGTGGTGCCTCAAATTGCTAGTTGGGTGAATACCAAACAAACTATTGAAATGTAGACAAACTATTTGGCTCGTGATGCTCTCATAAAATAAATGATCTTGATCTTTTTGTTGATATGTTGAACAATAAGAACATTTAGATGGAGGTTAATTCCAAACCTTCTGATATCCATATCAACAGGCACCTTTTGTTTAAGTAGCTTCCACATAAAGAAAGAGACTTTAAGAGGAATATTTTTGTTCCAAATCATCTTGTTGGTGAAAGAAGGAGTATGATGCTCCCTAATGTTGTTCCAAGGGGATTTACAATAAAAATTTCCATCTGCAGCAGGGGTTCATATAGGTTGATCCTTCAGAGTGAAAGATTTTATGGTAATTTCATTTATATGTATGACAGTACTAATAGGGCGCACCTTTTTAAGCTTAACCATATTCCATTTTCCATCCTTAATATACTCCAAAACTTGGCCTTTGACAGAAGTTGAAGCTTTACCATAGTTAGCCAACCTTTCAATACCTGTCCAATCATCCCACCAGAAACTCGAGTTCCCACTATTGATTTTCCATTGGATTTGGTATTCAATCCTGTCTCTCATCTTCATCAATCTTCTCTAGCTATGATATTGAGTGTAGCTCCATTTCCTGACGATAGGATGTACTCTTCTTGCATATTTTCTCCACAAAAATTCAGACCACAGAGATTCCTTGTCTTGAATTGCCACCATAATTTGGCTCCAAGACTGCCTAAAACATCCTGGAGGGATCTGATACCAATTCCTCCTTTCGTAGTTGGTCTACTCATCTTGTTCTAGGATACCCAATGATGCTTATTCTTTCCCTCGATATTGCCTCAAAGAAAGTTACCAAAGAGTTTTTCCATCTCCTGAATGATGGTCTTAGATGGTTAGCAGATGGGCAGTAGGTACACTGGCATAGTTGAGAGGATATGCTTGATAAGTATAATCTTCCCTCCATTGGATACCATTTTACAATGCCAAGCTTTTAGCTTTTTGATGATCTTTGTGGCTGAGTCAGTGAAGTAGTGGATCCTCTTCCTTCCATGAACAGTGGACATCCAGATAGTTTATAGAAAATTCCTTATTTTGTACCTGCAAAATATGGGAAACAATGTTAATTCTATTATCAGAAATATTATCAGCCATAATAAAACAACTTTTATCCTTATTAATAAGTTGTCCTGAGTTTTTTTCATATTTTCCTAAACACTCCATCACCAGCTTCAGGGTATGAGATTTTCCTGCATAAAAGATAATTAAATCATCAGCATAAGATAGAGGTTTGACCTTAGGTCCATCAGGTTGCATATAAAATCCAATGAACCTAGGATCATTATATAGATTGTTAAAAAGTAAGGATAGAACTTCAGCAGCTATGATGAATAAGGAAGGAGAGATTGGGTCTCCTTGTTTAACCCTCTTTGGGATGGAAAGAAGCCATATCTTTTTTCCATTCACCACAATTGTGTTCCACATATTGGACAAGAGGTTCCAAATATTATGAATCCAATCTTCTCTGAACCCCATTTTCCTCATTACAATGCATATGAAATTCCATGACATTCTATCATATGCTTTATTCATATCAATTTTGAACACCACATTGTCGTGCTTGCTATTCATCTTGAACCATGGATGATCTCTTGAGCAAGTAAGACGTTTTCCCTAATAGCTCTTCTTTTTACAAAACCACTTTGGTTGGGGGAAATAATTTTGGGAATGATCTTGGCTAATATATTATTCATGACTTTGGAGATAATTTTCTGAGTCACATTACTGAGACTGATAGGTCTGAAGTTTGAAAACATCTGAGGAGATTCAAATTTAGGGATGAGGATTAGGCAAGTGTTAGTGAAAAATCTAAGCATTTATTTTCCACTAAATACTACCTTAACCATAGTCAGGATATTATTGCCAACAATCTCCCAAGCCTTCTGAAAGAACATGTTGTAGCTATCAGGGCCAGGAGAACTGTTGGGATTAATGTCAAAAATAGCTTTCTTAACTTCTTGGAGAGTAGGAGTAGTCATCAAATTATCATTTTCATCATTAGTGACATATTGAGGGATGATATCCAGGATATTTCTATCAATTTCATGAGGATCACATGAGAATAAGTTTTCATAAAACTTAGCAGCAGCTAAACCAATCTCCTCTTCTCTCTAGATCCACACTCCATCATGTTGAATGTTATTGATGTTTAAAATGCTCCTTTTTCCTCTCACCACAGAGTGAAAAAACTTAGTATTTTTATCTCCCTCGATTTTCCACTTGAGATTAGCTTTTTGTCTCCAAAAACAATCTACTTGTTTATGGTGAAGGATTAGCTCTGCTTTGATTCTGTGAAGTTCCATTCTATCTGTATCAGAATTGGTACAAAAATATCTTTCCTCGTCTTGATTCACATTTTCTTCCAGCTACTTAACTTTGATGGAGATATTTCCTATAGTGTTTCTAGACCATAAGCTGAGAGCTTTTCCAGTATTTTTCAATTTTTGTTGGATCTCCAAAAATATGTTTCCTTTAGTATAAGAGATCCGGTTGTGTTTAACTAAATCAAGAAAACCCTCCTGATCCACCCAAAAATTTAAGAATCTAAAGTATTTGATAAAATTAACTTGGCTATTACCAAAAGAGATGTGGAGAGGTAAATGATTAGAGCTAGCTCTGTGAAGATAAACCACATTACATGTAGAAAAGAAGTCCCCCATTTATCATTAACCACCATTCTATCAAGCCTCTTCTATATAATCTTATCCTTCTTTCTCTCATTATTTTAAGTAAACCTATGTCCGGAAAAACCAATGTCATTCAGTCTACAATCATGTAAGCATTCCATAAAGGGAAGAGTTTTGTTAAGTCTATGGGGTTCTCCTCCCATTTATTCATCATGTGACAGAATACTGTTAAGGTCCCCACAAACTGCCCAAGGGCCATTCAAAATAGAAGAAAGAGCTCTAAGGTATCCCCATAAGTCTTCTCTTCCTATCGCCTTGGATTTTGTATATACCACAAATAGGTAGCACTCTATGTCATCACAATTGACATTGAATTTATAGGTGACCAGTTGATCTTCACTAGTATAAATAGTACACCTTAAATCATTTCTCCAAAAAATCCAAATTTTGTTGTTGTTATTAGAAAAGTATCCTTACATACCAAGCATATTTTTATACCTCTCAAGGTTGGTATCTCTGATTAAAGGTTCCTGAATAACCACTAAGGATATCTTATGATGAGTGATCATGTATTGTAGCCTTTCAGTAGAGGCTTGAGACTTTATACCTTCGATATTCCAATTGCGGATATTAATCATTTATAAAATTGGTAACAGGTTTTTGAAAGTTTATTTTTTTTCCCCCTTGTAATAGGAGATGCTCTGATTTTACCTGAGATGATACCAGTTCTTTTCTTAGTATTTTCATCTTTTAAGTTTTCCTGCTCTTTATGGTTCTCAGAGTTTGTTCTCACAACAGTTTTAATGCAATTTTCTGCCTGATGATCTGATGATCTCTCTGATGCTTCATCTTCTGAGGAATTATTATCAGCAAACTCATCTCCATCTTTCATTATTTGTTCCTTATTTATTTCCTTTTGACGTTTATCTTGAGTCTTCACCTCTACATTCTATTTTTGATCATAGGAGTAATCTACCTTTGTTGAGTAAGTTCTATCCTTGGGCCTGCTCCCCCTTTCTAATGATAGTTTAGAGAATACAAAGATCTTTTCTTGTTCTTACTTCTCTTAGCCTCTTGCCATTGTCCTTTCAAATTGTTCAGCTGGGATTCTGTATGGTCTTGGGGTTCTTTGTTCAACTCAGAATCGCTATTGGCAATATCATTGGTGTCATTCCTCTTGGTTTGCTTGTTTGTCTACTCAATACTTGTTAATTCTTTGCGCTTCTGTTGATCACTCATTATATCATCTTGATCCTTCTTGTGTCCATTATCTTCATGTTGTTTGTCACTTAAGCTTTAGTCCACCGCTTTATGATCCTTTGTTGTATTTTTAGTATTGCTTTTTTCCATGGTATCACCCTTCATTTCGTTAGTCGGGTGAGGTTTATCCACTCCAAATATAGCTCCAGTAGGCTTAAATACAGATTTGGGTGGCTCACTTTTTCCCTTATTTTTGGTCCTTTGATGCAGCTTGTTAATTTGTTTTTCTCTTCCTTTTTCTATATCCATCTGATTTACTACTGTTTTCTCTCCTTCATGATTGTCTTTCGGATTTTTGTCTAGCTCATCTTCTGTTTCCATCTCTTTTGTTTCTTTTTTCAACTTGAAATGTTGGGGTTTTCTCAGTAAAGTTAAAGATTGATAAATTGATGGTTTTTCCAGTAAAGTTAAGGATTGATAAATTAATTATTTCAAGTTCGATTTCAACTCCATTTTTGATGAAATTTTAGATTTAAACTAAGTAAATTATAGGTAAATTGATTTTTCACTATAACTCCAGTTTCACCCTTGTAGGCTCAAGGTTGATTTTTCAGACTTAGATTCGAAGTATAGTAATATGGGTGCCCTTAGTTTCATATTCTCAGATAGAATTCATCTTTCACTAATTGGGCTCCTTTGGAGAGAATTTAGAAGGACACGGCTTTGGTTTGACTTTGAGGGTCTCTTTTGAAGGCAAGTTGAGACTTTTTTTGACTCTCTTTCAAAGTACTTATTTGCTATTTACTTATATTAAGTAATGAAAATGGGGGGTCCCATATAGATAAGGTGACGAGCATTTATGTGGGTACCTATATATTGTAAAGGACTAAAAATAGAATTTAATAACTTGTTGTGGATGATTCCATTCCCTTGATTGTTGGATTGTATTGTGAAAAGTGGATTAGTGATTATATTAAACTTGTAGGCGTTGATATTGATGGTATATCCCTTTATGAGCGAGATTTGAACTATTTGAGTTAAGTTGATAAATCTTGATCTTATAGTCGGTGTTGTTGAGTTGAGTATGGCCTTGGAAGCCTGGATTGAGATATTGTGTTATTTCTTACTATCGTGTTTCATGAACACTCACTCATATTCATATCATGGCACTGTGAAACTGATATTTTGAGAAAGATTAATTTGAAACACCTTGCAAATCTGATAGGAAAGTGTTTCATGTGGATTTTATTGATTTATAACTTGCATGCCCTATGGGGAAGTATTCTGGGTGGATTATACTTATTTTTACTTGCATGCCCAATGATAAATTATTCTGGGGGGGGGGGGGGGGGGGTTATGAACCTCGTGAGTTTCCTATAGGTCTCAGCTAGCCTGATAGAGTAGAGAGTGCATATTGTCATATTGGCATCATATTGCATTCATCCTTTATTTTCATAAGATTGGTTTTGTTATGATTGATTGTTGTGAATTATGGTTGTTGATATCATATTGGATTGTGATGTAGTGGACTAGAACTGCATTGTTAGTTTATTATTGTGCTATCTTCTAGATTAGGTAAGGCTTTACAATGTTGCTGAGTACATATGGTTGGTGCTCACGTGTCACGATTCGAGACTACACCCTAGTCGTAATATGGTGCTTAGAACCACAAGTGACCCCAAGCTAACCCATGGCATGGCATGAAACTAGGAGTACTGAAAATAAATAGAAATAAGATACTGAATTTGGAAGCTATTAAATAAATAACAAATACTAATCAAGTTTATTTACTACAACTGAAATCTAAAAAGAACTGGAACTAAATAAAACAACTCTAACTGACTATCTATGAAGCCTCTACTAATACTGACTATAGGTAGTTGGGACATGACCCACAGTTATCCACAATCAATACATGTGAATAGAAATAAAATACTTGGACTACAAACGGACTTGAGTCCTCGAATAAAGAGAACTCATCACCGCCTGGCTGGAAGCTGTGATCTGCCTGACTATGATCTTGATAGTAAGCACCTGAATCTACATCACATGAAAATTGTAGGTAGAAAAGGTATGCAATCAGTACTTTTAAATGTATTGAGTATGCGAGATATGAACTATGAATAACTAGCTATACAACTGATATGAGCTATAATGTGATGATTCACTAAATGTTAAGTATGAGTGTGGGAACAACAGGATATTTTAAAATTATGATGTGATATACAAACTGGGCATGCTGATATAAAGTATTTAAATCAAGAGTAATGTTGATGTATACTGAGATATAAGGACCCATCTTGATAAGAAATAATACTAAGTGTGTGAATATTCTGAGATAACTGAAATACTGTGAACTAGACTGAACTGAGGGTCATCCATATACTAAAGTTTGAAACTGGGGGAGATACTATTAATCGACATCTAACCATGTGAGCTAAACATGGAGTTTGATGTACAATCCCCATCGAAAAGGGCCCAATATACCTTGCCAGGGTAAAAAGGCTAATCTGATCTGATGTGGTATCAATAAACTGAGAAAACATGATCCTATAGTGGTACGTAGTTCTGGGACTTGGGTACGCTAACCCTACTCCAACTCAATGCTAAGTACTACTCCCAACTGAATATAATTGATAGTTCAATGAGCTGACATATCTAGATGTCAACCTGAGATGATATATCTAGATATCAACCTGTCTATAATCATGGATGCCATATCTGACTGCCATACTACTAGTGAAATTTGTTTTTATAATAAAACTAATCTATGATCATTGGTGGCATTTTAGATACTATACTAATCTAGAAACTTACTTTTGGGAAGAAGTGTTCAAGAGCATTAATGGTATACCTGGATTTCATGCATGTCATGTATCTTACTAATATGAGTAGAATCTCCTGATTATGATATGAGTACACATATATATACATATTATGTATTTCTGAATCATGAGACTTGTAAATTTATGGGAGACATGGGACGGCTGGAGTAAATGCATAAAGGGAAACATATGTGAACTGAGATTTTGAAGAAATTTACAAAGTTGGACCTGAACTCTGAATCCTAATTCATGAAGATGTTAAACTGAGCATGGAACAGAGGAATGTAAGATGATACAATGATCAAGTAAATAAACATATAACTGATCAATATTGTACTTATTAAACTGAATACAAGGTCATGTAATAACTAATAATACTGAATAACTCAATAATACTGATGTTCTGAGACTAAAAGATAAGTGTTTTGCCTGAAAGCATTTTAAATCATGTGAACCTGAAGGACTGAGTGTTCAACTAAAAATGCATGAGATCCTAAGTCATCAGGTATTCATAACCCGACATCTCTGAAGAATGCAACTACTCATGACAATTGTTATGATATGAATAGGACATGAAATTTCACAAAAACAATCCCCAAAATCAAGAGCTTGATACATATAATGAGGGTTTACAATAATAACCCAATAATAAACTCTGAAATTCCAAGGGAGACATGTGTTCATGGACTATTCATGATGAGAAACTGAAGTACAACAAAACTCATATTTTTCATAAAACCCTAACTCTTAAGGATTAATTTAATTAAGTAACTGAGTTGACTTAGGGACTCAATGGGTAGAAGGAACCCATTGATGAAATCCTACAGACCTAAATATGGAGAATTCTTGAAGAAAGCTTGATTTTTGGAGCCTTGAGGCTTGGGAATTGAAAAATCCTTTTTCTTTTGTTCTTGGACTTTGGGAGAGAGGAGGGTTTATGTTTTGATGTGATTGTGAGTGGAATGGGGTGACTTTGGGTGATTAAAGACGAGTTTGGAGAGTTATATGGGGTGAAAGGATGATTTTACCCTTAACTTTTAAAAGAAAAACACAAAAATATTACAGACGCAGAGGTGTTGCATGCCACGCACCCCAATGCACAGGAGGAAGCTATGCGTCGTGCCTCCCAACACGTAAGGGTGGCCTGTGCCCCGAGCAACCCATCATGCATGCCAAACAGTGGTTATTTTCAATTTGCTCCATGGTACGGGTCCAAAGGTGAGGTCCCCGTATGCAATGCTCGGCCTCCTATTTCAGTCCATGACGTCCTTTTCCAACCCCAAGCTCTACCCAAATGTTTTCCCACCTCCATAAAGGTCAAATGAACTCATTTTGTGACCCTAAACACATAGAAAACACTCAACAAACATGCATAAACTCCAAGGGTGTTACAAAGCATGGTTTTAATCTTAGCTTGGATTTTGGGGGTGTTACAATATCTCTTTCTTGGGATAATTAATCCTCGAATGGAGGATAGGGAAAGATCTGCAATCCCAAAACTGAGTTTTGAGAGCTGAATACTGACATGATAATTTAATCTCTAATTGGAACATGGACTGAACTGAACTCATGAATGCATACTATGACATGTGAACATTAGAGTGCCATGAGACTAAGAGGAGTACTATAAAGAGAACTGTTACTTTGAACTGATTTAGGCTGGAAATAAGACTCAACTATATTGACACACATCACAATGCACATAAGGGCTCACATGGAATAGACACCAGCATGGACTCAAGAGAGTACGACAAGAAGGAAAGATGGAAAACTATGGGAACTGTCTGTCTGATATCTAAACTAAATTGTTGGCTATATGGACTGACTCATACTAAGAGCTTCGAACTTGACTGAGGTATCCCTAACACAGACATATATATAGAACTGCATAGTAATAGATGATGACATGAAATTTCTGAGAGTCACAGAGAAAAAAATATTTGTTACCTTCAACGCACCTTGTAAGAGGTTCTAATAATAGTAGGGAGGGAAGAATTTAGGGCATGATCTGAGTGAGACATCTTAATTAAAGATTCTAACATGGCCTGAGCATCCTAGTCTGCTAATCTGAATTCATATAATAGGAACAACATAGAGTTGAACATGAGACACCTTTGGTCTGAAACTACCTATCATGAAATAAGAATACCTTAGGCCGAAAGTAAGGATAGGGCTAATATGCTTTAAGTAATGTGACTGATAACCTTCCAACTTAGCAACATTTCTCAACCATTCTCCTTATTACGAATATACCACACTTAACTGGCTAAAATTTTCTAACTTCCTTAGGGATACACTATATAAGGCTGTCAAAGAATAGGTCTAGCTGCATACTCTTACTCTATTTAATCTTAACTCAGAGATATAAAGCACTACTACTAAAATGACTACACTAGTCTTAACTGCGAGAATCTATATTCTATAACCACTAGGGGCTATCATCCAAAACTATACTTCTCCTTTCCGCCTTAACTAAGCAGCCTTAAGTTTTAATCAAAGAGTTACTAACCATCATAAGTCATTATCCGCATGTATATAAATAAATTATTAAAGCCAATGGCTCAACTGTTATTAACATCACCATCAAAACTTGAGAAGGATCACTGAAGAACTCGAACATGAGGATCTAGAAAAAGAGGGATACTATGGAATCCTAACTAAAGGATTTTCATAATTTTGACTCTCAATTGGGGCCTGAGGAGTAAAGTGTAATATGAACTTTTTCAAGAGATCTGATCTGGGAGCATACATGACATAGGGTGATCTTACTAGTCATTAAGGATGTACCATGAGTACTTGGAACTGTGCATACCATAAAACATGGGTGCATGAGTCATGAGTTGTATGACATGTGTCACGCCTCCAGTACCAACGAGGCGTGATTGGCACCCGAAGCCGATATGGCCCGAGAGAACCAATCTTTTCTCATGTCTACCCAGATGCATATCCTCGTATGAATCGTGTTAAATATTATTATGCCTCATGCAACTAAGCGGAAGTCATGCACATGGAAACATATATCATATCTATATATGAAACTTGGCCGTTAGGGCCATTAAACCAAGACTTCATGAGTCATCTGATATACATATACATGTACCCACATATGTCTACAAAAGCCTCTAACAGATACATTGACCATAACAAACTAAAAGTCGGGACAAGTCCCCGTTTACTTCAAAATGACTGTACAACTGTGAATTGGAAAATCCTGAAGCAACTGGGGCTCACCAAAGATCTACAAATAACTGTCCACTTACTGTGGAGGTCTACTAATGCCTGCACCTGCAACATGTAAGGTAAGTCCCCTGAGGGGGTCAGTACGAGGAATGTACTGAGTATGTAAGGCGTATAATAAATAGCATCATATATGAGCATGTTAAATAGAATAAAAATATGAGAGAATAGTCAATGGGGATAAGCCATCATTTTAACTAATATCAATTCTCATTCCTTTCCTTAATGGGAAACTATCTTCACTCAAGGAACTTGCCCCAAATAACTTCTTCTATATACAAGAGATTCTTTCTTACTTCTAGGCTCATTGCCACTAGTGTTCATCTACATGATTAGAATACTATATCATACATCTCTTCTATTGGCGTACATCCACTCTCTTAATTGTTTAACCTATATCCACTCTCATGGTGGGAGAACATGCATCTATTCTATCAACGTACCTCCACTCTATTGGTGGTTTATCCTACATCCACTCTCATGGTGGGAGAGTCATACATCCACTCTCATTGTGGGAGAATCATACATCCACTCTCATGGTGGAAGAATCATACATCCACTCTCATGGTAGGAGAATCATACATCCACTCTCATGGTGGGAGAATTTGATATGTCAACTTATGAGAGATTAATACATTAAGGATCATGATACTAATTGAAACACACAAATATACTTCACCTTACTCTTATACGTCATGAGATTAACATCTTAACTTATGAGGGATAGATATATATCAGTTTGCACTTTACCTCCAACACTAACCCCATGAGATCTTACATGGGTACGTACATGATACCGGACCTCCACCTCGGGTGGGCTATACTAAATGACATATCACAATCTTGGGGTTATTCCATCTTAAACTTATACGCTCTAGAAGGTGATCCATACTCAATGAAACGTATAATAACCATGTG
Organism: Capsicum rhomboideum; assembly: GCA_031232105.1. Lineage (NCBI taxonomy): Eukaryota > Viridiplantae > Streptophyta > Magnoliopsida > Solanales > Solanaceae > Capsicum > Capsicum rhomboideum. Next base: position 44,780,614 of record CP124717.1, on the reverse strand, counting down.
CATTACCTTTTCACAATCTTATACCCTCTACTTAGCTATGAGAATGACATGCTAAAAATAATAGCATTAAAGCACACACTTATATGCACATCTCACTTCACTCCTTTACCTCATGAGATTGACAACTTCACTTATGGGGAATAATTATACTCACTTGCACATCACCTCTCTTCTTACTCTTATGAAATCTTATGAGATTGGTAATCTTACTTATGAACAATTGGCACAAGGATAACCATCATACTATAGGACTTTGGATCAAGACATGATTGGAATCATGCTACTCAACTAAACAATCTCTCTTTACCTCATTGCTCTCACTGAAATAGTTCTCTTAGAACTTTCCATGTTATGACATCTTAGGAACTTCACTCAATAATAAGAGATGAGTGAATCATCAATCATCCCAAACTGGGATACATATGAATAATAATATACGTCAACCTGAATTGATATATTGAAACAAGTCCAACGTCAATAGGAATAATATGTTGTTGAAGGATACGGAAAGAGTAACCTTACATACCTTGTCTTCTTAATACGAATACACAATTTTAGACGCGTGTACAATAGTCCCGCTCCTCCTTTATGTTTTCACTCTACAACACAAGTTCACAACGAACCAACATTAACCACCAATTACCTTATAATGGCATACAATAACAATAAGTCACATGTTTAGCTTCAACATGTCATTTCCCCCTTGACAATATCACTTATGAAATCATTATACCAATAATCCCACAATATTCCATACATTGACCAACACATGATAACCAATAGCATGCCACACCAAGTTCATATTTTACACTTCTCCATCATCACAACATCACAATTATGCCATCACTTTACTTCAATACACCTCACAACAACAAATCGGCCAAAATTCCATAATTTACACTTATATGAAAATAATGAGTTTAGGACAATAATAACACCATAAATGTTGTTATTTCATCCATACCATGCTTTTTCATCAAGACCACAAGTCATAATTCAAGTTACAATCCCATGGATTTCACATCTTTTTCACAAAACCAAAAAGTGCCATGTCCAACATTTCCAACCATAAACAACATGATATACATATTATATAATGCTTATAATATGTTAAAGTACAATAATAGTCACTTACTTGGAAGATGATGATCTTGCTCCAAGAAGTGCCTTAGGGTTTTGAAAGCCAAAGAGATGTTCTTGGGAAATTTCTAGAAAAAGATAGAAAAGGCATGGGTGTTTCTCATGATAAAATCAGATATTTGGCCCCTTTTATAGACCTTGAGTCCATCATTAGTCATTAATGTGGTATTCTAGAAGGTCTTGGCAAGAATGGGTCATTTGACCCATTTTGGGCCATGCTTTCATTTCATTTTTGGGCCCAATTCACTTAACCCAGTAAAATCAATAATTTCACGTGTTAAAGTCATATCATACATGTTACAACAATATTCCCACTCATGTTATTCATATCCGTAGCCTCAATCCCAAAAACAAGCGAGTCTAGCCATGTATGGCCTATTTTGACCAAAAGGGCAAAATCGTCATTTTGACCCCAAATTCGTCCTCGAGTAATTTCATCATACCAATATAATATTTTACTCATTTCATGTATATATTCATGATTGTAGAAGAAACATGGCAAACATCGGCTCGGTACGACCCCGGATACCCTTGGGACTTAGAAATTTCCAACTTTTCGAAAAAGTGGAAAAGCCAAGGTGGAACGCCCAATATACTGCCTATGGGATAAAAATTTTAGCCCATAGCGGCGTGGCACGGTCCCAAACGCGCCCCTCCTTAAATTTTTCAAAAATTTCATTTTTTGACTTCTCTTCGCGGGTTTGGTTAGATACTTCAAGTCCTATTCTTTAACTCACTTCTTAACCTTAATATCATTTGTTTATAGGTCCTCTTAACCTTGTTTTTAACCTCACAAATGTTCCACGAAAATCACAAAACACTCCTATGAAGGTTTGCTCACATATAAGAGGCCAAATTTCAATTTTCTCATCATTTACTTTACCAAATGCATACTCATGGTGTCTCAACACCTAAGTAACCCTAGTTCAATGTCATCGCATAGGGTTGGGAAGGTACGGGGTGTTACATTCTTCCCCCCTTAGAAACATTCGTCCTTGAATGTTCACAGCATGATTTCACTGTAATGACGTAAGTCAAAATGTTCTCATATACACACATAATACTCGTAAAGACTCACTTATTATACCCCCAAGACTGTATCTTGAACTCCACGTACTTTCGATTTCATTAATCCCTCGATCAGTATGAAACAACATTCTTATACACTTTCGACCATTTCACATGGCATGTCGTATAGGGTCACTTTTCCCTTTCTACTATACCATTACGATATGTTCCTTTTACTATACTAAACTCATCGATAGGTGGAAATATTTCTATTGACTTCACTCATAACCTCGGTGTACTATTAAATTCACGATAGTCGATGGAGTAACATACGATGGAGTAGAGCGCAAATCAATCAATACATATACATAATGTAAAATATGGTAATATACCTAAATACCTGTACCATCCTCAGGAGGTGCTTCCTCATTCCGCCGGTCCACTAAAGCATGGGTGCGATTCTGCGTTCCACTGGCACTGGCTACTCCTCTGGCACCTCTACCATGACCAGTAGACTGTACACCAGTTGTCGATGCCACATTGGCTGATCTGGCAGACCGTGTCATACTACCCGTTGGCCTCTGTGGGCATTCTCTCATCATGTGTCCTGGCCTACTATATACAAAGCAAACATTTGTATCAAACCGACGTTCGCTTGCATGAAATCTCCCACAGCGCGGGTACAACTGATGAGAAGATCTCGTTGCATGTGATCCATGAATCCCACTATTCTGTCCAAATCGACCACCTCTAGACCCACGGAATTGGGAATGAGCACCTGCTGTGGAATAAGAGGATGAGGGTCTAGGCAGTAATACTCGAGATTCAGATTCTCCTGGAGACAACATACATTGGCCCATAGGTCTAGCACTTTTTGATGACCCTTCTTCCGCTTTCTCTATCCTCTTTCTTTGCCTTTGATCCTCCATTTTCTGCGCAAAGGCCTGTATTCTAGCTATGTCCATATCTCGATTTAAGGCAGCAATAGTGCAGTCGTGGACCAAAAAAGACTCCAATCTGTCCACATATCGATGGACTATATCTTCCATGGTGGCTACTACATTTGGAGCATATCTAGACAAGGAATTAAACTGGAAACTGTATTCTCTAACACTCATATTTCCTTGACGCAAATGGAGAAATTGGTCTGCACGTGCCTCCCGAATCTCATATGGGAGGTAATGATCAAGGAATGCTCTTTTAAATTCTTCCCAATCAGCTGGGAGTGCATCAGTACCTCTTGATCTTTTCCAGTCCTCATACCACAAGATAGCCTGGCCCTTCAGTCTATAAGCTGCTAGCTCAACTGTTTCTACACCTATTACGTGCATCACCTCTAGTGCTCTTTGAACTTGGTCCACGAAATCCTGTGGATCTGCTTTCGGGTCGTACCCTGTGAATATAGGAGGGTCTAATTTCAGAAAATCCTGTGTTCTACGACTCGCCACCCTAGCCGCATCATCATCATGTGTCATTGGACCTGCTCTTCCTTGACTTTGTGCTGCCACTAACTGTGTCAACATATGTACTGCATTTCTAAGGTCCTGATCCGTAGTGTTCATTGGCGGCTCTGCAGGTTCTTCTCTAACTCTTGGATCTTCTGGAGCTGGGAGGGTAGAAGAAGACCGCAATGCAATTTCTGCGTCAGCTCCACCTTGACTAACTTGGTCAGGTGGTAATCTACTCATTCCTTCTTCAGCAGGCACATCTACCTGCTTCCCTTTACCTCGACCTCTTCTTGTGATCGGCATGGTTACTATAGCAAAGAGAAACATTTACCATGGTCAGATGTCAATTCAACTTACAACACTGGCTCTATTGCATGATCTAGAAGTGAAGAAATAAACAACATCCTAAATGCCCCATCGCCTCCTGTTCATAAATGTGGTGCACAACACATCCATGAACAAGACTCTACTCGGACACCGCTTTGTAGACACCCTTAAATCGAACTGCTCTGATACCACTTTTGTCATGACATCTTAGGAACTTCACTCAATGAATAAGATATGAGTGAATCATCAATCATCCCAAACTGGGATACATATGAATAATAATATACGTCAACCTGAATTGATATATTGAAACAAGTCCAACGTCAATAGGAATAATATGTTGTAGAAGGATACGGAAAGAGTAACCTTACATACCTTGTCTTCTTAATACGAATACACAATTTTAGACGCGTGTACAATAGTCCCGCTCCTCCTTTATGTTTTAACTCTACAACACAAGTTCATAATGAACCAACATTAACCACCAATTACCTTATAATGGCATACAATAACAATAAGTCACACGTTTAGCTTCAACATGTCATTTCCCCCTTGACAATATCACTTATGAAATCATTATACCAATAATCCCACAATATTCCATACATTGACCAACACATGATAACCAATAGCATGCCACACCAAGTTCATATTTTACACTTCTCCATCATCACAACATCACAATTATGCCATCACTTTACTTCAATACACCTCACAACAACAAATCGGCCAAAATCCCATAATTTACACTTATATGAAAATAACGAGTTTAGGACAATAATAACACCATAAATGTTGTTATTTCATCCATACCATGCTTTTTCATCAAGACCACAAGTCATAATTCAAGTTACAATCCCATGGATTTCACATCTTTTTCACAAAACCAAAAAGTGCCATGTCCAACATTTCCAACCATAACAAACATGATATACATATTCTATCATGCTTATAATATGTTAAAGTATAATAATAGTCACTTACCCAAGCTTGGAAGATGATGATCTTGCTCCAAGAAGTGCCTTAGGGTTTTGAAAGCCAAAGAGATGTTCTTGGGAAATTTCTAGAAAAAGATAGAAAAGGTATGGGTGTTTCTCATGATAAAATCAGATATTTGGCCCCTTTTATAGACCTTGAGTCCATCATTAGTCATTAATGTGGTATTCTAGAAGGTCTTGGCAAGAATGGGTCATTTGACCCATTTTGGGCCATGCTTTCATTTCATTTTTGGGTCCTTTTTGGGCCCAATTCACTTAACCCAGTAAAATCAATAATTTCACATGTTCAAGTCATATCATACATGTTACAACAATATTTCCACTCATGTTATTCATATCCGTAGCCTCAATCCCAAAAACAAGCGAGTCTAGCCATGTATGGCCTATTTTGACCAAAAGGGAAAATTCGTCATTTTGACTCCAAATTCGTCCTTGGGTAATTTCATCATACCAATATAATATTTTACTCATTTCATGTATATATTCATGATTGTAGAAGAAACGTGGCAAAAATCGGCTCGGTACGACCCCGGATACCCTTGGGACTTAGAAATTTCTAACTTTTCGAAAAAGTGGAAAAGCCAAGGTGGCACGCCCCTGGGCGCGCCAATCTACTGCCTCTGGGATAAAAATTTTAGCCCAGAGTGGCGTGGCACGGTCCCAAATGCGCCCCTCCTTAAATTTTTCAAAAATTTCATTTTTCGACTTCTCTTCGCGGGTTTGGTTAGATACTTCAAGTCCTATTCTTTAACTCACTTCTTAACCTTAATATCATTTGTTTAGAGGTCCTCTTAACCTTGTTTTTAACCTCACAAATGTTCCACAAAAATCACAAAACACTCCTATGAAGGTTTGCTCACATATACGAGGCCAAATTTCAATTTTCTCATCATTTACTTTACCAAATGCATACTCATGGTGTCTCAACACCTAAGTAACCCTCGTTCAATATCATCGCATAGGGTTGGGAAGGTACGGGGTGTTACAACATGGGACTGGATTTCATAGATTTATGAAGTATGATTTGGACTACTGAGTGAACTATTACTCCTCATACTAGGAACTGAGAATGGAGATGATTCTGTATGAGCTGTAAGGATATGAGTTATGATCATGGCGCTGACATGCAAAGGAGTGAGTAAAGTGTCATAATGACTAAATTACAAGAGATATACTGATATAAGAATGGGTTGGGTATCTTCCTCCCCTAATATTGTTCTAGAACTCTCTAGCATCAATACTAGAATCTGAAAATCTGACTTAGTTCTTTATCCTATCATCTCCTCCTTAGATTTAAGCCATCATTCCAAGTATGTGGACCTTTTTAATAAACTTTAAATTGAACTGTAATCACTTCACTCTAGTGGTTGGGGTATGAATATACTCAAAAATACTAAACTCCCAATGAAAAACTATATTTGAAAGTGTAAAATCCACTGCTGGTACTTTCTTCTGAGATACAACTCTTAACTTTGTGTAGCCTCAATAGTCATCATATTATAACTTAAACACTTATTAAATTAGAATCTTATAAAGTATCATAATACCCTGAGTACAGACCCTTTTGTTCTAGAATTTAGAACTCTTCTCTTTATTAGCTTGATCATCCACAATCCAAACATAGATTCTACCACTTAACATAGATAGCCACATAATTCCTCATGCACTATACCAACTTACTAATCCTAGAGAAAATTTAGGGAATGCTAGTCTACCCTAAATTTTATGAACATACTCAACCTTAACAAGCTTCTCTATCTTTTTGGTCACTGCCTAGGTTTGATCCTTGCTAAAACATTGATATTCTCTAAGTCCCCTTAACTGTTAGATCTCTCTCAAGGTGCCATCATAAAGTCTACACAACACCTTGCTGGCTCAATGGATACATAACTCCATCTACTGAATCCAAATAAACACTATCCCCACTTTACTAATACTACATTTCTAGGCTTTTGCTCCTAACTCTGGGTCATTGTGTCATAGGATTCTGAAAAGTGATTTGAGAGCACATCTGACTTTGGCTCACCGCACGATTTTCATAAACAAAAGTGAACTCTTTCAAAATTCTAAACTTAAAGGCATTGATGGGATCCTCTCAAGCCCATGTACAATCTCATAACTGTCTATAGGCTCTGTCTGAGAAAACTCTATCAATAAAAATTTAAGCTTGACTATTTCTATTACCTCTAAAATAAGGCGTAGTTAGCGGAAATAGAGTAATGCTCGAATCTGTATAAATTTCTTAGAGAACATCTTTGTTGCATGATCTGAGATATGAAAGAAGAAAAACATTTCCTAAATTCCCTGTAGCCTCTCAAATAAAAGTACAGACATCTCTGTACCATTTCGCAAGACTCTACTGGACACAGCTTCATAAACACCCTAGGACACTTGAAGCTTGTGCACTGATACCAAGTTTGTCACGGCCTAAGACTACACTCTAGTCGTAACACGGTGCTTAGAGCCACAAGTGACCCTAAGCTAACCCATGTCCTGGCATGAAACTAGAAGTACTAAAAATAAATGGAAATAAGTTACCGAATGCGGAAGCTGTTAAATAAATAAAAAATACTAATATAGTTTATTTACAACAACTGAAATCTAAAAAGAACTAGAGCTAAACAAAACAACTCTGACTGATTATTTATGAAGCCTCTACTAATACTGACTATAGGTAGCTAAGATATGACCCCCCATCCCCCATCTATCCACAATCAATACATATGCATTGAAATAAAATACTCAGACTACAAACTAACTTGATTCCTCGAATAAAGAGAACTTATCACATGTTGGCTGGAAGCTATGATCTGCCTGACTACGATCCTGATAGTAAGCACCTGAATCTATATCACATGAAAAATATAGGTCGAAGAGGAATGCAATAAGTACTTTTGAAAGTACTAAGTATGCAAGATATGCACTATGAAAAACTAGTTATACAATTGATATGAGCTACAATGTGATGATTCACTGAATGATAAGTATGAGAGTGGGAACAACAAGATATTCTAAAATACTAATGTGATAGACAAATTGGGCATGCTGATATAAAGTATTTAAATCAAGAGTAATACTGATGTATATTGAGATTCAAGGACCCATCTTGATAAGCAATAATACTAAATGTATGAATATTTTGAGATAACTAAAACACTGTGAACTAGACTAAACTGAGGGTCATTCAAACACTAAAGTCTGAAACTGTGGAAGATACTATTAATCGACATCTAACCATGTGAGCTAAACATGGATTTTGATGTATAATCCCTATCGAAAAGGGCCCAATATACCTTGTCAGGGTATAAAGGATGATCTGATCTGATATGGTACCAATAAACTGAAAGAACATTATCCTACGGTGGAACATAGTTTTGAAACTTGGGTACGCTGACCCTATTCCAACTCGGTGCTAAGTAATACTCTCAACTGAATATAATTGATAGCTCGATGAGATAACATATCTGGATATCAACCTAAGATGACATATATAGATATCAACCTGTCCATAATCATGGATACTATATCTGACTGCCATTTACTAGTGATCCTTATTTTAAAAGAAAATTGATCCACGATCATTGATGGAATTTTGGATTCCATACTAATCAGGAAACTTACTTTTGAGAAGAAGTGTTCAAGAGCATTGATGGCATACCTGGATGTCATGCATCTTACTGATATGAGCCAAAACTCCTGATTATGATATGAGTATATATATATATATATATATATATGAGACTTGTAAATTTATGGGATACATGGGATGGCTGGAGTAAATGCATAAAGGAAAACATATGGGGACTGAGATTTGGAAGGAAATTATAAAGCTGGACCTGAACCCTGAATCATGATTCATGAAGATGCTAAACTGAGCATGGAACTGAGGAATGTAAGTCGATGTAATGACCAAGTAAATAAATATGTAACTGATCAATATTGTACTTATTAAACTGAATACGAGGTCATGCAATAACTCATAATACTGAATAACTCAATAATACTGATGTTCTGAGACTAAAAGATAAGTGCTTTGTCTGAAAGCATTCTAAATCATGTGAACCTGAAGTCCTGAGTGTTTAACTAACAATAATGCATGAGATCCTAAGTCATCGGTTATTCATAACCCACCATCTTTGAAGAATGCAACTACTGATGACAATTGCTATGATATGAATAAGACATGAAATTTCATGAAAACTGTCCCATAAATCAAGATCTTGATACATATAATGAGGGTTTACAATAATAACTCCATAATAAACTCTGAAATACCAAGGGAGACATGTATTCAGGGATTATTCATGATGAGAGACTGAAGTACAACAAAACCCATATTTTTCATGAAACCCTCACTCTGAAGGATGAATTTAGTTAAGAAATTGAGTTCACTTAAGGACTCAATGGGTGGACGGAATCCATTGATGAAATCCCACATATTTGAATTTGAAGAATTCTTGAATAAAGCTTGAATCTTAGAGCCTTAAGGCTTGGGAATTTAAAAATCCCCTTTCTTGTATTCTTGAACTTTGGGATACAGGAGGATTTATGTTTTGATGTGATTATGAGTGAAATAGGGCAGTTTTGGGTGATTAAAGATGGGTTGGGGAAGTTATATAGGGTGAAAGGATGATTTTACCCTTAACTTTTAAAAGAAAAACACAGAAAAATTGCAGATGCAGAGGTGTCGAGTGCACCACGCACCCCAACGTACAGAAGGAGGCTGTGTACCGCACCTCCCAATGCACGGGGGTGGCCTGTATACCCCGCCACCCATTGTGCAGGACAAATAGTGGACATTTTATATTTGCTCCATGGCACAAGCCCCAAAGGTGAGGTCCCCGTGTGCGACGCTCGGCCTTCTATTTCAGTCCATGACGTCCTTTTTCGACACCAAACTTGACCCAAACATTTTCCCACCTCCATAAAGGTCAAATGACCTCATTTTGTGAACCTAAAGACATAGAAAACCCTCAATGAACATGTATAAACTCCGAGGGTGTTACAAAGAATGGTTTTAATCTTAGCTTGGATTTTTGGGATGTTACATCACACTTATTTATTTTTTGTACCTTACCTGCGAGTAATGAGCTGATGGTCCCCAGACATTGACCTGTGATTTCTTAGTGATTGTCGTTCAAAGATTTCCTAAGGTAGCAAATGTTGATCTCAAATACTACTAGATCTCCTCAATCATTGTCTTATACTTTCTTCCGCATTTTCAGATATATATTGGATTATGCACTAATATTTCGTACTCTTATAGGCTTGTGTATGTGACTTCCAAACCTTGGGCATTTGCAATTGTCTTACTCTCTTATTTTAGTTGATTTTAAGGCTATTTTTGGTTTTGATATTATTAGTTTTCTTTTGCTTATTTTCTTATCATTTTGGTTGTATCAGTTAGATTAGGTTAGGCTTACCTATCAGGGTGGGTGTGTTAGGTGTCATCACGACCGAGTTTTGGATTATCATAGTATTAAAGGTGTCCAAAATTAATTTCAGGTTGTAGGTGTTATCATTTTGGATTATCATAGTATTAAAGGTGTCCAAAAATCAATTTTAGGTTGTAGGTGTTATCATTTTACTTCAAATAGAGCCTTGGGACACTCTATTGAATCATTGTGATAAAGTTTTGTCTTAAAAATCCATTGAAAATAAACAACATTATGAGATGAAGGAGGAGGAACTAAATTCTTAGTTGAGCTAGATAGTAAGAAATTATAATTGGTAGTTATTACAACATGCTAAGGAGAAGTTTTGACAGCATAAAATAGGTGGTAAGTTCATGTATCATCGGACAACAAAGGATTGAATTCTCCTTGTCTTAAAATTTTCATTGGTGCTCGAGTCATCATAAGGTGCACTCATGTGGGTGGATAAGATTGAGGTGTACTGGTAGTAGCTTGAGAAATTCTAGAATACTCCATGTCAACACTTAATATAGAATACTATTTTTTACTCGAGGTGTTTATCTGATAAGATACAAAAGAATCTCCTGTCGATGTAGAAATAGTATTGATGAATAGTAAAAAAAAGTGGAGTTGTGAAAATATTCTAGGAGATGCGTCTACCAAGGGTAGTTTTGGATGGACATGGTGAGAGGTAAATCAATCGATGGCGTATCTAATTTACTTTTATTATATGGGCACAACTAAGGAAAACATAAGCAGCCAAAAATATGATTTAAATTGTAGTCAATCTTGGCATGAAACAAAGCATTAAAAAGGAGATATATATTTCAAATGAGGCGTAAAAAAGCAATTAATGTTATACACAAGAATTTCAAAAGCATTAGAATTAAAATGAGGAAAAATTGATGCATGATGTAATAGGGCTCGACCCATCTCAGCCATATTGTTATATTTATGCTAAACAAATTCATTTTTTTTAGGTATGTTCGGGTGTCACGACCCAACTCATGGATCATGCGGGCACCTACCTAACACCTACCCCAATTAGGAGAACCCTTGCTGCCCAACCATTCATTTAATATGAAAGTTAAAACAATTCATTTTCAATAACATAATTCGGATAACTCATACATATATAATTCTTGTTTAATACATTTGATAGCTTAAAGTAATGTGGAAAATAATCAACAATGAATCTCCAGAAACTAGACTAAACTGATACAAGAGCACTAGATAAGGAACAGAAAAGTCCATGACACAGCATCCATGCAGGATAGAGAAGGCAAGAGCTGTTACGGAATGACCACCATCGCTGCTATAGAAACCCCAACTGACCTGCACCATGCCTATATCCCCGATTGGAGATATAGTAAGTGTAGCATCAGTACAACCAAATGTATTGGTAGGCATCATCAATTTACTAGGGTTAGAAACAAATAACATTAATAGTAAATAGGAAGAACTCATAGACCCAAGTAAAGTTTCGGTTCCCATTCCCGGATTATGAATTTATTAACACCATACTTTTAGCTTCTTTGTGACCTACCTGTCATTTAACATTTTTGTATATCTTTGTCCTTTGACACCCCACTCTAACTTACATTCTTTAAACCTTCTCTCCTACATACTCCAGTTTCTACAATTCCTAGCCCACTTTAGACTGACTTACAGACTTCACGAACTTAGGACCAGAGGCAACCCACGATTGTACCGAACCTCCTTGATACTCAACTAATGCAATACACTATGAGGTTTATAACCACTGATACACCTATGACATTGACAACCCCTACAGGGAGAGACACTATTGTATATCCCACCTGTATAACTATGCATTTATGGTAAACAAATATTAATACTTGAACTAAGGTGTACCTTGTGTTCATGGTTTGTTACCGTATTCCATCAACACTACCAACAGGCCAGTCCACTCAAGGAACCAACAATAATATGCATAACATAATGGAATGTTCAAGGCATATGAATGAATACATATAAATAGGATGTGCGCATCACCTCTTTCTCTTCTCATTCTCATCAACATCAACATCACCATTATCACCAACCTCATGAACAACATGAGTTGTATATCATCATCATCATCATCCTCATCAACTCAACAATATCAACATGTATAAATATGCAATGTATTCAATAATCATAAGCAATTCCCGAAACAATCACAATCACTAGTTCACATGGAATCATAGAGACATCAATCTTATTACTGTACCTATACCTAGATATATACATTTATGTAATCGTGTACACCATACCTCTAATGAAATCACCATGGTTCTACTAGCTACCGTTACTTACTCTATCTCTATCTCTAACCCACACTCATGTTTTCAACCTCTCTCTCTACTTCTCTCTTAAATAATTCTATCGGAATTCTCATACTTAAACTTACTAAACTTACCTTGTTTACTCCATGAATCTTCACAAACTTACCTACTTCACCACTTACCCTGCCACTAGGTTGTCCCCTAAACCATCCAATCCCCTTAATTACGGTCCTAGGTCACCTAAAATTCTCTCAGGTTGCTATTAACCCTCTACTCCACCTTTATGCTTCATTAACCTTCCTTAATGGAAGACATAACTACCTAAAATACCAAGAATACCGTATATCAATCCTAGCTCACTACTTACTCCCCCTTTTTACCGTACTTAACTCACCTCATACCTATAAACCATAGTATTCCATCATTTAGTCTAGATTCTCACAAGATTCAACCCAATTCACACCACGAATAACATATCAACGGGGTACAACAATAGTTAACCATGTTATTAAAGCCTATTCGAATTCTTATCGCCTCCATCCTTCCAAACACTGTGCCCGAAGGCCTAATACACGAGAACTCCCGATGTTACTATCAAAGTTATATGAATCTACCCCAAGTTTAATCGCACTAATAAAAACCATAACCTACCTCGTAGATGAAACATGTTGCTATTGAGAGGAGAGAGTTGTTCCGCAAGTGCCAATCGTCTCCCCATGTCAGGTTCCCATCGGGGGTGCCTTAAAACCGCCCTCAAAAAGCTTGGCCTTTGGAATCTTATATAGAGAGAGGTAGGGTTTAATCAGGGTGTTTTTGCAGGGAAAAGATGACCTAGGGGGATAAAATAATATAAGGTTGTATAATTTACCTCGGGCTGGCTATTGCCGGGTTACCACTGTAGTGGGTGATTTACTGCCACAGCAGCTAGCTTACTGCTGCAGCGGTAGGTAGCAGACCGGCCCAACCCTTTTCTTCTATTCTTGGCCCAATTATGGTGGGCCTCATTTTTCACCACAAAATAAATTCCCCCAGGTCCGTTAAGAGCATTTTAGTCATCGTAAAAATATTTTGAGGTGTTTTCATAAATAATGACATTTTGGGTTGCTAAATTAGATACCAATTTACCCATCATCGTCCCTGAACGGCCACAGGTAAAGATTAAGAAGTCTCTGCCATGACTATACAAGGAAATTCAGCCTAATATACAATGAAAGGAGGACTACTTTAGTTTTTCACTAATTCATATTGGCTTACCTTCATTTTTAATTAATAACGAAATCACGTACTGACTATCCTGACACTTTTAGCAGGCCTTTGCACCAATTCACCTTTATTTTCTTGACTCACGAGGACTACAGAAGAAAATTACAAAAATGTTCACATGCTAATTATTGCAAAATGTCCGGAGGTCGCACAATACCATGATGCACGAAAAGTCGGGAAGAAAATGGACACCCGGGGTTTTTACTACTTCCATGGTCGATTACCGCTGTAGCGGTAAATTTACTACAACAGCGGTTCGCAGCAGTTAATATAGGGAAAATGTTTCATTTCCCCTATTTTCACTCCTCAGTCCAAACTCTCTCAATTTCCTTTGTGCAACCTCTTCCAGACTTTAATTTTAAGGTAATTTCTTCTTCCCTACTACTTTATTAACGTATCTGTCATTGTAGAATCACAGAAATTCCATTAGAATAGAGAATTTTTTATTAGTTTTTGGTTCAACTTTTGGGACTTGAGTTTTGATGGTGTTCTTGAACGAAATAACGAGTATGTTAGGTTCTCTTATGTGTGCAATGCTCTTGCAGTGTTCTGGGCATAATATTAATATAGTTCATAGTTAATTTCGTCCATGTGAGGGGTAGAAGGTGAAGGGTTATATTCCCCTATGAATTTGGGTGATTTGAGGCTGAAATAGAGTGTTATAAACTCCCATTTTAGTGTAAAAAGGTTCATACGAACTTTACTAAGCCTAATCTACCCTTAATTCTTGAAATTATGGAGAAAATTAAAAAATCTACCATAAGAGGGAGGTTGACTAGTTAGGGATGATGGAACCACTGCAGTGGTTAACTAACCGTTGCGGTGGTACTGGCAGTAACCTCCCTAGGTTTTTATTTTCTTATAGTTTCAAACTTCTCCCCTCTCGTAGCATCCCAATATGGTTTATAACCCTATAATTATGATGTTCAAAGGATTACATGGCCCAACAACAACCTCGCTGTCAAAGATTTCTCCACACTGCCAGTCGCGATCGCTATGAGGAAGGATGACATAATAGGGGTTTTCTTTACAAGAGGGGTTTTGTAATGAGGGATGTAGAAGATGAGGCCCCAGACATCTACAACAAGCTAAAAACCTTCAAATGGGAGATGCTAATGGAGCCCATCTCTGATTGTAACCTAGCCTTAGTCCAAGAGTTTTATGTTATTCTTCCCACTGTGGAGTGGTCAGTGCCTCTCCCCACTATTTGCATCTGCGGAAAGAATGTCCCATGGATGCTGCCACTATCAAACCCCTTAAATACTACCTTTGAAGCTAAATTCTAGGAGGCAGACCTAAATTGGGCAGCCTGGGTCTTAGCGTCGGAGGGTCGAGCAAATGAAGTAAAGAGTTCGGGCCTCAAAGGAACCAACAGTTCTTACTTATCAGCAGAGGCTAAGGTGTGGCTACAGCTGATGTCCTAAAGGATTCATTCTCTAGGAAATATGACAGATGTGGTTTTCCACCAGGCCATGGTGGTGGAGTATGCTCTAACGTGGATCGAGATGAATGTGGGGGCATAAATTATGGACGAGTGGCGGCATCTCTATGCCTGGGAGAGGTAGAAAAGGGATTTTTTCTTGCCTTCCTTGATTATCGAGTTGTGCAGGCGGGTGGACGTACCCAAGGATGATTACGACACTATGGATAAATATGATTTGGTGTTCAACCCGTGGAGAAGCAGGGGTACACAGGGAGGGAGCAAGAAAAAGAGAAGGCGAGAGTAGTCGGGCCAGTGGGGGTGGGGATTCTGGTACCCCTTCTACTCAGGCTCTCGCATCTCTCGATAGTTGGGAGGCCAACTTGTTGCTGTTTGGGTCTACCTAGAGAGGACTCAATTACCCCCTCCTAGGTTGTCTCGTTTGAGCTCGACAGCCCCATGGACCCAGCCCATTCTTATGCCGAGCTCTGGAGTGAGCTAGATGCAGAGAAGAAAATGCATTACTCTCGGGACCACATGCTGGTGAGCAAGTGGAAGGCGGTAGAGGGGATGTTCAAGTGTGCCTCCCCTACCAAGAAACTCACAAAGCTGACAAGAAAGGATGGTGAGGATTTTTCATTCCTTAACGGGATGGAGGGGGAGGGTTTAGATGCCTCAACCCTCGGAGACGACGCCACCAGCTAGATGCCCCCCCCCCCATTTTATGTTTTATTGATTCTGGATTTGGGTTGCCCCCGTTTAGGGCATGTAATAAATAATTACTTTTCCTTATTTTATTTTTTTTCATTTTAGTACATTTATCATTTCCGCACCTTTAATAAGAATCATTTTAGCTTATATTGGATGTTGGAATTGGCTTTTATCTTTGATTACCATGAATACATGGTTGCTTTGCAACAATTGCAAAATCACAAAATAGGGGGGAAGCTGGTAGGTTACTGCCTGGAGCCACTGTAGTGATTAATTTTATCGTTATAGTAGTTAAAGTTCTACTGCAACAGTAACATCCAGTGGTTCCTCTTTTCCCTTTTTGCTAATTGTTTCCAAGTCTTTTCTCACGCTAGATCGTCCCTTGAACACTATTATAGTTTTTAACTCTCACGTCCCATAGTTTTTAAGGTCTAGAGTGATTATACTGCGATCCGAACTGTCGTAAATGCAACTAATTCCTCATCTATATTAATTCTAACACAAATTTACCTTCATTTCCTCTCAAGCACCACATCCCACATGATATTTCTCACAAAATGGCAAGGCACTTGGGTAGTTCATCAGGATTTGGATAAAAATTAAGGAAAACTCCAAATCACTGAGAGATAAGGCATGCCTCAAGTCATGGAAATAAAGATACACCCTGAGATCACACCAATCCTCACGATCCCCGGGTCTCTTAGCCACACATTAGATAATTAACATACACAATAAACTTTTGTAATTGAGAAGTCTGACATCCAACAACCAAGTAACAGTCTTATCAAACAATAACCATCCATATAAGTAATTATGCGTTGCATTCTATCTTACCACAACAAAAACATTTAAAGCACCAGTATTTTAATACAATATCAAGAAAATTTCACAATATAACAACTCAACACTTACACTTCTTAGTGACCTCTACTAGTTGGAATACCTTGCTCCAACCTTTCAAGCATTAGTGAGATACCAATTGGAACCAACTAGTCCCAATTGTGATGGTTGAGATACCAATTGGACTCAAATCAGAGAGACAATACTGAGATAGCACAATAGGAGAGAAGAAAGTGAAATATATTCCTAGATGCCTTGTAGCCTTCTACAAATTTGATGTGGACGTCAACACACTAATCCACGGGACTCTACTCAATATTTTCTCTTATACTGGGAGACCGATAACCTGGGCTCTGATACCATCTTGTCATGATCCAACCCACGAATTGTACAGGAATCTACCCAACACCTACCCCAAATAGAAGAACCCTTACTACCCAACCATTCATTTAATACAAAAGTTAAAACAATTCATTTTCAACAACATAATTCGGTTAAATCATGCATATATGAATTTATATGGAAAATAATCAATAATGAATCCCCACAAACTAGCCTAAACTGGTACAAGAGCACTAGTCAAAGAACAGGAAAGTTCATGACACAGTATTCATGCAGGATAGAGAAGGCAGGAGTTGCTGCAGAATGATTGTCGTCGTTACTTTAGAAACCTTTACTGACCTGCACCATGGCTATATCCCTGGTTGGAGATTTAGAAAGTGTAGCATCAGTACAACCACATGTACTGGTAGGTATCATCGGCTGACCAGGGTTAAAAATAAACAACATTAATGGTAAATAGGAATAAATTATAGCACCAAGTAAAGTTCTAGTTCTAATTCCCAGATTATGAATTTATTAACACCACACTTTTAACATCTCTGTGACCTACCTGCCATTTAACATTTTCGTATATCTTTGTCCTTTGACAACCTACTCTAACTTACATTCTTTAAATGTTCTCTCCCATAATACTCCAGTTTCTACAATTCGTAGCCCACTCTAGACTGACTTACAAACTTCACGAAATTAGGACCTGAGGTAACCCACGATTGGATTGAACCTCCTTGATACTCAACTAATGCAATGCACTACGGGGTTTACAACCACTGAGACACCTATAACATTGACAACCCCAGCGGGGAGAGACACTACTATATATCCTACCTATATAACTATGCACTTAGAGCAAATAAACATTAATACTTGAACTAGGGCGTACCTTGTATTCATGGTTCGCTACCATACTCCATCAACACTACCAATAGGCCGGTCCACTCAAGTAACCAATAATAATATACATAACATAATGGAATGTTCAAGGCATATGAATTAATACACATGTGTGTATCACCTTTTTCTTTCTCTTTCTCGTCAATATCAAAATCACCATCATCACCAACCTCATGAACATCATGAGTTGTATATCATCATCATACTCATCATAATCAACTCAACAACATCAATATGTATAAATATGTAATACAACTAATAATCACAAGCAATGCCTAAAACAATCACAATCACTGGTTCACATGGAATCATAAATACATCAATCTTATTACTGTACCTATCCCTAGATCCATACATTTACGTAATCATGTATACCGTACATCTGATGAAAGCTCCATGGTTCTACCTAGCTACCATTACTAACTCTATCTTTACTCCAACCCACACTCGTGTTTTTGACCTCTCTCTCAACTTCTTTCTTAAATACTTTTATCGAAATTCTCATACTTAACCTTACTAAACTTACCCTATTTACTCCATGACTCTTAACAAACTTACCTACTCTACCACTTACCCTGCCACTAGGTTGTCCCTTAAATCGTTTTATCCCCTTAATTATGATCCTCGGTCACTAAAAACTCTCTCAGGTTGCTATTAACCCCTATTCCACCTTTACACTTCGTTAACCTTCATTAATGCAAGACATAACTACCTAGTATACCAAGAATACCCTTTATCAACCCTAGCTCATTACTTACTCCCCCTTCTTATAGTACTTAACTCACCTCATACCTATGACCCACAGTATTCCAACAGTTAGTATAGATTCTCATAATATTCGACCCATTCCACACCACGAATATCATATGAATGGGGTACAACAATAGTTAACCATGTTATTAAAGCCTATCGAGATTCTTATCGCCTCCATCCTTCCGAACACCGTGCTCGAAGGCCAATTACATGAGAACTCCCAACGTTACTATCAAAGTTATATGTATCTAACCCAAGTCTAATTGCTACAATAAAAACCATAACCTAACTCGTAGAAAAAACATGCTGCTATTGAAAGGAGTGAGTTGCCCCATAAGTTCCAAGCATCTCCCTATGTCGGGTTCCCACCGAAAATGAGTTAAAATCGCCCTCATGAAGCTTGGCCTTTAGAATCTCATTGCTATGGAGGTGGGGGTTGTTCATTATATTTTTGGGGGTAAAATACGACCTAGGAGGATAAAATAAAAGAGGGTTTTAAAATTTATCTCAGGTTGGCTACTGCTGAGTTACCGCTGCAGCGGTACCACTGTAGGAGCTAGCTTACTGCTGCAGCGGTAGGCAGCAGGTCGGCCTAACACTTTTCTTCAATTCTTATCCCAATTTTGTTGGGCCCCATTTTTTCCCACAAAATAAATTCCCTCAGGTTTGTTAAGAGCATTTTAGTAGTTGCAAGAAAATTTTGAGACGTTTCCACATATAATGACATTTTGGGTCATTACACTGGGCATGAAATATGATGGGTATTTCTATATATTCTTCATTAAAAATT
Organism: Capsicum rhomboideum; assembly: GCA_031232105.1. NCBI lineage: Eukaryota > Viridiplantae > Streptophyta > Magnoliopsida > Solanales > Solanaceae > Capsicum > Capsicum rhomboideum. Next base: position 44,760,981 of record CP124717.1, on the reverse strand, counting down.
GGCTTTGGGCCATTATATTGAAACAAACACATATTTACATCAAAAATTGGCCCAAAAACCAAGGCCCACAAATAATTAAAACTAAACTAAGTAATAAAATTCTATTCGTAATTGCCAAAAGTGGCCAAATGATAACAAAAAGGAAAGTGAAGAGGCAACTAATGAGCTGAAATCCCTAGATCATCGTCGCCTTCGTCAGAGCCATCACTAGCGTGATGATGAACCACCAACCTGTAGTAGCAGCTGTGACCATAGATCCTTCAAGCTTAGTGACCCTTCTTCTTCATTCACTAGTATATATACCATGCTTTTGCTATCTTTATTACCTCTTCATTTCGTCAAGCTTTGGTAGAAATCACTCAGGCAACCTCATATCTCTCACAGGTGCCATGAATTCTGTCCTAAAATAAAATCTTTTTCTAGCTTGGCAACCATTGGAGGCAAGATTTGATGCATTAATAGGTATGTCTACTAATGAAATCCCAAATTAGGGTCTGCAAAAATTTATTTTTCATGTCAGTGTTCATAGGATTTCTGAGTTTTCCTTAGTGGGTTGAACCTCAAACAAAGTTAATACCACTATCAAAATATCTTTCAAAATCCCTATGAAGTTATCACTCTGTGAAACTGTAATAGTACAAGTTACTGTGAACAACTCTGAACTGGTTGCTATTGTATTTTGTTATCTGTGAGAATCTTTGTGTGAATTTTTGTATGAATCATTGTTTGTATCTCTGACACCTTTAAGTACTTGAAACACTTGATATCAGTGAGGATCCCATTCCTTAGTTGTTGTAATCCTGACATAAGGAACTTGAAGCTTATCTGATTATAGAATTTGATGTGCTTGTTGCGGTAACTCCTGATTATTGTTGAATGTTGTTGTACATGTTCCTGTGAAATGAACAACTTTGTTAACTAAAAAATCTACAAGCAGGTTCCCTTCTCTAAAATTGTGTTTCATTTGAATCTCTTCCTTCTTCATCCACTCATTGATCAAGTCAACACCTCTACTTAGATCCCATGGACAGTCCCAAGCACCTTCTATCACTTTCTACATGGTTAAGTAATCTTTTTCCACTATAAGTGGAAAACAAATTGTGTCCCACACAATACTCTACCCCTTCCTGTATAGCTAATGACTTTACATTCAAGCATGTAGTACTACAAATGACCTTAGCTTTTGCATGAATCAAATATCCTTCACTGTTTCTAACACAAAAGGCTAGTGAGCTAAAATCAGTAGCAACTTTAACTGAGGCATCAGTGTTGCATTTAAAACTTCCTACAAGAGGAAATTCCCATTTCACCAGTCTACACTTTCTTCCACCAGTAAAATTATGATTCTCCACCTTATCTATCAGTTATGGCTAACTGTTAGGGAGTTCCAAAATTGTAGGAAACCTTATCCTTGCCAAAAGGTAAAGGTTTTGGTTAATCTCATGAATTACCCTATGTCTTGACATTGTTCCTCCATGGAGAATATAATTTCTCCTCTTCCATAATTGGCACATGATTATAGCTGGTGCTGCCTAGATGAGAGGTTCATTTTGATTGAGTTTTCAGCTTTCCACCACACTAAAATGATATGATTAAGCTGAGTAGAGTTCCCATGTATGCATGTTGCTTCTGCATATAATCTCTAGCTATTATTAGCAAATTCACCTATTAGAAATAGATGACTCAAGTCCTCTAATTGAGGATTGACACAACACCTACATCTAGAGACCATGTGAATCCCACTTCTAGCCAAGATATCATCTACAGGCAATTTTTTCTCTCACACTCTCCAAATAAAGAAAAAGATTTCAAAAGGTAAATCTTTCATCCATATCTACCTAAAGAACCACTGTTTCTCCTCCTTACTTCTTAGTAAATCCCAAGCACTTCTAATAGAAAGTTTCCCAATAGTAGTAACCAACCACCAAGATTTATCCCTCCTCAATATCTATACTCTTCTAGGAAATTCCTTAAGAATATGAATAACCAAGTAATTTGGTAAGTGTTGATTCAGCAGTTCTTTATTCCAGCTATCATTTTGAAAAAAGTACTTAACCTCTACAATGTCAGTCACATGATCAGTTAGCATAAGTTGATTAAAAGGACCCAACTTAGACCAAATATCATACCAGAAACTAGTTGAACCATCCTATGGTTCCACCAAATATTGTGCTCCACCTCATCTCTAGCTTCAAGCAGTTTTTTTCCATAACTGAGATCCCCCCTTTCATGAAACCATTGTGGGGATTTTCTTGTTGCAATATTTATTTCATATAAAAGTGGACCAAAGGTTGCCTAAAGTCCTAAACCTCCACCATAACTTGGAAAATAAAGCATTAGAGATTTTAAATAAAGATCTAAAGCCCATACCTCCCTCCTTTGTAGGCAAGAATATCTTTTGCCAAGCTGTCCAGTGTCTGCTTCTTCCTTCTTCCTTATTACTTCAAAAAAAACTAGCAAATATTCTATGTATTTTATATATAGTATATTTGGTAGGGGCCATGGCTGACAGTAAGTATAGAGGTATACTTTGTAACACATTCTTAATCAAAATAGCCTTACCTCTATATGAGAGAAGCTTTCCTTTCCAGTGCTACGGCTTGTTCTTAATCTACTTGATAAGATCATTGTAATAAACTTTTTTTTCCTATCATGAAATATAGGGCATCCCATATATTTGAGTGGAAATGTGCCTCTGTTAAAACCAGTAACAGAAGCTACTTCTTGTGCTAAAGTTTCACTAATCTTCTGATGCACATAAAAAAATGACTTATCAACATTAATCATTTGGCCAGAAATCTTCTCATATCTCTAAAGAGCGGACTTTATCATCTGCAAAGAAATAGGATCATCTAGGTAAATATAATGGTATCATCTGCATAATTAAGATGAATGATCTTATCACTCCATTTAGGCATGCCAAACCCTTTGTAAATGTCATTTTCCATTAAAGCATTGAGATCTCTAGTGAGTACCTCAATAGAGATGATAAACAAAGCTAGGGATAGGAAATCACCCTGCTTTACCCCCCTTGTTAAGTGAAAGAAGCCTTTTGATTGCCCATTAAACATTATAGAGAACCAGTTATCAGCTAGCAATCTCTAAATCATGTCTATGAACTTCTCATTGAACCCCATTCTTCTAAGAACTCTAGTGAGAAATAACCATGAAACTCTGTCATAGGCTTTGGACATATCTAACTTGATAACAACATTGGCAGGCTTTCCCCTCAGTCTAATGTCAGCGTTTATTTCTTGAGTCAAGAGAACATTCTCCACTATCTTCTCCCCTTAACAAATCCTGATTGATTAGGGGGGATAATATATGGAAACAAATTCTCCATTCTGTCATGAACAACTCTAGATATAACCTTATTTATGAAGTTACTCAGGCTAATTGGTCTGAGATCTATAAATGTCTCTATATTCTCCTTTTTAGGCAGTAAAACTAGATTTGTGTGTGTGATTGTCTTAGGCAAAGTATTCCCCTGAAAAAAAGCCTGTACAACCTTGACCACATCCCCTACTACTATCTCTCAACAAGTCTGATAAAACAGGCCTGGAAACCCATCGAGGCTACTTGTACTTCCACCATTCATCTCAAATACTACCTTTTTTATTTCCCTTATGTTTGGATCCCTGCATAAATGTTCATTATCATCTGCAGAAATCATATCAGGGATATGATCTAATAGAGTGAAATCTATAGACTCTTCTTCTTGGGCAAACTGCTTTTGATAGAATGAAACAGCTTCCTCAGCCATTAAATCCTCCTCTTGAAGCCATTGTCCAGCACTGTTTTAAATCTTTTAATCAGCAGCTTTTTTCTCCTTCCCTTAATAAGGTTATGAAAAAATCTTATATTTTTGTCTCCTTCTATAAATCAGTTGAGTCCATCTTTTTGTCTCCAGAACTTTTCTTCCAAATGTAGGTACCTTTTCATTTCAGCTTGGGTTTTATGTAAGACTTTCTTGTTCTCACTAGTTGGATGTTCTTCAAATAATTGCTCTTTAAGATTGACAATCTTTTATCTGATCATTAGTTCCTTGACTATATCACCAAATGTGTCCCTGATGTGTCCCTACTCTACTTAGATAGTGATTTCTTGATTCTCTTAATTTTCTAATTAAAAGCAAAAAAACAATTGCCTTCCTCCTCACCAATCCAGTTGTTTCTCACTACCTCCATAAACCCTTCATTTTATGTCCAAAATGACAAAAATTTGAAAGGTTTATAAAACTACCTCCTTTGTGTCTTCATATAAATTAGCAGTGGGGCATGATCAGACCCTATTCTGGTTAGATGCTCCACTTCCATGTCTTCAAACCATTCTTGTGATGGCTGATTTATCATAACTCTATCCAATCTCTTGAAGATACAATTAGGACCTACTCTACCATTCCACCATGTATATGGACTCCCTTTGAAACTAATTTCAAATAGTTTACAAGAATTCAAACAAAAGGAAAAGTCCTCATATTCAGCTGGGAGGACAGGAAGTCCTCCAATTTTCTCTTCTTTATTCAGAATGACATTAAAATCTCCTCCCACTAGCCAAGAAGAAGTCATTGTGTTTGCCAACTAGTAAATAGAATCCCATAATCTCAGTCTTTCTCTTTTAGTGCATTTTTCATACACTAGTGTAGTGTAGCAAATTTTATCTGGACAAGTCAATTTTAAAGTGATCTGTTGATCTGAATCAAAAATTACCTCCATTGCAATGGTATCCTCAAGAAAGTAGCAAATCTTCCCACTAATGTTAGAGCCTGCTTGAACCATACCCAGCTTCCTTTTGTACTTACTGATTTGATTTGCTCTTTGAAATGGATCTAAAAGAGCAATTAAACTGAATTTATGATGTTTGTGGAACATATTCACTCTATTAAAAGCTTTGTGACTTTTAACAGACCGGATGTTCCAAATTAAAGCTTTCATTGATTATGATTTAATTTATTGGCAACACCTCTTATTAGAACCCCTGATGGTTTCTGATTTGCTGAATATTCTTGCTTCTTCTTCCTTTTACCTCTACCTGTATTGGGATAAGTATCTACCTTTTTATCCCTCTCAATTAGTTTCTCCTCTTGGTTCATCATTGCTAGATCTTCAATACTTAAATCATATGTGACAATGACATGTAGTTTTCTATTTGGTAAAGCTTCTTTCTGTGGACTAGTCTAATTTGTAATTTGTGGCAGTTGTTCTGATCCCCCATCAGTCATGTCACTATCATGCTTTCCTTACTCCAGAAGAGGTTCTAGCTGCTTCTCCCCACTCTGCACTACCTGAATAGGAACAATGTTCATTGGGGCTAAGATTATTTCCTTAGATTAATCAAGTTGGCCAAGTTCTTTCCCCTTCACCCTGCTTTTCTACATCTGACTCTCCACTTTTTCCTTCTATTCCCCACTTTTTAGACACTTCCCCTTCTTCTAAATCTTCTTTTTCTTCAACTCTATCACCCTATTTCTTGGATTTTGAAGAACCAGGAGTAGAGTAATTCACTAATGTAGATCATCATCTTTTCCATCATTCATTGTTGCTACCTCACTTGGCTCCTTTCTCTTTGTTCTTCTTTCAGGACTTTGCTCAATGTTACCAATTTATTTTATGCTTTTATGGATTGTGATGGTGTTTTACTACTGCTACATGCCTTCTTATTACCTTGTTTCTCTCCAAGTGCACTTTCATTATCTGCTTCTTCTGTAAGAGCTGCAAATACATTGTGTGTGGTGACTTTTGTGCTTGTAGATGGCTGACCATTTGTACTATGATTGTTGTTCTCCATTTTTCCATTGTAACCTCCCTTCTATTTCTGATTTCTTAACAGATCTCCGAATCTCCAACAATCTTTCCACTGGCAAGCATTTTGGGTGGAAAGCTTGCACCCTGCTGATGTTATTGTTTTGTTGTTGCTACTGCTACTATTTTGTGGAGATTGTGATGATTCACCTCAATTATCATTGATTGTGATGATTCACCTCAATTATCATTGACTATTGGCCTTAATTCAGGATGCAACGACCTACAATTATCTCCATTGTGCCCTTGTAACTTGTATTCAAAACAATACTTAGGTAGATGATCATAGTGAATCTTGAGTGGTATATTTCTAACAGCCCCTGTAGCTTCATTACATATTTCCATGTTAACTATTTTGGGTAGAGTGGCTTTGAGATCAACCAAAACTTTCTATATATTCTTAAATATAATGTCGAGGATTAAAGTTTACCATCTCAATCTGCTTAGAATTATTAATGAAATGAATAAGAAATTTCTCAATCAATTTGTGAAATTAATGAAAAACATTAAAAACATCGAATTTAATTTTTAATAAATTGATTCATGTATATTTTCTGAAATGATCAAATAATATAACATAATATCGGAAGCAATCATTTCCACACATTATGAGCAGCCCAAACATGCAAGGGATCAAATCTAAAAAATTGGCAATAATATGATCTGAAATAAAAAAGAAGAGTTTATGTATCTTGCTACTGTACAACCATGACAACTATTATTATAAAAATAAATAATATCACGATTAGAAAATAATTTTTTAATATTGTGACTATCGAAGTATGACAAAGATGAGCATGTCAATGATCCAAGATAGCAAGCAAACTTTGATGATACCATGAACAATAAACTAGGCGGAGGAACATGCATGAGCAATTGAGAACTACAGACCTAAGTATGAAAAATTATATAAACCATTATTATGTGGAACCTCATAAAGAGGGACCCTCATTTCTAGATCTTTCACAAGAAACAAGATTAAAGAAAAAATATATACATTATTGTTAATTCATCAACAATCTAGTAGAGAAAATATTTTCAATAGCAATAGAGACATGTAAGAAATTATCTATATGAAAGGAATAATTAAGACAACCAAAATGGACTTGTGAATATGATAGATAAGAATATTATTTTCATTACTAATTGTAATTTTTTTTGCACCTTGATATTCAAAATGAATATAAAAATTATCAAGATTGACAGTAAGATGTTGCATTGAGTCACTGTCCATTAATCACGATTTTTTTGTATGTAAAGAGATGTTGAAAAGGCGTGAATTAAATTTTTAGGGTAAATTTTCATTTCATATTTATAAAAAGGCCATACATGAGATATATAATTTGAGCCTATGTAGTTGTTAAAATCAATGTTCGACGTGTCTAGAAAACCTACTGAAAGATGTCAAGTATGATTTTTGTTACAAGTCAGTCTGCAGTAATAGTGTCAATTAATTATAAGTGCGATTACATGGGCTCGGTGAAAGGAGGGTCCTCTACTGTGACCCTTATTATTTTGACAGCTACCCAAACTTATTAAGAAGAATTGATTTGGCTAGAAAATATGTTAGAGCGTAATGGCAAGTTTATCAAGCAATAATTGATGCTCAACATATCAGAGAGAACATTATAGACAATATCTTTATAATAAACCTCTAGAGCTTGCGTAAAGGAATGATACAAAGGTCCTACGCTAAACTTGATGAATTCAATAAGGTTTTCTACCAAAATGGGACTTTGAACTACTACTAATTTATTTACAATATTGTTCTTTTTTCATGTAAGTATTAATAATATTAATGTCATGTCAAAGATTATATAACTGCGACTTTAATTCACGAATTTTAGATTTGGACATTGTGCATATGCCATTACCAATTTGGCCTAAGCCTCACAAGGTGTTTTGATACATATAATTTAAAAGAGGATCGACTTTGAAATAGATTCAATAATCCAATCGAGAACCATTAGATATTGACAAACACATAAAGTAAAAGTAAGGTTAACCTAGTTATCTACTCGAAAGCAATCTGATATAATAATTGAGCCATCAATATAATGTTTGAGCGCACAAGCACCAATATAAGTTGCATCGTCTATAGGAGAAAATTCATAAAAGTAATTAAGCTTCAAAAGTATCTAATGCAAAATATTTGAAATAGGAGAATATGATGATGGTGGTGATTTGCCTGAATCGGGAGTCAGAAGACCAATAGTAATTTTGATGGTTGCAGTTCTATATATATAGGTGACATGTAATGTTAGAAATCTAAAATAAGGAAGCTAAGTAATTACCAACATTCCTACATACATATATATATATATATTCCTTTAATAAAAGACATTTCTCTTTAATAAAGAAAATGATGGTACAATGAGTAAAACATTAAATTGCATGACATGGTCACACCATCACAATTTAATTAGTGAAAAGGAATAAATTCACATCGAAATCGAAAGATAATAGATAAGATGTGAAACAGGAAGCTCCTTCCTTTAAGATGTGGAACGTGAATAGAAGTCGATTTTGGAACTGTCATCTAAGTTATAACTGAAGTTAATAAATCTATGTAAGTTTAGCCATCTTAATTAGAATCAACTTACGGCATACATGAAATTGCAAAAATCTACCTTCAAAGTTATAAAATTTGTCAGAAGTTTGACATATTTTTTGTGCAAGCAAACATCCAATATATGAATCAGAAGTTTGTCTTGTCAAAGTTCAAGCTTTTCACAAATGTGTCTGAACTTTAGCTTGAAAATCTCAAACTTCAAGGATCAGTAGTTTGTCTAATTGTCAAGACAAAACTTCCGACATGTGTGTTTGATGTTTGAATTGTCAAGAGCAAACTTCTGACATATAGATATGAAATTAAGCATGGAAGTCTCAAGCCACAAATATATCTGTTTGAAGTTTCAATACTACCAATGCCTGAAGTTTCAGACGTATATATTTGACAACAAAACTAATTTTTTTGAACTTTGAGCTACCAATATTCAGCCCTATCAATATTTTAATTTTTTTAATAATACCTACTTAATTTAAATTTACTTTATATATATAAAATTTATGATTCGCTTGTTTAAATTTGTAATATTGCTGATTTTTAGATGATGTTTTAATTACTCCATAAAATCTTGTGTATAAGAACTTTTTGAATTAATTATTTATTGAGAATTTTACATGACAGTTTTTATCCCATATAATTAATTATAGAAATAGCCTAACTGTTGCATCATTTCAGAAATAACATCTTTTGTTTCACTTTTGTCATTTACATAAAAATCTGTATAATAATTAATCTTCTTTCTCTCTCATAATTTTCATTAATAAAGAATTTATTTCCATCAATGCACTTTTATTACATTTACTCTTCTCTTTCCCTCTCTCTCTCATAATTTTCTATATTTTTTTTTCAATATTATTTTTACGCTGACAGTTTTTAAAAATTATTTTAAATACATTTCAAGAATATTATATTGTGATTAATTATATATATATATATATATATATATATATATATATATATATATATATATATATATATATATATACCGAGGCTTTAGACTATGCAAATTGCTTATAAAATGATGATTTAGATAAAATTGCTTAGATTTGGATGATGTTTCTTATGGTTGTAAAGTCATACTCGGTACTCCCTCTTCTAGTTTCTATTTATGTAATAGGTTTTAATTTCTACTAGATTTCTAAGTATATCTCGCAAAATTATAATATTTTTTTTTATTTTTTTAATCACATCCTGTGTTCTACCCTGTTCATCTCTTTCTCTTAAGAACTGCTTCTTTAACCTCATCCTGGACAAACATATGTCCTTTAGCTGTCTGGACATGGCGGACTTAAATCCTAGGAATTTACAGGTTAATCTATTTCATCTAACTTTTGTATAATTTTTTGCAACTCATCTTGGTTCTTTATTATTCCTATTGGTTGGATTCCTTTCTTGAAATTATAATTTTCTACATCATTCTCTATTGGATTATAATTCTTTTCGATTCCATCATTTAATAATTCTTGTTCATCTATTCCTACTTCTTCTGATATTAATGTTTCTTTGGCTTTGCAGGTACAATTTGTACCTTTGTCACAGCTTTCGCCTTTTTCTTTTGTATCTTCTATTAAATGTCTATTTTTAGAATCTCGAGTTATTGTTGTATTTCTAGTCACCTTTCCTCCAAAGTAGGCTGGAGTTATTGTAATATTTTCAGAAATAAGGACTCCGTCTCTTGATATGAGACAGCTTCCATTGTTTCTTAATAAGAAGTCTAGTCCTAATACAAAATCTACTTTTATTTTCAAATCTCTTGCCCATATATAGTCTAACTTATATAATGGTTTATAGTTAGAACATGTATTTGTGAAACTTATCATTGCCTTACTTACACAATTTTTATACGTATTATATATTCCATCCATTGCATAGATATCTGAGGTGTTGTGAAGTCTTTTATAAGGTGTCTAGGCAAGATACTCATATTTATTATGCTTTGAGTGCATCCTGAATCTACTACTGCTAAAGTGTCTATATTTACTAAAGTGAAGTTTATAGAGTCTAAGTTTAAATCTTCTAGACCTAGCTCATTTAATAGGTTTTATTCTTCTTCTGAATCCGATGAATCTTTTTGTTCATTATTATCTATGCTTACTATAGAATATATGCTTTGATTATCTGACATATATTCATCTACGATAATTAAAGTTTCTTGAAAGTCTTCTATTAACTGAGAGTTTCTTGTTCTAGTGTTGTTTCTTTTGGGACATGTATTGGCCAGGTGTTCTATGCTTCCACATGTGAAACATTCTAACGTATTCTTATAGCTCTTATCATTTTTATATTTTCCAACGTGTTTATGTTTGTCTAAGTATGTTTTTTAGCTAAAGACTTTCGTAAATAGTAATTCTTCTTTTTATAATTATTTCTCTTATTCTGATATGGCTTTCTATATTTTTTGTTATAATTTCTTTTCTTTTGATAATTATCATCATAACTTTGTGTGGTATATATATTTTTACAAAAATTAGTTTCTCCTCGTTTTAGTTGTTTTTGTATTTTTATGCTAGCACATTTTTCTTGTAATATTTCTATTATATGTTGTATTTTATGTCCTATTGTCCATTTTGCATCAGGGTTTTGGATTACTCCTTCTCTATTATTCCATCTTTCCTCTATTTCTCTTTTTGATTTTCTTTATTCTTCTTTTTTGAACCTTTATATTATGGATTACTTCTAATATGCGTTCTATAACGAATTCTACTAATCATACTACTGGCGGATGTTTTTGTTCGAATTGGTCTTCAAAAATTTCTCCGTAATACCTAAACCTTTCTAATAATTCTTCTTTTTCTATTTCTAAGTTTTTTAAAAATCTTTGCCTAAGGATCAATAGATTTCTTAAATATTTTATATATCTAGCTAATCTAGTTCGTCTCATATATTTTGTAATTTTGAACTGATTTCGTTATCCTAAAGGTAGATGTTTAATCTGATTTAAGACGTGATGTCTATAGCTAATTGCGTCTCTTATGTCTCTAGTATTGATGTATATATCTGATAATAGTCTATTACGAGCTCCTAATATTCTTAGATGTTTCTTTGGTGAACAATTTCTAAATTTCTTATTAGTTAATCTATCAAATAGTATTAAGTTGTTTTCTAATTTAATTCTTTTTGTTTTGAGCTACCTAATTTCTGCTAAGGTTGTACTGGCTATAATGTTATGTGATCTTATATAGTTATTATAGTTATCTTTTCTCATATACTATTAGCCTAAAGGAATATTAGTAAGTTTTTCTAATAATTTGCTTATAATATATTTTTGAGTGTATACTTCGTTTTCAATTCTATTAATTTCTGAGATTATATATTCTTTTAATTCAAATATTTGAGGAGCTAGAATTAGTTCTATATCAAACTTGTATTATTCTTCAAAATTATTTATTTATTTATTTAAGATTCTCTTATATGCTATATTTTTGTTTATAAAGTCTTGTCTTAGTCTAATTATTTCGTAAATTTTTTGATAAGTTCTTGCTATCCTATGTTGTCTCATAAACTAAGTAGATTGTCCTAGAAACTTCAGGCTCTAATACCAAAATAATACACACTTAGATAAAATGATTAGTTAGATAAAATTGCTTATAAAATGATTATAAAATTGCTTATAAAATGATGATTTAGATAAAATTGCTTAGATTTGGATGATGTTTCATATGGTTGTAAAGTCCTACTCGGTACTCCTGTCACGCCCGAATCCCATCGAGACATGATTGGCACCCGTAGCCGATAAGGCCCGAGAGAACCAACCTTTGCCTATGTTCAATCAAATGTATATCATAATCATAACCACCACTGTGTAAGAACATGCAAGACGAATAAAGGAAAACATGGGACATAGTTATACATGTACATGAAACTTGGCCGTTGAGGCCATCCAGTCAAAATAACATATGTCTTTTACACTAATACACCCACATTCGTCTACAAAAGCCTCTAACAAGAGCATTGACCAATACAAATCAAAAGTCGGGACAAGTCCCCGCTTTATACAACATGTACATCATCAAAACGTATAGCTACTCTGACTCGGAGAAACCCCGAATTAACTGGAGCTCACCAAGGAACCGCTAACACTGGCAATCTACTGAGGAGGCCTACTGGGACCTGCGCCTGCAGCAAGTAAGGTAAATTCCCCGAGAGGGGTCAGTACGAAATAAGTACTGAGTATGTAAGGCTCAAATAAAACTTTGAAACACATGAACATACCATGAACTCAATACAAATGACTAGACAATGTGAATAAGTCACCATGTTGCATTTTGGGAACCATGTGAATTGCTTTCATTACTTTCATTACTTTCTTTACATTCAATGCTTGCTTGTCAATACATGTATCACAATGTACCCGGGCCCCTACTGATCAGTGGGTCTTTCCATGACTTATCGTCATGTTGGGATCGGGTCGAGCTAGGCTTATGCCCCTAAGACCTGCCACCCATAAATCAATGCATCAGGATCGAGTCGAGCTAGGCTTATGCCCCTAGACTTGCCACCCATAAATCAATGCATCGGGATCGAGTCGAGCTAGGCTTACGCCCCTAGACTTGCCACCCATACTTGATCATTGACCACATTTGCATTACTTTGATCTTTACTTTGAGATTGCTATTTGATAGTCATAACATCACTTGAACTTTGGAACATAACATTATTGGAAACTTTGAACCATTAACCAATGAGTGAGAGACATGTGAATAACTTGGCAACATAACATTATTAGAATCATAACACCATGGGAACTATGGGACAATAATCTATGAACAAGAGGCATAAGTAATATCACTAGTGGAACATTGGAACATTAACCATGCTTATGAGACATGAGACTCACAGATGATCCATGAGTAGGACATATATGACAGTCATTGTCAAACGGATATAGGATACCTTAGCACATTTCGAGGTAAGACTAGTGAAATCGCAATGTGGGTACGTTTGGCCGCAAAAAGATATGGACAGAGTAACCTTACATACCTTGTACTCTCAATACGGATATACAATCCTAGATGTGCATACAATAGTCCCGTTCCTTCTTTATGTGTCACTCTACAACACAAATACATAACAGAATTCACATTAACCACAACTACTTCACAAATGCATATAACGTCAATGGGGTACATGTTTGCTTTAAAACATGTCATTTCCCCTTGACAAAACCATGGATAGCATCATTATTCCAAAAATCCTCCAATATTCTCAACATTGACCAATACATAATAATCATTGCATTTTACCATAACAAATCTCTTTTACACCTCCTTATCCATACCACATCACAAACCATCCATCAATTCACCTTAATACACTTCATAGCACATATCGGCCAAATTCCCACAATTTACACTTATAGACAAGAAAAAGTTTAACAACAAAAATAACTCCATAGATGTTCATATTTTATCCATGCCATGATTTTTCATCAAAGGCACAAGTCCTAATTCAAGTTCAAACCCCATGGATCACACATCTTATACAAAAGCACAAAATATCATATCCAACATTTCCAAGCACAACCAACATGATTTACATACTCTTTCATGCATATAAGATATGAATCCATAATAATATTCACTTACCCAAACTTGTAAAGGGATGATTTTGCTCCAAAATTGCCTTTTGAGTCTTTAGGGTTCTTGAGAGAATAGTGTAGAATGTTTGAGAAAATGTCTAGAAAGCATGAGAGGTTAAATGAATAAAAATCTGATTTTGTGGGTCTATTTATAGTCCTTGGGTCATCCTTAGCCTTTCTTGATATTTAATGCCTTAATTGACCAAGTCAATAGAAGATTGGGTCATGTGACCCATGCCTTTTATCACATTTTTGGGCTTTTATTGAGCCTAAATCACTTAACCCAATAAAATCAATAATTTCTCGTCTTTATACGTATTACAATAATATTCCCACTCATAATATTCATATCCATAGCCTCGATCCCAAAAACAAGTGATTCTAGCCACCTTTGGCTTATTTTGACCTTAGGGGCAAAACTGTCATTTTGATCCCAAATTCGTTCTCGAGTAATTTTATCATACCAATGTAATATGTCATTCATTTCATGTATATACTCTTGGTTGTAGAAGAAACGTAGCAAAAATTGGCTCGGTACGTCCCCGGATACCCTTGGGACTTAGAAATTTCCAACTTTCGAAAAAGTGGAAAACCCAAGGTGGCACGCTCCTGGGCGAGACAACCTGCTGCCTCTGGGCTAAAAATTTTAGCCCAGAGCGGCGTGGCACAGTTCCAAATGCGCCCCTCTTTCATTTTTTCCGAAAATTCCATTTTTCGACTTCTCTTCGCGGGTTTGGTTAGATACTTCAAGTCCTATTCTTTAACTCACTTCTTAACCTTATTATAATTTGTTTAGAGGTCTTCTTAGCCTCATTTTGAACCCCACAAATTCTCAATGAAAATTGCAAAACACCTTCCATGCAAGTTTAATCACATAACAAGAGCCAAAATTCAATTATCTCATCAATAGCCTTACCAAATGCATACTCATAGCTTTCGATACCTACGTACATATTATTTAATGTCGTCAAGTAGGGTTGGGAACGTACAGGGTGTTACATTCTTCCCCCCTTAGGAACATTCGTCCTCGAATGTTAATAATACCGTTTCATTACAATCAATGCCTTTCTACATTAGCATACATATACATAAACTTTTAAGGCTCATGGAGACTTACTTTTTATTGCTCCACTCCCGCACTTTGAACTTCTTGATCCATTTGAAATAGATGGGGATATGTGGATTTCATCATCTCTTCCGCTTCCCATGTGACCTCCTCTACTTGTTGATTCCGCCAAAGGACTTTCACGGAAGCTACTTCTTTATTCCTCAATCTTTTCACTTGCCGATCTACGATAGCAATGGGTACCTCTTCATAAGTAAGATCCTCTATAACTTGAACATCTTCAATGGGAACAATACGAGATGGATCTCCTATGCATTTTCAAAGCATGGAAACATGAAATACCGGATGGACTGAGGAAAGTTCTTGAGGCAGTGCTAATTCATAAGCAACTTGCCCAAATCTTCTAATAACTTCATATGGGCCTATGTAACGTGGACTCAATTTTCCTTTCTTTCCGAACCGCATTACCCCTTTCATTGGTGACACCTTTAAAAACACCCAATCACCCATTGCGAATTCAAGACCTCTTCTTCTAACATCCGCATATGACTTATGACGACTTTGAGCCGTTTGTAACCGCTGTTGGATCACCTTAACCTTTTCCATAGCCTGATGAACAATGTCTGGCCCAAGTAAAGCAGTTTCACCTGCTTCAAGCCATCCTATCGGTGATCTACATTTCCTTCCGTACAAAGCTTCATAAGGTGCCATTTTAATACTCGAATGATAGCTATTGTTATACGCAAATTCAATAAGAGGCAAATGGTCATCCCAACTGCCTTGAAAATCTAACGTACAAGCTCGTAGCATATCTTCAAGTGTCTGAATAGTACGTTCTGCTTGTCCATCAGTCTGAGGATGGAAAGTTGTTCTCAAATTCACCCGTGTACCCAAACTCTGCTGGAAAGACCTCCAAAAGTGCGCTGTGAACTATGCTCCTCTGTCTGATATAATGGAAAGTGGAATACCATGCAATCGTACTATCTCTTTCACATACAACTTCGCATAATCCTCAGCTGTATAGGTCGTCTTGATCGGTAGAAAATGCGCTGACTTGGTAAGCCTGTCCACTATAACCCATATAGAATCAAACTTTTGCAATGTACGAGGCAAACCCGTAATGAAATCCATGTTAATCATATCCCATTTCCAGACTGGAAGATTGATACATTGCATGTAACCTCCCGGTTTCTGATGCTCTACTTTTACTTGTTGACAATTCGGGCATTGAGCGACAAACTCTGCAATGTTCTTTTTCATGTTGGCCCACCAATACACTTCTTTCAATTCATGGTACATTTTAGTAGCACCCGGATGAATAGAATAGTGCGAATGATGTGCCTCTGTCATAATTCGTGTCCTCAGCTCATCTACATCCGGTACGTATAGTCTTCCTTGACATCGAAGCACCCCTTCCGGCGTAATATCAAATGCCTTGGTCAAACTCTGCTGCACATTTTCCTTTAGCTGCAATAAAATAGAATCCGCAAATTGCTTCTCTTTCACTTCAGCTATTAAGGAGGATTCTGCTGCATTCTGCACCATAATTCTATCATCTGAGGTTTCAATAAGGCGAACTCCCAAGCTGGCTAATTGATTCAAATCTTTGACTATCTCATGCTTTTCATTCAACTGACCACTAGTGCTTTCTCCTGCCTTACGGCTCAATGCATCGGCTACTACATTTGCTTTGCCTGGGTGATAAAGAATATCAATGTCATAATCTTTTAAAAGCTCCAACCACCTTTGTTGCCTCAAATTGAGTTCCTTCTGCTTAAAAAGATATTGCAAGCTTTTGTGATCCGTATAGATGTCAACATGAACCCCATATAAATAATGACGCCATATCTTTAAAGCAAAAACTACCGCTGCCAATTCAAGATCATGTGTAGGATAGTTTTTCTCATGTGGCCGCAACTGTCGTGAGGCATATGCTATCACCCTACCATGCTGCATCAAAACACATCCGAGACCAATCCCGAAAGCATCACAATACACTACATAGCCCTCTGTACCTTCAGGAAGGACTAACACTGGTGTGGAAGTCAACTTATCTTTCAGTTTTTGGAACCCCTGTTCACATGCATCATTCCAATGAAATTGAATTGCCTTGTGAGTTAGCTTTGTTAATGGTGCTGCAATAGACGCAAACCCTTCTACAAATCTCCGGTAATAGCCTGCCAAACCCAGAAAACTGCGAATCTCTGTGGGTGTCGTAGGTCTTGGCCAGTTTTTCACTGCTTCAATCTTTTGGGTATCAACCTGTATGCCTTCATCGGATACAATGTGACCCAAGAACGCGACTGATTTCAACCAAAACTCACATTTGGAGAACTTTGCATACAACTCCCGTTCACGAAGAATCTGTAACACTTGTCGTAAGTGATTAGCATGGTCCTCCGGTGATCTTGAATAAACTAGGATGTCATCTATGAACACCGTGACGAACACGTCCAAAAATGGCTTAAACACCCTATTCATCAAATCCATGAACACAGCTGGAGCATTTGTTAGTCCAAATGACATAACTAAAAATTCATAATGGCCATACCGTGTTCGGAAAGCTATCTTGGGTACATCTTCTTCTCTAACTCTGACTTGATGGGAACCCGACCTCAAGTCAATTTTTGAAAAACACCTGCACCCTGTAACTGATCAAACAAATCATCAATGCGAGGGAGGGGATATTTGTTCTTGATCGTTACCTTATTCAATTGCCGATAGTCAATGCACATTCTTAAGGTGCCATCTTTCTTTCGCACAAATAAGACCGGTGCGCCCCACGGGGACATACTAGGCCTAATGAAGCCCTTATCTAGTAAGTCCTTCAATTGCTCCTTTAATTCACGTAATTCTGCTGGAGCCATTATATATGGAGGAATGGAAATAGGCTGAGTGCCTGGAATCACATCAATGCCAAATTCTACTTCCCGTTCTGGGGGTAAACCTGGAAGATCCTCTGGGAATACATCTAGAAATTCATTGACCACTGGGACCGACTGCGGAGTTAACGGTTTCGCTTCGGTATCTTTCACCCGTACTAGATGACATATATAACCTTTAGCAATCATTTTTCTGGCTTTCAAATAGGAAATAAACCTTCCTCGTGGTGCCCCTACATTACCCTGCCATTCTAGAACATTTTCTTGCGGAAAACCAAAATGTACTTTCTTGTCCCGGCAATCTACCGTAGAATAACAAGAGGCCAACCAATCCATTCCCATGATCACATCAAAATCCATATCCAGTTCAATGAGATCGGCCAATGTATCATGACCACACACAGTTACGATACACTCTCTTTGCAACAATATACTCACCAATCGGTGTAGACACTTCAATTGATTTAATTAATAATTCTAGTGCCTTTGCAAATTTCGCAGCAATCAATGGGGTAACATAGGAAAATGTAGAACCTGGATCAATCAATGCATATACATTATGTGAGAATATGGATAATGTACCTGTGATAACATCAGGGGAAGCCTCTGAATTCTGGCGGTCCACTAAAGCATAAGTACGATTCTGGACCCCGCTAGTACTGGCTGCTCCTCTGGCACCTCTACCACGGCCAATAGGCTGCACCCCTCGGCCCTGTGAAGGAACCGATGCTGATGACGCAACAGCCGACCCAGTTGGTCGTGCTATACCACCCATGCTCCGCTGTGGACACTCTCTCGCTATATGCCCCGGCATACCACACCAAAAGCAGACATTCATCCCTGACCGACATGTACCTGTGTGCATACGCCCGCAGTGCTGACACTGCTGACGAGGAAAACCTGTTGCCTGTGATCCGCTACTCTACCCTGATGGACCACCCCTAGACCCTCGAAACTGTGAGTGAGCACCCCCTGTGGAATAAGAGAACGACGGTCTAGGTGGTCTAGGAAACATGCGGGGCCTAGATCCTCCATGGGACATCATAGGTGGTCCCATAGGTCTAGCCCTTTTGGACTGTCCCCTATCAAATTCATGCACTCTTCTTCGCTGTCGCTGGTCTTCCATTTTCTGAGCAAAGGCCTGGATTCGAGCAATGTCCATGTACTTATTCAAGGCAGCAATAGTGCAATCCCGTACCAAATATGGCTCTAGTCTGTCCACATATCTATGGACCCTGTCTGTCATCGTAGCCACAACA
This sequence comes from Capsicum rhomboideum, assembly GCA_031232105.1. NCBI lineage: Eukaryota > Viridiplantae > Streptophyta > Magnoliopsida > Solanales > Solanaceae > Capsicum > Capsicum rhomboideum. Next base: position 44,741,826 of record CP124717.1, on the reverse strand, counting down.
TTTGGCGCATATCGAGCCAAGGAATTAAATTGCAAGCTATATTCCCTCACGCTCAAATTTCCTTGACGAAGATTTAGGAACTGATCCGCACGTGCCTCATGGATCTCATAGGGCAAGTAATGATCAAGGAAAGCAATTTTAAACTCTTCCCACGTAGGTGGAGTTGCACCAATATCACGGGATATCTTCCAATCCTCGTACCACAATATTGCCTCTCCTTTCAACCTATATGCAGCAAGTTCAACTGTTTCGACTCCTGTCACATGCATAACTTCCAAGGCCCTCTGAATTTGATCCACGAAGTCCTGTGGATCTGCTTTTGGATCTGACCCAGTGAAAATAGGAGGGTCAAGTTTTAGAAAATCCTGTGTCCTGCGACTCGCCATTCTAGCCGCATCATCATCATGTGTCACTACACCAGCTCGTCCCTGGCTTTGTGCCGCCATTAACTGTGTCAACATATGTACAACATTCCTAAGATCCTGATCCGTGGCATTCATCGGCGGCTCTACAGGTACTTCTGTACCAATTGGCTCTTCCGAAACTGGGAGGGTAGATGAAGACCGCGATGATATTTCAGCATTTGCCCCACCTTGACTAGCTTGGTCAGGTGGTAATCTGCTCATTCCTTCTCCAGCAGGCGCATCTACCTGCTTCCCTTTACCTCTACCTCTCGTGATTGGCATTTTTACTATACCAAAGAAAAACAAAATACCATGATCAGACACACTTCAACTGACAACACTGGCTCTATTGCACGATCTAGAAGTGAAGAACAGAAACAACATCCTAAATGTCCCGTAGCCTCCTACTTATAAATGTGGTGCACAACACATCGATAAGTAAGACTCTACTCAGACACGGCTTTGTAGACACCATGAGAACGACCGGCTCTAATACCACTTTTGTCACGCCCCGAATCCCGTCGAGACATGATTGGCACCCGTAGCCGATAAGGCCCGAGAGAACCAACCTTTGCCTATGTTCAATCAAATGTATATCATAATCATAACCACCACTGTGTAAGAACATGCAAGACGAATAAAGGAAAACATGGGACATAGTTATACATGTACATGAAACTTGGCCGTTGAGGCCATCCAGTCAAAATAACATATGTCTTTTACACTAATACACCCACATCCGTCTACAAAAGCCTCTAACAAGAGCATTGACCAATACAAACCAAAAGTCGGGACAAGTCCCCGCTTTATACAACATGTACATCATTAAAACGTATAGCTACTCTGACTCGGAGAAACCTCGAATTAACTGGAGCTCACCAAGGAACCGCTAACACTGGCAATCTACTGAGGAGGCCTACTGGGACCTGCGCCTGCAGCAAGTAAGGTAAATTCCCCGAGAGGGGTCAGTACAAAATAAGTACTGAGTATGTAAGGCTCAAATGAAACTTTGAAACACATGAACATACCAATGAACTCAATACAAATGACTAGACAATGTGAATAAGTCACCATGTTGCATTTTGGGAACCATGTGAATTGCTTTCATTACTTTCATTACTTTCTTTACATTCAATGCTTGCTTGTCACTACATGTGTTACAATGTACCCGGGCCCCTACTGATCAGTGGGTCTTTCCATGACTTATCGTCATGTTGGGATCGGGTCGAGCTAGGCTTATACCCCTAAGACCTGTCACCCATAAATCAATGCATCAGGATCGAGTCGAGCTAGGCTTATGCCCCTAGACTTGCCACCCATAAATCAATGCATCGGGATCGAGTCGAGCTAGGCTTACGCCCCTAGACTTGCCACCCATAAATCAACACATCGGGATCGAGTCGAGCTAGGCTTACGCCCCTAGACTTGCCACCCATACTTGATCATTGACCACATTTGCATTACTTTGATCTTTACTTTGAGATTGCTATTTGATAGTCATAACATCACTTGAACTTTGGAACATAACATTATTGGAAACTTTGAACCATTAACCAATGAGTGAGAGACATGTGAATAACTTGGCAACATAACATTATTAGAATCATAACACCATGGGAACTATGGGACAATAATCTATGAACAAGAGGCATAAGTAATATCACTAGTGGAACATTGGAACATTAACCATGCTTATGAGACATGAGACTCACAAATGATCCATGAGTAGGACATATATGACAGTCATTGTCAAACAGATATAGGATACCTTAGCACATTTTGAGGTAAGACTAGTGAAATCGCAATGTGGGTACGTTTGGCCGCAAAAAGATATGGACAGAGTAACCTTACATACCTTGTACTCTCAATACGGATATACAATCCTAGATGTGCATACAATAGTCCCGTTCCTTCTTTATGTGTCACTCTACAACACAAATACATAACAGAATTCACATTAACCACAACTACTTCACAAATGCATATAACGTCAATGGGGTACATGTTTGCTTTAAAACATGTCATTTCCCCTTGACAAAACCATGGATAGCATCATTATTCCAAAAATCCTCCAATATTCTCAACATTGACCAATACATAATAATCATTGCATTTTACCATAACAAATCTCTTTTACACCTCCTTATCCATACCACATCACAAACCATCCATCAATTCACCTTAATACACTTCATAGCACATATCGGCCAAATTCCCACAATTTACACTTATAGACAAGAAAAAGTTTAACAACAAAAATAACTCCATAGATGTTCATATTTTATCCAATCCATGATTTTTCATCAAAGGCACAAGTCCTAATTCAAGTTTAAACCCCATGGATCACACATCTTATACAAAAGCATAAAATATCATATCCAACATTTCCAAGCACAACCAACATGATTTACATACTCTTTCATGCATATAAGATATGAATCCATAATAATATTCACTTACACAAACTTGTAAAGGGATGATTTTGCTCCAAAATTGCCTTTTGAGTCTTTAGGGTTCTTGAGAGAATAGTGTAGAATGTTTGAGAAAATGTCTAGAAAGCATGAGAGGTTAAATGAATAAAAATCTGATTTTGTGGGTCTATTTATAGTCCTTGGGTCATCCTTAGCCTTTCTTGATATTTAATGCCTTAATTGACCAAGTCAATAGAAGATTGGGTCATGTGACCCATGCCTTTTATCACATTTTTGGGCTTTTATTGAGCCCAAATTACTTAACCCAATAAAATCAATAATTTCTCATTTTTATACATATTACAATAATATTCCCACTCATAATATTCATATCCGTAGCCTCGATCCCAAAAACAAGTGATTCTAGCCACGTTTGGCTTATTTTGACCTTAGGGGCAAAACTGTCATTTTGACCCCAAATTCGTTCTCGAGTAATTTTATCATACCAATGTAATATGTCATTCATTTCATGTATATACTCTTGGTTGTAGAAGAAACGTAGCAAAAATTGGCTCGGTACGTCCCCGAATACCCTTGGGACTTAGAAATTTCCAACTTTCGAAAAAGTGGAAAACCCAAGGTGGCACGCTCCTGGGCGAGACAACCTGCTGCCTCTGGGAGAGCGGCGTGGTACGGTGTCAAACGCGCCCCTCTTTCATTTTTTCCGAAAATTCCATTTTTCGACTTCTCTTCGCGGGTTTGGTTAGATACTTCAAGTCCTATTCTTTAATTCACTTCTTAGCCTTATTATAATTTGTTTAGAGGTCTTCTTAGCCTCATTTTGAACCCCACAAATGCTCAATGAAAATTGCGAAACACCTTCCATGCAAGTTTAATCACATAACAAGAGCCAAAATTCAATTATCTCATCAATAGCCTTACCAAATGCATACTCATAGCTCTCGATACCTACGTACATATTATTTAATGTCGACAAGTAGGGTTGGGAACGTACGGGGTGTTACAACTCCCTCTTCCAGTTTCTACTTATGTGGTTTTGATTTCTACTAGATTTTTTAAGTATATCTCCCAAAATTATAATTTTATTTTTATTTATTTTTTATTTTTTTAATCACATCCTGTGTTCTACCCTGTTCATCTCTTTCTCTTAACCTTCTTCTCTTAAGAACTGCTTCTTTAACCTCACCCTGGACAAACATGCGTCTTTTAGCTCTCTGGTCATGGCGGACTTAAATCCTAGGAATTTACAGGTTAATCTATTAGAGTTCTTTAAGCAATTAAGAGACTAATCATATACTAAGGGTAAAACATGGGCTGCTAAATATCAATATTGAACATAGAATTTAATATTTGCAATAATATTCATAAGATTTTATACAAACTTAATTTACAAACATGGGAGTTTATACCTAGATCTAGTAATACCATAACCTACTTACATGGTGTAGATTGGATAGAGATTTCCCTTTCGGGAGTCCCCGAAGTGCTCCGAAATAACCTGGAAAATATGAACCAACTCACACCTTTTTTTACAATCTCTCACTCACTCTTTTTTTTTTCCTCACTCACACTTTTACAATATTAGTTGAATATTCTGATATTCAAGCTCTAAGGTCGATTTCTCAATGCCCTTGTCTTTGAAGAATGAAGCCTATTTATAGTTGTCTTCGGATTTGAAATCCGAATTTCAAAACTAAAAAAAATCTTCCTTTACCAACCGGGTACACTGTGGGACCCATCTTCACATGGTTTGTGGAAATTCTTCTTCAATTATTGCTCCGTTGTCTGCCATATGGTTAATGTCTTTTTTTAAAAAATGTCACTGCTTACGTTTTTTATTGTCTTTCGTCAGTGCTTACGTTTTCTAACATACAGTGTCCAAATTGTGTAGTGCCTCTGAGTCAAAACTCATGCCTGAGTCATCGTCTGTGTTAGGGTCTTGTGCAAATTATTCCATTGTTGCATTGTAATCTGAGTCTGGGTTAGGGATTTCTGAATCGTCTTCTGGTTTGGGGTCGATCATATCTTTAGTTTCTTCTTTTGTTGAAGTTGTCATTGTTGTCTCTATAAGTAGTCTTCTTAATATGCTACCGACTATATTTTCTATATTTCTTTTAGTATCTAGTTTCCTTCTTGTCTGTTGTTTCATTCGTATTCCTGTTTTTACTGTCTTTGACGGTCCCTCCAAGTCAAAACTTGTTGGGAGTCTTCGTACACTTTTTGACAAAGTGCCAGCCATCAACGGATTTGGTTTGTCTTTATCAGCTTCCATTTCAGCCGGACTAGCTATACCTTTACCTGATATAGTAGGTCTATCTGCATTCGTTGGGAAATGCACACCCTTCTCATCTATTTTTTACAGAGATGGAGAACTCTTTTGTGGAGTCTGAGGGGTTGGCATTGTTTGAGGGTCTTTGGGCTTTTGTATAGAGTCTTGTATAGGATGACTTTGGCTTAATTCGTAATGAAGAACTTGTATTCTATTTTGTAATATTAAATTTTATTCCACTAACCGTCTTCTTTCTTCTTCAAGTTGTTCATTTTTATAATTTAATCACTTGAAGCCTTCAGTCATGGTTGTGCAATGATCACAAAATATTATTTTGTTTGTGTCTTTCTGTATATTATACTGGAAAAAATTTACTGGATTTTTTAATTTTGGGGTGATATAGAAATTTGGGCCTAGTCTTCCTCTTGCATAGTCTAAAGCCTTGGTAAGATTGTTAAATCCGTTGTATAAAGGTCCTTTGAAGTCTCTGATGGCGTCTACTACTTGTAACCACGTCTGGAAAACTCCTGGAATGTGTCCATGTATAACTACATAAAACTTAAATCTATTATCCAAATTTTTGTCTGTAAAGTATTGGCTCAGGGTGTTCATCACAACTAAAAAATAGCTGACGTCCCTGGGAGTTTTATTGTAGGCGATCCATAGATTGTCTAATAAATATTTTTGATTTTTATCCACTCTGATTTCTGGTTTTGTCTTGGAACTAAAATTTGACTCGAGGTAATGTACAAGATTTTATTTTTCAAAATATATTCTTTCAATTGTCTGATCTGGCATACTCTATGGTAAATTCAACATAATCTGTGGTTTAAACTGAGTCTTTCCCAATAAGGTCTGTAGATACCTATCTACGTTCATGTCTAAGGACGAAGCTTTAGCTTTTCCTTTGTTTGTACTCATGCTGCAGAGAAAATTAATTAGCAGTCTTTGGAATAAGTCTACTAAGTTTATCAGCAAGATTATTATTTTTTTCTTTAATATATTTTAACTTGATGTTATATGTGGAAGTGGCGTCAAAGAAATTTAACCATCTTCTTTTGCTACTATTCTTTTCACTTATCCTTTCGTGAAATTTAACTATAGCTTCACAGTCTGTTCGTACTAAGATTTCTGGTTTATTTAGAATATATATTTTAAAATTATTTAGGTCGTATATTACAGCTAGAATTTATGTGTCTATACTACTCATATTACCCTTTTCTTTATACTTTCCACTTTGATAAGCACATATTCTTTAGTATTTTTTATATTTATATTTATTATCTTTAGCTTTGACAGTAAATAGGAATAATAAAGAACCAAGATGACTTGCAAAAAATTATACAAAAATTAGATGAAATGGATATAATAGGTGAAAAGCCCCTAGAGCATTGGGGAGCAAATCAAATAGAATGTAAATTTGAAATAATAAATCCAAAATATACGATTAAGACAGCAGCAATAGAGGCCACAAATGAAGACTTGAAAGATTTTGAAATACAGATCAAAGAATTATTAGATCTAGGAGTCATTAGAAGATTAAAATCAAGTCATAGATCGGCAGTTTTCATGGTAAGAAATCATAGTGAGATAGTTAGAGGAAAGGCTAGGATGGTGATAAATTACAAAAGACTGAATGACAAAATGGTCATGGATGCTTACAAACTTCCAGATAAGACTGGATTAATAAACAGAATTCAGGGAAGAAAAATCTTCAGTAAATTTGACTATAAGTCAGGATACTGGTAGGTTAAAATGCATAAAGATAGTATAGACTGGACCGCCTTTACTTGTCCAGAAGGGAATTTCGAGTGGCTAGTCATGCCATTTGGATTAAAAACCGCTCCGCCTATTTTTCAGAGAAAAATGGATAATATATTTGGTAACTATAAGAATTTTGTATTAGTATACGTAGATGATATTTTAGTCTTTAGTAACAACATGAATGAGCACCTAGGACATTTACAGACTGTGTTCCAATTATTTTTAGACAATAGCATAATAATCAGTAAAAAGAAAATGGAGTTATGCAAACAATATATTAACTTCTTAGGAGTAACTATAGGAGACGGAAGAATTAAATTAGAGCCACATATAGCTAAAAAGGCTCTAGAGATGCTAGACAAGCTAGAAACGACCAAGGAATTACATCAATTTTTGAAAATATTAAATTATGCAAGACAATTCATAAAAGATTTGGGTAAAGTAGCAGGACCAGTTTATGCTAAGCCAGGATCAAAAGGACAAAAGTCTTTTAATACAGAAGATATTAAGGTAGTACAAAAACTAAAACAGATGATTAAAAATATACCAAATTTGGCTTTATTATTAGAAACAGATTATCTAATAATAAAAACCGATGGTAGTTTTGAACGATGGTGAGCCTTCCTCAAAGCTAAAGCTAATAAATATAAAAATAAAAAAGATGAAAGAATAAACCATGGACTTTTTATCAATTAGGAGAAGTAGCTTCATCCCTAAAGATTCCCAAATTGGTTTTTCTTTATACCAATTTTTCCACTTAGTAAAACTTTGTATATTACTATCTAGACTTGCAAATTTCCAATTTATACTAGTTATTATTTTTATACTAGTCAATAAGTATCTATTATTTATTAGCTGCTCGTCTAGCACTAAATTTCTTAGAGGTATACTTATACGTTCTGGTCTTACTACTTATCTGCTATACTACTAACTTTCTATATTCTATTATGGATTCTAATAATTTTTCTAACTTACCGTATTTCTTTTTTGTATATTATATATATATATATATATATATATATATATATATACCGAAAGAGAACCTCCTAAAATAAAAGGGGGGTAAAATATGGGGAAGAAGGAAAGGAAGCAAGTAAATTGACCTTAAATGTAAATGATGCAGCTATGTAAATGTAAATGTAATAAATAAATTAGGTCATGTGCGAAATGATGCAATTAATTAATTAAAGTAGGTGGCGGTGCCAACCATAAGTAATAAATGTAATAAAAAAGACAAGTTAGTAAAGTAGTAAAAAAGATACAAGTAGAAAAATTAAACTTTGATATTATTATCAAAAACAAACTTTAAAATTACAAGAGAGAGAGAGAGAAAACTCTAACCAAGATTTCTAGAGAAAGAGAGAGCTTCTTCCAAGAAAAATAATAATGTGTTTTCTACAAATGGAGAGGTAGGCTATTTATAGCCAAAAATTGCTACAGTAAAAAGTACTACAGTGAAGCTACAGTAACATCCACAATAATTTTCAGCAAATGGTTGTTGATGTCATGTATGACGTCAATGTTGGTAATGCTTGGGTGATGACATTGTGATGTCATCTTGATCATCCTTCAAGATTTTCTTACTCAATGTCTTCTTCTTCTTCCTCATCTGATGAATTTTCAGATGTTTGTTTTGATTGTTCTGGAGTTGTCTTAATTTGATGGAGAATTTTTTCATCTGTTTAATAAAATCAATTTTGTATTGAACCTGGCTAATTGGACAGCAACAATAGACTTTTGTTGTAGAAATACAAATTGATCCGCATCTGTTGAAGATAAATATGCTGGATTATTCAGGAACCATTTCTCTACAGATAGTACATAACCTTTGATCGAACTTCAATTTTTGTACCATTTTGAATATCCTTGAAGTGCTAACCACGATAGTCCCTTATATCCCTTTGGCTTATGGAAGACAAATTTCTGAAAAAATATCCAAGAAATATGGAACCTGTGTGAAAATTGAAGCATCATGGATAACTGATGTTGATTAAAAAATTTATTGTAAAAGTACTCATATCCTTCCCTTACTGGAGGGGAAGAATTTTGACTTTTGGCCCATAGGTAGGCCACCATTGATGAAAAAATCATTGGGAAAATTCAGAGGTTATCTGTTATCCCCAGAGTATAAACTAAGAGTGTTTACCAAGCTTGTTCTGGTATGTAAAAGCATTCATCCAGGCTGTTTGGTAGTCATAATAATTATAAAATTGAGGATCAAAGAAATGGGAAAGCTTTTTGTATTTGGCGGGATGCATTCCCCAATCTTTTGGTGTCCATATTTTATTGATCCATACTATAGTATGGGTGACATATGTTTAGGTTTGCTTATCCGGATAAGGTTTGTATAAGCAAGATTTGGTATCTTTTAGAATAAAAGGTTTGCTTATTCGGTTAAGGTTTGAATAAGCAAGATTTGGTATCTGTTAGAATAAACTCATAATATTTTTGGATGCTAGATGGAGTTTTCTGTAAAAAATTGGCTGAGGGGCTAAGTACTTGTTTAGCTACTTCTACTGGGTTAGAATTCCAGTATTCTGGTTCAATTCAAACAATTGGGTATACAGTCTCATTTTGTAAATATGTTGGTTCCTCAGAGGAGGAATTAGATGAAGAAATGGGTTGTGGTACTGGTGAGGAAAGTGCCTGGTGTGGTACTGAGTGTACCTATTTTTGAGAGATGGGCCATTTAGTCTCCGTTATTTTTCTTGTGGTGTTTTGAGCAACAACAAAGCTAGAAGATGAGGCATGGCTTTATGCCGCCACCCTTTTATTTTTTACTAAATTATTGATGGTGCCTTGAGCACCCATAGAGTTTGAAGGTGAGGCGTGGCCCTGGGCCTCCGCCAATTGTTGAAAGAGGAGATATTGGTTCATGAGATTCCTCCTATTTGGTGTAGTCATGGAAGCTACACCTTTAAATCCCATGAGTTTTTGCCAGTTACTAAATTCACTTTCTGTCCAAGAGGCAGATGCGGTCTGGGCTAGTTAAATTTCTTCTTCTTCTTCAACTAAATCTGCCCTTTTATTGGGGTTTGAAATTGGAATTGGTGCTGGATCTGTTTCCAGCATATACGATTGAGGAATTTCTTTTATGGCATAGTCAGCCGATGTTTGGTATTTAGGCTGACTTGGTCCAGCTATTTCTGTTGGTAATTGCTTGGGGGCAACAACAATTTTTTGCTGTGAGGTAACAGCTTTTTGGGTGTTTTCTTCCGGAGGAGGAAGGGCTGGAATTTGTTGAGATTCTGTGATTTCTGCTTTTTTTTTTTTCTAACCATTTTATCTTTCCTGCAAGAATTCCCTTGTAAGAAAGTCTGGGATAGAGTTGGAGCTCCCTTTAATATATTTTATGTCAAAATCAAAAATAGATAAAATAGCTTGCCATCTAGAAAATATATGTTTAGAGGCAATATTTTGCACATCTTTTTGCAAAATAGATTTTGCAACTTTACAATCAATCCATAGTAAAAAAAAGTTGATTTAACAAATCACCTTGAAATTTTGAAATGCATAACACAATTGTCAAAATTTCTTTTTTAATGGTTGGATAATTTTGATGAGCCTTATTCCAATGCTTAGATGCAAATGCAACAATATGCTCTTTATCATTTTTCTTTTGTTTTAAAATGCCTCCATAACCTATATCTGATGCATCTGTTTCAACTATTTTGAATGCAGAAGGATCAAGGAGGGATAGGCAAGGGAGGTTTTGGCCTTTAATTTGATTTCTTTGACAACATTGGTGTGGATATTAGTCCATGGAGGAGGAGCCTTTTTCAATCTATCATGGAGAGGTTTTAGTAAATTGCTAAGTCCTAAAATAAAGTCTGTTATATAATTGACACACTTCAAAAATCTTTGGAGTAGGGTTTTACCTAAAATTTGCTTAGGAAATTTGTCAGCAAATTTTATGGACCATTGAATAGGGATAATAGTACCTTGTTGGATATTATGCCCAAGAAATCTAATATTAGTTTGAAAGAGACTATATTTAGTTTTAGATAAAACTAAGTCATTCTCTTTGATGACATTAAAGAAAATTCTCAAATGTTTGAAATGTTGATCAATGCTAGTAGAAAATACAAAAATATCATTACTATAGACTATGATAAATTTTAAAAAAGGATAAAAAATATCATTCATTATTTTTTTAAATTTCAAAGGGGAATTTTTCAGGTCAAAGGGCATAACATTCCACTCATATTGTCCGAATGGTACTGTAAATGCAGTTTTATATCGATTTCTTGGATCTATTTGAATTTTCCAAAATCCTGATTTTAGATCAAATCTTGAGAAAATTATTACAGCATAAAGTTGTTGGAGTAGATCCTTCTTATTTGGAATAGGATATCTAATCCAACGAAGGGCAGAATTTAAAGGCTTATAATTGATGACTAATTGAGGGACTCCTCGTTCAATCTCAAAACTTTTATTGACATAAAAACAGCACAACTCCAAGGGGATTTGCTTGAAGAGATGATCTTTTTTTTTAGAAGATCATTTATTTTTTATTGGCAGTGGATGGTTAGCTCGTGATTCATTGGGATTGGTCGAGTTTTTGTGGGAATAATTTTCTTATCAAAGTCAGGTTCATAAGGAAGTCTGACCATGTGTTTTTACGACTCCGAAATGCTGTGGGTAAATTTGCACAGAGTTCTTTTTCGATTTTTATTTCGAAGGCTTTGATCTTGGATTGAATAGGGAATTCCTAAAGCTATTGTTGTAGCCTATGGAATATACTTCTTCATTTAGAAAATTGATCTGAGCTTCTTTGTGCTTCAGAGAGGATAAAACTTTTCTAATAGGAGGTTTGTCAAATGGAAGGAACATATTGTTATATTCAATATGTATTCCTTGATGAGTAACTCTAAATGGGATGAGTGTCTTAATGAAAGAAGTGCCTAGTATTATCAGATTGCTTATATCCTTTAATAGGACAAAGAAAGTAGAAGATGACAAAAGTGAATTTCCTATGGAATTTCGTACTTCGACATTGGAAAGCTTGTAACTGATTCCTAGTCTATTACCATTTGCAGCTTTAGGGGTCTCGTTAGTTTTTTCAAAGTATTTTGTGGGGATAAGTCCTTCTTGGATGCAATTGAGATCTGCACCTGTATTGAACAAGGCAATAATATCTAAGATGAAAGATTTATTGACTACTAAGGTTATTCTAGTATGCCATCTTCTAATAGAAATTCTTGTAAGATAATTGATAAAACCTCCTTGCTCGATCTCTTGGTTTGTTGGTTCAATCTCTTTTGGCTGAGGTAGTCAAGTCATTGCAGAGAATTGTTGGAGGATAAGCCTATTTAATTTTTGTTTGGCTTTTATCTCCCTGATTTCTTCTTTAAGAAGTACTATTTCAGATTGAAGATCTTGAATAGTCACCACCTTAGGTTTACTAGAAGGGAACCTATTTAAAACATCAGTGATATTGTATGTATTTGCTATTTGGGGATAAGAAAATACATTAGACGAGGATGTGGAAGGTTTATCTAGAGTCTTCTTAAATTGATCTAGATAATTTCTTTTCTGGTTAGGATCTTGCAAACTACTTATAATCTCTAAGAGAAGATCTTGTTCTTTTGAGACAACATTGACCTCAAGTTGGTTATTCTGATCTTCATGGTCAGACTAGGAGGACTCTAAGTCGTTATTATGGATTTGATTGAAATCTTGTTCAAATTCGTCATTTGTGTTATCAGAGTCTCCACTTTTTTCTAGTAAAAGGTATTGGATTTGATTAAGGACGGACTCTTCAAGATTAAGATTTCTAACCTTTTAGAGAGTTTGCAGTATTTGGCAATATGATCAAGTTTTCTGCACCTATAACATTTGCTATTATTAAGAGCAGGAAGAGCTGGCTTCTTCGCATCACGCTGGGTTTTCTTCATGACATGATGAGAGGATTTTGATTGTTGGGGAGAATAAGGCTTGGATGTGGAAACCTCCTTTTTAGGAATAGGTTTTCTATGGGTTTTCTTCCTACATGGGGGTAGGCCGAATTGCTCACAAAAACTTTCTAAATCTTGTCGAGTCTGTGCCCTATCTTTAGACAATAGCTTTAGTATCTTGTATTGACGGCAAATCTTAAGGGAGACTTATTGTATAAGACTTGTGAGCTGACCACAAGTGATCTGCTCATAAGGGATTGTATCGACAGAATGTTGGTTTTGAAGTTCTTTCTTGACTAAGTCCCTAAGAGACTTTGGTAATCCGTCTAGGAATTTTTCTTTCCAGTAAGGGAGATTACCATCGGATCTTTCATAAATCCTAGTGAGAAAGGAGTCCTAATACCACCTGAAATCAGAAAGTGTTTTACACTTAAGACTATTAAGTATCTTAGAGGATCTTTCTCTAAAAATACCTGGACTTCCTATGAAAGTTTTGATAATGGTATAGATCAAAGTATTTGTTAAGTTGGAAATGGTTTGGCCATCCTTAATAATTGGTTCTCCTGTTGAATCAACTCGGAAACTTTGAAAAATCTTTTGTTTATCTTCTTCACTAAGATGGGTGTCCCACCAACTCTTGAGCTGGCCTGTGAATCCTACTACAAGGGCATGTGTAGTAAGTTGATCTGAGCAATTATGGACGGTTTTATTAGTAGTGGAAACCATTGTCATCTGCTGTAATTTGGAAAGAATATTGTACTTAGAACAGACATCTATATTTCATTCATAGATGTTGTTGGCATTATAGTTATTTTGCATGACATCAGGTTTTTCTTCTAATGCTACGTCAGGATGGGTGGCTCAAGGATAATAAAGTTTTTGTGGCTTACGCCAATTGGAAAATTCTTCTTTGACAGGGGAGGAATATCTTCCTCAGGTTGGCTGTCATTAGAATTATCTTCCTGAAGTACCCCAATTGTAGCAGAGGATGCCTCTTTACTTAGGGTATCTGGGGCTACAGCATTGAATGTTTTCTCGATCTCCATAATCCTCCATTGGAGATCAGAGAGTTGTGAAAGACCTTTCGAATTACGCATCTGGAGTTCTCTAGTAAATGTACTAGGGATCTCATAAGGTTTAAATAAAGAAATTGAAGAGGTGGAAGCCTCTGAAGGTTTAGGAGTAGTAGGTGTTGCTAAAGATGGTTTTAAAATCAAACATTCACCAAGAGCATGTAAATACTTATTTGTATAATTATTTTGTTCAAAAATAGCTCGAATATCTTTGTCGGTAACTAGTTCGTTTTCAGCTTTCCGTTTGAAAGGTGCTGCAATGATTGATTTATCAGCATAAGTTATTATAAAACCTTGTGATGGAGGAAGTTCGGAGGTAATATCTGCTCCATTTATGGTATGCCATACTTTTGAAACATTGATTGATTTTGAAAAAGGGAAGTCTAGTTGATGATAATCAGAATAGGCTTCAAATCATTCAATGAAATTAATTTATTTTTTGGACCGAATTTAAAAATTCATAATAAACTTCTTGGATGCTATTTCTTTCAGCCTTTTGAAGTTTATTGAAAAAACAATTTCTTTTCAAAATATTTCCAAAAGAATAAAACTCAGCTCTAAGTTTTTCTTTATCGATCTGAAAATCTTGATTCAAAACCCCTAGCTCTCCACCTAATGCCGAGTAAGTAGGTGATTGAGGCTGGTCATCATTGAATACTATTGCAGGAGGTATCTCCACAATATATTTGGCTTGTGGTATTCTAGATTCAAAGTTAACAGCCTCAACTCTAGAAGGGAATGTAGAAACTAAATGTCTAGCAGTCTGAATTTCTGGAGGAGCCGAAGAGGAGGTAGAGACTCTTTGGCTAAGAGATCTCTGAAAGGAAATAGAAATTGTTCCACTAGTATATTGTTGAATCTGAGATACCATAGTATTCTTAGGTTTTTCTGCAGGAGTTGCAGTATGCAATAGCCAATTTTGGGGTAGAGATACTTGATTTCAAGAGATTGGCTTAGGAACCGATAAGTGGGATCTTTGTAGATCTGTTTGAAAAAGAACTGTTTCTCCTTTATAGCTACTGTTCATAGAGACGAAAGCAATATCCATAGCTTTATAATAAATTCTATAGATAATTGCTATTGGGAGAGATCCAGTCTTAGTCTTGTAATTGGATATCTTAACATTGAGCGTTAAAGAATCTAATATGTTTAGATCCTTTAAAGATATCGTAAAATTCGAAAAACAATCAAAATAGATTGGACCATTGCAAAGGCTGGTTTCAACCATTCCTAGTAAGGAGTCATTGAAATCTAAAAATCTAGAGTCTCTAAGACAAAGGAAAAGTGAGGTATCTAAACCTTCTCGGGAAAGAGATTTAGCTGCTATTTGAACTAAATCAAAATGGAGATAATTGTATTTACGTCTATATTTTTTGTAACACCCCGTACCTTCCTGACCCTACTTTACGACTTTGCACAATGATTACTTAGGTGTCGAGATGCCATAAGTATGTGTTTTATAGTGTCATTGATGAAACATTTGATATTGGGCCTAATATGTGTGATTAGACCTTAGTCGGAGATGTTTGTGACTTTGTGGAGAAATTGTGGGGTGAAAAATGAGGCTTGGAGGACTTCCAAGCAATGGATATTAAGGTTAGGAGGTAAGAAAAATACGTGAACTTGAAGGATCTAACCAAATCCGTAAAGAAAAGTCGAAGAATGGAAAAAAAATCACATTTTGGGTGTGGGGCGCGCCCAGGGGCGTGTCGGGCCGCTTCTGGCCAAAAATTTTTTGGCACAGGAAGCCCTGGGGTGCGCCAGGCAGCGTACCAGACCGCTCTGGTCTGTTTTTTTTATGCCACAGGCAGCAAAGGGGCGCGCTAAGCGGCGTGCCGGGGTGGTTTTCGCCAAAAATTTTCTTCGACTATTATGATGTATATAAGATCTTTGAATCATGGTATCATTACTCCATCATAGTAGGACTATTCTTAAGCACGTTTAGCATCCGATTTGGGGTTAATCCTTCGTCACAAGTATTTTAACAAATTATGTTCAAATAAGCCATAAGCGACTAGAATTCCTCATTTTTGAAATTGAGGCTACGAACATGAAATCCGTGTGTGAATATTATCGAGACATAGATGGAATTATTTTAACATGAGATATATGGTGGATTATACATTGAATTTGGTGGGTTAAGATAATATGTGCAATTGGGCTCAATTTGAGGCCCAAAATGAAGCCAAAATGCATGGGCCCAAGAGGAAAAATGATCCATTCTTCCATTTGACCAAGAGTATATGGCATTTAATGCCCAAGTATTGGCTAAGGATGACTTAAGTACTATATAAAGACCAAAAATCAGATTTTTATTTCATTCTAAGTCTCATTCCTCTCTAGATATTTCTTGAAGATATTTCTCTCTTCTTCAAACCCTAAGTCATCTTTTGGCCAAGATCATCATTTATCAAGCTTTGGTAAGTGTTTATTATTGTGATTTAATATATTATATACATGAGAGATGGTGTAGATCATGTTGGTTATGTTGGCAAGGTTGAATAGGGCACTTTTGCTTTTTGCTAAAGATGTGCCATTCTTGTTATTTAAACTTGAAAAAGGACTTGAGGTTTAAATAAAAGTGAATGGTATGGATGAGATATCAACATGTATGGTGTGATTATGATCCTAAACTTGTTATTTTTCTATAAGTGTAAATGATGGGATTTTGACCGATATGTTGTTGTGAGGCGTATTGAGGTGATTTGAGGGAATATTTGTGGCGTTGTGTTGATGAAGAAATGTAAAGAACAAACTTGGTACGAAATGCTATTGAATTGTGATATTTTGGTCAATGTTGGGCATGTTGTGGTATTTTTGACATGACAATGTCGTAAATGGTATTGTAAAGGGTGAATGACATTATACGGCAGTCATATAGCTCATTGTCGTCTTGTACACTTGTAAGGTAGTTGATTGTTAATGTAAGCTCCATTGTGTACCTGTGATGTAGAGTGAAACATAAGGAAGGAGCGGGACTAT
This sequence comes from Capsicum rhomboideum, assembly GCA_031232105.1. Taxonomy (NCBI): domain Eukaryota; kingdom Viridiplantae; phylum Streptophyta; class Magnoliopsida; order Solanales; family Solanaceae; genus Capsicum; species Capsicum rhomboideum. The sequence goes on along the minus strand of CP124717.1, from coordinate 44,725,005 downwards.
TGTATGAACATTTAAGATTGTATATTCAATTGAGAATACAAGGTATGTAAGGTTACTCTGTCCATATCCTTTTGCAGCACATAGTATTCACTTTGACATTATACTTGTCCTATCCCAAAATGTACTAAGGTATCCTATATCCGGTTATCAATTGTCATTATCACATGTTTCCTACTCATTGATCAATTGTGATTCACATGTCTCATAATCATTGACTAATGTTCCAAAAGCCCAATAACGTTGTGTTCCAAAGTTCCAATAGTATTTATACACATGTCTCTTATTTATTGATTATTGTTCCAATGCTTCCAATAATGTTGTGTTAAGTAAATGTACCAATCTCTCACAAGTAAAGGTATCAATCTCAAAGGTAAAGAATGAAGTAATGCATATATGTGGTTAATGATTGAGTGTGGGTGGTAGCTTTGGGGGCGAAATGCCTAGCTCAATCCGATCCCAAGATTATTGGATCAGGGGGCAGTCCTAGAGGCATAAGCCTAGCTCGGACCGATCCTGACAGGGGGTAGCTCTAGAGGTAATAACCTAGCTCGAGTCGAACTTGATATGTTGGGATGGGTGGCAGCTCCAGAGGTAATAACCTAGCTCAAGCCGAGCCCGATATATTGATTCATGGGTGGTAGCTCTAGAGGCATAAGCCTAGCTCGAGCCGATCCCACCATAACGTTATGTTATGTAAAGACCCACTGATCAGTCGGGGCCCGGGTACATAGTGACACAAGTGATGATGAATAAGCATAGAAGTAAAGAAGCAAAGAAAGTAATGAAAGCAATGTACATGGTTTCCAGCATACAGAATGTTACCTTATCCATATTAAGTATTCACTTGTATTTGAGTTCATTGACGTTTTTACATATCATACAGTTTCTTATGAGCCTTACATACTCAGTACATTCTTCGTACTGACGTCCCTTGTGGGACTTACCTTACTTGCTGCAGGCGCAGGTGCTAGTAGGCCTCCACAGTAGGTTGCCAGTTGTTTGCGGATTATTGGTGAGCTCCAGTTAGTTCGGGGCTTCTCCGAGTCACAGTTGTACATGTGTTTTGGTATTGTACATGTTGTATAAAGCGGGGACTTGTCCCGACTTTCAGTTGGTCTTGTAAATGCATCTGTTAGAGGCTTTTTTAGACGTATGTGGGTGTATGAATGTAAGACGATACATGACGTTTTTGACTTGACGGCCTCAACGGCCAAGTTTCACATATGTATATATATTACATGTTCCATGATTTCCGTTATCAGCCTTTTATGTTCTTACGTGATGGTGGTGTTTCCTATGGCATGCATATGAATGAATAGAAGCAAAGCTTGGTTCTCTCGGGCCTTATCGGCTACGGGTGCCAATCCGCCCCGTTGGGATACGGGGCGTGACATTTTTATATAGTCTTAGGATTTAAGAGCTTGATATCTTCATGATCCGACTCAAGAGGAATGGATTGTTCAATGGTTGATAGATGGTAATCACTTGTTAATGACGGCCATTTAGAAGTTTTGTAAATTATAGTCTGGGGATGTTTGGGAATTTTCCAATCATCAATTGATTGCCGCAAATCAGAGAAGCTAATCTCTTCTTTGAGTTTAGAAGTGGAGGAACTATAGGAAGTTGTGGTGGATGAAGAGAATGAAGAGGTTTTGGAAGAAGAAGAGAAGGGACGAAAGAATGCCATAGTAAAATCTGTAAGAAAGTAGTTAGGAAAACAATAATAACTTAAATGCTTCCTGTCCTTGGATCAAGAGTCCAAGAGGTTCCATAAAGAGACATATTCAAGTATTTAACCCAATACTATATGGAAGAGTCAGATTTGATAGTTAAATTAGTGGAATCTTGTCTAAATTCTATAAACGTTAGCTAGATCAATCTTATATTAAAAAGTTTTTTATTCAGATGATCCAAAGGTTATAAATAACCATTTGTAAGTCCACTAAGTCTTCTTCGGCTATCCAGCCATTAATGCTTAGGTAAACAACCTACAATATAGATCTAAAAGATCACAGTGCCATCTTCAAGAAGATCTTTTTATCATAAAAAAGATTTTGCTAGGTTGTATAAATTGATTCAAGTTTTACTATTTTTAATTATAGATCTGACAGTACCATATAATAGCAAGTTAAAAACAAGAATAATAATATTTACTTCCCCCCATGTCTCTGATACCAAGTACCCGAGAAGGCCAAAGACTTCCCTTGCCTATCCCTCCTTGATCCTTCTACATTCAAAATAGTTGAAACACATGCATCAGATATATGTTATGGAGGCATTTTAAAATATAAAAAAAATGATAAAGAGCATATTATTGTATTTGCATCTAAGCATTGGAATAAGGCTTAACAAAATTATCCAACCATTAAAAAAGAAATTTTGGCAATTGTGTTATGCATTTCGAAATTTCAAGGCTAATTTGTAAAATCAAATTTTTTTTACTACGGATTGATTGTAAAGCTGCAAAATCTGTTTTGCAAAAAGATGTGCAAAATCTTGCCTCTAAATATATATTTGCTAGATGGTAAGCTATTTTATCTATTTTTGATTTTGACATAGAATATATTAAAGGGAGCTCCAACTGTATCCCAGACTTTCTTACAAGGGAATTCTTGCAGGGAAGATAAAATGGTCAGAAAAAAGAAAGCAGAAATGGACTTCCTATGAAAGTTTTGATAGTGGTATAGATCAAAGTATTTATTGAGTCGGAAATGGTATATATATATATATAATTTTGCTTATATATTTATAATATATATTATATACTATCACACATGTAGTACACCAAATTTATGAATTGTATATGTAATATATGTAACTAAATAAAATAATTATACATATTTTAAAATATATATTTGATAATTACACATGCATGTGTGTGTGCGTACATTTACATAAGGAGTCAAGAACAACAATTTAATTAGTAATATGTTAATATAATATTTGTAATATTTATGTTTGAAATTCAAAAGAGAACAAATAAAAATATATTAACAAATAATTATTTTTTAAAAAAAGAACACTTGGAATTGGAAAAGATAAAAAAATTCTAATATAAAAAGAAATAATAAAAAAGGCACTAGAAAAGGAAACTAATCTTTTTAAAGAATATGGAACGCTCCTTAATTAATTGAGATCTTATTATCAAATAATTTGGAAAGTTTCATTTAATAGGCGATACTTAAGGGATATATATTTGTTTTATTTTTTATTTTTTACCTGCATAATTTTTTTAGCTATTTAATAGGGTTATACTAATATGATAATAAAAATTTGACTATAATTGATATAATCAATATTTGACTAAAAATCAGCAATGTATATTTAAAGTTACCTAATTAGGTACGATGGTCTTATTTATTTTATGATTTTGATAGCTTTTGAAAAACACTTTAAAGGGCATACTACCTAAATTCCTATATGAAAAGAAAAAGACCATACACAGTGTCCGAGTAGTTGACCGTTTTTTTGTTTTTTTTTGGAGGCATGTAGAAAAGTATTAATTATAAAATTTTTATTTTCTACATAGCATAGTTACTTCCCTTTTATAATGAATTTTGTCTTCTTCTTTTTTTGGTTTTTATTAATAAAAATCGCTGGTAAACTTCTGTTTAATGGTATATTAGCTAAAAAAAAGTAGAAAAATCCAAGTAGAAAACTAATGAATTTAAAGACGTATAAAATAACTTAGCAAACTATGGACTTTCATGAACAATACATTCTTAGTACCAGCCTTACGCATCAATTGAGATAGCTGGAGATCAATTTTCTCTCATGTTTACGTAGAGTGGATAGCTGGATATTGGTTAAATATTTAAAAAAATTATTAACTATAAATTAAAGCATTCAAATAAATTATCCCACAAAATTTACACGTTTAAGATTATCATTAAAAAGTAAAATTAAATTATTAAATAGAGATGCCAGGAAGAGAAAAGTCTATTAAATATTATTAACTAGATCAATTTTGCGTGTATGTACTTTAAATTCTTTAAATATTCTTAATTCAATTGATTGTATGTAGTAGTTATAATGATCTATTTTGTCATTATAGCATTAGTTAGGAGGTAAGTGCCCAGATAGAATTTTTCCTAGGATGAGAATTGTTAAAATCTCAAGCTAGGGTGGTTTCTAACGAAAATCTGATGTTGGGTGGTTTAAAAAATCATTTATGTCTCGTGATGTAGTGTTTGATGGTTCTATTATAATAGTAGAAGGACATTGTAATTTATAGAAACTTTCAGAACGAGAAACGGATTTATAGAATTTCGGTTATGGCATAAGATAAATTTGGATTGTCATATTTCCAGGAGTGTGTTATGAAATGGGGGAAAGCTGTAAGTTCCCCTGAGTTTTTGCCTCTCACCATAGCAGCGGTCCTCTCACCGTTGTAGCGATCAGCAAGGAATTGCTAGGGACCGTCGTAGCGGGTAACTGCCTACCAGAGCAGGACCGTTGTAGCGGTCAGATGCTCATTGCAGCGGTCATTGGCAGTTAAATATGCCTGTTTCCCATCTTTTAATGTTATTTTCTCCCTAACATCTAAATTTTTGGCCTAAGGCTTGAGAGAGGTGATTTCCTACCAACTTGGGCGATTTTTAGTGTTGAGGTAAGATTATTACACTGTTCTGACATAGATTAATTCGTTTAATCTGTAGAATCACTTGAACAAAGATTTATGGTGAATTTCTTGGGTTTAAGGCCCTAAATTGATAAATTGGTAAGAACTACCTATGGGTAGTCGTAAAATCACTAGATAATGGTTCTAGGTTGTTAGATTATACTTTCTAGCATGCAATTCCTCCCTTTTAACATGAATTATGGGAATTAGAGCATATTAAGAGGTGAAAGACCTGAACTTGATTATTTAGGAAAGAAGTAGAGTAAAATCAGTGGGGTTTGGTCCCTAATGCCTAGAATTGAAGAGTAAATTGTTGATTACTCTTTATTTGTTGTTTTTAGATCGAGAACAATCTAAATCTTCAAGGAAGAGTAAGGCTCTTGCGGATTAGTTGCATTCGGATTCTTGGTTGAGGTAGGTTATGATTTCTTTTGTAGTTGTAGACTTCATGCTTATTCCTGAATTGAATGTTTCTGAATCGGTCTTTGGGCATGGTTGTAATTTGTGAATTGGTGGATATTGCTTATAGTTAGGAGATAAATGGCATTGAAATTGACTAAGTGTCATGTTAAATGGTGTACTTGTAATATTGGTGTACTGTGATATATCCTAAGTGATAGTGATTGCATTTTATAACATTATCATATTTCGGGGATCGGGTGCTATGTCTGTACAGATTCTCTATTGTAATATTTCATAAGGTTGGGTACAAGGTCGATACGGTACATGGATGAAGTTGGTCCCCCACAGATCATGATTGTTGGGCATAAATAAATCTCCTTAGCATGTGTGTACATTTTTACTTGATACATTACTATGATGTGGCGCATTGGTTACAAATGGGATATAAGTGATTTATTTCATATAACATGCTTGATGTGTTGTGGTGATCGAGGTAGTATTGGACTACTTTTGTGAGATTGTTAACTGCATTCATGATTCGGTGTCAATTTTCCACTTGTTGTATTTAGAGTGGACATAGATCCCCTTAATTGTGAACATTTAACTTGTGGTTGTTGTGTGATACAGTTCATAGGGTAAAGGTTGATCTAGTTGACGATGTTGGTTGGTTTTACGTGCCTATTTGTGGATGGTATTGGGATAACATGCTACGTGTTGAATGCTAATTTACTTATATTTTGATTTACGTATATATGTATGGGTCCGAGTTATGTTAGTCAATAATACCTACCAGTACATAGGGTTTTATACTGATACTACTTGTGCTCTTCTTTTGTTGAGTGTAGGTTGTGTTCCAGAGTCTTCGATGAGACCTCACCTCTAGCATGTAACTAGCAGTTTCTGATCCAAGGGTGAGAACTTATCTTTAGGTTATCGTGAATCATCTCAATAGATCATATCCCTCTATTCGGACAATGATTCTTTCATATTTCATTCTATTTTGGATATTATTTTTAGATATTGTTTTTGTTTAGAAGTTTTTGTACGACGGTTTTCGGGTCCTAAGGAATTGTAATAAATAGTTTGATTTATTTTGCACTTATATCTATATATTGATTTCATTGAGATATTTATCATTAGTATTGATTGGTTAATATTTCTATCTTTAAAATAGCTAAGTATATGGGCTAAGTTTTAGGGTTAGATGGTTCTCCCACAGGAAGGTTAGTGTGGGTGTCACTCACGACCATTTAGGTCGTGATAAAGTTGGTATTGGATCCCTAGGTTTATCAATCTTGTCATACAAGAACATGTCTAATAGTGTATTGCGGAATGGTACGGAGATGTCTGTACTTATCTTCGAGAGGTTACAAGCCACTAGGAAACTTTAAATTTTTCTTTCTTTTGTGCTATTACTTGATTTCAATTGGTATCTGGCGATCCACATTGGTATCTGACTCTTTCAATCTTTTCTTATATATGGTGAGAACACGCACGGAAAAAGCTAGAGCAGCATCACCCAAACTGGACGATGGGGCCGCAATTCGTGGTCTAGCAAGGGAGGGATAGAGAGGCCAAAGGGCAGCACCTGCTAGGGGTGGAGCTCAAGTTATCATAGAGTCGGCTAGGGAGAGATCAGAATCTCCTCCCTCACTTGAGGATATTCCTGAGAGAGTCAAGAATTAGGAAGTACCAGTTTAGGATGATGTTGCACCAGTTTAGAGAGGTACAACTTCGATTTATTGATCCAGCAGGTGTTGGGTTTCTTGAGCTGGTTGGCCAGTACTGGGGATACACCCGCAGTGCCTACTGTTCAGCATCCAGGAGTGAGCATGCTCCTGTCGTGGCTCCCAGAATGGATAAAGCATTGGAGATGGGTGTTTTCCCACGTCAGGTATTAGTTGGTCAGATGATGACCGGAGATGAACTGATCTATTTTGCAAGTTTGTTAAGATGAAGCATCTAATTTTCCATGCGCTTGAATTCGAGGATGCTTATGAATTCATAATTGATTGCCATAAGAGACTCCACAAGATGGGGGTTAGTTCAGAGATATGGGGTCGAGTTCATGACTCTTCAGCTTCCAGGAGACACCAAAATGTGGTAGAGGGCCTATGTTGAGCGTTGGGCTATTGGATCTTCCCCACTTTTATGGAATCAGTTTTATTCTATGTTTCATGAGAAGTATGTCCCTCATACTTTATGGGATAAGAAAATAGATGAGTTTACTAGTATCGAGCAGGGAAGCTCGTCAGTTGCACCCTATAAGACTAGGTTGCACTCACTTTATCGCTATTCTTTGTAGTTGCTTAATTTAAAGTAAGAGCAGATTCGCTGCTTCATAAAGGGTTTGAATACCGATCTTCAAATTCCAACTTTGCAGATTGTATCCTCCGAAAAGTCTTTTTAGGAGGTGATTGAGTTCGTTAAAAGTGTTGAGGATGTGAGACAAGAAGGTTATGCCAAGTCGGCAAGGAAGAAAGCCTGAAAGATGGGCAATTATAGTGGTTCTTATTCTCGAGGTTAGAGTTCTCAGGGATATGTTGCACGCCTAATTTAGTCTATAATTCAGGTATCGGCTGGGAGTCCATCAGGAGCCAGTCAGCGTAGTTCAGCCTTTGGTGGTTATTTGACTTCATCAGCATCAACTCAGTACCCCTCTCTGGATTGTCTTTGTTTTGATTATAGTTAGGCGGGGCATATTCATAGGTTTGTCTGAGGTATAGACAGCCTAGTCAGGCTAGCCAGCAGCAGGCTACCCGAGCTCTGGCTCCAACAGGTAGGTGAGGTGGTGGTAATGGTAGAGATCGTCCACAGGGTGGTCGTGATGTTCACAAAGCAGGTAGGGGGAAATAAGGCCAACCAAGGTGGTGGATATATAGATCAAGGTGGTACTCAGCCCAACAAAGGTGGCACATAAATGGATGATAAATCCCAATGTTATACTTTTCCAGGAAGGCCCGAGGCTGAGGCATCCAACGTAGTTATCACAGGTAGTATTCTTGTCTGTGATCGGATGGCTACTGTTTTATTTGATCCTAGTTCTACATTCTTGTATATTTTTGTTAGGTTTTCTATGGGGTTAGATATTGTGTATGATATACTTGATACTCATGTGCATATGTCTGCTCTAATTAGGGATTCAATTGTTGTTGATCAGGTATATCAAGCTTGTTCTATTTTGTTCATGGGTTAGTAGACTTGGGAGAATTTTGTGATCTTAGACATAGTGAATTTTGACATCATTCTTGGGATGAGTTGGTTATCTCCATACCATGTAATTCTTAATTGACATGCCAAGACAGTAACCATGGCTATGTTAGGGATGGATAGACTTGAGTAGGAGGATGATTACAATCCTGCTCCTATGAAACTTATCTTATTTATTCATACCAAGAGGTTGATTGGGAGGGGGTGTTTGGATTTCCTAGCTCATCTCTAGGATACTAGTATAGAGGTCCTTCCTATTGAGTCAGTTCTGGTGGTGTGTGAATTTTTGGAGGTATTTCCTGCTGACTTGCCTGGTATGCCACCAGATCGTGACATGAATTTTGTATATAATTAGAGTCAGAAACTCGTCCCATCTATATTCCCCCTATAAGATGGCACAAGCTGAATTCAGAAAGTTAAAGGCCTAGTTGCAGAAATTGCTAAATAAGGGATTCATCTATCCTAGTGTTTCTCCGTTGAGTGCTCTTGTGTTGTTCATTAAGAAGAAAGCTGGTAGTTTATGTATGTGCATGGACTACAACTAGTTGGATAAAGTTATGATTCGTAACAAGTACCTTTTACCCAAGATAGATGATTTGTTTGATCAGTTATAGGGTGCTTTGGTATTTTCAAAGGTCAATTTGAGGTCCGGGTATCATCAGCTAAAGATCTGGGATGAAGACATTTCTAATACTGCCTTCTAGACCCGTTATGGGAACTACAAGTTCTTGGTGATGTCCTTTGGGCTGACTAACACCCCGACTGCTTTTATGGGTTTAATAAATGGGGTGTTTGTGCCCTACTTGGATTCCTTCATGATTGTCTTTATTAATGATATTCTTGTGTACTCTAAGAATAGGGAGAAACATGAGGATCACTTGCGTAATATGTTGGGTTTGCTTAAGGAGAAGCAATTGTACGCCAAATATTCCAAGTGAGATTTCTACTTTCCTTTGGTGTCATTTTCAGGGCACATAGTTTTGAAAAAAAGTTTATGGTAGACCCATAAAAGATTGAGGTGGTTAAGAATTGGACTAGAACTACCTCAGTGACCAAGGTTCATAGTTTTATGGGTTTAGCTAGTTACTACATTAGGTTTGTGAAGGGGTTCATTACTATTGCATCGCATTTGACCTGTCTGACTCAGAAGGAGGTACCTTTTGTTTGATTCGATGAATATGAGGATAGCTTTCAAAAGCTCAATACTTTGTTGACCATTGCTTCTATTCTTTCCTTGCCGATGAAGGGTAAGGATTTCATTGTATAGTGTGATGCCTCACATTCTGGTTTAGGTGTTGTTTTGATGCAGGAACAGAATGTGATTGCCTATGCTTCCAAACAATTGAAAGTTCATGAGTATAACTATCCTAGTCATGACTTGGAGTTAGCTGTTGCAGTGTTTGCACTTAAGATATTAAGGCACTATTTGTATAGGGTGCGATGTGAAGCTTTCACTAACCACTATAACTTGCATCATATCTTCACTGAACAAGAATTGAACTTGAGACAACATACCTGGATGGAGCTACTCAAGGATTATGATGTGACTATTCTCTATCATCCTGGTAAGACTAATATGGTAGTCAATGTATTGAGTAGAAAGACAGAAATCATGGGTAGTTTGGTTTGTTTGGAGGTTTCTAAGCGTCCGTTGGCTAGGGAGGCTCAGTCTCTAGCTATCAACTTCATGCGACTTCAGCTGTCAGAGAGAGGGGGATTTCTAGCCAGTGCAGAGGCAAGGTCTACATTTCTTGATCAAATCAAGACTACACAATTCGAGGATGCAAAGTTAAGTAAGATTCATGACAAGATTTTGCAAGGTGAGGCCAAAGAGGCCATTCTTGATAATGAGGGTGTCTTAAGGATTAAGAGGTGAGTTTGTGTGCCCCGTGTTGATGATTTGATTTCTACCATTATTGTTGAGTCTCATAGCTCGAGATATTTCAAACATCCTAGTATGACCAAGATATACTGTGACTGAGGCATAATTGGTGGGGTCGAATGAAGCGTGACATAGTCAATTTTGTGGCTAAGTATACTGGCCCTTCAACTTTGGTGTAGTTTTCGTTTGTCAAAATTGCCAATTGGTAAAGTATGAACATCAGAAGCCTAGTGGTACTCTATAGAGGATACCCATTCCTGAATGAAAGTGGGAGAGAATAGTTATGAATTTTGTTGTTGGTCTTCCCAAGACTTCGGGGAAGTATAATTCTATATAGGTTATTGTATATAGGCTGACTAAGTTCGTGCATTTTATTCCAGTTCAGGTTACGTATAATGTAGCCAAGTTGGTAAAAATTTATCTCAAGGATATTGTTAGGCTACATGGGGTTCCCATTTCTATTATTTCTAATAGGGATACGCAGTTTACCTCTAACTTTTGGGAGAAGCTGCATAAGGAGTTGTGTACTAGATTAGATCAGAGTACAACCTTTCACCCTCAGACCGATGGATAGTCTGAGTGGCTGATCCAGGTGTTGGAAGATATGCTACGTGCGTGTGTCATGGATTTTGGAGTTTATCGGGACTAGTTCCTACCTTTGGACAAGTTTACATATAATAACAGTTTATAATCCGAGCATTGATATGGCTCCTTTTGAGGCTTTGTATGGGAGGAGGTGTAGATCTCTTATTGGATTGTTTGATGCCTTTAAGGTGTGACCTTTGGGTACAAATCTGTTGAAGTATTCAATGGAGAAGATGAGATTCATACAAGAGAAGCTTGTGGCGGCTCAAAATTGGCAGAAAAAGTATGCAGATCGAAAGGTAAAAGACATGCATTTCATGAAAGGTGTTATGCGGTTTAGAAAGTGAGGTAAACTTAGTCTATAGTATACTAGACTGTTTGAGAATTTGAAGGGTGTGGGACCGGTGGCTTATAGGTTGGCCTTACCTATGAGTTTGTCGAAATTTTATTCCGTGTTCTATGTTTTGATGCTTAAAAAGTTTCATGGTTATGGTGACTACATTATCCATTGGGATTTGGTTTGTCTAGATGAAAACCTCTCTTATGAAGAGGAGCTCATTTCTATCCTTGATAGAGCCATCCAAAAAGTGAGGACTAAGGAAATTATGCCTGTAAATGTCTAGTGGAAGAACTGTCCTATTGAGGAGGCCATTTGGGAGATAGAAGCGGACATGCCTAGTAGATACCTACAGTTGTTTGCTGATTCAGGTAACTTCTTGATTGTATTTCTCTTTTTCCTTCTTGATGTTGTTCGGGGATGAAAGGATATTTAATCAGTATCTGACATAATGACTCATTTCATTATTATAGCATTATTAAGGGTGTAAGTGCTTGGATAGAGGTCTCCCTAGAATGAGAGTTGTTAAAATCTTAGACTAGGGTGGTTTCCAATGAAACTCTAGTATTGTGTGGTTTAGTTTGTGTCTCATGGTGTAGAGTTTGATAGTTTGGTGGTTGTAGTATGATAGTCTAAGGACATTGTAGTCCATAGAAACTTTCAGAATGAGAAACGAATTCATAGAACTTCGATTATGGAATTTGCCACAATAGAAAAAATCTGAGTTGTCATATTTCTAGGTGTGTGTTGTGAAATGGGGGAAAGCTATATTTTCCCTAGAGTTTTTTCTTGTCACCGTGGTAGTGGTCCCCTCACTATTATAGCAGGATCACTGTAGTGGTCAGCCAACAATCATAGCGATCGATGAGAAATTGCTCATGACCGCCATAGCAAGGTACTGCCTAACATAATAGGACTGCTGAAGTGGTCAGGTGCCTGCTGTAGCAGTCATCAGCAGTTAATATGTCTTTTTCCCATCTTTTGATGTTATTTTCTCCCTAACATCTAAAGTTTTGACCTAAGACTTGAGAGAGACAATTTCCTACTAGCTTGGGGGATTTCTAGCGTTGAAGTAAGACTATTACACCATTCTATCATAGATTAATTCATCTAATCTGTAGAATCACTAGAAAAAGGGCTTATGGTGAATTTCATAGGTTTAGACCCTAAGTTGACGAATTGGTGGGAATTACCTATGGGTAGTCGTAAAATCACTTGATAATGATTTTAGGTTGTTATATTATACTTCTTAGCGTAGAATTCCTTCCCTTTAACATGAATTATGGGGAATGGGGCAAATTAAGGGGTAAAAGACTCAAACTTGATTATTTAGGCCATGAACTAGGATAAAATTAGTGGGGTTTGGTCCCTAATGCCTTGAATTGAAGAGTAAGTTATTGATTACTTCTTATTTGTCATTTTTAGACCGAGAACAATCCGAAGCTTCGAGGAAGGAGAAGGCACTTGCAGATTAGTTGCATTCGGACTCTTGTTTGATGTAGGTTATAGTTTCTATTGCAATTGTAGACTTAATTTAGATTCCATGCCTATTCCTAAATTGAATGTTTGTGAATTGGCATTCGGACATGCTTGCAATTTGTGAGTAAGTGGATATTGCCTATATGCAGGAGATAAATGACATTGAAATTGACTAAGTGTCTTGTTAAATTGTGTACTTGTATATTGGTTCACTATGATATATCTTAGGTGATAGTGATTGCATTTTATAACATTATAATATTTAGAGAGTCGAGGGCCACACCGACACGAATACTATATTGTAATATTTTGAAGGGTCAGGTAACACGCTAGTATGAATACAATATTGTGATATTTAGGAGGGTCGGATATCATACCGGTCTGGTACATGGACGAAGTTGGTCCCTTCAGATCATTACTATAGGGCATAAATAAGTCTCTTACGTGTGTGTGTATAGTTTTACTCGATATGTTAGTTATGATGTGGTGCATTGGTTACAAACGTGAGATTAGTGATTTATTTCATAAACATGTTTGATGTGTTATGGTGATCGAGGTAGAATTGGACTAACTCTTGTGAGATTGTTGACTGCATTCATGATTTTGGTGTCGATTTTGCACTTGTAGTATTTACAGTGAACGTAGATCCCCTTAGTTGTGAACATTAAATTGTGGTTGTTGTGTGGTATAGTTGATAGAGTAAAGGTTGATCTAGTTGAGGATTTTGGTTGGTTTTACGTGTCTATTTGTGAATGGTATTAGTCGATTTGGAGTACTTGCTACGTGCTGAATGTTAGTTTACTTATATTTGATTTATTTATATGTGTGAAGCCGAGTTAAGTTGGGTGATGATACCTACCAGTACATAAGGTTTTGTACTGATAGTATATGTGCTCTTCTTTTGTTGAGTTCAGTTTGTGTTCCAGAGACTTCTATGAAGCCTCACCTCTAACGTGTGACCAACAGTTTCTGATCCAAGGGTGAGCACTTATCTTCAGGTTGCCGTGGATCATCTCAGTAGATCATGTCCCTTTATTCGGACAATGATGCTTTCATATTTCATTAGATTTTAGATATTATTCTTAGACATTTTGGAGGTTCTTGTACGATGACTTTCGAGTCCTTGAAAACTGTAATAGGTAGTTTGATTATTCCACACTTATATCTATCTATTGGTTTCGTTGAGATATTTATCATTAGTATTGATTGGTTAATATTTCTATCTTAAAAATGGCTAACTATTTGGACTAAATTTTGGGTTAAATGGTTCTTCCACCGAAGGGTTAGTATGGATACCACTCGCGGCCATTTGGATCGTGACAGTAGTACATTTTATTCAATTTCCCACTATAAAAATTTTAATTTGAAAAATAAGAGATAAATATTTGAATTCCCGCTGCAACTTTAGAATAGCATTTGTAATTGTATTCATTACTATATTTTTCTCTTCTTTTTCATTCTTTCTGGGATGTGTTTTAAGCATTCAATATTTAATATTTATTAACTTAATTAATTTGAATTCGTTTTAGAAAACTCTACAAAATATGACAAAATATCTTTTTATAAGAATTTTATGTTTAACCTTCAAATTCGAGCTCTCTATCAATAAAATAATAAATTTGATTTTTTATCATCCAACCCACGTAGACACCCTTACTCAACTCTATCTTGGATTGAGGAACAAAGTCTTCAAATTGGAGAACTCATATACGTCATTGACTATTATATTTATTTTAAATTCCTTTATTGAACATGTGAGTTGTGACTTTGTGGGTCACCCGTATTTATTCCACCGTATAACAATGTTTACCAACTTCCTTTTCGTTTCACATGCTTCATGTGATTAGCTATAAGTAAATATTTATTTATACTAGTTTAGGATACGTGTGTTGAACGTAAATTTTAACTGATCATCACTAAGATATTTATTCTTAATATAATGCAATACTATTAATATAATGCAATATAAATTTTGAATTGTGCTATTTAGAAATCCTAACTAATCAAATTGAAGCTAGCACAAAAAATATTCATAATCTAGAACGGAATAACATTATTAGACGTAGATTAGCAGTAAAAAGATACTTACATATGTTTTAAGTTGGTGAATAAAACTAAAGAAACTACTGTACTTGAAAAACCTAGGCAACAACATGGCAGAAGATTTATGAGAATTTCTAACCATAAAGTTATCATGTACTCTGCTCCAAGAAATCACTACCATGAAGATATTAACATTAGTACCCCGTATTAAGAAAATATTATGCAAATGAAATACGACAGTGAAGAAAACATGGCAATTAGTAAGGAAAGCATCAGAGAAATAATGCACAAAATAATGCGGTAACTGAAACACAATATACAATAGATGATAATAGACATCAAAAGCAAGAAAATACATGTATGAGGCTAAACTACGACAGACACAATGCTCACGGACTCCCACCAAATGTAAACCTGCCGAAAAGCAAGTTAAAGCATAACTACCTACTAACCTTCCACCATAATCTGTGACTTTCATACCCTCCTATCTAATGCACCTGTATGAAAAAGAATCACTAATTTCTTAAAACAAATATACTACGGGCATGCAACAACATAAGGACTAAATTGCACATAAAAGCTATAACATTACAAAAACCATGATTCATAAATCAAAAAGAACTTAACCTTCTACCTTAATCCATGAGCTTCATACCCTCCTATCTAATGCACTTGTACAAGAAAAAAATCACAAATTTCTTAAAATAAATACGGAAAAGGATCAAAACTACCCCTGAACTATTCGAAATAGAGCAAAAATACCCTTCGTTTGTTTTTTGGCTCAAAAATACCCCTCCGTTTATTTTTTGGCTCAAAAATGCCGCTTATTTTAACGGAGTGCCAAAAAGGGCCAAAACTACCCCTGAACTATTCGAAATGGAGCAAAAATACCCCTCCATTTGTTTTTTGGCTCAAAAATACCCCTCACATTAATGGAGTGTCACCAAGCACACCACGTGAAAAAAAATTGTCACATGGTTAGTCCACGTCAGTGTCCCATTTAATACCCAACCATCCCACTTAACCATATTCCAATTTAACAGCCATTTAATATCCGTACCCGACCTATCTTAAAAAAAAACCCGACCCGTCCTCATAAGTAAATGGTAAAGATAGATCCACTCTTCATTTCACTTGAACTCTCCCAAAAAAAAATTGATGAAGACTAGGGATTCTGAGGGAAAAGAAAGCTCTTAGTACACAGGTTGATTTTTCCCTAAGGGCTTTCTTTTCCCTCAGACTCCCTAGTCTGCATCAATTTTTTTTTTTGGGAGAGTTCAAGTGAAATGAAGGGTGGATCTATCTTTACCATTTACTTATGAGGACGGGTCGGGTTTTTTTTAAGATGGGTCGGGTACGGATATTAAATGGTTGTTAAGTTGGAATATGGTTAAGTGGGCTGGTTGGATATTAAATGGGATACTGACGTGGACTAACCATGTGACAAATTTTTTTTCACGTGGTGTGCTTGGTGACACTCCATTAATGTGAGGGGTATTTTTGAGCCAAAAAACAAATGGAGGGGTAATTTTGCTCCATTTCGGATAGTTCAGGGGTAGTTTTAGCCCTTTTTGGTACTCCGTTAAAATGAGGGGTATTTTTGAGCCAAAAAATAAATGGAGGGGTATTTTTGCTCTATTTCGGATAGTTCAGGGATAGTTTTGACCCTTTTCCGAAATAAATATACTAAGGGAATGCAATAATATTAGGACTAAATTGCACATAAAAGTTACGACATTACAAAAAACATAATTCATAAATCAAAAAAAATTTAACCTTCTACCTTAATTCGCAATTTTAATACCCTTCTATCTAATGCATCTATATAAAACATAATCACAAATTTCTTAAAACAAATATGGTATGGGCATGCATTACTTGCATGTTGTTCTGTTCCTCAGGGCAACCAAACTCATAATATAATCAGCAGAAAGAGCATAAATAGGACCCCACAAGCATGGAGAAATTACTACTTACAACAAAGCATATATCCTAGTGGTTGGTACCGGTTTCACAGCAACAACAATGATGATTGAACACATTATTATTCAAATAGTAGCTATTTCATCCGTCTCTTCAATCCTTCAGCCTTGAACTCTTTCTGCATCTCTTTGTTTGCATAATACTGGTCAGATAATTACGAATCATCAACCCGCCGCATATCCAATTGTTCAATGACAAACTTCCATACATAACTAATAGCACATCACGTACAGTGAAGATAACATCAAGATGTTTACATCCAACACGTAAACAATTAGCAAATACATCCAGCAAATAATGAATTTTAAGTAAACTACTCCCTCTGTTTAAAAAAGAATGACCTAGTTTGACTTGACACGAAGTTTAAGAAAGAAAAGAAACTTTTGAATCTTATGGTCCTAAATTAAAGTTATGGTAAATGTACAAAAATGACCTTTAATCTTGTGGTCTTAAACATGTCATGTGGAAAGTTGAAATTAAAATGTTGCCAAAAAAGAAAAGGATCATTTTTTTTTGAAACAGACTAAAAAGGAAAGTAGGTCATTCTTTTTTAAATGGAGGGAGTATGTTTTTTTGCTATTGCTTTTCCATCGGATGTAATCAAAGCCCAACAACTGAATTTGATGGTCTATGGAGACCATCAATATAGTAGCATGTGTGAAAAAATAATTTATAAAAGCTCGGGTTATGAGTCGTTTTCTAGTTCTCCTTCCAATATATTTTAGGTGTCTACATCCTATCAAATCAAAACGATGTGTCTTGATTTTTTGAACTCTTTAGCATCCAAAACACTCTCATCAAATTTATGAGATAAATTTATCCTGCAAAAGAAAGCAAAAGTGAAAAGTAAGTGAATTGAGAATTAAGTTTCACCAACATAATCATAAATTATACAAAAAATATCAACAATCAAAAAAATTCAAGAAAAAGGAAGAACGAAGGAAGAAGAAGATCAGGAATATTATTTAAATATGTATTCTTATAAAAATTAACTTGAGCAAGAAAATTGTAGCTATGATGCTAAATTTAAGGAATATTACTGGAAAAAAAAAGATGCATACAATATATTTTATAGAATTTGAATCTTACTAAAACAATCATAATCATAAAGAGTCTAAATATGCAAAGATGGAATCTAACTTGGAGTCTTAAAATATTTTGTTCACTTCTATTTGAAGAACGAATAAAATTGTTCTAGGTAGTAACTTTTTCCTGCTGGTGCATGTTAGGATCCGGTTTAATAGTATCCTTCCTTTAGAAATGTTAGAACTTTTACCATATATTTTCGGACCCGACTCCCCTCCAGTGACCCCTCCCTCCAGTTCCTCCAGTGGCTCTCTTGATTTCTGACACGTGGCCTCTACTTAATCTGATGAACACAATTTTTTTAGTTTGTTAACCTTTTCAACTCAGCCAGCACTTCTTGTCTATTCTCCTTCTCCCACCGAGTCCACTAATTCTTACAATAGAAATCCCTTGCAAGGCATGATAACAAATTTATTTGTACAAAGACGGAACTTCCAATCTCCTACAAAAAGTAATAGATTAAATTAAGACGGTGATGACTAAATGAAAGTTCATCTGCAAATATATATGCGGTGTTGTCTCGATGTCAGAAAATTTACAGAAAGTAATAATTTAGAAAATATGTTGTATAGAAGAGATGAAATGTAAGCTTTTTTATATCTTCCATGGCTAAATCCACCCCTTTTCTCTTCTTCCCCAACAATTTTTAGTTACAGCACACAAGCAATTAGGTGGATAAAACAACATCGATATTCAAATAAAAATCACATAGTCATTAATTTTGACTGGCCAATTTAATTTTAAATGATGCCCCAGAGGGCCACGATCCTCTCATCTTAGGTAATTTCCCAGTTCATATTGTCTCTGACTATGGAGAAATAGTGTTTTTGAAGAGGAAAAAGAGTGTTGGGTGAGTTTTGAAAAACTAAATAATAGAATTAATTCTATCCATGTGACTGAGTAGAGGCCACGTGTCAGAAATCAGCAGGGCCACCGGAGGAACTGGAGGAAGGGGTCACTGGAGGAGAGTTGGCTCCTATATTTTTCTCCTCTTCCCATATATTTTAGGACTCATTAATTAATTGATAAAATATATTTAGAATTTTTTAATTTTAAATATTATTATAAATATAATAATATAATAATTAGAGAAAATAAGTAAAAAGACAATTTTATCTATTAAGGAGACTTTTAATGAAGGACAAAAAATCCAAACAACATTTATAAGACCCTTCACATTTATAATATAACTAGTTTAGATGTACGTGCTTTATACGTGTATATAATATTAATAAACTCCACCGGCATGGTACGTGAGTTCTACATTTACTTAAAAATAAATTATGTGTAATGTCAACTGATGTTGAGATAAATGTGATATTATTTAAATGAAAAGATAAATATTATTATATTACATTGACTCAATATTTGAAGTCAAATTAATTAAGAAAATTTTGGTAACCAACCCTGTGAAGAAATCTTAAAATGAAAACTAATTATTTTTGGCAAGAAGAATAATTCGTTTGAGTCACGCACGGATAATATGAGCTTTGTTTGGTGTACGCATCATTTGTTTATTTAGTTTTCCTTCCTCCATAAGTTTTGCGAGTAGACAACATATAAAATGACATTACAAATTAACCTCTCTACACCTTGACAACTTTAAAATTGCACAATGGGTTCCAAGTCATCTTTGTTAGGGACGTTAACTTCTAATGTGAAACTTTTCGAAGCAAATTTGAATTTAATCGGAATTCAATGTAGATATCAAACACTTGTTGGGAAACTCAAGAAAAATAGAATTGCACAATGTATCTCTTCATATCCAATCCAAACTATTTGAACAACCACCCCTGCTAACAACTACTAATTGAACCTCATCTTGAAAACACTTAAGTTCATTAGTTTAAAATTTTTTAAAGTCCTAAATAGGTAGAGTTGTGTGTTTGACATTAATTCTCCTAATATTTTTTACCATATATTTTCTAATATCTCTTTTAAATATTATAGCCGTAAGTTATAGACATGTGAAATATATTAAAATATATTTTAATATTGTTGTTTTAAATATGCTATATGAAAATTTAGAAACAAAGTATTTTAAAAAAAAAAAAAGAGCTATTATTTTTCAAAATGAACAAAAATAGAAAATAAAACAAACAGCTGGGATTCGTGTGCTAAAAGAAAAGTAAGATATTCGTGTGCTAGGGTATGTATATATATGGGAAAGCATTTTTTCGTGTAATTTCTTTCACACCGGCCACTGATTGAGCCAACAAGAACTCTTTCTTTTGAGAGTTTTTTTTAGGTTCCAAGGCTTGCAGAGTTTTAAAATAGTACTCCTTTTAATTGAGACTAAATGAATATTTGTGTTTTGTTCCTTTATTTTTAGGTTGGGAAGAGTAAGACCAAGCATGAAGCAACTGGAGAGCAATAGTAACCGGCAGGTCACTTATTCAAATAGCCCGTTCACAAAATTATGCTTCAAATTAAATGTCATATAATTTACAAATATTAAACATAAACCATGCAAGCACTTTGTAAGAAATTAAATTTCATGCATATAATTAAAGACTTACCATGGGCGGCCGGTACACATGAATTTACTATTTCATCTATTCCTATCTTTTCGCATTTTATGTCATTGATATTTTCACCAGGTTCACCCAACAAAGACACCAATAAATTAACCTACGCGCTGCGAATGTCGAAATTGGGTTTGTGTTCCATTCATGGGAATATAGTATCGAGATAGATTCTATAAAGAGAAGGGCGAACTACCTAGCAAAGAGAAAGGGCGGAAGGGGCCCTCGCTAGGAGTTAGAATTCAGAAAATCAAGAAGACGGTCACTCCACTACTATATACTACATTTAGACTTCTTCTATCACCAGGTTCACCCAACAAAGACATAGTTTTTGATCATAATATAAGTTACTGTATTACGCTTCAATTTCTTGACAACTTTAGAATTGAACAACAGGTCCCAAGTCACCTTTGGTAGCGAGAGATTAACCTCTAATATGAAACTTTTTAATATGAATTTGGATTCAGTCGAGTTCCAATGCAGATACTGAATACTTCAAACTATAATTCAAATAAATTACAAAAAAAAAAAAAAAAAAAGAAGAAGAAGAAGAAGGTATATATACAGATTTACATTAAAATAAGAAAAGTTTCTCAAGTTTACCTCAAATCACAAGGAGTAATTCTCAGAATTGTTGATGGCCTCTTTATACCTAAGCAAACACCAACAACCAATGATGAAAAAAATTTAATGATAAGCCAAACAACTAATAAATTAAAATCAAATCTCCTAAAACCTAATCCCACTGATAATCCTCAGAACATAGTACACATAATTTTTTAACTATAAAGCAGAGATAAAAACAATCTTAAATTAATAAGATTACTAATTATTATGAATTCAGAATGACCTACCAATTTTTCGTAATGGAATACGACGATCCAAATAATCTGTCCAAAATTGTAAATAAGTCAATTTCATTACTAATTATTATGAATTCAGAATGACCAACCAATTTCTCATGATGGAAATTCAGAATGACCAATCAATTTCTCGTGACGGAATACGACAATCCAAATAATCTTTCCAAAATTATAAAGAAGTCAATTTCAAATGACTAATTGTATATGAAACATTATAAACAAAACTCACAAAGAAGGTTCTCAATTAGCAATTATCTATCAAAAATGCATCACTTATTATTGTAAACTTCAAAATCAGTCTAAAATTTTAGAAATCATACCTCTGCACAAACTCACTTCAAGAACCTGCAATTTTGATAAAGCATATGAATAATATATTCATGGTGGAAAACATAAGAGAAAGTAATAAGACAAACATTAACATCTACCACAAAAGAAAAATTCTAAAAAAAAGAAAGCCTAGAAATACAGAAGACAGCTTTGACGATAAAGTTCATGAATGAGATTGTGTAATAATAATTTTTTATATATATAGAAGACTCTAAACCAAAAAAGGAATTAAAAGAGTAAATATTATAGAATTCCTACACCTAAAAGAAAGCTAAAACATGAAAAAAATTGAAAGGAAAAGAAAAATAAACTTCTACTTATAAAGAAAAAATATTACGTATTCACATAATAAAGAAGTTTAAAATGACTAAAACAGAAACGAAAGCCTATTTTTATGGAGAAGTGGCATCTCAACGCACAAAAAAATGGCATGGATAAAAGAAATTTAAGAAAACAACTAAAAACTATACGAATATTAAAAAGAGAACCTGGACCTCTATTTTGGATCACCCGACTTTAAAAAAATTTAATAACCAAAATTTAGTATATTTATTTTATTAGGGTTCCATATATATATATATATATATATACCGATTATTTCTTCCCATATATTTCAAAAGTCCTTAATTTCTATTCCATATATTTTAGGAGTGCTTAATTTCTATCCATATATTTTTAGGAGTCCTTAATTTGATTAAATAATAAATTGAGAAAAAAGGTGAAAAGACAATTCTGTCTATTACGAAGACTTTTAATGAAGGGTAAAAAGTTCGAATCACTTTTCTAAAGGTCTTCACACTTTTAATATATTGTAGATGCAGATGCAGATGTAGATGTAGATATAGATATAGATAGATAGATGTAGATAGGGTGTTCACATCAAATCATGTAAATTTAGTATAAGTAATTTAATAAGGTTAAAATACATATTAATTAAGTATGATTATGTGGTAAAAATCTATGTTAAAATACACATTATGTGTTTATTGTTTGGTGCAAACACTTGGTACAAATAAAATTCTACAATTGCTGCCTAGACTTTTTTTTCCCTTTGTTTCTTTTTTTTTTTCGTAAAATATCTATGTTTTTATTTGAGTTCAAAATAATTAGCTTAGGGCCTGTTTGGAAGTTATTTTGAAATTGAATTTGAGTATAATTTGATATAATTACATAGTTTGATGTATTTGTTTGATCCAATAATTACTCCCTTTGTTTAGTTTGGCTCGTATTGATCTGGGACTCCCTTAAAAATTATTTATAGTACGTATTAGGAATTTATTTTACTAAATTATCTTTATTAATTATACTTTAAAAATCTATGCGGGCACTTGACCATGAAAATAAAAAATATATTCACTTTATTTGAGAATTTTGAAGTTGGAGTTGTAGTTGTGTTTGACCATAGTATTGGAGTTATTATTTAGAATTCAGATGTATTTTTTAAAAAATATAAAATATAATTTGAACGTGGAATATAATTTAAATGGAGTTATTTTATGAAAATAAAAAACTTAGACTATCTTTGGGGAAAAAAAAGTGAAAACACCTCCAAAATCTTAAATACAACTTTAAGTTATATTTGATATTTTTATGGCCAAACAAGAATTTCAAAATAAAGTGAATACAATTCATAATTAAACGGGTTCTAAGTTTGACTATTATTATATTATATAGTTTTTTAATAATAAAAGTTAATAATAAAAAAAAATAATAAATCTCTTTTGATTTGCTAAGATGGATAAATAAAAAAATCTTGTTCATGTGCTATACAAGTATGAACTAGCTAGATAACTATTTTAAGGCATTCAGTATTGACCACAAGGGCTTATATCTATATATTTACATTATTTCGTGATGCTTTTAATTAGCAGTAACTGATATCCAACATGTCTATCTAGCAGTTAATAGCAGTCGATATAGATCATGCTTATCTAGCAGCTCTTGATATTTGAAATACTAGTTTATTTTAAGTGGATTGCACGCGAATTTTAACTGTCATTATCAAGACATTGCTCTTAATATAATGCAAAATAAAATTCTGAATTGGGCTATTTCGAATCCTAACTAATCAAACTGAAACTAACACATAGAAATACTTATAATCTAGAATGGGACAACATTATTAGATATGAATTAGAAGTAAAAAGACACTTACGTATGTTTTAAGTTGGCAAATGAACCTGAAGAAACTACTATCCTTGAAAAACCTAGGCAACAATGTGGTGGAGGATTTATGAAAATTTCTAACAATAAAGCTATTCTTTGCTCTGCTCTAAAAAATCACTGCAATGAAGATATCAACGTTAGTACCCCATTATTAAGAAAATATTACAAAAAGGAAATACGATGGTGAAGAAAACATGTCGATTAATAAGGAAAGTCGTGGATAGTACTCAGAGAAATAATGCATGAAATAGTGTGGTAATCGAAACACAGTATACAATCGATGATAATAGACACAAAAAAAAAAAAAAAATACATGTATGAGGCTAAAGCTACGACAAACACAATTCTCCCGGAATCCCACCAAACCTAAATCTGCTGAAAAATTGTCAAAGCATAACTACCTACTAACCTTCTACCCTAATCTGTGACGTCCATACCCTCTTATCTAATGCACCTGCGTAAAAAAGAATCACAAATTTTTTAAAACAAATATACTACGGACATGCAACAACATTAGAACTAAATTTTGTCTTCCAACATGATGTGGTCATACAATTTGATAGGATTTATTTAGTGTTTCAATATTTTAATTTAAAACTTACTATGTTATATAATAGTAGAGCTAAATAGTTACATATTAAAAGATTGAATATACTTTTTTTTATGCTTCTTGCTGCAAACATGGAAGGTAAAAGCAGTAGATTAATGGTGTCAATGAATCCCATTGCATAAGCTAAAATCAAGCATTGTGAACCAAGTGTCATAACAATTGTTATTGTTACTAAACCATAAGAGAATTTTCTTTTGAAGTTATTTTCATAAATTTAAGCTATTATTATATTTCTAAAGAATAACACAAAATGTAGATGATGTCATTACTCATTACGGTAGGTAACTGTGATTTTCTCTCCATTGCTTTTTCAATTTTTGACCTAAATAACAACCTCTTTTTTATATTTACAGAGGAAAAAATAATACCATTTAAAGACATTTAAGCTTGTCAATATTGTACTATAATATAACATACTATACCATTTTTCAATACCTAAAAAGGAAGTTGACATATATAGCGTGCATTTTTTCTGCACCATGACCATAAAGTTTGTAATCATCAGCAACTGCAAGCATGTGAAAAAATCACATGTAAACTGGAAGACCTTGGCACTAACTAGTGTAATTAGTGGATGTGTGTTTTCCACGTCAGTCATAGTTACATCAATACACACTTTCTAGAGACTAGGATCCAGTATCCTTTCCTCTATTATAACCAAAAGAGAATTAACCAAAAAACAAAAACAAAAAGAGGAGTGGAAATTACCCAAAAAGAATGCTACTAATATAAACCTTTTGTAGAATTTAAACATATGAGGAAAGACAAAAGCAGAAGGAATTTTCTTGCGTGAAGCAGCGATTTTGGGATGAATGTGTTGACAATGATTCCAACTTCGGTAAGAAATACCTGTGTCATTATAGGAACAATTTATTTTCCCATGAGCTCTCTCACTTTCAGTCTGATGGCTCTCTCTTTAAAAGTCAAGATCATCAAACTGATAATAGTCCGAAGTTGTAAAATTTATATCCCAGTAGCGAAATTCCTATCATTGTGACCACAAAAATGATCTTTTCAAATGTTACCAAGGAAATAGAGTTGTTCATCTCGAATATCAAACCACATCATAACAAATATAACTCAGTCCTTAAGTAAAGAGATCGACACAAATTTGTCTTCCAAAAAGCAGTCTCAACAACAACAACGACATATCATAATGGGAAGGTAGAGTGGATGTGACCTTACCTCTACCTCAGAAGTAGAGAACTGGTCGATAGACCCTTGGCTACTCCAAAAAGAAGTGATAGAAGTGAAAGCATAACAAAATATTCTGAGTAATATCTACTTCAAAAAGCAGCCTCATTTAACAAATTTCTAGAATGAGTACATTAATAAGTAGAGTAAAAATCAATCTTACTGCATGTAGTAAATATGAACGTTGGTGTTGCTTGAGGGAATGCAATGGAAACATATTAAAACGTCTACCCTGTCTTGATCTTAGATCATGAATTTATGTTCCAATATATAACATGCCAGAACTTATGCTTACCTTGATCTCAAGTCAAATAGCCTCTCAAATATAAATTTTTCACAAAATTAAAGTAATCTGCCTGAATAACTATAAATATAAAATCCAAAGTAAATCATATAAGATTCACTAATCAAAATAAATTGTATAAACATATACCTAATCAGTAGTGGGACAAGAATTAGAGAGAAATCTAGCAAGATTTTTGCCTCGTCCATCAACATTGTTCCTCCAAAATAGTGAGCCGCAGTAACCTAACAACGGGTTTGAAAAAATAATAATATTAAAGTCAGTGTTTATAGAACACAAACACAAAAAATAAAATAAATTATCAATTATTGTGACTTATAGTACTTTTTACGTAGTTTTCAGATATATAAATTTTATTTAGAATATTTTATATATATATTTAAAAAGTATAGCCAAAACAACATAAAACTAAAAGATTTTAGCATTAAGAAATAAAGGAAAACAAACGCGAACTATGTTAAGACAATTTATCTTTCGTTAGCAAATAGAAAGATATAACTAAAGAGCACCAAAAGAAAAACTTAAGAGATGAATATAGTTAACAATAAAGCATTATGTTTAACATATCTTTCAAACGTTTTAAATCATGTATTTCGCTCGTTTCTAGATGTATGCTCTATGTTCATACCATGTTATGAATTTGGTCGGGCCAACAATACCATCTGATGCAGATTACCTCTAGGGTGTAAGCTTGGAGCGTGACAAAGTATTAACCTATTCACTCAATTGATAGACACTTAAAATGAAGGACGGCTATCTGATTTCCCTATAAGGCTTTTCCAATGGCTCCTATCTCCTTTCGATGTAGGAAAGAATCACTGCATAAAAAATAAAAACGAAAAAAAGCTTATCACATTCACATCTTACCACTCTATAAGTAAATTTCTTGCAAGAGGTCATTATATTGATAATATAAACTTTCTTACTACAAAACTACATTAGTATAAAAAATAAATTACACAGACATTGTCCATAACCATCCAAATTCAAATACTCATACGGTAATAGAAGAAAAGAACTCTTTTAACCAAAATTTTAAATAGTTCCTTTTCTTTTCTTGGGCATGAAGTGCAAGGGCGGATTCTTCTTATGTCTGCAGATAAATCCATGATTCTTTTTTTGATTTCCTTAACAAACCATTTTTACAGATCACCAAATTCACATGAAAATTCAATAAATTAAAGCAATCCCAATACATAAGTACAAGAAACAACAGATAGTAACAAAAAGATATATCGTAATAGAATAGAAACTACAACATAACTATATGATAATCAAGCTATTAGAATAACATGATTAAACCTAACCTTTACAAAAAAATTCTTTAAAACCCGACTGAACATTCATCTACCATCTGTATTAAGCCGAACAAAACATTAGACACATATCAAACCATAGTATCAACCAGCACAGAAAAAAATACTCATGTACTAAGCAAGAAGAGATACACTAAACGATTTTCTTTTAATCTAAAGGACTCCTCATTTAAAAAAAGTTGAAAGTGCTCAAAATTTTCCTCATACAGTTGTGTAGAAGAAATATAATAAATGAATTTTTTTAATCTAAAACACTCCTAATATAAAAAGAGTTCAAAAGTGCTCAAAATTTTCCTAATATAATTTGTCATCTGTCCTAACACCTAATGGAATTGAAAGACCAAATTAATTCGTTAAAATTTAACGAACCCAAAAAAACTCCTAAATATAAAAGGAGATTTATATCCTAAATATTATTACAATAATTAAATAACAATTATTTAAGAAAAATAGTGAAAAGACGATTTTTTCTATTACAAGATCTTTTAATGAAGGGCTAAAAGTTCCAACAACATTTGTAAGGACCTTCACACTTTTAATATATTAGAGATTAGAGATTGATTTAACAATTGTGATGCTTTCTATGAATTTGCATTATATAACATTTCTGGGTAAGACATTGGAACAACAATCACATGCTCCTCCTTTAGATAGGTATATATGTCACTTAGCAGATAATAACTCGATAATACTGAGTGCTTGTCGAATAAGATGAGTGGTTGATGCATCGCGCCAAACATGTAAGACATGTGACCAAATTCACTGCATATACATGATACATGTGGACTAACAAATCCAATGCTCTGTAGCATTTTATCCATGTACTAATGTTTTGGTCGTTATTAAGATTATCAATGTATCTTGCTTTGATACTATTATTTAGTACTTGTATAAAAAAAAATTATACTTATTAAAGCTTATTTATGTCAATATTTGTTGATATTTTTAATGTTATTTTCGAAAGCTTGTCCATGAATAAGACGGGCGGAATAAAGATCTGCTAAGTCATTTTGACTCACCATTTTACTTCCATGAATAAGACGGGCGGAATAAGGATCTGCTAAGTCATTTTGACTCACCATTTTACTATGTTGTGTATATACTAGTGAGGGCGATCTAATAGTGGATCATTGAGCTACTCATTTCAATTTTGATATGCTGAGGTGAGCCAAGGTAGCGACAACTTGCTATATTTATATCTCTGTCCTTTATTTGCTTTTTGAGTTTCATTTGGTATAGATTGTATTAGATTCTTAGTTTGTTCGTGATTTAATATATTTTAGGTTTATGAATTGTTATTCAACTATTGACTTTCATTCTAACTATTTAATCATGAGAATGCTTTTTAATTAAAATTTAGCGGTATTTTCAGATATTGTAGTAACTTTATAATTGTCTGAGCATGATTTAAGTGTCCGATTTTAAATCGTGACAAGATCCAATAACCTTTAGCTTAGTGGAGGATTAAGACTAAGAGCGTAAGCATCTTTGTCAAAAAAGATGGCCTGTAACTTGTAAGGGAAGAACAATTCATGCATATTATTGTTAAAAAATAAAAATAAAAATTAGACCCTCATCATTGAATGAAAAAGCTCTTGGTCCGCACTGTAAATATGTGTAAAGGAAAAGAAAGTACAATGACAATGTTGCCAAATTTTTTTCAAGGCCAAGTTGCCATTAATTGGGCCCAATTGTCTTAATTGTTCCCCTGCATAGAGGACCCCATTATTGACACTCGCCATTTTTTAACTTCTTTGTCCTTTTGGACTAAGAGTGTGTTTGAAATGAAAGGAAAATATTTTTCAAAACTCTCTTTCAATCTCACACCTCAACTTTCCACCAAAACTCAAGTCTCGGGTACTAATTCTCGACATTAACTCGAAATCCGACTCCGGACCCTGACTCCCCATTCTCGATATGGGACCCAACTCCCGACCTCGATTTGGGACCCAACTCCCAATCTTGACACCCGACTCCCGACCTAAGACCTGATTCTCAACCCTGATCCAAAAAACAAGACCTGGGTCCCAAATCGAGAGCTAGAGTTTGGTCCCGTATCAGGTGTCGGGGTTGGAAGTCGGAGTCGAATCTCGAATCGGATGTTGGGTCAGGTGTCGGGGTCGAGTTTCGGGTCGGGTCTCGATTTGGGTGTCGGGTCACGGGTCGAGAGTTGGGGTCGGGTCCCAGGTAGGGAGTCGAGGTCGGGAGTCGGGGTCGGTTGTCTGGTGTCAAGGTCGAGTTTCGAGTCGGGTCTTGGTTCGGGTGTCGAGGTCAGGTCCCGGATTGGGAGTCAGGGTCGGGTCTTGATTAGAGTGTCGGGTCTTTGGTCGGGTGTCGGGATCGGGTCTCAGGTCGGGAGTCGAGGTCGGGTCCGGGTCGAGAGTCGGGGTCGGATGTCCGGTGTTGAGTCAGGTGTCGGGGTCGGGTTTCGAGTTGGGTCTCGATTAGGGTATCAGAGTCGGGTTCGAGCCCCTATTCGAGTATTGGGTCGAGAGTTGAGGTAGGGTCTTAGGTCAGGTCTCTTTTCGGGTATCAGAGTTGGGTCTTGATTCGAGTATCGTGGTCTGGTCCCAGGTCCGGAGTAGGGGTCGGGTCCCAATTCAAGAGTCGGGGTTGGGTCTCGATTCAGGTGTTGGGTCTCGGGTCGAGAGTCGGGAGTCGAGGTCGAGTCCTCGGTCGGGGGTCGGGGTTAGGTTCAAGGTTGGGTCTCTGTTCGGGTGTCAAGGTCGGGTCCCAGGTCAGGAGTCAAGGTCGGGTCTCAGATCGGGAGTCGGTGTCGGGTCTCGGGTTGGGTGTCGGGGTCGTGTCTCGGTTCGGGTGTAAGGGTTGGGTCCCGAATAGGGTGTCGAGGCCGGGTCACGGATCCGTCGTCAGGATTGGTTCTCGAGTCTGAAACTATTTTCCTGAATAGTATTTTCTATTCTCTAGTCAAACACTAAAAGATGTTTTCTAGAAAATATTTTTCATTCACCAACCAAATACTAGAAAATGTTTTCCACTCACCAACCAAACATGAGAAAATAAGTAAGAAACCAACTTATTTTTCATAAAAACATTTTCTAGGAAAACATTTTTCATGAAAAACATTTTCCTTCATACCAAACACACCCTAAATCTCATTGTTGAATTTTGCTAGAATTAATGAAGGATTCACATTGACTTGTAGTCAATAGGAGGCCATTGCAAGTCTTTGGCATAATTATTTGGATCGTTGGATTGAATAACCCATTCAAGTTGCTTTCTATATATTTATTCTTGTCTACAAACGTCGAACAAAAAGTTTACTCTATAGTAATGTACCAATTGGAATTGGTATAGTAATGTACTAATTGGAATTGGTTTAGTAGCTCATTAACAATTTTTTAGTTTATAACATTTTTTATAAGAGATTTTCATTTTTACACATAAGAGATCAAAAAAAGTTATTTTCTTCTATTTATTTTATAAGTAGTCAAGACTCAAGAGATCTTAATTCCTCTATTTCTTGTTGCAAAGACTTCACATTAACGGTTCTTCGGTCTTGATAGGCAGAGAGACTATCAGTTAATTAGTATTTCCATTTAATTGACTTAGTACATCAAATAATTCAATGAGCAGATAGACAATAAGGTATTTAGGAAATTTTAGTGGGTTTTCAGTCCATATTTGTTTTGAGATAATTACATGAATATACAGATGGGATGATTTCATAGTGAGTAAAAATTATTAGCACCCTTTCCTTTTTGTTACACAATTAATTCTAATCCCTTTTTTCTTCCCACTATAACAGATCATATACGTCTCTCCACTCCTCCATCCTCTACCTTCTTTCTTTCTCCTCTGTTGGTTTCATGTATATTTTGATAATTCACAAAGTAATGGAACACGTACGTAAAACATGTTGCTATTACCTGTTTTATCACACTGAATCCAACTTGCTGTAGGATTCTCTGAATTGAAGAAGTCTCAAGTAGAAAACATCTCAAATTCTGCATAAAATACGAACGAGATAGGAGTCTACACAAGGATAGACCAAGAGAGTCCAAGAAAAAAAAAAGCTCTTGTGGATTTAGAAGTCTACTTGGCTGAGAAGAACAATGAAGAACTTTAAGTACACAAGTTCTTCCAAGATGGGACACACACTCATACTGAGAAAAAAAGACAGAACACATGCAAAGAAGTACGAAAATTTTTTGAGAGAGTTCTGCCTAGCTATCGAAGTGCAGCCTGATACAAGGACCAGATTGAATAACTTGTTTCGTAGCCATATTTCTGACAGTAATAGTTAATGTGCATTAGGACGTTCAATTGAATTGTAATTTATTGTTTTTCTCAATTTGTTGTTTAGGAAACAATATTAAGTATGAGTTAACTTCAAATTGGGGATAACTTGAAGTACTATCAATGATATGGAGAGATTGTTGAAGTGTAGGAATCTATTAGAGTTAGTTCCTAGGTTGCAATTGTTTTGTAATCTGAACGGGAACTTGAAGTGGGATTCAACAGTCTATGGATATTGTTTAATATTAGGGATTATAGTTAATTCCTAGGTTGCAAGTCTTGTAATCCAAATTCTGTTGAGGCTCATATTGGTACAGGTCGTGGTTTTTTCATCTTTGTGAGACGGGTGTTTTTCACGTAAAAATATTGTATTGTTTTATTTACTGTTTTCGTAATCTGTGAAAGGAACACGTTAAACATCCTGTATCATCTGTAGGCGAAAATTGGACATAACTCATGAGAGTTATTAGGACGTTATTCAAGGCACCAGGTATCTCTTCTCATCCTTTAATTCTTTCTCTTTTATTATTTTTTACACGAAGAACAAAAGAGATTTGAACTGGTTTTTAAAAAAAGATACTTGCAAAGAAGTTTCTCATTATAGCTAGTGATCTTTAGACAAGGTTGATACATTTTTATACACTATTATATAAGGTAGATGCATCATTTAAATAGATGTACATAGGAGTGTTCTGATTTTTAATTCATTTCAATCCAACTCATTTCTATTCAAGTAACCTTTGAAATAGCCCATGTATTTATTCACTCAATTCATTTTGACCAACTCAAATTTAATTTGACTCGTGCATTTGATACCTTATCTTAGACATTATTGAGATTATCTATTATATTATGTTGGAATTTATCGATCATGATTCTATCTCTCTATTAATCTGAAGCTTCTAGGAAAGGAAACAATTTTATTTAGATAGGAATCTATTCATAAGCAATTTGAAATTCGTACTTGATAGGCAATCCGCACAAGAAGCCCAATAGTTTGCTTTGCCATATTTAGCCCATTTTTTTCAAGGGAACAGTGGCACTTATATGCTACTTTCTCCATTCACGTTTATCCTTAAATACTTGATAATTAGTTTTGTAAATGATAAATTATTTAAGTGGTATACATATGTGATTTTGATTTTTTTTTTTAAAAAGTATAACAGCTTGAAGTAAGAAAATTTTGTAAATATGATGCAACTTTAGTGGTATATATAACATTTTAATTTAACGAAAATATAAAATCGAACACATATAAATACATGCATAAAGATATTATCTTTTAAAAATTAACAATTACGCATGAAGTCTAAAAGTAGACGAGTTACATATTTTTAATCCCATGATGATACTATCCAGTCTGTTTGAGAGCTATCAACTCCCCCAGTGGATCTGCATGTTCAATATGCGGGTGAGATCTAGACATACAAATAGGACATCTGAATTGTTCATTCAGACTATTTTTCCCCCCACTTAATAATAAAAAAAAGATTGATCACCATAAATCACCAAGCCAAATGAAGGATCAAAGCTAAGTTTGCTCCTAAAGACATATGTTAGGAACCGTTTGCATGAGGGAAGCAAAATATAGAAAGCAGATAAAAAAAGTATGCTTTGCAAAATAACATACCAAGAACTTCGCTCGTTAGATCATTGTCCCCTGTAGCACGACAGAATACTAAATCTTGAGGGATGAATGAGTAGGTGTACACAGATCTTATCCCTATATTTTTGAGGTCCTATATTTTTGAGGTAGAAAAGTTATTTTCGATAGACTCTTGGCTCAAAAGTGAAGTGTGGTAGAAAATTATTTCGATAGACTCTGGGCTCAAAGGCGAAGTGTGCATCACATGATTGTAAAAATAGAAACGGCAAAATAGCAAAATACAATGTAACAACAGTAGTAATACACAGGAAAATACAAAATTATGCGATATTTGAATAGAACTACAACTAAGAGGACAAGAGGAGAGGTGGAGGCTAGCCCACACCCTCTCTCCCAAAAAAAAAACAAAAAAACATATCTACTAACTTTATACCCTAATAATCGACCTCCATATCTTCATACGCAAAATTTTGTGACTTGATTCAACTTCTCATCACCATTGTGTTGAAGAAGAAGAATATTGTAAGAGGAAGATCCAGAACGGAAAGAAAAAAAAGAGATGCCGTATGTTGTTTAATTGGTCCAAATATCAAATTTTATAAGAAAAATTTGTACAAGGTAAACGATAAATTTACCTCCTAAATCTAATATGAGTCTTGCTACATTATTTTTTCTTTTATTAAATTAATAAAACTGTATGTTGATTGCTCCAAAAAAAAAAAATTATAAGGAAAAAAACTTGTACAAGGTAAATACAAATTTAACTCCTAAATGTAATATGAGTCACTACATGGTTTTTTATTTCTTTTTTATCAAATTAATAAAACTATTAAAAATAGGATTGTTATAAGTTAATAAAATTGTAATTGATTTGAAAGTTTTAAATGTTAGAACTTTTAGTGAGTTAATAACTCAAATGGTCACTCAACTATCAACTTTTATCTCAGAAAGTTACTTAACTTTGATCTTTACTTAGAAAGTCACTCAACTATAACATTTTTATTTAGAAAGTCACTCAACCTATTTAATTATTTTTAAAATAAAATTTGCTTATGTAGAATCTTTATTTAAAAATAAAATTCTAAACAATAAAAATTATTTATTTAATGACTCTTTTATCCTTGCCCTCCTCTTTCTCATTTTTCTTCTCCTTCTCACTGTCTTCCTCTTTTTTTAGTTTACTATGGATTTCTCCTCTCCCTCTATCTCGATTTAGATTACTCTAGTTGCAGAGTGACAACCTATCACTAGAGTAATCTAAATCGAGCTAGTGGGAGAGGAGAAATCCATGGTAAACTAAAAAAAGAGGAAGAAAGTGAGAAGGAGAAGAAAAATGGGAAAGAGGAGGCAAGGATAAAAAGGTCTTTAAATAAATACTTTTTATTTTTTAGAATTTTATTTTTAAATAAAGATTTCATGTAGACAAATTTTATTTTAAAAAATAATTAAATAAGTTGAGTGACTTTCTAAGTAAAAATGTTATAGTTGAGTAACTTTCTGTGATAAAAGTTGATAGTTGAGTGACCATTTGGGTTATTGACTCTAAATATAATTCAAATAAGAAAAATTTGAAGAAGTAAAGTTTTAGTAAATTTTAAAGTCTTACCTAGTTCAAATAAGGCAAGATTTAATAATAAATTTTTTTAAATATTAAATAGTAGAATAATAATAAAATAATTATAATTAGAGAAAAATAGTGAAAAGACGATATTGTCTATTGCGGAGTTTTTTAATGAATGACAAAAAGTTGAAACAACATTTCTAAGAACCTTCACACTTTTAATATAGTATAGATATAATTATAGATACTTGTCTCAAAATAGTTGTCAGTTTTAAAGATCAAGAAAACATTAATTATTTTTTTCCAACTTTACCTTTAACATTAATTATTTTAGAATTAAGAGGTACATAAATAGATAATGATTAAAGAATTAATAAGGGATATATTAATTAAATCACACTTTTAATTAATTTTTTCTTAAAAAATTGTGCAAAAATCTAAATCTGCCAACTATTTTAAGATAAAGTATCATTAATTTATATAGTTTTTCCTTTAAATGGCTTGATCACTAATTTTTCTCCTGTAGATAGGTTGATTTTTACAACAACAACAACATGAGATAGGTTGATTTTTAATTTTTAAAAAATAATCTAATTTTTCATCAAAGACAAAGTATTTACATGAGAATGCTCATTTGATGTCACCCAAAATAATCTATCTATCTATATCTACATCTACATCTACAATATATTAAAAGTGTGAAGACCCTTAGAAAAGTGATTTGAATTTTTTACCCTTCATTAAAAGACTTCACAATAGACAAAATTGTCTTTTTACCTATTTCCTTCAATTATTAATTAATTATTACAAAAATTAAAGAATCCTAAAATACATGATAAAAGAAAAATATATGGTAAATTTAAAATATTATTTCATTTGAGTTCTTTTCAAAATCATATTATTTAATCGTACATGGTTATAAACTTTTGGTTTTGGAGTTTAAGGACTTTCTAATCAAGAAAGGTTTTAAACAATACTTTGATTTCTAATAAATATTAATCCTCACATTCTTTTTCCATGTTTAAGAGTTTTTCTTTTTGTAATTAGGATTTGCTATAATTTTCTACCATAATTAAAGTGTTTTTTTTTTGTGGAAAATATTTTCTTGTTTGAAAATATTTCTTTCATATTTGATTAATCCTTTCTTGGAGGAAAACAAATTGGACTTCTATAAATTGAGGATCCTTTCTTTCCACAAGTAATACAATAACATCTACAAGTAAAGAGTTTTGTTTTGAGAGAGATTATTCTATTTAGGTTTTGTGTTTTTAATATTAGTTTTTCAATATGTTGGTCACTTGACTAAAGCATATTTAAAGATTCTGTTGTTTTTATTATAATTTTCTTTGTAATCTTATTTATAACCGTGAATGTTTGTAATGTAAGCGCCACATAACATCATGTTATTTTAATTTCAACAATTTTCTAGGTTTACGAGTATATTTTTGATTATAGAACTTTATGAGTTAGAGCTGTAACTTTTGTTAATGGATCTTCACTTTTGTGATTTTCAGATTTGTTTTCTTATGAACAAAAATATTTATATTTATTTGTGCTTGGTTAACAGAACAATTGAATTTTTTTTTTTGGGTGAGGTTATGTATTAAATTATTCGTATGTTAACACCTCATGCAAAGGATTATGATGCCAATTTTTGACTGTTTGGTTTTTTGGCAGGTTAGAAAAAATATCCTATTAGTTTGAGTTTAAATTGTTAAGTTGCTACTCAATTAATCATATTCATCATTTACATGACTTTGTAATCTACTTTTTGTTACTTAAAATTATGCCTTATTGAATAATCTTATATGTTTATTTAAATTATTATTCCGAATGAACCAGGATATATGTTAAAGCACGTATCGAAAAACAAATTAAATACTAAAAAAGATCTAAATATAAAATTAATTGATTATAAAGTGTTGGATTATGGTTCGGATCGTGGGTCGCTCCATGGGGGCTGACCCGACCCATCTGATAAGAGATAAGATTAATGAAATAACTTCTTTGAGAGCAGTTACCTTCAGGAAGTAACTTCCTTGATGGAAGTTATAATTCACGACAATAAAAAGGAGCAAAAGGCTTCTTTTCAAGAGTGGCTCTCAGTTTTCAGAAAATCTTTTCTTCTTCCTCAGATGCTAAATATTTCTCCAGTTCTATAAAACATTGAGGCTAGACATCTAGTTTGTGATTTCGACACTTTGTTTCCTAGTGATTCAAAGTAGACTTGGGGCAGATTCGTTTTGACAGTGAGTTCAACAAATTCCGCTGCGTATTCAAGGTACTCCATTGTTCTTGCTCCATATTTTGTAACATTGGTATCAGAGCATTGGTTAATTGCCCTGTTTGCATGTTGTTTTTGCGAATTTAAGTGTCAAAAAAAAAAACTCTCGAAGAATTGAATCAGTACTAACCTTAGATTTGAGATCTAAAAAAAAAAATCTCTTATTTTTCTCCTACTTGTGTGTTTCCTCTCTCCATCTATGAACCAAGTTTTTTTTTTGAGGAAATGAAAAGTGTCTGCAATGGTAATTTTATGGAGAAGATGAGATTGCATTTTTTTTTGGAATTGAAGAAAGCACAAGTTTCACTAATTTTGTTTCTCCGTGTACTCTGTATAGTGTTAGTACTGTGTTTTTTTTTCTTTTATAGAGAGAATACATGATTCTCAATTATTTAATGGAAATTAATGGTGGGAAACGTGTAAAGCATACCATGTGCTATTTTGTTTTAAATAACAAGAAAACAAAAGGAGTGTAGTAACAATACATACTTGTAGTACACTAGTTCCCATGTGAACACTAGTTCCAAAGTATCATGTGCTATTTTGTTTTAAATAACAACAAAACAAAAGGAGTGCAGTAACAATAAATACTTGTAGTAGAC
The DNA here is from genome assembly GCA_031232105.1 of Capsicum rhomboideum. Lineage (NCBI taxonomy): Eukaryota > Viridiplantae > Streptophyta > Magnoliopsida > Solanales > Solanaceae > Capsicum > Capsicum rhomboideum. The sequence continues at coordinate 44,687,756 of CP124717.1, read as the reverse complement.
TAGTTCCCAAGTGCTAGTACTTTTTTTTTTTTTTAAGAGAACCAGAACGTTCAATTGGTTTAGTTCTCTGTACTAGTAATTTAATCTATTATTTATGGTTTAAATTGTTTTTTTTTTTTTGCTATATTTTAATATCTAAAGTGTGTATTATTTATAGCCATATGTTGTTACTGTATATAAATATATACATTAATTTTCTTTGTTTTTAAGGGAGAAATTGATCATTTTGTATATATTTAAAATTAATTTTGATATTATTCTTGTCTCTTTAGTCCCTAAAGTTACTTTCAAAGATTGTCTTCTATAAGAAATTGTGACATACGTTGTTGCATTAAATGGTTTAGCCATTTTTGATTTCTTATTCCCATTTCAGATATGGCTGAACGGGAACATGCTCAAATTGCTCCAAATGGGAGTGGTTTTGAAAGACGAGCAAAAGAAAATCGTAGAAGAATGCGTCGCAAGAGGACTAGAGTCTGTAATGATTCAGACTCTGAGCCTGAAGTCATAAGGAATGACTCACGAACGCTGCAAAGTCTGAATAGAGAGAAAAGAGCTTGTAAAAGGGAAGGAAGAAGATTACTTAAAGAGTTCAAGAATATCAAAATGGACCAAGTTGAAAATTTACCAAATTTCCTCAACCGTTTTTGTACTAAAATAAATGAAATTTATGACAACTACATTTGTTGAGGATTGGGATGGACTAGGCATATTGTACAGTTCCTTACCAGATTTTTGAAAGAAAGAACTAGCCGAAATCTATCACGACTTTGGTCCAAATGAACCATTATGGAGGTTCACTTTGGCCTTAGAAGCTAGGTGACCAGCATGATCTCATAGGATCATAGTTTAGTATTTTAAAATTTGTATTTTTACGAATTCTGTTATGAACACATGTTAAATATCTATTATATGCATATGTGTTTGTTCTTTATTATTTGCATAATAGAACATTACAAAATGATTAAACTTGAAAATTTGTGTGATTAGTCTTCAATTTATAATATTACACATTAAGAAATTAACTTCAAATTTTGGTCAAATATTTAGTTCGTAGATGATGATTGAAAACTTTCGTGTTCTTTCGATTTTACACTAAGCATGAAACCTTTATGTGAATTGATTTGCTTAAATGTGTAAGTCGCATGCATTATTGATAAATATACTTGCGTAATTGTCCCTTAATAACAGACATGGCATCAAAAAGCATAATTGCCGACTTGAACAAAGGTGAAAAATTAAATGGTGACAATTACGACATTTGGAATCGTAAAATGTGGTATGTACTGGAAGAGCAAAATGCTCTCGAAGGTATTAACCATATTTTATGTCAACCAGAGGAGGGTAACACTGCACAACACAGAAGAGACCTTGAAGCTTATAAGGCTTGGAAAAAGGTTGATTCCGTTGCACGCGGAATCATTGTTAGTTCTGTGGTTGATGACCTCATTCACGAAGTTGAGGAATTTCCTACTGCTCAGGCCATCTGGGCACACTTGCAAGGAACATATGGGGGTACATCTGTCACCCGCCTCAGACAGCTGACTATCAAGTTTGACACTTACAAGAAGCGTTACGATCAGAACATCAAACAACACCTTAGGGTGATGTCTAATATGATAGCTCAACTCAAGAGTGCTGGTCATGTTCTCTCGGACGAGCAACAGGTTCAGGCAGTGATTCATTCTCTTCCCAACAGTTGGGAAAATTTGAAGGTTAACTTAACCCACAATGATAGCATCAAAACTTTTTCTGATGTTGCCCGTCATGTTGAACTTGAAGACGAGCGGCTTGGTGCTGCTAAAGCTGCTTCTAATGCCTTTATGGCAGAATCAAGTGGTAAGAATTCTTCAGACTTCAAGCGTAAGAAAAATTGGAAAAAGAACGGGAAGGGTAAGCAGACTGAAGAAGGACCCTCTGAGAAAAGGAACAAGCCATATTCCAAGAAGGGAAAAAGGGTTTTCAAGAAGAAAGACAAGAGCAAGATGAAGTGCTACAATTGCCAAGTTCTGGGGTATTTTGCTCGTGATTGTCCCGAGCAGAAAAAGGTAGCATTTCTAAACGCATCTCTAAGTGCTATATATGTTTCTAGCACTGCTTTATTAACTGAATCTTATCCTATGTGGATTGTAGACTCAGGAGCCACTGACCATGTGAGTCGTGATCGAGAAGCGTTTGTGGAGTTTCATCGAGTTTCACCTGGATCAAGGTGGATATATGTAGTAAATAATGCAAGTCTTGAAGTCAAAGGGATTGGCACTTGCAAAGTAGACTTGCGTGGTGGCCGATCATTGATGTTGCATGACGTCCTATATGCTCCAGAGATTCGACGAAACTTAGTATCTGTGTCTGTTCTTTTAGATGTCGGTTTCAATTTATTTTTTAGTCGCAATGATATTAGAATAACTCTAGATAATGTTTTTTATGGTTTTGGACTTCGTTATGATCGCTTTATAGTTTTAGATTGTAATCCTTCAACTTATGACTATTATGTTGACCGTTGTGTAATGGCATGTTATTCTAGTAATAATGATGTTGATATAATCACATGGCATGCTAGATTGGGTCACATAGGGCAAGATCGAATGAATAGATTGGCAAAGAACGGATCTAGGTTCTTTTTCTAAAGTTGAAATGCCAACTTGTGAAAATTGTCTTGCCGGAAAGATTACACGTAAACTATTTAGGAAGGCTAAAAGAGCTGAATTCCCACTACAATTAATCCATTCTGATATCTGTGGTCCAATGAATGTGAGGTCAAGGTCTGGTGCTTTATATTTCATTACATTTATTGACGATTTCACACGATTTGGTTATGTCTATTTGATTTCTCATAAATCTGAAGCACTTGAATGCTTTAAAAGATACTTGAATGAAGTTGAGAATCAATTAGATAAAAGTATAAAGGCTTTAAGAACCGATAGAGGTCGTGAATATTTGTCAAAACAGTTTGAAGAACTGTGTACTAAAAAGGGCATTATCAGACAGTTAACCACTCCTTATACACCTCAACAAAATGGTGTAGCTGAAAGAAGGAATAGAACATTGTTGGACATGGTAAGGTCTATGATGGCGCAGGCAAATTTACCAATCTCTTTCTGGGGGGATGCGTTATTGACTGCGGCCTACATATTGAATAAAGTCCCTTCTAAATCAGTATCTTCTACTCCTTATGAACTATGGACTGGTCATAAAGCAAACCTTAATGATCTACGACCTTGGGGTTGTGCAGCATATATTAAAGATCGTTTCGGTGAGTTTGGTAAACTAAGTCCAAAAGGTAAGAAATGTATCTTTATAAGATACTCAGAATACTCCAAAGGGTATGTGTTCATTGGTGAATTGGAGGATGGAAGTACTACTGAAATTGAATCACGAGATGTCACATTTTTGGAAAATGATTTTCCCAAAAAGGGTGAAATAAAGGATAGTGAGCCTCTTTACGAAATGTTGAATTCAGATGATCAAATAATGTCGTCAGACATGGTTGATAATCCATTAGATCAAGAAATGGTTCTTGGTCCAAGTGGGAGTTATGATTCCCAAAATCCTATCGAGGAATCTGAACTTCAATTACGTAAGAGTACCAGAAAAGGTTTACCTAAACGATCTTATGAGATTGAGGATTATGTTTTCTTGGTATCTCCCACAGAATTGGATGAACCTAATTCTGTGACTGAGGCATTATCGAGCCCTGAAAAAGATGAATGGATCAAAGCGATAAAAGAAGAATTAAAGTCCACGAAAATCAATAAAATCTGGGATCTAGTTGACCTTCCTTCTGGGCGTAGAGCTATTGGGAATAAATGGATTCTCAAAGTTAAACGCAAATCAGATGGGTCAATAGAAAGACACAAAGCACGATTGGTGGCAAAAGGTTTTACTCAAGAAGCTGGAATAAATTATGAGGAAACTTTTTCACCAGTTGTGAAGTTCACCTCAATTCGTTTACTTTTGGCTATTGTTGCACGTTTGGATTTAGAATTACACTAAATGGACGTGAAGACCACTTTTCTCAATGGAGAACTAAACGAGGAAATCTACATGGTACAACATGTAGGTTTTGTTGTTAAAGGCCAAGAAAAGAAGGTTTGTAAATTGAACAGATCAATATATGGTCTAAAGCAGTCTTCAAGGCAGTGGTACCTGAGATTTCATAAGGAAGTGATTTCATTTGATTTCACCATGATCGATGAAGACCATTGCATCTATGTGAAGAAGTCTAATGGAATGTTTGTGATTCTTTCGCTTTACGTGGATGATATTTTATTAGCTGGAAATAATTTGGAGTATGTGAAAACTGTTAAGTCATGGCTTTCAAAGTCATTTAACATGAAAGATATGAGTGAAGCAGACTATATATTGGGTGTAAAAATCCAAAGAGATCGTTCTAAGAAAATTTTGAGTCTATCTCAAGAAACATACATAAAGAAAATTTTGGAACGCTTTTGAATGAATAGTTGCAAATCCATGGATACTCCTATAGCAAGAGGTGAAACTTTAAGCCTTGAAATGTGTCCAAAGACTGAAAAAGAAAAGGAAGACATGTCTCGAGTTCCATCTTCTAGTGCGATTGGGAGCTTGATGTACGCTATGATGTGTACTCGCCCAGATATATGTTATGCCGTAGGTCTGGTTAGCAGGTATCAATCCAATCCTGGAAGAGATCATTGGAAAGCAGTAAAAAGAATTTTTTGATACCTGAAGGGAACTGCTGATTATTCACTATGCTATAGTGGATCTGATTTATTCATAAGAGGTTATACAGATGCTGATTGGGCTGGTGACCGGTATGATAGAAAATCAACCTCCGGTTATGCTTTCTTACTAAATGGTGGTGCTATTTCGTGGAAAAGTAAGAAACAAACTTGCACAGCCCTTTCAACCATGGAATCTGAATTTGTGGCTTGTGCGTCTGCAGTACAAGAAGCTGTTTGGTTAAAGAGATTCTTTGAGCATTTGAATATTGCAAAGAATTCTAAGGGTCCCATGATTTTACATTGTGACAGTCAAGCGGCTATCGCATATACGAAAGATCCTAAGTATCACAGCAAAACCAAACACATTGACATCAAGTATAACTTTGTGAGAGACATAGTAGCAAGTAGAGAAATAAATTTACAATACATTCCTACACGAGAAATGATAGCTGATCCCTTTACAAAGGCGATATCTAGAGACTTGTTTGAGAAACATGTTATGGCTCTAGGTTTACGTAGGATATGATTATATTTCTGTATTGTAAAATAACTTAATTGTTATAATATTGTTATCAATATAAGACTCTTGAATTTATGTTCATATCTCATATGCATGTGATAGTGTGTTTTATTTATGAAGTGTGTCGAATAAGTCGCGAGATTGGCTCTCTCACACGAGCAATCGCCTCTTACGTCGAGGAACGTGAAGAGATGAGTTCCACCATTATATTATGACTTGTTTTCCAAAGCCAGATGTGAGTTTCTATGAGAAGATGGATTTGAGGATCATTAAAGAAAGAAACTCAGGTTAGACATTTAGAGGTGTCTAGACCAAGATCTGTACGATGTTGAATGACTAAAGGAATGAGACACACACACACCAATATAAGGTGAGAGCATCGTAGCACGTGTTTCATACCACGTGTGCTTAGCGACCAATGGGTTAATGGAAGAATGAATCCCTGCTTCTTCATTGTGTAAGACCCTGAAAATTATGATAACTTTTCATTGAAATACACTTTGACCTTTGACTGTTTCTTGAAGTTTCGATTAGTGTTGCTACTTTAGCATGTTACTAATAGCCATGAGTAATTCGGCAATACAGTGCATGTCTAGGAAAGCAGTTGATTTGAAATAGATAGATTCGAGTAGAAAGGGAAGATGATTAAAATGAATACTTAGACTTGTCTACACAAGCCGGCTATTACACTAACCATATAGGTGTCAAGTGTAATTGTGTATATGAAGTTAAACATGAACTCGAGTGCATCTCTTTTAAGAGGATGAGGGATCGGATAAGTAACTACTGAAGTAGTGAATTATGTCTGGGGTATTACGAGTAATAAGATCCTGATGTAAATAGTGGATTCTTTCCGTATGTGATTGGATTCCTATGTGGAGCTTTTGTAAAACCTTAATAGGTATAGATCTTGATGCTCATAGGTCGCACAAACTATTTGTCAGTATGAATTAAGTGTGTTATTGATATGATACTGGTTTCGGTCCATCCCACCATGAGCGAAGTGGGAGATGTTGGATTATGGTTCGGGTCGTGGGTCGCTCCATGTGGGCTGACCCGACCCATCTGATAAGAGATAAGATTAATGAAATAACTTCTTTGAGAGCAGTTACCTTCAGGAAGTAACTTCCTTGAGGGAAGTTATAATTCACGACAATAAAAAGGAGCAAAAGGCTTCTTTTCAAGAGTGGCTCTCAGTTTTCAGAAAATCTTTTCTTCTTCCTCAGATTCTAAATATTTCTCCAGTTCTATAAAACATTGAGGCTAGACATCTAGTTTGTGATTTCGACACTTTGTTTCCTAGTGATTCAAAGTAGACTTGAGCCAGATTCGTTTTGACGGTGAGTTCAACAAATTCCGCTGCGTATTCAAGGTACTCCGTTGTTCTTGCTCCATGTTTTGTAACATAAAGTCCTAGATTAATTAACATGAAAGATACTGTGGTTACATAATGCATTAAATTAAGTATATGTTTGGAAATACCTTAGGTCCAAGGACGAGAGATTGGATTAAAATAAATCTAACAAACAAAACGAGTTTTAACTTCTACTATTTTCAGAACCTAAAAAATGTAATTTGTTCTAAAAGTATTTTTGAGAAAAATACATTTAAAAGAACTTTTAGAAACTTAATCAAATACTAACAGTTGCTCCAAAGTGGTTTTAAATTTATTGGTCAAACACAAACTGCTTCTCGCCGAAAGATAGACATCGAAGTAATTATATAAAATTGAACTCATTGAAGCAAGGTACACGCGCGGAGCGCGTATTCTAAAACTAGTTATTATAAAAGCATGAATATAAAATGTTGGTTATTTTTTTATATAAATGATTGACGAGACTAGTTATTATAAAAACATGAATATAAAGTATTGGTTGATCAAAATATCTACTAAAAGTTGATTGACTTATTTACCATTTTAGTTATAATTTTCTCCATCTGGAAACTGACTAATGGGTATAAATGTAATTTTGTATAAGGACTAAACAAAATAGTTTTCTATTAGGATTAAGTTTCTCTTTTTTTAAAACATGTTAATTTCTTTCTATTTAAAGGGATTAAACAAAACGGCACGTCCCCGTAAACCGACGCGTGGTTTGATTAGTAGAGTCTAATGCCATAATAATTAATAATTTTCCCTTTTCCAGAAGTACACTAAGTATAGCTATTTTGTCAGGATTTATATATGGTAGCATTTAATAGAAGGAAATAATATATATGTTAAATCTCAAGATTTTAAAGGTTTTATGACTAAATTAAAATAATCTTTTGAGATTTTATAATGAAAAATTAATGTTGGAATATTCACGCTATTAGGACGGTCTTAATACGTCAAGTTCAAACAACTATTTGGCTTATGCTTTCTTTATACAAATTGTAAATTACTGTCCAAAAGAAATTAGGATACTCATTAGTCCCTTTTTTAACAATTTTATCCTGATTTAACTTAATTTTTTAAAGATATAAAAATCAATCAATATTTAAGAAAGATACTTTGGTCGATCAACATTTAACAAAAATTATTTGTGCTTTTATAATATGATAGGGGATAACGTGTGGGGCGTGTTCATAGACTCTAGACATAGGGTATAAATGTAATTTTGTCTTAGGACTAAACAAAACATTTTTATATTAGAACTAAAGTTACTCTTTTCTTTTAAAGCACAAACTAAATAAAACTAAAGAAACTATACATTCCAAAACCCAAAAGTTTTAGAAGACTTTTTTTTTGTACACTTTGGGTTTGGTTCAAACATAAGATCACGTGTAACACTTTGGGTTTTATTTAGGTAATGCTTAGGAGACTTAATTATTTTAAATTAAATAATTAAAGTTCTAAATTACAATGACATGTTTAAGAAGGCTGTTTGAATATGATAAAGCTTAACTCCAAATTACATTCACCATTAAGGGTGTGTTTGGTAAGAAGAAAAATATTTTTTGATTTTCATGTTTGGTTGGATTAAATGTGTTTGGAAAATAATTTTCAAATATATTTATTTTTCTCAAATTTAAGAAAATGATGGGATTGAAACAGGAGTTGGATCTCGAGTCGAGGCCGAAAGTCAGGTCCTGAACAGGGACCTCCAACAGCTTGTCAATTTTGGGGATTGATGTCGACTCTAGAATCAGGTTCATGTCTCAGGTCCAGGGTAGGATGTAGTGACCCTCTAGGTCATTTCCTGCGTTTTCATGCTCTTTTGATATTTAGAGCTTTTCCACAGCTACAACAAGTCATTTTATGACTTGTTGAGACTGACAGTTTGGTCACCGGGTAGTTCGTTTGGTTTATAGATCCAATTCCCTGTTTTGGAGCTTTCACTATTAAGGAATGTGTATCAGACCTAAATTTCAGGTAAACGGTCTCGGATATCAATTCTGACAGTTTCTTTAGCTTTGGAATACCAATTTTAGGCTAAAGGGACCCTTGGTTCGGGTCCCAAGGCTTCCAGACTCGTTTTGGGCTATTGGGTGGATTTTGGTTAAAATGGCTCTTTGGGTATGGGACCACTTTTAATCGAATCGACATCGGATGGAAATTTTGATTGCGCCATTGAGTCTGGAATGTCGAATTTGGTAGGGTAGCATAGTTCGTTTGCATTCATGAGATTCCGAACGAATCCCGAGGGTCCAATTGAAAACTTGACACTTAGCCAAGTTTGCTGGTGCAACATTTTTTGGTGCAGGCCAAAAAATGACCTTCGTATTCGCGAGGCCTTGACCGTATTCGCAAAGTCCAAGACTATTTATCATCGCGTTCGTGATCCGGCCTTCACGTTCGTGAAGAGTCAGCTGTCGACCGATCCAGGCTTTCTCCTTCGCGATCGCAGTGGACCGTGTCGCGTTTGTGAATGCTTAACAAGGTCTAAGGTTGCGTTCACGACGGAGGTCCGCTTTTGTGATGAAGGGACAACTGGTAGTATTAAATGTTGTTGAACCTAATTTTCTCTCATTTATTTCAAGTCCCAAGTTCATAAAACTCTAGAAGAGCTAAGAAATTGTGGAGGTTGATCATTAGGTGTCGGGGGTGAGGTGGTGGAGCCGTTGTGTTCATTTTCTCATCGTTATTTTCGTAAGTTTCTATTTAATTTCTAGATTAATTCTCCGGTTAACTTTAAATCCCTAATTTACTTAGCGGGAGAGTTGGGGCTTATTCGTGCTCGTATTTCTCCCATTTTTTAGGGTAAATGATCCTTGAGCTTAGAGGGACGTGTTGACGGTCTCAAATTTGTGATTCCACAAGCGAACCCCACATGGGATTTTTAGTTTAATTTTTGACCTGGAGAATTTATATGCAACATGGATATCAATGTTCTCGTCTTGATGCGTAGATTATTATTTTGATAGCATGGCATTCGGAGGCTTCTGGAAAGGGAAAAGCTCTGGAGTAGTGAACTTTCTCGAGCTTTCAGCGGCATCCAGGTAGGCTAGGCTTACTTTTCTCATAGATTGGGCTTTATTATGGTATTAGTGTAGTATTATGCTAGCTATGGGTGGGTAATTACGACTTAATTGGTAGTTTAGCATTTTATTTGTTAAGGTTAGCCGATTTGGGGGCCTCTTTGTTAGAATTTGACCCCATTTCACCTCATTATATTAATAATAAGGCCTTAGGACTAGTTTTGGCTTACTTAAGACCTTGGGATGGAATTGTAAAGCCTTGGTCTAGGTGTGAGTAGGTACTTGCCTTAGTATGTATCTTCGGGACTAGTAGCGGGCCTCGTCGGTCCTATTTTTGGTCGAATTGTCTGAATTTTCTCCTTATAGATCTAAGAGGCCTTTACTCATCACATTAGACTTAACCTTGAACCTTAGAACGACTTAGACAATTCCATGAACTTCGATTAGCCTTACTACTTCGGATAAAGTAACTTTTCGAACTTACGGCCGTATTTTTAGATTGTGCGATTAATATTGCACCCCTAATTGACTTGACCGTAGTACTTGGAATTTTGAATGCTAATTGGATGTTAAGGAAAGTTATGATCTTGGAACATTTGGACACTTAGTTTATTTATCTAGTTTCGATTCAAGTCCGGCTATTAGTAGCTCTCTTGTTGTTCATTCTATTGAGCTCATCTATGTCATACTTACTACTTGGCACTTTATTACTAGTTCTAGTTAAAGTACGACATTCATAATCTATATACGCTAATTTATTATGATGATACAATTCTTAGTTCCGTTTCAAGTCCGGCATCTATGGTTCGAAAAGGAGTTCCAGGTGTGTTATCACATGCAGGCGCACTTTAAGCTTATTATTGTCAAGTATTACCTCCTTGTTTGCATCCATCGGGCATATGGGGGCTCAGTTGGGTTATTCCTTTCTTATTTGTACCTTCTGCGCTTATGGGGGTCCAGTTAGGTTGTAGTTAGCTTGTATTTACTTTTAAACTACTTATTCCATATTTATCACTTTATCCCGATTTAGCGTATTATTTCAGATTTAGTCCATATCCTTGACTTTAGTTTACCTTCTGGCATTTTCTTATTCTTTTATTGTAATTTAGCTCAGTTGGCCGATGATGCGTACTGAGCGCCCGTTGTTTTTGGTACTCATACTACACTTCTACATCTTTTTTCTAATGCAGATCTGAGTACTAGTTACCACCATTGACGCTTCATTCAGGCTTACTTTGGGGATTCGGAGATAGGGTGAGCTTTCAGAGCCGGAGCTGATCCTCTCTCCTTCTACTATTTTTGGATAGTCATTACTTTTCAGAGACTATATGTATATTGATATTGTTTAGTACTCTGCTTTTGATTAGTGGCTCTTTACCAACCTTACTAGGTCATGGCATACTCTTTTGTGCATTTTCTCCTTTTCTTCTGTTGTCCTGTACTATCGTATTTATATATATGTTCTACTTCTTAGTATTATTGCATGACTAAATTCTGTATTCCTTTTACTCTCCGTCGTATGACCCATTACTCGACGTTCCGGGATATGGTTTGGCTTACCTACTGGTGGGTTAAAGTAGGTGCCATCATGACTTGAGAAATTGGGTCGTGACAAATTGATATTAGAGCCTAGGTTCACCGGTATGGTTGGTGCAAGAGCAAGTGTCTAGTAGAGTCCCGCGGATTGGTACGATGACGTCTGTATCCTATCTTTGGGAGGTTACAAGGTATTTTTAGGAAAATCTCACTTTCTTTGTTCATTTTTATGCGTCGAGTCTATGTCAATTTCTAAACTCTCATTTTTTCACTCTTTCGCAGATGACGAGGATGCGAGCTACAACGACAGGGGACGGAGACCCTGAGCTTACAGCTAGAGCACCCGTTAGAGGTCGAGGTCGAGGTCGACCCAGAGGTCGAGGTCAGGCGAGAGTTGCAACACCATCTAGAGGTCAGGATAGGGAGCCTTCACCAGACCTGTTATTGCTCCCGAGCCACAGGTAGCTCCTGAAGTTCAGCCGCGCCAACCGATGGTGGTCCAGGGGCAGCCTAGGCCCCATAGGGTTTATATCTTCCTCAATTCTCAAAGACACCTTGCTTTAGTTATTGGGGTTGGTAGTTGGCGCACCATCTGATAGTGCTCAGTTAGCGGACCAAAGTGGTACTGATCTAGGAGCATAGCCTGTAGCTGTGACTCACCAAGTTGAGGTTCCTCCAACACCGGTAGTTCCACAGCCGACTGTTGCTCAGCCAGTTATGACTGTTGAGGAGCAGAAGATATCGGACCGATTTCTTAGATTGACTTCACTTAGGTTTGAAGGGACCCTAGGAGATGATGCGTATGATTTTTTGACTAGTTGTGAGGAAAGGCTTCATAATTTGGGGTAGGTTGAGTCACGCAGAGTGGATTATATGGCATATCAGCTTGACTAGGCAGCGAGACAGTTGTGGAGGGGTTATCTTGATTCCAGGCCAGCGGGATCTCCACCTATGACTTGTGCTTAGTTCTCTGAGGCTTTCTTAGAGAAGTACATACCTCTCACTATGTGTGAGCACTTGAGGGATGAGTGTTTTTCATTGAGACAGGGTTCTATGATGGTGGCTGAGTATGAGGCGAGGTTTCGCGAGCTAGCCAAACATACCACCATGATTCTACCTATAGAGTATGAGAGGATTCAATGTTTCATCAGAGGGTTGAGTCTACCGCTCCACAAGGCTACTAAGAGTTTGTGACTTTAGGGAAGTCTTTTACTGATGTTGCCACTCATGCCTATTCTATAGAGGAGATAGATCGCGAGGCCCTAGGGGGTAGCGATAAGAGGCCTATTCTATATAGGTTGGGGTCGATCCAACGAGGAATATGGTTAGAATCTAGGTCAATGTGGTTATTTAGACTTTTAGTCGTTTATTTTCAATGGGGGGATTTAAAAGAACAAGTAACAATTTTTAGTTTGAAGTAACAAGTAAACAAATATCAATTTATGCTGAGAAAGTCAATGAGAATGATGAACTAGGATTGTGTTTCCCATGACTTCATAACTTCGTAGATTCTACGTACTAGTGATCTATTCCGATGCGTTGCATGCAAAATCTAACAAGTTAGGTTCATCTAAACGTCTCTCGACCTTGGTTAGACAAATTTCACTCTTCTCCTCTCGGTCTCCGAGTGTCGCACTATTAACCCTTGTTCTTGATCTCAGATTAACTATCCCTGTTACGGTTCAAGTTATTAGATGAAGGTTGATAGCTTCAAATCTCTATTGTTAATTCCTTTTCCTAATCTCTACCTCTCTCTCGAGCAATTTTAGAATACAGGCTAGTTTCTAACGTTTGCAACCATTAGAAAGCAATTAAAGCGAAGAAAATAACAATACATGTATAAATACCGTTCCAAAATTACTATGTATTTTAACCTACTTCATTAATTCATCATGGTTCCCACAATCCTAGTTGTGGTATTTAGTACTCATGGCTTGAAAAAATCACAATTAAAAATCATAGACAAAATTGTAATTATGAACTTACAAATTGAGTAGAATAAATCCGAAATCTTGAATTATCAAAGAAAAATTAATAAAAATGGAGAAAAAAAGAATAAACCAATTTTCTCCGGCCTCCACGGCGGCTCCAAACTTTCTCTAAATAAAAAGTTTACAAGTTACCTCTCTAAGGTTTCAATGTTCTGAAAGTTATGAAAGTTGGAATATTTATAAGTGTAAGAAAAACCCCAAAATGAAATAACTGAGTCCAAAAGGGACTGGGAAAACAAAAACCCAGTCCATTTGGAACTGGTGCGTCCCTGGCCATGCCGCCTCACCTCTTCATAATTGCACTCATAGCTGCCACGTGGCAGCGGCCACCTCAACTTCAATTCACTTTCAATTGTTTTGCAGCATATATAATTGTATAATATTATATTCAATTTAATTCATTAAGCTGTCTGCTTAATTTCCTTATGCAATCTTCCATTTTTAATTTGTTTTTGCTCTAAATTTCTTCATCTTCACACCAATTAAATCCTACATAATAAATTATAATATTAAGCATAATTCATAAAATCAATGCTCAAAAAGGACAAATAAAAATACTAAATACGAAGTAAGTAGTACTAAATATATGTAATTTTGGCCACACGTCAACACCCCACACTTAGACTCTTGTTCGTCCTCGAGCAAGCCGTAAAGCTCATCTCAATTAATCAAATCAAGGAACGCCACAACTTTGATTGGTACAAACAATTAGACCATCTAACAATTCACAACATTAAGTACACTTTCCGATCATTGCACAAGAAATACAAACAAACAACAAACCTCTAACATCCTAACCTCAAAGATGGACTCTAACTAAATCAAATTTAAGATTGCTGACCTATTTGTGTCAAACAAAGCTAATAACATCACCTATCTATCATGAAACAAGTGCCCTCACAAGAAGAAATAGTCCACACACTCAATTCAAAAGATCGAATATAATTTAAGGACTTAACATCAAAGAACAACTCTCACACTCACAAAGAATTCACATGTATGCACAAAGAACTATATGCTTGCCCATTATGTACATCTCCACTAATTAAGCCTGCCCGAATAGAATCAAATAGGACTTTAACGGGTTATAATGTTGGCTAGGGGATGGGTAGGAAAACTATATAATAGTGACTTACACTTCCCTAAGCACTTTGCACTTTTTAAACTTCATCACCCATTATTTTTATTTTTTTTTAGTCCTCTCTTCATCAATTATTTTCACTAGTATTTCTCATCATATCAAGAATATTTCAATTTTTTTTCACATATTTTTTTCTCTCTTTTTTTTTTCTTCATGTCACATTCTTTCAAAGAGGGTCTTTTCATCACTTTGTAGCTAGAATTGATCACCTTTAACACTCAACCATCTTCTTTCTTCAAATTTAATAATTTCAAACATGTGCTCAAGGAAGCATGATGCAAAATTTAGGGATTCCAAAAAAATGGATCAAGGTAAAAATATGGCTACCAAAAAATAGGCTATAGGCTCAAAGGGGCTAACTAGTGATATAATAGCTGAAAAGGCTAAAATTGACAAAACATATCAAGGAAAGCCTAGTATCATATTCTAAACAAAGAAATACTTTTTATTTCGCTTCAATAACATGCAGGGCAAGTTCTAGACTAAGATGCAAAACATGGAATATATGCAAAAATATTCTCACCACACATGGCACAAGTATCAATCAAGATGGATCAATTCCACTTCTAAAACAAATAGGGTCATAGCAAACTACCAAAATAAGAATAAGCTATATACAAAGTCACAACCATGAGCCTAGGTGTCAAAAAGTCTATTATTTTATTTATACTCAAACACTCACAAAAAAGTACTACTCAAAATTAGACCTAAATTGCTAGTATCAACCAAATAAAAAAAAAATCTTTTCTTTTCACTCCAAAAAAATAAAATAAAATTTATTCCTAAAAAAAAAAGTAATACGGTTCAAAGGGCCCCCCCTCGAAAAAGAACCGAAAAGAAAAATCAAGGGGTGGACAAAGAATGCTCAACTAAAGATTTAAAAAAAAACACTAAAAACTAAAACTATTTTAATCTAAAGAAGAAAAGTAAAATCTTTTTGTATTTTTTTTTTTTGGATTTTTTCAAAAAAATAAAATAAAATAAAAATTCTCTCTTTTTTTTACTAAAAATAAATAAATATAAAAACCTATAGCATACTTTACTCTTAACAAATATTGGAAGATATCCCACCCCACACTTAAAATCATGCATTGTCCCCAAAGCAATAAATAAAGTAAAACGAGGGTTAAAGATACTCTCTGAGACCCTCTAGGGCCTAGCTAGCAACATGTTTCTTCAATTTTCATCATGGATCGCGCGCACCCCACACTTAAGTTCAAACATGCTTCTTAGCTTTAAATAGGGTACTCAGACTTCCCCTAAATCTGCAAAAAAATAACAAAACAAAACAAAAAAAATCAGAAAAAAATGATATTATAAAAATAAATAAAAAAATAAGAAGTTAAACTACTAGTTGGGTTGCCTCCCACTTTTCCTTCGACTTTGAACTTATAAATTGCACCCCTAATTTCTTTTCTAATTTTCTACTACGCTCAAGGGACGGTGGTATAAAAGTAAAGGAACCAAGCAATAGACGTGGCATATTGCAATTCTTGGCCCTTAAGTGAGGAATGTAATTTTTCGACTTTGGCATAACAAATTCAAGAATATAGACATATTTTTCCTCCTCTTTACACTCTTCCATAGGCTCGGATAGCTCGATTAATATCTTACTATCCAAACATAATGTGGAAAAATAATTAGAATGAGGTCCAATACACCCTAACTCATGAATTGTATTACTATTTACATCCTCATAGTTAAACACACTAGATTTTTAAAAATAATATTATCTACTTCCTCACATAACTCTAGTGTACTCTTCTCAACAGTGACAACATCAATAAAAGTATAATCAAGTATTTGACCCTCCAATTTTAGCTCCTCAATTTGGCTTATAAGAATTTTTTCAGCTTCACACAACTCATAATTAAATAGTTCAACGTTACACGCATCAACCTTTGCATTCAAATCTTCGTTTAAGTTGTGAATATCCAAGCCAAATTTATCAACCTTTTTCATGAACTCACGTTTTTCTACTGCAAGGAGTGTTAACATTTCTATTATGCTCTCATTATGATCCCACAATATATCTACCACACTCCTGCAATAATGCACTACATCAAATTTTGACGCCGTTGCCGGGGAATACGGTTAGGGTTAGATTAATTGTGTTTATTTGAATATTAGTTTTTATTTCTTGTATATATTTTATTTGTCTCGTAACTTTTTGTTACTTTATTTTTAGTTTTTATTTTTTTATTACTTTTAAATATTTTACTACTCTTCTTGATATGACATCTTTACAAGATGAAGTATGGAATAACTTCATAATTGCACTCATAGCTGCCACGTGGTAGCAGCCACCTCAACTTCAATTCACTTTCAATTGTTTTGCATCATATATAATTGTATAATATTATATTCAATTTAATCCATTCAGCTGTCTTCTTGATTTCCTTATGCAATCTTCCATTTTTAATTCGTTTTTGCTCTAAATTTCTTCATCTTCACACCAATTTAATCCTATATAATAAAATATAATATTAAGCATAATTCATAAAATCAATGCTCAAAAAGGATAAATAAAAATACTAAATACGAGGTAAGTAGTACTAAAAATATGTAATTTTGGCCACACGTCAGTGGTCGGTCAGGTACCCAGTCCGGAGGCGGACATGGTTAGTTTGTATGTTGTACTTGGTAGGCCGGAGGCAGAGTCTTTGGATTTTGTTATTACAGGTACGATTTCAGTATGTCGTCAGCCAGCTATTGCTTACTTGATACGGGGTCCACTTATTCATATGTATCTGCTTATTATGCACTGTGGTTAGAGTTGTCTTCAGAGCCTTTATATTTGTTATTGCGATCTAGCTACTCTCATGGGTGATTTTTTAGTAGGGATCAGGTTTATAGATCATGTGTTGTGACCGTTCGAGAGTATGATACTAAGGCTGACCTTATTATGCTAGATATGGTGGATTTTAATGTGATTCTAGGCATAGACTGGTTATCCCCATATCATGTGGTCTTGGACTATTTTTCCAAGACCGTTACCTTAGCCATACCTGGCATACTCTTAGTTGTGTGGCAGGTTTCTTTTAGCCACGCACTGACAGGGTTTATTTCTTATGTTCTGGCTAAGAGACTGATATCGAGGGATTGTGAGTCTTATCTTACTTATGTTCGTGATGTTAGTGCGGAGAGTCCTTCGCTTGATTCTGTTTCTATCGTTCGAGAGTTTCCTGATGTTTTCCCTACCGACCTACCTGGTCTTCCTCTTGAGCGTGATATTATTTTTGCTATCAACCTCGAGCCAGGAACCCGACCTATTTTAATAGCACCTTATCGTATGTCTTTTCTCGAGCTTAAGGAGCTAAATTCTCAGCTTCAGGATCTTTTGGATAAGAGTTTCATCAGGCCGAGTGTATTTCCTTGGGGTGCTCATGTCTTGTTCATGAAGAAAAAAGATGATTCTATGTGCATGTATATTAACTATATGTAGCTGAATAAGGTGATAGTGAAGAATAAGTATCCCATGCTTCATATTGATGATTTATTCGACTAGCTCCACGGTGCGGTAGTGTTTTCTAAGATTGACTTGAGATCCGATTACCATCAGTTGAGGATTCGGGCAGAGGGCATCCCTAAGACAGCCTACAGGACTCGCTATGGCCATTATGAGTTCCTGGTGATGTCTTTTGGGTTGACCAATGTCCCAGTAGCATTCATGGATCTAATGAACCGCGTTTTCAGGCCCTATTTAGACTCCTTTATGATCATTTTCATTGATGATATTCTTGTATATTCGAGGAGTAGTGAGGATCATGAGCAACATTTGAGGACTGTGCTCTACTCTTTGAGAGATCATAGGCTTTTTGCCAAATTCTCAAAGTGTGAGTTCTGGCTAGAGTTTGTGACATTCCTGGGACATGTATTGTCTAAGAAGGGGATTATGGTGGATCCGATAAAAATTAAGGCTATTCGTGATTAGGCCAGACCTATATCTCCGATCGAAGTCTGCAGTTTTACTAGTTTGGCGGGCTACTATATCGGTTCATCAAGAGATTTGCTACTATTGCAGTGCCTATGACCATATTGTCTAGGAAGAAGGTCTCATTTTAGTGGTTCGATGAGTGTGAGTCAAGCTTTCTGAAGCTCAAAGACTTGCTCACTTCAGCTCTTATATTGATTCTTCTAGTTGAGGGTGAGGGATTTACAGTGTATTGTGATGCTTCTGGTGTTGGTTTGGGGTATGTTTCGTGAGTGGTTTACATTGCACTTCTCGTGGTTTCGATAACACTTGGGTCATCGTTGATCGACTGACCAAGTCGGCTCATTTCATCCCTATTCATGTTTCTTTCAGTACTGAGAGTTTAGCTCGCATCTATGTTCAGGAGATAGTTTGTCTGCATGGGGTATCCATGTCCATTATTTCAGATAGAGGCTCAGTGTTCACTTCTAGATTTTGGAGGAATTTTCAGGAGGATTCGGGACTCAGGTTGATCTGAGCACTGCTTTTTACCCCTAGACCAATGGACAGTCAGAGCGGACTATAAAGTTTTGGAGGATATGCTCTGAGCATGTGTTATGGACTTTGGAGATTAGTGGGAGCAACATTCAGCCTTGGAGAAGTTTGCTTACAATAATAGCTACCATTCAGTATTGAGATGGCATTATTTGAGGCGTATGGTAGGCGTTGTCGATCTCCAATTGGTTGGTTTGAGACTTCTGAGGTTAGCCCCCATGGTATCGACTTGCTTCATGAGTCTTTGGGCAGGATTCGGGTGATTCAGGATAGGCTACGGGCAGCTTAGAGTAGGCAGAAGAGTTATACTGACCGTAGGCTTCACGCTTTAAAGTTTGGAGTTTGGGACCGGGTTTTCCTTCAAGTATCTCCCTTGATGAGGTTTGGGAAGAGGGGCAAGCTCAACCCAGGTATATTGGGCCATTTGAGATACTTTGGACAGTTGGGGAGGTAGCTTATGAGTTGGCCTTGCCCCCAGACTTTTCAGCTGTTTATCCAGTTTTCCATGTATCTATGCTGCGGTGTTACATTTCGGATGATTCACACATGCTTTATTGGGACTCTGTTCAGTTGGACGAAAGGTTGACCTTTGTGGAGGAGCCAGTTGCTATATTAGCCAGGGATGTCAGATGGTTGCGTTCCAGAGAGATTCAAGTGGTTAAGGTTCAGTGGAGACACCTTCCAGTCGAGAAGGCTACCTGGGTGATCAATAGTGTGATGCGTACCCAGTATCCCTATTTGTTCGAGCCCTCAGGTACATCTTGATCCTTTATTTTTGCGGATGAAAGTCCTTTTAGTAGTGGATATTATAATGACCCTCTACGTCATTTCCTGCATTTTCGTGCTTTTTTGACATTTAAAGTTTTCCCAGAGCTGTACCAAGTCATTTCTGACTTGCTAGGATGGACAGTTTGGTCACCGGGCAGTCCGTTTAGATTTTAGAGCCAATCTCCTGTTTTGGATCTTTCGCAGTTAAGAAATGGGTATAGGATCTAAACTCTAGGTAAATGATCTCGGATGCCAATTCTGACAGTTGCGTTAGCTTTGGAATGTCAATTTTAGGCTAGTGGGACCCTTGGTTCGGGTCCCAAGGCTTTCAGACTCATTTTGGGCTATTAGGTGGATTTTGGTTAAAATGACCCTCTGAATGTGGGACCCACTTTTAATCAAAATGACCTCGGATCAAAATTTTGATGGCGTCGTTGAGTCTGGACTATCGAATTTGATAGGGTAGCATAGTTTATTTATGTTCACGGGATTCTGAACGAATCCCGAGGGTCTGATAAAAAACTTGGCACTTAGCCAAGTTTGCTGGTGCAACATTTTCTAGTACAGGACAAAAAATGACCTTCGTGATTGCGAGGCCCTGGCCAAGATCATTGGTCATCATGTTCAAAATTCGACCTTCACTTTTGCAAAGAGTCAACTGTCGATAGGTCCAGGCTTTCTCCTTCGCGATCACGGTAGACCCAGCCGCGTTCGTGGAGGCTTAACCAGGTCTGAGGTCACGTTCGCGACAGGTGTCCCGCATTTGCGATGAAGGGACCCCTGCCAGTATTAAATTCCATGGAACTCGATTTTCTCTTATTTATTTCAAGTCCCAAGTTTTAAAACCCTAGAAGAGCTAAGAAATTATGAAGGCCGATCATTGGGTGTTGGGGTGAGTTGGAGGAGCTGTTGTGGTCATTTTTTTGTTGTTATTTCCGTAAGTTTGAGTTTAATTTCTAGATTAATTTTTCGATTAACTTTAAATCCCTAATTTACTTTGCAGGCTGAGTTGAGGCTTATTCTTGCTCAAATTTCTCCCATTATTGAGGATAAATGATCCTTGAGCTTATTGGGACGTGTTGTCAATCTCAAATTCTTGATTCTACTAGCGGGCCCTACATGGGATTTTTAGTTTGATTTTTGACTCAGAGCATTTATATGTAATATGGGTATCAATGTTCTCGTCTTGATGAGTAGATTATTATTCTGATAGCGTGGCAACATTCGAAGGCTTCTCGAAAGAGAAAAGCTTCGGAGTAGTGGACTTTCTCGAGCTTTCAATGACGTCCAGGTAGGTTAGGCTTACTTTCCTCATAGATTAGGCTTTATTATGATATTAGTGTAGTATTATGCTAGCTATGGTTTGGTAATTATGACTTGGTTGGTAGTTTAGCATTTTATTTGTTAAGGTGAGCCGGTTTGGGGGCCACTTTGTTAGAATTTGACCCCATTTCCCCTCATTATAGTAATAATAAGGCCTTAGGACTAGTTTTTACTTACTCAAGACCTTGGGATGGAATTGTAAAGGCTTAGTTTAGGTGTTGGTAGGTGCTTGCCTTATTATTTATCTTTGAGACTAGTAGCAGGCCCCGTCGACCCTCCTTTTGGTCAAATTGCCTGAATTAGCTCCTTATTGATCTAAGAGACCTTTATTCATCACATTAGACTAAACCTTGAACCTTAGGATGACTTAAACAATTCCATAAACTTCAATTAGCCTTACTACTTCGGATGAAGTAACTTTTCGGCCCTTAAGGCCATACATTTAGATTGTGTGATTAATATCGCACCCCTAATTGACTTGACCGTATTACTTGGAATTTTGAATGCTAATTGGATGTTAAGAAAAGTTATGATCTTGGACCATTTGGAAACTTATCTTATTTATCTAGTTTTGGTTCAAGTCCGGTAATTAGTAGCTCTGTTGTTGTTCATTTTA
This sequence comes from Capsicum rhomboideum, assembly GCA_031232105.1. Classification (NCBI taxonomy): domain Eukaryota; kingdom Viridiplantae; phylum Streptophyta; class Magnoliopsida; order Solanales; family Solanaceae; genus Capsicum; species Capsicum rhomboideum. Next base: position 44,666,292 of record CP124717.1, on the reverse strand, counting down.
TTGAGCTCATCTATGGTATACTTACTACTTGGCACTTAATTACTAGTTCCAGTTCAAGTCCGACATTCATGATCTATATACGAAAATTTATTATGATGATACAATTCTTAGTTCCGATTGAGGTCCGACATCTATGGTTCGAAGGGGAGTTCCAGGTATGTTATCACATGCGGGCACACTTTAAGCTTATTATTGTCAAGTATTACCTCCTTGTTTGCATCCATTGGGTTTATGGGGGCTCGATTGGGTTATTTCTTTCTTGTTTGTACCTTCTGGGCTTATGGGGGTTCAGTGAGGTTGTAGTTAGCTTGTATTTACTTTTAAACTACTTATTCCATATTTATCGCTTTATTTCGGTTTAGCGTATTATTTCTGATTTAGTCCTTATCCTTGACTTTAGCGTACCTTCTTGTATTTTATTATTCTTTTATTGTAATTTAGCTCAATCGGCCGATGATGCCTACTGAGTACCCATTGTTTTTGCTACTCACACTACATTTCTGCATCTTTTTCGGATACAAATTCGAGTACTAGTTACCGCCGTTGACGCTTCATTCAGTCTTACTTTGGGGGTTCGGAGATAGGGTGAGCTTTCAGAGCTGGAGCTAATCCTCTCTCCTTCTGCTGTTTTTAGATAGTCTTTACTTTTCCGAGACTCTATGTATATTGATATTGTTTAGTACTCTGCTTTTCATTGGTGGCTCTTGTGCTGACCTTACTAGCTCGTGGGATACTCTTTTACGCATTTTCTCCTTTTCTTTTGTTGTCCCGTACTATCGTATTTATATATATTCCATTGCTTAGTATTTATGCTGCATGACTAAATTTTGTATTCTTTTTAGTTTCCTCCGTATGGCCCATTACACGTCATTCTGGGCTATGGTTTGCTTACCTATTGGTGGGTCAAAATAGGTGCCATCATGACTTGAGAAATCGGGTAGTGACATAGGGTTTGGTTCTGGGTCGGGAGTCGAGTTTTAAGGTCTGTAGTTGGGTCAAGAGTCGAGTCATGAGTCAGGATACAAATCAGGTCCCATGTCGGTTCAAGAATCACTATCTCAAGTCATATGTCGAGTCAGAGTCGGAAATCAGGTTTTAAGGTTTGGAGTTGGGTCATGAGACAAGTCACGAGTTGGGGTAGAGATTCAGGTCCCATGTTGGGTCAAGAATCAAGATCTCAGGTCATGTGTCGACTGTCGAGTAAGGGTCGAAAGTCGGGAATCGAAACCCGAGTTGAGATAGAGATCTAATGTCAGGGTCAAGAGTATATTTTTGTACCTTATAAAATAAATTCATATAGTTATTAATAATTATCTAATACTTTTTGCGATGATTGAGATTGATAGGGATTAACATGCGATACACGTTCATAAAGACTAGTTACCTGAAATGTCTCATTTTCATTTTCAAGTTGATGTCGTGCTGATGTCATCAGCACCGCAAGCAACTTTTTCTTTTTGGTCTCTTATACTCTGTTTGGATGGTTATTTCATATGGTTTCATAATGTATGGTATTGTGTTGTATTATAATTTGTATGGTACTGTATTGTTTTAATGAATACAACATTTGACTAGATTGTATTATTTTCTTCATTATATAATCTCACACATTAATAATTTGAAGGATAAACCCATTAGAAAAGTAGAATACGGGGTAAAGCTACTATAAAAAGGTAGAATAAAGGATAAAATAAGATTATTAAATAATAAATAAAGATAAGATGAGAAAAAAAATTAAGGTAACGACGCGATACCACCAAATCGGTAGTTACATAAAGTAAGACTTTTCATGGTTACCTAAACATCGAATCAAACCATACCATACCATATATGGTTACCTAAACATCGAATCAAACCATACCATACCATATATGTTAAGAAATCAAAATAAACATGGTACTCTTAGAAACAATACCATAATATACTATGGGTAACCACCATCCAAACAAAGTGTTAGTTGTCATCGTAAAACTTTTTTTTTTCTTTGTCATCGTAAGACTGCTTTATTATTTTTGTCAATCTTTCTTTAATTTATTTGTTCTTTTTTTTTTGAGTTAATTTAACTTTTTTTTACTATTTTTTAATTTTATTTTACTTTTAAAGAGAAAAACAAATATAGTAACTAACTATTTTTAGACTACTAAAAATCTTTACAACTTTAATAATTAGACTACGACAAGAAGTAATTAAAAAAATACTAAAATCACTAGTTTATTTATTAAAACAATAATTAATAAAAAATAATTTTTATAAATTTTCTATTTCTTTTGCAAATAAAAGTAAAATTTATATCCAAAATATAAATTTATCTAAATTTTCCTTTCCTTTTTTTTCTCCATTTCTAATTTCATCTATTATTATTTTTAAACTATTTTTTCTTTATTTTTTATAATCTATCTACACACCTTTTGACCTTTATTTTTCCCTTTTTAATTAAAAATGATAATTGATATAGTATAACTTTTTTTATTTTTTTTGTATTTCTTTCTATACCAATAAAAAATATTAACTTATTGTTACATATAGTTTATCAAATCAGTAGTAGCTTACGTATGTTATTGAAGTATACTATGATATCCACGTGTTATATATCATATACTAACATTGTATCATAAAAGACTAGTTCATTCCTTCAAAAATACTACCAAGTCCTTTACGATACCCACGTAGTATGCAACATATACTAGCAGGATATCACAGGAGGATGGTCATTCAATCTTTCACTTCAAGAAAAACACTTCTTCTATGATGCCAACATAGTATATATCATATACTAATAAAGTATCATAGATGACATATTCATTTCATAAAATAATTACTACTCATTCCTTTATGATGTCCACGTAGTGTATATCATATACCAATAATCCTCTATGATATTAACCTAATATATATCATATACTGACATAGTACATGATTTACTTATAAGGTATCATAGAAGATTTGATATACTGACAGGGTATCAAAAAAGAGCTTAGTCCTCCTTGATATCAAATAAAGGACATGTTCATATCTTCAAAAAAAAGTACTCCATAGTCCTTTGTGATCCCCCCCCCCCATACACACGTGGTATATACCGACAGGATATCATAAATGACTTGTTCATTCCTTCAAAAGAAAATACTCCTCAGTTCTCTATGATACTCACATGGTATATGTCATATACTAACAGAGTATCATAGAGATTGATCCATTCCTTCAAGAAAAACATAACTCATTTCTTAAAAAAACTATCCTGGACTCCACTTTGTGGGATTACAATGGGTATGTTGTTGTTCTTTATTAAAAACAAAAAAAAAATTCTCAAACCTTTATGATATGTTGTAACAATCCTCGTATTGATTTTTCAATTTTTGGTATATTTTGAAGATTTTATCTCGCTCCATAATTGTATTGTCGTATTTATAATCTGTGGGTATGGCTGGCATGGTACACGAGGTGGTTGGTCGAGTATTACATGAGTTTTTTATTTTAAAAGATTTAGAAGTTAGCATGATTGACTTCGGTCAATATTTGGTGATAACGAGGTCGTATGCTAATTTCATCAGTTTTGTTATTTTTTGAATGTCATTTTTGGGTTAGTAAGACCTTTGGTTCGGGCCCCGAGCCATTTAAATGGATATTGAGTAGTTGGTTGGAAAGTTGGAAGTTTAAGGCATTGAGTTAACTTCGATCAACATTTGTTGGAGACGACCACTATTTGATGATCTGGCTATTCTATTGAGTCCGAAATATTATTTTTAGTCTTATAGCATAGTCAATTTGTGTTCACAGCGTTTCGAGTGAATTCTAAGGATCGATTACGTGCTTATTTAGTTGGTTGATGTTGTTGAGTATTGCTGGTGCAACCACTCTTGTGGTGCTTGGGCCGCACCTGCAGAGCCGCACCGATGACCAGGGGCTTCTCCTAAGGAGTTTGGTTAGTTGAGGTTTGATCAATTTCATGGGGCCCAATTCGTATCGTCAAAGTCACAGTTATGGAATTTCCCCATCTCTACAAGCTCGCACCTACGGGACTAGTCCGCTCCTGCGAGACTCCTCGTGGCAAGTGGAGTCCATTGCTGCGGAACTTTGTCGCACCTGCGATGAGACCTCTGTAGGTACGGGAACCGCTGTAGGTTAATATTGATAATTTCTCCTTCCATTGTATTTTTCTACACCTCAATTTTGGAGCTTGAGAACTCAATTTTTGGAGATTCAAAAAGTATTTTTCACCGATTCTTCCTTTCTTATGATTTTTATACTATTTTTATATTTTCTCCAGTGATTTACTTATAATTTCACCTTCAAATCTTAGTTTTTCAATTGGGAGATCTGAGAATTTTGGGGTAAAGTTAAAAAAATGACGTTTTGATGATTTGGAAGTCTACTTTAACTCCATTTTCAATAAAAGTTCGTATTTGAACTCCTTAAGTTATGGGTAATGTGATTTTCAAAAAAAATTCGACTTTACCCTTGTGGGCTTGAGGTTAACTTTTAAATTGACTTTTTGAACCTGGAACTTAAGTATAACAGTATGGATGTTTATGAGTTCGTTTTTATGTAAAATATATATTTAATCAGATTGGAATCGTTCAGAGATTCTTTAGAAAGAAAAAACTTCGGTCTTTTATATATATTTAATTAGATTGGAATCGTTCAGAGATTCTTTAGAAAGAAAAAACTTCGGTTTGACTTTGTAGATCTTCTTTTATGTCAAGATGAGGTTTCTTTGACTCTTTTTCAAAGTATTTATGTGCTAATTATTTATATTGGGAGTAACATAGACTTGTAAGTTTTGTATAGATGAGATGACAAGTATCTATGCGGGTACCGGTGTTATGTGATGGTTAAAATCAATTAATTGACTTGGTTTGATTGTTTCCTTATTTGCTTGCATGATTATTGTGAATTGTACTTGAAAGTAGATTTTTTGGCATGCTACTTGATGATTCTACTTCCATTTGAGCACTTGAGTCAGCTTATGGTGTTATTTGATGAAAAACTGAGATTTTGATTAATTGAGGTACAAAAAGGAAATTTTATCAATTGTGAAAATTAGTAGAGGTGAAATTAAATTGGAAATGATATTGTACTGATATTTGGGATCAGTGTGACAAAACTGCACATTTTGCATTGCATTTTATTAGGCGTGGAGTGGCATGTCTGCCCAATATGATATTGATCAGAGGATACGTCGTCCTGTGTTATATTGTAGATTGGAGGATATGTCGTCTTGTGTTATATTGTAGATTGGAGGATATGTCGTCCTATATTGTATTTTGGGAATGGGGGACACGCCTGTCCGATATATGACCCTTGTGAGTCTCCCATGGGTCCTAGTTAGCTTTACAGAGCAGCAGGTGTATACACAGTAAATGTATTTCATTCATTTACCTATATTTGTCACGACCCCAAAATTCAAGGTCATGATGGTACTTATCGCGGCCTAGACTTGATAAGTAAGCCAATCACCTAACAAGGAAAGAAATACGAGATAATAAAGGAAATAAAAAAAATGAGACTCCTAGAGCGAAATCAAGTCACATATACATAATAATAACGGAAAACTAAAGGAATGTCATAAACTCCCCAAGTCTGGTGTCACAAATGTAAGAGCATCTAAGTATAACATCCTGACTAGAATACAAAATCTATCTCTGACCCAAATAAAGACAAAATAAAAGATAGGATGAGATCTGGAATCTGCCCCAAACTTTGGAGCAAACCAGTACCTCAAAATCTGATCAACACCACCAAGACTCAACCTCCACACGTGGTATTCGTACTGGGATTGACATCAAAAGGGCACAGTAGGGGTGAGTACGATCCGCTTGTATTCAGTAGCTATCATAGGCCGATTGAACAAAGTAGAGAATAATACAAGTAAAGAAATACTATGATCACGTCACCTACAAGCAGAAAAGTTCCCAAATGATAGCTCATACCGTCTCCACTAACAGTTCTAATATATATACATATCGATAAGGAATGAGTAGCAACAGATATAATCAAACAAGTACAGAAGCTAAATATACGCCAAGAATAAAAAAACAACACAAGAATGGGCATGCAATGCAATGCAATGAAGATGGGATAATGATGAATGATTTGAAAGCCATCGCATGACTTTCTGTATACACCTACCAAGCCTCAGCACTCCCAAGTTAGGACCCATGGGTGTTTCACAACCCATATACTACCACCAATCTCAACTTCCCTCTCCGGCTAACGTTCACGGATCAAGGGTTTTGTAAAGTATGTCTATCACCTCTCCGGCTATTATTCACGGATCAAGGGTTTTCATAAAATTGTCACATTTCTCTTTCATATTGATATATATCAATAGTACCAATATCTCATGAATGTGTCTATATGAATGAGGATGTAATGCTCACCACCAAATCAATATGAAGATAATAATCCATCCAATACATGTAGACTTGAGCTTAAAATCAACTCAATATGACAATAATCAAGATATCAATTTCTCATTTGGCACCATCGGAAGATTATTCATATAGTACCTCATTAATATATATCAAACCCCTAATTCGGGTATCTCTATAATGGTAAAGGCAAATAATGCTCGAATAAGGCCTAAAACATGACATAAAGCCCCCGCACGGGCAACACTCAAAGCATGATATATCAAGTCATTAATAATAAGCATACAAGCCCCCACAAGGGACCACAACAACAATAATAATACCGAAATACGATTCCCAAATTAGGCTCCCCAACCCATAGTATCCTTTACTTATTTATTAACTACCCAGCCCAGTCTGAAAAAAATTAAGCCATAACTACCTCGAATCATCAAAATCCAAGCCTAAAGTCCTTCAACACGGACCCTTCCCCTTTTGAAAAGTCTCAAAATCAACTAAAACATAAAAATACAACATCTACACATTAAAAGGAAGCTAATGATACTCATATTGACTATATTCAAATCGGGTCCAAAATGGGTTCCCAAAAATGGGTTCAAAAATGAAAGGGGTGAAATCAAAATTTTATTTTAGAAATATATTCTCTAAGGTTATAGGAGTCTATAGTTGAAAACCCACGCAAAAATGAGTTAAAAACAAGGTCCAGATCCAAAAAAAAAATCATTTTTAAGCTTTACCGTAAAAGTCCTCAAATCCATTTTGAAATCGAGATTAAAAGGTGTTTTCGAAGACCTAATTAATAGAAAATAGTGAAAAGATGAGTTTAGAGCTTACCCAAGCTCAAGTGGTGAAGAAACCCTACAAATCGCCCAAAATCCAATGCTTTGAGGTCCAAAATTAGTTGAACTCGCAAAAATGAGGTATTTATACTGCTGTGTGAACAGTACCTCACAATTGCGGACCCCACATCATGAATGAGAGGGTTGATGATGTTCACGTTTACAGCCAAAGCTTCATGTTTGCGAAGGCTGATGAATCAGGCCTTTGCGTTGCTACAGCCTCGTCGCATCCGTGAAGAAGGACGGACAGACCCGGACCTAACTACCCTTCGTGATTGCGACCACCACCATCGCGATCACAATGAAGGAACAATTCCTTCTCCGTGTTTGCAGCCAGTGTCTCACATTCTCAAAGAAGGTTCCATGCACCAGATATCAGCTGTGCACCAGCTAACTTTGCATGTTACAATGTCTCCGAACGGACCCTCGGGATTCGTTCGGGACCCTACAGAAATAAATCACATATGCTACCAGGCTATTTTCGACATTTCGGACTCAATGGTAACATTAGAATTTTGAAAAAAGATCATTTTAAATACGGAAAAGGTCCTAAAATGCCCTTCACCTATTGAAATTGGTACAAAAATGCCCTCCATCCACCTTTGGGCTCTATAGTGCTCTTCACATCCACCTTTGGGCTCCAAAATGCCCTTCACATCCACCTTTGGGTTCCAAAATTCCCTTTAGTTAACAACCCCAATATTAAATTAAAAAAAAAGTTTCATTAATGATGTGTCAACTTCCCATTGGCCCCTATTTAATTAATTAAAAAATTTAAAAACACCACCCAAAAACTAATAGACCCGATCCAAATTATCTTGAAGTTCTTCTTGTATAAGCTTCGGCGAACTTAATAACTCTTTTGGAATCGACCTATTTAGATAATCTTCTCCTATTCTAATCCTACTAATTGATTGCCACTCACCCAAAGATTTTGGAATTGGGCCAAACAAGTAGCTTCTGAGAGTGATCACTGTCTACAAATTATTGTCGGTACACATGTTTGGAGATAAATTTTCAGTTAATTTATTGGTACTTATATCAAGGGTCTTTAATTTACGGGTTTTGCCTAAACCCATTGAAATATTTCCAATGAGGTTATTTTCCCATAACTGCAATAGTTCCAGTTCTATACACCTCAAAACTAAATTCCTTATCCTAAAATGTAAAACCCATAAAGCTAATTACACACAATCTATTAGAGATCAAGAATTTCTTCATGTAATCCAATAATTCAATTCCTCGATCTAGTTTGAGACTCTTTTTTGCGTATTCGGAGAAATTGAATATGAACCATAGAACCCAAATCCTCATTGAGATCAAGAAACAATCAAATTAGACAAAAACTTAGATAATACTATTCAAATATTTTGGCGTATATTTTCCATAGCAAGATACGAAATCAAATTCAAATCCGAAATCATATAGAAAAAATGCAAAAAAACAAAAAAAATACCCATGTGCAATTTTTAACAAAAATATATTAATCAAGAATAAGTATAACAAATTATTCACCAGATCAAACACGAAAACAATGGGAAAAAGAGTAAAAGAGAAAATGGGTTATTTAATATTTTAATTAATTAAATGGGAACCAATGGAAAGTTGACACGTCATTAATGAAATCTTTTTTTTTAATTTAATATTGGAGTTGTTAAATAGAGGACATTTTGGAACCCAAAGATGGATGTGAAGGGCATTTTGGAGCCCAAAGGTGAATGTGCAGGGCATTATAGAGTCCAAAAGTGGATGGAGGGTATTTTTGTACCATTTTCAATAGGTGAAGGGCATTTTAGGCCCTTTTCCGTTTTCAATAAATTATCTCCCGGGACCCCCTAAAGCTTATTTTAACTAGTTTTCACAATGAGGTTGAAATGCAATATAAAGGTCCCAAACCTGAACCAACCTCGACACTAACCCAAATTCAACATTTTGGATCCAATGGAACTATCCAGATTGCCATCCGGTACTCAAAATATCAAATGTTCACCGATGTCAACTATAGAACTTCAAAGCCTCTAAATACCACAAACTCTCCCAAAAGCCTCCTAAAGGCATTGGGAACCATGCCAACCATCCCCACCCCTCGAAATTAAAATGTAACAACTATTGGGAAGGGCAAAATGGTCAAATCACATAAAAAACAAAATCTTACATATCAGGTCATTACAGTATCCACCACAAAGACTCTAGTGTGTCTCTGAACTAAAAAGCAAAAGAAATACTTGAATCAAAAAAGAGTTGAGGGTAACTATTATGCATGTCGAACTCGACCTCCCAAGTAGCCTCCTCGACGGAATGGTGTCTCCACAGAACCTTAACTACAAGGATATCCCTAGAACGCAATCGTCTAACATCCCTTACTAATATGGAAACTGGCTCCTCAACAAAAATCAACCTCTCATCTAATTGAATCGAGGCCCAACGAAGCATATGAGACTCATTCGGAATATAGCGCTGAAGCATAGATATATGAAACAATGGATGAATGGATGAAAATTCTGGAGGTAAGGCCAACTCATAAGCAATCTCCCCAAACTGTCCGAAGTATCTCAAAAGGTCCAATGTACCTCAGGCTAAGCTTGCCTCTCTTTTCGAACCTTATCACGCCTTTTATGGGTGACACATGAAGGAAAACCCGATCACCAATACCAAACTTCAAGGCACGAAGCTTGTAGTTGGCATAACTATTTTGTCTACTCTGGGCTGTCCGAAGTCTATCTTGAATCACCTAAACTCTATCCAAAGACTCGGAAGCAAGTCAGTACCACAGGGTCTATCCTCGGAAGTCTAAACCAACTAATAGGAGATCAAAAATGCCTACCATACAACGCCTCGAAAGGTGCCATCTCAATACTCGCATGGTAGCTATTATTATAAGCAAACCTCGCTAAGGCTAAATGCTGCTCCCATTGGCCTCCAAAGTCCATAACACATGTGTGGAGCATATCCTCTAAAATTGAATAGTTTGCTCCGACTGTCTGGGGGTGGAAAGTTGTGCTAAGGTCAACCTGAGTACCCAACTCCTTCTGAAATGTCCTCTAGAAGCTAGAAGTGAAAACTGAGCCTCTATCTGAAATAATAGACACGGGTACTCCATGAAGATGAACTATCTCTCGAATACAGATACGAGCCAACCTCTCGGCACTAAAGAAAACCTGAATAGGGATGAAATGAGCTGATTTGGTCAATCGATCCACAATGAACCAGATGTTATCACAACCACGAGACATACTATGCAACCCACTCATAAATTCCGTAGTGATCTGCTCCCACTTCCACTTAGGAATGGGTAATCTCTAAAGCAAACCACCCGGTCTCAAATGCTCGGCCTTTACCTGCTGACAACACAAGTAACGAGCTACAGAGTCCGCTATATCCCTCTTCATACCACCCCACCAGTAATGCTGCTTTAGATTATGATACATCTTGGTCACCCCCTAGATGAATAGAATATCTGGAATAATGCGCCTCCTCCAAAATCAATCTCACCCATCCACCAACTCTCAGCATAAAAACTCGGGCACCAATTCTTAAAATATTATCAGAATCAAGAGACACCGCCTTAACCTCGCAATCAACACCTTATCCTGAATCGCCTATAAATTATCATCATTAAACTGGTGAGCCCGAATCTACTCCATCAAAGAAGATCTAGTATCAACAAATGCTAAAACACGTCTGGGTGTCAAAATGTCAAGCCTACCATCTGATTAGATAAAGATGTAACCTCTAAGGCTAAAGGCCGCTCCTGAGTCAAGAGATAAGCTAAACTCCCTATACTAGTTGACTTCCGGCTCAAGGCATCCGTAACCACATTAGCCTTACTCTGATGATAGAGAATAATGAGGTCATAATCCTTAAGGAACTCAAGCCAATGCCGATGTCTCATATTAAGATCTCACTGGGTGAAGAAGTACTAAAGGCTATGATGATCCGAGAAAATCTCACAACTGACTCCATATAAGTAATGCCTCCACAACCTCAACACAAACATAACGACGACCAACTTCAAATCATGGGTAGGGTAATTTTTCTCACGAGGCTTCAACTAATGAGATGCATAAGCAATCACCTTACCCTCCTGTATCAACACTACACCTAAACTAATGCCAAAAGCATCATAAAACACGGTGAAACCCACACCCTCCTTGGGCAAAGTCAAGATAGGAGCCAAAGTCAACAACTCTTTGAGTTTTTTGAAGCTCACCTCACAAGCATCCGACCACTGAAATACAACCTTTTTCTGGGTCAACTTGATCAAAGAAGTTGCAATAGATGAGAAACCCTCTACAAAATACCTATAATAACCCGTCAAACCAATGAAACTCTAAATCTCCGAAGGACTAGTGGTCCTAGCCCAATCACGAATCGCTGCAATCTTGGACAGATCAACCATAATGCCATTTTTGGTCACTACATGACCCAAAAAAGAGATAGAATCCAACCAAAACTCACACTTGGAGAACTTGGCATACAACTTCTCATCATGCAATCTCTAAAGTACAATCCTTAAGTGTCTCACACGATCGACCTTGTTCTTGGAATAAACCAAGATATCATCTATAAATATAATCAGAAAGGAGTCAAGATACGGTCGAAATACCCGGTTCATCAACTCTATGAATGTCGCAAGGGCATTGGTCAATCCAAAAGACATGACCAAGAACTCGTATTGACCATATCGAGTTCGAAAAGCCATCTTCGGATCATCCAAAGCTCTAATCTTCAACTGGTGATAACTGAATCTCAAATCAATCTTAGAAAACACGGAAGAACCCTGAAGCTAGTCAAAGGGATCATCAATGCGAGGAACAGGACCCTTGTTCTTAACTATCACTTTGTTCAATTGTCGATAGTCAATACACATACGCATAGAACCATCCTTTTTCTTCATAAACAATATAGGAGCACCCCAAGGAGATATACGGGGTCTAATAAACCTCTTACTCAACAAATCCTATAACTGCTCCTTCAACTCCTTCAACTCGGTCGGGGCCATCCTATAGGGGGAAATGGAAATGGGCTTGGTGCGCAGCTCTACATCAATAATAAAATTGATATCATGATCTGGAGGCATACCAGGAAAAATCCATAGAAAACACATCCAAGAACTCGTGAACAACCATAACATAATCCATAGAAGGCGGTGAGGCAACACTAGTATCATAAACATAAGTCAAATAAGACAAGCACCCTCTCTCTACCATGCGGCAAACACATTAAAAAGATATAACTCACTTCAAACCCAAATTAAAAGTACCTTTCCAAGCTAACCTTGGCACACCCAGCATAGCTAAGGACACTATCTCGGCATAACAATCCAAAATATCATTATAGGAAGCTAACCAATCCGTACCCAAGATAACATCAAAATTAACCATATCTAGGATAATCAAGTCTACCTAAGTCTCACGCCCCGCGAAGGTAACTACACAAGATCGGTAAACCGATCCACCACTAAAGAATCTTCTACGGGGTTTTATTCATGAAAAAATATAGCAAGAGGCTCACAGGAAACATCAATACCAGAAGAAAAATATATAGATAAATAGGAGAAGGTAGACCCAGGGTAAAATAACATAGAAGCAAATCTGTAGGAAAATGGGATGATATCTGTAGTAATTGCATCAGAGTCCTCTACCTCAGGTCTCTTAAGTATAGAATAACTCTCACCACGTCCACTCCCGAATTGAGCAACCTCGCATCCACTACCACGAGCTCCCTACCTCTGCTTCGAGCACCTCTAGCACCACTCCTACCATGCTGTGATTACTTTTGATTGCAGAAATAAGAGTAGGGTAAAACTAAAGCTGAGAACTCTGATGGGCAGGATCAAACACACGCCGAGGACAATCTTTAGATAAATGACCAACCTTTTCACAAACAAAGCATCCTTTACGACCTGACTCAATATGAGAGGCACAGATGAACTAGAACAATCACCTTGGGCTAAAAAACCAAAGCTGGAACCACCACTCGCATGACCTGATGCCTGGCTACCTGAAACTGCATAACCTGAAGGCCCACCACCTGATCCTTTTAAAGCGGCCTGAACCGACCTACCATTATACCTATAGGGACCTCAACTCGAGAAATCTCTGCCCCAAAAGGTACAACCGCTAAACTCTCCCTATCGGTGCACCTTCTTGGTACCTTTTTGAGTAACCTGGGTAATAGTCTCGGTCAACTTGGCATGCTTAATAATACTATGAAGAGAAGTCCCTGAAATAACCATCAGGGTAGTAGCCAACTGATAGGAATCATCTAACCCCTTAACAAACTTTTGAATCCTTTCTGGCTCTGTGGAGATACTGGCGCCCACATATCTAGCTAGGGCATAGAAGAGTGCCTTATACTCGGCAATAGACATGGAGATCTACTCCAAATAATCAAACTCTTCACGCATCCGATCTCTCAAACTATATGGCACAAACCTCTCCAATAAGGCCCAAAAAAACTGACCCAAGTCATAGCAGGCAAACCCAAAGGTGTACAATTGGACAGAGACCTCCACCAATCCTTAGCCACATCCGTCAACTAATAGGTAGTATATGCAACTCTGTGAGACTCAAGGGATCCAAGATTATGTAACTTCTCCTGGCAGTCAATCAGAAACTCATATGCATTCTAGCCAATCACCACACTGAACTTGGAAGGAGCCAATCAAATAAACCTCCTAAACCTCTTCTGGTCATCAGAAGACATCTCTGTACTCAAAACAACTGGAGGAATTGTAATTCTGACAGGCAATGAATCCATACATGGGGGTACCATAGATGATGGTTGTACCCCTAAAGTAGGAAAACCATAAGCAGATGCCAATGCAGATGACAGAACACCACTCGAAATCTAAGAAACACCCGGTACACTCAAAGGAACACCATCCAACCGACTCAAAAGATGATGCAACAAATCCTGAAGCACTGGGGTATCAACTGAAACCTGTGGAACCTGAGCTGGTCCCACACCCCTTGTCTGATAGTTATCCCTGGCATACACAACCTCAGGCTCGGGACAGACCTTTCTAGATCTTCCTCTGGCTAGGGAAGATCCTCTTTCCCATCCTCTACCTCTAGGTTGGGCATGACCCATACCTCATCCTTAGACTGGAGCTCTCATATCGGGTGCCGGCTCAGCATCCCTAGTATATCTAGACCTAGTCCTCACCATCTACGCAGAAACAAGTGGAATACAAGTTTAGAACATTGGGTACGAACAACCCGCATGATAAGAAAACAAATTAGAGAAGTTTTTCCTAAAGATATCTTATAGCCTCTCAAAAATAGATATGAACGTCTACATATCTATCTGCGAAATTCTACTAGACATCCTACTCTTACACTTATGAGATTGGTGAATCTAGTGCTCTTATACCAATTTTTCATGACCTAAAAGTCGATGTTATGATGGCACTTATTGCGGCCCAGCCTTGATTAGTAAGCCAATCACCCAACAAGGAAAGAATTTCAAGATAATAAAGGAAAGAAAGCAAACGAGACTCTTAGAGTGAAGTCAAGTCATAGATACATAATAATAATGGAAAACTGAAGGAATGTCATAAACTCCCCAAGTCTGGTATGACAAATGTAAGAGCATCTAAGTACAACATTTGAATCGGGAATACAAAATCTGTCTCTAACATAAATAAGGACAAAATAAAGGATAGGATGAGATCAGGAATCTTCCTCGAACTCTAAAGCGAATCAGTACCTCAAAATCTGATCAACACCGCCCGAACTTAACCACTACGCGTGGTACTCAAATTGGGATCTTCTCCAAAAGGGCACAATAGGGGTGAGTTCGATCCACTTATACTCAGTAGGTATCATAGGCCAAGTGAGAAAAGTAGAGAATAATACAAGTAAAAAAATAATATGAGCACGTCACCTTCAAACAGAAAAGTTCTAAAATAGTAGCTCACATCTCCTCCACTAATAGTTTTAAAATATATACATATTGATAAGGAATGAATAACAACAAATATAACCAAACAAGTACAGAAACTAAATACACGCCAATAATAAGAAAACAACACAAGAATGTGTGTGAAATGCAATGCAATGAAGATGGGATAATGATGAATTATTTAAAAGCCATCACATGACTTTTCGTATACACCTACCGAGCCTCAACGCTCCTAATATAGGACCCATGAGGGGTTCGCAACCCGTATACTACCACCAATGTCAACTTCCCTCTCCGGCTAGTGTTCACGGATCAAGGGTTCTGTAAAGTGTGTCCATCACCTCTCCGGCTATTATTAATGGATCAAGGGTTTTACAACAACAACAACATACCAGTGAATTTCCACCAATTGGGATTTGGGGAGGGTAAAGTGTATACAGTCTATACCACTACCTCAAATGAAGTAGAGAGGTTGTTTTCGATAAACCCCCAGCTCAGAACAGATAACAATAACAAACAAAAATCATAAAAACAAACAATACATGAATACGTGAGCTTAGAATAAACTCAATATAACAATAATCAAGATATCAATTTCTCATTTGGAACCATCGGAAGATTAGTCATGTGAGACATCATTAATATCATATCAAACCCCTAATTTAGGTATTTCTATCATGATAAAGCCAAATAATGCTCAAATAAGGCCTAAAACATGACATAAAACCCCGCACAGGCAACACTCAAAGCATGATATCTGAAGTCATTAATAATAAACATACAATCCCCAACACGGGCACACAACAACAATAATAATGCCAAAATATGATTCCCAAATTAGTCTCCCCAACCCACAACATTCTTTACTTATTCATTAACTACCCAACCAGTCTGAAGAAAGTTAAGTAATAACCTACCTCAAAAATATATAACTACAACATCTACGCGTTAAAAGGAAGCTAATGATACCCATACTGACTATATTCAAATCAGGTCCAAAACGGGTTTCCAAAAATGGGTTCGAAAATAAAAGGGGTAAAACCAAAATTTTATTTTAGAAATACATTTCCCAAGGTTATAGGAGTCTATAGTTTAAAACCCACGCGAAAATGAGTTAAAAACAAGGTCCAAATTAAAGAAAAACTATTTTTAAGCTTTACTGTAAAAATCCTCAAAATCCATTTGAAATCAAGATTGAAAGATGTTCTCGAAGACCTAATCCATTGAAAATAGTGAAAAGATGAGTTTAGAGATTATCCAAGCTCAAATGGTGAAGAAACCCTACAAATCACCCAAAATTCGATGCTTTGAGGTCCAAAAATGGTGGAATTCACGAAAATAAGGTATTTTTATTGTTCTGTGAACAGTACCTTGCAATCGTAGGCCCCACATCGTGACCGCGAGGGTCAATGTTGACTCAACCAAAAGTTTGGCCTTTGCATTTGCGACAACCTCATCACGTCTGTGAAGAAGGACCGATCGACTCGGACCCAACTATCCTTCGCGACCGTGACCATTACCCTTGCAATTGCAATGAAGGAATAATGCCTTAGCTACGTTTGTGGCCGGTGGCTCGCGTTCGCGAAGAAGGTTTCATGCACCAGATTATCAGCTGTGCACCAGCTGACTTTGCATTTTATAGTGACTCCGAATAGACTCTCGATATTAGTTTGGGACCCAATAGAAATAAACCATATATGCTACCATGCTATTTCGACGTTCCGGACTCAATGAAAATGTCAAATTTTCAAAAAAGGATCGTTTTCAACAAATTAGCTCTCGGGACCCCCTAAAACTTATTTTAACTAGTTTCCACAACGAGGTCGAAATGCAATATAAATGTACCAAACCTGAACCAACCTTGCCACTAACTCAAATTTGACATTTCAAATTCGATGGAACTGTCCAAATCGTCATTCGGTACTCAAAACATCAAATGTTGACCGAAGTTTACTATAATACTATTAAAGCCTCTAAAAATACAATCTCTCCAAAAATCCTCTCGAAGTAATTGGAAACTGTGCTAACCATCCCCACACCTTGAAATCAATATGTAGCAACTACGGAGAAGGAAAAAATAGTCAAATCACATAAAAACAGAATCTCACATATCAGGTCATTACAATATTCATTAAACTTGGACTAGTATTTCGTGCAAATAATAATTGATTGAGTTGCTTTTATACTGATTTGAGGTGTTTGAGTACTGTTGGATTGTGTTATATCCATATTACTATTGTTTAACAGTTAGCCTAAGTGTGGCCTTCTTGTAGCAGGGTCATGTGAGTGGTATTAATTAGATTAAAATTTAGGTGGTTTCTCGCCAACATGTGTTTTAATACTCGCGTCTATTTTTTATGCATTTTTATGTGCAAGTTCTGAGTCTGAAACTCAGGATCATTGATTTATCCTCATTTAGAGTTGAGTTATTGAGATTGGAATTAAGTAGTTGCTTGGCTCATTCGCAACATTCTCGGATCTCTTCTATTTTTATTACTTTTTTCGTTCTTTTTCATTGTATTTGAGACATTTCAGACTCTTGTTGTATTGATACTACTCTTAGAGGTTTGTACTTGATGGTATTCAATTCTTGGGGGTGGTGGTGGTGGTGATGTTCTCGTACTCGTTTATCGAATTGTCTATGTTTGTATTGTGATTTATTATTACTTTGTTCCTTCCACATAATTACTTGGTTGTTACTGTTAAGTGTTGGGTTGTCTTACCTATCGGTGGGTTGGATAGGTGTCATCACTCTCCTCCATTTTGAGGACATGACATACCCACATGGTATATACCATATATTTATAAGATATCATAGAAGATTAATTCATTCCTTCAAAAAAGCCCTCCAGTTCATTATGATATTCATGTGATATATATCATATACTGACAATATATTATATATAAATGGTTCTTCTTCAAAATAAACACTCATTAGTCCTTCATGATACCAGTATGATATATCAATAAGGTATCATAAAGGACATGTTCATTTCTTTAAAATATTATTCTTTTATAAAATATAAAAATAGAGTTTAAGCATAATTTCAATATTTTAATTTTTATATCATATTTGGTAAGTTGTACTTATGAGAAAATAGTGTCCTTTTACATATGATTTTTGCTTTTATTTGTAAAAGAGAGAAAATTTATAAGCCATATTTTTATTAATTTAAATATAATAAATAAACTAGTGACTTTAATATTTTTCTTAATTACTCCTTGTTGTAGTCTACTAATTTAGTTTTTCTATATCATTATTAGTTTTAAAAAATTAAATAGTATATTTATTTTTATATTTAAAGAATTAAAAAGACAGCAAGACATTAAAAAACAAAGATGGATATGCATGTTACGATCCAAAATAGAGTCCGTGATGACAACTGTCACACCTTCCGGTACAAGTAAGCCTATTCCAACCCAAAGTCAATGTTCAAAGTAAATTAGAAGTGGAAGAAGAAGAAGAATGGAAATAATCCCAAATGATATAAAAGAAGCATAATCTCAATGATACATTCCAGGTCTGGTTGTCACTAGTACAAGCCTCTAATACAAATATGATCAAATAATCTAAAGTATCTTAAATGTAAAATAAGCATAAGATAAGATAAAGAGAGATCCGGGGAAGCTCTGAGACCCATCAGGCGCTACCTCAATATCCGTAAAGCCAAAACGAAGAGAACACAATCTATGCTTCACTACTAGAATCAATACCTACACAGGGTGCAGAAAAAGAAAAGAAAAAGCAAGGGTGAGTACGAAATATGTGTACTCAGTAAGCATTGTCGATAGCCAACACAAATCCAAAGTGATGGGGAGGACCACCACACCAACCATCCAATTTACCCCAAATAAACCTGCACTCAGAATAGTGATAGCATGTCCTAGCAGATAGCACATTTATCAAGATATTCAAATCAGTCTATTTAAGGTAGGCAGGTACAAGTTCAAGATCAACGACGATAGAGATGATTCACATCAAAAGAGAATCTCACTAACACAGTATATGATATCCACTCACCATTTCAAACCAACAAACTAGGGTAAGGAAGAGGAGGTGCATATCCCACAAATACTAGATGTGACACAACAGTCTCAATGAATCAAGCTATAACAATATCCCACGTCTCATAATATCTCAACCACCAAACCACCCAAGAAAAGGTACAATGCAATGTAATGTAGTGATATGAGATGAAAAATACAAAATATCACAAAGAAGATTCAATCACGATAATACAATACAAAAAGAAATAGTCAGATGCAATATCAATCATACAAGGAAATGCAATGCAAGTGATGCAATACAATGGAATGATAACGATGTAATGTCTCAATGTCACCTCGTATACACCTTCCGACCATAAGCTTCCAGGATAGGACCCATGGGGGTTCGCAATCCATATACTATGACAATGTTATCAATCATCCTTACCGGCACATCCCTCAATCAAGGTGTTTAATAAAGTGTCTCATTTTCTTTCAAAATTAGTGTTTCTCAGTGGTAACAATTCCATGAATATGAATGAATGGAATGAGGATGTATGCTCATAACCAAATCAATATCATGTAATGAGTTATCTCAACAGTAGTATAAACGAGCTTAAATATCCCCAAATATCAATAGATCATGATATAAGTCATCGTATGGCACCACTGTAGTAAAGAGTCATGTGAGACATCAATAATATTACTCCAAGTCCCTCTATCCGGTGTCACAATAATGATAAAGGCAATAATGCACAAATAAGGCCAATAATATCAATTCAAGCCCCCACTCGGGCATCACGATAATGATAAGGCAAATAATCCTCAGTAAGGCTAATAATATCAATTCAAGCCCCCACTCGAGCATCATGATAATGATTACAATCCAAATGATGTAGTATAGAGAACTAACCCGAAACCTAACTCATTTCATACGATAAGATCCATCTTTCTCAATCATAACACATATTAGACTAAATTACTAAAAGAAGAACGATACTAGTTAACAATATTCCCTAAGGTTCACCTTCATTCGCTTACCTAATAACTAAGCCAAGATTTCTTTTCTTAACTACTTGGATATACCATCATCCGATATACCCTAAAAGATTACTAAGCTCTTATAGTTACATCAACTATTACAAATCTATCTATACCCTAAGTGAACACTAAATCCCAATTACTCCATCTAAATCCACTAAACAAGATTTAAGCTCTTAAATTGTCATGACCCAAACTCGTAGTGAGTGGTAGCCACACTAACTCCCTGGTGGGAGAACCAACTAACCCAAACCATCAACCCAACACTTAGCCAAAAATAAGGCAGCTATCTATTTCTCCATTAAATAAAATAATGTCTCCAATATTCTAAACAATAATCAATGCGGAAATTAATAAACTTAACAAATCCTCTAGAACCTAAAAGTCATTGTACCAAAACACTAATAAATATCAATAAATGGGTTCAACCCAAAACAACTGGAAATGAATAAGTCCGAAATAATGGACCAAAAATTGAATGAAGAACTCATGGCAGCTCGAAAGATGCAGTTCATTCTTGAGTTTGAACACTATCTAAATCTTATCTGAGGTCTTGAAATAGTCAGTAGAATATGTTCTGCACTCAATAAAAAGAAGAGCACGTGTAGTATCAGTACACAAGAAAACAACTGTGTACTAGTAGGGTCATCGGCCAACCCAAAATGAGAAGTATGAACACATAACCATAACTTAGTAAAACAAGACATCCATGAACACCTACCATGTAACATTACCTCAAGATCATACCTCTTAACCTTATTCAACAACATTATGGAGTTTAGTCATTATAAGTCAACATGGATAACAAGCCAACCCAAAACCATGACTACCAACAAGACTCCAAGTTAACAACCATGACTCAGACAATTATATCAACCATGTCTAAGTTGCACAAGTAAATTGTAATGACCCTCTTGGTCATTATGTAAAAGTCTTATGTTCCAAAATTTCATTTCTAAATTCGGGTGAGGGGTAGTCTTGAAAAATTTGGAAATAATTTAGAATGGCTTGGTGGGAACATCATTGATTTCTAGTTAGATAAGGTGATAATAAACCCGTAGGATTTTATGAAACTGAATTTGGATAGTAGAACTCCCGAAATTGACCTTAGAGTAAAGGGCATTGTTCAAAATGTCTCGGGATTAAGGTGTACTGTAAAAAGTGGAATTTTTAGGTGAAGACGGACATTCTGTCCCATTAACACCACTATAGTACAATAATTACCGCTATAGCGGTGGTTAAAAGTGGTCAAGGCCACTATAGCAGTGGTCTACCGCTATAGTGGTACCACTATAGCGGTCACGTACCGCTATAGCGGTAAAAATGTCATATTTAAAGGATAAAACCCCCAAAATAGATTATTATTTCATAAACTCATTTTGGGGAAAGAGAAAGATAATTTAGGGCAAAAAACACCGATTTACCTCCGTTTAACTTCGTTAAGGTAAGGAATTCACTCTCTTTAACTTGTAATTACTTCTTGATCCTTAGAAGACATAAGTTACGGATTTCGAGGAGGGTTTTAGGGAGGATTTTAGTATGTTTGCTGGTGCAAGGGTGAAATTGAGCATTAGGTTAATGGATTTTGTTTATTAACCATGAAATTGGCCTTGCATTCAGTTAATTCAATAATCATTCCATGAAATTGGTAGTTTTAGGTGAATTTCGGGGGAAATAGCCCTAGAACGATTAAGAAATGATTATGAATTGACCTTAGGGGGTTAGGGGTGGCTCATAACCCTTACCATGTTAGGTTATTTCATTAATGCAATATTTGTATGCATATTTTAGACCACGAGCAAGAGGAAGGGCACAGAAGGGCAAAGCTCAGGCTTTGACTTGTGCAAACTTGGTTTGAGGTAGGTGATGGGGTGTATTTAATCCATATTATGCTATGTGTGAATATTAACTACTCTATAGTATGATTGGTTAATCCGTGTGGTGTGCTTGGTCATTGAAATATTTATTTGTTTTATAACTTGGCCTTCTATATTGTATATTATTGAGTGTTTCGGCATTTGAGATGTTCTCACAGGTTATTCAGATTAAGGGTTACAAGCATTGATGTCTGGGTTTAGTACATGGACGACAATTTTCCCCTGCAGGTCATAGCTAGAGGGTGGGTATATAACCCTTAGCATATATGTATGGGTTTTCAAGGTATGTATTAGTATGACGGTTTCTTGAGTGAACCGGAGGATTTATATTGTTGTATTTGTCCTTATTTGGTTGTCTTGGAATGAACTGTATATTATTGCCTAAATGAAACTTTTTGACTTGTTGGCTTGTCTCTTGAGTGCTACTTGTATATATATATGTTTTATGTTTGATGTGTAAGCATGTGTTAGCTAATGGTACTGTATTTTTGTTAAATGTCCATATTTCTATCTTGTGTTATTCAAATGATCCTGCCAGTACACCGTGGTTTATTGTGTACTGATACTATAACTGTATTTATTTCTGTGAGTACAACATATATTCCAGTGGATTCATTGAGATCTTACTTGTGATTTCATCAGTCGATTTTGGATTTTATGGTGAGCAGCATTTTCGGGCAACCATGAAATCTCTCCTATTTAGAAAATGTCCCTTGTTTGGACTTGTTACTTTCATTTTGTTTTTACAGTTGCATCCCCTATCTAGGAGGTAAAGACGACTTTTGGGTCCTAGGGTAGTTATGTTTAAGTACAATATTTCCGCTTCTGTTGTACTTACATTTTAATGCTAGTTGGATTATTATTTGCTAGATTTGTTAGCTTACTATCATTTAAGTGTGAACCTTAAGATGACGATTGAGTTTATTGGTTCTCCCACTGACTGAGTAGTGTGAGTGCTACTCATTACGAGTTTGGGTCATGACCAACTTGGTATCAGATCGTAGGCTTCGTCAATTTCGTTGTACCAAAATGGGTCTAGTAGAGTCGTGCAGTAACGTATGGAGACTTCGTACTTTTCTTCGAGAGGCTATAACACTTTAGAAAATCTATCTTTCTTGCTTCTTTCGTGTTATGACTTGATTCCAATTGGTATCTGGTGATCTAAATTGGTATCTGATCCTTTACTCTTTTGTCTGCTGATGGTGAATACTAGGTCAAATGGAAATCGAGCATCAGCCCCAGCACCGGCCACTCCAGTTGAGTAGCCAGCCATAAAGAGTAGGGGTCAAGTAAGAGAGAGAGAGAGGAAGGAGAGGATGGGGCCACACCCACTCGAGATTTAGCTCATGCAGTTGCTGGTCAGTCTAATGAGAGGGTAGCATCCCTTCCCCCACCCTAGGATCATTTTAAGGAGAGGGAAGTAGCAGAGGAGTAGGAGTGGAGCTCGAGATGGCGGCACCAGTTGGGGTTGCAGCTCAACCTGCTATGTTTGTTGAGGTTATTTAGCAAGTGTTGGCTTTTTTGAGTGGGTTGGCAGGGCCTGGAGCCACCCCCACTGTTTTAGCTTAGCAGGCTCTAGTTTTGCATCCTAGTATTGCAATGGCTCCTAGGATGGATAAGACTTCGGGCACGAATATTTTTTCTCATCCGATTTTGGGTTCTGTGATGACTGGTACTGAACATGACCTACTGACTAAGTTCTTGAAGATGAAACCTCCTACATTTTAGGGTACATAATCTGAGGATGATTTTGAGTTTATTTTTGATTGCTAAGAGAGGTTGCACAAGATGGGTATTGTGAAGCAGCATGGGGTTGAGTTTGTGACATTTTTGCTGGAGAAAGATGCTAAGCAGTGCTGAAGAGCATATGTTGAGTATCGATCCCCTGTTTTGCCTCCTTTGACTTGGGAGCAGTTTTATGCTCTGTTTTTGGATAAGTATGTACCTCTTACCCTCCGTTATTGCAAGAAGGATGAGTTCTTGGCTTTGGAGCAGGGTGATATGTCAGTTACAGCTTATACGACTAAGTTTCATGCCTTGTCTCATTATGCCACTCTACTGTTCACTACGAAGAAAGAAAGGATTTAGCTCTTTATTAAGGAGTTGAACTATGACCTTTAGGTGTTGACTGTGCAAATGACTTCTACGGGAAAGGGGTTTAATGAGGTGTCAGATTATATGAAGATGTTGAAAGGTGTGGCGCAGGTGGGACAAGCTAAGATGTTAGCCAAGAAGTCTCGACATGATGAGAATTTCAATGGATCCTATTTTAAGAGCCAACAGGCCTTTTTAGCTTGCTCTATTCAGTCAGCTATGCTAGTTTCTACTGTGATACCAGATAAAGGACCTTTTCAAACTCAGGTTGTTAGAGGCCAATGGGCTTCTTATTCTTATGTCAGTCGTCCTTCTCTAGGGCATGGGTGTTACTATTGTGGTGTTGTTGGTAATTTTAAGAGGGAGTGTTTGATGAGACAGGTGAATGGCCAGACACAGCAACAGGCTCAAACAGTGGTTCCAACAAGTAGAGAAGGGGGAATGGTAGGGGTTCATGAGGTGGATGGGGAAATCAAGCAGGTAGTCGTGGTAACGAAGGCGCAGGAGCGTAGTCAGGTAGAGAGTTAGCTCAGATTGATGACAAACCATTGTTATCTATTTTTGGGAAAGACTGATAGTGATGCTTATGATGCAGTGATCACAACTACTATTTCTATTGGTGACCTGATGGCTTTTGTCATATTTGATCCAGGGTCCACTTATTCTTATGTGTCTGTTTAGTTTGCTATGGGTCTGAGTTTGGTTTGTGATATTCTTGACTATCGTGTGCATGTGTCTACTCCGGTTGGGAAGTCTGTGGTAGTTACCCATGTTTATCGATCTTGTCCTATTTTTCTTGTGGGTTTTCATACTTGGGTAGACTTAATTATCTTGGATATGTTGGACTTTGATATAATCTTGGGTATGACCTGATTATCTCTGTATCATGCTGTTTTAAATTGTAATGCTAAAACAGTGACTCTAGATATACCTGAGATGGAGGAATTAGAGTGGGAAGGAGTGTATAAGGCCAAAATGGTAAAAATGATATCATATGTCTGGGCTAGGAGGCTAGTAGGGAAGGGTTATTCAGTATTTTTAGCTCATCTTCGAGATGCGGTGCGGGATCCCATTCTATTGAGTCAGTTTTGGTAGTTTTTGAGTTCCAAGATGTGTTCCCTTCGAATTTATCGGGTATGCCTCCAAATAGGGATATTGAATTCTATATTGACTTAGAGCCGAGCGCTCGCCCTATATCTATTTCACCATATCAAATGGCTCCTACAGATTTGAGGAACTCAAGGCTCAGTTATAGGAACTGCTTGATAAGGGTTTTATTCATCGAAGTCCTTTACCTTGGGGCACTTCGATTCTTTTTGTTAAGAAAAAAGATAGTAGAATAAGGATGTGCATCGACTACAGGTAGTTGAATAAGGTCACCATATAAAATAAATATCCTTTGCCTCGTATAGATGACTTGTTTGATCAGCTAAAGGGTGCTACAGTCTTCTCTAAGATTGATTTACGGTCGGGTTATCATCAGTTAAAGATTAGACTGGAGGATATTCCAAAGACGACATTTAGAACTCGGTATGGCCATTACAAGTTTGTAGTAATGTCTTTTGGATTGACTATTGCACCTGCAGCTTTCATGAGTTTGATGAATGGCATCTTTAAATTCTTCTTGGATTTCTTCGTTATTGTGTTCATTGATGATATTCTTGTGTACTCCAAGTCTAAGGAAGAGCATACATGCCATCTCTGTATAGTTTTGGGAATTCTGAGGGAAAAGTGGTTGTATGCTAAGTTATCAAAATGTGAATTTTAGCTTTCTTCTATTGCCTTCTTGTGGCACGTGGTTTTGGAGAAGGGAGTAATGGTGGACCCTCAAAAAATCAAAGTAGTTAAGGGTTGGATTTGGCCTAGTTCAGTGATCGAGGTAAGGAGTTTTGTGGGTCTTGCCAGTTATTATCACAAGTTTGTCAAGAACTTTGCATCCATTACAACTCATTTGACCAGGTTGACTCAAAAAGAGGTATCGTTTGTTTGGTCAAACCAGTATGAAGATAGCTTGCAAAAGCTCAAGACGCTTTTGACTGCATCACCTATTATTTCGCTGCTGGTTGAAGGAATTACCCAACCCATGATTTGGAGTTGGCAGCGATAGTCTTTACTTTGAAGATTTAGAGACACTATCTTTATGGAGTCAAGTGTAAGGTCTTTACCGGCCATCGTAGTTTGCAACATGTGTTTACTCAATAGGATTTGAATCAAAGGCAGAGACGGTGGATAGAATTATTAAAGGACTATGATGTGACCATTAAGTATCATCTGGGTAAGGCTAATATGGTGGCAGATGTATTGAGCCGAAGGGCCATAAGTATGGGCAGCTTGTCATAAGTATGGACATCTTGTCATTCTTGAGAGTGTCCAGAAGACCATTAGCTAGAGAGTTTCAGACTCTAGCATCCTTAGAGTCTCACAGAATGGTAGAGAGACGTCTGTACTTTTCTTCGGGAGGCTATACGACATTAGGAAATCTGTCTTTCTTTCTTCTTTCATGCTATGACTTGATTCCAATTGGTATTTGGTGATCCAAATTGGTATTTGATCCTTCACTCTTTTGTCTGTTGATGGTGAATAGTAGGTTAAACGAAACCCGAGCAACAACCCCAACATCGGCCGCTCTAGTTGAGGATCCAGCCGTAAGAGGAAGGGGACAAGTGAGGGGGAAA
Source organism: Capsicum rhomboideum (assembly GCA_031232105.1). NCBI lineage: Eukaryota > Viridiplantae > Streptophyta > Magnoliopsida > Solanales > Solanaceae > Capsicum > Capsicum rhomboideum. The sequence continues at coordinate 44,639,503 of CP124717.1, read as the reverse complement.
GAAAGAAGAGGACGGGGATGAGCCACACCCGCCAGGGGTGGAGCTCACGCAATTGCTGGTTAGGCTAATGAGAGGGCAGAATCCCCTCCCCCACCCTAGGATTATTTTGAGGAGAGGGAAGTAGCAGAGGAGCAGGAGATAGAGCCTAAAGTGGCAGTACTAGTTGGGGTTGCAGCTCTACCTCCCATGTTTTCTGAGGTTATTTAGCAAGTGTTGGATTTTCTGAGAGGGTTGCCAGGGACGGGAGCCACCCCCACTGTTCCAGCTTATCAGGCTCCAATTGTGCACCCTACTGTTGCTATGGCTCCTAGGATAGATGAGACTTCGAGCACAAATGTTTTTTCTCATTCGATTTTGGGTTCGATGATGACTGGTATTGAACATGACCTGTCGACTATGTTCTTGAAGATGAAGCCTCTTACGTTTTAGGGTACAAAATTTGAGGATGCTTTTGAGTTTATTATTAATTGCTATGAGAGGCTGCATAAGATGGGTATTATGAAGCAGCATGGGGTTGAGTTTGTGACCTTTTTGCTGGAGAAAGATGCTAAAAAGTGGTGGAGAGCATATGTTAAGTGTTGGTCACCTGTTTTGCCTCCTTTGACTTGGGAAAAGTTTCATGCTCTTTTTTTAGATAAGTATGTACCTCGTGCCCTCCGTGATTGCAAGAAGGATGAGTTTTTGTCTTTAGAATAGGGTGATATGTTAGTTGCAGCTTATGAGGCTAAGTTTATGCCTTGTCTCGTTATGCCTCTCCGTTGTTGACTATGGAGGAAGAAAGGATTAGGCTCTTTGTTAAGGGGTTGAACTATGACCTTCAGGTGTTGACTGTGCAAATGACTTCTTCGAGAAAGGAGTTTAATGATGTGTCAGATTAAGTTGGAAGGTGTGGCACAGGCGGGACAGGCTAAGATGTTAGCCAAGAAGTCTCAAAATATTGGGAATTTCAGTGGATCCTATTGTAACGGCCAACAGGCTTTTTCTGCTCACCCTATTTAGTCAGCTATGCTAGCTTCTACTGTGATACCAGCTAATGGACCTTCTCAGACTTAGGTTTTTAGAGGCCAAGGGGCTTTTTACTCTTCTGCCAGTTGTCCTTCTCTGGAGCGTGGGTGTTACTATCTTGGTGCTGCTGGTCATTTTACTATGGAGTGTCTTGTGAGACAGGTGAATAGCTAGACACAACAGCAGGCTCAGACAGTGGTTCCAACATGTAGATTGGGGAGAAATGGTAGGGGTCATCCGCAGGGTATATAGGGAAATCATGCAGGTGTTCGTGGTAATGGCAGCGTAGGAGCGCAGTCGGGTAGAGAGTTTGCTCAGCTTGATGATCAGGCCCATTGTTATGCATTTTTAGGAATGACTGATGTCGAGGCTTCTGATGTAGTGATCACAGGTACTATTTTTATCGATGACCGGATAGATTCTATCTTATTTGATCTGGGGTCCACTTATTCTTATATGTCTGTTCAGTTTGCTATGGGTCTGAGTCTGGTTTGTGATATTGTTAACCATCTTTTGCATGTGTCTTACTCCGATTGGGAAGTCTGTAGTAGTTACCCATGTTTATCTGTCTTGTCCTATTTTGTTTGTGGGTTTTCAGACTTGGATAGACTTAGTTATCTTGGATATGTTGGACTTTGATATAATCTTAGGTATGACCTAGTTATCTCTGTATCATGTTGTTTTAAATTGTAATGCTAAAACAGTTACTCTAGCTATACCTGGGATGAAATAACTAGAGTGGGAGGGAGTGTATAAGTCCAAAATGGTAAGAATGATATCATATGTCTGGTCTAGGAGGCTAGTAGGGAAGGAGTGTTCAATATTTTTAGCTCATCTTTAAGATGCGGGTGCGGGGTCTCCTTCTATTGAGTTAATTTTGGTAGTTTTTGAGTTCCAGGATGTGTTTCCTTTGGATTTACCGGGTATGCCTCCGGATAGGGATATTGACTTCTATATTGACTTAGAGCCGGGTACTCTCCCTATATCTATTCCACCATATTGAATGGCTCTTACAGAGTTGAGGGAACGCAAGGTTCAGTTGTAGGACCTGCTTGATAAGGGTTTTACTCATCCAAGTGCTTCGCCTTGGGGCGCTCCGATTCTTTTTGTTAAGAAAAATGATGGTAGCATGAGGATGTGCATCGACTTCAGGCAATTGAAGAAGGTCACTATCCAAAAGAAATATCCTTTTCCTCGTATAGATGACTTGTTTGATCAGCTATAGGGTGCAATAGTCTGCTCAAAGATTGATTTGCAGTTGGGTTATTATCAGTTAAAGATTAGATCAAAGGATATTCCAAAAATGGACTTTTGAACTCGGTATGGCCATTATGAGTTTCTAGTAATGTGTTTTGGATTGAATAATGCACCTGTAACTTTCATGAGTTTGATGAATGGCATCTTTAAATCCTTTTTGGATTCCTTCATTATTATGTTCATTGATGATATTCTTGTATACTCCAAGACTAAGGAAGAGCATACAGGCCATCTCCATATAGTTATAGGAATTCTAAGGGAAAAGCCATTGTTTACTAAGTTCTCCAAATGTGAATTCTGGATTTCTTTTATTGCCTTCTTGGGGCATGTGGTTTTGGAAAAGGGAGTAATGGTGGATCCTTAGAAAATCGAAGCAGTTAAGGGTTGGATTTGGCCTAGTTCAGTGACTGAGGTAAGGAGTTTTGTGGGTTTTTCCAGTTATTATCACAGATTCATCAAGAACTTTGCATCCATTGCAACTCATTTGACCAAGTTAACTCAAAAGGAGGTGTCGTTTGTTTGGTTCGACCAGTGTGAAGAGAGCTTTCAAAAGTTCAAGACACTTTTTACTATAACACCTATTCTTCGCTGCCGATTGAAGGTAAGGATTTCATTGTGTTTTGTGATGCTTCACTTTTTGGTTTGGGTGCTGTGTTGATGCAGGATAAGAATGTGATTGCATATGCTTTGAGACAGTTGAAGCCTCATGACAGAAATTACCCAGCCCATGATTTTGAGTTGGCAGCGGAAGTCTTTTCTTTGAAGATTTGGAGACACTATCTTTATGGAGTCAAGTATGAGGTCTTCACCGACCATCGTAGTCTGCAACACGTGTTTACTCAAAGGGATTTGAATCTAAGGCAGAGACGGTGGATAAAATTATTAAAGGACTATGATGTAGCCATTTAGTATCATCCTAATAAGGCTAATGTGGTGAAAGATGCATTGAGCCGAAAGGGCGTAAGTATGGGCAACTTGTCATTCTTGAGAGTGTCCAGAAGACCATTAGTTAGAGAGTTTTTGACTCTAGCATCATTGAGCATACAGTTTGGGGTCTCGAACAGGGGTGGAATAATGGCTAGTGTTGAGTTAAAATTAGCCTTTGTGGAGCAGATTAAGGCCAAACAGTTCGAAGATAAGAAGTTAAAGGCACTCCAAAAAAAGATAGTGAGCGGGGAGGGGCCGGACGCCACCCTCGATGATGGAGAGGTGTTGTGGTTTAAAGGAAGGTTATGTGTTCCTCAGGTTGGTGACTTGATCAGTGATATACTTTTAGAGGCTCATGGTTTGCATTATTTTATTCATCCAGGCACGACCAAGATGTACCATGACTTGAGACAGCTTTGTTGGTGGCTGGGGATGAAGTGGGACATAGTGGATTATATTCCAAGTATCATAACTATCAACAGGTGAAGTATGAACTGTAAAGGCCTGCGGGATTACTTCATAGGATGCCTATGCCAATGTGGAAATGGGAGCATATTGCCATAGATTTTGTGGTAGGGCTCCCTAAGACTTTGGGAAAGTATGACTCCATTTGGGTGATAGTTGACCAGTTAATGAAATCAACTTATTTCTTGCCAGTTCGAGTAGATTACACCTCGCAATAGTTGGCAAGGATATATATTAAGGATATTGTCAGGCTTCATGGGGTGCCACTTTCTATCATTTCTGACAGGGATGCAAAGTCTGCTTACAAATTTTTGAATAGGTTGCATGAGGAGTTGGGCACCAAGCTTACTTTTAGCATGGCCTTTTATCTTTAGAGCGATGGTCAGTCAGATAGGACAATTCAGGTGCTATAGGATATGTTGAGAGCCTGCGTAATTGATTTTAGTGGTCATTGGGACCAGTTCCTTCCATTGTGTGAGTTTTCATACAACAATGGTTATTACTCCAGCATTGATATGGCTCCGTTTGAGGCACTTTATGGGAGAAAGTGCGGGTCACTTATTGGATGGCTTGAGGCGGGAGATATAAAACCTTTGGCACCAACTTGGTGAAAGAGGCTTAGGAAAAGGCAAAATTTATTCATACTAAGATGTTGGTTGCCCAAAGTAGACAGAAAAAGTATGCAGACCGAAAGGTGAGGGACATTTACTTCAAGGTCGGGGATCAAGTGTTGCTCAAGGTGTCTCCTATGAAGGGAGTCATGAGGTTTTCAAAAAAGGGCAAGCTCAGCCCTCGATACATTGGTCCCTTCATGGTCCTTGAGGAAGTGGGTCCAGTTGCGTATAGATTAGCCCTATCACCGGCTTTGTCAGGGGTTCATCTAGTCTTCTATGTTTCTATGTTGAAAATGTACCATGGGGATGAATATTACGTTATTAAGTAGGATTCAGTGCTTTTGGACAAGGTCAAGACTTATGAGAAGGAATCGATAACGATAATTAATCGTGATGTTCGTAAGTTGAGAATGAAGGAAATTCTTTTGGTGAAGGTTCGGTGGAAGCATCGTTTGGTTAAGGAATCCACTTGGGATATCGATAAATATATGCGAGATAAGTACCCTCAGTTGTTCAAGGATATAGGTACTCTTTTCCTTTCTTATTCTGGGCTATTTTTCTAGTTTGATAATTCGGTGACGAACGATGGGTAAATTGGTATCTGTTGTAATGACCCTCTTCGTGGTCATTATGTAAAAGTCTTATGTTCCATATTTCATGTCTAAATTTTTTATGGTTTGAAAGTTGCAAATTTCAGACTAGGCTAGTTTTGCTTCATTACGGGCTAAGGGTAGTCTTGGAAATTCTGGGAATAATTTAGACCGGCTTGGAGGGAACTATATTGATTTCTAGTTACCTAAGGCTATAAGAAACCCGTAGGATTTTGCAAAACTGAATTTGGGTTAGTAAAACTCCCGAAATTGATCTTACCATAAAGGGCATTTTTCAAAATATCCCGGGATCAAGGTGTGTTGTAAGAAGTGGGATTTTTGGGTGAAGACGAACATTCTGTCCCATTGAAACTGCTATAGAGGGTGACACACCTCTATAGAAGTGACTGCTATAGCAAAATAATTACCACTATAGCGGTAAAAACCGCAGATTTAAAGGGTAAAACCCCCAAAATAGCTTATTGTTTTATAAACTCATTTTGGGGTTGAGGGTGGATCATAACCCTCACCATGTTAGGTCATTTTGTTAATACAATGTTTGTATGCATGTTTTAGACCACGAGTAAGCGGAAAGGGCACAGAAGGACAAAACTCAGGCTTAGAGTTGTGCAAGCTTGGTTCGAGGTAGGTGATGAGGTATATTTAATCCATATTGTCTTATATGTGCATACTAAATACTCTGTAGTGTGATTTGTTAATCCGTGTGGTGTGCTTGGTCATTGAAATGTTTACTTATTTTATGACTTGGCCTTCTATATTGTATATTGTGGAGTGTTTTGGCATTTGAGACGTTCTTACAGGTTATTCGAATTAAGAGTTACAGGCATTCATGTATGGGTTTAGCACATGGTTGGTAATTTTACGCTACAGGTTATAGCTAGAGGGTGGGTATATAACTCTTAGCATGTATGTACAAGTTTTCAAGGTATGTATTAGTATGACGGTTTCTTGAGTGAACCGGAGGATTTATATTGTTGTGTTTGTCCTTATTTGGTTGTCTTGGAATGAGTTGCATATTATTGCCTAAATGACACTTTTTGACTTGTTGGTTTGTCTCTTGAGTGCTACTAGTACATATATGGTGTATGTTTGATGTGTAAGCATGTGTTAGCTAATGGTACTGCATTTTGGTTAAATGTCTATATTTTCATCTTGGGTTATTCAAATGATCCTGCCAGTATAGTGGTTTATTGGTGTACTGATACTACACCTGCATTTTACTTCTATGAGTGCAACACATATTCCAGCAGATTCATCGAGACCTAGTTTGTGATTTCAGCAGGATTTTGAATTTCAGGGTGAGCAGCATTTTTGAGCTACCATGAGATCTCTCCTATTTAGACAGTGTCTCTTGTTTGGACTTGTTACTTTCATTTCGTTTTTGGGGTTGCATCCCCTCTCTTGATATTCTTAGATGTTTTGGTACAGACGACTTTTGGGTCGTAGGATTGTTATGTTTAAGTACAATATTTCCGCTTCAGTTGTACTTACATTTTTATGCTAGTTGGATTATTATTGTTGTATTAGTTAGCTTACTGTCTTTTAAGTGTGAACCTTAATATGATGATTGGGTTTGTTGGTTCTCCCACCGGGTGAGTAGTGTGGGTGCCACTCACGACGGATTTGGTTCGTGACATAAATAGACAATGTAGAGTTATGCCACAACTTACAATTAGCCCGAACCACTTAAGGATCCATAAGAACAACGACAATGAAAATTATCATGCAACTCGATTTACATAAAGAAACCACCTCTAGAAAATAAGCACATAAACTCGGTTCACTCAAGGAACCGATATACCAATTCAACGCTTAAGCCCGGTTCACTCAAGAAACCACTATAATAGTAAACGCATAATCCCCAGTTCACTCAAGGAACCGTCACACTCATATGTATCTTGTACATATATGCTATGGGTCTTATGGTCACCCACTAGCCATGACCTGGAGGGGACGAACTCTTGTCCATGTTCCAAAGCTCAGACATCTAGTGTCTGCCAACTTTATACTAACCAATCTGTGAAGATGTCCAAATATTGGTACATCCCACAATAATGACAGATATTACAACAATCACAATCACAATGATAACAAATACCACTTGTAATAACCAACAAGCCTTCACATAAGTTCATTGTATGCAATTAACACTTAGGATATCAAACAGTCATTAACTTTCCTTGAACATGAATTGTACAAGCAATACAAAGGAATAGTTATCATTCACACATAATGCAAATTGGGTTTCAACAACATTAAACCACCACCTACCTCAATCCAAGCCTAAAATGCTCTAACGAACTTGAGCTTTCCCTTTTTTTGCAGCCTTGGCTTAATTGTGGTCTAAAAATAGGAATATAACACATAATCAAATAAATGACCTACAATATCGAGGATTATAATGTAATCCCAAACTCCAAGGTCAATTTCATGATCATTCCTTCTGTTCTAGGATTTTCTACCATAATTCTACCTTAAACCTATCAATTTCATGGTTACAATAGTGAATTATAGTCATGCAAAAGTAAATTATCAACCTTTAACCAAAATCCCAAGGTTTAAACCCAATTTACCCTATTACACCATAAAAATCAGCTAGGTTAAGCTAAATTCTCCCCTAAAATTCGTAAACTAGTTAATAGGAGTGATTAACTTACCTTTACGAAGAAATTTGGTGGAAAACAGGTGAAAATTGCTCAAAATCGCCTAAGCTCTTCCCAAAATGATTTAGAAAATAATAAACCATTTTAGGATAATTTCTTTATAAATCCACGTATATCACGCTATAGAGGCCCTAACCCGCTATAGCGACATCACTATAGCAGAATCCGCCCGCTATGGTGGGATTGACCGACTTTGACTTTCGCTTTAGCGAAAATTTTCTCCGCTATACCGGTGTTATCATAGCGGCATACTACATGCTATAGCGGGTGTGACGAGGCAGAAACTCGGGATTGCTCCTAGTTTTTCCTTTTTTACAATGTACCCTCAAACCATGACATTCCAGACTAATCCCTTTATGTGAAGTTCTATATCAGGAGTTCTACTTACCTGAATTCACTTTTAAAAAATCCTATCGATTTTTTATCGTCTTAGCTAACATAAAACATGCTAAACTTTATTAAATTTACCCAATCCATTCCTAGATTGCCCTCCCTAGACCATACCTCGTACGAATTTCGTCCAAGGCTAGTCTAACCTGAAATTTCTAACTCCCAATTTGGGGAAAAAATCTTAACCCATATTTTTGTACTTTAGACTTACCTATAATGACGTAAAGGGTCGTTACATAAATAGATACCGACTATCAATTTACTCAAGATCTATAAGTCATCTATATACAATCTACCACAAAAGTATAGATAAGTAGAAAAAACAAGCAAAAATTCATTTAATTAATTCCACCAATCAATAGACTTTGGTACCCGCGGAGATGCTCTTCATCTCATATAAGCAGGACCCCCAAACCATTAATGATTCACAAAATATAAGTAATTAAGTGCATAACACATAAATACCTGAGAAAAGAGTCAAGGTACATCTCAACTTGACTTAAAGAAGATCCGCGAGGCCAAATCATAATTTGAAGCATCAAACATAAGCTCTACTCCCACAAATCATCACCAAAATTCCCAATCTATTCAAATATGACATTTACATATAAATACAAGACCAACGATACCCATATTGGTATACTTTGGTTCTGGGTCTAAAATCACTTCAAAAATCAATTCTAAAAATAAAATGGTAAAACTAAAATTTTAATAAAGAATCACTTTATCCATAGTTTAAGAATTCTAAATCTAAAATCCTATCAAAAACCGAGTAGAAATCCAGTTTGAAATCATCAAAATACTAATATTTTACTTTACCAATAAAATCCCAAATCTCCATTATAAAATGCGGTTTAAAAGGAGAAATTTTGGAAATTTTTTGTCAAAATCAGTTTACCCAAGATACAAGGACCTTAAATCTAAAAAATCAATGAAAATTTATTCCAAATTGACCTTCAAATTAAGAATTTTTGATTTCATTACTTTGAATTTCAAAAATCAACTTTATGGATTAAAATCGTGAAACATGAGATGGATAATCTTAGAAATGAACAAAATAAAGGTAGAATCACATATCCAATGATTACACAAGAAAAATGCATCAAGAAACGGCTCAAATAGAGCTTCCTAGTTCCCAAAATGTCAAAAATACGAAATAGATTTGGTTTAGGTCTTAAACTCAGTGATTTTTGCTTAAGTGATAGTTTGTCCGCTTAAGCAGCCTGTTCAAAGGGTCAAACCACCGCTTAAGTAGTAAAATAGACACTTAAGTGGCTCCATCAAATGGTCAAAGGCTGCTTAAGCAGTCAACCAGAAGTTTAAGCAGCTATACCAGCACCAGTAATTTCCAAAACTTGGTTTTGACCCTCAGAACTCATCTGGAACCCTATAAACATGAACCGATAGTGAAAATTGATCATAAAACATGTTTCAGACATAATGGAATCATCGGATTTCCCAAATGAGGCTGTTATCCACAAATTTACCCCCAAAACCACTCTAGGCCAATAAACTAATATTTCAACCAATGCTCAAAAATCATAAAAGGGCCTCGGGACTAGAACCAACTATGTTACTAACCCAAAATAGACGTTTCAAATCTAATGGAACTGACAGAATCACCATCTGACTCTTGGATCATAGAATGTTGATCAAAGTCAATTATATCACTTTAAGGCTACTCAAAACCACTTACTCATATAATTCACTCTTGAATGCTTTGGGGACCCTACTAATCATTTCCACAACTCATAAATGATGTAAAGCAACAACAGGTAAGGGAAAAAAAGTCAAAATACAGAAAACTCTAAGAATCATAACGAGAGTTGTTACATTATCCACCACTAAGACTCACGTTCGTCCTCGAACGTAAAGGTAAGAAAAGTACCAAAGCAGCTAAAGGATCAAAAATACCTTCGTAAACCTCATACAATCACTCTCAAGTAGAGTCACATCTATAGAACTACCAGTCTCATTATAGAACCAGAAATTCTTCACACTATGACCCTCAAGGTCACAACTCTAGCATCTAAAGCCAAACTTCTCAATGAAGCCGAGATCCTTTATTTCTGAGCTTTCTCTATACCCCAAAACTGAATCGATCACAATAGAAGTTCTTAATATACACGATTAACCTGAATCTGTCGAAGACACTACAAATCACTGACTGTACCACAAAACCTATATTATCCTAGTACTAACAAAATACCAACGGACTCATGAAACCACATAGCAACTCTCCACAATACTGAATCATGCCTTCCCTTAACATAAAAAGAACTTACCTTTATTTTCATGCTCGCTATAAGAATTTGACTGACTAAATCAAACTTACTCAAGGATGAAACCATAACTATCAAATCAGATAGTACTATCTCCTCAAGCTGAAGTAACTAAGTCAAAAATCAATATCCATTTTGCAAAAACAAAATAAACCCTCAAAAGTCACACTTAGCACACCTCGATCACTACTCAATAGTCATACCAGCACATTCAAACCTTGGAGGGAACCATGAATCATCATAAAAATCTATATACCACAGTCACGTACACTATAAATGTCATTAAATTCTTATGTAATAAGTCACAATAATCCATGCAGTTCTCAACACCTATGATGTGTCAACCAACCTGAAGTCCTCAATAATCTGATAGAACAAAAAGTCCCTTTTGATCATACACATGCAAGCAACCCATAATATTAGAAACAATCAACCCATAGCACAAATCAGAATACTTCAAAACTTATTATGTACAAGTTCCTTATCTCTTCATTAACTTATTTCTCCATTTAGTATTCTTTAACACAAGAACCCTAGAATAATGTTGCATACTCTAAACAAAACTCACGGAGCGAAATACTTCATTAAGCCATTTAACTTCCAAAATAATAAATGCCCCAAATCAGGTGCCTTTCCATTCAAAAATACTTCCAAATCAAAAGCAAGTATCCTTATAAGATGAATTCCTTCAAGTCTAACCGAGGAGTGTTTCAACACCACAAGTCCTTCTATGCAACCAAAGCTAACCACCAAGGTGGTAGCAACTCACAGAGCCCAAAAGTTTGAAAATCTTCCCTTATCTGAATAGAATCCTTTAATCGCAATCCTTTCGAGTCAGTCACACCACAAGTCTAACCTTTCACAAGGTCTTTTTACCCAAACTGCTAAGTATCACTAGTCATTCCATAAATCCAATCTCATTACCAAAGTGCTAACTCACACCACAGATATGCCAATGAGATCCTAAAAACAAACTAACTTATGCACACCCACTGCTGCTAACACTCACAGATAATACCACACAAGTCTACCAGTTGTATGATTCGTATATTTACCACTGCCCCATAACATAACCATCGAGCAAATCATACCTAACTCACACTAAAATCTATAACTTCCAAGAAATAGAATCAAATCCAACACAGAAATATACTCTAAATGAGTTATAACACAGGATCTAAACACCCGATCTACCACTAAATAATCCTCTGCAAGGGAGTAATATGAACCGATACAATGAGAACCCATAAATCACATCAAGACCCAATGCTGAATAAGTAAAACATAGAGGAAAGTAGAACCACAGTCAAACACTACCAAGGCTAATTAAAGGTGTACTAAAATCATACCTGTGACTACTGTAATAGAAGCTCCTGCCTTGAGTCCACCCCGAAGAATATTATACTAAGACCTATCATCTTTCTGAGCTACTGATGAAACATCTCTCTATCTATGTTGTAGGCAATCCCTCCTATAGTGCTCGAGATCTCCACATATAAAACAACCTAAAGGAATAGGAGTCTGTTGAACTAGACCTGAAGAACCTGAATGGACATCACGACCTAACCACCTCTAAAGATAACCATGAGAAGCCTTACCTCTACTATAAATGTCATCGTTGCTATCAAGTCCATGAGGCCTCTTGCCTGTATTCCTCCACCCAAACTCCTTTAGGAACTCTTGAGTAAAATGATACCATGAGGGAAGAGGTGACCCATCTGGTATACCCTCGATGAAAATCCTCCACCACTGTCTGGTTGGTCCAAATAACTGAAAAGTAGTAAAATCTACTCCATTAGAGTCTAACAGGACCAACCTATATAACCTCTTGCGGCAACCTATCAAGAACACGTAAGCATCAATCCTAGGATCTTTATCAAATCAAGAAGGATATGTCCTTATGAACTCTACAAACCTACGTTGTCCCTTTGTGGACATAAAGAGTTAGGTCATCGGATGTAGAGATATCCCCAATAATATTTCATCAACACTAGGAGAATCAGTAGTAGCCAGATGTGTACCATGAGTCTAAAGCGCTAAAGTAGCATGCTGAATGAAAATAGGAGTCATCCTCTCGAGGAAACCCAATCCCCGTACCAAACAATCCTCAAGCATAGATATGGAAATGATCACAGGTGGTGAATGCACTGGCCTTAACCCCTCTATGTCCATAGGTGCATTATCATTAGTAACTCCAGAACCTAAGGAGGCAATCCCAACATGACCTCTAATTGGTTCAGACGTTCTAATCCAACCTCTACCTTGACCTCTGCCCCTATCGCGTACCAAAGACATTGGCTCTGAACCTTTAACCAAAGAAGAATGCATCCTCACCATTTGTGAGAGAGTGAATAAGGAGTTTGTGAGTTACATAAGACTACGAACACACAACACAAAATAAAGAAATGGATTTCTCCTAAAGTCATATAGCCTCTAGAAGGTGGATAACGGACGTCTCTGCATCAATCTGCAAGACTCTACTAGACCCAGCTTATATTAATAAGACCAATGAACCTGGGGATCCGATACCAATTTGTCACTACCCAAAATAGAGTCTGTGATGGCACCTGTCACACCCTTCGGTACAGGTAAGCCTATCCCAACCCAAAATCAATATTCAAAGTAAATCATAAGTAGAAGAAGAAGAATGAAAATAATCCCAAAGATATAAAAGAAGCATAATCTCAATAATACATTCCAGGTCTGGTTGTCACTAGTGCAAGCCTCTAATACATAATATAATCAAATAACCTAAAGTACCTTAAATACGAAATAGGCATAAGATAAGATAAAGAGAGATACGGGTAAGCTCTGAGACCCGTTAGTCGCTATCTCAAGCTCCATACAGATAATGCAGAGAAAATACAATCTATACTCCGTTACTTGAATCAATACATACACAGGGTACAAAAAAAGGAAAGAAAAAGCAAGGGTGAGCACAAAACATATATACTCAGTAAACATCATCGATAACTGACCCAAATCCAAAGTGATGGAGAGGATCACCACACCTACCATATAATTTATCCCAAATAAACTTGTAGTAAAAAAAGACACAGCTTGTCCTAGTAGATAGCACATTTATCAAGATAATCAAATCAGTGTATTTAAGGTAGATCGGTACAGGTTCAAGATCAATGGCAATAGTGATAAGTCACATCAAAAGAGAATCTCACCAATATGGTATATGATATCCACTCACCATTTTAGACCAATAATCTCGGCTAAGGTAGAGAAGGTACATATCCCACAAATATTAGATATGACACAACAGCCTCAACGGATCAAGCCATAATAATACCCCACGTCTCATAATATGTCAACCACTAAACCACCTAAAAAAATGTACAATGTAAAGTAAAGTAGTGATATGAGATGAAAAATACAAAATCTCTCAAAGAAGATTCAATCACGATAATACAATACAAAAGGAAATAATTAGATGCACTATCAATCATATAAAGGAATGCAATGCAATGCAATGGAATGATAATCATGTAATGTCTTAATGTCACCTTATATACACCTTGGGGGTTTGTAACCCATATACTATCACGATCTCATCAATCAACCTTACCAGTACATCCCTCGATCAAGTCATTTTATAAAGTATCTCATTTTTTTTCAAAATCAGTGTTTCTCAGTGGTACCAATTACACAAATATGAATGAATAAAATGAGGATGCATGCTCATAACCAAATCAATATTATGTAATGAATAAGCTCAAAAATCATATAAATAAGCTCAAATCTCCTTAAATATCAATAGATCATGATATAATACATCACATAGCACCACTATAGTAAAGAGTTATGTGAGACAACAATATTATTACTCCAATCCCCTCTCTCGGGTGTCACGATAATGATAAAGGCAAATAATGTACAAATAAGGTGAATTATATCAATTCAAGCCGCCACTCGGACATCACGCTAATGATAGGACAAATAATGCTCAATAAGGCCAATAACATCAAATCAAGCCTCCACTTGGGCATCACTCTAATGATAACAATCCAAATAACGTAACATAGAGAATCAACCCAAAACCTAACTCATTTCATATGATAAGATCCATCTTCCCTAATCATATCACATGTCAGACTAAATTACTAAAAGAAGAATGATACTAGTTAACAACATGCCCTAAGGTCCATTTTCGTTTGCTTACCTAATAACTAAGCCAAGATTCCTTTTCTTAACTACTTGGCTATACCATCGGGTAACTAAACCAAGATTCCTTTTATTAACTACTTGGCTATACCATCATCCGATATACCCTAAAAGATTACTAAACCCCAATAGTTACATCAACTATTACAAATCTATCTATACACCAAGTGTCCACTAAATCCCAATTATTGAATCTAAATCCACTAAATAAGATTTAAGCTCTTAAATATATATCCACTATCAATTTACTCAATATCTATAAGTTATCTATCTACAATCTACCTTAAAAGTATAAACAAGTAGAGAAAATAAGCAAAAATCTATTTATTCCTCCCATCAATAGAATCTGGTACCCGCAGAGATGCTTACCATCTCATCTAAGCGGGACCCTCAAGCCTTTAATGATTCACAAAATACAAGCAATTAAGTGCATTACATATAAACACCTCAGAAAAGAGTCAATGTACATCTCAACTTGCCTTAAAGAAGATCTACAAGGCCAAATCATAGTCTGAAGCATCAAACAGAAGCTCTACTCCCTCAAATCATCACCAAAATACCCAATCTATTAAATATGACATCTACATATAAATACAAGACCAAAGATACCCATATTGGTATACTGTGGTTCTGGGTCCAAAATCACTTTGAAAATCAACTCTGAAAATGAAAGGGTAAAACTAGAATTTTAATAAAGAATCACTTTATTTATAGTTTAAGGGTTCTAAATCTAAAATCCTATCAAAAACTTAGTAGAAATCAGATTTGAAATCATCAAAATATCAATATTTTACTTTACTAATAAAACCCCAAATCTCCATTCTCAAATGCGGTTTGAAATGAGAAATTTTAGAAAACTTTTGTCAAAATAAGTTTACCCACGATTCAAGGACTTTAAATCTCAGTAATCAATGAAAACTCAGTCCAAATTGACCTTCAAATCAAGAATTTTTGATTTCACTACTTTGAATTTTAAAAATTCAACTTTATGGATCAAAATCGTGAAAAATGAGATGGATAATCTTGGAAAATAAACAAAATGAAGGTAGAATCACATATTCAATGATTACACAAGAAAAACACATTGAGAATTGCCTCAAATGGAGTTTCCTAGCTCCTTAAATATCAAAAATACAAATTGGGTTCGGTTTAGGTTTTAAACTCAGAGATTTCTTCTTAATCGGCACTTTGTTTGCTTAAGTAGCCTGGTAAAAGGGTCCAACCACCACTTACACATTAAAACAGTAGCTTAAGTAGCTTGGTCGAATGGTTAAAGTTTGCTTAAGCTGTCAATCAACCGCTTAAGCGACTACACCAGCACCAACGATTTTCAAAACTTGGTTTTGACCCTCGAAACTCATCCAGAACCCTATAAACACAAGCCAATAGTGAAAATTGAACATAAAATGCATTTTGGATCAAATGGAATCATCAGACCAAAGGAGGTTGTTATCAACAAATTTACTCTCGAAACTACACCTAGGTCAATCAACTAATATTCTGACCAATGCTCAAAAATCACAAAAGGTCCTTGGAACCTAAACCAACTATTC
The DNA here is from genome assembly GCA_031232105.1 of Capsicum rhomboideum. Lineage (NCBI taxonomy): Eukaryota > Viridiplantae > Streptophyta > Magnoliopsida > Solanales > Solanaceae > Capsicum > Capsicum rhomboideum. Next base: position 44,623,563 of record CP124717.1, on the reverse strand, counting down.
TACCAACCTAAAATAGATGTTTCGAATCTAATGGAAAACAGAATCACCATCCAAAGCTCTATCACAAAATGTTGACCAAAAGTCAATTATATCACTTTACAGGCTAGTTAAAATCACAAGCTCATATAAATCACTCCTAAATGCTTCGAGGACAGTGAAAACTATTCCCATAACTCATAAATATTGTAAAGAAATAATGGAGAAGGTAGAAATTATCAAAATATAGAAAATTCTAAAATCACAATGAGAATTATTACAATGCATATTTAAACCACACAACCCTTTTTGTATGCACGTTTCTTCATGTCTATATGTGAGTTGTGCTTATGTTCCAGAGAATCAATTAGGCTTTGATGGTAATGTTTGTTGAGCTAATTACTATTAAGGCACTAGATACAATTGAGTGTTCCAATAAGGAATGCCGCATTGAGATTACGGAGTGTATAGATAAACAGTTTCAGTTGTATGGGTATTACTAAAATTAGTCAATGGATGAAAAATTTCAAGAAATTAGTTTGTCTATACAAGCCAGTTTGTGTACTTTTTTCTCAATTTTTACCTTAGGATTTTGAGCATTAGTTCTTTAAGGATGTGTGATAAAATTTATGGGATATTACAACAATAACAAAATACCTAGTGAACTTGTTGATATTATGATGTGAAAATATAAATGTATGCTTAATGACCTCCAAGTTATTTTTCTCTTATTTTTGTGTTGTTTTTGCATTTAGAGCTTTCCTATAGCTGCCCCAAGTTATTTGTGACTTGCTGAGACTGATAGTTCAGTTTTCATGCAGTTTATTTGTTCGTATGCCAGTTTCCCTATTCTGGAGCTATTAAAGTTAAGAAATATGTCTTTGGCCTAAACTTTAGGTAAATGTCCTCGGATGAGAATTTCAAAAATTTTGTTATCTCTAGAATATGGATTTTTGACTAGGGGGACTTTTGGTTTGGGTCTCGAGGCTTCCGGGCTTATTTTGAGCTATTTGTTGGAATTTGGTAAAAATAGAACAGTAGATGTGGGACTCACTTTTTGTGTGAATAGCCTTTTTTTGGAATTTTGATGGTTTCGTTGAGTTCCAAATGTCGATTTTGGTAGGGTGGCATAGTTCATTTGCATGCACGGGACTCTGAAAGAATTTGAACACCCGATCAGAATATTTGAAGATAGCCAAAAATAGTTGGTGCATATAATCTGGTGCAACCACTAAAGCTCCCTTTTTACTGCTTTAGTGGATCCGCTTTAGTAACTAGGGTGTCGCTTTAGTAGTACCTGATGGCATCAACACCAGCTGCTTAGGTGGCCCCTTGTCCACTTTAGCGGCTAAGGGTTTACTTTGGCAGAGCTGGGTGACATCACCAGCGACTGCTTAAGCGGTATCCATTTTGCTTTAGCTGTACCACTTTAGCAATTAAAAGGGGTGTTTTAGCATCCAATGTTGGTAGTATATATGTCCCTCTTTCACGATTTTGAGCTCACTTTTCTCTAAGATTTCCACCATTAGAGAACTTTGGAGCTTGGAAAATCATTGTGGAATTTTATATTGAGCTTGGGCTAAATTGTTAGTTCGTTCCCGTGAATATATCTGCACCTAATTCCTAAGTTTCTGGCTTTGATTTTGTTAATTCTCTAAGTTTAAGTTCTTGGTTTCTTAGCTTTTGAGGGATGATTTGGGGCATGAATAGAGAGCTGGTAGTGCTCGAGCTTTGAGCACAAGCTTCATGTCCCCCGAAGGACGTTATTGCGGTCGGAGGCTTCTTAGAAAGAAAAAGCCTTGGTTTAGTGGATTGCAAGCGCATTCTTCAGCGTCCAGGTAGCCTACGGATTACCTACTTTAAGACTTTGCTCATGTAATGTATTGGTGTGATAATTTTCCAATTATTGATGAGAAATTATGGTTCAATTAATCTTTTAGATGTCTATGATTCTTATAGCTGGTTAGGGGGCCTTAGAGCAGAATTTTGTCTTGAAATCCTTAGGCTCGATGGTCGCTTATTCTTTAGGACTTGACTTAGTGTACCTTGGATCCTTGGGTTGTACTTAGATTCCCTAGTATAGGTTAGTGTAGTTGCTTTCTTTAGATTGGATTTTTAGGGCTTGTAGCTAGAACTATCGCTCTTTTGAAGATGAATCATCTTAGGATAATGTCCTTTCCTATTATAGATGACTATAAAATGCCTAGGTGGGCTGATTATCAAAATTGGGTTGGTTTGTTCTCTATGTTGTATTTTTTTGATTGGACATCCTTAGAATTTTAGCATTTTGGCCTAAAACCACAGATTTTAACTTGACAATTGATATTTTGGAACACTTTTAAGGTATTTGGCTTTCTAAAAAGGGAGATGGAATATTTAGCCCTGGTTTAAGTCCAGATACTTGATTTTACCACTTATTGCATATTTAGTTCTAGTTCGAGTCCGACATGCATTGTTATTGACTTCTGGTTGGGAATCCAGTTTGATTTTGGGCATTGTTATGGGTCTGGTTGAAGGCGGAGTACACAGTATGTTCATTGTATATCATGGATTACTTTCACATTACTTACTATCGTATTTGATTTATGTTAGTATTACTTGTGGTTTGCATCCACTGTGCTTATGGGGGATTCGTTGGATTTGGTTTTCATTGTGTGCACTTTCTGGACTTATGGGAGTCCAATTAGGTTATAGTTAGGCGCTTATTTACATTTTTTGAGTTATTTACTTTTGATTCTCGCGTTTTCCTAGCTTTAGCCTATTATTCTCTTTTTGTACCCCTTCTTTATTACCTTTAGCGTATATTCACACCTTATTATGCTTTTACTTTATTTGAGCTCAGGAAGCCTAGGATGCGTACTGAGTACCGCGTGTTTTGGTACTCATACTACTCTTATGCATATTTTTTCCTAATGTAGATCCTATATGAGTCATCACAATTGACATTTCCCTGGAACAGAGATGTTAGGGTGACCTTCAGAGTCCGGAGTTGATCCATCTCCTTTTATTTTGGGTTTAGTATTGTAACCGCCCAAACCATTGTTACTTGTGAAAATTCCCCAAAAATAATTTTTGATAAATAATAGGCTCAAAATGGACCCCAGAAAAATTAAATCGGGATGAAAAGATGAGGCCTAAAACGGGGTTGGGATGGACTGCCAATAACCACTACAGTAGTCAGGTAACCACTGCAGAGGTAAAAGGAACCACTACAATGGTAGATGGCAGTAACCCAATCGAGGAATCTTTGTAAACCCTCTTTCTCTTTATTTCCCTAGGTCGCCCCTTCCTCCAAAAACACTCTGAAAAACCCTATCTCTCCAGTCATGAGATTTCAAAGGCCAAGGTTTATGAGAGTAGTTTTAAGGTACTCCCGGAGGGAACCTGACATCGGAATACACTTAGCATGCGTGGGTCAGCTCACCCCTATCCATTGCAGCATGTTTCGTCTAAAAGGTAAGTTATGGCTTACTTTGTAGCAACTAAACTTACGCTAGATTCATTTAACCTTAATAATAATGTCAGAAATCTCATGCATTAGGACATCAGGAAAGGACTTGGAAGGATGGACACATAAATCTGGTTAGGCTCAATATGTGTGTGGCTGTACATTATGTTGATACTTGTTTGTGGTAAGGGATGGATAGAATTGTGTAGCGAATGTGCATAACTAAATATCTTCAAGGTCTTTTGAGAAACGTGGAAAGTTAAACAAGATATTAAAGGATAGTAAGGGGAAACTAGGTTAACTTAAGTAATTCTAAGCCTCATAACTTGTCAGTTGTATTTAAAAAGGTGATTAAACGTGAACGTAGAAAAAATAGGGTAGCTATTATCGCAATAAAGTTATATGACTAATGATAAGATAAAAAGCATAAAGTGGTAAAGTGAACCATAGACTTTTCGTTAGAAGTGATTATAAATGAAGAGAAGACGATAGGAAACGTAAGTATGGGGAGTGCGCAGAGGTAAAGGGTGGCATAGCATGATCTTAGACTATGTCATCCCCATAGGGGAGTATGGCTTATAATGATTGAGAACACGTATATATGACCTAATGCCAATTATCAATCGGGTTAGGCGGTTGGTGCAACACTTAGATTGACTTGGTTTGTGCTTGTTCACGAATTGAATATAAGTGATTGCTTTCTGGTGTGGCTTATGATTATTTGATTGTATTTCATATTCATATGCATGGTGATGATATTTTGTAATGAATGATCGGGTACCACACCGGTACTAATATGATATGTTGTGATATTGGTCGGGTACCAGGTGGATAAGGATATGATATGTTGTAATATGGGTCAGGTACCACGTCGGTATGATATGATGTAGTTGATATTGATGAGATGGAGAAAAAGGGATAAGGAGAGATAATGCACAAATCTTGCATACCTGTATTCATTCATATGCATTTTCATGTGTTTACACCGCATATATATTTTTACCCGTGTTCGTATTGTTGTGAATTCTGAAAAAGAGGGTATAAGAGTAAAAAAAAAGGTTCCTTGTATGGACCAGCTGTTGACGAGAATTCTACAGTCCCTTGGGTGGGCCGATTGTGCTGAGGTAGGTTTATTAAATTCTGAGTTCTTAGTGATAGTGGAGTTCGTGGTGCCTCGTGGGAGTTGAGTGTCGAAAAAGTTGGGGTGGAAGCGATTTTAGAATTGTGGATACCATAAAGATAAGTTAACTAAGGGTGGAAGAGGTATAGGTTGGGATGGATAGTCAAAGGAAAAAGATATACAAAAATATTAAATGGCAGGTAGGTCACAAAAATGCTAAGTAGAGTGCTAGTAATTATTTTATTAGGGTTTTAGAACTGGAACTTTACTTGATGCTATGATCTCTCCTTATTTGTTATTGATATTATTTGTTTCTAACCCTGGTCGGCAGATGATGCCTACCAGTACGTATGGTTGTACTGATGCTACACTTACTATGCCTCTAATTTGGGGTATATCCATGGTGCAGGTTAGTTGGACTTTCTATAGCAGTGATGTTGATCACTCAGCAATAGCTCCTGTCATCTCTATTCTACATAGATATTGTGTCATAGATGTCCCTATTCCTTGTCTAGTGCTATTGTACCGATTTAGGCTAGTTTCTGGTGATTCATTGTTGCTTATTTTCTACATTTCTTTTATGTATCAAATATATTGAATGAAATTGTATATGGAGTAAATTGAATAATCATAGTTGGTTTCAAGTTGTTATTCAGATAATTAAGTTTAAGGGTTGTCTTTGAAAATTGTTAAACTTTTGGATTTGATTAAGCGATGAGGTGTTCAGGGTTCTCTTGATTATGGTAGGTGTAGGTAGGTGTCACGCCTCGAATTCCAATGGGGCGGACTGGCACCCGAAGCCGTTAAGGCCCGAGAGAATCAATCTTCATTCCTGTACACTCATATGCATGTCATTGAATGAACAACACTCCATCACTTATAGGTATAAGATGCCAATGGCGGAAGTCATGGATATCATATGATATATATGAAACTTGGCCGTTAGGTCCATCAAGTCAAAATATACATTCCTTACATCCTTTCATTTTTCCCACAACGTCTACAAAGCCTCTAACCGATACGTATGCATAACCAACCTAAAGTCGGGACAAGTCACCGCTTTATATAATCCTTTTTACAATATCAAAACAAATGTACACATGACACGAAAAGCCCCGAACCGAACTGGAGCTCACCAATAATCCGTAGATAACCCGCAGCCTACTGTGGAGGTCTACTCAGCAAATAAGGTAAGTCTCCCAAGGGACGTCAGTACGAAAAATGTACTGAGTATGTAAGCCTGTAAGAAACTGCTTGATACATAAGTACTTCAATGATATCAAGTACAAGTGAAATAATCAATATGGATAAACCTCCGTTCTGTATATGTGGAACCATGTACATTTCTTTCATTACTTTCATTCCGATCATTCATTCATATCATTATCATTCTTATAATAAATCGTTCATATATACTTTCCTTCAAGTGATATACTTTCATTCAAGTGCTTTACTTTCTTTGCTTTTACATTCATCCTTATTACCATTCATCCAGCTGATCAGTGGGCCATATATCATTCATCCAGTTGATCAGTGGGCTATAGTACAATCATCCACCTTATTGGTGGGCCATAATATAATATAACAATCATCCACCTTGTCGGTGGGCCATAATATATATATATACTTTACTTCATTCCTTACCTGTGAGAGATTGATACCTTTACTTGTGTGAGATTGATACTTTTGCTTGTGTGAGATTTATACTTTAGGGGTTATAACATCATTATTGGAACTTTGGAATGATGTCCACAATTATGTGACACATGAATAACAATTGGTCAATGAATAAGAAACATGTGAATAACAATATATGACAACCTGAAACAAGATACCTTTGAACATTTCAAAATGGAACAAGTACGATGACAATGTGAACAATATGTGCTGCAGAAGGATACAAAAAGAGTAACCTTACATACCTTATCTTCTCAATATGGATACACAACCCTATATCTGATTACAATAATCCAGTTCCATACTTACGTGTTACTCTACAACACAAGTACATAACAGAACTCACGGTAACAACTAACTACATTACAAGTGCATGAAACGATAATGAGCTACGTGACTGCTATATAGCATCATTTCATCCTTCTTCAATACAACTCACTGCATTATCATACCAACAATACCACAACATTCCACACATTGACCAAGACCTCATAAACCAATAGCATTTCATACTAAGTTTATACTTTACACTCCCTCATTAACACTATGTCACATTTACTCCATCAAGTCATCTCAATAGCTTTCATAATAACACATGAACAACAATCCATAATTGATACCATTCAAAATACCTCCGGTATACTCCTTTAAAGTCATTCAAAAGGTATCATAAGTTGATAATTGCATCCAAGAAGGGTATAGGGGTTTCGGGGGGTCAAAGAGAGACAAAAACATACAAAATGAAGTTCTGGGCTGACCTAAGAAGCCAGATGCGCCCACAGGTGGTTTAAGTGCATCCACAGGTGACCATTGTCCTGGTCTAGGGTCATCTGGGCGCAGATGCCCCACCCGCGAGGGCGGATGCCCGTTTCAGCCTCCGGGGGTCATTTTAGGGTCCTTTTTCGCAATGAATGGTCCATGATCATAACTAAGATTCTCTTAACATATTTTATATCATATTAGATTCCAACGAACATCCATGGTTTCACAATGCACATAAACATCACCAAAACTACATTTTCCTTTCAATACGCCACCGGTTCCATGTACAATTTCACAACAACAATTCCAAATGTTATACACAAGGAGAAAGCAAGTCAAGAACATAACCACATCTTACATGTTAATATTTAATCCATCAAGTTCACTTCCTTCAAGACCATAAGTCCACTTTCAAGTTTAGAAAAGTACACTATTCTACACATAGTGAACTGTCCAACACTTTGCCAACATAACCAACATGATTTATACACCATATTAAGCATATAATATATTAAACCATAAGATTAAACACTTACCAATACTTGAAAAGAGATGATCTTGTCCCAAAAGATGATTGCCTTAGGGTTTGGAAGAGAAGAGAAAATATCTCTTTTGTGGAAAATGCTAGAACTTGGCAAGTGTAATGAAATGAATAAAAATCAGATTTTTGGTGCCTTTTATAGAACCTTAATGGTCATCCTTAGCCAAATTTTGGTCAATAATTGATGTGTTGATTTGGTCAAAAGAAGAATGGATCATTTCCTTCTTGTTGGGCCATGCCTTTTACCTAATTTTGGGCCTTAAATTGAGCCCATTGGCACAAGGTTTGTTTAGCCCAATAAATTTCATGAATAATATACCATCTATCATAACTTAATTAATTCCATGAACATTAGGGTAGTTGCGTGAGTTCAGAAAGGTACGGGGTGTTACAGTAGGTGCCTGCATGATTCAGTGGGTGGGGTCGTGACAAGATGGTATCAGATCCCAGGTTATTGGTCTCCTAGTACAAGAGCGAATGTCGAGTAGAGTCTTCCAGATTGGTGTGTTGACGTCCATATCAAATTTGTAGAAAGCTACAAGGCATCTAGGAAACTGTTTCACTTTATTCTCTCTTATCGTGCTATTCCTTATTGTCTCCCCGAGTTGAGTCCAATTGGTATCTTGCAGATCCCAATTGGTATCTCGACCATTGCAATAGGGACTGATTGACTGTAATTCGCATCTCATAACATTAACGGGATGGAATGAATGTTCCAACTGGTAGAGGCTAGAAAAAAAAAGAAAGAGTGTGTTAGGGATAGATTAAGTGGAGGAATTAGTGTGTTTACAAGAATTTGAATTGCGATATAATTACTTTAGACTTTAAAACTCTGGCTCGTGAGAGTTAGAAACTGTAATAGTGTTCAGGGATGGCGTAGTGTGGGAAAAGACCTGGGAACAGTTAGTAAAAAGAGAAAACCGAAATCACTGGTGGTTACTGCTGCAGCTAATTTTTATCGCTACATCACTGCAGTGGAACTTTTACCACTGCAGTGGTACCGTTGTAGTGGTAAATTAACCGTTGCACCGGCTCTAGGCAGTAAGCTGCCAGAGGATTCCCCTATTTTGGTGAATTTACAATTGTTGCAAAGAAACCTTGTTTTCAAAATGGTAAAAAGATAAAAAACTAATCTGACACGCATTATAAGCAAAGATGCTTATTATTAAGGGGGCGGGGAGGAAAAATGTCTTAAAAAGCAAGAAAAATAAAAAGTGTAATTATTTGTTACATGCCCCAAACGGGGACAACCCAAATTCAAAAATCATAAATTATAACCAGGAGGAAAGAGAACCTCTAACTGGTGGCACTATCTCTGAGGCTTGAACCATTCTAACCCTCCTCTTTCATCCCACTAAGGAAGAAGAACTCCTCGACATCCTTCTTGGTCAGCTTCAGGAGCTTTTTAATAGGGTAGGTACATGCGAACATGACCGACACGGCCTTTCACATCCTCACGAGCATGCGATCTCGGGAGCAACATTTCTTTTTTTCCTCATCTAGCTCCCTTTGAAGCTCAGCGTAAGTACAGGTAGGGTCCACTGGGGCAGCCAAGTTCGAAGGAGCCAACCTCAACTAGGGCACCAAGGTCTTCTCCATATAACCCTGCATATCAGTAAGGCAAGCCGCCCAATCACTAGAGGGTGCTGGTGCTTGAGAAGAAGGAGTACCCCTGCTTCCTCCAACCCTGCTACTCTCACCCTCCTCATCCACCTTCTTCTTATTCTTACCCTCGCTGCCCGTACGCCTACCCCTCAGAGGGTTATATGATATGTCACACTCCTCTAAGGTATGAGGGTCCTTCTTGGGGACATCTACCTATTTGCACAACTCCATTATAAGGAAGGCAAGAATAGATCCCTTGCTGACCTCTCCCAAGCATAGAAGTACTACCACTCATCCATGATCTGTGCCCCCATATTCACCTCAATCCCCACCAAAATGTATGCCACCACCATGGCCTAATGAAACATCACGTCCATATTATTTCCCATAGGATGGATCCTCTGGGACACCAGCTGTAACCAAATCTTGGCCTCGGCCAAGAAGTATAAACACTTGGTCCCTAATAACGCTCAAATTATACCTTGAGAGTATAAGCAGTTGTTGTCAATATAATTACCCAACTTAGAGTCGGGGTCGAATCCACGAGGAATGAATGTGATAGCTTTCACCTGTAAATGTCAAAAGCAACTAGTGCTAACATGTGATGCTATAAAAATAATGTATAAAAGTAAATGGGGGGAATTTAGTTTATCAATTTTTAATTATCAAAGTAATTGTAGTTTGAAAAGCACAATTCAAAGATTATAGAAATAGAGTTGAAATTTAGTTTAATACGGGACTTGGGGTTATGCTATTGTAAGAGTGAAAGGATGCACGGGTGATTGACTATTTTTCTAGATTTAGCTAAGAGTTATGGGTAGGCTAGATTATGAGTACTTAGTGTTGATTTGTTAATCAAACACCAAGATATCACAAGTGGGTTCTTTCGAACACCTCACAAGTACATCTATATAATCAATCTAATACCTCAATTAGAATCCTTGTCTAAGAGACACTATTAAATGATCAATATCAAGTTATTCTTCACTCCTATTCCTCACCCTCATCCCCTTTGTCAAGGATAATGAGAGTTCTAGGGTTAATTAGAGTTTGCAACCTCTAATTTTAGATCGAACACATAGAATAGGAATAAAACCCACAACAATTATCTAACTATGAAGACAAATAAACAACACCCATACAATTATTACATCTTACTCAAGCATAACCCTAAGCAAAGAAATTAGCTACTCATAGAAAGAGAAAGAGGAAAATTACCCAAGTTCTCCTCCCATTGTTCCATTGAATCCAATATTATCATAAGATTTAAGATCCAAATTTAATACAAAGCAAAATAAAGTAACTAATTTTACTCTTAGGGTTCCACTCTATGTTCTCAAGCTTACAAAAATGCCAAAGATAGGGTTCTAGAGTTGAAACCCCCCCTTTAAATCCCCAAATTCACGTTCCTAATAATTACAAAATTTCCACCTCACTGGTCACCTGTTGGCGCAGGTGGGTGGCCTGAGCGTGCAGCCTTATCAATGCACCAGCCACTGTCAATGTTCACTCTTGCCACCTGCGTGCGCAGCTCATGACATGCGTTTGCAGGTGGCTTCAAAGCTCCCAACATGTTAGTTTGCAGCTCCTTTTCTCTATTTCTCGCATCCCTATTGACTCGTATGGATAGCTCGACCTCATATTCACTCATTACCTGAGCAAAAGAGCTATATAACATGAGAATTATATCGAATCAATGGAAAATTAAATATTATTCAAGCTCAAATGTGCTAAGAAGTTGGTAAAATGCCAACTTATCAGTCCCCCTCTGGTTGGACCACATCACCTCGTCTGCTTTACCCTTGGGTGCTAAGTACCGGGCTTTCCATCTCAAATCTGACTCTCAAATTTTTGCCTCGAAGGCTACATTAGAAGGGTTGGTGACCCTCAAGACCTCGTTAATAGCGGTAGCATCCACATGCATGTTTTTTCCTTGGATTCGGATAGTGGGGAAAGGTACCAACCATTCCACTGTGAGGAGTACAAGATAAAATTCTCGAACCCAGGTCAAGTTGCATTCCCGAACAGGCTCAGTCAATGTCCTCCACATCATCCATCACAAAACCCCTCTCCTTTAGAAAACCCCTATTGTACCGCCCTTCCTAGAACTAGGTGTGGCTAGCATTGTCCGGAAACCTTTGGTAGCGTGGTTGTTTTTGGGCCATGATAAACCTAAAAACCACCCAAACCCAGTTAGGAACTAGGACGGTATGCTAAGGGAGGGAAAGGGAATTCAAAGTTGCAAAAAAATGGAAAAACTGGGAAGTTACTATCCAGTATCACAACAACAGTTAATTAACCACTGCAGCGGTACCGCTATGCTAGAATTTACTGCTGCAGTGGAAAAGTTATCGCTGCAGTAGTTCATCATCATCAAACCGCCAACCTCCCATACCATGGCAGATTTTTTACTTTTCTCCATAATTTTGAAAATGAAGTACAGATCGGGCTTGGGGAAGTATGTGTGAACCTTTTTACACTAAAATGGTGGTATAGAACATCCAAAATCAAACCCAATTAAAGAAATGGTTGGAGAAGATGACCCTTTATCTTTCACCCCTTTCATAGCCAAAATATACCATGAACTGCGTTAATCTTATGTTCTGAATGTTCTAGGAGCATTAAGAATGTAAGAGAACTTAGCATGCCAACCAATATGTTCAAGAACACTACCAAATTGGGTTCAAAAGTTGCACCCACAAAACCAACCAAACCCCTTCCCCCCAATTTTAATGAGATTTCTATAATTTACAATGAGAAATACATAGAGCAAGTAGAAGAGATAAAGAAAATACCTTGAATTCATCATCGAAGAGGGATTTTACAGAAAGAGTTGAGAGAGTTTTGAGAATATGGGAGTGAAAATGGGGGAAATGAACTTTTCCCCTATACTTGAATTGTCGCGAACCGCTGCTGCGGTAAAGGATTTTTCTGAAACCAACTTCATCCTGACTCTTTGTAACTTGAGGTGTCATATTATGTTTGGGTAGTTGCTGCAATAATTAATTGTGTACTCGGTAGTTGCTCCAATAATTAATTGTGTACTCCATCTCGGGGAAAATATAGGAATAATCATTTGGCCTAGATTAGGCAGTGCTTTAGTGGTGGCTCATTGGGGAGCAGGGATGTGTAATAAGCTAGCATATGTTAAATAATTCTCCCAATGGCTTATTATAGTTAAATTACATTGAGCACTTGTGCAAATGTCAAGACCACACCCTTGGGGCTATTAGTAATTGTGGGTAAATTGGTATCTAATTTAATAACCCAAACCATCGGTAAGTGTGAAAACGTTCCAAAAATAATTTTTGATAAATAATAGGCTCAAAATAGACTCGGGAAAAATTAAATCGGGATGGAAAGACGAGGCCAAAAAAAGATTAGGCTGGACTGCCAATAACAACTACAGCGGTCGGGTAACCACTACAGTGGTAGATGGTAGTAGCCCAACCAAGGAATTTTAAAAAATCCTTTTTCTCTTTATTTCCCTAGGTCACCCCCTTCCTCCAAAAACACTCTGAAAAACCCTATCTCTCCATCCATGAGATTTCAAAGGCTAAGGTTCATGAGAGCGGTTTCGAGGCACACCTAGAGGGAGCCCAACATAGGAATATCTTAACACGCGCGGGCCAGCTCACCCCTCTCCCTAGAAGCATTTTTCATCTAAAAGGTATGTTATGGCTTACTTTGTAGCAACTAGAATTGGGCTAGATTTATTTAACAGTAATAATAATGTCAAAAATCTTATGCATTAGGCCTTCGGGCACGGATTTTGAAGGATGGAAATGTTAAAACTCTGGTTAGGCTCAATATGTATGTGGTAGTACATTATGTTGATACTTGTTTGTGATAAGGGACAGATAGAATTGTATAGCGAATGTGCATAACTAAATATATTCCAGAGCTTTTGAGCATTACGAAAAGTTAAAACAACATATTAAAGGATAGTAAGAGAAAACTAGGTTAACTTAAGTAATTCTAAACCTCATAACTGCTCAGTTGTGTTTAAAAAGGCGATTAAATGTGAACATGGAAAAATTGGGGTAGTTATTATCGCAATCAAGTTATGCTACTGATGAGTAAGATAAAAAGTATAAAGTGGTAAAGTGAACCATATACTTTCCATTAGAAGTGGTTAGAAATAAAGACAGGACGATAAAAAACTTGAGTCTAGGGAGTGGGAAAAGGTGAAGCGTGGCGTAGCATGATCTTAGACTACGTCAGCCCCACAGGGGTGTATGGCTTTTGATGTTTGAGAATACGTATGTATGAACTAATGCCAATTATCAATTGGGTTAGGCGGTTGGTGTAACACTTATATTGGCTTGGCTTGTGCTTGTTTGTGAATTGAATATCTATGATTGTCTTCTAGTGTGGCTTATGATTCTTTGATTGCATCTCATATTCATATGCATGGTGATGATATTTTGCAATAAAGGATTGGGTACCTGATGTCGCCTAAAATATGCCTCCTAAGAAGCATAAAGCGGTCGTTGTATCAAATATAGAACCCAACTAGGTTGGGGTCGATCCCACAAGGAATAGGACGGAAGTAGGTTGAGTTCTAGTTCGAGTAGTTGGCAAATAAGTAAAAACTGGGGGGGGGGGGGTTTTGTAAGTATAAATAGCGGTAACAATTTTTGATTATAGAGTTTGTAGTCAATATGAGAAGTACACTAGGACTGTGATCCCCAATGATTCCTAAACTCTACCAGTTATCGGTGCTGGCAAAACTGTCCCGCTGCGTTGCATACAAAATCTGACAAGTTAGGTTCATCTAAACGTCTCTCGACCTTGGTTAGACGAATTTCACTCTTCTCCTCTCGGTTTTCGAGCGTCGCACTACTAACCCTTGTCCTGGATTTCAGATAACTATTCCCGCTAAGGCTCAAGTTATTAGATGAAGGTTGATAGCTTCAAATCTCTGTTGTTATCTCCTTTTCCCAATCTATACCTCTCTCTCGAGCAAGTCTAGAATACAAGCGAGTTTCTAACATTTGCAACCGTTAGAAGATCAATCACAACGAAGGAAATACCAATACATGCACTCACAGCGGTTCAGAGTTGCTTTGCACTTAACCTGTTTCGTTAATTCCTCATGGTTCACACAACCCTAGTTGATGAGTTTAGCTCCTAATAATTGCAAGAACACAAGAAGGATTCAAAGATGAAAACATAATTGCACACTCACAATAATGAAGAAGAAATGAAATCTCAATTATGAATAAAAGTCGAATCTAGGGTATTTGATTACAAAACCAATAATATATTTATGAACTCAGAAAAAATAGAAAATATCTCTCAAAACAATGTACTGGCTAACTCTCGTACATAAGACTATACAGGGGTATTTATAGATACAAAGCTAATCCTATCCTAATCAGAACAGGAGAACAGTGTCGGCAACTTTCACGATATCGTGACTTGGTGTCGTGGAACCAAGTCACGCCACGTAGGTGAGTGTCGTGGAAATTAGGCTCAAATTGACAGCTTTAGAACATAACTCATGCTACCTAGTCACGCCACGTGACTGCCTGGCGTGGAAATCAGGCAGCTTTTGATCCTCTGGAAGTCAACTCACGGCAGCCACTCACGTCACGTGAGTGGTCCTCACGGCACGTGAGTGCTGTCGTGAATCACCTATCTGGTGAAGATCTCATCTCTCATCTTCCTACACTCCATTTTTGGGCTTGATTCTTCCTTTTGATCATTTGTTGCCTTCAAAACCTGTTTTCCTGTAATGTAAGACCGAAACCACATCATACCAACCAAATACACCCAAGTTATTGCATATTTTCCTTGTTTTAAGCATTGAAAGTGCCATGTAACCATGGCGCATCAACACTCTCAACTTAGAACGTTTGCATGTCCTCAGGCAAACAAAACAAAAACAGCTATATACGATGCTTAATTAAGAGAAACCTAAGGGACATATGGCAGTCAACTCATTGCCTTTGGCACAAAAACTTTTCTGACCCCTCCTATTTGTAAATCAAAACCATAGTGTGTATACAGGCAACATATTATCATGACACAGAAGGGATCAAGTGATGGCACCAGATTATGCACAAAGAACTAAGCATATATGCAAATAACATTATTCGAACAAATAGCCGCTAATAATGCAACCCATGTACTCTCATAATCAAAGAAGTCCCATGCACTCACAGTATGCTAATGAATCTCAAATTAAGGACTCGGTCAAAACACTCTCTCTCATGAAGAAGTTCAAACAGTGTGCATGAAATACCATAGGCTTGCCCTTATTTTCTACGTCTTAGGTTTTCGGACAGTTGGACTAGGATCACTATAGGACTTTACTCGGCTTGTAATGTAGGCTTGGGGACGGGTATGGTACATATGGTTATGGTGATTCAACCCTCCTGTACACTACACTATTTTTGGCTCCAACTTTCAAGGTTTCTTATTTTTACTCTCCCTTATTCTCCTTTCTTTTATTTTCAGATTTTGGGTGTGATTTTTCTCAAACTTCACAACACAACTTTTTTTTTCTTTTTTTTTCTTCACACCCAAATCTGTTTTCTCTTTTTCTTTTATTACCCCCTTCTTCATACCCAAATCAATCTACGC
Organism: Capsicum rhomboideum; assembly: GCA_031232105.1. Classification (NCBI taxonomy): domain Eukaryota; kingdom Viridiplantae; phylum Streptophyta; class Magnoliopsida; order Solanales; family Solanaceae; genus Capsicum; species Capsicum rhomboideum. The sequence goes on along the minus strand of CP124717.1, from coordinate 44,607,843 downwards.
ACCCCTATAATAGCCACCCTCAACTTAGGCTATTTGGCTGAGTTGAGGTACACAGTGTCCAAGAAGGGACCAGGGCCAAGACAGGTTCATTGTAATTAAAATAGGAAGGTGAATAGGCTAATGAAAGAAATTGGTCGATTTAGGCTCAAAATCGAGATCAAGGGATACTTATTTCATTTGGTCGGGCATTTAGGCTAAAAGTGGACTTATTCAAAAAATGGACTATGATCCTTTCCTAACCACTATCCTCTGACCTAAGCAAGACTAACCGGGCAAGTTCTGGATCGCACACATAGAGTTAACTAAGTAATAACCTCACACACACATAGCACAGGGGTGTATTATCAACTACTACCTATCTGATTCATACAATGTTGGCTACAGTTATTTTGTGTATAATCCTAGTGCCATAACAAGATCCAACAGTTGTCACACATAAACATGCTACACACACATACAAAATAAAAACTTTTCAGGAGGGGTATCCTTAACATTCAACAAGCATAATTTTTTTCAAAACTGAACTGCACTACAGTTCCTTTATTTTTCTCCTAATTCAACAAGAAACACATAAATACTATAAATAACAACTTAAACATGTCGGTTCTACTATGATAGCACACGCGGGGGAAAATAAACAAAGCAACAAAACCCCCCAAGTGGTGCTAAACCCCCAACCCCAACTAACAATGGTGCACTGCCCTCAGTGCAAAGATATCAATAAAATACAAGGGAGTGAAGACATACCTATGGCGCCCTAGGCACCAAAAGTGGGCCCACCTGCAGCGGGATCATCAGTCGGCTCTATGGGCTCTGTGGTAGGTGCATTTGATGGAGGGGGTGCCTGACTGGAGGATGCACCTCGTGCCCTCTGCTCCTCCGCTATCTGGCTAGCATGGTACTTCATCCTAGAGGCCTTAACCGCTCTTCGAAGATCACCCTCATGCTCGTCACTACTGTCAACCTGGTCCTCCGGACTGCATGGTCTCTTGCCCCTATAAATCGGAGGCTCCTTGTCGGAAAATAGATCCACCTCAAAGGCTGGTCACATCGGTGTCGGAGCAGGCATAGGTGGGATAACAGGAGTGCTGCTCGAAGCCAATGATCTAACCTCTCTCTCAATATTGCCACCTTCTATGTCAATCCGATCATAGCAGGACCCTGTGCGAAACTTATCTGGGAGGCCATCCGTGCCTTAAAGCTATCAATCCTCCCATGCAACCCCCTCATAAACTGGTCCATCGTTGCAGTCATCCGGGCCTCCACCCTAGCCTCCGCAGCCTCTACCATGGTCCTAACCCATGGCTTAAGCTGGGATACTAACTTAACTGTGTGGGTCTCAGTGTGGGTCTACCGCTCGAACATCTGCGTCTGTCTATCAATCAACTGCTGTAGAAAGTTTCTCAAAACTGAAACCATACCAGAGGGAGGCAGTGGAGCTGTAGTACCAGGTAATGCATCATCAATAGGGCAAGTGCCCTTAGGCGGTACATGAACAGTCTCGGGTACCCTAATCGGTACTGGAATAGGCATAGGTGTACTAACTGGCTCATCTCTATCTCCAAGCCCTTCAAAAAGGGCTGCTCCTGACGACTCGGACGACTGAGACCCTCATGGAACAATGGGGTGAGATCCCCGCTGCTGCATCAAACCAATATCTGCTATGCGGGTCACCTCAATATAATGATCGAGGGTAGGTAGCCTAGCCACACCCGCCCTATCACATAGACTCTGGATCAAGCAGGGGAATGGTATACTGATATGATCTCGAAAGGCCCGCTCATGAATCTCTCGTATGATGTATCTGGCAATATGAATATCATAACCATCAAGGATGCTGGCTACCACCACAGCCCGATCCAATGTAAGTGAATTGTCAGCATTAGTTGGACCTAACCAATGCCGAACATCTGACCACCAAAATCTGCCTACAAAATATAGCATGGATTTCTTGATATCCAGCTTACAAGTCACCCAACTTGCAGCTACACTGTCCTTCGCTATATACCCCGCAATCCACTTCAGCAGCTCCAACTTCTGGTCCGCATCCCACATCCTAATCTGATCTCTAACAGTGTCCATACGGTGCTCAAACTCAGCAGTTGTAGCTGGCAGTGGACGGTCTGCACCAAACAAGAAGTGGTGGATGATCTGCTTTGATATATCAACTCGGGTACCTCAAACCAAAATGTGTGTCAATAAGGGTTGATCCCTGTACCGCTGCCCAACAGGTGTACTCAAGTCAACCGACGCAACATATGAGGCATAAAATTCTCGGACCAATTCTAAGCAATAGCGACCAGGAGGCTCCGCCATCCAACCAAAACTATACCGCTCAAACACAACCCAAATATCAGGCAATGCCTTCAACTCCTCAAGCCTATATCGGGGCCCCTCCATAATACTCCTCCTACATACACCCCGCTCTGTCAGCTCGACATCCCTGTGATAAAATGTACGCATACCCTGAACGCACCACCGCTAAACCTCCCTACTCTGTGCTGTTGTCGGAGCACTCTATGCACCAGTACCTGAAATACAGGTTGTAACCTCCACCGCAGAGGTACCCTGACCTGTAGCATCCTCTGCAGAGCTCGATTTCGAAGCATCCTCTCCCTCGTCATACTGGGGGGAGGACTCAAAAGACTGATCCGGAATAACTGGCGCTACAGGCGGTGGAATGAGCTGAAGTGCAGCTCGGGCAGCAACTTGGGCCCGAGTCTGTAACCTCGTGGTACGAGGTACTAATGCAGTATCATCATGTCCAACCTTAAACTCCTCCACCAACCCACTTTTTTCTAATTCAGTCGGTTCATCACGCAAACGGGTTGGTAATTTCGGTTTTTTCATTCTAATTTGCGATGAAGAAGCAAGATGGTCACCTTTGGGGTTTGATTTGGAAGGCATGGTATCAGGTAGGGTCGGATTTTGGGTATTCGGGTTGGGTTAGGGTTGGAATTTGGGGTGGGGGTCGGGTTTTTGAATCTGGGGTCGGGTTTGTGGGTATATGGGTCAGATATTGGGTGTTTAGGTCTGGTCGGGTCAGGTTTGGATTCTTGATGAAAATTGGGGAATTTTGAAAATTGGGGAAAGAGAAGATGATTATTTAGGACTTTGGTCTTTGGGAGTGTAGTGGGAATTTTGATTTAATGTTGATAATGTAGAGAAAGTTTAGAAATTAGGGTTTATGTGTATGATTTTAAATTAGAGAAAGAGTAGGGTGGGTTTGGATTTGTACCGGGTAAAGATGAAGGGTACTGAAATTTATGTAAAGAAAAGGGTTGGGTTGGGCCGGGTCTCGGGTTGTCTGCAGGTTCCTGATTTCCATGAAATCACCCACGTGATGTGGGTTGAACTCATGTCACATGGGTCTGTGTCGTAACTCACTTCCTGCAACTATAAATTGCCTCTGATTTCCAAGGCACCACTCACGTGACGTGGGTCTACCTACGTCATATGGGCCCCATGTCGTAGGTAAGATTCAAAAAGACCACCTTTTTGTCCAATTTCCACGGCACCACTCGCGTGACGTGGGTGTTCCTACGTCACTTAGGTGCCTGGCGTGAGTAGCCCTAAACCTGTTCTTGTAAATTTCAGCTAACTGCTCTTCCAATGCTCAGATCACAACATCCTCAGATCGTGGGTTGCCTCCCAAGTAGCGCCTGATTTAATGTCGCGGCACGACACGGCTAACTTGGATACTCAGACTTCACCAACCAGCCCATAGGTTGCCTCCCATGAAGTGCCTAATTTAACGTCGCGGCACTACATGGCTAGCTTGACTACTTAGACTTCATCAAGCTCAAGTTCCTCACATGTATTTATTTCTTCTGTGATTCCCACATAATGCTTAACACGCTGCCCATTGACCTTGAATAGAAAATTATCTGCTCATTTTAGCTCTATTGCTCCATGTGGGAATACCCTAACCACCGTGAATGGTCCGATCCATTTGGACTTTAATTTTCCAGCAAACAGGCAAAGCTTGGAGTTATAAAGTAGCACCAAATCTCCCTGGTGAAACTCTCATTTCTCAATGCGTCGATCATGATATAATTTCTCTTCTCTTTATATATAGCTGAACTTTCATAAGCCCGAAGAAGAAATTCATCCATTTCATTCATCTGCTCAAGTCTAAATTTAGCCGCTTCACTCCAGCCTAAATTCAACCTTTTCAAAGCCCATAAAGCCTTATGTTCAAGTTCGATAGGCAAATGGCAAGATTTTCCAAAAACTAACTGATATGGTGATGCACCAATTGTTGTTTTGAAAGTCGTTCGATATGCCCATAACGTATCATCCAATCTTCAGGCCCAATTAGTCCTATTGGCATTCACTGTTTTTGCCAAAATAGACTTGATCTCACGATTTGACACCTCAACTTGCCCGCTTGTCTGACGATGGTAAGGTGTTGCCACCTTATGTTTAACACCATATTTTTCAATCAGTGCGTTGAACAGACGATTGCAGAAGTGGGATCCTCCATCACTAATGATAAATCGGGGTGTACCGAATCGCGAAAATATGTTCTTTTTCAAGAATGTTGTTACACTTCTTCCTTTGTTATTAGGAAGCGCAATTGCCTCCACCCACTTAGACACATAGTCGACATCTACCAAGATGTATTTCATCCTATGTGAGCTCACAAAAGGTCCCATAAAGTCAATTCCCCACACGTCAACAATTCAAGCTCAAGTATCGTTGTCATGGGATGTTCGTGTCTGCGTGAGATATTGCCTTGCCTTTGACATTGGTCACAAGCTCGAGCATAGTCATGAGCATCTTTATAAATAGTAGGATAGTAGTACCCACATTGTAAGATCTTATGAGTAGTCCGCACTCCTCCATGATGACCCCCAACTGGAGATGAATGACACGCTTCCAAAATACTCATCATCTCAACCTCTGGAACACATCTTCAAATTATGCCATCTGCACACACCCTAAATAAATATGGCTCATCCCAGAAGAATTTTCTTACCTCATGCATGAATTTCTTTCTCTGCTAATATGACATATCTTTTGAAACTAGATCACTTGCCAAAAAATTGGCAAAATCAGCAAACCAAGGGATTAAGTCTTGAGATGCTGCCAGTACTTGTTCTTCTGGAAAGGTATCATCAATCTCAATATCATCCCTTAATTTAAGCATGGCCTCATCCTTAAGATGTGATAGGTGGTCAGCAACTTGATTTTCGGTTCCCTTACGATCTTTGACTTCAAAGTCAAATTCTTGCAATAGAAGAACCCATCAATCTTGGCTTAGCATCCTTTTTTGACATAAGATACCAAAGAGCTGCATGGTCTGTATGCACAATCACCTTCGTACCTATCAAATAAGATCTAAATTTCTAAAAAGCAAAGACCACTGCCAACAATTCCTGCTCAGTCACAGTATAATTCTTTTGAGCTGGATTAAGTATTTTGCTAGCATAGTAAATCGAATGTAACATCATCTCATGTCTTTGGCCAAGGACTACACCCAAAGCCACTCCGCTAGAATCACATATAACCTCAAAAGGCATCGTCCAATCTGGTGACACAATAATAGGGTCTAAAACCAACTTCTCCTTAAGACACTCAAATGCTTTTAGATATGCCTCATCGAACATGAACTTCACCTCTTTCTCCAAACATTTGCATAAAGGATGTGCAATCTTCGAGAAATCCTTGATGAATCTTCTATAAAAGCCAGCATGAACTAAGAAACTTCGAATACCTTTCACGGAGATAGGTGGGGGTAGCTTCTCAATTACCTCAATCTTTGCCTTATCAACTTCAATACCTTTCTTTGAAATCTGATGCCCTAATACAATACCATCGTTGACCATAAAGTGACATTCTTCCCAATTCAGCACTAAGTTGCACTCCTCGCATCTTTGCAACACATTAGCAAGGTGTGTCAAGCAATCCTCAAATGAGTCTCCCATAACAGAAAAATCATCCATAAAAACCTCAGTAGTGTCTTCCACCATGTCGGAGAAAATAGACATCATGCAACGTTGGAAAGTGGCCGGTGCATTACATAGACCAAAAGGCATCCTTTTAAATGTGAATGTCCCGTATGGAGAAGTGAAAGTGGTCTTATCTTAGTCTTCGAGAGCTTTAAAAATATGATTATACCCCGAATAGCCATCGAGAAAACAATACCATCCTCTACCGGCAGGACGGTCTAACATCTGATCCATGAAGGGCATAGGAAAATGATCTTTTTCTGTCCAGGAATTCAGCTTTCGATAATCCATGCAAACTCTCCATCTGGTAACCGGCCTCATTGGGATTAACTCATTCTTGTCGTTTGGAACCACAGTGATTCCTCCCTTCTTTGGCACGCACTGAACTGGGCTCACCCACTTGCTATCACCAATGGGATAAACCATTCCTGCATCTAACCACTTAATGATCTCTTTCATCTGCTCCTCTTACATAGGTGGGTTTAGACGACGTTGGTGCTCAATGCTCGGTACGTACTCAGGAGTAAGTTGAATTTTGTGAGTGCAAAGACCGGGTGGAATTCTTATAATATCAGCAATGGACCAACAATTGGCCCTCTTAAATCTTCTCAATACTGAAACCAAAGCCTATACTTGCCACTCCACCAATTTAGCAGAAATAATCACAGGCAAGGTATTGTTGGCTCCCAAAAATGTGTAGCGAAGGTGAGCCGAAAGAGCCTTAAGCTCCAAAACTGGAGGCTCCTCAATAGATGGACGAGATGGTAGGGTCAACCTATTATTCAAATTGAGATCAAGTTTCTTTGGAGCATAAGTGTATTCTCCCTTACCAGTGAGTGCACCAACCATCTCATTGTATTCCTCAATACTTTTGCTATCAAAATTCATAATCACAGCCGCAAGAGCTTCTACTATAACACCCCGTACATTTACGACCCTACTTACCAAATATGAACCATGTTTACATTATTTTTAAGTGCAATAAGTGCGTATTTTGTATTGCTTTGATGGAGTATTTGATATTTTGCTAGTATCCGCAAAGAAAAGTCAAAGAAAGGAAGAAAATTGCAATTTTCGTGTTAGGCGCGCCCAAGAGCGTGCCGGGCTGCTTTTGGCCAAAATATTTTTGGAACAGGCAGCAGTGGGGCGCGCCAGGCCTCTCAGGCTCCCCTTTTCCAGAGCTGAAATTCAGCTAAGTCCCAGGGGCGTACCAGGGTGCTTTTTTGCCAAATTTCTTCTCCGATTATTAGTCTATAAAGAGGACTCTTGGATTATGGTATCATTATTCCATCGTAGTAGGACTACTCTTGAGTGGATTTGGCATCCAAGTTGGGGTTAATTCATCGTCATAATTATTTTATCAAATTATGTTAAATTAAGCCATGAGTGGCTAAAATCGCTTATTCTAGGATTTGAGGCGATGAAGACGAATCTCGTGAGTTGAATAGTGTATGCACATTTATGGAATTATTTAAACAAGAGATTGTTGGGGTATTACACATAGAATTTGGTGGGCTAAGTTAACATGTGTTAATGGGCTCAATTTAAGGCCCGAAATGGAGTAAAATACATGGCCCAAAAGGGCAAATGACCCATTCTTCCATGTTGACCAAGTAAACATGGAATTTAATGCCAAGAATTGGCTAAGGATGACTTGATAGATTATATAAAGGCAAAAAAGCTGATTTTTATTCATTAGAACTCTCATGCCTTTCTAGATATTTCTAAACACATTTTTCATCTCACAAACCCTAAGGCAACCATTTCCTTTGGACAAGATCACTCATTTGCAAGCTTGGGTAAGTGTTTATTCTTGTGATTTCATATAGTATATACATGAGAGATTGTGTAGATCATGATGGTGGTGTCTAAAAGTGTTGAGTAGTGCACTTTTGCTTTTTTGCTAAAAGATGTGTCATCTATGAGACTTGAACTTGAAAGGAGACTTGAGGTATTGATGGAAGTGAATGGTGTGGATGAAATATCAACATGTATGGTGTGGTTATTTCCTTACCTTGTTTTTTCTATGTATGTGTATAATTTGTGATATTTTTGTGATATAACATATTGAGGTGACTTGATGGAGTAATTGTGATGTTGTGTTGAAGGGGAAGTGTAAAGTATAAACTTGGTGTGAAATGCTAGTGGTTTATGATGCCTTGGTCAATGTATATAATTTTGTGGTATTGTTGGTGTAACAATGCCGTGGATGGTATTGCAAAGGGTGAAATGACGTTATAGGGCAATCATGTAATTCATTGTCGTCTTATGCACGTGTAAGGTAGTTAGTTGTTAATGTAAGCTTCGTTATGTACTTGTGTTGTAAAGTAAAACGTAAGGAAGGATATGGCATATTGTATTCACATATAGGACTGTTTATTTACTTTGGGAAGATAAGGAATGTAAGGTTACTCTTTCCGTATCCTTCTGCAGCACATAGTGTTCACATTGGCATTGTATTTGTTCCATTCCGAAATGTTCTAAGGTATCCCATTTCAGGTTATCAATTATTGTAAATCACATGTTCCTTATTCGTTAATCAATTGTTATTCACATGTCTCATGTTCATTGACTAATATTTCAAAGTTCCAAAAATGTACAATCACTAACGTATCAATCTCTCAAAAGTAAAGAAATAAAGTAATGCATAGTTGTTGGTTGCAAGAGTACGGGTGGTAGCTTTAGAGGCATAAGCCTAGCTCAAGCTGATCTCGAGATTATTGGATCAGGGGGCAGTCCTAGTGGCATAAGCGTAGCTTGGGTCAAACCTGACATGGTGTAGCTCTAGAGGTAAGAACCTAGCTCGAGCCGAACCTGATATATTGGTTTATGGGTGGTAGCTCTAGAGGCATAAGCCTAGCTCGAGTTGATCCCAACATAACGTTATGTTATGTTAAGACCCACTGATCAGTTGGGGCCCGGGTACAATGTAACACAAGTGATGATGAATAAACATAGAAGCAAAAAAGAAAAGAAAGTAAGGAAATCAACATGCATGATTCCAAATACACAGAGCGATGGTTTATCCATATTGGCTATTCTCTTATATTTGATTCCATTAAAGTATTTATGTATGATGCAGTTTCTTATAGCCTTACATACTTAGTACATTCTTCGTACTGACGTACCTTGTGGGACTTACCTTACGAAGATGAAATTCATCCATATCATTTATCTGCTCAAGTCTCAATTTAGCCGCTTCACTCCAGTCTAAATTCAACCTTTTTAAAGCCCATAAAGCCTTATGTTCATGTTCGACAGGTAAATGGCAAGATTTTCCAAAAACCAACTGATATGGTGATGCACCAATTGGCATTTTGAAAGCCATTCGATATGCCCATGACGCATCATCCAATCTTCGAGCCCAATTAGTCCTATTGGCATTCACTATTTTTGCCAAAATAGACTTGATCTCACGATTTGACACATCAACTTGCCCACTTATCTGAGGATGGTAAGGTGTTGCCACTTTATGTTTAACACCATATTTTTCAATCAGTGCATTTAACATACTATTGCAGAAGTGGGATCCTCCATCACTAATGATAACTCGGGGTATACCGAATCATGAAAATGTGTTCTTTTTCAAGAATGTTGTTGCACTTCTTCCTTTGTTATTAGGAAGCGCAACTGCCTCCACCCACTTAGGCACATATTCAACAGCTACCAAGATGTATTTCATCCTATGTGAGCTCACAAAAGGGCCCATAAAGTCAATTCCCCACACGTCAACAATTCAAGCTCAAGTAAAGTTGTCATAGGAAGTTCGTGTCTGTGTGAGATATTGCCTTGCCTTTGACATTGGTCACAAGCTCGAGCATAGTCATGAGCATCTTTATAAATAGTAGGCCAGTAGTACCCACATTGTAAGATCTTATGAGCAGTCCGCACTCCTCCATGATGACCCCCAACTGGAGATGAATGACACGCTTCCAAAATACTCATCATCTCGACCTCTGGAACACATCTTCGAATTATGCCATTTGCACACACCCTAAATAAATATGGCTCATCCTAGAAGAATTTTCTTACCTTATGCATGAATTTCTTTCTCTGCTAATATGACATATCTTTCGAAACTAGATCACTTGCCCAAAAGTTGGCAAAATCAGAAAACCAAGGGATTAAGTCTTGAGATGTTGCCAGTACTTGTTCATCTGGAAAGGTATCATCAATCTCAATATCATCCCTTAATTTAAGCATGGCCTCATTCTCAAGATGTGATAGGTGGTCAGCAACTTGATTTTCGATTCCCTTACGATCTTTGACTTCAAAGTCAAATTCCTGCAATAAAAGTACCCATCGAATCAATCTTGGCTTAGCATCCTTTTTTGACATAAGATACCGAAGAGCTGCATGGTCTGTATGCACAATCACCTTCATACCTATCAAATAAGATCTAAATTTCTAAAAAGCAAAGACCACTGCCAACAATTCCTGCTCAGTCACAGTATAATTCTTTTGAGCTGGATTAAGCACTTTGCTAGCATAGTAAATTTGATGTAACATCTTATCACGTCTTTGGCCAAGGACTGCACCCAAACCCACTCCGCTAGCATCACATATAACCTCAAAAGGCATCGTCCAATCTAGTGACACAATAATAGGGGCTAAAACCAACTTCTCCTTAAGACACTCAAATGCTTTTAGACATGCCTCATCGAACACGAACTTCACCTCTTTCTCCAAAAGTTTGCATAAAGGATGTGCAATCTTAGAGAAATCCTTGATGAATCTTCTATAAAAGCCAGCATGACCTAAGAAACTTCGAATACCTTTCACGGAGATAGGTGGGGGTAGCTTCTCAATTACCTTAATCTTTGCCTTATCAACTTCAATACCTTTCTTTGAAATCTGATGCCCCAATAAAATACCCTCGTTGACCATAAAGTGACATTTTTCCCAATTCAGCACTAAGTTATACTCCTCGCATCTTTGCAACACATTAGCAAGGTGTGTCAAGTAATCCTCAAATGAGTCTCCCACAACAGAAAAATCATCCATAAAAAACCTCAGTAGTGTCTTCCACCATGTCGGAGAAAATAGACATCATGCAACGTTGGAAAGTGGCCGGTGCATTACATAGACCAAAAGGCATCCTTTTAAATGCAAATGTACCATATGTACAAGTGAAAGTGGTCTTCTCTTGGTCTTCGGGAGCTTTAAAAATCTGATTATACCCTGAATAGCCATCGAGAAAACAATACCATCCTCTACCGGCAAGACGTTCTAACATCTGATCCATGAAGGGCATAGGAAAATGATCTTTTTCTGTCCAGGAATTCAGCTTTCGATAATCCATGCAAACTCTCCATCCGGTAACCGGCCTCATTGGGATTAACTCATTCTTGTCGTTTGGAACCACAGTGATTCCTCCTTCCTTTGGTACACACTGAACTGGGCTCACCCACTTGCTATCAGCAATGGGATAAACCACTCCTGAATCTAACCACTTAATGATCTCTTTCATCTGCTCCTCTTACATAGGTGGGTTTAGATGACGTTGGTGCTCAATACTCGGTACGCACTCAGGAGTAAGTTGGATTTTGTGAGGGCAAAGACCGGGTGGAATTCCTATAATATCAGAAATGGACCAACCAATGGCCCTCTTAAATCTTCTCAATACTGAAACCAAAGCCTCTACTTGACACTCCACCAATTTAGCAGAAATAATCACAGGCAAAGTGTTGTTGGCTCCCAAAAATGTGTAGCGAAGGTGAGCCAAAAGAGCCTTAAGCTCCAAAACTGGAGGCTCCTCAATAGATGGACGAGCTGGTAGGGTCAACCTATTCTTCAAATTGAGATCAAGTTTCTTTGGAGCATAAGTGTATTCTCCCTTACCAGTGAGTGAACCAACCATCTCATCGTATTCCTTAATATTATTGCTATCAAATTCATAATCACGGCCGTAAGAGCTTCTGCTGTAACACCCCGTACATTTCCGACCCTACATGCCAACTATGAACCATGTTTACATTAGTTTTGAGAGAAATAAGTGCGTATTTTATATTGTTTTGATGGAGTATTTGATATTGTGCTAGTATCCGCAAAGAAAAGTCGAAGAAAGGAAGAAAATTGCAATTTTGGTGTCAGGCGCGCCAAGGAGCATGCCGGTCCACTTTTGGCCAAAATATTTTTGGAACAGGCAGCAGTGGGGCGCGCCAAGTAGCGTGCCAGACCACTCAGGCTCCCTTTTTCTAGAGCTGAAATTCAGCTAAGTCTCAGGCGCACCCAGGGGCGTACCGAGGAGCTTTTTTGCCAAATTTCTTCTCCGATTATTAGTCTATGAAGAGGAATCTTGGGTTATGGTATCATTATTCCATCGTAGTAGGACTAATCTTGAGTGATTCTGGCATCCAAGTTGGGGTTAATTCATCATCATAATTATTTTATCAAATTATGTTAAATTAAGCCATGAGTGGCTAAAATCGCTTATTCTTGGTTTTGAGGCGATGAACATGAATCTTGTGAGTTGAATAGTGTCTTCACATTTATGGAATTATTTAAACAAGATATTGTTGGGGTATTACACATCAAATTTGGTGGGCTAAGTTAACATGTGTTAATGGGCTTAATTTAAGGCCCGAAATGAAGTAAAACACATGGACCAAAAGGGCAAATGACCCATTCTTCCATTTTGACCAAGTAAACATGGCATTTAATGCCAAGAATTGGCTAAGGATGACTTGAGAGATTATATAAAGGCATAAAATATTATTTTTATTCATTAGAACTCTCATGCCTTTCTAGATATCTCTAAACACATTTTTCATCTCACAAACCCTAAGGCAACCATTTTCTTTGGACAAGATCACTCATTTGAAAGCTTGGGTAAGTGTTTATTCTTATGATTTCATATATTATATACATGAGAGATTGTGTAGATCATGATGGTGGTGTCTAAAAGTTTTGAGTAGTGTACTTTTCCTTTTTTGCTAAAAGATGTGTCATCTATGTGACTTGAACTTGAAAGGAGACTTGAGGTTTTGATGGAAGTGAATGGTGTGGATAAAATATAAACATGTATGGTGTGGTTATGTCCTTACCTTTATTTTTCTATTTATGTTTATAATTTGTGAGATTTTTGTGATACAACATATTGAGGTGACTTTATAGAGTAATTTTGATGTTGTGTTGAAGTGGAAGTGTAAAGTATAAACTTGTTGTGAAATGCTAGTGGTTTATGATGCCTTGGTCAATGTATAGAATGTTGTGGTATTATTGGTGTAACAATGCTGTGGATGGTATTGTAAAGGGTGAAATGACGTTATAGGGCAATTATGTAACTCATTGTCGTCTCATGCACTTGTAAGGTAGTTATTTGTTAACGTAAGCTTCGTTATGTACTTGTGTTGTAGAGTAAAACATAAGGTAGGAGTTGTCGTATTGTATTCACATATAGGACTGTGTATTCACTTTGGGAAGATAAGGTATGTAAGGTTACTCTTTTCGTATCCTTCTGCAACACATAGTGTTCACATTGGCATTGTACTTATTCCATTCCGAAATATTCTAAGGTATCCCATTTCAGGTTATCAATTATTGTGAAACACATGTTCCTTATTTGTTAATCAATTGTGATTCATATGTCTCATGTTCATTGACTAATATTTCAAAGTTCCAACTAACGTATCAATCTCTCAAAAGTAAAGAAATAAAGTAATGCATAGTTGTTGGTTGCAAGAGTACGGGTGGTAGCTTTAGAGGCATAAGCCTAGTGCAACCCGATCTCGAGCTTATTGGATCAGGGGGCAGTCTTAGAGGCATAAGCCTAGCTCGGGCCAAACCTGACATGGGGTAGCTTTAGAGGTAAGAACCTAGCTCGAGCCGAACCTGATATATTGGTTTATGGGTGACAGCTCTAGAGGTAAGAACCTAGCTAGAGCCGAGCCCGATATATTGATTTATGGGTGGCAGCTCTAGAGGAATAAGCCTAGCTCGAGCTGATCCCAACATAACGTTATGTTATGTTAAGATCCACTGATTAGTAGGGGCCCGGGTACAATGTGACACGGGTGATAATGAATAAACAAAAAAGCAAAGAAGCAAAGAAAGTAAGGAAATCAACATACATGATTCCAAATGCACAGAGCGATGGTTTATCCATACTGGCTATTCTCTTATATTTGATTCCATTGAAGTATTTATGTATGATGTAGTTTCTTATAGCTTTACATACTCAGTACATTCTTCATACTGACGTCCCTTGTGGGACCTGTCCCCGACTGTGGGTTTGTTATGTCTATGTATCTGTTAGAGGCTTTTGTAGATGTTGTGGGACAAATAAAGGAAGTGTAAGGAACGTATGCTTTTGACATGGTGGCCCCAACGGCCAAGTTTCATATATATCACATGTTTTTCCATGACTTCCGCTATTGGCATCTTATATCTCTATGTGATGTAATGCTTATTGAGTGACATACGTATGAGTGTATATGAATGAAGATTGGTTCTCTCGGGCCTTAACGGCTTCGGGTGCAGTCCGCCTCGTTGGAATTTGAGGCGTGACAAAAGTGGTATCAGAGCAGGTCGTCCTAAGAGTGTCTACAAAGTCGTGTCTGAGTAGAGTCTTGCTGATGGATATGTTGTGCACCACATTTATAAGAAGGAGGCTATAGGACATTTAGGAGTTGTTTCTTTTCTTCATTTCTAGATCGTGCAATAGAGCCAATGATGGAAGTGGAATCATATCTGACCATTGTAATTGGTTTTCTTTGTTATAGTAAAATGCCGATGACAAGATGAGGTAGGGGTAAAGGTAAGCAAGTAGATACGTTTGCCGAAGAAGGAACGAGTAAATCACCACCTGACCAAGCTAGTCAAGGTAGGGCTGATGCTGAGTTTGTATCGTGGACTTCTTCTACTTTTCCAGCTCCAGAAGAGCCGAGAAGGAGAAAAGAACCTGGTGAACCACCTGTTAATGCTAATGAGCAGGATCTAAGAAATACGGACACTATCTTCCCTATGAGATCCGAGAGGAGTAAAAGACATGGCCCAAAAGGGCAAATGACCCATTCTTCCATGTTGACCAAGTAAACATGGCATTTAATGCCAAGAATTGGTTAAGGATGACTTGATATATTATATAAAGGCACAAAATCTGATTTTTATTCATTAGAACTCTCATGCCTTTCTAGATATTTCTAAACACATTTTTCATCTCACAAATCCTAAGGCAACCATTTCCTTTGGACAAGATCACTCATTTGAAAGCTTGGGTAAGTGTTTATTCTTGTGATTTCATATATTATATACATGAGATATTGTGTAGATCATGATGGTGGTGTCTAAAAGTGTTGAGTAGTACACTTTTGCTTTTTTGCTAAAAGATGTGTCATCTATGTGACTTGAACTTGAAAGGAGACTTGAGGTTTTGATGGAAGTGAATGGTGTGGATGAAATATCAACATGTATGGTGTGGTTATGTCCTTACCTTGATTTTTCTATGTATGTGTATAATTTGTGAGATTTTTGTGATACAACATATTGAGGTGACTTGAGGGAGTAATTGTGATGTTGTGTTGAAGGGGAAGTGTAAAGTATAAACTTGGTGTGAAATGCTAGTGGTTTATGATACCTTGGTCAATGTATAGAATGTTGTGGTATTGTTGGTGTAACAATGTCGTGGATGGTATTGTAAAGGGTTAAATGACGTTATAGGGCAATCATGTAACTCATTGTCGTCTTATGCACTTGTAAGGTAGTTAGTTGTTAACGTAAGCTCTGTTATGTACTTGTGTTGTAGAGTAAAATGTAAGGAAGGAGTTGGCGTATTGTATTCACATATAGGACTGTGTATTCACTTTGGAAAGATAAGGTATGTAAGGTTACTCTTTCCGTATCCTTATGCAGCACATAGTGTTCACATTGGTATTGTACTTATTCAATTCCGAAATGTTCTAAGGTATCCCATTTCAGGTTATCAAGTGTTGTAAATCACATGCTCCTTATTCTTTAATCAATTGTGATTCACATGTATCATGTTCATTGACTAATATTTCAAAGTTCCAAAAATGTACAATCACTAACGTATCAATCTCTCAAAAGTAAAGAAATAAAGTAATGCATAGTTGTTGGTTGCAAGAGTACGATTGGTAGCTCTAGAGGCATAAGCAAAGTGCAAGCTGATCTCGAGCTTATTGGATCAGGGGGCAGTCCTAGAGGGATAAGCATAGCTCAGGCCAAACCTGACATGGGGTAGCTCTAGAGGTAAGAACCTAGCTCGAGTCGAGCCTGATATATTGATTTATGGGTGGCAGCTCTAGAGGCATAAGCCTAGCTTGAGCTGATCCTAACATAACGTTATGTTATGTTAAGACCCACTGATCAGTTGGGGCCTGGGTACAATGTGACACGGGTGATAATGAATAAAAATAGAAGCAAAGAAGCAAAGAAAGTAAGGAAATGAACATACATGATTCAAAATACACAGAGCGATGGTTTATCCATATTGGCTATTCTCTTATATTTGATTCCATTGAAGTATTTATGTATGATACAGTTTCTTATAGCCTTACATACTCAGTACATTATTCATACTGACGTCCCTTATGGGACCTGTCCCGACTGTGGGTTTGTTATGTCTATGTATCTGTTGGAGGTTTTTATAGATGTTGTGGGACAAATAAAGGAAGTGTAAGGAATGTATGCTTTTGACATGGTGGCCCCAACGGCCAAGTTTCATATATATCACATGTTTTTCCATGACTTCCGCTATTGGCATCTTATATCTCTATGTGATGTGATGCTTATTGAGTGACATACGTATGAGTGTATATGAATGAAGATTGGTTCTCTCGGGCCTTAACGTCTTCGGGTGTAGTCCATTTCATTGAAATTCGAGGCGTGACAAAAGTGGTATCAGAGCAGGTCGTCCTAAGGGTGTCTACAAAGTCGTGTCTGAGTAGAGTCTTACTTATGGATATGTTGTGCACCACATTTATAAGAAGGAGGCTATAGGACATTTAGGAGTTGTTTCTTTTCTTCATTTCTAGATCGTGCAATAGAGCCAATGATGTAAGTGGAATCATATCTGACCATTATAATTGATTTTCTTTGTTATAGTAAAATGCCGATGACAAGATGAGGTAGGGGCAAAGGTAAGCAAGTAGATACGTTTACCGGAGAAGGAATGAGTAAATCACCACCTGACCAAGCTAGTCAAGGTGGGGCTGACGCTGAGTTTGTATCGTGGGCTTCTTCTACTTTTCCAGCTCCAGAAGAGCCGAGAAGGAGAAAAGAACCTGCTGAACCACCTGTTAATGCTACTGAGCAGGATCTAACAAATGCTGTACAAATATTGACTCGTATTATTATCGCACAAAATCAGGGACAAGTTGGTCCAATGACAAGTAACGAAAGTGAGGCTAGGGTAGCTAGCCGAAGGACGCAGGATTTTCTGAAATTAGATCCTCCCATATTCAGTGGGACAGATCCGAATACAGACCCACAAGACTTCGTGGACCAAATTCAAAGGGCTCTAGATGTTAGACACGTGACTGTTGTAGAAACAGTTGAGATTGCAGTCTATAGATTGAAAGGAGAAGCTATATTATGGTATGAAGATTGGAAGAGATCTCGTGGTATTGGTGCAATTCCAGCTAGTTGGGAAGAATTTAAAACAACATTCCTTGATCACTATCTTTCCTATGAGATCCGAGAGGCTCATACGGATTAGTTCTTAAATCTCCATCAACGGAATATGAGTGTCAGAGAATACAGTCTTCAGTTTAATTCCTTGGATCGATATTCTCCGAATGTAGTGGCTACAATGGAAGACAAAGTCCATCGATATGTGGACAGATTAGAGCCATATTTGGTAAGGAACTGCACCATTGCTGCTTTGAACAGAGATATGGACATAGCTAGAATACAGGCCTTCGCATAGAAGATGGAGGATCAGAGACAAAGAAGAAGGGTATATGAATTTGAAAGTGGACAATCCAAAAGAGCTAGACCAATGAGACAGTCTATGGCGTTCCAAGGAGAATCTAGGCCTCGGATGTTTCCTAGATCGCCTAGACCATCATTCTCCTATTCCACAGGAGGTACAAACTCTCAATTTTAAGGGTTTCGAGGCAGTCAAACTGGGCAGAGTAGTGGAATTCCCGGTGCAGAGGCAGTAGGATTTTCTTGTCAGCAGTGTCAGCACTGCGGACGGACTCATTCAGGTACATGCCGGTAAGGGACGACTGTTTGCTTTTGGTGCGGTATGTCAGGGCACATGATGAGAGAGTGCCCAGAAAGGGGCATGGGTGGTATAGAACGACCTACGAGATCAACCTTTGCATCATCATCATCAGTTCCTTCCCTAGGCAGAGGAGTGCAGCCTATTGGGCGTGGTAGAGGTGCTAGACGAGCAGCTAGTTCCAGTGGAGCCCAGAATCGCACCTACGCTCTAGTGGACGGGCAGAATTCGGAGGCTTCTCCTAATGTATTCATAGGTACATTATCCATATTTTCGTATACTATATATGCATTGATTGACCCGGGTTGTACATTTTCATATGTTACTTCATTGATTGTTGCAAAATTTGAAAGAACGCCGAAATTATTAATTAAGTCAATTGAAGTATCTATACCAGTTGGCGACTCTATTGTTGTAAAAAGAGTATATCGAAATATTGTGGTAACTGTGTGTGGTCATGATACACTGGCTGATCTTATAAAACTAGAAATGGTGGATTTTGATGTCATAATGGGTATGGATTGGTTGGCTTCTTGTTATGCCACGATGGATTACCGAGCTAAGAAAATACATTTTCATTTTCCACAAACGAATGTTCTTGAATGGAAGGGTGATGTAGGGGCACCGAGAGGGAAATTTATTTCCTATCTTAAAGCATAGAAAATGATAGCCAAGGGGTACATATGTCACTTAGTAAGAGTGAAAGATACTGACGTGGAACCACCAACTCCTCAGTCGGTTCCAGTGGTTAATGAATTCCTCGATGTATTTATTGAGGATCTTCCAGGTCTACCCCCAGAACGGGAAGTAGAGTTTGGTATTGATGTGATTCCAGGCACTCAGTCTATCTCTATTCCTCCGTATAGAATAGCTCCAGCAGAATTGCGTGAATTGAAGGAACAATTAAAAGAATTGTTGGACAAGGGATTCATCAGGCCTAGTATGTCCCCGTGGGGTGCACCAGTATTATTTGTATGGAAGAAAGATGGCACATTGAGAATGTGCATTGACTATCAGTAATTGAATAAAGTAACGATCAAGAACAAATATCCACTCTCTAGAATTGACGATTTATTTGATCAGTTACAGGGTGCCAAATGTTTTTCAAAAATTGACTTGAGATCGGGTTACCATCAAGTCAGAGTTAGAGAAAAAGATATACCCAAGACAGTTTTTCGAACACAGTATGGCCATTATGAATTTTTAGTTTTGTCGTTTGGACTAACAAATGCACCAACTATTTTCATCGATTTGATGAATAGGGTGTTTAAGCCATTTCTAGACGTGTTCGTCACGGTGTTTATAGATGACATTCTGGTTTATTCAAGATCATAAGAGGACCATGCTACTCACTTACGGTAGGTGTTATAGATTCTTCGTGAGCGTAAGTTGTATGCAAAGTTCTTTAAATGTGAATTTTGGTTGAAATACGTAGCATTCTTGGGTCACATTGTGTCAGATGAAGGAATTCGGGTTGATACACAAAAGATAGAGGCAGTGAAGTATTGGCCAAGGCCTACGACGCCGACAGAAATTCGTAGTTTCCTTGGGTTGGCAGGTTATTCTCAAAGGTTTGTTGGACAGTTTTCTTCCATTGCTGCACCTTTAACAAAGCTTACACACTAGGCAGTTAAGTTTCAGTGGAATGAAGCATGTGAGAAAAGTTTCCAAGAGCTGAAAGATAAATTGACTTCTACACCGGTATTGGTACTTTCAGAAGGCACAAAAGGGTATGTTGTATAGTGTGATGCTTCCGGAGTTGGCCTAGGGTGTGTATTGATGCAGCACGGTAATGTAATCGCATATGCCTCACGACAGTTGTGACCACATGAGAGAAATTATCCCACACATGACCTTGAGTTTGCAGATGTGGTATTTGCTTTAAAGATATGGCGCCATTATTTGTATGGAGTTCATGTTGACATCTACACTGACCACAAGAGTTTGCAATATATCTTTAAGCAGAAAGACTTGAATTTGAGGCAGCGGAGGTGGCTGGAACTTTTAAAAGACTATGATATAGATATTTTATATCATCCAGTAAAAGCAAATGTTGTTGCCGATGCATTGAGCCGCAAGGCAATAGGAGGCACTAGTGGCTAGTTGACGAAAAAGCAAGACCTAGTCAAAGATTTACATCAACTAGCCATCTTGGGAGTTCGTCTTCTTAAATCTCCAGATGAAGGGGTTATTGTGCAAAATGCGGCAGAATATTTATTAATAGCTGAAGTAAAAGAGAAGCAGCAAGCGGATCCTATGTTATTGCAACAGAAAGAAAATGTACAACAGGGTCTGACAAAGGCATTTGATATTATGCTAGAGGGAGTACTTCAGTGCTAAGAAAGATTATGTGTACCGGATGTAGATGAGCTGAGAAGACGAATTATGACAGAGGCGCATCATTCACAATATTTTATTCATCCGGTAGCTACCAAAATGTACCATGATTTGAAAGAAATGCATTGGTGGGGAAACATAAAGAAGAGCATTGTAGAATTCGTAGCTCAATGTCCAAATTGTCAACAAGTAAAAGTAGAGCATCAGAAATGTGGAGGTTACATGCAATGTATCAATCTTCTAGTCTGGAAATGGGACATGATTAATATGGATTTCATCACAGGTTTGCCTCGTACAATGCGGAAAGTTGATTCTATATGGGTAATAGTTGACAGGCTTACCAAGTCAGCGCATTTCCTACCAGTCAAGACCACCTATACAGCTGAAGATTACGTAAGGTTGTATGTTAAAGAGATAGTGTGATTACATGGAATTCCAATCTCCATTATATCAGACAGGGGAGCACAATTTATTGCACATTTTCGGAGATCTTTTCAGAAGAGCTCGGGTACACAGGTGAATCTGAGTATGGCTTTTCATCCTCAAACAGATGGACAAGAAGAACGTACTATCCAAACACTTGAAGATATGCTACTAGCTTACTCGTTAGATTTTCAAGTCAGTTGGGATGATCATTTGCCTCTTATTGAATTTGCTTACAACAATAGCTATCATTCAAGTATTAAAATGGCACCTTATGAAGCTTTATACGGAAGGAGGTGTAGATCACCAATCGGATGGTTTGAAGCGGGTGAAACTGCTTTACTTGGGCTAGATCTTGTTCATCAAGCTATGGAGAAAGTGAAAGTGATTCAACAATGGCTAAAAATGGACCAAAGTCACCACGAGTCCTATGCTGATGTTAGGAGAAGAGGTCTCGAATTTGCCATAGGTGATTGGGTGTTCTTAAAGGTGTCACCGATGAAAGGGGTAATGCGATTTGGAAAGAAAGGGAAGTTGAGTCCCCGTTATATAGGGCCATATGAAATTGTCCGAAGATTTGGGAAAGTTGTGTATGAATTGGCACTACCCTAAGAACTCTCCACAGTTCATCCGGTATTTCATGTTTCAATGCTTCAAAAGTGCATAGGAGACCCATCTCAAATTGCTTCCATTGAAGATGTACAAGTTAGGGAGGATCTCACCTATGAAGAGATACCTATTGCTATTCTGGATAAACAAGTGAAGAGGTTAATAAATAAAGACGTAACTTTCATAAAAGTACTTTGGAGAAATCAGCAAGTAGAAGAGACCAAATGGGAAGCTGAAGAAATGATGAAGTCAAAGTACCCGTATTTGTTTCACACGGAAGAAAAAGTTCAAAATATCGAAGTAGAGCAATAACAAGTAAGTATATATAAGCATTATGTGTATATGTAGATATGCTAAAATGAAAGTGCATTTGTTTTAACATTCGAGGACGAATGTTTCTAAGGGGGGAAGAATGTAACACCCCGTACATTTCCGACCCTACTTGCCAACTATGAACCATGTTTACATTAGTTTTGAGAGAAATAAGTGCGTATTTTGTATTTCTTTGATGGAGTATTTGATATTGTGTTAGTATCTGCAAAGAAAAGTCGAAGAAAGGAAGAAAATCACAATTTTGGTGTCAGGCGCGCCCAGGAGCGTGCCGGGCCGCTTTTTGCAAAAACAATTTTGGCACAAGCAGAAGTGGGGTGCGCCAAGCAGCGTGCCAGGCTGCTCAGGCTACCCTTTTCCAGAGCTGAAATTCAGCTAAGCCCCAGGCGCGCCCAGGGGCGTACCGGGGTGCTTTTTTGCCAAATTTCTTCTCTGATTATTAGTCTATAAAGAGGACTCTTGGGTTATGGTATCATTATTCCATCGTAGTAGGACTACTCTTGAGTGATTTTGGAATCCAAGTTGGGGTTAATTTGTCGTCATAATTATTTTATCAAATTATGTTAAATTAAGCAATGAGTGGCTAAAATCGCTTATTCTTGGATTTGAGGCGATGAACACGAATCTCGTGAGTTGAATAGTGTCTTCACATTTATGGAATTATTTAAACAAGATATTGTTGGGGTATTACACATCAAATTTGGTGGGCTAATTTAATATGTGTTAATGGGCTCAATTTAAGGCCCAAAATGGAGTAAAAGACATGGCCCAAAAGGGCAAGTGACCCATTCTTCCGTGTTGACCAAGTAAACATGGAATTTAATGCCAAGAATTGGCTAAGTATGACTTGAGAGATTATATAAAGGCACAAAATCTGATTTTTATTCATTAGAACTCTCATGCCTTTCTAGATATTTCTAAACACATTTTTCATCTCACAAATCCTAAGGTAACCATTTCCTTTGGACAAGATCACTCATTTGAAAGCTTGGGTAAGTGTTTATTCTTGTGATTTCATATATTATATACATGAGATATTGTGTAGATCATGATGGTGGTGTCTAAAAGTGTTGAGTAGTACACTTTTGCTTTTTTGCTAAAAGATGTGTCATCTATGTGACTTGAACTTGAAAGGAGACTTGAGGTTTTGATGGAAGTGAATGGTGTGGATGAAATATCAACATGTATGGTGTGGTTATGTCCTTACCTTGATTTTTCTATGTATGTGTATAATTTGTGAGATTTTTGTGATACAACATATTGAGGTGACTTGAGGGAGTAATTGTGATGTTGTGTTGAAGGGGAAGTGTAAAGTATAAAATTGGTGTGAAATGCTAGTGGTTTATGATACCTTGGTCAATGTATAGAATGTTGTGGTATTGTTGGTGTAACAATGTCGTGGATGGTATTGTAAAGGGTTAAATGACGCTATAGGGCAATCATGTAACTCATTGTCGTCTTATGCACTTGTAAGGTAGTTAGTTGTTACCGTAAGCTCTGTTATGTACTTGTGTTGTAGAGTAAAATGTAAGGAAGGAGTTGGCGTATTGTATTCACATATAGGACTGTGTATTCACTTTGGAAAGATAAGGTATGTAAGGTTACTCTTTCCGTATCCTTATGCAGCACATAGTGTTCACATTGGCATTGTACTTGTTCCATTCCGAGATGTTCTAAGGTATCCCATTTTAGGTTATCAATTGTTGTAAATCACATGTTCCTTATTCGTTAATCAATTTTGATTCACATGTCTCATGTTCAATGACTAATATTTCAAAGTTCCAAAAATGTACAATCACTAACGTATCAATCTCTCAAAAGTAAAGAAATAAAGTAATGCATAATTGTTGGTTGCAAGAGTACGGGTGGTAGCTTTAGAGGCATAACCCTAGCTCAAGCTGATCCCTAGATTATTGGATCAGGGGTAAGTCCTAGAGGCATAAGCCTAGCTCGGGCCGAACCTGACAGGGGGTAGCTCTAGAGGTAAGAACTTAGCTCGAGCCAAACCTGATATATTGGTTTATGGGTGGCTGCTCTAGAGGTAAGAACCTATCTCCAGCCGAACCCGATATATTGATTTATGGGTGGAAGCTCTAGAGGCATAATCCTAGCTCAAGCCGATCCCAACATAACGTTATGTTATTTTAAGACCCACTGATCAGTTGGGTCCCAGGTACAATGTGACACAGGTGATGATGAATAAACATAGAAGCGAAGAAGCAGAGAAAGTAAGGAAATCAACATACATGATTCCAAATACGCAGAGCGATGGTTTATCTATATTGGCTATTCTCTTATATTTGATTCCATTGAAGTATTTATGTATGATGCAGTTTCTTATAGCCTTACATACTCAGTACATTCTTCGTACTGACATACCTTGTGGGACTTACCTTACTTGCTGCAGGCACAAGTGTTAGTAGACCTCCACAGTAGGTTGCGGGTCATTTGCGAATCATTGGTGAGCTCCAGTTTGTTCGGGGCTTTTTGAGTCACACATGTATATTGGTTTTGGTATTATGTAAATATTGTATAAAGCGGGGACCTGTCCCGACTATGGGTTGGTTATGTCTATGTATCTGTTAGAGGCTTTTGTAGATCTTGTGGGACAAATAAATGAAGTGTAAGGAACGTATGCTTTTATCATGGTGGCCCCAACGGCCAAGTTTTATATATATCACATGTTTTTCCATGAATTCTACTATTGGTATCTTATATCTCTATGTGATAGTGATGCTTATTGAGTGACATACGTATGAGTGTCTATGAATGAAGATTGGTTCTCTCGGGCTTTAACATCTTAGGGTACCAGTCCGTCCCGTTGGAATTCAAGGCGTGACATCTGCCCCCAACCTTTCTTTAAGAGACACAACAACATCACTATCATTAACCGTATCTATTATCGAAATCACCCGCTTATCTCTTGGTTGCTTCATGGAACGACAAACAATGAAAGTGACCTGTTCATTATTTAACCGAAATTTTATTTGCCTTGTTTCTATGTTGACCAGTGTACAACCAGTGGCAAGTAATGGTCTTCCCAATATGATGGGAACCTCGAAGTCAACTTCACAATCTAGGATTACAAAGTCAGCCGGAAATATGAAAGATTCAACCTTTACCAAAACATCATACAGAATGCCCACCGGCTTTTTCACAGTCCTATTGGCCATGAGAAGTCTCATAGAGGTTGGTTGTGGTGCTCCCAACCCCAACTTCTTGAAAATGGCTAACGGTATTAAGTTAATGCTAGCACCCAAATCACACAGTGCTTTAGTAAAGTTGTAGGACCCGATCGTACAAGGAATTGTGAAAGCTCCTGGATCCTCCTTATTTTCAACTAGGGAACGCGAGGAAACTACACTACAATGATGTAAGTTATCTGCTGGCTCAAAACTGACAGTTCTCTTCTTTGTCACCAAGTCTTTCATAAACTTAGCATACCCTGGCATCTGTTCCAATGCTTCAACAAGAGGGATGTTGACCGATAGCTCCTTCAACATTGTAATAAAATTTTGATATTTGCCTTCCTCAACTCTCTTTTTCAACCTTTGAGGAAAGGGAGGAGGAGGTCGTGGGATAGTTTTCAGCACTTGTGGTACCTCCTTTTCCTGCCTCTTTTTAGATTTTGCCTTTTCGCTAGTATCATGATGATCTGGAATTGTTTTGCCCTTTGAATTATCCATCTCTAACTTAGTTTCTACATCAATAAACTTTGACTCATTAGTCATACCACTGTCGGTAGGTATAGGTGGATCAGTCGTGTATTTATCGCTTCTAGTAGTAATGGCTAGACAATGGCTATCATTCTTTGGATTTTGGACAGTGTTGCTTGGAAAGGTGCCTGGCTGACGTTGATTCAGTGCCAATGATATCTGCCCAAGCTGTTGCTCTAACTATTTAATGGCAGTTGAATGAGACTCCACTTTCTGACTTATTCCAAAAATGTCTGATCTAATCTCCTTCAAGCAATTTTCCTGGCTCTCTTACCCTTTGACCAGTTTATTAAGAAGGGCCTCCATCCTTGAATTTCTAGACTTATCATCACGGCTTCCTAGTGGTTCATAAAGGCCACTCTTCTCTCTTTAATCATCCTTCCGTCTCCAATCACCATCACGGTCTCGTTCTCGATCTCTGTTTCCCGACTTGTTGTAATTGTCTCCATAATAGTTTCGACCTTGATTCCCTTGCCTCGAGTTCCAAGAATCTTGATTAGACCCTTAACCCTTGGATCAAAAGCCCTCCATTTCGCGATCCAAGTATTTAGCCTCCTCATCAGATTCACTATCGTCATGTCTAGCCGTTTTACCTTTTGTACCTACAGCATGCACCTTTTCAGCATCTCCAGCCACAATTTGTTTGGCCAGAAGACCAATTTCTGTCCTCAGCTGAGCGACCTCTTGAGCGACAGATTCTTCCAAAGCCCATTGTGCTGGTGAAGCTCCAATAGCATATGTGCCAGCAGACATTTCTGCCTCCCGAGTATGCCAGCCTTGGTTGGTCTTAGTGATACGATCTAATATCTCCGAAGCTCGTTCCCATCTCATACTCATGAATGCTCCACCAGTGATAGTATCTGCTACCGCCTTTGTGTTGGTATTTAAAGCTCTATAGAAGATTTCAAGTAAGTTCCTACCACTCATCCT
Organism: Capsicum rhomboideum; assembly: GCA_031232105.1. Classification (NCBI taxonomy): domain Eukaryota; kingdom Viridiplantae; phylum Streptophyta; class Magnoliopsida; order Solanales; family Solanaceae; genus Capsicum; species Capsicum rhomboideum. The sequence continues at coordinate 44,581,357 of CP124717.1, read as the reverse complement.
TTGATTTGGCACATTCTGTAGCTTCTTCTTGAACCTTAGCCATGTCTCGTACAGTGCTTCAGAATGTAGTTGTCTAAAATTGTAAATTTCATCCTTCAACTGTAGCATCTTGGAAGGTGGAAAGAATTTTTCCAAAAATTGATTTCTTAATTCTCGCCAAGTAGTGATCGAACCTCGTGGTAATTCTGCCAACCACAAAGTCGCTTCTCCTGTTAGAGAGAATGGGAACAATCTCAATCGAATAGCCTCTTGGTCAACTCCAGGCAGATTATACGATGTGCAGATCCCCACAAAATTCATCACGTGCATGTTTGGATCATCAGTAGGAAGACCGGCGAACACACCCTTCAAGTTTAGTAGGTGAATCATGGCACTGGTAATGTCAAACTTAGTTCCCGGAGGTAACTCTAGTGGAATAATGGCACCAGTCTCTATTGGCTCAAAGTAGGCCACATCTTCTTCCTAAGGATCATCATAGACTGGCACATGCAGTCTTTGAAGTGGTTGTTGAGCTCTCAATCTTCTTTGTCTCTCTTCAGCCTCAGCCAGTCGCTGAGCTGCCTCTTGCATAGCTCGATTATCTCTCTCTGCTTGTCTAAGAGCAGCTTGTCTAGCATCCTCTTCTCATGTTAATCGAGTAGTAGTTTGATCCGCTGTTTCATGACTAGCCAACTGAATTAGTTGATTATAAACGTCTCCCATGGGGGCAGGATTCTGAACTTCATCGGTATACACCATTCTTCGATTAGCCCTCAGAGTTCTTTCTATTTCAAGATCAAGTGGAACCAAGAGATTGCCTTGACTCCTAGTATTGGGCATACACCGGCGTGTGCCCTTAAAAGTATAGAAAAACAATACCAATCAACTCAAACAAATAAACTAATCAACTCCGTAACCGTAATCCCCGGCAACGACGCCAAAATTTGATGTCGCCCAAAATATGCCTCCTAAGAAGTATAAAGCGGTCGTTGTATCAAATATAGAACCCAACTAGGTTAGGGTCGATCCCATAGGGAATAGGATGGAAGTAGGTTAAGTTCTGATACGGGTGGGACAAGCTGTCCAACAAGTACACGACCTTTCACACGAAGCCAAGCTCGGGAATTACAAAAACTCCAAGCCTTGTTCATGCAAATGGCCGTGTGTGAGTTGGTGATTGAACCACCTAAAGATCTAAATGTTTTTAAGTATGAAGAGGGACCTTGAAGTGTAATAAACTTACACTCCAAGGCCGGCCCCCTAGACAAGGACAAGCTGGTCATTTTGCCTCATTTTGCCTTGTAATATAAATAGAACATATTAGGGTATTTGAGTAGTTCTCCCATCAGATTTTTGAACATAACACTTGTGATATTTTGGGTTCTCTCTCTCTAAACCAGCCCACAAGAAGAGGGATACTTGTGTTGTATTTTTGCTAGAAACAAGGATCTTGAGGTCATAGAGTTCCTCTTGGTCCAAGTAAGAACTTGGTGTTACTATTCAATAGTCTTAGGGTCCTCTCTTGTTGTTAGGGTTCTTAGACTCTTATATCTTTTATGTCAAGTTACTATCTTTTTGTGATCTTGTTAATGTTGTTTTTGTAATCTTGAAGTCTAGTGAAGCCGTGTTGGGCTCTTTCGATTCACTAGCACTTGTTGAAACTTGTTGATCTTGTGTTGGTTTTGTTGATTTCGTGGCTGGTTATTGACTAATTGTGTGTTGTAGACTTGATATTGTATCATTTGGTATCAAAGCGGAGGTCGCGGGTTCGAATCCCACTTACACCATGCGCAGGTTCGAGGACGAACCTTTTCCAAAGAAAGGGGGAATGATGGCATCTAAAAAAGGTGGCCAACCCTAGGAAGAGGGATGTGTCCTGGATTGGCCTTGGTGGGGGTGGGGGTCGGGTTTGTCTCCCCTGGTTCAGGGCCTATAAAGGGTGGGTTGCGCCTTCCACTATCAGCTATAGCTTTTAATGCAGTTGGTTAGCGGTTCACTCTTAAGGTTTGGTATCAGAGCAAGGCTGGTTGTGTTCCTACACTACCAATCTTGGGCTATCTCGGTCGAAAAAAAAATAAATATGTCCAGCTTTTTGTCTTGGCCGAGAATAGTGCTTGTGTGTTTAGATCTAGGTGTTATTTTACTTGTTTAGTGTGTTTCTAGTGTTGGTTTCTTTCTCACCAACACTAAAGGTGTCTAGATCTAAAGTTGAGCTTATAATATTGACCATTGTTGTGGTAACTTGAACTTGGACCGATTGTTGTACCTTGTTGATGACCATTGGTGGCTTTTGTGTTATGTTCTTGAAGAAGTTGATGTTGTGCTCTTGAAGGTTGTTGTGGTGTTCATCTTGTTATTCATCTATTCTTAAAACTTAAGACAACAAAGTATAAAATAGATTCAAAAGGTTGTAAGACAAAAGTTATAAAGTTGTTGGTGAGAAGACTTGCACACATCACTTCCTAGACTTGACAACCACTTTTCCTTAAATCACGGAACCTTGGTTTGTGGGATTAGCATAGTTAAATCTTACCTTTTTGAGTTTGAAAAGTTGAAAAAGATTCCAAGACTTAGCCTTCCCTCCAAAACCATTGTCATGCATTACAAGTTGTGTAAGTCTTGAATTTTCAGATTTGTGAAAAAAAAAAAAAAAAAAAAAAAAAAATTTTGTGTGGGCCCAAGACCAATTACATGTTGCCACGTCACTAATAAGCTCAAATTTGGATACTCTTTTCCTAGTTTCTAATGGTTGATTCTTGGTTTCCTTACTTGGTTCTAGAACTAATTAACAAACTAGTACATTCCTACTAGGTTGTCAATTAGTCCTTTGAATCCGTTGTTCGTGTCAATGATTACTTGGGTGCTTTTATCTTTTGAATACGTTGCTACTTCTTGGTTCTAGTCCGATGAGAATTATTTGAGTCTTCAAACAAAAATCCACTCCGGATAAGAGCTTACTCATACCTTAAAGGATTCACGGTTACTAGCCAACCTACAAAACTTGTGGAACTTAAGCGTGAGGTGATCCAAAGAGAGTACTACCTTGGCAATGGAAGGGACCACGTCCCACAATATGGATAATATTGCTCTTGACTCTATGAGGGCCACTCTTGAGGCCGTTACCCGAACATTTGAAAGGATGAATACGGAATTTGGGGCTGTGAGAGGGGACTTGGCAGCAATAAAGGGAGAAGTGTCGACTATTAGTGGGAGATTAGAACAAGTGGTGAGTCAAAGGAACTCTCGGCCTTCTACTCCTCTACATGTTTCTACCAATAGGCATGATAGAACTTCCTTCGCAACCATCACTCCAGAAACATTGCACCAAATGCTAAATACACCCCAAGCTCCACTAAATGTCGCAAGCCAAACCATTCCTTTCCCTCCAAATTGTGACCCCACTAGACCAATACATTTCCAAACTCCTCAAGTCTCACAAGAGGGATTTGGACGTCAAGTACCTCCGCTAAATCCGAACCCTCCATTCCAAGCGCTATTAAACCAAAGACCACCACCTCCACAAAATCCAATTCTTCCAAATCAAGTTCAAAATGCCCAAAACCGTCCAGCCCACTTTGAGGAATATGGTAGAGAGGAATATGAAGGATATGGAGCCTTTGATGATACTTACATGAGGGAGGAGGAGATGAGAGGGGTCGTGGAGATCCAAGGAGATACCTAGGGTATGGATAAAGGGGAAACCGACACCAAGAGAGAGATGTAGGCATCAACACCATCAAGTTGAGCCTACCCATCTTTAAAGGTAAAAGTGACCCCGAGGCATACTTAGCTTGGGAATTGGCTTGTGACAAAGTTTTCCAAGTTAATGATATCTCGGAAGAAAAGAAGGGCTGCTATGTTATAGCTCATTTTGAGGGTTATGCTAATACTTGGTGGGAGTACATCAAGCGGTTTGGTAATGAAGTAGTTGATGGGCAGCCACCACCTTGGTTTTGGTTAAGGTACTTAATGAGACAACGGTACCTTCCCGAGAGATATCGCCATGAGTTGCTTACTAGATTGTACAACTTGCGCCAAGGAAACAAGAGTGTGATGGCGTATTTTGATGAGTTTCAGTAACTCATGTTGAAACTTGATCATCGTGGGGAACAAATCAGTCATGACTTCATCCGGTTCAAGTGTGGGTTGAACAAAGAGATCTCCACTCATTTAACACTTCACAAGTTTGATACCGTTGACGGTATTTTCCAAGCGGCTCTTGAGATTAAAAGAGAACTTAAAGAGAGATCCTCTTTCAAGGCAAGGGGAAAAGCCACCTTGGGCTGGCCCAAAAAGAAGGACCAACCCGCCACTACAAGGCTGCCCGAGCCCAAAACAGTCCACAAAATTCCTCCAAAACCGGAAGCTCACAAGTATCCTAACCCAAAGGGATTCCAATGTTTCAAGTGCCAAGGTTAGGGGCATAAGGCCAATGAATGTCCAAACCGACGCAATGTGATCCTACGGGAAGGGAGATTGTATTACCTTGGTGAGGAGGTGGACCCTGAAAAGGGAGAGGATGAGGCCGAGCCTCAAGATGGAGAGAAAACCGATAATGGACCACATGATGATGATGGTGATGATGGTGAAGATGTTTATCTGCAAGAAGGGGAGTGTGTGGTTCCAAACTTTATGGTTAGGCGCGTCATGATTAGTAAGGCAATCGATGACCTAAGCCAAAGGGAAAATCTATTCCATACTAAATGTCTTGTAAAGGGGAGTGTGTGCACCTTGGTGATCGATAGTGGTAGTTGTACAAATGTTGTTAGTAATGCTATGGTAAATTTCTTGAAGTTACCAACTACACCGCACACTAGTCCTTACAAGATACAATGGTTGAATGAATGTGGTGAATTAAAGGTCACAAGGCAATGTGTGATACGGCTTAAGGTGGGAAACTACCACGATGAAGTGCTTTGTGACATGATACCAATGCAAGCATGTCACTTGTTGCTAGGTAGACCTTGGCAATATGATAGGTCTACCAAACACAATGGGAGGTCCACTCGATATACACTTGAGAAGGATGGCCGAAAGGTTACACTTCATCCTCTTTCGCCTTCCCAAGTAAATGAGTGGCATCAAAGGATGAGAGAATTGAAGGAAAAGGGAAAGGAATCCGAAAAGGGAGAAAAAAGAGGGAATTCCGTAGGTGGGGCAGTAGGGGCATCCGAGGCTGCCTCAACATCCAAAGGGGCAAAAAAACATGGTGATGTTGGTTAGGAAGAAGGAACTCTTCGTGGATCATGATGAGGACATGCCTATGTTACTTTTGGCTCATTGTTTTAATACTAACCCCACTAATTCTTCCATTTCTCCTTTGATTTCTTGTGTGTTGCAGGATTATGAAGATGTATTTCCTAAAGAACTTCCGCAAGGATTGCCCCCACTTCGGGGAATTGAGCACCAAATTGACTTTGTGCCGGGATCATAATTGCCAAACAAGATGGCTTATAGGAGCAACCCTACGGACACCAAAGAATTGCAACGTCAAGTTGAGGAGATCCTCAACAAAGGGTATATCAAGGAGAGCATGAGTTCGTGTATGGTTCCGGTTCTACTAGTGCCCAAAAAGGACGGAACGTGGCACATGTGTGTAGACTGTCGAGCCATCAACAAGATTACGGTAAAGTATCGCCACCCTATTCCTCGGTTAGATGACATGCTAGATGAATTGAATGGTTCATGTTTGTTTTCCAAGATTGATTTAAGAAGTGGCTATCACCAAATAAGAATGCAACCCGGTGATGAATGGAAAACCGCATTCAAGACCAAGTTTGGTCTCTATGAATGGATGGTTATGCCCTTCGGCCTAACAAATGCTCCAAGTACTTTAATGAGGCTAATGAATCATGTGATGAGGTCATTTATTGTAAAGTTTGTTGTTGTCTACTTTGATGATGTCCTGGTGTATAGCAATTCTTTAGAAGAGCATGTGATGCATTTACAATGTGTGCTTGATGTCCTTAGAAAGGAAAAATTGCATGCAAATCTAAAAAAGTGCTCCTTTGGTGTTAATGAAGTTGTTTTCTTGGGTTTTGTTGTTAGTTCAAGAGGGGTCGAAGTGGATGAATCCAAGATAAATGCTATCGAAAATTGGCCAACCCCACAAACTGTTGGAGAAGTAAGAAGCTTCCACGGGTTGGCAAGTTTTTATAGAAGGTTTGTCAAAGGATTTAGCACCATAGACGCCCCCTTGACCGAGCAATCTAAGGCTTTTGAAGCCTTGAAAGCTATGCTCATCTCTGCACCTTTGTTACAATTGCCCGACTTTGATAAGACGTTCGAAGTCGAGTGTGATGCTAGTAAAGTAGGCATAGGGACTGTTTTGATGCAAGATTTAAAACCCATTGCTTACTTTAGTGAAAAGCTCAAAGGAGCAACTTTAAACTATTCCAAGTATGATTTAGAGTTGTATGCCTTGATTAGAGCCTTGGCCACTTGGCAACACTACTTATGGCCTAAGGAGTTCGTGATCCGAACGGACCATGAATCCTTAAAGCATCTTCGGGACCAAGACAAGCTTAACAAACGGCATGCCAAATGGATTGAGTTTCTTGAGACCTTCCCTTATGTTATCCAATACAAAAAAGGTAAGGACAATGTGGTAGCCGATGCTTTGTCTAGAAAACATGCTCTTGTGTCCACTTTGTCATCAAAATTGATGGGTTTTGAGAGCCTAAGAGGATTGTATCCCAAGGACCCTAACTTTTCTTCTATCTTTAGGGAATGCGAAGAATTGGGTAGGGACAAGTGGGATCCGGCTAGGGGTTCAAATCCCTATGCCAAGTTTGATAGTTACTTATTCAAAGGTAGACGATTGTGTGTACCCTCTAGCTCTTGGAGAGAATTGTTTGTGAGGGAAGCACATGATGGCGGTCTAATGGGTCATTTTGGGGTCTAAAAGACCTTAGGAATATTGGAGGAGCAATTCTATTGGCCCAAAATGTTCAAGGATGTGGCTAATATTTACGGCCAATGTGTAGAGTGCAAGAGAGCCAAATCTCGGCTCCTACCTCACGGGTTGTACACCCCGCTGCCCACCCTTCTACATCCATGGCTTGATATATCTATGGATTTTGTGTTGGGGATGCCAACAACTCGACGAAGCCAGGATAGTATTTTTGTTGTAGTTGACCGGTTTTCTAAGATGGCGCACTTTATTCCTTGCTCTAAATGTGATGACGCACCTAGCGTGGACTCTTTATTTGTTGATAATGTTGTTAAATTGCATGGTGTTCTGAGGACCATTGTGAGTGATAGGGACTCTAAGTTCCTAAGCCACTTTTGGAAGTCCATGTGGGGTAGGCTTGGTACCAAGTTATTGTTCTCTACGTCCTGCCACCCATAAACCGATGGCCAAACAGAAGTAGTAAATAGGACTTTGGGTGCTATGCTACGTTCCATGGTTAAGGGAAAAATGAATTCTTGGGAAGAGCACTTACCATTGATTGAATTTGCCTATAATCGTGTCATACACTCAAGTACGGTCATGAGTCCCTTTGAGTGTGTATACGGCCTCAACCCCCTTACCCTTTTGGATTTAACGCCTTTGCCAAGTGATCTCATGATTAGCTAAGATGGAAGCAAGCGGGAAGATTATATGAAGAAGTTACATGAGAAGGTGCGGCTTCAACTTGAGAAGAAAAAACAAGAAATGGCAAGGAGGGCCAACAAGGGGAGAAAGAATTCATTCTTGAACTAGGAGATTGGGTGTGGGTGCATCTTCGAAAGGATCGGTTTCCATCTCAAAGAAATTCCAAATTGATGCCTAGGGGTGATGGTCCATTCCAAGTACTTGAGAGAATCAATGACAACGCCTACAAGATTGACCTTCCACCAGAATATCAAGTGTACAACACTTTCAACGTTTGTGATCTCTCTCTCGTGGATGCGGTTGAAGATGACCAAATGCTAAATTTGAGGTCAAATTCCTCTCAAGATGAAGAGGATGATACGGGTGGAACAAGCTGTCCAACAAGTACACGACCTTTCACACGAAGCCAAACTCGGGAATTACAAAAACTCCAGGCCTTGTTCATGCAAATGGTCGTGTGTGAGTTGGTGATTGAACCACCTAAGGATCTAAATGTTTTTAAGTGTGAAGAGGGATGTGTCCTGGATTGGCCTTGGTGTGGGTATGGGTCTGGTTCGTCTCCCCTGGTTCAGGGCCTATAAAGGGTGGGTTGCACCTTCCACTATCAGCTATAGCTTTTAGTGCAGTTGGTTAGCGGTTCTTTCTTAAGGTTTGGTATCAGAGCGGAGGTCGCGGTTTCGAATCCCACTTACACCATGCGCAGGTTCGAGGACAAACCTTTTCCAAAGAAAGGGGGAATGATGGCACCTAAAAAAGGTGGCCACCCCTAGGAAGAGTGGCCTTGGTAGGGGTGGGGGTCGGGTTCGTCTCCCCTGGTTCAGGGCCTATAAAGGGTGGGTTACGCCTTCCACTATCAGCTATAGCTTTTAGTGCAGTTGGTTAGCAGTTCACTCTTAAGGGATGATACGGGTGGGACAAGCTGTCCAACAAGTACACGACCTTTCACACGAAGCCAAGCTCGGGAATTACAAAAACTCCAAGCCTTGTTCATGCAAATGGCCGTGTGTGAGTTGGCGATTGAACCACCTAAGTATCTAAATGTTTTTAAGTGTGAAGAGGGACCTTGAAGTGTAATAAACTTACACTCCAAGACCGGCCCTCTAGACAAGGACAAGCTGGTCATTTTGCCTCATTTTGCCTTGTAATATAAATAGAACATATTAGGGTTATTTGAGTAGTTATCCCATCAGATTTTTGAACATAACACTTGTGATATTTTGGGTTCTCTCTCTCTAAACCATCCCACAAGAAGAGGGATACTTGTGTTGTATCTTGGCTAGAAACAAGGATCTTGAGGTCATAGAATTCCTCTTGGTCCAAGTAAGAACTTGGTGTTAATATTCAATAGTCTTAGGGTCCTCTCTTGTTGTTAGGGTTCTTAGACTCTTGAATCTTTTATGTCAATTTACTATCTTTTTGTGATCTTGTTAATGTTGTTTTTGTAATCTTAAAGTCTAGTGAAGCCGTGTGGGGCTCTTTCAATTCACTAGCACTTGTTGAAACTTGTTGATCTTGTGTTAGTTTTGTTGATTTCGTGTCTGGTTGTTGACTATTTGTGTGTTGTAGACTTGATATTGTATCAAGTTCGTTGGCAAATAAGTAAAAATTGGGGGGGGGGGGGGGGTTGTAAATAGCAATAATTGTAACAATTTCTGATTATAGAGTTTGTAGTCAATATGAGAAGTATACTAGGATTGTGATCCCCAATGATTCCTTAACTTTACCTGTTATCAGTGCTGACAAAACTGTCCCACTACGTTGCATGCAAAATCTGACAAGTTAGTTTCATCTAAACGTCTCTCGACCTTGGTTAGATGAATTTCACTCTTCTCCTCTCAGTTTTCGAGCATCACACTACTAACCCTTGTCCTGGATCTCAGATAACTATTCCCCCTAAGGCTCAAGTTATTAGATGAAGGTTGATAGCTTTAAATCTCTGTTGTTATCTCATTTCCCAATCTATACCTCTCTCTCGAGAAAGTCTAGAATACAGGCGAGTTTCTAATGTTTGCAACCGTTTGAAGATCAATCACAACGAAGGAAATGCCAATAAATGCACTCACAGCGGTTCAGAGTTGCTTTGCACTTAACCTGTTTCATTAATTCCTCATGGTTCACACAACCCTAGTTGATGAGTTTAGCTCCTCATAATTGCAAGAACACAAGAAGGATTCAAAGATGAAAACATAATTGCACACTCACAATAATGAAAAAGAACTGAAATCTCAATTATGAATAAAACTCGAATCTAGGGTTTTTGATTACAAAACCAATAATATATTTATGAACTCAGAAACAATAGAAAATTTCTCTCAAAAAAATGTACTGACTAACTCTCGTACATAGGACTATACAGGGGTATTTATAGATACAAAGTTAATCCTATCCTAATCAGAATAGGAGAACAGAGTCAGCAACTTTCACGGTATCGTGACTTGGTGTCGTGGAACCAAGTCACACCACGTAGGTGAGTGTCATGGAAATCAGGCTCAAATTGACAGCTTCAGAACATAACTCACGCTACCTAGTCATGCCACGTGAGTGTAGTCACGCCACGTGACTGCCTGGAGTGGAAATCAGGAAGCTTTCTATCCTCTGGAAGTCGACTCACAGCAGCCACTCAAGTCACGTGAGTGGTCCTTATGGCACATGAGTTCTGTCGTGAATCACCTATCTAGTGCAGATCTCATCTCTCATCTTCCTACACTCCGTTTTCGGGCTTGATTTTTCCTTTTGATCATTTGTTACCTTCAAAACCTGTTTTCTTGCAATGTAAGATAGAAACCACATCATACCAACCAAATACACTCAAGTTATTGCATATTTTCCTTGTTTTAAGCATTGAAAGTGCCATGTAACCATGGCGCATCAGTGCCACACTGGTACAAATATGATATGTTGTGATATGGGTCGGGTACTACGCTAGTACAGATATGATATATTGTAATATGGGTTGGGTATCATGCTAGTACGATATGATGTGGTTGATATTGATGAGATGGAGGAGAAGGGATAAGGAGAGATGATGCATATATCTTGCATACCTGCATTCATTCATATGCATTTTCATGTGTTTCCACCGCATATATATTTTTACACGTGTTCGTGTTGTGGTAAATTGTGAAAAAGAGTCTATAAGAGTAAAAAGGGGTTCCTTGTGTGGACCAGCTGTTGACGAGAATTCTATGGTCTCTTAAGTGGGCCAGTTGTGGTGAGGTAGATTTATTAAATTCTGAGTTCTTAGTGGTAGTGGAGTTCGTGGAGCCTCGTGGTAGTTAAGTGTCGGGAAAGTTGAGGCAGAAGTGGATTCAGAATTGTGGCTACCATAAAGATAAGTTAATTAAGGGGGAAAGAGGTATAGCTCGGGATGGACAGTCAAAGGACAAAGATATACGAAAATATTAAATGGCAGGTAGGTCACAGAGATGCTAAGTAGAGTGCTAGAAATTGTTTTATTAGGGATTCAAAATCGAAACTTTACTTGATGCTATGATCTCTCTGTATTTGTTATTAATATTATTTATTTATAACGCTGATTGACCGATGATACTTACCAGTACATGTGGTTGTACTGATGCTACACTTAGTATACCTCCAATTGGGGGTATAGCCATGGTGCAGGTTAGTTGGAGTTTCTATAGCATCAATGTCGATCACTTAGCAACAACTTCTGTCATCTCTATTCTGCATGGATGTTGTGTCATGGATGTCCTTATTCCTTGTCTAGTGTTCTTGTACTGCTTTAGGCTAGTTTCTAGGAATTCGTTGTTGCTTATTTTCCACATTTGCTTTATGTATCAAATGTATTGAATGAAATTGTATATGGAGTAAATTGAATAATCATAGTTGGTTTCTAGTTGTTATTCAGATAATTAAGTTTAAGGGTTGTCTTTGATAATTGTTAAACTTTCGCATATGATTAAGTGATAAGGTGTTCAGAGTTCTTCTATTTGGGGTAGGTGTAGGTAGGTGCCCCCACGATTCGGTGGGTGGGGTCGTGACAAGTATTATTTTATTTCTTTTGGAGACTATTCTGTATATATTGCACTTGTAGTACTCTTTGGGATCGTTTGGTGTGATGGATAAGAGCTAATAGTCACGGGATAAAATTTTAATGTCTCTTAATTTCTTGTTTGGTTGTACAACCTGGGTTTACTTATCCCAGGATTACTAATTAGTATCGGAATAAGTTATCCCTCCCTCTTGGTGGTATAGTAATACTAGGATAAGTTATCTTGGGATAACGTAATTACAATGACAAAAGAAACCCTTAAACTCTTTTTATAAACATCCATGCATATTCACATTATTTTTAATACAATTTTAACATTCACAACCTCCACTACTCGTTATTCTATGATAATTCTTTATATTTTTTTATTAAAAATTATACTATATAAATATATATTTTTTATTTATGACTATATTATACGTTGAATTTATATGACTAATTCTTATGTTTATTTATATTTTGATTTCTCTTAAGAGTAATAAAAATGTTGACTCCATTGTGGAATTACATATTTTAAATTAAATAATTTTTTAATCACTTGAGAATTTGTATTTTAATTATCAATTAAAATGATAATAATTTTAATATTTTATAATATATGAGTGATATGCGTTTAAATGAAGTGACATAAACAACAAATTCTCTTTTACTTTAACAAACTTAAGATGGAAGCTTTATTTTAAGCTAAATAAGATGAAGGATTTATTTTTAAAGACACACGGCATAATCATAGGAAGGCGCACACAAAAAATTTAAGCTAAATAAGATAAAATATTTATTTTTAAACACACATGACATAATCATAGGAAGGCACACAAAAAAAAATTAAGCTAAATAAGATGAAAGTTTTATTTTTAAAAACACACGGCATAATTATGGGAATGCACACAAAATTGTTTTTAGCTAAATAAGATGGAATTTTTTATTTTTAAGAATGTATAATTAAAGCTTGAAAAGAAAATATAAAAAAACTAAACAAGGTGGAGGTTTTTTTTGTAAACAATTAAGTTTTTCTTAGAAACTATGCAATACATATTATTTTAAATACAACAAGCCAAACACTCAATAAGAAATAATCCCAGCATAACTAATTCCAGAATAATTTATCCTATCATAACTAATCCCAATATAACTAATGCCATCATAACTTGTATTCAAACCAAACGACTGCTTTATGTATAGTGACTCTTGTACTGACTATACTAGATCTTCAGGGGATTCATTTTGTATATTCATTGTGTTTTTTAAATCATCATGTTTTTAATATGTTAGGTTTGGCCCAAAATCGTGTACTGCAGCAGGTACTGCAACATATACAACAATATTTCAATATTGAAATATTGTTGTATTTATTCATTGGACCGGGTTGATTTACCTTTTTCATCTCACTGGTAGTTTTGCCTGCTGCAGTACCTGCTACAGTACACAGTTCTGGACCAACCCTAACATATTAATTTGGCCCAAATTTAGAAAATTCTTGTAGATATTATTTCCTCATTGCACCCAAATATTATTGTATATTTTCTAATATCTTGTACCTTATTTAGGAGTATATCTCTTTATTATTTTATACCTTATTTAGGAGTATATCTCTTTATTATTTTATACCTTATTTAGGAATCTTAAGTCTTAAGTCGGTTTATTTCTTTGTATAAATAGGCATTGTACATCAATTGTATTCACCCAATCAATTTAACTTGTATTAATTCAATTCACTCAATTAATTGAATACATTCAATATAATCAATTCAATTCAAGTTCAATTATTCAATTACTCATTCAATTCTCTGTCAATTTTCTCTCAATTTCTAACATCCTTCATTGTTCTGCTTCTTTGTTTCTTGTTCGCTACTTGTCTTCTTTTTTTTTCACTACTTTCAGCCATTAAACCTTTTTCGAAGCTAAATTTTAAACTTTGACATGCCTCAAATGTGAATTGTTTCGAGTGAATAATATATCAAAAGATTCAAAATATCGAGAGGAGCTCATATATAATATTTGAGACTATTTATTGATGTTATTCAATTAGATATTAATTAGACTTTACAGAGGGGTTAAATTCACAATACTCAGCCCTTGAAAGGTTGACCACTTATCTATATTATATAATCATTATCATGTTAAAACAACAAAAAAATAGATACAAATCATTGTTAAATCAAATAGAATCATACTATTATTTCCATTGTACTTATCTAGCCTCTGCCAACAATGATTCAACCATACGAATCATCCTCCAACTAGCTTAGGCTAGATCAATCTTTCCATTTCAATTACTTGATTTCTACACTTTATTTTCAACATTACTTGTTGTTTCGGTCAATTCAATCCTCTTATCCTTAAAGCCTCACTACAAATTTAATAATACCTTGTTGAGGAGAAACACTTGATAATGATCTCTTCTTGTGTATTGCACACTTAATGGAGATGTGCATAATCTGAACCCATTCTTATAATGTGTTAAACCTCACTAGATGGTAGTATGTCCAAGAATTTCTTATTAGCCAATACTCTGTACAGACTCTTAAAAATGTAGTCCTCTTCTATCCTCCCATTCCACCATGTGTATTTACTCCATGAGAATCTCAGCTCATTCAATGCATTATTGTTAATACAATGAGTAAAGTCTACTATTTCATAATGTATTACTGAAAGACCCCTAAAAATTTTTATCTATTTTTAAAATGACATTAAAATCACCACCTATAATCCATGGAATCTGAATTGTATAGGAAATTTTCTCTATTAAATCTCATAACTCAAGCAGTTCAGCCACTATAGACCTTTCATATACTGCACTCACCATTACCTCCTTCAATGTAGAGTTCTAAATCAATTTTATTGTCACTTGATGTAATAAATTTTTATTATATGACCCTACCAGTCCTCTTTCCAACAAAATCATATTTTTACCTGAAGTGTTAGCAACAATATTTGAAAATCTAACCTTCTCATACACTCCTCAATCTTTAAAGAGTTTTGGAAAGGTTCCATCAAAGCTATAAGTATGTAATGATGTCTCCTCTTAAGCCCAGTCAATCTCTCAAAAAAAATTTGATTATTGACGAATCTTATATTTCAAAATAGAATTTTGTCTGTCATTGATTAACCTTGTGGGGTTCACCTTTTTACTCTTTGTGGTAACCTAAAGTGGCAGTGTGTTACCATTCTAGCTCTTATTGTTGTCAATTTCAGATTATTGCAATGTTTGGTGATAAATTACCATCTTTGTAAATTTATTATATGTTCTGGTCTAGTGTGTCATCCTCTTGTTTATCTCTCAACTTCTCTAGTTGCTCTATACTTAAATGTTCTTCCTTTTATTCTAGATCTGGAGCTAAATTCTGTAACTACGGACTTACTATCATACTTGCTTTATCATTATATAAGACGATAGCACCCATATGAGTACCCTCTACCTTATTATATTCCTCTTATTGCTATTTCTATTCTTTGTGGACTCTTACTCTTGTTTTGGATTTTCCATATCCTCATTTTTGTTTTCTCAAAAACTGTTTTTTGTAATTGTCATGTTGTTTATTTATTGTCCATCTAATTCATTTAAAATCACCAACTCTGCACTTTTATTGCTTTGTCCCTCTTTTTTTTTGGTTTGGAATGCTGACTTATGTTTTGCTATTATTCTGTTTATGTCACGACCCGAGACTACCCCCTAGTCGTAACACGGTGCTTAGAGTTACAAGTGACCCCAAGCTAACCCATGGCCTGCCATAACACTAAGAGCATTAAAATAAATTGATAAATACTGAGCGGAAGCTAAACTGAAGTTACATAATTATAGTAAAAGCCAAAATCAATACAGAATGTCAAAACTAAGACTGTCTGACATAATCAGCATGCTGAAAATCTAGTTGTCTATCTGAAAGCCTTTAAATCATATGAGTTGTTGGGACAAGCCCCAAACTAACTCCAACTTTCTAAAACTGAAATAAGATAAAATGAAATACTGATAACTAGTCCTCGAATGATGAGGATTCTGAAACTGAAATAAGATAAAATGAAATACTGATAACTAGTCCTCGAATGATGAGGACTCACCAAACACTGCTGCTGAGATGGTGCGGAATCATACTAAGCGCGATCTGGATGCTGAACGTCAGAACCTATATTATAAGATAATATAGCACAAAGGAAAGTATGTGATCACTACTTTAAATGTACTGAGTATATGAGATGGGAAATAACCGATGTAATCTGAACATGATGCATGTGACATGGTAAATTAATACAAGACCAAGTAATAACATGTATTGTATGATAAGCTGAACAACTGAATACAAGGTCATGCAAGTATCTGAATCTAAACTATGAATTGTGGACTGTGGGAGATGCTGATAACCAACATACCCCAATCTGAGCTAACCGGGGTCCAACCTGTAACCCCAACTAGAAGGGCGTTCAGTACCTTGTCAAAGGTACGAACACTGACCGACGTGGATCCACTAAATTGATGTCCGAAAGGACTAAGATATCAAGCCTGATCTGACGGGTGACCCCTTAGAACCTACGGTGGCACCATAGTTCTTGGACTTAGGGACTTCTATTAAAGGTCTCAGCCTAACTGACGAGTGAGCCTTTATCCCTGTGCTCGCTCGGTGCTAAGTAATACTCCCAACTGAATGACACTAATAACTGAAATGCTCAATAATATTTATATTCTGAAGACTAGAAATAAATGCATTATCTGAGAGCAATCAAAACATGTAAACTGGCGGATATAATCCTCATAATTATATGCATGAAATCCTAGGTCATTGGGTGTTCATAACCCGCCATCTCTGAAGAATGAAACTGTTATGACAATTCCATAAACTGAGTGAATTGAGGAATTCAATAACTCAAGTCCAAAAATCATGGATTTCACAATATAATTAGGGTTTATAATTTTGAACATGTAATGGTGCTGAAATTCATTTTAAAACATGGATTTATAACTCAATGAGATCAAGGAATTGGAATATCAAGAAATTCACAACATTCATGAACCCTAAGCTCTGAGGAAGGAATTAAAATGAGAAATTGAGTTAACTTTAGGACTCAATGGATTAAAAGAGACCCATTGATGAATCCCACATACTTTGAGATGAGAACCTTGGTGAATCTCTTGAATTTGGAGCTTGATGAAGATGAACCCTAGTTTGCCCTGAAGAAGAGAAATCGCCTTTTTCTCTTATTTTTGCTAAGTGTCGAATGTGTTTTTGTGTAATGAGAGACTTGGGTTTGTTTTAAGATTATTATTCAGCCCTTAAGTAGCTTAAATGAAGTAGTTTAGGGTCTTAAAAAGTGGAAAAAGACTGGAATTCCCCTTATAAAATGTAACAGAAAAAGTTGTAGGAAAGGACGTACGACCCATCTGGGGTCCACCTATGATCCTGGGTGTTGTCCGTGATTGGGTTTCTGGCCTGGAGGATCTACAAACTCGATTATACAAGACTTGGTATGATTGTGGTACCCACTCACAATTGTGCCTGGGTTCGTAGGTTGTAGGTTCCAACCGGATCAACTTTAGAAGTCAAGATCGTACCTAAGAGCGTGGTTTCTAACCAAGATCGTGGTACCTTTTCGTGGTTGGAAGGTATACATGTCAAATTTCAGGTTTTGGGGGATTTTTTGGTTAGACGAGACCATGGTACGGTCGTGGTTTCTAACCACGGTCGTGGGTTCTGTTCGTACCGTCTCACTGATGAACAGTGCTTCACTAAAATGGTCATAACTCTTAGCTCTGACATCGGATTAAGGTGAATCTAGATGTGTTGGAAAGATAATTCAAATATATATTATTTGGTGGGACTTGAGATCAAAAATACCTCAGAATATAGGAGTTATGCTTGTCTTAAGTTGACTATATCAAGATTCTTCACAAGAAAACCACCGGTAAGAAAGGTTTCAACTTGGCTATGAGCTAGGAGTTACTTGTGGCCTTAATACATGTATAAATAGATTCTCATACTAACAAAACATGATGTTTGATTTTACATGTACTTGAAACATGGTTCTAATATTAGCTTAGATTTTTGGGGCGTTACAATATCTCTCCCTTGGGGTCATTCGTTCCCGAATGAAAACTAACTAAGCTGAAAAGTTAGGGAATGAGCTGCAATCCCATCACTAAAACTCTAAGATCTGAATACTGACGTGACACTGAGTTTATAACTGATACATGGACTGATTTGAACTTATAAATGCATGATATGACATAAAAAATAACTGGGTGACATGAGATGAAAAGATTTAATTAAGGAGAAACTATTACTTTAAGTTGGAACAGAGTTCTAAGAGAAAAATCTGCCTCTGCTTCCCAAGTAGCTCCCTCAACGAGCTGATTTCACCATAGAACCTTTACTGAAGCGACCTCTTTATTCCTCAACTTACGAACCTGACAATCATGGATCTCAACTGGGACCTCCTCATAAGAAAGGCTATCTTTCACACCCACACTGTCTAAAGGCACAACCTATGCGGGACCACTAATGCATTTCTTCAACTGAGACACATGAAAAACTGGATGCACTGATGCTAGGTTTGTGGGAAAATCTAACTCATAGGTTACATTGCCAAAACGACCGACAATCTTATAAGGACCAACATAACGGGGATTGTGTTTCCCTTTCTTACCAAACCTCTTCACCCCTTTTATGGGTGAAACTTTCAAGTAGAAAAAATCACCAATAGAAAACTCAAGCTCCCTTCTCCTCACATCTACATAGGATTTCTGACGACTCTCAGCTGTTTTTAGTCTTTCTCTAATCAACTGAACTTTCTCCATTGCCTCATTGACTGAATCAGGCCCTATCACTATAGCTTCACCAACCTCAAACCATCTAATAGGAGATCCATACCTCCTACCATAAAATGCTTCAAATGGGGTTAGGTGAATACTAGAATGATAACTGTTATTATAAGCAAATCAATCAAAGGCAAATGATCATCCAAACTACCTTTGAAATCGATCACACATGCCCATAACATATCCTCTAAAGTCTGAATGGTCCACTCTACCTGACCATCTGTCTGCAGATGAAAAGTTGTATTAAGGTGAACTTGGGTACCAAGACCCTTCTGGAATGTCTTCCAGAACTGAGAGGTAAACTGAGTACCCCTATCTAAAATAACGGTCAAAGGGACACCATGTAACTTCACTAACTCCCTAAGATAGATTCTAGCATAACCCTCTATTGAGTCTGAGGTGTTAACTGGCAGAAAATAGGCTGACTTAGTCATTCGATCTACAATAACCCAAATAGAATCATGTTGTCGGAGAGTACGAGGTAACCCTGTAATAAAGTCCATAGTCACCACTTCCCACTTCTAAGTAGGAATACTGATATCCTGAAGCTTACCACCAATTCTCTGGTGCTCAACCTTAACCTGCTGGCAATTTAGACACTTAGCCACAAATTTTGTGATATCGGTCTTCATGCCATTCCACCAATAGAGTTCCCGTAGATCACGGTACATCTTAGTGGCTCCTAGGTTAGTAGAATATCGAGAACTATGAGCTTCTGTTTGTATGCACTATCCCAATTCATCAACATCTGGAACACATAATCTAACCTGACAATGAAGAACACCATCTTCCCCTTGGGAGAAAACCTCAACCTTCTGACTCTGGATTGTTTCTTTCAACTTAAGAAAAATAGGATCATTATCTTGATTTTCCTTCACCTCAGCTATTAATGAAGATTTCGAACCATTCTGCACCAAAATATTACCTTCGGCTGAATCAACCAACTGAACTCCCAATCTAGCAAGCTGGTGAACCTCACGAACTAAATCTTTCTTCTCATCCTCAACATGAGCAACACTTCTCATAGACCATCTACTAAGAGCGTTAGCCACGACATTGGCTTTACTCGGATGGTACAATACACTCATATCATAGTCCTTCAATAACTCTAGCCATCTCCTCTAACAAAGATTTAGATCTTTCTAACTGAACACATACTAAAGGCTTTTGTGATAAGTGAACACATAAACATGAACCCCATAAAGATAATGCCTCCAAATCTTTAAGGCAAAAACAACTGCTGCCAATTCAAGATCATGAGTGGGGTAATTCTTCTCATGAGGCTTGAGCAATCTAGAGCCATATGCTAGGGTCGGATTCAAATTAAAATCGGGTCAGGAATTGGGTTTGTTTAAAAATTGAATTGGGGATTTCAATTGGATCAAATAGAAATCAAATTAGGCTAAAATTGACATCAATTGTATACAAAATGGCTAGAAACTAAATGAATTGGTAGAAATTGAATCGAATTAGGCTACTATTTAATAAATATAATATCATATATATAATTTAACAAATAAATAATATTAAAATAAAATGTTATTTTAAAATTAATCATAAATAAAATATGAAAATCGTGAAAAGACGCATTTGAAATAAGATGTTATTTAACTAAAGTATGCGAATTATGCACGAAATTAACAACGATAATAAATAATACATTTATAAATTTTGAAATTAAGATAGGTCAAATATAATAAAATGTGTGACTAATTGTTCAAAATGTGTAAATAATCATACAAATGAATTTAATAGTTTGAAAATATCTAAAAGACGTTAATTAGTCAAATAGCAGCCCGAGTTGGGTATATGGAGGTCAAAATTGGGTGTCAACAGCTGCCCCTTCGTTGCTTGGGAATGATGAAAGAATTGTCAAGCAACGAACGTTGACATAGTAGCCAATTTTGTCTGACCGATAGGATGTTTCGCTGGAATCGAAAAGCAGGAGAGGTTTATTAAATTGTGTGGCCCAGACTTTGGTTTAAAGTCGCCTACATGGGTTATGAGAATTAGGCCATGTGTAGTTCTAGATTTAAGGGCGAACGAGATCCCTAAAGAGATTGATGAATTTGAGTGAGGATAGCACAAGTCGAGTATGAGTAATGTAAAAGATGGAAAGCGAATATGATTCAAGTCATGTTGCGAGATATTGGGATAAAGAATTATTTTTTAAAAGCGGAGAGAGAGAATTGGTTAGTCGTCTCGTGTTTGTTGAGAAACTCAGTAGTAGCTCATTTTAAGGTTCGGCAGGGAACCCAATAGAGCTTATTTTAAGGCTCGGTGAGGAACCCAATGTCATTTTAAGGTCCGTTTGAGGATCCCAATATCGTTTTAAGGTCTGTTTGAGGAACTTAATATCGTTTTAAGGTCAGTTTGAGGAACCCAATACCGCTTTAAGGTCCGTTTGAGGAACCCAATATCGTTTTAAGGTCCGTTTAAGGAATTCAATACCGTTTTAAGGTCCGTTTGAGGAATCCAATGCCGTTTTAAGGTCCGTTTAAGGAACCCAATACCGTTTTAAGGTTCATTTGAGGAACCCAATGCTAAGCTGATGCCAAAATGTTAATGCAATGTATTATTGACTTTAATGTCAGCAAAGTTAAAGAGATAGAGAGACTTAGCTTCTTTTCCAGATTGAGGATGTAGTTTGGGTTTCCTTTGATGATGTTGTAAGGCAGTGGTTGCATTTGTACCTGCTATCTGCACTCAAAGAAAAACTATAAGTCGGAAAGTAAGGTTGACCCATACCTTTGCTTATCTTGGCTCCTCGTCATTTTTTTTATCTCAGAGATTGAGGCTTGTATTCTTTATGGTGAAATTTTTGAGAGCTTCTCAAAAATTTATGCCCCAGTTTAGAATAAAAGATGTCTTTCACACGTCCTTGTGAATTGACATACTACTTTCTTGTGGAATTTTTGAGGTTTCCTCAAAAATTCTGCCCCAGTTTTCACTTTTGGAGTCTTATATTCCTGCTTCACTCAAAGAAAGATATTAATCCAAAAGAAATGGTTGCCTTACATTTAAACATTGTGATCTCAATTCGAATCTGTCTTTATATGCTCAAGAGTCGGGCCTATTAGCCTGATATTTCAGATTTGAATTTGAGCGAAGTATTTGAATTGGGTATGGAGGAAAAAGAAAATTTTTATTAGATAAAAATTGTGCCCAATAATGGACAGCCTACGTATCCAAATGGAAATCAGGTCTAACGTAGTTTAGATTACAAAGAAAGGTAGATAAAACAAGGAAATGTTATTATCCATAAGTTGGACAAATAGAAAAAATGATGGCATGATGATGGTATGTCCTCATCAGTCCATGTGATGTGCTTTGCGCTTTCTTTGCAAACGTCTCAGAAATTTTTTTGTTGGATCACCTTGAACAATGATATTTTCTATAGTGATGGGGTTGTAGATGTTGCTTATTGAGCCTCGCTGCACTTTTACCTCTCCCTTTTCAATCAGATTCTGGATCTTGTGTCTTAGTGCTGAACATTCCTCAATATCATGACCTCGAATATTTGAGTGATAAGCATAATTTTTTGATGGGTCAAAATTAGGAGGTGGATACTTAGGAATCCATCCCCTTCTTAGTTGCACAATACCTTGGGCCCTCAATCTTTCAAATATGCTCGCCAATGGCTCAGTCAAAGGAGTAAAAGTACGAGGCCTCATTCTCTTTGGTTAATGAAAATCACCTTGTACTGGGTAAGACCGATGTTGAAAGTTGAATTGTGTATGATAAACCTTATTTTGAGAACCTTGCTGGAAAGAGTAGGGTTGAATATGATAAGCCTCGTGTTGAGAATCTTGTGAGTCATAAGCCTCGAGATGCTCATGATGGGAATCAAACACAATGAGGACTTCTTCATTATTCTGATAACACTGTGTCTGATGTGATAAATCTTCGCCCCCTTCCTCGGATGGACTCTTTGGTGCTTGGAAAGTGGTTGGCATTGCAGACACATCAATAATTCTCCCTGTTCAGATACCATATTCTAACTTTTTTTCAATTGAAATCAAACTCTCAAAATTGTGACTGCTCAAGAAGCATAATTTTTGGTAGTATATTCCATCTAGCGACCTGATGAAAGTTTGGACCAACTCTTCTTCAGGCACAAAAGGACGTATCTTAGAAGCTTCCAGTCTCTATCAAATTACATATTCTTTAAAAGATTCGTGAGTCATTCTCTTTACTTCGAGCAAATCTCACATTGTCTGATCAATCTTGATGTTAAACTTATATTGTCCTATGAAGTCTTATGCCATGTCTTCCCATGTACGCCACTTGTCAAAGTCTTGTTTGGCAAACCAGGTGAGTGTTATCCCTGACAAACTTTGAATAAATAATCTCATCAGGAGGGCCTCATTATGTCCTATGCCAACTAATCTGCCACAATAATCCTTTAGATGCGTGATTGGATCTCTATGCTCATCAAACATGTTGAACTTTGGGACTTTGTATCCTGGAGGCAAACCAACCCTTGGATGTAGACATAGTTTCTCATATCTCAAGTCATGAATGTCTCCAGAACGTAGACATTCGTCCAACCTCTTTTGTAAGTGGTGGAACTTTTGTTGTCGTGCATCTAAATTGATTCCATCACTTTCTAGAGTGGTGCATACTGAAGGCAACTGTCGAAAGGGTGTGTGAGTAAGGCGGGAATAAGGAGATACAGTCCAAAAGGGGTTTGCATTGGAAGAGAAGTAAGAAGGATGGGATCTTTCTGGTTATTGAGCATATTTGTCATATTTGTAGATTTTTAGTCGAGTCGATATTCAAATGCTAGACAACCTTTAAACAAAAATAATAAATCGAACAAAATAAGCATCAGTGTATCCAATAAGAAAGGATATAGTATGAAAATATGAGTTATCCTATCAAAGAGGACTTTAGGACGAATGGATGGGCTAGAAATTAAGCTTTAGAAGTGCATCGATATCAAAAGGTAGAAGATAGGCTCTAAAAAAGACTTAAATACTAAGCTCGCACTTAAATTGATGGGGTGAACAAGTAAATAATGATAAGATATTTAAAAGATACACATAGAACATTTTATTTTGAAAAAGCGGGAGGGTTGAAGATTTAAGAAGAATTAACTAATTTAAAATATGCCCAATTTTCAACTTGGTTTGAAATAGTTGGAGAATTAAAAGATTGTGAAAATTATTTGAATGATTCAAATGCTCTAGTTTTCTATTCTTAGGACGTTAACAAAAGAAAGGAGGATATAAAATTTGAGGGAAGGACCATTTGAATGGATAAAGATTGTTTCACATTTTTTTTAAAATACAGGGATATTTTGTAAATAATGAAAAAAAAAAAAAGGAGTACCGCATCCTTATAAAAGATTGCTTATGTATCTTGTTGGAACAAGAATCAGGTCAGGCATAGTTCGAAACTGCCGATTTAAAGAAATTTGAATTGTAGTCGGCGACATAGTATGGTTGAATAAGACTAATAATCATATAGCACATAACGATTAGTGCATGCATGAGTTAAATGCAAAGGGTGGATATGGCACTATCTTAAATTTTTCTAAGATTTGGGTAGACACGGACAGAGGGTAATCTTATGCGAGAAGGCACATGGTCTCATGGTAGTAAAACTATCCGCTCAACCGCATTTTATCCAACTCTCTATAACAGGGTTTTAAAGAGAATTTGGGAGAAGTACGAAGGCACAACATCCGAGTGTAGTGAACGTGTGTGAAAGTGTGAAATTCCCAAGTGGGAAGTATGAACGGAATGTTAATTATGTAAAGCAGCAACAAGTAGAATATAGAGCGGTAACACATCCAGACAGTTTAAGGAAAACGATAAATAAATAAAATTGAAAGCATTACATGCATAATTAAGGGACTAAGGTAAAG
Organism: Capsicum rhomboideum; assembly: GCA_031232105.1. NCBI lineage: Eukaryota > Viridiplantae > Streptophyta > Magnoliopsida > Solanales > Solanaceae > Capsicum > Capsicum rhomboideum. The sequence continues at coordinate 44,557,089 of CP124717.1, read as the reverse complement.
AAGATAACAAATATGAGGAACAACAAAAGGACGTAAACATGTAAAGGGATAAGGAGGAGAATTTAGCACGGACATAATTTATACACGCATGTAAACAAGTGAAGGGGATAAAGAAAGAGGATTATCATGCTTTCTAACGACAAATTAAAGAGCCAAGATAATCAATTTAAGCAAACAAACAAAGGAAAAAAGAATAAGGATTAACATGTCAAAACAACAACTTAAGAAAATCAACTAAAGAAAGCGTAAAATCCCACATAATACATGAATTCGTAATGGTTAGAACCTAAGTATCCCTAGCAGAGTCGTCATGCTGTCGCACCCCATTTTTCTCTCGAAAATCGGAATTCGATGTGACAACTCTTTTTTAGGATGGTTTAAGGGTGAAGAGTCGCCACCTAAGATTCAAGGTGCGTTAGGGCACCATTCGAAACTAATTACGAACTTATTTTAATTTATTAGTCTACGTCAATCAGAAATTCGGGTAAGGGTTCAGGTTATCTCGAAAGAAAGGTGTTAAACCTCTTTCGAGGTCCACAAATGTGGGTCCCATCCGAACTTATATATTACGTGGGGGAATTCTATGTGATAAGCAAAAGGTCGATTTATTTTTATTAATTTAATACTAACTAAGTGTTTAAACATAAAAATAATAAATAAACTAAACATGCAACTCAGTTATTAATAATCATCTAAGTGATAAAGTAGTAAAATATATAAACAGACTGCTTATCGGATAAGCGAGAACATAGAACTGACACAATGATATAACCGAAAGATTCATTTAAATGGTAAGCCTAAACTACCCCGGATAATTAAAACACTAAAAAATAAAGAAAAGCAAAAACGATTCAGAAGACTAGGACAAGGAGTTAATTTTATCCTATTCGGATCAGCGCCTGGCTTATTAACGGGTAGTGACAATGTCGCATATCGCATTGTCGAATTTTGCTCAGGGAAACTTCCATCATTTTCGACTTTCTACCTACCCCACCTAGTTTGATTATTAATCTTAAAGGCGTTCTAAAAAAGCGATAAAACTAGTGTTTCTTAAAATGCCTATCCATCCCAACTTAATGTCCAAGAGGCATTGGACGACCTATTTTGGATAAGGATCTAGATACAAAGGAAGTCTTAGGTTTCCTAATTAAACTCAGGAGTTTGCATCAAACAAAACAAATAGGACTTACAAATAACACATAATAGTTTCGAACAAGCCTATTGATTAATTAAAGTTGATTAGGTGATTAGCATGCTTGAAAAATATAATTATTCATTTGACGTGATTAAGACCTATAGGCATAATTTCTAGGCGAGGAGTATTAATCAAGGTGCCAGAAATTAAATTAAAGTGCTAAATATTAAATTAAATATGTTGAACACTACTTAAAAGTGTGCAGGAATTTATTAAAAATGTGCGGAAGATTAATTAAAGTGCACAGAAAAATAATTTAAAGTGCAGAAAATTGATTAAAAGTGTGCAGAAAATTATTTTTATATGCAGAAAATTATTTTAAGTATGCAGGAAATTAATTTAAATATGCTGGAATTTAATTTAAATGTGCAGAAAATTATTTAAAATGTGCAAAAAATTTTAAAATGTGCAGGAAATTAATTAAAAGCTGAAAGTTGATTTAAATATGCTGAAAATTAATTAAATAGGTGGGAAATTAGTTTAATGTGCTGAAAGTTAAATAAACATGCTGGAAATTAAATAAACATTCTAGACATTATTTCAATATGCTGGGATACATGCGGAAATCAGTTTTAACATGCCAAAAATTAATTAAACATGCTTGAATTAAACTGAAATATTCAAAAATTGATCTAATATGTCAGAAGTTAGTTAATGATCCTAACACATGATTTCTAAGCAATAAAATAATTAATTAATGACCCTAGATTGTTTGCCTAAGTGATAAAGTAGTTATGTCATCAAAACATTCAAGTCACATAATCCCCGCCCCCCATAAACAGTCCCCGCAATTTCATTATACACAGAGTTTATACAAATTATTACAGACCCAAGGAATAAGAATGAGAGAGAGAAAGGACTGAAGTAGGCTGCCCTTAATAAACTCCGAACCCCCTAACGACTCTTATCTTTTCCCAATCCAAATCATGCTCTAATAGGACCTATCGAACACGAATATATATGCAAAAAAATGCGAACAAGAATCTAGAAAGATCTAAAGCAACTCACTTCAAGGGCATATGAAACAAAACACATTCAAAGCTTAAGTGTTTAGGAAGTAACTAAAGCGAGACTTAAAGTTAGACAAAACCAACACATAAGTATCGAATGCATCGTTAAGAGAACTAACCGGTTGGGCGATAATATATAGCAATAAGAAAATCTTTATGCAACACACAGCAGGGGAACAGAACAGCAAAGGAAAACCCAAAGTTGATACTTCCAAAGCAAAAGCAAAATAATAACCGTAAAGTATTTTTTTAGAGGGAGTAGATGCTTAAAGAGTGTCCATAAAAAGAAGAGAAGGGTTGTTTACATAGTAAGCAGTCACAAAAGATAACAGGAAAAGAATATTCTGTGAAATCAATCAATAGAAAAAATTTCCTTTAATAAATCAGTAAGATTAATTAAGGGGAGAAATTAGCTTGGTTACCATAAATAAACAAGTAAAATCTATCCCAACTAAAAGAAAGGGTAGACAAATAAATAGCAGACAAATCATGGGAAATTTACCTTATATAATTTACTCTAAAGCTGTCACAATAATAAGTTAGGAAACAAATATGAGAGCTGGAATCAAAAGAGATTTACATGATCAATTTTACAGAAAATCAGTCCAAATTAACAAAACTAGAGGTTGTCCCATACTACCACAAAACATCAAATTATCTTAATCAAATCAAAAGGATATTTCATATAAGCAAATCAAGGAGAAAATTTCAATCACACAGGACTCCATCGGAATCAATATTGAGCAAAATGACAGTACAAGGTTGTAGTTCTTTGCTAATCAACATGGCAACAAGTTCAACTAATCGAGGAAAAAACAAAAAATTGCATAAAAAAATAAGTATCCTAGTCTCAAGATTAGGGTTCAACATCGTTCATAGAACTTGGGGGCTTTTTGCATATAATGTTCTGAAGAAGTGAATAAGCACAAAATTAAACGAATCAAGTAAAATCATAGCCATGTTGTCATAAATTTCAAATCTAGAAATCAAATAATGCAAATAAAAAAAATGGAATTTAATTCATAATAGAAATCAAACTAGGGTAATGCGGTTTTCTTCCATTTTTCTTCAAAATCTCAAAGTCAGGCAAAAGCGAGAGAGCGGGGTGAAGGTGGTGGTTAGCGATGATGTTTTATGGTGATCGGAGTTCACCAACCAGTAATGGTGGTTCCACAGGTACCAGTGATGTTGGAGGAGGATGGATGAAGAATGAGGGAGGGAGACAGCGCTGGTGGCTGGCTGTTGTTGGTCGTAGAGGAGGCGGCTGCTGTTTTTGGTAGTTTTTCTTTTGTAATTCTCCAGTGGCTGGGTTTCACCGGAGTAGTGGAGATGGAGGCAGCGTTGGTGTGGAGGTTGTCGATGGTGCGATGGTCGCCGGTAGGAGGCAGCTTCGGTAGCGTAAGAAATCGAGGGAGCTTGATGATGGGATGAAGAGGAGATGAGATGTCAGAGAAAGGGGTGTGGGTTTGGCTGGTGGTGCTGTTGTGGTGTTTCTCCAGTTGAAAGGTGGCCAGAGATGGTGGTACTGCAACGGAGAGAGAGAGGAGAGTGGAGAGAGGCGGCTAGTTGAGAGTGGGAAAAAAATTAGGGTTCAGGGATTTGGGGTTGGTTTGATTAAAATGAAAGATATGAGGGATTTAATCTCAGTCGTTAGATCAATCTTGATCAACAGCTGGGATTTAAAATTACAATATGGGTTGGATTCAAATTAAAATCGGGGCAGGAATTGGGTTTGTTTAAAAATTAAATTGGGGATTTCAATTGGATCAAATAGAAATCAAATTAGGCTAAAATTGACATCAATTGTATACAAAATGACTAGAAACTAAATGAATTGGTAGAAATTTAATCGAATTAGGCTGTTATTTAATAAATATAATACCATATATATAATTTAACAAACAAATAATATTAAAATAAAATGTTATTTTGGAATTTATCATAAATAAAATATGAAAATCGTGAAAAGACGCATTTGAAATAAGATGTTATTTAACTAAAGTATGCATATATGCGAATTATGAACGAAATTAACAACGATAATAAATAATGCACTTGTAAATTTTGAAATTAAGATATGTCAAATATAATAAAATGTTTGACTAATTGTTCAAAATGTGTAAATAATCATGCAAATGAATTTAATAGTTTGAAAATATCTAAAAGACGTTAATTAGTCAAATAGCAGCCCGAGTTAGGTATATGGAGGTCAAAATTGGGTGTCAACACTGATAACCGACATACCTCAATGTGAGCTAACCGAGGTCCAACCTGTAACCCCAGCTAGAAGGTTGTTCAATACCTTGCCAAGGAAACAAACACTGACTGGCGTAGATCCACAAAACTAATGTCCTAAAGGACTAACAGAATCAAGCCTGGTCTAACGAGTGACTCTTTAGAACCTATGATGGCGTCATAGTTCTGGGACTTAGGGACTTCTATTAAAGGTCACAACCTAACTCACGGGTGAGCCTTCATCCCTGTGTCCACTCGGTGCTAAGTACTACTCCCAACTGAATGACACTAATAACTGAAATGCTCAATAATATTTATATTCTGAAGACTGGAAATAAATACATTATCTGAGAGCATTCAAAACATGTAAACTGGAGGATATAATCCTTATAAGTATATTCATGAAATCCTAGGTCATTGGGTTTTCATAACCCACCATCACTGAAGAATGCAACTATTATGACAATTCCATAAACTGAGTGAATTGAGGAATTTAATAACTCAAGTCCAAAAATCATGGATTTCACAATATAATTAGGGTTTATAATTTTGAACATGTAAATGTACTGAAATTCATGTTAAAACATGGATTTATAACTCAATGAGATCAAGGAACTGGAATATCAAGAAATTCACAACATTCATGAACCCTAAGCTCTAAGAAAGGAATTAAACTGAGAAATTGAGTTAACTTTGGGACTCAATGGGTTAAAAGAGACCCATTGATGAATCCCACATACCTGGAGATGAGAACCTTGGTGAATCTCTTGAATTTGAACTTGAAGAAGATGAACCCTAGTTTGCCCTGAAGAAGAGAAATCGCCTTTTTCTCTTATTTTTGCTAAGTGTTGAATGTATTTCTGTGTAATCAGAGACTTGGGTTGTTTTAAGATTATTATTCAGCCCTTGAGTAGCTTAAACGACGTAGTTTTTAAAAAGTGGGAAAAGACTGGAATGTTCCTTATAAAACATAACAGAAAATGTTGTTAAAAAGGACATATGACCCATCCCACGATCGTGGGATACACCTACGATCGTGGGTCATGTCTATGGTTGGGTGGCTGGGATGTAGGGTCTCTGGACCTGATCAGACCATCCTTGGTACGATTGTGGATCCCACTCATGATTGTGCCTTTGTTCGTAGGTTGTAGGTTCCAACCAGATCAACTTTAGAAGTCAAGATTGTACCTAAGATCATGGCTTCTAACCAAGATCGTGGTACCCTTTCATGGTTGGAAGGTATACATGTCAACTTTTGGGTTTTTGGGGTTGTTTCGATCAGAAGAGACCATGGTACAGTCCTGGTTTCTAACCACGGTCATGGGTTCTGCTCGTACCATCTCACTGCTGGATAGTACTTCACTAAAATGGTCATGACTCTTAGCTCTGAGATAGGATTAAGGATAATCTAGATGCGATGGAAAGATATTTCAAATATCTATCATTTGGTGGATCTTGAGCTCAAAATTACCTCAGAATCTAGGAATTATGCACGTTTGAAGTTGACTAATAGCAAGATTCTTCACAAGAAAACCACCGGTCAGAAAGGTTTCAACTTGTCTATGAGCTAGGAGTTAATTGTGGCCTTAATACCTATCTAAACTGCTTCTCATACTACCAAAACATGATATTTGACTTTACATGTACTTAAAGCATGGTTCTAATCTTAGTTTGGATTTTTGGGGTGTTACAGTTTACTAATGGAGTTTTTCCTCCATTGTTTTGATGACTAAGCTCCTCTTGTGCCTTAGAATTTTCTTTACTTTGTTGTTTACCCTTGTTCTTGATTGGGGTTTTCTTTGTGTGTCACGATCCGATTTTTCGAGTCATGATAGAACCTACCGTAACCCACCAATAGGAAAGCCAAACCCTAGCCTGGAGCGACAAGCGACAGGCAAACGGGCGGAATCTCAGAAAATAGAGATGAAGTGGAAGTAATCATACTAATAAACATGCTAAAAATATAAAAACAAAATCAAAATATATATTCATACCAAGACTGAGAAGGAAGAGGACAATATATAAAGTCCCAAGACCTGGTGAGGTCGGTACAAGAGCCACTACTAGACATGTCCAAAATACAAGACAAAAACCAAATATATACAACAAGTACTACAGTCTCGAGAGCAAAAGACTATACAGTAGAGATGGAGTAGGATCTGCCTCGGACTTCAGTAAGCTCACCCTGCTCCGGAGTCAGTGTTGAGAAGAGGGTCACGTCAAAACTGTCGGCTAGTGCCTAGATCTGCATCGGGGAAAAAGATGCAAAAGTGCAGTATAAGTACTGGGGCAACGGGTACTCAGTAGGCATCATCGGCCGACCGAGCTTAATACAATATAAGCAAGCTAAAATGTGAGAGTGAATGCTAGGTCCGGGGTATAAATAATAAGTACATAAGTAACTGCCGAGGCATATAGATATGCTCAGGAGAGAATAAGTGCGATACAAAATAACGAGTAACTAAATGCGTAAGTAAACACACAAATCAAACATAACCTATCTGGGCCCCCATAAACCCGATAGGCACACGGAAGAACACAATAACCCATTCTGGCCCCCATAAACCAGCGGGACACACAAGAAAAGTAAATGCATAGTCACCAGTGTCTCGAAGCTATATCAGTATCCAGTAACCAACAGGGGTGTGCATCAGGATTGAACCGGCACCAATGGTTAATAACAAGAGGCCAGACGCCGGAATTGAACCGGACATAGTGGATAATAACAATAGGCCACATATATATCATAACCGCCAGACTCTAATCAAAACTCAGAGAACAACAGTATTATAACCACGGTACCCAGTACCAGAACTCTCCAATCATATCATAATCAGATGCCAGACTCGAATCGAAACTCATAATAATCAGTAACCAAGTGACAAAATAGTGCCAGAATCCACACAACTACAAGTAAACGGGGACATACCGTCCCCAAAACGAACCCGAAACATAAATAAAGGAGCTAACCCACCACGTACTACAAGTCAATCTCGGGATCCTTCCAGGTCAGCTATCTACTATAAATAATAGGTATATACAAGTCTGAGTATACATTATAAGTCATGGCAAGGCGGGTCCGCATTCTAAATCAAACTAGCCGACCCCGATCAAATACGATGCTATCAGGGACTGACAAAGCTAAACAGGTCAAAAGGGCATAACTGGGGTAATTCAACACAAATTTTATCATAAAATATCATCTCAGGCCTTAACTAAGCCTAGCAATGTTTAAAGCTAACTATGTTGACTGTGAAGAGTAGTGGGGCCCACTACGGGGTCTCGAAACCAAGTATGGGGTAAACCTAACCGAGTCTGGACTAAGGTTCCCCAAACCCCTACTAACAGTAATACAACATTAACCAACCCTATAAAGGTAATCTCTGGCACGCCACGAGGATAACGGGCCCAGAACATATCCGAACAAGGCCCTAACCGGCCTAAAAGGCCTAATCATAGCAAGCCAATTCCAATCTACAACTTCCAGCCCAAACACTAGCATAATAGTATGCAAATACTATAAATAAACTCAGTCTAGGTATATGGTAAGCCTAGCCTACCTGGACGCCGCTGAATGTCTGCCAAAGCTTGCTAAATAGGAGTCTTCCCCTTCCGCGAGACCTCAGATTTCTCCCACGCTAGAAAAATAATAAACTACATGTCAAAACATGAATATTGATACCCATATTGCATTAGTTCGGAAAAAAAAATCCAAACGATCCATGTGGGGCCCACGTGTGGAATCGCAAAATCGAAACCTTCACAGCGTCCCAAATCACCCTGTGACCAATAGTCACAACTAACACCGCTCAATTTGAGCTCAATATATAGCTCAAACTCAACACCAATCCCAACAACCTCCGTAACTAAAACTACCGTAAAAATAAGAAAACGTACCGTAGAAACGACTAGAACGCAACCACGGAACCAATTCTACCAATCCCTAACCTTGAATATCACTAAAAATGATCAAAGTTGAGCTTAAGGTGATCAAATATAGTGAAATATAGAGAGAGAATGTTATAAAAGAAAATGAGGGGTTATACATATATATAAATTATTTCTCTTTTTAAAACATATATATACACTACACCTATTACTTAATAGGTAAGTTAATCTTGATATTTTACTATCCCCTTTTAAAAATATCATAAATTATAAAACTATCATAAAGTAATATAAATATGCCGTTTTAGTAAATTTTAATTTAAGTTAAAAAAATTCACAACGGTCTCGGTATAAATAATATTCTCAAACGCACTATCCGGAAACCGAACTGTCAGTCCCAGCAAGTCATAAATAACTTGGGGCAATTGTAGAAAAGCTCTAAACACCGAGAACACACGAAAATAATGAAAATGATAGGGAGGGTCATTACATTGTGTTACCCCCCCGTTTGAATTTGTTGCTTTTCTGTCTTCTCTGTAGCCAGTGTAGTCTTTGTGTTATTCTTTGGTGAGTTTTAATTTGTTTCTTTTCTAGTATCTATGTATTGATCTTATTTCATATTCCCCCTTTATTTATTGTTTTCACTATCTAGTTGAGAGAATTGATTACCGGTTTGTACCCCTTAGCTTGTTCCAGAGCCTGAACTAACCTAGGTTTCCATACTTTCTCATCTATGTGTCTTTGTATAAAAGTCTTTCTTTAAATTTCCCTTCTACTTCTTCTTAATAAAAGGATGTACTTCCATCTATTTACTCTTTCCTTTATATGTGGCCTATTTTTCTTTGTTAGCATTATTACCAATTGTATTCTCTAAGTAACTTCTTAGTTGGTTCACTTGTGATTGCCTCTTGTTCTTTGATAACTGCATCTTCTTCTTTCTTTGGTACAGTTCTGGATGATCTCAAAGCATTCTTGATTACGCAACACTCTTTTTTTCCTTCGATCAGTTGTCTCAATTGAATTTTTTTGATAAGGTTTTTAACGAGATATCAACAAGCATATTAGGAATCCGGCATGTGTCTATCATCAATTTGGTATAATTGAATTCTAGTGTCCGAGTCTTTGTACCTAAAAATCAAATACCAAGGGCGCGGGGGGCGAGGAAGGTAGGTTATGCAGCAAGGAAATGTGAAAGGGCATCTGCACACTAAAGCAATAGAGGAATGACTCAAGCTTCATGAACAAAGTGGTCAAACGTACTCAAAAATACAATAACATTGGAGACTTTCATTAACACTGGGAGTAAAATTCTGAATCACTTCAAATAAAAAACTGGGGACTGAATAATAAGTCCCACAAAAAAATTTGCCGATTAACCACCTGAGATTTCAATACGAATATAATCTTTAGTAATCCTATTATTCAACCTTATGAAAGTCTTATAATAGCTTTCAATTGACCACAGAAGGTGGCAATATCGGTACAGTTCCATTATTAGTTCATTTTCTCTTAGAGAATTTATACCGAAGATGAAAATCATATGATCAGAACAAAGTTATCATTTATGTATTTAATTTATTATAATTTGTCATATATTAAAATCGAATCATTTAATTATTACCATATCATGGGGATCTTCACAAAAAGATGTTCATACCCCAAAATTAGACATTGGAGGACTCAAACTCTTTGATAAAATGTCCCAAAAATAAATAAGAAACGTCCTAGTTTGCAAGCACCATTTTTACAAAGGGCCCTACCATTTAAGATCACAGAGAGAAAAGCAAACCTCTAATTGGAGTGAGTTAAACCATGGATATCAAACAAAAAAACTACAAGTATAGCTGTGAAAATGAAAGAAACCTGGTGGCATATACTTCTTGTCATTATAATAAAGCGGATGAGGTAATATTTGGAAGAAAAATTAAATTGAAATATTCATTACCAAAGAATTACTAAGAAATATTTTTGGAGAAGTTCAACAGAACTTCAATGTCGTAATTTAAGTTTTGAATTCAAAGATAGAAACAAGTATTCCACAAAAGAAAAAACATTGAGTTTTAAAAGAAAAATATTTTATTGATACTGGGAACTAACTATAATAATCCTCATGGTCGATTTTAAGTTTCTGTGCATATTAACCATTTTATTCCTCCCCATGATTGCTTTATGGTATATGTAATTTGCGGATGTAGTTGATTTGATTTCTTAGGTGGTTGCACAAGATCTTTTATTTGAAGATTTGGAAGTTAGCATAGTTGACTAAAGTCAACATTTGATGATAACAAGGTCAAAATAGAATTCCGACAGTTTCGCCAGCTCCAAAATGTGATTTTTAGATTCATTGGACCTATGATTCGGGTCCCAAGGTATTGGAATGAATTTTGATTAGTCGATTGGAAATTTAAATTTTTTAAGGTTAAAGGTTGATTTCAGTAAACATTTGATCCAGACGACATCTGTTTGATGTTTTGATGGTTCTATTAAGTTTGAAATATCGTTTTTAGTTTACTAACATATTTAGTTTGCGTTTATGGGGTTCCAAACAAATCTCGAAGATCTGTTTGGAGAATATTTAGACTTGGTAACTGTTTGTTTCAGCTGTCATTTGGTGCCTTCTTCACGCTAGGCACTGCGTTTGCAATGAGTGGTCTGGGTTGGCCTTCAAATTTGAGATAGGTCGATCATATTTACAAAGGGGTGGGTTCGGGTTCAAGTTTGGATTTTCCCTTTGCATTCGTGATTAGGTCTCATTCCTGAGGCTTGGGTCGGTTCAGACTGTCGTTTGCGGAGCTCTATCACGTTTGTGAAGAGCAATTGGTACCTGGGCATAATTTAATTCCTTTTTTTGAATTAAAACCCCTTAATTTGATTTTGAAGCTTGAGAACTCATTTTTGGGAGAGTCAAAGGTAATTTTTTAGGATTCTTCTTTAGGTATGATTTTTAACCTATATTTACATATTCTCCAATAATTTATTCCAATAATTTATGTGTAATTTTATCTTTTAATCTTGATTTTAAACTAGTAAATTTGAGGATTTTAGAGCTGAAGTTATGAAATCATACTTTGTTGGTTTGAAAGTTGATTTTAGCTCTATTTCTTATGAAATTTTATATTTGAATTCCTTAACTCATGGGTAATATGATTTTCAAATAAAATTTCAATTTTACCTTTTTGGGATCAAGGTTGACTTTTTGGATCCGAAAGTAAAGTATAGCAGTGTGGGTGTCTATAGTTTTATTTTCTTATCTAGAATAGGTATTTGATCATATTGAATTCGTTCAGAGATTCTATGGAAGGACAAAGCCGCTACTTGACATTTCAAGTTTTGTTTAAGGCAAATGGAGGCTTTCTTTGATTCTTTTTCACAGTGTTTATGAATTAGTTACTTGTGTGAGACAATAATAGAGAAATGGAGGCCCCATTTAGGTAAGGTGATGAGCACCTACGCGGGTGCTGGTGTCATATAAAGGATTAAAATAATTAATTGACTTGTTTGAATTGGCTTCCCTTATTTACTAGCATAGTTATTATAATTATATTTGAAAGTGACTTATTGAGCATGCTAGTTGATGATTTTATCCCTTCTTGAGAATTTGAGTTGGTTTATGATGATATTTCATGAAAAATTGAGATTTTAGTTGTCTGTGAACCGAAAAAGAGAGTCTATGTTGATTTGAAAAGTGAAGGTGGTAACTTTAATTGATAATTGAATTGATTCATGATATGAAATGCATTACTTGGAGTTATAATTGTTGTTTATGGGATTTGAGTTACACATCTTCACATCATGCATTATATTTCATATGGATCGAAGTGGCACACTGTAATGACCCTCTAGGTCATTTTTTAATTTTCATGTGTTTCAGGAATTTTGAGCTTCTCAATAATTGCTACCCGTTAGTTATGACCTTCCAGGACAGGTGGTTCGATTTTTGGGTAATTCAATTGAGAATCCCATTAATATCGAGTTTATTCTAAAATATTTAATTTAAATTATAGTTTAGTAAATTTATAATTTTTAGACTGAAAAAATATTGGATGGAGGTAATTAGGCATGACATGGCGCAGTTACAACTTACAGAGGACACGACCCTTGATAGGAAGATGTGGAGGTCGCGTATTAGGGTAGAGGGTTAGTGGGTAGGAAGGAGTCCGTATTGTGTAGGAAGGAATGTTTATGTGTATCAGTGCCTGTTGTTTCTTGGGCATATTCTTGTTAGTGTTGTTTTGGAGATGTTTGTAACCCTGAATAAATAGTCTATAGTGCTACTTTGTGGGTGTCTTGCCTATTTCCGTATATAGTGATGTGTTATCTCTTCTTCTTGTTTGTTTCTATGACTTTTGTTTGATTGTTATCTGTTCTAAGCCGGGGGTCTATCGGAAATAGCCTCTCTACTTCATCTGAGGTAGTGGTATGGACTGCGTACATTTTACCCTCCCCAGACCCCACCTGGTGGGAATACACTGGGTATGTTGTTGTTGTTGTTGTTGTTTCTAAAATGTTTTTTGATAGTTGTGAAAATTCTTTAGTTATGATATATTTATATTATTTTATAATAGTTTTATAATTTATTAATATTTTAAATGGAGATAGTGAGTCTAGTTATGTTGAAAAATTCTTATTATTTGATAAAGGCTTCATTCAAAATAATTTTCTATTAATTATGGTATATTCAAAAAGTTATATTTATTTTACCACGAACCATACAATACCCAAGTATATACATGATAGGATAATTTGAAAATTACTATTGCAACTCCCTTTCCACGTGGAAGAAGAGGGAGGGTACAACAATTAGGTGTTGGATAGGTGGCAGTTAATCCTTTATTATGCATTATTAATTAGTAGTCACTGAAGCTATGTCTTTTAAGAAATGGTCGTAATAGTATTTAAAAGTTTACAATTAGCAAGTTCATTTAAGTTTCCATTTGAGAACTTTAATAATAAAAGTTTGCATTACTATTAAATACCAACAAGTTACTTGCTTTGTTGCTTCTTATATCCATACGTATACCAACAAAAAATTTGTGGGAAAAGTTTACTTGTTGTATTTAATTTCTGAAAAGAAATCGATTATCTACATCTAGTTATTCAAGTTTGGATTCTAGTGCAAAGATCGTACCTAGGAGGATTTTTCCTGATTCTTGGAGGTTTTTAACGTGGCGATTTTCAAAGATTGTGTGGAGGGGATGAGCAGCTCGTGGACGGTTCGAGGCTACTGTTCAGCATTGAGGTAGGCTACGGTCTACTCTTCTCTATGAGATTGTGTATTGTATAGATTGCATGCTAGGTAAGAGATTATAGGATAGATTTATAACTAGTTGTATCATGATTTGACCGGTCTAGGGGATTTAGAATAGAATTATAAATTGAGCCTTGACCTAAGGATACCCGCTATAGCTATAGGAAACCATTAAGTTTGATTATTTATGAACATGACCTTATGTTGACATTAAGAACCCTTAGTATAATATTTACAGTATTACTTAGTGATTTGGTCGATATCCCTCCAGTATCTTGATGGTAGTCTTTACCTTAGACCTGCTGAGTTATAATATTGTTATCCTGCTAAATTGTATATTCTGGGGCTCAAGGCCATGGTTACGAGACCAGTTGGACACCAGGTTAGTACCCTATTCTCTGAAAGGATATGGTTTAGTTCATAGATGTTTACGTTTGTATTGTTTGGATACTGGTGATAGTATGCATACATTTAGATGCACTGTCCCTTATTTAGTGGTACGATTCCAACTAAACCTTGCTTTTCCCTACTATTTACCAAAAAGGGGGTTTATGCCCGCTTTTCACTATTAAAATTGATTTCTAAACTGAAGACGTACTACCCTTATTATTGGTTTATGATCTTTTAAATTGATCATCCTACTTTTAAAACTCGGACCGAGACAGATTCCAATCCATTCTTGATCTACAACATTGTCACTATTTACTTACTTTGGTCGAGGGAGATTCTGAACTTTTCAATATTATTTTATAATTTTAGTCCCGAATTCAATCTCAAGTACTGGATTTTATGGATTTCTACTTGTTTTAGTCTCGATTCGATTCCAAGAACTTATTACTTATATTTTCCTCCGATATTGGATGGAGCGGATTGGTTATGGATTATAGAAGTCCTGGTTCGGGACCAGACAGTATATACAGATATCCCAAGTCTCCTATGGGCCCCTTCGTCGGATGAGCCACAGTATCAGAGAAGGATAGTCGTCGTAGGTCCTGCCTTTGTGAGCTACTGAGTTGGAGGAGGTGTATACACTTGTGTTGGATATGGTACTTGGTTTATCTTGCATCATTTGGTTCTTTTCATGACTGTCATTCATTCGTATGCATCGCCTATCACCAGTATAATTGTTTGGGACCCGTATTTATCGACCTTATGGGGGGCTAGATAGGTATAGGTTATGGTTATTATTTGCTGAGTAATTTCTTATACCTTTCGGGCTTATGGAGGCCCTGTTAGGTTATTATTTGTCCAGACTAGCCGATTACATATTTACTGGTTATTATTGTATATAGTTCATAGCATGTTGGCTACGGATTGGTACCTGAGGTTGTAGGTACGCTTCTGAGTTCCCTTATTCTTTATTATGGTAAGAATTTATTATCGTTAGACTATCTCATGCCTATGCACATTAGAGTTAGAGACCTTGATTATGCTAGTGTTAGACCTATTATTGCTTATGACCCCGATGATGTTAGATTAGCTCCCTCAGAGTAGTGTCTTCGTATTTAGTTATCCGTATAGCGCAGTTATATATATATATATATATATATATATATATATTCTTCTTTGGCTACTATTTGTATATCATTCCCTTCCTTCCTACTACAATCGTATATTGTATATCTCTTTCTTCATTATACTATCGTATATGAACTAGTTACCTATGAAACCTTGCTTCATCCCTGATTATACTGGTAGTACCTGATAGTTTACCTTTACTTTTCCATTAGCACTTTTATGTGTCATTTCCTGAGTAGTTACCTGTAGTTATATTCCTACTTTACATGTTATTTATACTTGCAGTATCTTTGGAGCTCACTCGGCCGATGCCTACTGAGTACCTCGTGTTTGGTACTCATACTACACTTCTGCATCTTGCAGATCATAGTACGACTTCTCGCTGTTGATGTGTGCATTATGCAGAACAACCATGGATTAGAGATATGGGGTAAGCTACTGCGTCTCAATTTGTCCCTACTCTCCCTCTTACTATTAGACTGATCTATATTTTTGTATTTCAGAGATGACCTTGTATATATTTACTATGTATTCCACTATGTACTCATTTTGTATTAAAAACTCTTGTACTGACCTCACCAAGTTTTGGGAATGTATTTACTTCCTTCTTATCTCTTCTTCTCTTTTATTTAGTTTTGCTTCATTTTTCTTATTAGTCCATTACTAGCTGTTTCGGACTATGAGTTGGCTTACCTACTGGTGGGTTATGGTAGGTCCCATCATGACCTGAGAAAATTGAGTCGTGACAAATTGGTATCACAGCATAGGTTCACCGGTGTTATTGGTACAAGAGTTATGTGCCTAGTAGAGTCCTGCAAATTGGTGCGGAGACGTCTGTATCCTATCTTCGAAAGGCTATAGGGCATGCTTCGGAAATTCTATTCCTTGATTCCTTATCGTGTGTCCGTACTTGTATGAACCTCTAAGTACATCTATTGACTCCACTCTTTCCTAGACGAATAGCACGAAGTTGTTGATAGATGTGGACGGAACTTCTATGCATGTTACCGGAGTTTCAGCTCAGCATCGGGCTAGGGAGTTCGGAATTGATATCGAGGGTCTTCAGTGTCCGCCAGAGGGTTTGTGGCCAGCCCAGGCTCCGGTAGATTTTTTGACCACCTTAGCTTTTCAGGATACCAAGTTAGGGATTTTGAGTCTTTTCATGGATACTTCACAGTTAGTGGTGGTGCCCGGTACATCACGTGGTTATCAGGTCAGAGTTGGATTTATTGGTATTCATTAGGGCTCCTTATTAGTTTTAGAGTAAGAGATTGGATTACTCGCATAGTCCAGGCATACTTCTATGTTATATCCTACAGAGCATGAGATTGTGCGTGGGTTTATCTGGGGGCTAGCATAACCATTTCGTTTGGTATCGGAGCATTTGATATCAGTTGGATCTATTTTCCTTCAGGTTGTTGATCTTGTGGGGACTACAAAGAGGGCATGTCTTGAGATATATAAAGATGGCAATAAGAGGTCATATCAGCAGTACTGTGTTAGTGGTATTTCATCCGGAGATAGGGATCCTCCCAGTAGAGGTCAGCATCACTTGCAATCTATCAGGTCCATATAGGTAGCACCTCAGATTATGGGTGGCTTTCAGGCAGGTCGTGGTGGTCACAGTGGACAGAGTTCTGGTCAGGTATTACGGGTTCTCTGCCTAGGTCTTCAGGCTGTGGCGGTCATTCTAGGTCAGCAGATACATTGCATCAGAGGGTTCCAGGGGCATATTATGATTGTGAAGTGGTTAGTCATTGGTCTAGGGAGTGTCCCAGGCGTGAGTTGGCCAGACAGTTAGGATCAACTCGTGTTTCTTGCCAGATTAGAGCTTTAGGGATTTGTTACGACTACAGAGAGACCGACTATTGGTCCAGAGAGTGTCCTCGGGGTGGGATTATCGAGCAGTCACCGCAGACAGATTAGTCTCATAGGGTTGTGACACCTCCGGTTAGAGGCAGTGCACTTAGTATTTTAGTTGGTCGTTCAGATGCTCAGTTCGAGGTCAGAAGCATTCAGATTCGTACTTCTTTGGTCAGGTCAAGGACTATGACTTCGGATTCCATCATTATAGGTGCAGTCTTAGTTTTCTATCTTTTGGTTTCTGTTTGAACTGATTTGGGGATTCATACCCATCGATGTTTAGATGTCTTCATGTTACTATATTGATTTTTTTCAGCCTTTGTGTAGATTTGTACATATGTGACTACCACCGTAGATGTTTTCTTTTATTAGTGGATTAAGTGTATCGATATTATGTTTCTCTTGGGGTGTAACATTTGGGTTAAAGTCCCTTCCCTTTGGCATTTTGGCTTTGATGTGATCCTAGAGTGGTACTGGTTGTTTTCATTTTGTGCCACTTGCACTTTATACTATTGTTATTATGGTAATTATTTAAATTTTATTGATCCTTACTTGACAGACAGCTAGACTAGCGTTATCTAGTTAGTATCCCTTTTCTTGCTACTCTTGTTCGTTTGGCTTTGACGCCTACCTTGGTTATGGTTTTATTTTTTCCATTGGTAAGGTAAGGTCAGTTGTTGAGAGGGTTGTGTAAATGAAGGTTCTACTTTCTGTGGTTTTATGGTGATTCTAGCTTGGGTGATCTTTCTATAGCCACACCTATTATTGATAAGTTTGAGGATTGTCATTCTGATTTGTCTGGTTCATCTCTCGGTAGTAGTCTTGATCTTGGTGTTGGTGTTGAGTTGGGTACTCCGTTCTTTCTGCGATGTGGTTCATGTTTCAATTGAGTTAAGGTTGGGTTAAATGGATGGATTCAAAAATTTCTCATTTCGGTATTTTTTTGGCCTAATATGTCTTCGTGAAATATTTCTGCTTGGTGGTATGTCCTGGGATATCAGTCCTGGTAACCAAGCGAGTGTCTTTTTGGAGTGAGTATTCTTGGCTACAGATCGAGTATTGGTTTGACTAATGCAGGCTAAGATTGTATTTTTTAAGTTGCTTGAGATTTCGCTACCATTGGTACTCTTTGCAGCCTTGGTGAGGTCTTGATTATACCCTGGTGTGTTATGCCCTCAGCAGATGTGGATTTGATTACTTGTATCTTTAGCATGTGGTTTTCCTCAGTTGTGATTGTGTTTTTAGGCGATATTTTAGTTTCAGCCATTTCGGGAATTGTTTGGTATATGCTTAATTTCTGATAGTGAGATTGGTTTGAGTATTTGACCTTAGTGAAGGCTTGTTGGCTCCTGTGGTGATTGTCTACTCTTTTGAATGATGGCTTGGAAGTTGTGATAGATTTTGGAGTATGGATGTTTACTCGTCAACAGGATCGGTGTGGATATTGGAGATCCAAAAATTTATCTTCGGTGTCGAGATTATAGCTATGGATTGTGTGACTTGGTTACAGCCTCCGTTTCAAAATTTGATTCAGTTGAGACATCATCGACAGGTTGACTAGGCGTACTCATTACCTACCAGTTTCATGTTCTTCAGTTGGGGAAGATTGTGTTAGCTAAATGTTCGGAGGATAATCCTTTGGTACATGGTATTGGTTTCTACTGCTTTTGCCCATGGTTCTTAGTTTCCGTCAGAATATTGATTATCTTCTCAGCGGGAGAAGTGTTCTCGAGTTGGGCTTAGCGTGGTTTCACCCACAGTTGGTTGGGCTCTCTGGAGCAGACCATTTAGTTTAGAGAGATTGTACTTCGGACTCAGGACTTTTGGTTTGAAGGTCATCCGGACCAGTTGGTAGCTTTGACAAAGATTGCAGACTTTGGCCACCTCTAGCTTATGTTCTGTAGAGGCATTATTCTGTCCGGGAGGGTGTCTGGGGAACCTTGCGGGGCATGCAGGCCCAGTACCTTCACCTTCTCGAGCTTTTGGGCTCTTTTTGTTCCTTGACTTTCGAGGACAAAAGTCTTTTTAGTAGTGAAAGTTGTAATGACCCTTGAGGTCATTTTTCACTGTTCATGCGTTTCTGGCATTTCGAGCTTCCCGATAGTTACTACTCGTTATTTATGACCTTCCAAGACATGTGGTTCGATTTTTGGGTAATTCTATTGATAATTTCATTAATACCGAGTTTATTCTAAAATGTTTAATTTAAATTATAGTTTAGTAAAATTTATAATTTTTATTTTTATTGCCTTTCTAAAATATTTTTTGATATTTGTGAATTTTTTTTAGTTATGATATATTTATATTATTTTATAATAGTTTTATAATTTATTAATATTTTAAATGGAGATAGTGAGTCTAGTTATGTTGAAAAAATCTTATTATTTGATAAAGGCTTTATTCAAAATAATTTTCAATTAATTATGGTATATTCAAAAATTTATATTTATTTTACCACGAACCTATACAATACCCAAGTATATACATAATAGGATAATTTGAAAATTGCTATTGCAACTCCCTTTCTATATGGACGAAAAGGGAGGGTACAACAATTAGGTGTTGGATAGGTGGAAGTTAATTCTTTACCATGCATTAATTAACTAGTAGCCACTTAAGCTATGTCTTTTAAAAGACGGTGGTAGTAGTATTGAAAAGGTAACAATTAGCAAGTTCATTTAAGTTTCCATTTGAGATCTTTAATATTAATAGTTTACATTACTATTAAATACCAACAAGTTACTTGCTTTGTTGCTTCTTATATCCATAGGTATACCAACATAAGTTTTGTGGGAAAAGTTTACTTGTTATACTTAATTTCCGAAAAGAAATTGATTATCTACGTCTAGTTATTCAAGTTTGGATTCTAGTGCAAAGCTTGTACCTGCTAGGAGAAGTTTTCCTTATTCTTGGAGGTTTTTAATATGGCGATTTTTGGATATCGTGTGGAGGGGATGAGCAGCTCATGGATGGGTCGAGGCTACTGTTCGGCATCGAGGTATGCTACGGTCTACTCTTCTCTACGAGATTGTGTATTGTATAGATTGCATGCTAGGTAAGAGATTATAAGATAGGTTTATAACTAGTTGTATCATGATTTGACCAGTCTAGGGGATTTGGAATAGAATTATAATTTGAGCCTTGACCTAATGATACCTGCTATAGCTATAGGATACCGTTAAGTTTGATTATTTATATACATGACGTTAGGTTGACATTTAGAACTCTTTTACAGTATTACTTAGTGATTTGGGCGATATCCCTCCAGTAGCTTGATGGTCTTCTTTACCTTAGTCCTGCTGAGTTATAATATTATTATCCTACTAAATTGTATATTCTTGGGCCCGTGGTCGTGGTTACAAGGACAGTTGGACACCAGGTTAGTTCCCTACTCTTTGAAAGGATATGGTTTAGTTCATAGATGCTTACGTTTGTATTGTTTGAATACTGGTGATGGCATGCATATATTTTGACGCACTGTCACTTATTTAGTTGTACGATTCCAACTAAACCTTGGTTTTCTCTACTATTTTGCAAAATGGGGTTTATGCCCGCTTTTCACTTTTAAAATTGATTTCTAAACTGAAGACGTACCACCCTTATTATTGGTTTATGATCTTTTAAATTGAGCATCCTACTTTTAAAACTCGGACCGAGAAAGATTCCAATCCATTCTTGATCTACGACATTTTCACTATTTACTTACTTAGGTCGAGGGAGATTTCGACCCTTTCTATACTATTTTACCATTTTTGTCTCGGATTCAATCTCGGGCACTGGACTTTACGAATTTCTACTTGTTTTAGTCTTGGTTCGATTCCAAGCACTTATTACTTATATTTACCTCTGGTACTGGGTGGAGTGGATTTGCTATGGATTATAGAAGTCCTGGTTCGGGACCAGGCAGTGTATACGGATATCTCGAGTCCCCTATGTGCCCCTTCGTCCGATGAGCCACAGTATCGGAGAAGAATGGTAGTCATAGGTCCTGCCTTTGTGAGCTACTTAGATGGAGGAGGTGTATACACTTGTGTTGGATATGGGTACTTGGTTTATCTTGCATCATCTAGTTTTTTCATGACTGTCATTCATTTATATGTATCGCCTATCACCAGTATGATTGTTTGGCACCCGTATCTATTGGTCTTATAGGGGACTGGATAGGTATAGGTTATGGTTGTTGTTTGTTGAGTGATTGCTTGTACCTTCTGAGCATATGGGGGCCCAGTTAGGTTATTGTTTGTCCAGGCTAGCTGATTACATATTTATTGGTTATTATTGTATAGTTCATGGCAGGTTGGTTACGGATTGGTACCCGAGGTTATAGGTACACTTCTTAGTTCCCTTATTCTTTAGTATGGTATGAATTGATTATCGTTAAACTTTCTTATGCCTATGCACATTTCAGTTAGAGACCTTGATTATGCTAGTGTTAGACCCCTTATTGCTTATGACCCCAGTGATGTTAGATTAGCTCCCTCAAAGTAGTATATTCGTACTTAGTTATCCGTATAGTGCAGTTATATATATATTCTTCTTTGGCTACTATTTGTATATCATTCCCTTCCTTCCTACTACAATCGTATATTGTATATCTCTTTCTTCATTATACTATCGTAAATGGACTAGTTACTTACGGAACCATGCTTTTCCCCTGATTACTAGTAGTACCTGATAGTTTACCCTTACTTTTCCATTAGCACTTTTATGAGTCATTGCCTGAGTAGCTTCCTGTAGTTATATTCCTGCTTTACATATTATTTATACCTGCATTATCTTTGGAGCTCAGTCAACCGATGCCTACTGAGTATCTCATGTTTGGTACTCATACTACACTTCTGCATTCTCCAGATCATAGTATGAGTTCTCGCAGTTGATGTGTGTGTTGTGCGGAGCAGACATGGATTAGAGATTCGGGGTGAGCTCCTAACGTCTGGAGTTATCCCTGCTCTCCCTCTTACTGTTAGACTGATCTCTATTTTTATATTTCAGAGATGGCCTTGTATATATTTACTATGTATTCTACTTTGTACTCCTGTTGTATTAGAAGCTCTTATACTGACCTCACCAGGTTTTGGGGATGTATTTACTTCCTTCTTATCTTTTCTTCTCTTTTATTTAGTTTTGCTTCATTTTTCTTATTAGTCCATTACTAGTTGTTTCGGACTATGGGTTGGCTTACCTATTGGTGGGTTATGGTAGGTACCATCATGATCTGAGAAAATTGGGTCGTGACACACACCTGCCTAGTGTTATATAAATCAGAGTGACACGTGTGCCCAATGTTATATGGATTGGAGTGGAACATATGCTCGGTATTATTATTGACATTTTGGGAACGAAGGGCACTCCTGCCCAGTATATGGACTTCGTTAGCCCATCATGGATCCTAGCTAGCTATACAGAGTAGTAGGTGAACAAAAGATTCACAAAAAACAATTTTTAAAAATTATTAAGAAGCTCCAAGTGTGGGTTTTGGAGTAAAAACGTTTTCGTCCATGGGAGGAACAGAAGTGCAAGAGCTTGGCTTGTCCTTGAGAGGAAGGGCGGATGGAATCACAACATTATCTTTTTCATCATCCCAGTATTCATCAGGAATGTCAAGGCTCAAAATCTCTTCTTCTGAAGAGAAATCAAGATCCTCCAGGGTCAACTCAGGAGAATTAGAATCTGCCCGAATTTATGAAAAACTAGGCATTAGTAATCTGATTATCACTATTGAATGTCTCGACTTTGACTTTTCCAGGGTCTTCAGCCTCATAACCCAAGTATCATGAACTATCTGAACCTTGAACCAATCCTTGAGAGATAAGGTCTTGACTCTTTTGTTCATACGCTTATGATTTAGACTCAAGATTATACCATACATCCTAGGCATCTACTTCGAAATGTGCTTACTGAAAGCATGTTCTGAAGTCAATCTCTCCTTAAGAAACTCGAACCTATCCATCAACTTAGTTGCTTCCATAGATTTTTCCATAAGAGTTTCTCTAAGGAACTGAAGATTCTCTTTCAATTTGGATTACCTCCAAACGTTGGCCTCAAGAATCTTTGCATGCTCAATTCTTTCGTTTTTGAGCTCATCCACTTCTGAGCTCAAATTATTACCCTTTTAGCTAAAAATGTCCCTCTTTTTCTATTAAGACAGGTTGGGTTTTATGGACTCAACTTTGGAGACTCAAAGCTCCAAAGCCTCCGTCTCAGTGAATTTGGTGGACTATATTAAAAGAAAATTATTTAACCTCTCATGCTCCTAGGCCATCTCATCCTTTTTTTTGGAGCATTCACTGAAGACCTTTCATAACTAGGACATTACCCTAAAGAAAAGAATAGAACTTAGGAACAATGGAAGTTAGGTGGAAAAATAAAAGGAAAGCAGTAAAGAAATGCACTTACTCAAGCACAAACTTGATCGCCCTCGTTAAGCAAATATGCAGGGGAGACTTTGTCCATTTTATCATGGCCTTTTTTGGTGACCAAAGGTTTCAAGTAGCTGTACACCGCAATCGACTTTGAGCAAAGTTTAGCTTCTTTAAGAACTGATAGTTTTATTGTAAGTCTGTTGTTAGGATGCTTGACCGGGGATAAGTAGGTGTCAACTAACCCCAATTTAGAGCTAAAAGGATTATAGTACGAATGGACCCTTGTCCTCGAAGATGGGACATGAATGTTTGTAATTGAGGTGGAAAGAGCTGGCTTTTTATGGGTTACAGAAGAAGAAGGTTGGGATATGACCTCCATTCTTATGCCAAAAAGAGGATAGGGTAACACGCAATGAGATTCAACCATTTTGACATGTTTGGCCTCAAAGTACAATTGTATAACCTTACCGAGGACTGTAACCGAGACGCCTGAGGTCCCACTCCTCGTAAGAGGTAAGAAATCAACTTTGATATCATCGCTATTGAAATCCACTGATAAAACAATCATGTTTCCTACTAACAAGGCAGGAGTGATTGATCTTTCACCTCGAAAAGTGGGTGAGGCATGATCGAGTTTTTGTTTATCTATGACAGAGAATCAGAGGCCACAATGGTTTCCTCGACTATGACAACTAATTCTGAGGGACGTTCAACTACTAGAACACAGATAACATGCTGATGAGCTTCCTCTGGAGTAATATAAAAACTTTTGGATCACAACTCGAATGGCTCTTTTAGAAGATTTAGGTATACAAAAATATGATAGGAAAACAAATATTTTTATTGGGATAGTTCAGAAAAGGATCAATAAGATGTACCATGATTCTTGGCTCTACAACCTTTGGGGCTCGAAAATTTGCTTTCATGATCGACCCTTGGAAATAACAATGTTTAAGATATTTTGAAGTTACTAACAAATGGGGATGTTTGTAGACGACATCAAGGTAGGTGCTAAGTAATAAACTTTTACACGAGCTAAAGGTAAATTATTCAGAAATCGCAAAGGAAAGGAGAACATATGAAAGAATAGAGACTTATGGGAAATGTTATATGATTTTGGGATTAGATACTCCAGAATAATGTACCTAGTGACATGACAACGAATCTCTCTATCCTAGTGGTACTTCTTCCCCGACTACCGAGATTTATGATCCCACCTCTAAAAGATGAGGAGAATAAAGAAAGAGTAAGTTATATAAAGTAAAGGTTTGATGAAATTTCTCGGCCAAATATACAGAGACAAGTCACAACCCTTCAAATGACTGAACCAAATTGAGCCAAACATATCTGGTAAGTTTGGCAGAATTGGAAAATGATATCATCTATCTTCGGACTCTAAAAATCAACCATAAACGGAGTGTAGACAAATGAATAACCTATTTTTGAAAAAATTACACTCCCATTAACATCAGAAGCAAATAATTAAACCTTCTCTGGTGGACACTTGCATTCATCTCAGACAATGGGAAGATGTTCTTCATAAATTAAAGAAATATAAGGATTGGCCAATTTATCCCGATCGTCGATCTGACTACCCGACCAATCTTTGAAATCATTCTCAAAATTTTAATTTTTCATTATTATATCAACTAAAGGTTCTGGGGTATCAAATTTTACTTTTTTGTTTTTCTTTACGCCGCCACCGAAGAGAGAAGACTTATGAAGAGATACAGATAAAGACATCGTTGATACAATCTGGAGAATAGTGAGAGGTTTGAAGATAAGGACAGATAAATATTTGAAGATATAAAGTTTTGAAGATTCAAAAGTAAATAAGAGGTTGGAAAAATTATAGAAGTCAAAAGTTGATACAAAGGAAACTATTTATAGGCTAAAGAATGAAGGAGTCAGCATTGCCTGGATTGACGCTCTATTTTTGGTTCGGTATCTAGGAAATGCATTGAAAGTACATTCAAATCGATGAGATATGCATCTCTTTGAATCTTAGGAGGCATTTCATTTACTTTTCTACCATAGAATTTTAAAAATATTCCTCTTTCCAGTTATAATTTCGCGTAGTATCTGAAACCCTGGGGGCTATATGTATTGGGGGAAATTATCATGTACACGTGGCTACATATGATATAAGAAAACCTGGCATTGAATTAAAATCAAAGAATCATTTAGCATAAAGGCATCCAAAATAGCATCCATCAAGGATTCATCATTTAAATGCCCGGATTGTTACCTATCCAGTTTTCTTGCTTTTGTTTTGTTGCCGGACAAATCAGGTGATTGTCATTTGTGAAAAAGAGGGAAAGTGTAGCCCAAAGTTATAAAAGAAGAAGAAAGAGACTCGTGGCCTGAAAATGCATTAAAGGACAGACAGTCAGTTAGGTCCGTACAAGATCACGTGAATCGTGGAGAATATAAGCTACCATGCATAATGGTATTTGCAGATGAAATGCCTCTATTGGACAATGTACTTTAGGGCTCGAGTGGAGCATTTTTATTACCTATAAATAGTAATTTCAGTCATTTAATGAATATTGTTTAGGATACAAAGAAATATACTTATATTCTTGTGCTCCAAGCTTCTATTATTTTATATTGGTCACTAAGTCTTAGTTCTCAAGAACGCCGACATTTACACCTTCGATTCTAAAACTTTCTACACTAAGTTGTCTTAGGAACCAAGTTGAAACAACAATATTTGATAATTATTTTTTCCCTTTACTTATTTCATTATATTATCATTTTTAATAAGCTCATTTAATAAAATATTTATCAACTTAAAATTAAACTAACGAGTTAAATTGATCTGCATATTCTTGAACTCGTGACAAATTCAACTGTACCAATTTCTGAATAAATGAAATTCAAGTTTAAGGAAAACGAGGACCACATTATTGGGATTCATAGAGCTGAAAATCAAATTGAGAAGAGGAGATAAAGTTCAAAGGGAGAAGAGTAGTTGTAAAAACAAAAGAATCATATACTTCCATTTTGTGAATGTTGTGCATGCCCTCTTCTATTTTTTTAGGAATGGTAAAATCAAACCCAACCTGTCTAATCCACCCAATATATTTATGTTTGGGTTGATTATTGATCCTCTCAACCCATTTCAACCCATTAAAAATTGGATTTATATATAGCCCTTATTGATTTTTGAGAAATCTTGTCAAAATAATTTTAAAAGACTTTTTTTATTTGATATGTTATATACAGCCATAAAAAAAAGAATAATTTTATTAGGTACTAAAAATTTATAAAACAGAAAATAAAGTAATCAACAACAACAACATACTAGTATATCCCCACAAAGTAGGGTTTGGAGAGGGTAAAGTGTACGCAACCCGTTTTACTACCTCAGAGAAAATAATACAATCAAAATTTAGTAAAAAATCGGTAGGTTGGGTCATGACTCATTACCTAACACATTTTAACCTAATCCATTTTGAATCAACTTGGGTTGGGTCTTAACCCGTTTGTTTTCTTGACCCATTCAAATTTGATGCAACCCGTCCAATTATCACCCCTAGTTTTCTTATAGCCAAAGTAACAAAGTTTTTTTTCTTTCTTAACTTAATCTTATTGAGGAAATGAGAATAAATTATCATTGTTACATAAGTCTTCTGAGGTGAAGTAAACATAAAAAAAATTTACTTACAGATTATGTATTGGGTAAAAGCGGATCAATGACATGTGGCATCTACCGAGAGTATCGCAGTCCCGAAGGGGATTTCCAGACATTGATAAAAAAACATCTCTTGAGAAGTAAGATACAATGAAACCCCTTCTCGATAATGCAACAAGAATAAAAAGACAAACTCTGCCAAGGCAATCAGTGACACGTATAAAATTGTACCCGAAGCAGGGTTCAATTGGCCATTAGTTGGTACAACAAACAATGGACTAGACTAGATGCGTGGCTTATCCATATAGGTTATAGTTATTTAGGACATAGTTGTCAAAATATGATTGGGTAAGGCCCACCATTGTAAGCTTTAAATGGGACATATTCACCACTTTTAAGGATCTTGATCTCCCTCTTCCTCATACCTTGAATCAATACAATATTAGTTGTTTGATCTCTAAGTTTTCTTTGATGCTCAATTCAATAGTTTTCTAGTTTACTTAAACCTCGCTGGTAGATTGATCTTAGCACTCGATAGCATTCGTGGATGATCTCGGCTCGCCCTCACTCATTTGTTTTACCTATTCATTACTATCTTTGTGCAAATATTAGTTTCTCTTAATCGTTAATTACTCTAACCACTAACAAATCAAACCCTGGGCAAGATTGAATCAAAATATGTGCTCTTGACTCATCGACAAATTTAACTGTACTAGATCGACGATAAGCAGTTTTGTGCCAACCATGGGGCCAAAGCAACTGTGTGGGTTTAGTCTTGCTTATTTCTTATTAGCATCTTTGTATTCTCGTCTTTGCATGCATAGGTTAGACTATGGCTAGGATTTCAAATGTCTCCAGAAAATGAACCAACTGGAGAAGGGCACCCAATCCTGAAGGGAGTGAAAACCCATACAGCCACTAGACGAGGTCCTATGATGACTGGTGCTAGGATGTGGGCGACATAGCTTTCTGGAACAAAGACCTGAACGACTCAAAAATCCTGCATAATAATTTGTTAGTGATATACATGTTCATCAATAATTTCAACTACGGCAGGTACTGGTGGATCCGAGAAGCTCGACGAACCTCATGCAGAAAAGAGTCCTTGAAGAAATGAGAGTGACATTGGCCATGATTCCCACATCTAAGACCCTCTCTGGATTGGACAGTGAGGTGACAAGCGAAGAGGTCAAGCTAACGACCAACCTGCAGGAGTAGAAAGGGTCACTCATTTCGACATCCTTGACATGGACATTGGGTACAACGTAATCCTTAGGAGAACTTGGATTCATTACATAAAGGCAGTATCCTCAACTTATCATTAGGTAATAAAGTTTACCACACCCGAAGGAATAAAACATATAAGGGGAGACCTAAAGGCCCCCTGGGAAATGTACAACGTCATGCTAGGAATAGAACAACTCTAAATGCCAAAACTCATCTCTCAAGGTGGATCATATAAGACACTATCAGCAGAGGAAGGAGCAAGAGGGAGATGGTACAATACACCACAAGCCTGCTATGTCTCAGACAAGCAAGAAGCTTCCAAATTAATGGCAAAAGAGATCGAATGAGAACAGCTCCACTCTAAATCCTCTGAATATAAAGCATATCTAAGCACGGGACTAGACTCCAAACTCAAGTTAGATTTTATCAGATTTCGGCTAATGCTAACTATTTTGCATGGTCCTATTATGACATCACACGTATTCCTCATAAAATAACAATGCACCAGCTAAGGATAGATCCTAATTTCCTGCCTGTATAGTAGACAAGGTGACCCATATCTGAAGAAAAGAATAGGTTTGTCAAAGAAGAAATAACGCATCTCCTTAATATTGGGTCTATCCGAGAGGTAAAATACCTGAAATGGTTACCCAATGTGGCAGTTGTGCCAAACACATCGGATAAGTTTCATATGTGTATAAACTTTACAAATCTCAATAAAGTATATCCTAAAGACTCATATCCTAAACCAAACATTAATTGAAAGATCGATGCTACTAGAGGGCATGCGATAATGAGCTTTCATGATGCGTACTCCAAGTATAACCAGATCCAAATGGATCCAGAAGACTAGGACAAAATTTCCTTCTTTACTAACCATGGCACATATTGTTACAATGTGATGTCCTTTGGCTTAAAAAATACAGGGGCCATATATCAACTGCTGGTAAACCAAATATTCAAAAAAAAAAAATCGGAAAGACCATGGAGGTATACATTGACACCATACTTTTCAAGTAAAGGAATTCCAAGGATCACTTGACACATGTATAGGAAGTTTTTGATATACTGTGAAAACACAACATGAAGCTAAATCTGGAAAAGTGAGCTTTTGGGGTAGAATCGAGGAAGTTTCTGGGTTTCCTCGTATTGAATAGGGGAATCAAAGCAAACCCAGATAAATCAAAGCAATAGAAAAAATTCTCGAAATACTCACATCATTGAAGCAGTGCAAAGGTTGATGGGATGAGTTAATGCAGTT
This sequence comes from Capsicum rhomboideum, assembly GCA_031232105.1. Lineage (NCBI taxonomy): Eukaryota > Viridiplantae > Streptophyta > Magnoliopsida > Solanales > Solanaceae > Capsicum > Capsicum rhomboideum. The sequence goes on along the minus strand of CP124717.1, from coordinate 44,527,645 downwards.
AGTAAGATCATATTAAGGTCATCGAAGAGGTTTCACCATTTCTTTTCTCTTCTTGAAAATAATAAAGAATTTGAATAGAACCTCGAGAGTCAACATGCTTTTTAGGAATTGAAGGCCTACCTCTCAAGCTTGCTGCTACTAGTGAAGCCTCGAGAAAAGTTGCTCATGTACCTAGCCATGGCAGAGGTGGCGGTAATTACAGTACTCATTTGGGAAGAAAAAGTTATGTAGTTTCCATTTATTATATTACAAAAAGCTTACTAAGTAAGGAAACCCATTATTCACACCTAGAACAACTGGCACTAGCCCTAGTAAAGGCTGCTCGCAGGCTTAGGCCTTACTTTTAGAGCCATCTGATTGTGGTAGTCACCACTTATCCATTGCAGAAAGTACTCCACAAACCCGAGCTTTATAGCAGAATGGACAAGTGGGTCTCGAGGTAAGCGAATTTGATATTGAGTACAGACTATGAACAACTATTATATCCCATTCCCTGGCCAACTTTGTGGCTGACTTAAACCTGGGAATGTCCTTGTATATCGAATAAGAATCCAAAATGGCTTCAGGGGGCCAACCCAGAACTTGGAGCCTGTTTACTGTCGGGGCCTCAAATAAAAGGAAAACTGGCCTTGGAGTGGTCGTGATCACTCCAAAGGGGGACAAACTGAGACATTCTATTTGTTGTGTACAACTTACTAACAACAAAGTCGAGTTTGAGGCCCTTCTTGTAGGATGATGCCCTCTACAGAAGATCTTACCTGGGTATTTTAGCAAAGTTCCTTAGACCAAGAGACACTAACTATGTACTAGAAGAGATACACGAAAGAGTATCTGGAAACCGCTCTAGGATAGACCTACTATGGCTCAAGGTAATGAGGGTTGGGTACTATTGGCCTCGAATAGAGGAAGAAGCTAAGAATTTGTCACCAAATGCAAAAAATGCCAATATTTTGCTCAAAACATTCATCGACTAGGAGAGCACATGCATACAAATACATCCCCATGGCCCTTCATGAAGTAGAGGATGGATATCATAGGACTATTACCACTCGCTCTGGGACAGGTAAAATTCTTGCTTATAATGACTGATTATTTTTCTAAATGGATTGAAACAAGAACTTTCAAATAGATCTGAGAATGGGAAGTGATAGATTTCATCTGGGACCATATAATTTATTGGTTATGTATAACAAAAGAAATTATTTGAGATAATGGTTTGTTGTTCGTGGGAGCCAAGGTGACAGAATTCTTAGCCAGGATGAAAATTAAGCGAATCATTTCCACCCTGTATCACCCCAATGTGAATAGGTAGGCTGAGTTAACTAACAAGACAATACTACAAAGCCTCAAGAAATGGTTGGAAACCTCTAAGCGGTGTTGGGTAGAAGAGCTCCCGAGAGTGCTCTAGGCTTACCAAATGATTGCTAGCTCAAGTATGTTCGAGACTCATTTCTTACTAGTCTATAGGGTTGAAGCCCTAATCTCGATCAAAGTAGGCTAGCCCAGCCTCTGTTTTTCAAAGACGAATGATGAATAAAGTGAAGCTCTAAAGAAGCAACTACACTTACTGGATGAGCACTGAGATATTGCCTTATAGAATGGCAACATAAAAGTAGAGAATGAAAAGATATTACAATCACCGGACCAAGCTTTGACATTTCAAAATAGATACTTAGTCCTATGAAAAGTGACTCTAAATAATTGAGACTCAAATAATAGAAGGCTAGGCCCTAGATGGGAAGGGCCCTATAAGGTAATCGACTTAGCCGAGAAAGGCTCTTACCAGCTGACTAACTTCGATGTGAATCCACAGCAAAAAAACTAGAATGCCAACCATCTCAAGAGGTTCTACTTCTAGAAATGTGGGTGTCGGTAAAAAGTCTCCCCTTTTTTCACAACATGCGTTATGCTTTTTTTTCTTTGGCTAGGTTTTTGTCCCTGAAAGGCTTTGTACTGGCAATGTTTTTAATGAGGTAAGCATCAAGCATGCTGGGGGAAGGAAAGGTAGTTGGATTGAAAACTTTAGCATCCTAGGGAAAGACACAAGTGACTCATTAAGAGGTTGTGGGCTAAGGACTGCCAAACTCATGATTCACATCAGGTACGTGCCGATCCTATAAAGCCTAACGCTCACTTAGCGGTGTAGGAGCAAACAAACACTCGATGTACTGGAATTTGTCATAAACAAATGGAATTTCCAAATTTCGTGTATATCCTAAAGTAGCACTCACTAACTCAAAGCCCCGCTCAGCTTAACTCAAGGACTCAAAATCATCCAGAAATCTCATACTCTGACATAACTCGGAGACTTCCTATCGCTTATATAGAGTGTCAAGATGCAAAACTATGCGTAAAATAAAAAATGGGCCCGACTTAATCAGAACCTCTTTAATGTATACACAGCTATGCTCATACATAAAACGCTCACACACAGCAAAACTCCCTAGGGAGAAAATAGATTAAAAAGAGAAGGAGCATCATAAAAATAATAAAATGGGTTGATCATTACTCCTTGCCATTCTGACAGGACCCCTTTTTTCATATGCTAAAACAAGTTACGACTCTTGTCACACCTTACGCAAAATTATTAGGCCACAATAAAATGCATGATTAAATAAGGGGCTAAAGCAAAAATGTAATAACCTCAAATCAAACAAAAAGGTTCCATAAAGTACAAAAGGGCCAAGTCAAAATACACAAAAATAAAAAATATAGAGCTAGGAAATTTTTCAAAGACCCTCCGGGGAAAAATTTAGGGACTTCTCCCCATCACTCTCCTCGGATATATCATTAGGAGATGAGGCAATTTCAGAAGGATCTAGCAAAGTAAAATCGACAGCAGGAAGAACCTAGCAGATAGTCTCAATCTCCTCTTCCAATATAGCTAGATTAGACTGGATATTTTTTAGAATCACAAACGGTCTCTCCGAATACCATCGCGGTAAAGCGCCTAAAGGCGATCCTTCATAGTTGAGTGCTTGGTCCTGCTTTTTACTAAAGTCTCACGTAAGGCTCTATTCTTCTCCTATTTACTTCACAAAGCATCTCTCATCGAGTGAAGACTTTCAGCCCTTCTTTTGAAGATGTCCACTTCGGTCATAGAAGCAGTCGCACTGGCAGAACTCTCTTTGGATTGGGCCAGTAACCTGCTCACTTCCTGACTGGCCTGATTCACCTTTCTAATAGCCTCTTTCCTCTCCACCTCAATAGTTTTAAGCTCTTCAGCTTGGCTATCAAGCAAAGCACACAGATTGGTTATGCTCTCTTTATATTTGGCTGACTCCTCCTCAAAGCCTTGAATCTGTCCCTCTAAGGTGGCAATCCTCCCTCAATGGTGGTCCCCTTCTTACTTCATTAACTCTCTTCATCAGGAGAATAAGATAACACTGCCAACATGTATATATATCTCTGCGAAAAAAAGTGAGATCACGGAGAAAGAAATAGAAGGAAAAGCTAGATGTTATTAAAATAAGCCCCAAGAGTTGGATTGGTACCTCACAAAGGAAATACAGAGTGCAACGGAAAAGGTCTTGATCATCAATGAGTGGAAAGCTTCTCAAAAAATTTGCTTGGACCTACACGGCTGGGTGAGAATATGAGCGCTCCCTCACCTCCTACGCCATAGGAAGTGAGGATTTTTGAGCAGCATTGAGGGAAGGAAGGATGCTCAAATGGGCCAAAAATCCTGACCCTGCAGGAACCGCTGCTGATAATTCAGAAACTCGATCTTCTTCTACTTCGCCCACGGACTTCCCCAGCAATGCACCAGGGCTAGTCCACTTAGTCACAGTGAGAGGGCAGACACCTACATAAGGATTTTATTTTTTAAAGGCAGTCGTCATCTCTTCATCAATAATGACTTTCTCTCCGAATGTTGCCAAACTTTTTTCCCTCTTCTAGTATAGCCATGGGAGGTGAAAGTGTGCATCAATGACCCTTTTTATTTTCCTCTCTGTAGGTCTCAACATGAGACCTCTCTTCTCTTTCTCTGAATGAAGGAGGAACGTAGACCCCTTGGAAGTAATGAGAAAATTATGCCATCGGGCCTCTCCCGAACCTCTTTTTTTCACTGGACTAGAGAAAAGTCAAATGACCAGAGCCAGAAATATAATTAAACAATAAGGAAAAATAGGAAGGCTAGGGTTTTTAATGTACCAAAGTTGGAAAAATTCCATCCCATTTTACCATAAATAAAACTCCAACAGTGGTCCTCGAGCCTTACCTTGCTCAAAATTTCAAAAACTAGAGGCTGAATCTCGATAGGCGAAGGGGTCTAGGGAGAAGCTACAAAAAAAAGGGAGAAACAAGATAACTACATAATCAAAAAGGTGCTCTCTATGAAGAAATAAAGGGATACTTACAATAACTATTCCACTCTTTTGGAATAGAGGAACCATGGAAAAGATGCACAGGGCAGACAAACACAAACTTATCAATAAACTAACGCACTTTCTCATCCAGATCAGCAAACAAACTTTTCAATTCCCCACATTTGACCATAAATAACATCTCCCAAACGATATGGGGATGATACAACAAAATGAAATGATTAGAAGTGAATTCAAGCCCCAAGGCTGAAGTGATGGATAAAATATAGAAAACTACCCACCAAGCCGTCGGAGTCACATGACCAAGGATATCTTGTACTTCTCACAGATTTGAATGATAGAATCGAAAATGGTTCCTCGGGTACACCCTAAGGAAAGGGGTAGGTGTACACCCCAAGGTCGGTCCTCAGCTTAGGTGAGCAAATCTTCTCTGAAGGGAGAGGGAAAAGAACCTCGACCTCTGCAGACCAACCACAAGCTAACTTCACATCACAAATATTGTCATCCTCAATTGCTGAAGTATAACAATAAATGGATCGCATTCTGGAATTATCAGATTGAGCCCCACCTGTCAGGAAATTGCAGTCAGATTGGAAGGAAAACCTTTGTGGGACAACCAATTCGACCATGACCTTAATTCTCACAGGACATTCAAACGAAAGATTAAAAAGCTCTTTTGATGCAGAGGAAAAAGGGCAATACCATCGTCTTTGAGAGGCTCATCGACAGGAACTGCGTCAACAATAAGGCAAGTAGATTGGGGAGCATCGGAAGTCACGGGGAAAATATCTTCATGACACGTGAAATTTAAGGAAAAGGCACTGAATGGGGTATGAAAGAAGGATAGCTCATGAATCAATTCACTTAAAACCAAAGAAGTTCACGGGGTACACATGTCAATGGAAATAGCATGACGCAAACAACCGGCATTTCGATTCTCCCGCTAGCAGAAAGTTAAAAGGAAGGATCTCTCGCTTCCTACAACTTTGTTGTCAAAGTCTAAAAAATCGGAGGGACTATCTTTATAGGGAGCGGATCAGTGGCACGTGGCATCCACTGAGAGTATCGCGGTCCCGAGAGGCATTTCTGGACATTGATAAAAAAATGTCTCGGTAGAAGTAAGATACAATGAAACTCCTTTCGATTACGCGACAAGAAGAAAAAGACAAACCAACCAGAGACGCGTATAAAATGGAACTCGGAGCAAGGGTCGACAGGCCAATTAGTTGGTATAGCTTGTAATGGACTAGACGCGTGGCTTATCTGCATAGATCATAGTCCTTTGGGGCATAGCACTCATGGACGACCTCGGATCGCCCTCGCTCGTTTGTTTTACTTATTCATTACTATTTTTGCGTTAATATTAGTTTCTCTTAATCGTTAATTTCTCTAACAGCTAAAAAATCAAACCCCGAGCACGATAGAATTGAAACGTGTGCTCTTGACTCACCGACAAATTTAACTTTATCAAATCGACGGTAAACATATTCTATATATAACTATTTTTATTGCTTATATTATTTCTAATAACAATATTAATGGGTTTGATAGTTTTAGTAGAAATTAACTTCTATTTTCTTTTTTTCAGGCGGAGAAAACTGCGAAAATTAAATACTCAAGGAAATAGAAGAAGCAATTATATAAGAGAATTGGTTAGCAGAATGCTTGGATCTTTGCAAAACATTTATACAGTAGAGGTCAGTTGTTTGGTTATACAAGTTCATTGCTTGCAATATATAAACTTTCTTAGTTATTCTGTTGCTTTACTTGATAAGATTAACATTTGAGTTGTCATTAAATTTGCTACTAGAAAGTTAATAAAATCTTAAATAGATCGTAGTGTACTAGCAAGGAGTGTATACTTTGTGCGAGTAGACAGTAAACGAAAAGGATACTTCAAGGAAAAAGTAACGTATTGAAGAGTAAGTACACACAAATTGTGCAAGGAATCCATAATAGAGGGAGTTGTGTAGGAAGAAGTCTTGGTTGATTGTAAGGCTTTGTGTTTGTTTGTATATTTGTCTTGGTAATAAGAGTTAAAGTAATTACCAAAAACGAAAAAAATCCATCCGTCAATCATCAAAATCTTATAAATATTTTTCATATTTTTATGAAGAAAAATTCTAGTAGTACCTTATTTGTTTATATTATATGATAGACATAAAATAATAACAAAATAATAACGACCTCCTCTCAAAGAAGAGAGTTATAAAATTTCTTTCTATTTCGTACTTGAATTTTACACCAAATCAAGTATGTCTTTATCTTTATTCTCCTTTTTTGACTTTTTCCTCATTTTGCTTAATTATTTTATTTATTTTTAAAAAATCATGTTCATAACTCACACCTCTTAGTCTTCACAACTTTCGTTCTTAATTAAAAATATCCATTACTAACATTAAATCACCTTAACTATACCAAAAAAAAAAAGAGAGAGAGAGATTACCTCTTTTTCTCTTTTTATGACTTTTTAATTTGTATGAAATGAACAATTGAAATTAATAATAAAAAAAAAAACCTCTCAAGGAAGCGGTAGAAAAAATTTGATGCCCTTATGTAACATTCTTTTCAGTTCTCTCTAATTTTTCTTCTTAGTAACCATTCTGGGACTTTCATAGAAACGCTTTTTCTCTTATAAGAGTATTTCTTTTTAGTTTCTCTTTCCTAGTTTTTCAATCTTTTACTCATCCCAGGTAAAATATAAAACAGAGAGTATGTAATTATTTTTATTTCCTCGGCCATCAAGGAAAAAGCATGGTACTTTTCAAAATTATGAATTTTGTTTGAGAAATTTTATAGTTAGAATTGCTATTCCGAAAGTAATATTATTTTTTGCTTTGAACCTAAAAGAGAGACGTGAATTTTTGGAGTCCGTTGCATTTTGCACCCTAATACATATTCTTTTTTGCGATTTACACCCTGTCCTATTTTTTTTAATGATTTGCACCCTAACCTCTTCGTCTGTTTGCGAAACAATAAAAAACATACTTTTTAAAAAAAAATGACAAGGATAAAACTGGAAATACAAATAATAAAAAAGAATAACACAAAATTAAGAAAGAGCTAAAAGAATATGACAATTTTGGGCAATCAAAAGCTAAACTCTTTTTGACTATTTCAAACACGTAATCCCATATCAAAAATATCTCAAGATTGAATTTTTTGGGTAAAAGTTTATTTTTGGTTGTTGACCCATTTAATTCTAGCATTAAATTTGATGAACACGTATGAATTGATATACCAAAAGAAATCATCTTTTTGTGTAAAGATCTGATTTTGAAGTTTTTGGGTGTTGACCTGTTTGCAGCTTGAATTGATTTTGGGATTAAATATGATGAATAAGTAAGAATTAACAAATAAAAAGTTAATTTTAACGTGTAACAATTTGATTTGAGGTGCTATACAGCTGACCCATTTGCAGTATAAATTTACTCTTGGGTCTGAGAAGAAAAAAATTCAAATCAAAGCGGAGAAAAACTCACATTTGCGAGACTATGATGCGTTTTACAATGTCAATTTGATATATTCAGAGTTTTTTTTAAGTTCAGAAAAGAATTAAAAGCTATCGAGTTGGTGTTAACATAAAGATTCTAATTTCAATCATATGTTGGAGAGTGTGGAACAATAGTGTATCGATTTTATTTTTCTTTTTTGATTTTAATCATGAAATAATTTTTGAAATGGGATTGTGTTTTTGGAATGTTCGAAACGAGTTTAACTTTTAATATCCAGGAATTCTCATTTTCTTATTTAGCGCTTTCATTTTTTATTTTATTTTACTATTTGTATTTTCGACTTTACCCTTGTATTTTTTTTAAAAAAAAAGAGTGTATCTATTGTTTTGCAAAAATACGAAGAGGATAGAATGCGAATCATTAAGAAAAAATAGAATAGAGTGCAAATCGCAAAAAAGAATATACATTAGGAGTGCAAAATGCAACGGACTCGAATTTTTGTGATTTGATTTCTTTATAATTTTTGTTGGTTAAATGTTACAAAAAATTACAATTGAAAAAATATAAATGAAGTAAATAAAATATCTTCTTCTTGGCTGAGGCGCGGATATCTCGCTCTCTTTAAGGAGATTCAAGCCCACTGCAGCAAATGTTTTCACCGGTCCAGCAGTAATCTTCTTGACTTGTCCCTTCCAAGATACAACAACTTTCTCACAAAGTACAACTCAACAAACTCTGGACAAGAGTTGAGTTCAAAAGCTCCACCAAAAAGAAACATCTCCTTTCAACTAATAAACTCTCTTTTTTATTAACTTTTGTGAACTCTATATTATCTTGTACTTAGAAAAACAATGCAAGACCACTTCTATTTATAGGTGCGAAAATCTTCCATGCAATGAATAAGAATGATTGAGGGATAGTAAAGAAGAAAGATCAATGGCCTAGAAGTTATAAGGGTTACAAGAGTTACAAGAAATAATGAACAAATAAAGAGCGGGAAGTTACATAAATTTTAAGAAAAATGGTGACCAAATTCAGCCACCACTATCTAATATGCAAATGCTCTCAAGTGACATTGTAACAGCATGCACAACCTCACGTCCCTCTGCCAAAATAAAGGTCATTAACTCTATAAGAGTAATTGGCAACAGATGAGAGTACTAATGTTGGACAAGTATGTAACTTAAGCCACCCACTAACGCCTAATGAAATAATGCAGCTGTAATGTCACTTAATACAAATGAGATGAGCCAAATTAATATTATTAAAATGCAACATCCATCAATTCCCCACTCATTTTATTATTAACATAAGAGAGTCTACTAGCTGAAGGAAAATTACTATGCATAATGAAGGTGTGCTCTGCATTGAATCTTCACTTAGTAAAACAATAATTTTTACTCCAGAGTCGTAGTGGTCTCAAACTTGAACCATGACTGCTTGAGGAAAATAAAAAGTCACTGCTTACACATAACAGTCAAGGTGTTGAAAAAGGGAATGACAAGTGTAAGAAAAGGTAATAGGGCTAGTTTGTGAGGAAAGGGAATCGATTTGGCACTGAGGATACAAATATACCCTGTGACCTAGCTTAGTTGATACAGACGATATCTTTATGCACTTCACTATTAACCGACGACCATAGAAATATAGGCGTTAGGGATAGTTGAGTAGGCTTAGAGTTGTTGGAAAGACGCTCAATATAACTACAATTAACCTGTAACTAGTAACTCAGGAAAGCAAATTAGACGAATGATTGGATAGCACAACTGGATTGTCAAAACACCACAACCCTAGATCTTTTCTCAAATCTGAATTACAACATAACCAATCTACGACTTGTTTACAATTGTTTTTATTTACTTTCAAAACACACATATCACTTTTACTATTGGTTACCAACTGAATAACTCATATAAGAATTCAAACTAGAAATCAATTCATCAAATCCCTATGGGTACGATATCTGGACTTACATCCTTTATTACTTGAAAGACCACGTACACTTGCATGTGCGAAAGGATGTAACAAGTTTTTGGCGCCTTTGCCAGGGATTTGATTTGAACTGATACTATTTTGAGTTTTTATTGAATTATTCAGATTTCACTTTTGCTTGTTGTTTTTGTTTCTTTCAGGTTACAGGTCAGTTTATGCTAAATACCCAAAGTCAAGGCAATCCCTTGATTCCAGTTGACCAAGAACTTAAACGTACTCTTAGAGGGTTGAGAGCGATGGGTGATAATTTGAACAATCCATTTCTTCGAGACCCACCAAATGATGCGGAGGATAGAGCTGCAACCCAGCTTCCTCCTGCGCCACATGTTTTGGTGTTGAATTTTGCAAGGCCAAATCAATAAAATGCCTCTAGAGCTATTGTGAAACTGACTATCACTGAAAATTTTGAGCTTAAAGATGGCATGGTGTGACTAGTGCAAAACACTTGTCAATATGAGAGTAAACCACATGAAGACCCACACAAGCACCTGCTAGAGTTTACTAATTGGTGACAACTTCCATTACTAAAATGTTTCAGATGAATATGTGAAGTTGACACTACTCCCTTTCTTACTGATTGGGGAAGCGAAGCAATGGTTGCAGAATGAACCGACAGGATCTATCACGTCTTGGGATGCTTTGTCTGAAAAGTTTCTCAACAGGTTCTTCTCATCTAGAAGAACAAAAGAGCTCAGAGGCAGAATTTTTGAATTTATTCAAAAAAAATTTGAATCCCTTCCCCAAGCTTGGGAGAGAAACAAGGGATACTTGAGAGATTGGCCGCACCACCATCAGCCCAAGGAGATTATTAGGCATAATTTTATTGAAGGATTGAGGCTATACTCTAAGTCTTTATTAGATGCTACAGTTCAAGGGCAAATATTTTCCAAGAGCTATGCTGAAATAGAGGCGCTGCTTAATATTATGTCTGCAGGTCACCGAGACTATTTAGAGCCCAGCCGAGTGTTCACTTCTACAAAAAAAACGTCGGGTAAGTTAGATTTGGATGACATGTCAGCAATTTGGGTTGATATTGGGAATTGTGTGCCTTAATGAAGCAGAGTTTATTAGCTCCAAGTGCAGGTCAAGTTCAACAGGTACAATGGGTTCAGGCGGTTGCATTATTTTATGAGAAGTGTGGTGAAAATTATGCCTACTCTAGATGTCTTTTGAACCCAGAATCTATATATTATGTGGGGCAATAAAATTACAGAAACCACCCAAATTTCTCTTGGGGTGGAAATCAACAGGTTTAAAGACAACAGTATACACCACAAGCTCCACAAGTGAGCAATTCTTTGGATGAGACAATGAAATAGTTCATGGGACAACAAACTCAGATTGTAAATGAAATGCAGAAGTCCATTCAGGAACTTGAGCGTCAAGCGGGCAAACTAGTTTCATCACAATATGCAAGACCAGGTGCACTATCGAGTGATACAAAGAATAATACTAAGCAGGTAATGGTAGTCTCACTTAGGAATGAAAGAGAGTTGGTTGAAGCTCTTCCTAAATAGAGAAGTCAAGATGCAAGTGTAGAGTTGTCAAATGCAGAGCCTCCAAAGAGGAGAGTAGTTAACTGGGATAACTACAAGCATCCACCTCTGTTCCCACAAAGGTTAACTCCAGCACCAAATCCAGAGATTGAGCCTTTACAAGTAGAAAGAAGATAAAGAGAGGTTGTTGAGCAACCTGAGATTGCGGTTGAGAGACCCCCCCCCCCTATTCCCACAAAGATTCCGAAAAAGCAAAGAGGATGCAAATTTTAAGAAGTTTCTTAATATCTTCAAGCAACTTCACATCAATATTCCCTTGATTGATGCTCTGAGGGACATGCCCAAATATGCCAAATACCTTAGAGAAGTGGTGGATGGAAAACGAAGACTTATAGAATTTAAGACAGTTGCACTCACTGAAGAGTGTAGTTAGAGGGTATTGAGCAAGCTTCCTAAAAAACTCAAAGATCCTGGGAGTTTCACCCTCCCCATAAAAATTGGTGAAGATGAGGTTGGGCATGCATTGTGTGGTCTTGGGGTAAGTATAAACTTAATGCCTTTATCTGTGTTCTAGACACTTGGTTTAGGAGAGCCACGCGCAACTACTATCACTTTACAATTGGCAGACTGCTCTCGTGTGCAATCAGAAGGAGTGATTGAAGATGTGCTCATCAAGTAGGTAAGTTTGTGATTCCTACGGACTTTATTATTTTAGATTTTAAAGCAGATAAACAGGTATCGGTTATTTTGGGATGCCCATTCTTAGCCACGGGTGGAGCTTTAATTGATGTGTGAAAAAGGGAACTTAAGATGAGGGTCCATGATGAGGAGGAGATATTTAAAGTTTATAAGTCACTCTCCACTCCTTCAAACTATAGAGACTAATGCATGATCACAGAGGTGGTCAATGATAAGTGTGGGGTGGAAGAGTATGGGCTCGAAAAAGTGAAAGATCTTAAGACAAAGAGATTAAATGATAATTGTGATCCTCCTAGAGTGAAAAAGAACCAAAAGTTACATCATATAGGGAGGAGAAGATTGAGAGAATTCTATTAATCTATGACTTACGTCGTGCCGCGACGTTAAATCAAGCGTTGCTTGGGAGGCAACCCAGGTAGTTTTATATTTATAGTGTCACTTTTTTTTTCTTAGTTTTTGTTTTTAGTTTGTGCAGATTTGGAAAAGTGTGAGTACCCGAACTTGGAAGCTAAGAGGCATGGATGAAGCATAAGTGTGGGGTCATTCACCCCTTTGATGAAAGATTGAGAGAAGACATGCTACTAGTTAGGCCTTAGAGGGCCTCAGGAAATATTTCTAACCACTATTTTATGTTGTTTAATGCTTTGGGGACAAAGCATGACTTTAAGTGTGGGGTAAGATTTTTCCGATATTGGTTAAAGGTGAAGTATGCTATAGGAGTTGCTTTATTTTTATTTACTTGCTTTCGTTAAAAAAAAAAAGTAAAAATCCAAAAACACAAAAGATTTTTCTTTAGTTTTCAAGATTAGAATAGTTGGAGTTGGTTTTTAGCTTTTTAGTTCTTTAGTAGAGCATACTTCACCTACCCTTTGGTTTTCCTTTTCGGTTCTTTTCCGAGGGGAAGCCCTTTGAACCGACTATCCTTTTAATTTTTAGAATAGTTTTTGTTTTATTTTGAGGTAAAAGTTAGTTATTAGGAGTTAGAGAGTCTTTAGGACCAATTGAATTTGAGGTGCTCTTGTTAGGTGCTACATATGAACTGAATGATGCAAGTTGATTTTAAATTCGAGCATGCTATGAAGAAAAATTTTGAATGACTTCTTTTAAGACACCTAGGCTCTTTTACTTGACTCGTATGTGATTTTTAGCTTAAATTTGAACTCTTGTTGTTTGCTTGATTGAGAGTCTGTACGGATCCTTCTTGAATTGAACATGTGCCATGTATGTTAGGTGTTTGTTGATATTCAGTGTTTTTATATTTATGTCTAGAACTTTCCCAGTGTGTTTGCAAAGCGAAATGAAGAATGTTGAGTTTATGAGATGATATAGGCATTTCTTTTGATTAGCCTATTTTATCCTTTACTTTACCTACCTACAATGGATGATTCTAGTTAGCCCCGTTGAGCCTTTAGCCCATTCTTTGGTAGCCATATATGAAGCTTAATCCTTTTCTTTCAATAAACCTTAAACTTGATCCAAAACTCCTAGGCGCTTTAATTATAAAATAAAAGTTAAAAGGAGTGAGAATTGAGAAAAGAAAGATAGTTGAGATGAAAAGCCTGTAGAAAAAGCTAATGGTGCAAGTGATTAAAATAAAGAATCTATATGTTGTTGGTAGGGAGTAGAAAAGGAACAAAAGAAAAGTGTGTCGCGCCCTGTTTCGAACCGGTCGAAGCAGCACACAACAATGTGGTGGTCGTTGTGACTCTCTGGTTTTGAAAATTCATTTTTTAGAGTCGCCACCTAAATTTTAAGGAAAAATTAGGAAAACCATTTTTTAATGTAAAAAACTCTGTTTTGGTCTTTCGAAAACGTTTTGAGATTCTGAGTAAGGGTTTTGGTTACTCGAGGGGAAGGTGTTAGGCACCCCTCAGAGCCTATCCGAAGATAGTCCTTAAACTCAGTTTAGAAAAAAATATTTGGAAATTGTTTGTTCATTACTTGCTAAGATAGTTATTTACTTAAAATTCATCGAATAAAACAAGGGAAAATACACAAGGTATATAAATGTATGCTTACGATATACGAAAAATGTGACGCGATTTATTGTAAAATATACATGCATATTTCGAATATATGAAAACGAGGGGGGGGGGGGGGGGTAAAGGTTAACGCTCTTAGTTTACTATGTATGTAAAAAAAAAAAAAAAAAAGTGTAAAGTCCTATAATTTTACAAAATATAAAGTTTGATGGCATATAAAGTTAAGTATATAAATGAAAATCTTTGTGAAGTAAAAGGAAAATATAATAAAAAAGAATGTGTAAAAAAAAGGGGGTTTATTTATTATATACTAAATATGTATACCTAGAAGTATGAAAATTTACTTAATTTGAAAATATACTTATGTAAATGTACATTGTCGTGAGATGAGGGCGAAGACATATTAACTAGAGAGTGAAAGTGAATTTGAAAATATAAAATCACACTAGTGCTTATTTATTTGTAAACATTTCTAAAAAAATATGAAAGTGAAGGGCAAAGTTGATATTAGCATCTTGTTATAATATGCATAAAAATATAAAGGTTTATAATTTTGCAAGAATGTAGAGTTGAATATTTTAATGAAATAATTCATGAGGTAAAATGAAATATAACTTTTAAAAGCATGTCGAAGTTTATTTATTAGAAATACTATTACGTGAGCCTAAAACGTAAAAAATATTTATTTATTTATTTTGAGAGCAAATTTTATACAAATGTGTTTATTGCAAAATAAAGATGTATAAAAGTGTCCAAGTGCATTAACATATCAATTCTTGAGTTAAAAAAGAGCTTGCGTATATTTAAAATATAAGGAGTAATGCTAATATTTATTTATTTGTAAAGATTGTGAAGGTAATGATTTAAAGTAGATAAAATAAATGTGATAATAAAATACACATATAAACATATGGTTGAAATAAAGTGTAAGTAATAATAACAATTATTTTATTTAAAAATAAATAAATAGCTAAGGATGGTGATGAAAATATTTTATATATGGTAGCGTATACATATATACCTTGTATTTTGAGCCTTTTAAAGTTTAGGAATCTTGAAATGAATATCGAGGAAAACGAATGAAAGTAAAGTAACCTATTGGTATAATATGATTTATAAAAAATAAATTGGGATTGATGATTTATCTTCTTTTAAAGAAAACTTGGGGTTTAGCTATTCACAAACTAACGTTAAAACTCTCTTTTGTCTTTAGGAAAATGTTAAGGAAGCGACTTTTGTTCATTCTTATTAAAAAAAAAAAAAAAAAATTGAGGTGAGTAATGGGTTTAAAAAGAGTTAGCCGAATATCAAAGTTGTTAAAGCCCATTTCTTAATTCAAGAAAAAGTCCATTTAACTAATCATGTGTTAGTTGCGAAAAGGTGAGGATGTTAATCTACTTCTAAGGAACCCGCAAATATCCAAAGAAATGTAAAGCAATAAACAAATAATAAAAATTTAGAACAATCCTAATAACAATAAGAGTAATTAATTATCATTCTAAGTATCAAAGCTACAAGTATAGAACGTGATTAATAGATAAAGGAGAAGGCTAAAGAGATACTAGACTCCATTTCAGAGTTTGGGCTTCTAATTTACGCGACTCCAAGGCTCTGCGATCATCCTATAGCAGTTGACCTGATATTTGGGTCAAAATGGAGTTTCGATTGAAACTCCAACTCCCGGATTCACATGAGACAAAGGAGAGAACAAGAACAAGGATCAGTAACAAAATAAGAGATATATATGTGAGAAACAAGTTAAAGAGCAAGGTGAATTTCAAATTGTAGATGGTTATAACACCCTAAGCAATTCACGTGTTAACTGAAGGGAGAATAAGATCGTGGCTAATCAGCAAACAAATATCAAAGTACCAAGAGGTGACAAAACATTTTTTTTTTGATTCTTAATTAAACTTTAACAAAATTAGCAATAAATTTAGTAAGCTCCTTTTTAAAAAAAAAAATTAAAAAAAAAAAACTGAACCCAAGGGACATAACCACGTCCATAGAAATAAAAATGGTTACTTGTAAACATAATTGAAGGCCATACACACAAAATCTGTGTCTTTTAGCATATTGACTATCCAGATACCATATTTTGAAACAAACAAGTTCAATCCTTATTTGGATATCACAAACACAAGTCTATTCACTCTTCATGTCCACATGGGTATAAAAAAAAGGGTTGGAAAGCCATGTTAAAAGTTCGAAGCAAAAGTTTGAATCTATCGACACCCCTTTTGCTAATCCAAAACCAAAACACATGGGTGCTTTTCAAGCAAACAAATAAAGGGGGTATATTAATTTGAATTTTTTTTTTTTTTAACACTCAATAGAAAGTTTATAATAAACTTAATACCACTTCGCATTTTTCACATATTCCAAAGACATGACATATACTACATAGCAATAAAACCGAAAGGGAACTTTTCACATCCTAAAATTATTCGGACTCAAAAAAGACGTGTGTTGAAACGATTTGGGACGAAATCATTTTTTGGGCTCAATGTTTCATGAAGAACACACGACAATGCCACACCCAATCTTGAATCCCAAAATACACTACACATTCACATGAAAATCCCTTTTCCAGAACCAACAACAGACATAAACTCATCAAAATTCACACACAAACTCATTTTTCAGAATCAACAACGTAACCTCGGCTGAAATTAAATCAAGAACACAAGACAGCCGTGACAAGGAAAGTTTGAGACGAAATCAAAGTCCTTAAACTCAAAACGGGGACGATAACATAAGCTCAAATCTTAAACAAGTCCCATATTCACATATTTACGTACTTAGATGCGAAATCAAAGCTTAAGGCAAAACCATATTGTCAAAACAGATTTTTGGGAGAAGAAACGACAATACCAACTCCAATCCGAAACCCAAAAAAATCACCTATCCGTATACCCACATACTTGCACCAAAACACACTTCATAAATAACATCGAAAGCAGCAACAACAACAGGGTTCAATATTAGCACAAAATTACACATATCTTGACCAAAATAAACGAAAGAAAGGGAGATGAGAGTGAAGTGAATTCGTACCTCTTTCAAGGCAGCGATTGAGGCCGTAGGATGTCGAGTTCCAAACTAGCAATCCCGATTCCGATTCAACTCCGACTCAAAGTGTTCCAAGAAGAAAAAGAATCTAAATATAGATGCGTAAATTAGAGAGGGCGATTGAAACAAAGCTATTGTTATCTCCACCTTTTCTTCTCTGTTTTTCCTCCTTCCCCGATCTGTTTCCCCCCCCCCCCCCTTTCTTTATAGCCGATGTTGGGGGTTCCAAATGGTTCTGATGGAAGTCCCAAGAATTCAAATTAGAAGCTAATTTTCAGAGGCATAAATGACGAAGTCAGAGAAAGAAAGGAGTTGGGTACCTTTCAACTTTATCTGGGGACGAAAAGTGACGGTTTGGGAGGCGTGATACTCCGATGGATTCTTCAAACTCGCCCCTTCCCTAGAACGGCCATGGCTGCGGAGTGTATTTTTGAGGTCTAATTTTTTAGAAAAGGGTGATGGAGTGACGCGGGTGAGGTGATGGGAAAGGTGAAAAAGTGATGAGGAAGGGGAAAGACCACCGGAAATTGTCATTTTTCGGTGGTCTGTGAACTGTCGTCGAGAGAGAGGGGAGGTCGAGGTCTGTTGGGGTCGTCTGGTTGAGTTTATACGAGAGTGAAGGGATAAGGGGTATTTGGGGGGCTGTTTTTGGTTAATTAGAAACGGTTTTGGGCCGGGTCGTGTGGGGGTAATTGGGCTAGTTAGGATAGTATTGGGTGTTTTGGGGCTGGGTCAGGTAGTTGGGTAGTGGGTTGGGTAGTCCTAGGCTGAAAATTTAATTAAAGGAATTGGCCCAAATATGGATAAGTGAATTAACTTGTAAGAAAAAATCCCAATTTTGCCCAATCGTTTTCACTCAATTAATTTAACGATGCTTGTTTCATCCTAATTAATTTTCCAAAAGTGTACATGTATACATATGCATATGTTTTCATACGTACATGTACGTATATACCAACATGAATTTATACATACATATGTTATATTTTAAATACGTATAGCTATAGCTCAAAATTAAATAAAAAGTAAAGTAAATTTGCAAAAAATATAATGACATAGTGAGGATTATTTGGAGTTTTTGAAATAAAAGTTAATACGCTAGCATATATTTATATATATATATATATATTAGAGAGAGAAAAAAAATAGTGAAAGTAATGAATTAAGATATATATATATATATATATATATATATATATATATATATATATATATATATTATAGAAAAATAGTGAAAGTAATGGATTAAGATATATTATTATCATTAATTCATTTTTATGGGTAATTTTATAACATATGATATAAGTAATTCGATAGACGAAATAATAATTGTAAGAAAAAATATATATATTATTTTTGGGAAAATTGTTAATTTTATTGAAATTAGTGTTAGAAAAATAAGGAAAACAAATATTTAGGACTCATAATCATCGAGAAATCAATTTTAGGAAAAAGGAGAGCCAATTTGGGTGTCAACAAAGTGAAAGAAAAATATGTTTGATAAATGAGTACTCCTTACTGGTGGCATGTGAACTTGCTTAAAGAGATGGAAAAACAAAGAAATCTATGGGTGAGAAGAGTAGAAGAAAGAGTTGGTTGATTGAAGAGCATGCAAATGATGAAAAATTTGTGAATGATTAAAGTGCTTAGAAAAGTTAGTCACTATTTTAGCCAAAATAATTTCTACCAGTCCCTTAGCCTACGTTACAACCCGGAAAGTCCTACTTGATCTTAGATTTGATGTTCTTATATTAATGGAGTAGTACACTAAGGGCAAGCCTATGGTTCATCATAGATATTGCATGTGAAATTCTTTTTGAGAGTGAGCGAAATATTATTCTTATACCTATTCTTGTGCTAATTTGTATACTTGTGAGTAAATATGGGTAATTCTCTTATTGTAAGGGCAAATGATTGATGAAAGATAGGTGAAGTATTTGATCTCTTAATTGGGTGAATTATATGAGTTTGCAAAGATCATAGAGTAGGTTCTTGAGGCTAGGAGGTCTTGAGTAGTTGTTTAAATGTGTTGAACAATTGAAGCTTGCTTAATAAGAACTTGTTGTCTATTGTAGTCGTTGTAGTCTTAGCTTGAGTAATCTTGTTTCAATTGGTTTAGTTATAGTAGAGTTTATGTCATGTGTGTATAGCTTACTCGAGGACGAGTAAGGGTTTAAGTGTGGGGTGTTGATGCGAGGCTAAAAACCGCCTTATTTTACCATCATTCGCCTCACTTTTGTTCTCTTTTTGGTGTCGTCCTGAGCTTAAATGATATGAATTACACTTGTTTCCATGTTTTTATTATGTAGGAGTGTCTTGAGGTATTGGGGAAAAATATAACCAAGGAACTAAGGAAGAATCAACATCGCAACGCATCGCAAAATGAGCAAAAAAACAACCAATTGAATAGAGTCTTGCGCCACTGCTGCAAAGCAAGCTAGTGGTTCAACTTTTTGATATTTTATGGATTTTTTTAGCTGAAGGACTTGCGCCACTCACCCAAAGCAAGGGGTGGTGCGAAAGTTCAAAGCTCTCCGGAAATAAGTTGTTCCTTGTGCCATAGCTTGCTTTTTGGGTTGTGGTGCGAGTCGGGGTCAATCCTAACCCGAATGGAATTGGTTTTTGATATTCTAAGGGTTCCTAAACTATATATAAGCAACCCCTCCCACATTTTTAAACATACAAAAACTGATTTGGAGAAGCCAAAAGCTAGGGCAAAGCTCAAGAACATGGTTTAATTTTATTTTCTTATTTTATTCTCGATTTCATTCTCGATTTCTACCTTGTAAACTCATAAAATCTCTTCTTCCAAAGAGATTCATGAGTAGATAAACCTCTTTCTAGAGTTGTGGTTGAACATAAAATTTGTGACTTGAACATCATATTGTCTATTTTGATTTCCATCTATTGAGTTATTTATTTCTGCTTACTTTCAATTATTCGTTTGATTGATCACCTTGCTGATATTATCTAGGACTTGTTTGTTGGACATGAAAAAGGGAACGACAAGTGTAAAAAGAGGAAATAGGGTTAGTTTGTGAACCTTATAGGGAAAGGGAATCGATTCGTCACTGAGGATACAAATATACCCTGTGATGTAGCTCAGTTGATACAGATGATATCTTTATGCACTTTACTATTAACCGACAACCATAGAAATATAGGCGTTAGGGATAGTCGAGTAGGCTTAGAGTTGTTGGAAAGACGCTCAATATAGCCACAATTAACCTGTAACTAGTAACTCAGGAAATCAAATTAGACAAATGATTGGATAGCGCAACTGGATTGTCAAAACACCACAACCCTAGATCTTTTCTCAAATCTGAATTACAACACAACCAATCTACGACTTGCTTACAATTATTTTTATTTACTTTCAAAACACACATAGCACTCTTACTATTGGTTACCGACTGAATAGCTCATATAAGAATTCAAACTAGAAATCAATTTATCAAATCCCTATGGGTACGATATCTGGACTTACATCCTTTATTACTTGAACGAACACGTACACTTGCGTGTGCGAAAGGACGCAACAATCTAACAAAAAATTAAACTCATTAGACTCATATTCACGGCCTCTATCACTTCTAATTTTTTTTATTTTTCTATCAAACTGATTTTCAACTTCATGGAGAAAAGTTTTAAAATTCTCAAAAGCATCACTTTTATTTTTCATTAAGTAAACATATGTAAACTTAGAAAAATCATCAATGAAGTGATAAAATATCTATTTCCTCCATGAGTTAAAATTCCTCCAAGTTCACAAATATCAGTATGAACTAATTCTAATAAATCAGTTTTTCTTTCAACTTGAAAATGAGGACTTTTAATGATTTTGGCTTTACTACAAGTCTCACACTTTTCAAAATTCTTTTTAATCATTGGGACTAATCCTAAACTACTCATGATTCCCACATAATGATCATTTATATGACACAAACGAGCATGCCAAAAATTAGTAGAAGAAAGCATATAAACAGAAGTAGAAGTTTTATTCATTTCAACATTCAACTTGAACATCCCATCACAAGCATACCCCTTTCCCACAAAAATACTATTTTCACAATTACATATTGGTCAGATTTAATAATTTGTTTGAAGCTTGCTTTATTAAGAAGAAAACTAGACATCAAATTTTTTCTCATGGAAGGAGTATAAAGTACATCTTTTAAAGTCAATACCCTTCCAGAAGTAAAACTCAACTCGACATCTCCCTTTTCAAGCACTTGAGTGGTGTGAGAATCACCAAGCATGATGGTTTTGGGCTCCTCAAAAGGACTATATATATTAAATCAATCTTTGTCATAACAGACATGACAGTTTGCACCATAGTTAGCCCACCATCCATCAACATTCTCAACCATGTTTATGTCTTTTATAACCACAACAAATAGTTCTTCGGTAAAGTTTGCCTGAGGTGTAGGCCCACGTTTTCAAAATTTACAAAATCAAATAATATGCCCACTCTTATCATAGACAAAGCATGGTCCCTTTTCTTGAACTTGTTGATTTTGTGCTTGGTTATTTCCACCATTATTATTCTTGGGAGGTCTATCATTATTTTTCTTGAATTTTTTCTTCTTAGGTTTCAAAGAAGTATTTTTGTTAGTATCAGGTGCAGCATTATTTGAAGTAGTTAAATTTACCTTCTGTGTGATGTTGTTCTCTTCTGTTTGCAAAAGTGCATCTTGTCCCCTTGCTTCTTCTTCCATGCGGATTCTCATTATCAATGTCTCAAGAGAAGTTTCCTTTTGTTTGTGGCGCGTAGTTTTTTGAAATTCCTTCCAAGAAGGTGGAAGTTTATCTATTATGCCACAAACAATAAGGTTATCTCCAATTTTGACCTCTTCGGACCTGAGCTCTCCAACAATCATTATAAAGTCCTGAGATTGGTCTATCACTGATTTGTTGTCCACCATTTGAAAATGAAAAAATGTGCTAGCAACATATTTTTTTGCTCCAACTTCCTCGGTATCATACTTACTCTGCAATGCTTTTCAAATTTTCTTTGCACTAGAGTAATCATAAAAATTATCAGATAGACAATTAAGTAGAAAATACCGATACTTGTAGGAGTCACCATCGTACTTTTTCACTTTCTCTTGAAGAGAAATAATTTCATCATCATTCATGGAAGAGTTGTTTACTTTGTTAGGATTCTTCTCATTTAATACATAAGAAACATTGAGAATACTTAAGTAGAAAAGTACTTTACCCTTCCACCTTTTGAAATGAATATCGTTGAACCGGAATAGCTTGTTAAGATCTCTCATCTTGATATCCGTTGATTTTTCAATTGTTGCCAATGAATCTCCTTAAAATTATTGGAGAAATGTTAAAAATTATTACAATTGAAAAAATACAAATAAAGAAAATAAAATATCTTCTTCTTGGCTGAGGCACGAATATCTCGCTCTCTTTAAGGAGATTCAAGCTCACTACAACAAATGTTTTCACCAGTCCAACAGTAATCTTCTTGACTTGTCCCCTCCCAGATACAACAGCATTCTCACAAAGTACAACTCAACAAACTCTGGACAAGAGTTAAGTTCAAAGCTCCACCAAAAAGAAACACCTCCCTTCAACTAATAAACTCTCTTTTTTACTAACTTTTGTGAACTCTATATTATCTTGTACTTAGAAAAATAATGCAAGACCACCTCTATTTACAGGTGAGGAAATCTTCTATGCAATGAATAAGAATGAATGAGGGATAGTAAAGAAGGAAGATCAATGGCCTAGAAGTTACAAGGGTTACAAGAGTTACAAGAAATAATAGATGAATAAAGAGTGGAAAGTTACATAAATTTTAAGAAAAATGGTGGCCAAATTCAGCCACCACTATCTAAAATGCAAATGCTCTTAAGTGACGTTATAACAGCATGCACAACCTCACGTCCCTCTGCCAAAATAAAGGCCATTAACTCTATAAGAGTAATTGGCAATAGATGAGAGTACTAATGTTGGACAAGTATGTAACTTAATCCACCCACTAACGCCTAATGAAATAATGCAACTGTAATGTCACTTAATACAAATGAGATGAGCCAAATTAATATTATTAAAATGCTCAATATCCATCAATTTTATTTTAGGGTCATGCTTTTAGAGAAAAGTTCATGGCTAACAAACACATAATATGTTTTTCCTTTTCAGGTCCATGCACTACACTTGGCATTCTATTTCAATATCTTTGTGTAATTAAATATCATGAGAATTTTTAAAAACAAATTGACAAAAATTTAAAATAATTTTTAGTCATTAGAGAAGGTAGGACTATTTTTTAGTGCATCTTTATTTTATTTATTTTTTATTTTGTTAATTGACATGTAATTATTATATTTTTTTCTTAAATTTTTTGATTTTTTGCTTTTGAGATTTTAATTCTTTTAAAATTTTGATTTTTTGAACTTTATATCAAGTTGATGCTCTAGTGAGAGGCTTAAGGCTCACATACTCGGGTTAAGTTCTTATCATAGTATCTTTTTCTTTTCCTTTTTCTTTTATTTTTTTTCTTATTAACATGTTAGTTCTGTTTTTTTGAGCTTATATTATAAAAGTTATTTTTGATGTCTGAGTAATATTCTTTTCAGTTCTCCTCTAACTTTTCTTCTTTATTAGCTTTTCTAGAACTTCCATAGAAACATTCTTTTCTCTTATAGGAGTATTTCTGTTCAGTTTTCTCTTTTGCATTATTTCGATCCTTTACTTGTTTATTGTCGATTTTGGAACAGTTAGATTAGTAGGTGGTGTTGACAACTAATTTTTGCCTTTCATATTTCAAATTAATTTTGAGCCTCTACTATTTCGAACAATTTGAAAATAATTATTTTATTTAAGTTTATGCTTTTTCGAGATTAATTTCAAGCTAATTTTGTCATTTTTGAGCGAAATTATAAAGTTCCACATTTAATTATATAAAATTATATAATTTTATCTAAGAAAATAGCTTTGAAAAATTAGTTTTTGGGGGAAAGCTATGCTTAAATTAAAAATACTTCTCTTCTTTCTCAAAATTGTTTTAAATTGAAAGTTGATTGTATAATTAGCTTCTTGATTTTAAATGAATTGATTTTACTTTAATGGATAATTATTTTAATTTGTCAAAATTAGAGGCTCATTAATTAATTTGGACCATAATTTGTCTTAAGATTTTTTCAATTGACTTGGCCATTTGGCTAATTTATTAATGGGGAAAGTACATACATGCACCATAGAGGCAAACTATTTACAACTAAATGTCCCCTTACAAAAAATGTCCTCCTAACTAGTTACATAAATTGCTCCCTTCCCTTATAGCTTTAGTTATTTATCTTCATTTTAATTCTTTTCCTTTTTATTTCTATATTTCTCTACTTCTTTTATTTTTTTATTTTTTTTATTTTTTTCTCATTTCCTTTTTTCTTTTTATGCTTCTTTGTTCATTTATTTTTTTCGTAAAATTATTTTATTCTTTATTTTCTTTTTACACCATAATCTATTTCACGTTCAATTTTTATTTTATATACTCCTTTTCTTTCTTTTTTCCTTTTTTTCTCTTTTATTTCTTTATTCATTTATTTTTTTCTCTGCTTCTTTTTTTTCTGATTTTATTTTTTATTTTTCAATTTCTTTATTTCTTTTTTTTTCTTTATTTCTTTAATTTTTTTCTCTACTTCTTCTTTTTCTTTTTTTTTTTCCGTTTATTTCTTTTATTTTTCTGTTTTTTATTTTCATTTCTCTTTGTTTTTCAATTTATTTAGTTCTTGTTCCTTTTCTTTTCTTTTCCTTTTCATTTATTTCTTTATTCTTTATTTTTTTTCTCCTTTTTTCATTCATTTTTTTCTCAAATCATAATATTTTTTATTTTTTCACCATAAACTAATTTCATATTTTCGGTCCTTTTTTATTTTTTTATTTTATTTATTTCTTTTTTTTATAATTTTATTTGATTCTCTTTTCTTTTTATTTCTGTTTTTTTTATTTGCTTCAGTTGGTAATGATGTCATCACATTATATCTATATATTGTCATGGTATCATTGATGTTTACTTCAACTCTCCAGTCAGACCTCTATGATACCTATATATATATATATATATGTATACTGACATGGTATCATTGAGTTTGCTTCAGTCCGTAATGATACCATCATAGTATATCTATATACCTTCATGGTATCATTGATGTATGTTTCATCATTCAGTGAGACCTCCATAATACCATCACAGTATATCTATATACCATCATGGTATCATTGAAGTTTACTCCAATCATTCAGTCAGACCTCCATGATACAATCACAGTATATATATACTGACATGGTCTCATTGAGGTTTACTTCAGTCTGTAATGATACTATAAAAGTATATCTATATACTGTCATGGTATCGTTGATGTATGCTTCATCATTCCGTGAGACCTCCATGATACCATCATATTATATCTATATACTGTATGGCATCATTGATGTTTGATTCAATCCTTCAGTCAAACCTCCATGATACCATCACAGTATATATATACTGATATGGTATCATTGGGTTTTCTTCAGTCCATAATGATACCATTACAGTATATCTGTATACCGTCATGGTATCATTGATGTATGTTTCATCATTCAGTAAGACCTCCATGATACCATCGCAGTATATCTATATACCAACATGGTATCATTGATGCTCACTCCAATCATTCAGTCAGACCTCCATGATACCATCACAGTATATATATACTGGCATGGTATCATTGAGTTTTGCTTCAGTCTGTAATAATAATTTAAAAGTGTATCTATCTATTGTCATGGTATCATTGATGTCTGCTTCAATTCTTAGTGGGACCTTCATGATACCATCACAATATATCTATATACCGTCATGGTATTATTGATGTCTGATTCAATCCTTCAGTTAGACCTTCATGATACTATTACAGTATATATATACTGACATGGTATTATTGGGGTTTGCTTCAGTATGTAATGATACCACAATAGTATATCTATCTATTATCGTGGTATCATTGATACCTATTTCTACCCTTCAGTGAGACCTCCATGATACCATCATAATATATCTAATACTAATCATTGATGCCTGCTTCAACTACTCAGTCAAACCTCCATGATACGATCACAGTATATATATATTGGCATGATGTCATTGAGGTTTGATTCAGTCTATAATGATACCATAACAGTGTATCTATATACTGCCATGATATTATTGATGTCTGATTTAATCCTTCAGTCAGACCTTCAAACCTCCATGATACTATCACAGTATATATATATTGACATGGTATCATTGGGGTTTGCTTCAGTATGTAATGATACCATAACAATATATTTATATATTGTTGTGGTATCATATATTGTGCATACTTCAACCCTTTAGTGAGATCTCCATAATACCATCACAATATAGAATATACTAATATGGTATCATTGATGTCTTCTTCAACCATTCAGTGAGACCTTCACGATACTATCACAGTATATCTATATACTAGCATGATATCATGGGGGTTTGTTTCAGTCCGGAATGATGCCATCATAATATATTTATATACTATCGTCATATACATCTTTATCTTTTTATTTTATTTTATCTTTAAAAAGATATTGATAAAAAGGAGAAGATAATTTAATAAAAAACAAAAGATAAAACAAAACAAAAAAGAGCCAACAAGAGAAAATAAAAGATACTTATTTATCTCTTAGTATAATTTATTTATTTAATTGTTTTACTTTTTATTAATCTAAAAGTAGTTAATTAGTATTTTTATCTTTCTGTTTTATTTTTATTTTTAAAAAAGGAAAAATCAAGAAAGAGACCAAAATCAAAAAAGAAGACAAACTAAAAAAAAAAAAGAGAAAAGATAGAACTATTTATTTTAAAATTTTATAAATAAACTAGTAGTTTTAACTCTGGAAAACAAAGATAAACTAAACTCCGACCGACTTCGGTAAATTCCACCCAAACCACCGGATCTCACTAATTCAGAACCCAAATCTTCTGATGCCGGTGACACCGTACCGACCTACAAAGAAAAACTAGTTGCTCACAAACTAGGGATGAATGAAATAGTAGATTATGATATGATTGAAGAGGAATCAAATATCACCTCTGAGCTCAACCCCAATTGGAAAGAATTCAACTAACGGAAGAAGATAAAGCTCGGATGTACTCCCCATGGAAGAATTCATCATAATTAAATTGCAAGACTTATGAATGCTTCATCAAAAACTGAAAGAAAAGTTACAATTTTTATGGAAATTAATGAAAGATCTATGCCTCATCGATTTGGATTGTGATTTCTTCATCGTTAAAATTGCAAGAGACTAAAACCTACATAGAGTGTTGCAGTTAGTACCTTGTTTCATCAATGGCCATTTCCTGTCAGTGAAAAAATGGATACCTAATTTTGTGGCCTAGTTAATAACACAAACCAAAACTGTAATTTGGGTACGTTTACCTCAATTGCCAACAGAGTTCTACGATGGTATCATTTTAAAAATAAATTGGGAATACTATCGGTAAACTACTGAAGGGCGACGCCTGCACAAGTGAAATACTTTGAGGAAGGTATGCTAGGTTATGTGTTGAAGTGCCATTACAAAGCCCAGTTAAGTAGTTCGAATGCATAAATTCGCACAAGCAGGAGATTTGGTATGATTGGGTAGGACAATTATGCAAGCTATGTGAGAGAATAGGCCACACCCAGCTAAATTGTACCTTTTCAACACATAAACACTCCCACTCAGAGTTAAAAGAGTTAGAGACGGCGCATGCCAAAGATGAGTGACGTACAATTCAATTCCCTAGATACAAAGGCCAATTAAAAGGCCTACAGGTAAAGCATGATTCCATTGCCCAATCATCGGATTTGATAGGAAGAAGCCCAGGTAATACTCAACTTTAAGACTAATAATGACCCAGAAGTCAACTCTGTTAAAACTGATAACTCTTTCTCTCATATACACCACCAACATAATCACTCCATCAAGATTAATAATAATCTATTCCACCCGGCATCAATGAATTCCACCTCAACAAGCAACGCTAGAGATTTGGTAAATTCCACTGTCACTAAGGACCAAAAGGAAAATTCTAAAGAAACAAGACGCATGCCACATCAAAATACTAACTCCACGTTGGATACTCCCATCACAGCCCACGGTAATTTCTTAAATCGAGAAACTATTAACCCTATGACTACCAAGTGTTTTGCACCCCAAACTAACACACATTTTCACTCTTCACAACACTTAGAGTCGACTTCATGCCAAATGGTTGAAACTAAATCACCTTCAATTATTATCCCTGAGGACAAAGAGTTTGCAAACACTTTAACTACTGCTATTCGGCCTCCAATAGAAGAACTCAATCACTTTGATAATGTTATCCAAGGCAAAGATTTACAATCATTGCCTCTAGATTTTCCCACATCTTCACAAGTTAGCTCCTTCTTAAATACAAGTTTCAATGACTCCACTCTTACTTTCATCAAAGATCAAATACACCAAACTTCTCTTGTTAGTCGATGCCAAGTGTTGTGAAGAGTGAAAACGTGTGTCAGTTTGGGGTGCAAAACAATTGGTAGTCATAGGGTTAATAGTTTCCCAGTTTAAGAAATTATCGTGGGCTGTGATGGAAGTATACAACGTGGATTTAGTATTTTGACGTGGCATGTGGCTTGTTTCTTCCTTAGTAACAGTGACTACTACCAGTTTTGATGCCATTGGGTTGATCGGGAGACGAATTTCTATCGCATATTTCTTGAAATTGTTCGGGCATAGGTCGATTTACTTATTTTTGTCCACCTCGAGGAATATCATAAGGTCTACTTCTTTTAACATTGAAATTTTGTTGAAAGATGAATGATTTTCCTCCCCTGGAACCGTTTCCCCTCTCACTTGACCTACCCTTTGGGGGTTGTTCACTGGTGGTGGATTTGGTGGGGGTGAGAAATTAGTTGTTGAGGTGTACCTACACAGTTGCATGGATTTATTGGTTTGATTGGCGGATTTGAGTCAGAGTAATAAGGTTATCATGCCAAAATGTGACTACACCCCAGAACCTCCAATAGCGGGTGATTCAACCATACCATTAAAGTGAAGTTCATCTCTAAGGCATGCATGGTCAGAATGCCTAGTTTCTAGAAGAGCTAATATGCATGGACTATACTTGTTAAAAGTTTTCTTAAGAGATCTCTTAGTAGCATCATTTCATTTACCATGAAGTTCCAAATAATAATATAGTGAAAAGGTACAGTGGATGGTTGTAAGCATGAAAGGTATTATACTACATGCCATGTGAAATTGGTGAAAGTATATAAGAGTTTCTCATGGGAAAGATATCACTCTCACAAGTCAAGTGTGAAGGTTCATAAGTAGCCATGAGCCTTAAGGGTTTATGTATATGTACGCTAATATAGAGATGCATTGGTTGTAATTGAAGCGACATCGTTAACATTCGAGGACGAATGTTCCTAAAGGGGGAAGAATGTAACACCCCGTACCTTCCCAACCCTACTTGATGACATTGAATAAGAATTACTTAAGTGTCGAGAGTTATAAGTAGGTATTTGGAAATGTTAAAGATGAGAAAAATTGAAATTTGGCCTTGTATATATGACGAGTTTTTGTAGAAAGTGTTTGTGCTTCCGTGGAGCATTTGTGTAATACCTCGTACACATTCTAGCCTCATTTGGTGACTTGGAGTCATGTTTACTTGATGTTTAAGATCACTAAGTAAGTATTTTGTAGTGTTTTGATAAGGGATTGGACAATACGTAAACATTGGATAAGTGGCCGAAAATTTCAGCAAAGTGCTGAAACTTGCGCCACTACCCTGTTTCAGGGGTGTGGCGCAAGTCACCAGCCTGCAGAAAATTCAGAGAGGCTGCATTTCCTGCGCCACTACCCTGTTTCAGGGGGTGTGGCGCAAGGCACAAAAGTTTAGCCTTTCCGGACCCATTTTGTAATGCAATTCTACGACGCTTCTTGGATGGTTTCTTTTGGTTCTTTAGAGTTATTTGAGCATTGTTAAAGCTTCAAACACTTCAATATACTTCTATAGACTCCTACATGATCAAATCATGAAATGTGACTAGTGATCCAAAATGTCCAAAGAAACCAAGGGCGACTAGAATTCCAATTTTTGCGATCGAAAGGACGAATGAGAATTGTTTAAGCGAATATTGTCGTGACATTATGGAATTATGTAAACATGTGATATATGGTGAATTTTACATGAAAGTTGATGGGTTAAGCTACATGTGCAATTGGGCCCAAAATTAGGGCCCAAAATGGAACAAAAGAGAAGGCCCAAAGGCAAAAATGACCCATTCTTCCAATATTTGACCAAGTAAACATACCAATTAATGCCACATGTGGCTAAGTATGACTTGGGGTCTATATAAAGGCCCCAAGATCAGATTTTTATTGTCCAAAGCTCTTATGCCTTTATGATATTTTCTTAAATATTTCTCCAAGTTCCAAACCCTAAAGCAAAATATCCTTTGGACTCTTTGGCAAAGATCATCCTATTCCAAGCTTTGGTAAGTGTTTATTTTCATGGATTAACATATTATATGCATGGGAGATTATGTATATTATGCTAGTTGTGTTGGCAAGGTGATGAATAGTGTATTTTTGCCTTTGGTGAAAGATGTGTCATCTTGGTAATTTGAACTTGAATTAGGCCTTGTGCCTTTGATGAAAAAGCATGGTATGGACAAAATATGAACATGTATGGTGTTATTTTTGGCATTAAATTTGTTCTTGCCTAAAAGTGGAAATTATGGGATTTTGGCCGATATGTGTTATGAATTGTATTAAGGTACTTTGATGGATTATTTGTGATGTGTTATGGATAAGAAAGTGTAAAGGAGAAGTATTGTAGTGAAATGTATTGATTTTCATGTATTGGTCAATGTTGGGAATATTATGGAATTTTTGGAATAATAGTAGGAACAATGATTTTGTCAAGGGGAAGTGGCATGTTTAAGGACACATGTATGACTCAT
The DNA here is from genome assembly GCA_031232105.1 of Capsicum rhomboideum. NCBI lineage: Eukaryota > Viridiplantae > Streptophyta > Magnoliopsida > Solanales > Solanaceae > Capsicum > Capsicum rhomboideum. The sequence goes on along the minus strand of CP124717.1, from coordinate 44,496,606 downwards.
TGATGTTACATGCATTTGAAGAGTAATTGGTGGTTAATGTGAATTCCGTATTGTATTTATGTTGTAGAGTGACACATAAAGAAGGAGCGGGCTTATTGTATACGCATCGAAGGTGGTATATTCGGATTGTGAATCCAAGGTATGCAAGGTTACTTTGTCCGTATCTTTCTACGGCCAATAGTGTTCACATTGACATTTCTCTAGTTCTATTCCGAAATGTACTAAGGTATCCCATATGCAATTATCTATGGTCATTGTCATATATTTCCTACTCATTGATCAATTGTGAATCTCATTTCTCATATTCATGGTTAATGTTCCAAAAGCTCAAATAAGGCTATGTTCCAATACTCCAATAGTGCCTATACTTGTGTCTCTTGTTCATGGCTTATTGTCCAATGGTTCCAATGGTATCATGGTGCTAGTAATGTTATATTTCTTATGATGTTTATTCACATGTCCTTCACTTATTGGTCAATGATTCAAAGTTTCCAACAATGTTGTGTTTCAAAGTTCCAAAGTAATGTTATGACTATCCAAGTATCAATCTCAAAGTAAAGATCAAAGTAATGCAAATGTGGTCAATGATCAAGTACGGGTGGCAAGTCTAGGGGCGTAAGCCTAGCTCGACTCGATCCCGATGTATTGATTTATGGGTGGCAAGTCTAGGGGCGTAAGCCTAGCTCGACTCGATCCCGAGGGTGGCAAGTCTAGGGGCATAAGCCTAGCTCGACTCGATCCCGATGCAGTGATTTATGGGTGGCAGGTCTTAGGGGCATAAGCCTAGCTCGACCCGATCCCGAGACATTGATTTATGGGTGGCAAGTCTGAGGGGCATAAGCCTCGCTCGACTCGATCCCAACATGACGATAAGTCATGTAAAGACCCACTGATCAGTAGGGGCCCGGGTACATTGTTATCATTGAGCATTGAGATAAAGAAAGTAATGAAAGTAATGAAAGCAATCCACATGGTTCCCAAATTGCAACATGGTGACGTACTCACATTGTTTAGTCAGTTGTCATTGAGTTCATTGAACTAGTCATGTATTGTACAGTTTCATTTGAGCCTTGCATACTCAGTACTTATTTCGTACTGACCCCTCTCGGGGAATTTACCTTACTTGTTGCAGGCGCAGGTACTAGTAGGCCGCCACAGTAGGTTGCCAGCTGTTTGCGGTTCATTGGTGAGCTCCAGTTAGTTCGGGGCTTCTCCGAGTTAGAGTATATATATATGTTTTGATATTGTACATTGTGTATAAAGCGGGAACTTGTCCCGACTTTCAGTTGGTTTTGGTCAGTGCATCTGTTAGAGGCTTTTGTAGACGTATGTGGGTGTATGTGTATAAGATGATAGATGAAATCTTGACTTGATGGCCTCAACGGCCAAGTTTCTCATATGTATTTACATCACATGTTCTATGTTTTTCGATTTTAGCCTCTCATGTCTCTATGTGATAGTAGTGTTTCCTATGACATGCATACGAAGGAATAAAAGCAAAGATTGGTTCTCTCGGGCCTTGTCGGCTTCGGGTGCCAATCACGCCTCGTTGGGATTCGGGGCGTGACAGTCGAGATACATAATTAGCTCCCGATACATCCAACGAAGATACATTTTTTTCTTTGTAAAGATACATAATTAGCTCCTGATACATTTTTTCCGATTTTGGGCCTATCGGGAAACATAATACATCCAATGAAGATACATTTTTCCTTTGTAAAGATACCTAATTAGCTCCCGATACATTTTTATGATTTTGGGTCTGTTGAGATACATAATTAGCTCCCGATACATCCAACAAAGATGCATAATTAGTTGGAATTTTTGTAATTACTTTATAAGGGTTGGGATTTGTGTAAGTATGATAAGTTAAGGTGTATGTTTATGTTATTTTTCAATTAGGAAAAATAACATAAATATGCATCTTAACTTACCATATTTACACAAATCCCCACCCTTACAAAGTAATTACAAAAATCCCAACTATCAGTTATGTATCTCAATGGAATGTATCGGGAATGAATTATGTATCGTTGTGTATATCAGTGTGAGTTTTGTTTAAAAGATACATACACTATGTATCTTTGAATGATTACAGTGTGAGTAATTATGTATCGGGAACAAATAATGTATCTCGACAGTCAAAAAAATGGGATTTTCTGTAAATATGTAAAATGTCAAAATTTTCTGTAATTAGACACCAAACTGTCGGGATTTATGTTGTTTATACTTGTAATTATTCATATTTGTTTTGTATTAGCTTTAACTCTAAGTAATTAATCTCAATAAATTCCCTAAGGTGTTGTCATTTTATATTTTATCTTCATTTTTCTTTACGTATTTGGATTTCCCAACTTAATTTTTCTTGTTAAAAAATGAAAAAAAAAAATTGGATTTCTTATATTAATTTTCTTAATAACGATTTCTTTTGTGAAAGTGACTCCTTTCCCATTCATGTTATAATTAGTTCCCTTTAAGCTAAAAAGGATTTTCTTTGATAAAATATATATATATATTTCCTTAAACTACAGTTTAGTTTGGCTGTTTCTTCAAGTTCTAAATTAGAGTATTACCAACTTTATCTAGTAAATTGTCTTCTTTAAAATTCTCTTTTTTCTCACAAATAACTTCTTTTCCCTATAATGTTATAAAAGAAATTTTGTTTAATATTTGTTCTTCCAAATGAATATCATTGTAGCTAAAGCGACTATTTCTGCTTTAAATGGAATAATGTCATTTCCAAAATTCTTTTCGTTAATTTTTTTGTTTGCATAAATTTTAATATTTTAAGATTTTACAAAGTTAGCCATATTTTCAAAACTAGTCATTTTTTACAAATCAGTCAAATTGTGTTTTGATCAACCGTTTTTACGGACGCTTCTTGAGTGCCTTAAAAACCTTATCAAGGCGTTACCAGAATCCTTACCCATTTTCTCTGATTTTGAGGGTTTGTTTCTGTTTTCAAATCTTTAAAATAGTTTTATTCTTAATTTTCCTTAAAAAAATTAAGTAGCGACTCTGTAACTTCTTAAATTATTTTTGAAGTCAAAACTATTTTTTCTTTTAAATTTTTGAATTTCCTTTTTTACAAAATTCGAAAAGGGATAAAACAGGTGGTTTAACGACACGCATTACGATTTTAGCTTTGAGTTAGTAGCAAAAGTTTGCAAGATAATAAATAAAAGAAGTAAGTAAATCAAACAATAAGCGAGACAGAGGCCGAAGATAAATCTGGGCGACAAAGTAGTCCTTAGCTTCTTAGCTATGAGCTAATCATGGCTGCGATTATTAGGTTAACGAGCATAAGAGCAATATGTCAGTTAAAAATAACTAAGACTATAGAGAAAACTTAAGAACAAAACTAAAGATTTTTATTACTTGAGGAAAGAGATTAGCCAAGACAAGAAACCCTTTATAATGAGGAGGTGTCTATTTATAAGGTACAAGGATTACTCTTTACTAATGGGAAAATGCCACTTGGATCTTCTTAGTACCACAACCAATGGACGAGGGCCACTTGCGGTTGAGCCGTTGGAGGGTGCCAGTTCAGTATTGTGTGTTTGACGCGGTTCTGACGAAGGTAGCCTGCGTTCTTGAGAGCCCTGACACACTGTCTTCTATTGGTCCTTTCAGTGCGGTCACCATCGTTGCTAGTCTCGTGCTATCTCCTCCTGGCCTGAAATGACCTCTTCCCATCTCGGTTTTGCTCCCCGAATCGCCACCGCCGTGGGCCGGTTCGGTCCTACCTGATCCGAGTCAGCCCATATCTGAAAGCGCTATTTTACCTTACATTACTCATCCCAAATATCTGATAGCGCTATTTTACCTCACATTACTCATCCCAAATACAATAAGAAAGAGATATATGTATTTTTCCTCTTTTCTTGGCCATAAAGAAAAAAGTCATGATAATTTTTCACAATTCTGAATTTTGTTTAAGAGATTTTATAGTTATATTTGTTATTGTTATTCGGAAAGTGATTTTTTTTTTTTTTGTGCCAAGAGAGATGTGAACTTTTGTGGTTTGATTTCTTTATGGCTTTCTGGTCCATAATTTGTTTTTCAGGTCCATACTTTTAGAAGAAGGTTCATGGCTTGTTAATTGGCATGTAATTTTCAGATTTTTTTCTTAAATTTCTTGACATAGTACTTTTGGGCTTTTAATTCTTTTAAAATTTTAATTTGTCTTTATTTTATATCAAATCGATTCTCTTCGAGAGAGGCTTAAGGCTCACAAACACGTATTGTGTTCTTATTACTTTTTTCTTTTCCTTGTTCTCTGTATTTCTTTCTTTCTTTATTGGATATATATGTGGGTGGGTGGGTGGGTGGGGGGGGATTTACATTTCTATGTTCATTAACAACTGACATATTTTTATTGTAAAATTTATTTCTTTGGTAGAAACTTGTTATTTTAAATTAAAGGTGGAATCAATGTCTATTACCTTTTATTTTACTGATCATGTTTTCTTTTGTATTTCTTTTATTAAATCTATGGTCTATGAATTTGAGAGAATTTTTCTTATGACCACGCGAAGTGCGATCAATTACAATTGAATGGGTATCTAGTGATCCCCTCAATAATTCATCAAAACAACTTCTTAATTTCAGTTTCACTAATTGTTTACCGTGGATTTGTACAACTAGATTTGTAGGTGAGTCAAGAGCACACATTACGATTCAACCTTGTCTTGGATTCAATATGTTATCGATTAGATTACTAAGTGATGAAAGAAAGTAATTAGTTACGAGTAAAACAGAACAAATAAGTAAAGCAAACAAATCTGAGAGAGTTGAGGCTATGCGAGTGTGGAACCGAGAGTGAAACCGAGTTGTCTGAGATGCTTCCGAAACCAACTATCTAATTGTATATAAAATAAAGAAAAGCTTGGAGACCAAGTAAGAACTATTTTATTAATTAAGAGAATGAGGGAGCAGATGCCTTTACAAGTGAGTAAGGACAACTATTTATAGTTTACAATCTTAGTCTTTGGCCAATCATAATTAGACAATAACGCCCTAAAGGACTAATACCTATACGGGCTTCGCCTGGGGCTCTACTCTGCATATACTCGTCTGCGCCTCTGGAAAGTCTGAAATGTTTGTCCCCTATTTGTTTCCTTATTCATGTCACTGATGATGAAGAGTGGTCGTTGCCTTATTCTTTATGAGAGGACGCCTTCACTGTAAATTCCCCGAGAAAGAGAGAGAGAGAGAGAGAGAGAGAGAAGCCCTTCATAATCATATCTTTCACTGTGCATCACGCGCTTGAGTTGCCTATTCAGATTTTCCACGTATGCTTGCACTGATTTTTCCCCATACAGATAGTCCCTCCATCTTTTTAGATACTACGCCCAGTAGTTCTCATGAGGACAGAAAGAAAGACGTGATTATTGATTGACCCCTCTTAACTCTTCTTGTTCTCAACGAAGTGTCACCTCTATCTCATTATGCCTGTTTGCCATGTGTGTGGATAGGCAGCATCCCTCGACCCTAGTCGATGTTTCACAAACCATTCTTTTTAAATGTCACTATCGCATCCTACCTTAATCCGCCCCAAGTACTACTTCTTCATTAGTACCGCCACCGTACTAATTTTTTGACTTCTTCCTGCCTTCTTTAGGTGGCTCGTTATGTATTCATCATTGTCAATCATATCATCTTTCATTCCATCTACTAGTAGTGGCAATAGAAAAAAAAAAAGGCAAAAGCTTTTGTGGTACCTACCACTGACAAAATTGTTCCCTTTTCATTCAATTTTAATGTTGATTTCAAAGTCTTGGAAAGTCAACAAGATCCAACCCATCACAGGGTGCGTCTAGCCTTAAAAAAATCTTAAAGGGATTCGAGAAGCTTACGACTGGACTTCTGGAAGATTTCGAGTGGAGGAGCCCGACGTTCTCGAGAAAACTACGTCCTTTAGGCTGAGTTACACCTTCGTCTACACTTAACCCTTTCGTATAGAATTGTGTAATACCATTGATTAAATGGTCACCTTATTTTGCAACACATGTCATCTGTCCCTTGGCTAACTCAGTTTGGAAATTTGTAGAACAGTCGTCGTCTTCCACGTGCTAGCTGTTCGAGTCAATGTGATGTTCTCCCTTATACATGTACTTCTGCTTTATAGCCCCTACTTTGTCCGAGGGGGAATAATCCAACCGAAATGTCATGGGGGAAGATCTCTACTAAAAAGTTTGGATAATGTAGGCAATTGCGGATGGGTCAATATCTTCGTCATGGTGGATAGCAAAGACCTACATACTCCTTCTCTTCCCTTATTTTGGAACAGGCATCGTAAGTGCTCTTGCTTCGTTGTTTGTTTCTTTAAAATCTAGGCTTTTTTCATGCCAATGCTTTTAGTCAATTACTTTCTTTTTGCCTTATTATCGTAGCTTCTCAATGGCATCTAGCCCATGAGACTTCTCTTGATGACTGGGGAATATTTATTAAAGTGTAGGTTTCAAATATACTGAGTCTTATCTTTATTGCCGATCGATCTTAGAGTGGGATTTTTCAACAATTGAAAAACCAAGGTGGGAAATTCACTGCGACTGCCACCTTTTTCCTTTATATCTTCCTTTTCTATCTAATTTTTTACTTGTGCCTAAAGGTCGAGCAGGAGATGCCATAACTCCATCACTGTTGGCGATTGCTCCCATGTTTGTTAGTCGTAGATCCTTCAGTCATTCCCCTGACTTAAGGACTGGGTTATCCCTCCCCAAGGGACCTTATCTCGATAGATTAAAAAAAGGTGAAGGTTCGATGCTTTCCTCTAAAAGAGCTAAGGTACCTCTGTCGGAGATAGTTACTCTAGTGGAGAGTGTATATGGGTATGAGAAAGAATGTCGAAAAACCAGAGTTACCTAAGTCATGGGGGCACTCATTCTCCCATTAGTGCGATGGGTGATGTTCCTTCATTCGCTTTGGTTCTCAATGAAGTTCATATTGGTGATAGGGTCAAAAACCCCAATGTTTCTGGATGCCCAAGTGAAACTGATCCTCTTGTAGAACATGCTAACCCTAGCAAGCTATCAACTTTTTTTCTTGCACCGATACGAGATTCATCTGCAAGCCGGTTAGTGACATTGAAGGTCCCAAAGGATGTTAACTTTATGTCAAACCCAAAGAAGGTGGACAGTTATCTAAGGTTGATAACTTCATTGGAGGATCAAGATAGGATGAATGTTGCATCAATTGAGTGCCTCGCGAAAGATAGTGCTTACGCCACCACTTGGGTACATATCCTTTGTCATTTTTTCTTTTGATTTTTCTTTTAATAGACCGTTACCTGAGCTTTAACTGTGATTGTTGCTCGTGGTTCATCTTTTACCATACTAGCATGCTTTCCGCTAAGGGCCTTCAGTATGGTTAAAAGAGAAAGAAGTGCTATAGTAAAAATGCAAAGAATGTGAGGTTTCTTTATCCTTGCTTAGAGTCTGTTGGGATTTGCTGAGACAATTGTGAGTCATGAGTCCAAGATCAAAGAGATAAAGTTGCAATTGGGCTAGGTCTCGTCATAAAGGGAAGTATTTCTTAAAGATGCGGGCCAACAATTCCTGAAAGTTAACGCCCTTAGGCAAGAGAGCAGTGCCTAGTCTTTTAAATAGGCAAACCAAGTTAGAGGGCGATCTTTTCTTGGCTAGTGCTAGGACCTCTCAGGATGCTTGTGTCTCCTTCTCCACTACCCCACCGACTACTTCACGAGCACAGATTCTCCTTCTTAAAGGGAAAGGTAATGCTTTGATTAAGAGTCTTGACAACCAAAAAGATAAACATTGCCTGGAGGTAGACTGAAATATCCAGCTTGTGTGGTTCAACATACTGCATGACTTAAAATTAAGACACCTTGATCTTGATGCAGAGTCTGCAAAGTTCAAAGCCATGTTGGGGTCGTAGAAGCCTTCAAACCTCAACTCTAATGAGGATGGGCCTTTCTCGAAAGAAGAATTTTTGAATGCAAGCTTGCCAGTTAGCGGCGTAGGCGGTGACTGAGCTTATCGGGGGGCATGATTTGAATTCATATCAAATTTGTTTCATAGTTCTTCATCATTTTTTTGACCTTGTAATTGTTACTTTGAACGTACTGCTTGTATGATTCTGTAAATCCCCCTATTTTAAATGAAAAGAAGTTATTGCCAATTTTTGGAAGGAAATAAATTGAAAAGTTTCTTCCCCCTTTTTACCCCCGAGTGGACAGGTTGTCGTCTCTACCTCGTGATGGAGAAGACCTACCAGTCTGCTCGCTTTTTAAGACATGACAATTTGTGTCAGCCCTTTTTATAATGATTCTAGCCACATATCGCGCCACAATTCCTTGGTCAAAGTTGTCCTGCCCCGCGCCTTAAACACAACTTAATTTATAAGAACTATGTCATTCCTCCTTGCACTCTTATTTTTTGACCATAAAGAAATGTCAGACGATACTTCAAGGAAAACTCGCTTTCTACCCTTTCCAACTTTTATTTGTCGACTGCTTATCTCAAGCTCATACTTTATTTCTTCTCTAGTTTCTGCTTCACCCTTTCTTTGAACCAGGTGGTGCCGAGTGCTGGTGTTGTTCCATGAGGATGAAGTAGAAACTAAAAGTGAAGCCAAAAAGGAGAGCCACCAAGGGCATATTTGAGTGTAATGACCTTCATGGTCATTTTCTAGATTTTTGCATATTTTTGGCATTTTGTGCCTTCTGATAGTGGCTACAGGTCATTTATGACTTTTCGTGACTGTCGATTAGATTTTCGGACAGTTCGTTTGGGTTTTAAGCCCATTTCCCTATTTTGGAGCTTTTGAAGTTGAGAAATTGGTCTTGGACAAAAACTCCTAGTAAATGCCCTCAGATGGAATTTCCAATAGCGTCATTAGCTCAGGAATGTGGATTTTAGGCTAGGGAGACCCTTGATCCGGGTCCCGGGGCTTTTGGACTCATTTTGGGCTATTGGTTGGAAATTGGTAAAAATGGCTCATTGGCTGTGAGCCCACTTTTTGTCGAAACGACCTCAGATGGAAATTTCGATGGCGTCGTTGAGTCCAAAATGTCGATTTTGGGTTAGTAGCATAGTTATTTTGGGTTTTGAGCCTTTGTATTTTATTTTGAGTGTTTAGCCGATGATTCCATTGGATCTGGAATGTGTTTTATGATCAATTTTCACTATTGGTTCATGTTCATAGGGTTCCAGATGAGTTTCGAGGGTCAAAAAAAGTTTTGGAAGTTGCTAGTGATGGTGTGGCCACTTTAGAGGCCATTGACCATTTGACCGAGCCGCTAAAGCGACCATTTGACCACTTTAGCGGTACTTTGACCCTTTGACCAGGCCTCTTTAGCGGACAAAGTGTCGCTTTAGCGGCCATCGCTGAGTATATGACCAAACTGATTCTATTTTGTATTTTTGACATTTTGGGAGCTAGAAAGCTTTGATTTTGACGATTATCGATGCGTTTTTCTCTTATAATCATTGTCTATGTGATTATAACTTCATATTGTTCATTTTCCAAGAATACCCATTTCATTTTTCATGATTTCCAACTAAAATTGTGATTCAAAATAATTTTTCCGCCATTGTTGGAGTTTGGAGCATGGGAAATTGTGGAAAATCGTCTATTGAGGCTAAAGTAAGCTAATTCAACACATCTTGATCATTTCCTATTATTTTTCCCCATCAAATTCCTCTCTTTTCTTTGTAAATTCCTAGAAATTAGTTTTTGAATTTCTTAACTTTGTGGGCTGATTTGGGTCTCAATTCAAGCTTTGTTTGTGCTCAAATTTTGAGCATGCATTCCTTTTCCTTCGATGGACCTCTTGACGGTTTCAATTTTGGAATTCCATTTACATGCCCCACGCACCCATTCTTGACCTGAATTTCACCCAGAGTATTATGTAGCAGTATGGGTATCATTTTACTCCTATTAATGTGTAGATTATGATTTTGATAGTGAGACATCATTTTGAGATCATGGGATAAAGACAAGCGATTTATGGATGGTTCGAGATTACGGTTCGACTTCGAAGTAGTCTTCGGTCTACTTTTCTCTATAAGATTGTGTATTGTATAGATTGCATGCTAGGTAGAGATTATAGGATAGGTTTATACCTAGTAATATCATGACTTGGAGATTTAGAATAGAAATGTGACCCGAACCTTAGTCTAGAATACTGGTTATGTTTGTAGGATCCTATTGCACCGAATTATAGACTTGTTTAGCTATAGATTGACATGAAGGATCCTTTAGTATAAGACTTACCTTATTACTTAGTGAATTAGGCGATATTTTCCCGATTAGATCCTTATAGTAACTTTATGCTCTAGTTTACCTTAGTCCCCCAATTTATGGTTCTGATATCCTATTGAGTTATATATATATATATATATATATATATTATTGGGCCCGAGGCCGTGGTTACGATACCAGTTGGATGTCAGGTTAGTATTCTATCCTTTGAAAGGACGTGGTTCTAGCTTATAGACTCTTAGGCTTTTTGATTGTAATGTTTGGATACTGGTAATAGTATGCATACATTTTATTTACATTTATTTTCTGGTATGACTCCAACGAAAATCGTGATTTTACTATTTTTTCTAAAAAGAAATTTATTCCCACTTTTAACTCTAAAAATGATTCTTCTAAAATGGAAGTCGTACCACCCCTATTATTGGATTATGATATTTAAACTAAACATATTACTTTGGAAATTAGTCCGAGGATAATTCGGGTCCATTATTGATCCACTCTCTTTTACCACTACTTATTCACTTTGGTCGAGGGAGATTTCGACCCTTTCTATATTACTATACTGTTTTAGTCCCAAATTCGATCTCGGGCAATGGATTTACAAAATATACACTTATTCAGTTCCGGTTCAAGTATGGAATTTCTTATTATACTTTATATATATCTCCGGTACTAGACAGAGTAGATTGGTTATGGATTATGAAAGTCTTGGTTTGGGACCAGGTAGTTATACAGACATCTCGAGTCCCCTATGGTCCCCTTCGTCCGATGAGTCATGGTACCGGAGAAGGATGGTCGCCATAGGTCCTACCTTTGCGAACTATTAAGCTGGAGAAGGTGTATACACTTGGTACGTTATGGCACCGGGTTGGTTGATGGTACTTGATTCATCTTGCATCACTTAGCTCTTTTCATAACTTGCATTCATTCATATGCATCGTCTATCACCAGTATATTTGTTTGGCGCTTGTATCTATCAGTCTTATGGGGGACTGTATAGGTACATGTTATGGTTACTATTTGCTGAGTGTTTACTTGTACCTTCCGGGTTTATAGAGGCCTAATTAGGTTATTGGTTATTTGGGCTATCCAGTTAGATCATTATTGATTATTATCGTATAGTTCGTGGCAGGATGGTTGTGGACTGGTACCTGTGGTTGTTGGTACATTTCAAATCCCTTTTCTCTATTATGGTAAGATAGATTATTTTTAGGTTTATCTTACGATTAGTCACACTTCGGATAGAGACCTTGATTATGCTAGTGTTATCTTTCTTATTTGGTTATGATCCTCGAGATGTTAGGTTGGTTCCCTCAAGCTTAGGATAGTATCTTCGAGTTCAGTTTTATATATATATGTATATGTGGTATTACCATATATCCCTCTCCTTCCTTATCTATTCTTATTGAATATATATCCTCTTGGCCTTGTATTACTACTATATATCCTTCTTTCACTCTTCATTTGTATATTAACTGTACTTTCTTCCCTGATTACTGTTAGAATAGGATAGTTTATCCTTATGACTTCATTAGCGCTATAATGTCTCGTTTCTTAGATAATTGCATGTAGTTTATATTCCGGTTTTGTATGTTATTTATGCTTGCATTATCTTTAGAGCTCAGTCGGTCGATGCCTACTGAGTACCACATGTTTGGTACTCATACTACATTTCTGTAGCCTACAGATCATAGTATGAGTTCTTGCCGATGATGTGTACATCGTGCGGAGCAGCCATGGATCAGAGATTTGGGGTGAGCTCCAGACATTTGGAGTTGTTCCTGCTCTTCCTCTTATTGTTGGACTAATCTCTATTTTGTATTTTAGAGATGGCTTGTATATACTTACTTTGTATTTTACTTTGTACTCATGTTGTATTAAAAGCCCTTGTACTGACTTCACCAGGTTTTGGGGATATATTTACCTCCTTGTCTTTTTTCTCTTTTATGTAGTTTTTCTTCCGCTTTTCTTATTAGTCTGCTACAAGTTGTTCCGGACTATGGCTTGGGTTACCTACTGGTGGTTATAGTAGGTGCCATCATGACCTAAGAAATTGGGTCATGACATTGAGAAAAAAGTCTCCTCCTCGATTATCGGGGGTCTGAATTTTCTAGCATAAATACCCTTCATTTCACAGGAATATGGACAAATATGGAGAGGCAACTAGAAACAACTAGGCCTCAGGGTTCTTATTTCTACCACAGGACAAGTATGACTTTTCATAGGAGAAGTGATCCCTGTCCTCGGACTCTCACCTTTTCCCCATAAGCTAGGGAATGACTGGGGATAGATGTTTCAGACGCTTTCACAGAAGTGGAATCCAATATCTCATTCGAGAGTATAGGGAGCGGAAGTGAGATTGAGGCACATCTCGAGGACCCATTTTTGTCAAACTGTGAGTCAACTCGGGCCCTGTAATTCATAGTCTTTGGAACCTTTTTTTCGTGTGTAACAAAGAAGGAATTTATGTAATGCTTTCATGTTGTTGTATAGCATTGATGTTTTTTTAGTATATATTTTTTCTTTAGGAAATATGTCTGTCTTATTTGTGTTTGAACACATTGTTCTATGTTCCTTTTGATTAATGGACTCCAACTTGTTAATTCTGAGGCTTTACTTAGCATATTGTCCCGATAGGTAATTTCTATGTGAGAAAGTTGTAATTATTTTTTTTTAAGAGTATCTCCATAGGGTTATACCCTTAGCGTGTTCCATCATCGAGACCTTTCATGTAATGCTTACAGCCAAGTTAGTAAGTGTTGGATCATTATGATTGATGATTGAAGATAGAGACTAACTGGGTTTTTTTCTTTTAGTGCTTCTTACGTAATCATCTAGTGATGTCGGGCGTAACTGGCTCTTAGTCCGACTAAAGACTATTTCTAGTCTATTTCATTATTTAATCTTGTGGTTCAAGAAGGGATCCCTGTTCATTTTTATGGCTATGCTACTAAGTTCGGATGTCTCTGAGGAACTATAAATCGTAGCTCGAGAGAAGGAGTTCTCTTATTCAGTCAATTTTTTACCTCGAAATTCTTAATAGGGACGATTCAAATTTACACAACAACTTGAGGGTTCCTCATGTTTGAGTCTGCCCTGAGGGTGTGAAGGATGTGACCTCAAATTTTTTGCTTTTGGATAATCACTCCATGTATTTGTGTGAAGTTAGACCTTCTAATGAGATGATACCGGGGCATCATCTCGATTGGATGTCGTTTGCCGAGTCTGATACAAATTTCAAAGTTGTTTTGCAATATTTATAGCATTCCTTAATATATTTTTCTTGTTTTGGGAAGCTTCGAGGTGTTGTCTTATCCTTGATGTCTAGGGTTCTGGGGGCTGCATCATTGGGATCGAGAATCCCTAGCCTTAAGCTATTTTCCCCTTGTGTGCTTGAGAGTGAGCTTGTCCCTTTAGTTAAGGGATTCATAATTGAGCTCTCATAGCACTCTGTACTTAAGCTTGGGGGTTCGTTCCCCTAGTGCGAGATTTCGGAGGACCCTGCCTTCATTCAAATGGATAAGAGTCACTTTCTAAAAATCTTTTTTTATTCATGATTTTGCATTTTTGAGATTTTTAGGTCGAGCACATATGCCACAGAGTGTTTTTCCCTAATCTCCTCTCGAAAATCCCTACTGCTACCTCATTAAAAATATTGCAAGTAGAAACCCTTATAGGAACAAAAAACTTGGTCGAAGGAAAAAAGAGTGTAGATCTTCTCATGCTTGATTCTCAGTTGATGGGCTCCTTTTCATTTGACGGAACTAAAAGGACTCCTTCCCACAGACTGCAGGAATTCTGTACTGACTCCAGTAAGAGGTTGTTCTCCCTTCTAAGAGAAAGAGAGTTGTTTTCGAAAACCTGCGAAGCCACAAAAAGGAAGAGAATTAAGCAGTTAGAAATGATTAAAAAAGAACAAAAACATACCTATCATTTTGTATGAGGGTGTTTAGTTTATCATCTTTCGAGAAGTACCTGGGTTGACTAGTTGCTTGTTCCATTCAGTACCTTTCCCGTAATTGACTCTTGTGCAGTCGCTTGGGAATTTCCTTTAGTGTCCATCCTTGATCAATTCAGCCACCACTTCTCTTAGGTACCGATAATTCCCAATGTCGTGCCCATGCAACCCATGGAATTTATACCACACATTCCTGTTTCTAAGATTGAGATCGAAATGAATGGGTTTCAGGAGCGTGGTCCCCTTGGTGTCTTGGATAGCTGACACTAATTCCCCTGGGTTGATGGTGAAGTAATATTTTGAAAGAGGGGGAACATTTTCGAATGCGTATACCAAACTTTTATACTTCTTTAGTTTGTAGACCCCCTCCCCCTCCCTCCCACTGAAAGTCCCCTTTCTTAGGATGAGAAAAGATAATGGAATGAGGACCGGGGATTCGACTTAAACCTTCTCTCAAGTCTACCATATAGGGAGCAATACCTGCACTAGGGTAAGTTCTTGGAATTGCCCCATTATGGGGTATTCCAAGTCGATTTATCCCTCAGGTGCCAAGGACTCTTCTCAACCTTCACTTCATTCTATGCTCGAAGAGTATTGCCTACAATCTGCCTGCAGTCATCCTCAATCCAAATCATGGATTAGTATCGACTGTGCACCTTGGCCCATGTCGTGGTTTCAAACTCGGTCAGGCTCTTCTTCAGTTTGAATGAAGCAATTGAGCTCTCAAGATTTAGTCCCTTAGTGAAAGCTTCTACATCCCACTCGTCTAGCACTGTTGGCATCTGCATCCATTTCTTTTGGAACCCCACGACATATTTTTGGAGCAGTGTCATGTCTCTCTGCTCTATCTTGAAGATATCCCCTATGAGGCTATACTTTTATAGCTCCAGCATGATCCTTGAGAAAGCTATATACTAACATATTAAAGGAATCAATAGTGTTTTTAGGTAGAAGAGAAGACCAGACTAGAGCTCCATCCAATAGGGTTTCACAGAACCTCTTGACCATTGTCGACTTGGCCTCTCCCATCTTTAAACTATTCACATTCACACCTATTGTAAAGAACGACATATGCTCTTAAGGGTCTATAGTCTCATCGTATTTAGTGATATTCGGCATCTTGAACCTTTTGGGAATGGGTTTGGTCACCGAGCTGGCCTTGTAAGGCACCTAGCATATCTCCTTGAGTCTGGCCCTTTGACTATAAGAGGGCTCCCAAAATGCAGTTCATGCGAGAGTGAAGCTCCATGCCCTACACCCTCAACCCCACTAGAAACTCCACCATGGATGCCAGTGAAAGGGCTAAGGTTTAAGGCCCACCCCCTGACTTTCTAACCTTGTGTCCTTTAAATCTGTCTTTGAATTCCTCATGGTTATCCTCCTCATTTTCTTTGGAAGAGTTTGGAGTTCCTTGTGTTGGATCATATTGAAACTCATCAATTCACATGTCTTAAACTTCCACCCTTGTCAACGTTTTCTTTTGGCCTTCAGAAAGCTTTTAAGGATCTTTTGGAGGCTTTCTAAGTCAGTCATCCTTCCTTCAGTTCCTTCTTCCTTTTTGAGGAGACTGTGGTCCATTTTCTGAGTATTCACATTTGTTAGATCCACTTTGAAAAGTGGACTCTCATCACCATAGTGAGTCATCTGTCCACTGGAGTCGTTCAGGCCTTAAGGTTGAGTCCTTGCTACCTCCTAAGCTGCTAGCACATCCTTAGTCCGCTCTTTGTAGTTGGCCATGATTTTAGTATAGATCTGCAAAAAAAATAAAGCAAATAAGCCAACAAAGAACAAAAAAGATTAAAGACACACAATTGCTCTGGCCCCAAGGTGGGTGTAAAACTATTTACTGTGGATTTGGTACAGTTAGATTTGTAGGTGAGTCAAGAGCATGCATTACGATTCAACCTTATTTTGGATTTGATTTGTTCACGATTAGATTACTATGTGATAAAAGGAAGTAATTAGTTACTAGTATAACAGAGCAAATAAGTGAAGCAAATAAATCTGAGAGAGCCGATGTTATGCAAGAGTGTAATCGAGAATGAATCGAGTTATCCGAGATACTCTCGAAACTAACTACCTAATTGTGCACAAAATAAAGAAAAGTTTGGATACCAATTAAGAACTATTGTATTGATTGAGAGAATGAGGGAGCAGATGCCTATACATGTTATTAAGGATGACTATTTATAGCTTACAATCTTAGGTTTGACCAATCATAATTCGACGATAACGCCCTAAAGGACTAAGACCTATAAGGGCTGGCCTCCGATTTGTTAGTGGGCTAGCTCATATTCTCTTGGAGCTCTACTCTACATATACTCGTTCGTGGCTCTGGATTGTCTGACATGCTTGTCCCCTATTTGTTTCCTTATGCCATGTCACCGATGGTGACTAGTGGTTGTTTTTTTATCCTTTACAAGAGGATGCCTTCACTATGGATTCCCTGAGAGAGAGAGAGCCCATTCGTACTCGTGGCTTCAGTCGTTGCATCACGTGCTTGAGTTGCCTATCTAAATTTTTCCATGTGTGCTTGTACTGATTTTACCCATACACTAATTGTATTTAAAGCTTATCAAAATTCTCACCTTTAGATTGAAAACTAAAGAGAACATTCTTACTCCAAAATTAATCTTGTTGTCCAAGGAATGTTTGATACACCATGTCATTCTAATATTTGAACTGTCCTTCTAGCTTATTTCATGCTTAAGAAAATAATAAATATAAAGAATAGTTTACTGTGTTATTATTATCTAATAAAGGTGAATAGATTATTTTCTCTTAAATACCATGTATTCTTCTTCAATATAAAGGTATAGTTGAAATGAAACTAACTTTCCTATTAAATTTTTAAAATGAAAATTATTTTAGGATAATATTTTAAAACTAAAAATGATAGTTAAAACGGGACGAAGGGAATACATTCTAAAAGCAAGTTTTGGTTAGGTTAATTAATAAAAATAGTATCACTGCAACGATACTTCAACTTAATTTCATAATAAATTAAATCTCATAGAAATTATCAAACTATGTATACAGAGGAGAAAGAAAACATTGTTCAGTCTTACCATGATCGTTCTCTTATTTGAACTTCTGAAGGAGTGCATACTTGATTTTTATTGTGTTACCAAAGCAATCATATTTTACCCACTTTACAACAGGTTGAATATGGACCTAATCACTCACCTAATTCGCTCAAATATCAACAAATTAAGCGGGTTATTAAAAAGTGCACCTCATTAGATGAAAAGTTGGAAAGTTCACTAAAAAAATTTAAACTATAAAAAGTTAATCCACTAAGAAGGCAAAGAGAGTTTACCATCCATTATATATATATATATAATTAAAAGTAATTTTAATCATATACAAATAATATAACTTTTCATCAAAGTTAATTTGGATGAACGATTTGATTCTATTTCTACCTAGCTTATCTCATTTGCCACCACTAGTGAGGATTAATTAGAAAAGGTTCTCTTTCTTCATTTTTCTCAAATTCTTACTTGGATTAGAGACACATGTCATAATTTAAAACTAATAATTGAGATTCAATTAATTAAATTAAAACCTTAACTATAATTAGAATAATCATGAGTGTAAGTTTTTGACCTGAACTATTTATCTAAACACAACCTAAATTATTAATTGTTCACTTTTTTTATCTAAAAGTTCAGCTATGAAAATTAAATAATTATGAGTTGAGATGTATTTTGATATATATTTAGTAATAATTAGGTATAAAACTCATACATATAATGATTTTTGTAAGTTAATTCAGAGCAAAATTGACGGATTGTGTATCTTGAAGTCGCAGCGAAAATTGTTGAACTTGCTATCAATCGAATCTGCCCCAAGTTTACTTTGAATCACTAGGAAGAAAAGTGTTGATTCACAAATTAAATGTCTTTTCTTTGTTGTGTGTTTATTTTTCAGTTGAAGTGTAGAATTAGAGAAAAGAATTCATCTGTTTTTCTTGTCTCGTCCCTTTATTGTATTTTTACTCTATCTATGTAGATTATAACATATAGAAGTTTCAACTTCTCTCAAAAGGAAAAATTGACGGTAACCACCATGTGTAACCTCCATGAACTTCTGTTTACTCTTATCTCTTTCAACGGATCGGGTCGGGTCTGGTCAAGCCACATAGGCGATCATCCAAATTAATATCCAACATCTTCCACTTCGATCATGATAAACTAGACCCAAGCCAGCATCATAAAATTAAAAACACACAATTCATACCGACAAATAGTTTGTGCGGCCTGCGAGTGTCAACGACTACAATTTTTTATAACCTTTTTAGATTTTACAAAATCTCAACATAGGAATCCAATCATATGTGGAAAGAATTCGCTAATAATATGAGGATACTATTACTCACAATACCCCAAACATCATTTACTACTTCAGTAGTTACTTATCCGATCCCTCATTCTTTTAAAAAGGTGAACTCGAGTTAATGTTTAACTTCAATACACAATTACACTAGATATTTGCATGGTTAGTGTAATAGTCGGCTTGTGTATACAAGTTAAATTATTTATTTTAATCGTCTTTCCTTTCTACTAGAATCTATATGTTCCAAATCAACTGCTTTTCTAGACATGCACTGCATTGCCAAATCATTTATGGCTATTAGTAACATGCTAAAGTAGCAACACCAATCAAAACTTCAAAGAAACAGTCAAAGGTTCAAGGGTATTTCAATGAAAAGTTAATGTAACTTTTAAGGTATCACGCAATGAAGAAGTAGGTACTCGTTCTTTCATTAACCCATTGATCGCTAAGCACATGTTATATGAAACACGTGCTATAATATTTTCACCTTATATTAGTGTGTATATCTCATTCTTTTAGTCATTTAGCATTGTACAGATCTTGGTCTAGACACCTCTAAATGTCTAACCTGAGTTTCTTTCTCTAATGATCCTTAAATCCATGTTCTTAGAGAAAATCACATCTAGATTTACAAAAAAAAAGTCATCATATGGTGGTGGAACTCATCTCTTCACGTTCCTCAATGTAATAGGCGATTGCTCGTGTGAGAGAGTCAATCTCGCGACTTATTTGATACACTTTATGAATAAAACTCATTATCACATGCATATGAGATATGAACGTAAATTCAGTACTCTTATATTGATGAGAATATTATAACAATCAAGTCATTTCACAATACAAAAATATCATTATATCCTATGCAAACCTAGAGTCAGAATATGTTTCTCAAACAAGTCTCTAGAGATCACCTTTGTAAAAGGATCAGCTATAATTTCTCGTGTAGGAATGTATTGTAAATTTATTTTTCCCATTGCTACTATGTCTCTCATAAATTTATACTTGATGTCAGTGTGTTTGGTCTTACTGTGATACTTAGGATTCTTCGTATATGCGATAACCGTTTGACTGTCACAATATAAAATCATGGGACTCTTAGAACTCTTTGCAATATTTAAATGCTCAAAGAATATCTTCAACCAAAAAACTTCTTGTATTGTAGATGCACAAGCCAAAAATTTAGATTCCATGGTTGAAAGGACTGTGCAAGTTCATTTACTTTTTCATGAAATAACACCACCATTCAATAAGAAAGCATAGTCGAAGGTTGATTTTCTATCATACCGGTCACCAGCCCAATCAACATCTGTATAACCTCTTATGAATAAATTAGATCTACTATAGCATAGTGAATAATGTGTAGTTCCCTTCGGGTATCAAAAAATTCTCTTTACTGCTTTTCAATGATCTTTTCCAGGATTGGATTGATACTACAATATAATAAATATCTGGGGGAGTATATATCAGAGCGTATATTAAGCTTACGACAATACTAGAATATGGAACTCGAGACATGTCTTTCTTTTTTTTTTTTTTCAGTCTGTGGACATATTTCAAGGCTTAAAGCTTGACTTCTTGCTATAGGAGTATCCATGGGTTAGCAACTATTCATTCGAAAGCGTTCCAAAATTTTCTTTATGTATGTTTCTTGAGATAAACTTACAAATTTCTTGGAACAATCTCTTTGGATCTTAACACACAATATATAGTCTTCTTCACCCATATCTTTCATATAAAATTACTTTGAAAGCCATGCCTTTATAGTTTTTGCATACTCTAAAGAATTAAGCTAATAAAATATCATCCAGGTAAAAGGAAAGAATTATAAACATTTCATTGAACTTCTTCAAATAGATGCAATGATCCTCATCAATCATGGTGAAATCAAATGAAACTACCTCCTTAAGAAATCTCAGGATACAATTGTGTTGAAGACTACTTTAGGCTATAAATTGATTTTTTTTTTTAATTTACAAGCTTTCTTATCTTGGCCTTTAACACCAAAACTTACAGGTTATTCTATGTAGATTTTCTCATTTAGTTCTCTATTAAAAAAATGATCTTCACATCCATTTGGTGTAATTCTAAATCCAAACGTGCAACAATAGCCAAAAGTAAGCAAATTGAGGTTAACTTCACAACTGGTGAAAAAGTTTCATTATAATCAATTTCAGCTTCTTTAGTAAAAACTTATACCATCAATCGTGCTTTGTGTCTTTTTATTGACCCATCTGATTTGCATTTAAATTCGAGAATCCATTTGTTCCCAATAGCTTTACGCCCAGAAAGAAGGCCAACTAGATCCCATACTTTATTGATTTTTTCACGGACTTTAATTCTTCTTTCATCACTTTTATCCATTCATCTTTTCTAGGGCTCAATAAATTGTCAGTCACAGAATTAGGTTCATCCAATTCTTTGGGAGATACCAAGAAAACATAATTCTCAATCTCATAAGATCGTTTAGGTACACCTTTTTGGGTACTCTTACGTAATTAAAGTTCAGATTCCTTCATAGGATTTTGGAATTCAAAACTCCCACTTGGATTAGGAACTATTTCTTGATCTATTGGATTATCAAGTATGTCTGATGATATTTTCTGATCATCTAAATTCAACATTTCGTAAAGAGGCTCACTATCCTTTATTTCACCTTTTTTGGAAAACCATTTTCTAGAAATGTGATATCTCGTGATTTAATTTTAGCAGTACTTCCCTCCTCCAATTCACTAATGAACACATACTCTTTGGAGTGTTGTGAGTATCTTATAAAAATAAATTTTTTTCTTTTGGACTTAGTTTACCAAACTCACCAAAACAATCTTTAATATAAGCAGCACAACCTCAAGGAGGTATATCATTAAGGTTTAGTTTATGTCCAGTCCATAGTTCATAGGGATTGAAAGATACTGATTTAGAAAGCACTATATTCAATATGTAAATTGTAGTCAATAACGCATCTCCCTAGAAAGAGATTGGTAAATTTGCCTACGCCATCATGGATCGTGTCATGTCTAATAATTTCCTATTTCTTCTTTTAGCTACACCATTTTGTTGAGGTGAATAAGGAATAGTTAACTATCTGATAATGCCTTTTTCAGTACATAATTCTTCAAACTGTTTTGATAAATATTCATGACCTCTATCGATTCTTAAAACCTTTATACTTTTATCTAATTGATTCTCAACTTCATTCAATAGGCATAATCAAAGTGCGTGAAATCGTCGATAAAAATAATGAAATTTAAAGCACCAGACCGTGCCCTCACATTCATTGGACCACAGATATCATAAATGGATTAAGTGTAGTGGGAACTCAGCTCTTTTAGCCTTACCAAATGGTTTACATGTAATTTTTCCAGCAAGATAATTTTCACATATTGGCATATCAATTTGGAGACATCTTGTATTCCATGTAATCTTGTCCTATGTGACCCAATCTCGCATTCCATGTAATAAAATCAACATCATTATTGCTAGAATAACATGTCATTACACAACGGTCAACATAATAGTCATAAATTGAAGAATTACAATCTAAAATGATAAAGAGATCATAACAAAGTTCAAAATCATAAAAAAAATAAATTGTATAGAGTTATTCTAACACCATTGCAACTAAAAAACAAATCGAAACCAATATCTAAAAGAACAAACACAGATACTAAGTTTCATCGAATCCCTAAAGCATATAGGACATCATGAAACATCAAAAATCAGTAGATCAGCCACCACACATGATGCAAGCTGAGCTTCATCAATATCATAGAATGAAGAATTGAAGCTCGAGAACATGCTAAAGTGGAAGTATAAAGAAGAAACGCAAAAAAGGGAGAAAGAGGCTATGGATACAAAGTGGCTATTTTTGACATGCAAGCCTCATGCTAAAAAGAAAACCCTTATTTCATTAAGAGTATTTTTGTAATTATTAGTGCGGACTATAAATAATGGAGATTAGCTCATTTTTAGGGAGACTATTTTGATATTATGAATTGGTGAGTGAAAACTCTTGTGAGAATTTAGGCTAAGGTCTTTGTTGCTATTGAATATTTAATGGAACTGCTTGCTTGAGTATATCATTCCTCTTGAGAGTATCTCAATATTATAGGTGCTTGTTTGGTGTTCTTAATAGTAGGTCTCGGTTTTCGTATAGCCTTATTTGCCTATTAGGCCCATTCTTGTGTCTTGCTTCTATCTTTTATCTTTTTTCTTGTTGTTACTTTTAGGATTTTCAATTTTGTGTTTTGATTATCATTGTTTTTGTTGTTCTTTCATTTTTACGTATTCTGTCTCGTATTATTTGGTATCAGAGCTTGAAATAGATTTGTTCCAACAAGTCTAGTCTCAGGTTATGGTATTGATTTCTAAAATTAAAAAAAAAATCCAAAAATCAATCCACAATTCTGATTCAATCTGTGTTTTCGTTGTTGCTTTGACACTAGATTTGTATCCCCTAGTTTTTTTTGTGTCTATATCCAAGATTTCAAGTATTTTGGAGTTGAGAAAAAAATCCACCATTGAAGGAGCCTGAAAGTTTGAAACTTGAAATTTGAGTTTGAAGATTAGGATTGTTTCGAGCTTAAATAAATGTTGGGGGGGTTTCTCTAGATCAAGGGGAAGTTACTCCTAAAATTTGAGACAATTTTGAGTTGATTTGGAGGGTGTTAGAAAATTGGGTGTTCTTGAGAAACTTGAAGGTTTGAAGATGTTCATGAACATGAAAATGGGTCTTGATGATTTAGAGTGATTTTTTAGCTTAAAAATTATCGGGTTTGTTCTCTAGCTTGACGGAAAGTTACTCCTAAAATTTGATAGGATTTCGTGAAGAATTGAAGAAGTTGAAAATTTGGGTGTTCTTCATATGTTCTTGAGGAAGAAGGAGTAAAAAGTACATTTTGATTCAAAAACCCCAATTGGAAATTGTTGAAAGGTGTTTGTGGTCCCAAAATTGGATGAGGTGGGGCCAAAGGAGTTCAGAATATCTGAAAAATTTTTTAAAAAAAGATTTTCAGCATTTTTTTCATGGCCAAATCAGAGGCTGCCACGTCTAGCGTGTCGTCTAGCTGTAGCGCATGGCATTAGTGCTTACATCAGCCCACCCCCATCCAGCATTACCATGTTAGTGACCGTACCCAATTAATATTTGTCACGTCAGCCAGCTTTGCCAGCAGGGACGGGCGTCCAGCCGAGCCAAATGCAGCTCCTGCTCTAGCCACACGGCTTCCGCCCGATTAACTGGCTCCAGTGCCTCAGCCAGTAGCTTCTGTGGCTCTAGCTATCTCCTGCGTTGACTTGGAGCTTCTAGAAACATCTCCAGGCCCTTTTCAAGGCTGTTTTCAAGTTGTTTAGCTCCAATTTTTGAATTCAACCCATTTTCTCATGGAATCTAACCCAATTTCCTCCCAAGTAATTTTTTTAGTCCAAATCTTGGTAAAATAATTTCTTTTTATTAATTTTTTCTTTTCTTTGGCTTCATACTTGATTTTAATTGGTAGATTACCCTACTAAATATTATCAAGTTCTTTGAGTCCAATTTCATTTCTTTCGTGCTAATTTCTTTTTTGTGCTTTTCTAATTTTATTTCATTGTTAATTTTCCTGATTCAAGTCCGTTAGATTTTTATTGAGTCGTTTGTTCTTCAATTTAACAAAAATTCATTCTACCCTTAAGTTGGTTTGTAACTCTTGGCAAGTAATTGATTGAATTGAATAACAACTTTAGCCGGATCTTAAAGTGGTAAAATGCTAGAGTGTGTGAGTGTATTTGAGTGGTGCTAGCCAAGCACAAGGAGTGCAAATACGAATGAAAGTGAGGAATTTTATTGCTAATCTTATTTGCTCATTTTGTAGGTACTTGGAGTTAAAGTATGTCATCCATAGCTTCGGATCCTTGTGATGATGACATGGAAAATTATGTTTGTAGTGATAGAGGCTATGAGTATGATGATGACGGAGATTATAGAGTCTATGAAAATAGCCATGATCATGAGCCATATGGAGATGAAAGCTACTACTTCGGAGGTGAATATGAGGAAAATAACGTTCATAACTCTTATTATGAAGATGGTGGAGTAGAAGAACCTTGTAGTGATTCTTATAGTGACGATGGAGAATATAAGGGTTTTCACACTACCCACTATGAGAATGAAGATGACTTGAGGTATAATTATTTCTCCCACCTACTTTATGAGCCTTGTAATGAAGATTCCCATGAAAATGAAAGTGGTGATGTAGATAGTGGATATTCATATACTTTGTCTTGTGGTACTTCTTATCCTAATCGAAGCGGTGTGTGTGGGCATGTTGGTACTTCTAGAAATGTTATGTCTTATGCTTCATATCCTAATACCAATGTATCTTGTTCTAAATATGAAAATGTTGTTGGAGGTGGGATGATAGAATCACTAAGTCTTGAAAGTAGAGAAAATTCGATGTTTCAAGATTGGAATGACCCAAAGAGGTGAATTCTTGAAATCAAAGTGAGTGCTTATGGTGATTCGGGATTTGTACTTTTACTTGATGATTATAGTTCTACCAATTTCATTACCCCTTATGTGGTTGAAAGGTTGGGAATACCTTGTGTGATGAGACAAAACCCTTATTTTGTTCAAAAGGGGTATTGGGTTGATATATCATGAAGGTATTTTTTTCACTTGGTGAATATCAAGAAGAGGTTTGATGTGATGTGGTTCCCGTGGAGACTTGTCACATGTTCTTGGGAAATCCTTGGTTTCAAAGGCATGCGTAAGGTTTTCTATGAGCAAAAGTGATACAAATATGTCATGGACAAAAGAGGAAAGCTTCTTTTCCCACCTATTTCTCTTTACCAAGAAACTTTGGGCCCTTATTCTATGTTTTTTCATAAATATGAGAGACAAAAGATTGAGAAGAGTAAGAAAATTTAAAGTGGAAAAAGGAGAGGATGTATGGAGTGAAGTGAGAGAGTTGCTACAAAACCAAGCTAACCTTCTTGATTGTACTTCTTTTTGTAAGAGTTCTTGTATAGGTACAAGCATGGCAATTGAAGGAACACGAGTTTCCAACAAGGAACCTGCACTTAAGGATTTGAAGAATTTGCTAGTCTATTGGACCAAGCGGATTGGCTTGCCCATAGCCATGAGAGTTGAAGCTTCAGTTCAAGGTAAAGAAAATCCTTTTTGTCAGCCTCAAGGTACAATAACTAAATTTGACACTAATTTCAAATGAATAAATTCTGAGTGATATCTTGTCTTTATGTGAACTTAACGATTCTTTGTCACATAGTGATAATGTTTATATTGAGAGTGTTCATACACAAATTGATCATATTGATGACCGAATTAATTCTTCTTGTAAGATCAATTTGTGTCTACCTAGTATTGACACTTGTGACTTGAATGATAGTATATTTTCACGTGATTCTTTTTCATGTTTTGATAATGTGCATGTTGAGAATGTGGATACACTAGTTGATCCTATTGATGACATAATTGATTCTTCTAGTAAGATCAATTTGTGTCCACCTTGTGTTGATATATATGCTTTGAATAATAGTTCATTATCAAGTGATATTGGTATTAATCAACTATCTTTTGAGTGTGGTACACTACTTGAGGGCTCTTGTGATGTGATTATTGAGACTGAATTAGTGGTAATGTTGATGAAGTTAATCAATTAAGTAGGAGTGACTCTTTGAGTATATCTTTTGTTGAAGATCCTATTACTTATTTTTCTCATAGAGATCATGTGTTTGAAAGTGATTCAAAAAATGATATTTTTCTTTTTGAGAGTGAATTGCATGTTTTAATTCTCCTTCTTGGATTGATCATTCTCTCTTTAAGTATAATATCTTGTTTGAAAATGATGAAATCACTCCTAGTAAAGTGACTAGTGGTGGGAACCTTGATAATAGTATAGTTCTTAAGGGCTATACCCTTTATGATAACCCATTATGGTGTGAAGACATTCCTTCCAAAGATGGAAATCTCTTCTTGAAAGATGAGAGTACTCTTATGGGAATGATTGTGATAATGAGGAAGGTGGTTTTTTCTTTACCATTACTCCTTTATTTTTGTGTGTCCTAATTTTAGATGGTATGATCAATGATCTTGAGTCTAATAGTGATCTTACATATGAGAACACCTTGGATAAAGTTATTTTACGAGACACCTTTCTTTACTATCTATTTGCATATGATGATACTCATGTTTGTGTGGAGAGTATATCGTATGTTGATAGGAGTAACAACCAGGCAAATGGGTGTTTCTTTGACCCCATTTTATGTTATCTTTTTCCATTTGATCTCGGTGCTGGTTGTTATTGTGATGTGGTGCTTTCTCGTAAAGGGAAGCTTGGTATGAGTGAGGTTGTTGGCTTAAATAGTGATAAGTATAGTATTAACATTTCTTTTCTCTTATGTGATTATTTCTTGATGTTATTACTTGATCTTATGGGCTTGAATGAGATATGTTTTCCAACTTGTATGGACTATCATGTGTTACTTGACTTAAAAGAGGATTTGTGCTTGTTTAAATGTAGAACCATTGCGGACTTACATGTGTGGTTGCCTAAATACCATGGTTCTTTTGATTCACCCTTTTGTAATTTTTTTCTATGTAGCCAAGTATCTATTGTTTGGTTGGGTTACAAGCCCTTTGTGGCTCATTTTGATGCTTGGTTATATGTTAAATATGTGCACCTTTGGCATGGTGATAGACTTATTATTGCTAACACTAACCCTCATGCCATGAGGATCTTGTGGTTGCTTGTTTTTCCTATAGTTTTGCTAGGTTTGATTCTTGGAAGAATTCTTGTCAAGAAAGGGAGAATGATGAAAGTCCAGCTTTATCAATAGCATAGAATGAAGAATTGAAGCTCGAGAACATGCTAAAATGGAAGTATAAGGAAGAAAGGCAAAAAAGGGAGAAAGAGGCTATGGATGCAAAGTGGCTATTCTTGACATGAAAGCCTCAGGCGAAAAATAAGACCCTTATTTCATTAAGGATATTTTTATAATTATTAGTGTGGCCTATAACTAATGTAGATTAGCTCATTTTTGGGGAGACTATTTTGATATTATGAATTGATGAGTGAAAACTTTTATGGGGATTTAGGCTAAAGCCTTTGTTGCTATTGAATGTTGATGGGATTGATTTCTTGAGGATATCATTCCTCTTGAGGGTGTCTCAATAGTAAAGGTTCTTGTTTGGTGTGCTTAATAGGAAGTCTCGATTTTCGTATAGCCTTAATTGCCTATTAGTCTCATTTTTGTGTCTTGCTTTTATCTTTTATCTTGTTTCTTGTTGTTAGTTTTATGGTTTTCAATTTTGTGTTTTGATTATCATTGTTTTTTTTTCTTCTTTTGTTTCTATGTATTTCGTCTCGTATCAACGGAAGTACACTTTGTAAGTGTCTATCCCTTTGACTTCAAGTCTTGTATTATTTCCTACATATATCCACCTTGATCTAGGTGAAACTCAACGAAACTTCACAAATGCTTCTCGATTACAACTCACATAATTGGTGGCTCTGGAGTCTACAATCCATATAGGATAAGATTCAGCTAGTAAAGCAGTGCTAGAAACATATATAGCATATTGAGATGCGTTTTGAAATTCTACCTTTTTTGGCTCGATACAATCACAAGCAAAATGCCATAGAACTGGCAATTATAATAGTTTATTTTGCTCTTATCTTTCTTCTTGAAAAGGTATTTTCCCTTTGGAATTTGGCTTGTTCTTTTTCTTAGAGGGTCCTTCTTCGGCCTCCTTACCCTTTTCATTTTTTTTAATTCTCTTTGCGCTTAAAGCTTGAAGACTTCGTACCACTTAATTCTGCCACAAAGGCATTAGAAGAAGCTTTAGCAGCACCAAGCCGCTCGTCTTCAAGTTCAACATGAAGGGCAATATCAGAAAAAGTTTTAATTCTATCATTGTAGGTTAAGTTAACTTTTAAATATTCTCAACTATCGGGAAGAGACTGGAGCACTACCTGAACATGTTACTCATTCGGGAGAACAAGAACAACACTTTTGAGTTGAGCTATTATATTTGACATTACCCTAAGGTATTGATTGATGTTTTAATCGTGTCAATTCTTGTAAGTGTCAAATTTGATTGTCAGCTTTCTAAGGAGGGTCATAGATTATAACACCCCAAATTTCCGAGCTAAGATCCATCACATTCATCAAATATGTACATACCCGAACCTAATCATTTCTAATAGTACATACATTTTAAGACCAATTCCTTAATGTGTGAAGAGTTTTGGATATGAATTAAGGTCAAAAGGAACCTCTAGCGCAAGGTTGAGCTGAGATCTTCCATATCGATTGAATTTTAGATGAGATTTTACTAGGGTCAACTTCAAACAATCATAACTCCTTAAATATAAAGAGTTTTGCATCTCAAAACCCACCAAACTAAATTTCTTCGAGTCTTCTTTCTAATGTCATTGACCGTTTGTCAATCTAATATCGGAGTAAAAAGTTATGCTCAGTTTATCAGAGGGTCTCCATCTGCCAAAGAGTGACGACCGGTCACTTGGGTAACAACCCATCAAGTTGTCCATAACTTGAGTGATGACCTATCAAGTGGGGCCATCAAGCTTATACAGTAAGCTCAAAAAGTGACCGGATGGGTCACGGGAGGTCAGGGGGTCACCTGGACCATCACACGAGTTTTTTTTGCACTTTTGAATAGTTTTCAGAGGGGTTGTTTGGTCCTTTCCTTATCCCAAAACTTATTCCCCACGACTTTAATCACACAATAAGTGTTATTTTCTCAACATTTATCAAATTTTCATCGTTCATTCTCCTCTCAACTCTCAAGAAAATGAAATAAGGGTTTTTCTCTCAAATTTAAACTTCCAAGGCTTCAAATTCAAGTCTTCCTTCATGAAATCAAGAAGACCAGGTATGGGGGGATTCAACAAGGATTTCCTTCCATCCTTGTGCCCCTAAATTCAATTTTAAACATGGTTTTTCTCAAATTAAATCCTAGGGTTTATACCCACTTTATGATTTTGGTTTCATTCTACGGTTTTCATGTTCCTTATGGTTATTATTGTTTTCAAATTGTATGAATTTCTAGTTTATGAGTTTCAAGAATGAACTTTAGCTATTTTCACATAAATTTACCTAAACCTCCATGAATTAGCATATTCTACATGATTTCAGTATGGTATGAGCTATTTGACATGATTAGACCTTATGGTCACAGACTTAGCATGAAAATCAAGAAAACTTTACATGTTGACATAAGATAGACAATTAACCATAATTGGTTTTCAGACTTATAAACTAATTTATGCCTACTTCATGATAAATTACTACAATATGAGCAATATGATATATTTTGGGAGTAGTATTTAGCATCGAGGGAATGTGGGTTCACATAACAACCTAAATTCCCAAACTACATGCCACAATAGCTTATCAAGGGAGTCCTCGCAGGTTGAGACTGTCTCCCTTTCAAGGGGTCCTCTCTAGTTGAGACTGTCCCCCTTTTCCCCCAAAAAATGTGCCCATGAGTAAATTCACGCCAAACCATGGTTCTCTACCCCCGATAAGGTATTGAACACTGTCCCAACAAGGGTTACAAGTTGGGCTCCATATTGCTCAAATGGGGCATGTCGGCTAATATAATCTCCCACAGAAAACCAGTTTTGTAAGTTAAGTGTATATGTCTCACTAGTTTGATCAGTTACTATTATTTATCCTTTATATTTATGTTTTACTACGTTAGCCTATTTACATGATATGAAGTGAGTAATTACATACTTTTCATGCACATGTTTTACTCCTCATATGATCTACTTCAGCTGTATGTATGTATTTCATTCATCCCCCTATATACTCAGTACATTCCATAGTATTGACCACATACTTTTTATGCTCTGTATCCTATCCTGATGTAGGTTTTGGTATTCGTCCTCAGACTCACGATAAGTTATGATCTCCAGTGCCTACTCCCGTCCAGTTGGTGAATCCTCATGTTTCAAGGACTTGGTTATGTTTTCTGCTTTATTCCAGCAGTTCAGACACTCATGATTTTGGGTTAGCTGGGGGATTATCCCAACGGCTCTTCAGTATGTTAGAGGCTTGTCTAATCTTAGTAGTATTTCAGTAATCATGCGTGTTGGGATTGCTTTTAGTTTATGTTGACAGACCTCAGATTTGATATTTCGTATCCATATTCATGTTGAATAATTATTAGTTTTTGCTCATGACTTTAAGTAGATTGAATATGATTCAGTGTTATGCCAGATGCCACGGGTTTACTTTGGGCTACTTGAAGTCCCAATCACCATATCACGTCCAGGGTGTACTCTTGTGGCATCAAAAATATGGTATCAGATCAAGGTTTAAGGTGTCCTATGGAGTCTGACAAGCCTCATTACGTAGAGTCTTGTTCATGGATGTAAAGCGCACCTCACTTATGAGTAAGAGGCTACAAAAAGTATTAGGAAACCTCCCTTCTTTCATGATCCTTATCATTCGATAGAGTTTAACTCTATGCCTCCTTCTAACTCGTACTTTACCCATGACAAAAATACCTTCACACAGAGCTAACAGTCATAGGAACACAAACCAGCATCAGATTTCCAATATAGAGTTTTGTGATGCCATATATATGTTGCATCAAACTGTGACTACCTAGTTAAATCAATAGATGGCAGTCCCCGCTAATCTATTTAGTGAGGGAGAGAAACTGAAGAAGTGAAAAAGAGAGGGTACTAGAGGTCGTACTTATCTAATTTTCAATAAGTGGGTAAGTTCCATCTGAGTGAATGCCGCTGAGGAATAGGTGGGTGTTTCAAAAGTGGTCAGTTAGGCCACAAGATAAGGTATTGCCCATTATCCAGGTAGATCGGCGGAGGTGCCCATGCTCTAGCACAATCTACCTCCTCAGCAGCTCTTTAAGGTCTCCCAGCTTAGTAAAAAGGATTTTTTTTTAAGTACGGATAGAGGTCAACTCCAGCATCGATTCTTTTCATTATCCAGGCATTTGGGTCAGGATACTTTTTCTGAAGTCAAACCAATATATTGCTAGATTTCTTCCTACATGCATATGTAGTTCCCAGATTCTTTTTCTATGTATGGTGGTAAGGAAATGTAGTAAGATAATGGAAGAGAGAGGTGCTTATATATTGGATCTAGATAGGAAGTTTGGTTAAGGTTTATGGTTCTCAGGGGATTATTGTTAATATGATCCCTACTCAATAATTGAAGTTTCGTATTATGTATGAGAAGTTGTGTGGTAGTCCATGACGAGTGTTAGACTCTAAGTGTGACTTGTGGTCGCTTAGTGAAATAAGGATGGTGATTATATAGAAATGATGGTGCTAGTTTTATGGAGTCGATCCAGTAGGCTTGAAATAGTGTGTGCAAGAATTTAAGTTCATAAATTTTCAATAAGTGTGATGGTGCAGGTATGATATAGATGTGATCCCTAGGTGAGACAATGAATAGTGACTACGTCATTATATAAAAAAGATCCTTAAGCATTAGGAAGATAGAAATGAACCCATGGAGTATATGGTTGCATGGTATTCTAAGATTTTTAAGTGTTGTGTGCTTCTAGTTAGTAGCCTTATAGTTTCTAGGTATGGAGAAGGCTAAATATAGTATGTATTATATGGTGTTCTTAATAGCTAAATCAAGAAATTAGAGATAAAAGTTGATGTGTCTCTTAGTAAAGTTTTATTCTCCATTGTTTCTGATGGATACAAACCGAACCTAGAGGGGTGGTATTAGAAGAAAACAAGAAAGATTAGATTATGAGGTTTTAGGGGAATTGGCTATATTCACTAGTAAGAGTTTAAGTTATAGAATGATGATTTTGGAAGATAGAGGAAGTTAAGAGTGGTGTCCTAGAATGGAGCTAGTACCTTTTAAATATAGTTTATCTAGGTGTAATGTGTATTGTGACACCTTGACTATTAGGGTAAAGAAATTTTAGCTCAGTTTAGAAGATATGAAATAGACCCACAAACTTAGAATGTTGGCCTCAATCTAAGGGGGAGATGCTAGGGTGAAAAAACAAATCAAGTCTTGTGAATTAGAGTGTGATCCATTTCAGAAAGAGTTATGATGAGATAGCAATTCATTTCTACTCTAGAGTAGTACTTGAATTTCAGTCATTATGACACCCTACTCATGTCTTCCGTGTTAGCATCATGCCCATAACCCATACTCATACACTTCACACAGATTCACATCCATACTCAAATTCTAGAATAAGAAGCAATAGCTTTAGAACAATGAAATCTATATTACTCCACGAATCTATGACTTCCAGCTTCATGATATGCAATTCATAATATATGCACCCATATTTCATAGTAAGCTCAGTCTTATAAACTCATGATACATCCTTAATGGCTAGTGGAAGTCACTCTACGTCATATACGTTCTCAGGTCAAATCTCTTGAATAATTCATGCTTATGATATTTTTCTCTAAAACCAACATAAGCCTACCTATAAAAGTGATAGATAGTTATGTCATGTCCATATCCAGAACAAACTCTCCACCCACACTACATGGGTTAATATATACAGTATTTGTGCCTATGATACCACAAGTTCAATTTCTAAGTGTCAAGGTCCCAATAAGTATAAGTCATAAATGAGTAATATCCCTCTTATTTAAGATCCTCATACTTTAATCCTCCAGTGAACCCCTTGTGTTAAGATAGTGGTGATGAAAACGGTTGAATAATGGTTTAGATGGGAGAGTGTAGATATTCTTTATTATGGGAAATTATTGTGTGCTTGTTCTATCTAAGGTTATAAGTATGGAGGGGGATCGAGGAAAAGATTTGGTATATGTAATAGTTAGTTGAGAAGTTTTGGTGTGTCTTTTTAGCGATAATTCATGAAATGGTTATTGATATTAGTATTAGAGAAAATTATTAGATGGTTTGGTTTCCTAAAAGTTCATATGTGGTTATAATGCTAGGCTTGAATGTCATGTTGGTATATAAGTGAATGAATGCATTATGCACTAATGAATTATTGATTTGAGCTTGAAGTTAGTTGTTGAAATGGTAAGGAGTATTATTCCTGAGATGAGAGCTCTGAAAAGACATAGGATACAGAATCCCATAGTTTAGACTAGTATTGTAGCTTCGTGTGTAGTGCCTTGTGACTCTGAGTTAGGCTTGAACATGGTGAGAGAATGTAGTTTGACTCAGACTTTAATGAAATAGTCACTTGTACCCTTGTGAAGGTTATAAGTTGCATCTAATAAAATGTAGTATTCAAGAGGAGAAGCGTGGTTGAGAAGTATTGCTAAGCTTAGAAATAATCAGTCGTATAGCTGAAGGCATTGTAGCATTATTCTTACCTCATGCCCAGGGTACCCATGTTTCATGTCAAGTAGCTACAAATAGTGTGTGACCTATGGTTAAAACTATATCGTTCAAACTTAATGAACTTATGTCACATGTCTCACATGAATCATGCCTATGATTCCTTCCCTCGAAATGTTATAAGAGTTCCATTTCCAAGTCTTATGGAGGCCAATAGCGGCCAACTTCACGTCCTTGTTTATGTTCTTCATGCCTATGCTAGTTCTTGTGCTAATAGCTCGTGCTTCTACATTTCTTAGTCTTGATAGCTAGACCCCTATTGTTAGCACAATTTAGTTCATGCTAGTATATATAGAATAGATAGCCCAAAGAAATCTTGTTTTACTCCATTTACATTCTCATTATAGCTTGACCTTCATTCGAGGATGAATGATCCCAAGAGGGAGATATTATAACACCCTAAATATTCGAGCTAAGATCTGACACGTTCATCAAAAATGTATAGACCCAAACCTAATGATTTCTAATTGTACATACACTTTAAGACCAATTCCTTAGTTTGTGAAGAGCTTTGGATAATAATTAAGGTCATAAGGAACCTCTAGCGCAAGGTTGAGTTGAGAGCTTCCATATAGATTGAGTTTTAGAATGAGATTTTGCTAGGGTCAACTTCAAACGATCATAAATCCTTGAATATGAAGAGTTTTGCAGTTCAAGACCCACCAAATTAAAGGTCTTTGAGTCTTCTATCCAAAACCTCCGACCGTTCGTCAATCCAATATCGGAGTAAAATATTATACTCAGTTTATCAAAGGGTGTCTCTTTGCCAGAGAGTGACGAATGAAGTGACAACCCGTCACTTGGGTGACGACCCGTCAAGTTGGGCCTTCAAGCTTATCCAGTAAGCTCAAAAAGTTGTCCAAAAGTGACAGGATAGGTGATGGGACATCAGAGGGTTGACGGGACGTCACCTGGACTGTCACATGGGATTTTTTTTCTTTTTTGAACTATTTTCTGAGAGCTAGTTTGGTCTTTTTCTTACCCCAAAATTTCTCCCCATGACTTTAATCACCCAATAAATGTTATTTCCTCAACACTTATCAAATTTTCATCATTCATTCTCCTCTCAACTCTCAAGAAAATAAAATAAGGGTTTTTCTCTCAAACTTCAACATCCAAGGCTCTAAATTTAAGCCTTCCTTCAAGAAATGAACAAGACCAGGTATGTGGGGATTCAACAAGGATTTCCTTCCATCCTTATGTCCCTAAATTCAATTTTAAACATGGTTTTTCTCGAATTTAAATCCTAGGGTTTATAACCACTTTATGATTTTGATTTCATTCTACGATTTTCATGTTCCCTATGGTTATTATTGTTTTCAAAATGTCTGAATTTCTAGTTTATGAGTTTCAAGCATGAACTTTAGATATTTTCACATAAATTTACCTAAGCCTCCATGAATTAGCATATTCTATATGATTTCAGTATAATATGAGTTATTTGACATGATTAGACCTTATGGTCACAGACTTAGCATGAAAATCAAGAAAACTTTACATGTTGACATGAGACAGAAACAGAAGCATAATTGGTTTTCAGACTAATAAACTAATTTATGCCTACTTCATGATAAATTACTACAATATGAAAAATATGATATGTTTTGGGAGTAGTATTTAGCACTAAGGGAATGCGGGTTCAGATAACAATCCAAATTCCTAAACTACGTGCCATCGTAAGTTATCAAGGGAGTTCTCACCGGTTAAGACTGTATCCCTTTCAAAGGGTCCTCTCCAGTTGAGACTATCCCCTTTTTTTTTTTCAAAAATGGGTCCATGAGTGATTTCACGCCAAATCATGATTCTCTACCCTTGACAAGTATTGAACACCCTCTCATCAAAGGTTACAAGTTGGGCTCCATGTTGCTCAAATGGGGCAGGTCGGTTAAGAGAATCTCCCACAGAAAATTAGCTTTGTAATTTAAGTGTATGTGGCTCACTAGTTTGTTCAGTTACTATTCATTATCCTTTATATCTATGTTTTACTACTTCAGCCTATTTACATGAAATGAAGTGAGTCATTACATACTTTTCATGCACCTGTTTTCTCCTCAAATGATCTACTTTAATTGTATATATGTATTGCATGCATCCCCCATATACTCAGTACATTCCATACTTTTTGTGCACTGCATCCTATCATGATGTAGGTTCTGATGTTTGCCCTCAGACTAACGATTAATTGTGATCGCTAGTGCCTACTCCCGTTCAGTTGGTGAGTCCTCATTTTTCGAGGACTTGGTTATGTTTCCAGCTTTATTTCAGCAGTTCAGCCTTTAATGATTTCGGGTCAGCTGGGGGTTTGTCTCAGCGGCTTTTTAGTATGTTAGAGGCTTGTCTAGACTTAGTAGTGTTTCAGTTTTTGTACGTGTTGGGATTGCTTTCAGTTTATGTTGACAGACCTCAGATTTGATATTTCGTAGCCATATTCCCATCGAATAATTATTAGATTCCGCTCATAACTTTAAGAGGATTGAATATGATTCAATATTGTACCAGATGCCACGGGTTAGCTTTGGGCTACTTGTAGTTCTAAGCATCATATCACGTACAAGGTGTACTCTCGGGGCGTGACATTGATATACCCTACATGTTCCTTGCAAGTGTGCCCATATGGCATGAGCAGTAGGAAATTCTTCACATTCATGAATAAGGTCATCAACAAGAGAACTCACAATTATTCCACGTGTAGTGGAATCAGTCTTTTTTCAAGCTTTATAAGCTTCAAGATCTCTTCTATGTTGTGCAGTGTTACTTTCTTCCGGTTGACTTAAAACATGGTTTAGACCTTCAAGAGCATTTTGCTCTTCCAGTATATGCCATATTGAGAAAAGACATCAAAACACCCCTAAACTTGTTCGACAAGCTTACTTTAGACCTTTAACTCCACGAGTATTTATTTACCCCCCTAAACAACTTTCAAGTGAATTAAATACCACCCTAAAATTTTAATACCACTCTCACAATGGAGAGTGCATTACACACGCACCATGTCATTGCCACATCAATGCCATGTCAACCCACATCAATTTTTTCTCTAAAGATATAATAAAAAGAAGAAAAAAAAATAACACCCCCCCCCCCCTCCACCCTTCTTCTTCAACCCACCTCAATTTCCTTTTACTAAAATGGAACAAAGTTAGCAACAAAATCACAGAATTAGAGTAAAAATTAGCTAGAAAATTACAGTACCAGAGCAAAATTAAATAAATTAGCTATAAAATCACAGCAACAGTTATCAAAAATTGAATAAAAGCAGCAAACTAAAAAAAATTAGAAAGAACGATATACATATCTATTAGTTCCATTATCAGGATTGTGACTAATAACAATAACATAATCACAAGAACACCTAGCAAAAATACCATGATCACCAACTTTATGCTCAACATTACAAACCACAGCTCCTTCTAGAATCATCTAAGCGACAACATATTGCCAAACATAGGATTCACCTTTTTCCCACAATACATAAATTGTCCAGTATATATTCCTTCTACCGCCACAAACAGTTCCTTCTGGTACTTTTAACGGAATGGATGACGAAAAGTGATACGTGCTAACGGTGCACCTCTACCTGGATCATGAATAACCTCCATTTACAACGCCTTTTAGGTACCCGATACGTTCGTTGAAGTCGAGTAAACGGAGAAGGGGTGGAGGTCTGAAGTATGAGAAAAGGGGATAGGGGGTTTGAAGAAAGAGAAAGGGAATGAAAATTTAATGATTATTTTTTAATTTTGTATTATAAAATATATAAATTAGTGGGGCATCTTCTTATTTTTAAAAATATACGCGTTTTTAGTTTTTTTCTTTTTTTTTTAGCCACGTCAGTATTAGGGGTGATATTAATTCACTTGAAAGTTGTTTAGGATGGTAAATAAATAATCGTAAAGTTAAAGTTCTAGAGTAAGTTCGTTAGACAAGTTTAGGGTTGTTTTTGTCACACCCCAAAATCGTAGAGGCGCGATTGGCACCTGGTCACATTTGGCTAAGTGAATCTACTGAAACCAAACCATAAAACACTAGTGGACTGTCAAGGCCAAACTGCATTAAAAGAAATACAACAGAGATAAATTTATATAGCACAAAAGTATAATGCAAGGCCAACCAGATTGTAATTGACAACCAGATCCACAACAATGATCTACAAGCCTCTAGGATGAGAAATCTCTAATCACTAATCGGGCATGCCCCGAATTAACTATTTTCTTATACAAAGCCAATGTAGACTCTAGATTCAGCAACTCCGAAAAGAATGGAACATACCAACCATCAGTTGAACTCAATCACACGCAACAAGAACCACTATCCGCATAATAAACTGCAGGCATGAATGCATTGCCTGGGGGGCACTGGGGATGTTAGTACGAAAAAATATACTAAATATATAAGGCATAAAGTGACCATAAGTAAAATAAGAGCTCAAACAAAATCAAGTTTCAATGTATAACTGTATAGCTAAGGATAGAAGACCACCTTTTCTTATACTTGTGGAATCATGTGCATTACATTCTTTTTTGTACTCTTCTTTGCTCTATAATCTTTATAAACCATGTGATACATATGACCAGCTGATCAGCGGTAAAAGAGAATGATCCATGCTAGGCATTATACCCCTGGGATACATTCCTCATCAATATATAAATCGGGATAGACCCATGCTAGACTTTCCTTTCACCCTTGGGATACCATCCGTAATATTGGGATCGACCCATACTAGGTGTTCCTTACACCCCTGGGATACCACCCATAAGTATACATATCGGGATTGACCCATACTAGGCCTTGGCCCTTGGGATACCACCCATAGTTACATTAATTCACTTTACATTGATTCTTTAATCTTTAAGATTGTTCTTTTGGTGGTCATCACTCTTTTGAGCTTTTGGAACTATAGACATGTGAATAAAATACTCGAGGCAGCAATGATAAAGGAAGCAAAATGGAACTTCAATGTGATACTTAGAAACTTATACGACTTAATGAACTTCATTGGGCACAAAGAATATACACAAACGAGCCATGTGGGCGTGTGACAAGTAAGGATATTAGGACATGTAGCAATGATCCATTAAGGTATAGAACAAGTGAGTAAGTAGTTCTACTTAGCACAAGGTTCATTTAAAACACATTTAGACATTTCAAATGCGGGAATACAATACAATGCACATTTAAAATATATCAGTAGGTAACAAAAATACGAGTTCAAGTTTATACACAAACCTTAGTCTTTTTAACACAAACAGTCCAACCATAGCTTGAAGAGTTCAAATTGCAACTCAAACAATTATTTTAAGTTTCTCAGTGTATTCATGAGTATATATAACCTCGACACACAATTAAATACCTCCTGAATCTCCAATAATTCTAGAATATTGGTATGAATCAAGATTAGTATCAAAAGTAAGTTTAGTTTGTGCAAATTACACTAAACCCTTAAGGCAGTAAACTTGGATAGCCCCACTGTCTAGTGTTGTAACTTAATTTTTAATAGGTAAACCGTAGAACCAAGCTTTATAGCCTTTATGAAAGTTGTAGATATATATATTGGGGTTGCTAAAAGTCTAGAATCAATGAAATATACATTTTGTACAAAAATATATCATCAAAATACTAACAGTAGCACATAGGGGGTTTCTAAATCGGTAAACTGAACAGAACTTGTCCTCTATTGCATCGTGTATTTCAAGTATATAATAGCAAAACCAGCTTTTGTTATAAAAATAGATGTTCTAGATCTATGTGTTAGCTTTCCAAAACATATTTTTGTACTTAAAATAGAGCTCTACATAATGAGATATGCTATGTTTACTAACCCTGTACAATTTCAAAAATACTTTTTTACTAATGTAGACCTCCCTAACCAACAATCTACCTTGGCCACCACAAGCTCGGTAGATGTCAACCACAATCACATGATAATGAATTCAAAGCAAAACTATCAGTACCAAACAAACGGTAGCCTCATCAATCTTACCTACCCCTATTTCAGCTCATACAACCATCACCACTATCACACGACAACTTACTACCAATATCTCGGAGCCAATTTTATATGTGCCTGATATTTATATCACCGTAACACTAGTAACTTACATAGCCTTCATAGGCCCCACATACAACTAACAACAATAAACCAAAGACATATTACGCAACCATATGAAATGCAATGCAATGTAGTGTCGGCGTACACCCTGACCCCTAGCCTCAAAAGTCATGGCATGCATGTAGGCAACCAATAAGTAAAATCATACCACAACACTACTTTTGGGCTAATCAGCAGTCTATAACAGAAATAAGTAAATTGCTATGCAGATCGATAAGACAATCATAATATCCAAAAGCACAGAAATTGCTATACGGGCTGGCAAGACAGCCATGAAATCTAAATATATGAAAGTAAAGCAATATGTATACGAAATAGCAATCCACAAGTAACCCATATGTCATCGTACCTCCACTCGTGCACTTGTACCACTACAATACCCGACCTTTTCAAAGTCCTCTCGGTTTTCTTATTATTTTCTAAAACTAAAAACAACTTAGGCCTACATTTATGTGGTCATCACCTCCATAGTAACACTAAGAAACATTGTCAAGGAAATTACTCTCTTGAACCGGTGGTGCATAAATTATCTAGAACAACTATGGATAACTTAATATGCGTGCTTCACATCACTTTATAGCCCTATGGGAATCATATAATTAATCACATAATAAGGTCTTGTGTTTGACAACCAATGTAGGTCATTAATCTGTATCAACAACTAGTAAACATAGATATTCAAGTCGTGCCCATTGTTCTGAACATTATTTAAGCCTAGAGCAACATTCTCATGTCATACTAAGCATATGGCAGAAATAGCTTACCAATAAAATAAATAATTAGGGTGCATATAGTGAATTTGTCAGTCTCATGTAGAAATTAGTTGGTAAGATTCAATACATGGTTTGTCACTGCCTGGTAATACTATCATACTATCTCATGTTTACATAAATCAACCCATTTGAGATATTGATGTTTAGAGTCTAGAATTTCCAGTCATCAAATTGTTTATTTAAGACCCTATAAACAATCCCCTCACAAGTCTTTTAACAAAATACAACATCAACAGCTGGACTCTCGATCCTCAATCAAAAGAGAGAACATAGAGAGACGATACACAAGTTGTGCAAGTCATAGAACTTTAATATAGCTTTTGAATTAACTTCTTACTAAAAGGTGCCTAAAGGAAAGATTCACAAAACACTTGTGTTGCAAGTAAAAAAGGAGTCATGCACAATATATAAGTAATATCTAATTGAGCTTTAAGTGACCAGGCATATATATTTTAGAACTAATGAATATGATAATGGAATTGCAAAATACATACTGATACTCCTAATCTGTGCCCCCCCCCCACACACACACACACATCTATCCGTTAGCATTTGGTACTTACGAGTAGTTTCACAATAGCACGATAAACTTGAAAATTTTAGGAACTCAAAGAATTATGCCAAAAAAGAAAGAAATCGCCTTTACATACCTCGAATTCGAGTTCGAATAACTTGATGCTCACCTCACTAGGCCACCACGACTCCTCTTTTGCACCAGTTGTGAACAGAAATAATGGTAAAATGATCCTAACCCCCGCAGCAACTTAAAACCCATTACTCATTTAATTTACCATACAAAACCAAAGCTTGCCGCTTCGAATAACCATTCCATACTACCTAACTAGGATCATCCTAGTAATATTTTATTTAACGTAAGATATATGTCTATAGACAAATTTGGTATAGTGGTATAACATTCATCTACGTTAACTAAGAATGGTTGAAAAGGACCATGTAGACCATGTTTATATGAGCATTACTTTTCAGCTACTAGTAAAAAAGAATGAGCAAATAAATTTTTTTAAAGTCAACTATGGACATCCATTTAATTTAGTAATAATAAATGCTAGCATGCAAAGTGAACATGAATTAAGGTCACCACTCACTACAAAGTTTGATGGACAATCCCTCCACTTTCATGTGGAGTGGAGGTGTTGACACATTAATTATTCATATCCCATTACCTACATACTCAGATATAGTATAGGTTCGGGGTAAATTAACTACAACCTTTTGAATATATTAAAATTAATATAAAATTATTTCGAATAAAGTCGATCTCTCATAATAATAATTTATCAACATAATTAAAGTTATTATCTCTGTTAAAATATCAATAAATTCTAAAAACAATTTTAAAATTAATACATATACAATTATATCTGTAACTAATGAATTATTTTCATAATTAATTAAAATATTCTAGGAAGGTAATAAGAATATAACTTTTTATCAAATTCTAAAGCAAATCAAATATTTTTGAACACGCTCGGCATTAATAAAATTCTCAAATCTAATCTCGTAAGCCTAAGATATGTGACAAAGGACACCGTAAACATCTGGGGTGTTACAGTTTTGATGTCTTTCTCTACCATATTTTATGATTCAAGATGTTGTAATTGTCACCATTTAGTTTCTCACCTTTGTTCAAGTCTGCAATGATACTTTTTGATGTCATGTCTGTGATTAAGAGACAATTACGCAAGTACATTTATCAATTATGCATGTGACTTACAAATTTAAGCAAATCAATTCTCATAACTGCCTCGTATTTAGTGTAAAATCAAAAGGACATGTGAGTTTCCAATCATCATCTACGAACTAAATATTTAACTAAAATTAAAATTAATTTCTTAATAATTAATATAATATATTGAAGACTATAATCCCACAGATTTTTAAGTCTTATCATTTTACAATATTCTATTATACAAACAGAAAAAATATACACATATATATAAAAGATAATCCACATGTGTTCATACAAGAATTTGTACTATTACAAGTTACAAACTACTAAACTATGTTTCTTCAGGATCATGCTGGCCACCTAGCTTCTAGAGCCACTATGAATCTCCATAATGGTTCATTAGGATCAAAGTCGTGATATATATCAGCTAATTGATCCTTCCAAGAGTCTGGTATAAGGATCTTAACAGTATGTCCAATCCTTCCTAATCCGAAACATAAATACTATAGTTATATATTTTATTTATTTTTGTTCAAAATAGGTTGAGAAAATTTGGTAAAGTTTCAAATATGTCCATTTTGATATTCTTAAACTCCTAAAATAATCTTCTTCCTTCCCTTTTATAAGCTTTTTTCTCTCTATTTAGATTTCGCAGCGTCCGTGAGTCATTTCTTATGACTTCAGGCTCAAAATCTGAATCATTACTGACTTTAGTCCTCTTGCGACGCACTCTTCTACAATTTTATTTTGTTCTTCTTTTGGTATCACTT
Organism: Capsicum rhomboideum; assembly: GCA_031232105.1. Taxonomy (NCBI): domain Eukaryota; kingdom Viridiplantae; phylum Streptophyta; class Magnoliopsida; order Solanales; family Solanaceae; genus Capsicum; species Capsicum rhomboideum. The sequence continues at coordinate 44,453,390 of CP124717.1, read as the reverse complement.
CCACTTTGAGCAATTTGAGCATGTCCACGTTTAACCATATCTGAAATGGAAACAAGGAATCAGAAAATGACTAACCATTTAATGCAACAACGTATGTCATAATTTATTGTAAAAGACAAATCTGTTAAAGAAAATTTAGGACTAAGGAGACAAGAATAATATCAAGACAAATTTATATACATATTTAAAGCATAATCATTTAAGAGGATTCACAATTCCACATAACAAAATAAATAAATAATTATTTTCATGTTAATGGAAAAAATAGTCACTGTCAGGTTCCAAAAAAAAAAAAATATGTTACTTTTACCATATCTTATTTAGTTGTTACACTGATATCAGAGCAGACTTGAACAAAGTGAGAAACTAAATAGTGACAATTACAACATCTAGAGTAGTAAAATATGGTATATACTGGAAAAGTAAAATATTCTTGATGGTATTAACCATATTTTAAGTCAACCAGATGTCGTAATATTCACTATTTAGTTTCTCACCTTCGTTCAAGTCTGCTCTGATATCAATGTAACAACTAAACAAGATATGGTACAAGTAACGTGTTCCCTTTTTTTTTTTTTGGAACTCGAAAGTGACTCTTTACCCATTAACATGAAAATATTTATTTGTTTTGTTATGTGGAATTGTGAATCCTCTTAAATGATTATGGTTTAAATATGTGTATAAATTAGTCTTGATATTATTCTTGACTCCTTAGTCCTAAAGTTTCTTTAACAAATTTTTCTTCTACAAGAAATTGTGACATACGTTGTTGCATTAAATGGTTATAGCCATTTTTTGATTCCTTGTTCCCATTTTAGGGATGTTTGAACGTGGACATGCTCAAATTACTTCAAGTGGGAGTGGTACTAAAAGACAAGCAAAAGAAAATTGTAGAAGAGTGTATTGTAAGAGGATTAAATTCAGTAATGATCCATACTCTGAGCCTGAAGTCATAAGGAATAACTCACAGTGGCTGCAAAATTCGAATAGAGAGAAAATAACTTATACAAGGGAAGTAAGAAGATTATTTGAGGAGTTTAAGAATATCAAAATCAATTTATACACACATATTTAAACCATAATCATCAAAGTAGGAATTGAAGCAATTCTTTTCAGTTCGTGAATTTTACTCCACTACAGTAAAAAGATACCCAAATTTTGTACTATATCTTGTTTAGCTATTTGGATCGAGTCGGTTTACATGAACGATTCATAACCCGCAAAATCTAAGAGATTTAATTATTAAATTATAAGCATATGAAACTCAAAAATTCAAAATACTTTTAGCTTATTTTTAGTGCTTTCACTCAATAGAAAAAGGAACAAACATAGGAAAAGAAGAATGAGCTGAAAAAGCAAATGTAACGTGCTTAAGTAAACAAAAAGTGGTGCATGCAATCTCCGACACGTAAGGGTTCCGTTATGTTATTCCCCCATAAACCTCGTCGTTTTCCGTCACGTTATTCCATCCTTCTTCCCCATTATTTTCTTTTTTCTATTTTTATGTCGGGACCCACTTATCTCAACCCTTGCACTCCTCCGAAATAATCTTCACCGTCGATTAAGAATCCAACGGTTCAGATCAAGTTACTTCCCTATGAAATGTTCTTTGCTTCCCTAGTATAGGCTATGCTTTTCTCAAAACAAGAATATCGTGAAAGTGATTTTCTATATCTAATAAAACAGAAATCAACGACCCAGTTTCAATTCATTTTAGAAGATCCAACGGCTCAGGTTTTTCCGAGAAAACAGTAGGTGATCTCGACCTTGGTGGGACCCAAAGTTTTCCCTTGTTGATCCTATTTATACATGCAGGAATCGCTAGAGTTTTTTCTTCTCATTCACCCTTTTCCTCTCTTTGCTTCATCAGTTAATCGGTTAGCAATTCTTTTACCCTTTTTCAATTTTTTGCATTCCATATATTCATGTTATTATACGTTTTTGTTTTTTATTTTTGGAGCCAGAGTTTTGGGTTAGCTTAATAGACATTTGTCATTTTTCGGAGTTCCCTAGATTTCTTTGCTGTGTTTTTGGTCAGGAATGGAAGAGTTATTTCTGTCTCTTGATCCCCATATTGTTTTTCTGCTTCAATTTTGATGTTTAGAACATACATTTTCATGTTTGCGGTGTAATGACATTTAACTATGTTTATGCTTTGCATGGTGCCGGGTATTACTTGTTAGACCAAAGTTAAAAAGGCAGAAATCGCTGTGATCTTTGTCATTCTCAGACATTTTCTGAATTTTTGCTGAATTGGGTCCGGAACTTCGAATTGAACGTATTGAGAATATTAGAGAAATTATATAGCTGACCCTGTCAGCCTTTTGAATTGAAGCCTAGTTTATTAGCCCATATGTTTTAATTTGTTTGTCCTATTTTGACTTGGCTTAGAAAGTAAAGAAGATTTTTTAATCTTGTGGTGTTAAATTAAAGATATGTAGAATGTATCAGAATGTTCTTTAATCATGTGGTCTTAAATATGTCTGTATGTGTAAAGTTGGAACTAAAGAGATACTAATAAGGCAAAGAGATTCTTTTTTAAAAGAACTAAAAATGAAATTAGGACAAACAAATTGAAATGGAGGAGCACTTGATTGACGTTGTTGGTTAGATTTGTTAATATACTTATTGCAACTTGATGTTCGATTTATCTAGTTTCCACAGCTGCTGTTAGTACTAATTTTGGCCTGAACCATGAGTTTGCAAGTGATTAGTCTTCTGATCTGAAGTGTCATGTTTTAGGAGGTTTTGATGGTTTATTAAGAAGAATAAGTTTGTTTGTTTTTTTTGGTTGAATGTTATGATAGTGTTCTTTCTTGAATGATTGGCTAAAATGAGTAATCATTTGAAATCTAATAGGTCAATATGGGAGCAAAAATATTTCTTGTTGCCCTGTTTTTCTCAGCACTGTTATTTCCATTAGCCTCCTCATCAAATGATGGCTTGGTTAGAATTGGGTTGAAAAAAATGAAATTTGATCAAAACAACCGACTTGCTGCACGCCTCGAGTCCAAGGAAGGAGACGCTTTGAGGGCGTCTTTTAGGAAGTATAACTTCCGTGGTAAACTTGGGGACTCTCAGGATACAGACATTGTAGCACTGAAGAACTATATGGATGCTCAATACTTTGGGGAGATTGGTATAGGCACTCCACCTCAAAAGTTCACTGTAATCTTTGACACTGGTAGCTCTAATCTGTGGGTGCCTTCATCCAAGTGCTATTTCTCTGTAAGCTTCTATACATGGTTATGATACAAAGCATAGTAGTGAATGCTAACATTCACCATGCATCCATCTTGAATTTGATGATGGTATATCTTGTTGCAGGTTCCCTGTTTCTTTCATTCCAAGTACAAATCAAGCCAATCAAGTACTTATAAGAAGAATGGTATGTCATTTTTCCTTTTCTTATATTGATGCCAATAGTTTCTAACTGTCATTTGCTAGTTTATTGCTGCGTGAAAAATATGCTGCCTTTTGATGCCTGTTATTGTTCAACTGTCTCTAACTTTAGAATATGTGCCTTCGTGTTGGTGGGGTATCAAGGGTTTTCTCTCAGATTGCTCGAGGTTTATCTCCCTATACCCACTTTTCTTATTGTCCTTATCCGTTTCTCACAGTGCATCAAGGAATTTTCTTGGAAAAGTTAAATCATGAGTGCATGTGGCCAACTGTTGGGAAATAAAAGGAGGCCGTTTATTTTATATTTCTCAGTACATACCATCGTTAGGTTTTGCAAAGAACATATAAATACTCTCTTTACTGTGAGTTTTGGTGTCTAGTTGTGATTCTAACCTCGGGTTCCTTCTATATGGCTGGGGGATCTTACTTCTTCCCTATTAACTAGCTTTTGTATCAATGTCTTGAGAGTTTCTTCACACAAGAAATTTTCCATAAAAAACTAGTTATTGCTGCATTTTTTTCTGTCACAATTCCATTAGCAGTTCATCTGTTGCTCAGAGTAAATCGATTTTGGGACAGCCTATAGCTGTAGACTAGGTTTACCAGATGTGTGAATTCGCTCCTACCTTAGTGAACAATATAATCGATCTTGTCAAATATTTCCACAATACCATATTTCGTGTTGTAATTTCATGTGATTTAGTCTGGGATAATTCTTCAATTTGGCATACAGGGGAGCCTGCTGCAATTCAGTATGGCAGTGGAGCCATTTCTGGATTCTTCAGTGAGGATAGTGTCAAAGTTGGTGACCTTGTGGTAAAAGATCAGGTGACTACAACCACCCCTCTTTTGCTTTAAATTGTCTTGGATGCCGAAATCTTATATCTCAAGCTATTAATGTATTAGGAATTTATTGAGGCAACCAGAGAACCCAGTGTCACATTTTTGGTAGCCAAGTTTGATGGTATATTGGGTCTTGGATTCCAGGAGATTTCTGTTGGAAATGCTGTCCCAGTTTGGTAAGTGGGTGATTCTTTGCTTCCTGTCTTTCCTTCCCATAGACCAAATTCATGCTCTAAACTGTTTCCTTTTTTTTCCAGATGACGCTTAACACATTAAACTAAATTTTCATGAATGTAGGATATAGGCTGGATGTCTCTGTTTGGTTAATTCAATTTGACAATTAAACCGAGCAGCATCTTTTGTTTTTTTCAGGTACAACATGGTCAAACAAGGCCTTATCAAGGATCCTGTCTTCTCATTTTGGCTCAACCGAAACACAGAGGAAGAGCAAGGGGGAGAAATCGTGTTTGGTGGAGTTGATCCTAATCACTTTAAGGGAGAAATCACTTATGTCCCAGTCACCCAGAAAGGTTATTGGCAGGTGGGTTATTCTATTAATTGGATACTGTCTGTATGTTCATGTTTTGTACAACTGCTATCTTAATCTTAGTAATATGATTGGCAGTTTGACATGGGCGATGTTCTGATCGGTGGTAAAGCTACCGGTATGTTTTGAACTGTACCTTTTGAATTGGATTTCCAAATTAGGGGATATCGGTGAAAATCAGTCTCTACCTGGATATAGAATCTGCATTTCATTTGAGTTGTCTAACAGGAACATATTATGTAGGTTACTGTGAAAGTGGGTGCTCTGCTATAGCAGATTCTGGGACTTCTCTCTTGGCTGGTCCAACGGTAATATATATAGCCATAATTTGGAATATTAAACATATCAATTTTTTTGTTAGTATTATTTTGTTATTATTTTCCACCATCACTATCAGCAATTCCATTGTCTATTTCCTTGTTCCTCTGAACCTTCCGTAGCTTGCTCCGCTACAGCAGTGACGTATTCCTAAGACTCATGAGTTAATAACAAGAAGTTCATATCTGTGTCGTGTGTTAATTTTTCATTAAAAAAGAGGTAGTAGTGAAATAAATTTTCATTTCAGAGAATGTCTTTGGATGTACCATCCTTTAGCTTCATTAGCTGGCAGAGTTCTGCAAATATGCTTATTTCATTAGCTTGTTCTGTTTAATGGCCACAGTAGGTACTGTTGTGTTTTGCTTCTTGCTTATGGTCTTGCTTTTATCACGTTTCAATGAGTGATGCTTCTTCTTCTTCTTTCATCCCGTTGTTCTCTCAATTTATTTATTTCCGACTCTTCTATTTGAGAAGAAAATTATCCAACTTAAAAACTGTAGCCAGTTTTATCTTGTTGACTTTGTAAATGTCATCAACATAATATAAGGAGAAAAATCTGCAACCTTTTGTCTCAGCAACTGTACACGTGAAACGCTTTCAAGTTGAGCAGTCTCAAAAATGTCCCTTTTCTTTCAGACCATAATCACTACGATTAATCAAGCCATTGGAGCCTCTGGAGTTGCTAGCCAACAATGCAAAGCTGTAATTCAGCAGTATGGGCAAACAATCATGGATTTGCTGTTAGCAGAGGTGAGCATTCAACTGTTTAACTGCATTTTCATGTGTTTGATATGCGGTTTCCTGTGCAGTTACTGCAGAATCGCAGTTGGTACCTATTTGTCTTTTCCAATTAGCTCACTAGTCAGATTTTAAATAGGCACATCCAAAGAAGATTTGCTCGCAGGTTGGAGTATGCACTTTTGATGGAACTCGCGGAGTTAGGTTAGTCTTCAGGCTCTATCTGCCCTACCGGGACCGTATAGTGCATTAGTTAATCCATCATGTTGAATAAATGCTAGGGCTTTCTGTGGCCTTTTTCTGCAGTATGGGAATTGAGAGTGTAGTGGATGAGAAGGCTGGCAGATCAGCAGGACTGCATGATGGTATGTGTTCTGCTTGTGAAATGGCGGTCATATGGATGGAGAATCAACTGAGACAAAACCAGACTCAAGATAGCATATTGAACTATGTGAACGAGGTAAAAAGATCTGTCGCTATAAATTTTTTCCTTTTGTTCGATATGGATTGCTGACTGACTATGACAGCTTTGCGAGCGTCTCCCAAGCCCATTGGGAGAATCAGCTGTTGACTGTGGAAAGCTTTCTTCCATGCCTACAGTCTCCTTCACGATTGGTGGCAAAGTGTTTGACCTCTCCCCCAAGGAGGTATGTTTAAAATGGTTTTTGACAGTAATGCTCAGCTATGCCTCTCTAGTACAACATTGTCAAATACAGAAAAAACAAAAAAAAAAAAAAAAGTGGCTGATCTTAGAATCTGCTTGCCGCATTACAACTAGTTGCCATATTACAAAGGCTGGTTCTAGTGTTTAACGTTTCTAGTTTGTATTGAGTGTTTGCAGTATCATGTTGGGGAGAAATAGATGTTTGTTGTCATCAAGAAGTACTACTATATTTGAGGTTGTGAGCAGTTGGATTTTTATGTCAATTTACATATCTTCTTACACTATTTTCCAACTGAGATATCTAAGAAAATCCTCTTGTGCTCTGAAAAGGTAATCTGTAGTTTTTATGGAAATATAGTAACCTTGCTAAGGCAGGCAACTTGAGAAGGTCCAAGGAATCCAGATTTAGATTCTGTCTCCCTCCCCTCCCCGCTCCTCAAAAAAAAAAAAAAGTATGGTCTGATGCAGCGTACAACAAATTTTACAAAGAAGAGAAGTCATCAAGTGTACATCAAATCGCTTGATCATATTCGTATTTTTTCTAAATTTCTTTGTTGTATGGTACAATAAATATAGAGGTTGAGCTTTGAATTATTTAGGATAGACCATATCTTACAAGAAAAAGAGTTCAGGTAATGCACAAAATCACTTTGACCATATGCAATTTTTCTTTACCAAGCCACCTCTTCCGAGTCTTCCCCGTCCTTTCGATGAATATTTTCCAACATTAAATGTGTAAAGTTGCAAGTCAATGTGTGGTTCCTTTTCGGCTAGTTCCGGTTATGTTCTTTTTAACTTTCTGACTTGGATATGAATTTATGTACTGATTTTGGATTCTTTTCCTGCAAACAGTACATACTCAAGGTGGGCGAGGGTGATAAAGCACAATGTATTAGTGGTTTCACTGGCTTGGATATTCCTCCTCCCCGTGGACCTCTCTGGTAAATTTATCTTCATATGTTCTCTTTCGGAGTTGATAAATATCCAACGATCCTTTTAACGCTGTACTCTCTATGGTTACAGGATCTTGGGCGATATTTTCATGGGTCGATATCACACAGTCTTCGATTATGGCAAAACCAGAGTTGGATTTGCTGAAGCAGCTTGATGAAACTAATGCCCCTCCTATGAAGAGAGATGCATAGTAAATGGGATTTAATGTATGAACACTCCAAGGTGTTAGGAAAACTATATACTTGTAAATATTTGCCTCTTCTCTTCGACTACGAGATGTAGCACCACTGCTACTATATCCCTTTTGCTTTACTGCTGCTTGGAAAGAGAGCTTAAATTACTTCATCAATTGTTCCTTGTGTGCAAGAATAATAAAAGTTTATTTTCTTTCTCTAATTTAGCTACAGGAATCACTTAACGAGTGTATCACCTTTAGGGGATGTGTTTGGTACGAAGGATAATATTTTTCAGATTTTTCTGCGTTTGCTTGGTCAAAATTTTTGAAAAACAATTTTTTGGATCCGGCTCTTCTCCATTTTCCTCAAGTTATTCATTTCCATTGTCTCCATTTTCCTCAAGTTATTACTTGGATGAGAGACACATGACATGAGTTAAAATTAATGGTTAAGATTTCATTAATTAAAAGTAAGATTTTAACCATGATTTAACTAATTAATACATATTACTTATTTGTTTAAAAACTTTATTAATTTTCCTTTTGCCAAATTTACGAACTATCTTTACTCTTCTTCGTGCAAAGCAATAATTGCTGTAAAAAAAAAAAAAAAAAATTGGCAACACCACATGACGATAGAAAAAAATTCTTTTCGTGAATATGAATCTAGCAAAATATTATAACAACACAATTGAGCATCATTGATATCATATATAAATAATTAGTTAGCATAATTAAAAGGACCCTGCTTATTAAAAATATTGTAGTGTCTTCGTTCCTACTGATAGCTAATTTTAAAGAAAAAGTTCCTGCTTATAGCTAATTCTAAAGAAAAAGTGCCTGATTATTAAAATGAAATCAAAATATTATTCAAAGAGAAGTTGGAAGATAGACCGTGACAAAAAATGGAGAACACCGTGAGGGAAAAGAATAGAACAGGAAGAAAGAGAATTTTAAAAAATATATTTATGGATAAAATAGTTTTGCAGCTATAATTATGGGATTACAAAAAAAATTGAAAGTAAACATATAAAATATTTATTATTCAAATCATGGTTAGAATTTTAATTTAGCTAATTAAATCTTAATCATTAATTTCAACTCATGTCATGTGTCTCTCATCCAAGTAAGAACTTGGAGGAAATGGAGACAATGAAAATGAATAGCCAAATCCCAATTTTTTTAGGAAAATAAGTGTAAGTGTTTAACTACTTTTTGTAAGTCTTCTTGCTAATTGATAAATAGGTGACAACCTATAAGCACATCTTTTTCAGAATTTGATATATGTTCTGAGTCGGGGGTCTATCGGAAACAGCCTCTCTACTTCACCTGAGGTAGTGGTATGGACTGCGTACACTTTACCTCCCCAGACCCCACCTAGTGGGATTACACTGGGTATGTTGTTGTTGTTGTTGATATTTGAAAACAATCACAATTTACTAACAAAAGAAAAATTCAAATTATTTAGTCAAACACAAATTGTTATTTTCCAAAAAATATTTTTGATAAAAACTTGCATTTTAAAATAAGTTGATTTTGACAACTTATCCAAGAGGATCTCAACTGTTTACCCTACATCTACACAAAATAGCTAAATAATTGCTCAATCCCAGACAAGTAGAAATCGACTAATGAATCCTTACCATCCATATCACTATATTAAGTTTTATCTCATTCCATATTATTTAAATTATAGGAAATTAAATTTAAAAAAAAGTTTAGAATTTCTGTTTGTTTTCTACTAGCATATAAATTTTTGGATAGATTAAAGATTCCTACAAAACATTTGATCTAAAGTAAACGTCCAAAAATGACTAAACCTTAAAGTTTGTTTGGCCAAGCTGAAAATTTTGTTTATTGAAAAAAATTGTGTTTGGTTAAAAATATTTTGGAAAGAAGTATTGTAGTGTTGTTTTGAGCCGGGAGTCTATCGGAAACAGCCTCTCTACTTTATCTGAGGTAGTGGTATGGACTGCGTACACTTTACCCCCAGACCCCACCTGGTGGGAATACACTGGGTATGATGATGATGATGATGAAGAAGTATTGTAGTGTTATAACAATTTATGTTTGGATGCACATTTGCTAGTACTTAGAAAATAATTTGTGTCTGAGCAATTTGTCTCCAGCTCTCCGCGACATCTAGGCGTGTGCGAAACCAAATTAACCGATAAATCGAATCAAAAAAAATGTTATTGATTTATCGGAATCGGGTTATTGGATTAACGAATTTTAAATGATTTTGAAAAAAAAATAATTGGGCTATTGGTTCGGTTTTTGGTTTTAAGATTTTTGTTAACGTTAAATCGATAACTCAATAAGATTATATTAAAATTATATTTTTATCCCTAGTTATATAATATTGACTTTATATTTTAAATATATACCCTATTATTTTTTGCATTTTATAGTTGTTGTCTTAGTATTGTTATTTTCTTTCTAAAGTCGTTGGCTTAGTGGGGTTCTACCCATCAGTATAAACTATAAAGTATAAACCTACATTGATTTTCTTTGTTGAGAAATTGCTATTGATTGTTATTGCATTCAAGTTCGCTACTTTACCCAAAAAACAAAACAAGTTTGTTTAAGTAATAATGTATTTGAATTTGTTTCTAGTTGTAATTTGTGTAGGTAGTTAAGTTATTATATATATGAACATATGAAAATAAGAAAAGAAGGTAAAAAAAAAATTAGGGGAGCATTTTTTTATTGGTTAAATCGAAAACCGGACCATTAAAGACCAAAAATCGATAAATCGAAATCCGATAACAAATATCTTATTGATTTGATTATTGATTTAGCGTATTTACAAATCGAAAATCGTAGCGACATCGACCTTGTCAAGATCTTCTATCACGGAGTTATTGGAATTAGAGTATAGTTTATAATCATCATCACCCTTATTGTTAGAATTAACAAGAAGGCTGCTAGCAAAAAACAATTGCTTGGCCAAAGCTTTGTTCGATAATTGAACTATGTTCTAGCTTTGTATCATGACTTAGCAAAAGACCAAGTAAATCAACGTCAGGCGTTAGGGTTTCAAGTCTAGAGGTCACAGATACAACAACAGCATTATATTCGAACCTAACCCTCTAAGAATATGAAGAATAAGGTCATCATCACTGATACGTTGCCCAACAGATGTTGGATTATCATCAATTGATTTCAAATTGTGTAAGTAATTTATAATAGTTCACATATGTTCTTCTTAAATGTCTGAAATTGAAGCCGTAATTATACCAATCTCACCTTGAATTGAGATACGAACATGGTCTTTAATTTCTACCTTGAATGTAGCACAACCATCAATCTATCCTTAAAACACTTTCTCTGAGAGAAGAGAGTAATCGATTCAATAGAAGTTGACTTGTCTCCTACAAGTAATATTGGTTGGATTAAAATATCTCTGCAAAGAAATTGTCTTCTAGTGACTTACTGACGACAAGTTTGGTGGACAATTATAAGCTTCATCAACATATCCTTCTAGATTATAACCTCGTAAGGTTGGAAGGGTTTGGAACTCCACAGGACAGGATTGTTTCTGTCCAACTTCAGCAAATTTAAGTGTATAACGTTATTTGAAAAAAAGAGCTTTGAAATTTCCTGTTGTTGTTGTGTTTTGAAATGAAAGAATGGAAGAGATTGGATTTGTCATTACTGAACGAAGCAATTTGTGGTGGGTTTGAAATCGAAAGTACGTCATGCGAAAGCTAATAGATTGCAAGCCATAAAGATGATAATTCAGACGACAAAGAAAAATATACTAAAAAATATATTATTAATATGGTTTGATCAAACGATCTACGTATTGAAAAAGTAATATTAAAAAAGCATAAAACTTATTGGGAAAAATCTTCCCTAACCAAGACTCTTTAAAAAAGCTATTGTGTTTTGGTATGAGAAGAAGTTTTCTAAACAAGACTCTTTAAAGAACTACATTGTGGATGTTGTTTTGGTATGAGAAGAGGGGTCTTTTATTTATAGAGGTTCAAAACCTTTCCTCCAATATGAGAAGAGGAATTTTCTATTTATAGAAGTTCAAAACCTTTCCTCCAAGAAAGAATAAACATAATATGGAAGAGATCTTTTCCAACAAGAAAACTTTTTTCACCAAGAAAGGTAATCCTAATTATGGTAGAAAATCATGTAAAGTAGGAAATTCAGAGCAAATCCTAACAAATCTCCCCTTGACCTGAATTTTCTGGCAAAATTAATCTTAATCTTCCGTCTTCACACAATCTTCATATATCACTGCTATTTACCATGATTAAAAGTAATATGGGTTAAAAATTAAAGTCTTGTACGTTAAACTAAGCACGAGTTAATAATATTGGAGTCCTTCAAAAGTGAGCAGGGTTGAAAAATAAAGCTTTGTGCATTAAAGTGAGCATAGGTTAAAAGTAGAGCTCATGCGATAAGAGTATATATGCATGAGTTGAAACGAACCCAAGCATTAAAAGTTAGCAAGGTTGAAAGTGAAACTTATGCGTTAAAGCAAGTACGGGTTGAAAATATATTTTGGTTTTAAAGATGGATTAGCAGCAGAATTGTTGAAAATTTGTTGAAACTTCTTCTCCACATGTAGTATCTTGATTTTTTATCTTTTTTTGACAAAAAGAAAACTTTTTATTATCATCAACTTAATTGCAGCTTGATTTGAAACTGTCTTCAACTCGTTTTACTAAACCATTGGACCTTTGAACCGTAGGACCATAGGATCGTCGGCTCTGATACCACTTGTTGGGTTCGAAATCGAGTGGGCGTCATGCGGAAGCTAATAGATTGCAAACCATAGAGGCGATAATTCAGACGACAAAGAAAAACATACTAAAAGGCATATTATTAATATGGTTTGATCAAACGACCTACGTATTGAAAAACTATTATTGAAAAAGTATAAAACCTATTGAGAGAAATCTTTCCCTAAACAAGACTCTTTAAAGAACTACATTGTGGATGCTATTATGTTTTAGTATGAGAAGAGAGGTCTTCTATTTATATAATTATGATAGAAAATCACGTAAAATATAAAATTCAGGACAAATCCTAACAATTTGTTGCTCTACTTTGATACCATGAAAGGCTTTGAGAGGAAATGTTATTTATTGATTGATTCACGTATTGTATAATGGTGTTTAAATACAACTAGAGTACAAGAGATTTAAATGAAGAAGGATTTGATAAAAGTTAATGGCTGAGTAGTTGAAGCTAAATCGAATGTCCAATACTGACTTAACACCTCTCTTAAGAGCAATAAATAAAATGACAATTTTACTACATCACTCTTTAAATATAATAAATTCAATACTTTGAAAAAATTATTATGAAATGACTATAGTTAATAATAAGGATAAATTAGAAACTAAATGATAAAAATAAACTACCTTTTAATTTTTCAAACTGAAAAAGTAAAAACAAGACATCTATATTTACTACAATAAACAAGTAAAAGTGGATAGAGAGAATACTTCTTTTATGCTAAGAATATAGTTGAAAGTAACTGACAACTTTAGCCTTGGATTCCTAAAGCGACAATTATTTTGGGACAAACTTTTGAGTTAAAATAAGATGGAGGGAGTATTGCCTTTTAAAGGGCTTAACAATGCTACAGAAATGTCTTAATGGAAAGCTGTCTTACTGGACTAAGTTGGCAATGACAGCAGAGATAGATCACATTTCATGATGATAGAGTACCCCGTTGCATAATAGAATTCTTTAGGACATGAAGACTATGATAGAGTAAAATGACAAACACTCTCGGAGCTCTGTATTATCCCTCGTTTGAGCAGGGACGATACCAAGGTATTAACAAAATCATCACAGAAATTGCAGGTCTTCACAAGGCTGCGACATGGTTCTTTATGAAACCTTCTTGCTATCAGAACGTGACAATGTACGATCCAGTGATTGCAATTGAGAACGAAGATTTTGGTTTTCCTCAAGTAACCGGTCATATTCAAGAAGAAATCCTTCCGACTGCTTTTTTAGAGCACTTGCATTGGCTTCAGCACTGCTTGCTTCTTTGGCCTTTTCCACCAGTTCCGACTCCAGCTGTCTAATTTTTCCACGCAATGCACTTGCCTCTCCCTCCAAAGTTTGGATCTCCTCTGAAGCCCCACACTTTCCATCTTCAAAGGCTCTGTTTTGCTTTTTCACAGCTTCCATGGTCTTCCTCCTTATACTAAGTTCTCTTATATAATGGTGAAGTCTATCAATCATAAAGGCGAGGAAGAGGGAGAATCCTGCACAAAGAGTAACTGTGAAATCCAGAAGCGGAAGAACACCAAAAGAAACTGGGAACAGAAGACGGATAAAGTGCAACAGAAATATCCCTCAAGTCAGATGTCTTTCTATGAGACGCCAAAAAAGTCTTAAGAAGGTTATAATTTAAAACACGCCATACAACTGCCAGCACTAATCCATAAATACTAAGCAAATTCTCTGGCAAATAACTTCAAGTCTCTTATAAGACCAGGCTGTAGAGAAACCTCAAAAGGAAAGATATCAAGTTCATTGCAAGTGAGAAAGAACTCGTGAACCACATTTTACAAGTACTTAGTAATACACGTTTAAAAATATTTAGCATTACTATGGAAAAAGATAATCTGTATCACTTGATAGCTCCTTTCAAATCTCATAGCAGTAAAAGTGGAAACATAGCTATCATTAGTAACATTTATGCATCACTGTGATAAGATGATCTGAAAAGAATCAACGGCTCACACTCACACAGAACTATGTTCATGAAGGAACACTATTCCAATTTTTCTATCTTTGATCCATGAGCATTTTCCCTTATGTTTTTTTTTGGGGGATAACCAATAAATCCACGAGGGACAGTGGCACACAGTTTAAAATTCATTGGATAATGGGCTAGTCCCTCTACCTTTCCCCACTTAATACCAAATTTTAGTCTGCGGCAGGGTTCAAACCCATGACATGTGCCTAACCCGCACATTATGTGTAGCGCTCTTACCACTAGATCAAATCCCTAATGGCCCATTTCCTTGAAATTCTTCCTAGTCTTGAACTTTTATTCCTTTTGATTGAGAACTTTCAAAACCAAACCAAGGGAAGAATCGAGCATTACTCTTACCAATTAAACACCCATATAACCACTCAACAGTAACATAACTCTGTGTATGGGCATCATTCTAATAGGGGGCTAGCAGCAGACACAAATTTATGTAGGAGGGTGGGGGAGCAACGCCACCAGAATGCCTCGGTTGGGACTTTGTATATATACGTATATATGTATAAGAAATAGAATAAATAATAATCATGCCACCCGGAGTACTGATAGACCGAAATGTGCCAGTGGTGAAGGGTCAAGTTTTACTCTCAAGGACTCGAGTTCAATTCCTATCCGGTGCATTTTTCAAAACATTTTTAGTAAGCTGCGGTTTGGACTCGCATCAACATGATATCTACATCACATCGAAACTCTAGCTTAGAAATAAACAGCCCAGAAAGACCAACACCAGGCCATGACATGTTTGAATGTGTACCTTTTCCTTCCTTCTCATAAGAGTGGAATAACCGGTTAATTAGAACAGCAGAAGGCAGAGAAGTGACGAGAACATAAAAGTAGATGAATTTGTGGTGGGACTCAAATCAACCATTCTCATATCGAGTAGTCGCTAACTGCTGACTTAAGAACACATTAAATACACTGTCTTGTATGAAAACTAAATTGCCTTTCCGAAACACCCTCGGCATGTCTTTGTATAGAACTAATAAAATAAATTATTATATACAAATGTATAAAACATAATTAAATACAAACAGCAACCGATAAGGCTATGACATTTATAGATTAAACCCTCCCCAAAATAAAAAAGAAAAAAAAGAATCAAAGTGAAGGAGAGTGGTTGAGATGCAGACAGTGAACACAGATCAAATAGAGTTTTATCAAGTGAGTATAATCAATAGATCATTATTTCAATACATCCTTCTACGGCTAACATATCAACTTTGGGCCGGAAGTAATTTGTAGAGGAAGGCAGAAAGTAAAGCCAGAGCATATCCACCTGGCAGTTCATACTCAACTACAGTACACATTGTACTCCTTCCATTATGGTGGTGTTTGCGTAGGCAGGGAGTTCAAGAATTTTAAAGAATACTTTTAACATATAAGCCAAATATATGAAAAGTACCAAAGTTATATTTCAAATGAGTGATGGTGAGAGTTTTAGATGCCTTTTTGATTTGTCTCCCCGTATAAAGGAATGAAATTTTATATCAAGTGAGTCCCAAAATTCCTGTCATCAATGGTAAAATGGGAATGATAAACTTAAATAGTTTCTAAAAAGAGAAAAGTGTCAATTCTTTGGGACAAACTAACAAAGGGAAGTGTTGAACACAAAATGGGATAAAGGAAGTAAATTTTTATCTAGTATTCACAATGTGCACTGACTGGTCCATAGCCAGATGCCACAGGTGGATAAAACCATGCATAAGTTTGCAAAGTTGACTGAATAAGGCAAGATCTCCACCACTGCATTATAACCCACTATGGTTTTACCAAAATAAATGAGGTATTGAGGTTTCATCCTTTTTTAAAAGCACTAAAGCTATGCATTCTTAATAGTTTTTCTAACACCGTTATACAGTTATACTTAAAGAAGTGAAGATCGAATAATGCTATTTAGCAGAGAATAATACGGACGACAACAGATCTTGTGCAAAAAGAAGTGTGGCACGAGCATTTAAAGTTTTTAGCATGCCCCATTCAATCATTGAAATACACATCGTCATGAACTACTCTTAAGTATGTCATTTATCAAAAATAATAAAACATTGTTTAGAGCGGACGAATAGAACCACTATCATATAATAAGGTTCTAAAAAAGAACTAGAGAATCGAACTTTAATTTGATACTTAAGCTAACAAACTGAAGAAGTCAACATTATTCAGATCAATTAGACCCTAGTTACTATAGACTATATACAAAATGAAATAAAAGGTATAAGCTTCTCTGTGAGTAAATAAACTATAAAAACTGCAATTCCAAGTAAACCACTTACGTTTTCTCATATTTCAGAAGCAGTACACATATATAAATCAAATCATTCAGTTAAAAAGCTGCTAGGATAAGGAAAAAGAATTCAAAAAAAAAGAGGACAGCCCGGTGCACTAAAGCTCTCGCTATGTGCGGGTGCAGAGAAGGACCGGATCACAAGGGTCTATTGTACGCAGCCTTACCCTGTATTTCTGCAAAAAAGAGGCTGTTTCCACAACTTTACCAGTTACGCTATAGTTTTGCAATTTATAAATGCAGCAATTCAGACAACAATGCAGCAAAATAGATATACCAGAAAGCATAAAAGAAAAAGAAAAGAATCTTACAAGAGGCAATTGAATTTCGAAGAACAGAACAAGAAGAAGGTTTATTGTACGGGTAGATGAACTTCTACATACATCTGCGTATGTATATCCAATATATATATTTGTATTATATAGGTTGAGTCTGAGATGACCGTGTAAGTGCACCCACTGTTTGTTATTAAAGCCATTGTTTCATTGCATAAAGTGATGAAGCGCTGTGAATTTAGGAGTTATATGCATAGAACAAACTTGATAGGACACGTGAGAATCTGTATGTACATTGAGAGGGAGCTGTACCTACTACCTCCCGATCCCGAAATCTGCCGCTACACACATATTATATAAATTTATTCATTTATTTACTTATTTATTTGTTTATCAATTCGTTAATTTATTTACATCCATAAGTTTCAAAAAAACTAGTCCTCCCTCTATCAAATCGTGGCACTTTTGAATTCCGAGAGTCAAATTTTTAATTTTGACCATTAATTCCGAAAAAAATTAATAAAATTTACATAGTAATTGAAAACTATTTAAAAAGTAAGAATAATTGAAAATTTAAACTATTAAAAGTACCCTTGAAATTCGAAAGGTGTGATATAAATTGGGATAAAGTGAGTAGTACAATTGCAAGTAGTGTAATCACATCGAATACACAACCAATACAAAAGGTAATTTAGAGAGGCAGAAGATGAAAGAGAATTTTGAGTTACCCATAAGAGAAGCTTCTAGCAGATGTTGAGCCAAAAGAATCTGATCCGTTGGAGTAATATCAGCACCTTCATCAACCCACCTCGTATGGATCGATGCAACACTGTAGATTGTAGACATCATTACAACGAACACAGTTCCAGATACTGTTTTCACTATGATTGGACCGCGTCCTCTTTTCACACGGTCTAATCCCATTATAACAAGCTTCCTTAATGGCGTCTTGAATACGAAGATCACGATTAGTGACATCTCTGCAAATATCAAACTGAATAGTAACTGAATCATAATTATAATTGATTTCTTAAAGGTTGAGATTTGAGAAAGTTGATTGGAGGTTTCAACGGATGGATTGGAAGATGTATAAATAGCAGGAGAGGGCTGAGAAGAAGAAGAAGAAGTAGAAAAGAATTTGGAGAGGTTTTTGTAGCCCGTTGTTGTATCTCCAATTACAGTTTTGCTAGGACTCTTAATTACATTGAGGTCCCTCAACCTTTATAGAATTGTACATTTGGCGTGAACATGACTCGTTTTTGCATGCCTCGTAAGATTTATTATAAACAAAAAGTATTTCTTTTACTAAATTATCTTTATATCTCTTTAATAAATACATGTACTTTATTGTTAGGTATTTGAACAATTCTAATAACAATCAATAATCACTTTTTTGAATTCTTTCAAATTTATAATTATTATGCTATGCAACCAATATTGACTACTTTCAAGAAAGCTTAATATTAAGGACAAAATTGACATGAATAAGTAAGTTGTTTGTTTGTTTGTGTTTGGAATAAAATTATATTAAATGGTAGAAACTTTCATTATAGATTAAAGTAAAGAGAGAGAGAGAGTAAAGAAAAATGTTGAATAGAATTTTGTTTTTGTTATAAAATATAATATTAGTTAATATGGATGTCCACTACTCTTCTCTATAATGTATAATTAATCATTCATTATCCTCACCATTATAGATGTAACTCTTAGGGGTCGTTTGGTAGAGTGCACAAGATAGTACTGAATAGGGTGTGTTAGTAATACTGAGATTAATAATGTTGGTATTAGTTATGGAGGAACTATTTTTGTTTGATTTGATGTATTAAAAACCACATACATTATTATATTTTGTTTGTTTATAAAAATACCCTCCAAATTCTATATCTTTCTGTATCTCATCAATAAACAATATAATCTGTCCATTGGATGCAGAGACTTCTTTTAAAACAACTTTCAACTTTTCCTCAAAATTCCCATGGTACTTTGCACCAGCAAGCAAAGCACAGAGAAATTATTGATTAAAATTTAATCTACATTTGAGTGCAGGTGTTACGCATATTTCTCTCCGTATCAAACTCGATTAGAAATTACTTCCAGAAATTATTAAGACGATATGTAACTTTGCCATATTGGTTCAGTTGAGTAAGCACATTTGTGTTGTCACTATATGTATGTATATGTATTACGAGAAGAGTTTACTTGACAGCGAATTAATCTTAAAAATCAAGAAACTCATAATTTTGTAACAGAGTCAGGTTAATTTTTTTTATTGGAGGTCATTTTCCAATATTTCTTGTTGCTCAGTTCGTGGGTTATAACTAGCTATAGAATTGAAGAACAAGAAAACTAGATACAAATGAATCACTGCAACAAGAGACCATCGGTTTGTTTCTTGGAAAAATTGAGAAGGATATAGAAAAATCAAAAGAATTTGAGGGTATTTTTGTCTTTACATATTTTATCCCATGGTATTAAAATCAAAGCATTACTAATAACCACCAAATGGAAGGTATTAGTTATACACCCTATAATACCAAATAGGATGTATAACTTATACATTGTCCCAAAATTGCCACCAAACAAAGTATTAAGTAATACCACACTTAATACATGTATTATTTATATAATACACTCTACCAAACGACCCCTTACACCCTTTAACCTCCCCCATAACCTTCATGGTTAATGTCATGTTTATGACAACCTTTTATATACCTCTATCTAATACTATAAATAGAGGCATAATGATTTGTATTATATACACTTGAATATTTGGAAGAATAAGAAAACTCTCTTCTCTTGTCTTTAATATCTTATCTACTTTCTTACTTATATGTTCTTTTTTAACTTAATTTTAAAACACTTTATCAGAACGAATAGTCTCTTAAATCAATTCTCGAAAATCCAGTGATAATAGAAGTCTTATAGTGCTAGTTTGATTATCCTATATACTGTATAGGTGAATGTTGGTATTGATATAGAAAAGTTAGCTAGGGATATATAAGAAAGATACAAATGGCAAAATTGCAACACTAGTAGCAGTAATTTCCCAAACGAGCTTTGGAGGTTCAAACTTCAGGACCTTGATTTCGTATCAAATGGAAGGGTTAAATTTGTTGCTTTTGTTTTCACATCAACTTCAGAAACTTGGTTGCTTTTGCTCTTTTTATCTCTTGCTATTCCTTTGTCGTTTGTTTATTAAATTATTATAATATATTTGTGCACAACGAAATGTTATTAAATTTAAATTCGTACGAAATTTGAATTATATTAAATTCAAAATATATTAGTCCAAATAAATATTGTGGATTAATATAATTAGATTAATTATTTAAGTCCAATAACTATGAATCTAAGTAAAGTCTAAAATTTATTGGGCTAGTCCATTAATTTGGGCTACAAATGATGAACCCATTTTTTCTAAGTCCTAGATGTCATCTTATTCTAGAGGTCCAATTTGGTGTCACGTGGCGAATGACGTCGCATCCCAAGTCAAGTGAAGGAACCAATAGGATCATGTCACCAATCAAAATGATGCAGCATGCCTAGTAAAATCAAAGGCCAGTGAAACGCGCCACATGTATAAGTTGACATCTTCCAATCAATCAAATATTGTCATGTCATTTAAATCTGATTGGCCAAAAGAAACGCATATTCACCATAACTCTTTCCCTTCCACATCTATAAATAGGGGTCTCATAATTCAGAAAAAGCACCAACAATTCTAATAAGAAGCAAGAGAGAGCTCGTGGATCAAACGCCACAGATTTCTCTACAAAGTTCAAGCATTCACGATCCAGTTCATCAAGGTTCAAGATCAAGACCACATGATTCAAGATCAAGCTCAAAAACCCTTGAATTCAAGTACAAGTTGAGATCAAGTTCATCAAATTCACAAGTCAAGATCAAGTTCATCAAATTCGCAACTCAAGATCAAGACCACAAGATTCAAGATCAAGCTCAAAAGCCCTTGAATTCAAGTACAAGTTGAGATCAAGTTCAACAACATTCAAGATCAAATTATTTGAAAAGGCAAATCAGAGGATTCATAGAGATTGTAACACCCACTATTTGAAATTAAATAATATGATTGTTGCAATATTTTCTTGTCCCAATTATTATTTTCTCGACTAGAATTTTATTGTCTAACAAATTCTAGCACACCCAGTGGGACAATCTCTACCTCTTATCTCAAATTTTCCAACATCAAAGTTTAAGAACACTGAAATGACTTCCAAGAAGATCAACTCCCTATCCACTGCCTCTAAGACTGTTGATTCCAAGTTCTCCGTCGAGGTAGAAAGCATCCTTGGTGTTACATTTGGAAGCTTTGGAGCTGTCACAAGGAGCAAGACCAACATGATGGGGCAACAAACACACCAAGTGTCATCCGCATCAACTCCAATTTTTGGATCTTCAACCCCAAAAGAAACAAGGTCCCCTACAAGTGCTTTAGAAGAAGGAAGCAGTGTGGCAGAGAGATTCAAGAAGACTCTATCTCTACTTGATCTCTCTGGTTCAAAAAACTCTGATACAAAGAATAATGGTCATTCAACCAACGTGTCATCTCCACTTACCCAGCATGAGCTGAGCACTTCAAAGATCAACTTATGTGACAATCTGTGCTACTCTCCGACGTCTTTAATAATTATGCAAGCAATGGTAACTAATGCCTCATCTATGGAGGAGGAGCTTGCAAATCTGACAAAGGCAATTTAAGGTTTGACCAAATTTGTATACAATCAAGATGCTCGAATTGATAAGTTGGTGGATAGGATGGAAGGCTTAATAGACGGAGATTCTAGCCATGCACCGGGAAAGACTCCAAAAGTTCATGAGACAGAGCATCCTACAAAATAGACACCACCTACTAAGGAGGTGCGTGTCTCTTCTGAAGGAATGATTCCAATTGAGCAATTGAAAGACTTCATCGAAGGGACCCTCAGAGATAAGTACGATGTTGCCACCAAGTCTTTCCTAACGTACGCCAAGCCCTATACTGCTAGGATTGATAGCTTCAAGATGTCTTCCGACTATCAACCCCCAAAATTTCAACAATTTGAGGGCAAAGGAAATCCAAAACAACATGTCGCTCACTTTGTTGAGACATATAACAATGCTGGAACCTACGGTGACTATTTCATCAAGTAATTTATCCACTCCCTAAAGGGAAACGTCTTCGATTGGTGTACAGACCTCGAGTCCAATTCCATTGATAGCTGGGAGTAACTGGAGCATGAGTTCCTAAATTACTTCTATAGCACGAGGCATACAGTGATCATGGTAGAGCTCATAAATACTCATCAAAGAAAGGATGATCCAGTTATTAACTTCATCAACAGATGGAGAAATACAAGCCTAAACTGCAAAGATAGGCTCAGTGAAACTTCTGTAATAGAGATGTGTATCCAAGGAATGCACTAGGAGCTTCTCTACATCTTGCAAGGCATTAAGATAAAATCCTTTGAAGAGTTAGCTACCCGTGCTCACTACATGGCTGAGCATGTCTTCTGATGGAAAAGGAGTAGCGTCTATCCATGACCCTCGAAAGGGAAAAAACAAGCAGGAACCCAGGAGATGAAGCAAGTTTGTCCCCAAAAGCGACAACAAAGAATCCATAAATGTCAACGTATCTCCTATAAAGTTCACCACAAAGGTAAGCAAGAAGCAAAGTGTGAAGACGACTTCTCAAGTACATCCAAATCAGAAGTTGAATTTAAAGGAGATGCAGAAAAAGGAATACCCCTTCCTTGATTCTGATGTTGCCTAGTTTAGGTGTACCTAGAACAACTTTACGCTCTTGTCTAAACAATATCCTCAAATAAGTTTTCTCTTCTCCTGAGCAAGTTACTAACCCCTACCCAAGATCCCAGATAACTATCCCATATTATCGGCTCAAGCTATTAAGTGAGGTTGATAGTTCTAAGTATCTGTTGTTTATTCCCTTCTTTCCATCCGTAATCATCCTTTCATCCAGAATACAGATTAGGAAAGTTCTAACATTATGCACCATCAAAAAGCATTCAAACCCAAGAAAACAATCAATACACGTGAACACCGATTGAAGATTACTTCGTACTTTGAACCCTACTTCGTGAATTCATCATGATTCCCACAATCCTAGTTGTGGTGTTTAGCTACTCATAATTGCAAGCACACACGAAGAATTAGTAAAAGAAAACATAAGCATGAACTTAAAACAATAATAAGAAAACTCCAAAATCTCACTTTGAATTAAAACCCTAAGAATCAATATTTGTACTTACAACACCAATAACATGTCTTAAAAGTAATAATAGAACGTAACGTAATAAACACAAAACGAATAAGAGTATTTACAGACCAAACAAAACCTAACAAAATTAATAAGAGTATTTATAGACCAAACAAAACCTATCTTAAATAAAATAGGAAAACTGGGTCGGTCGCAGTCGGCAAGTGGAAGGTACGATCATGGTTAGATACCAAGATTGTCTTTTGGTGCTCATGTTTTCTTCAGGGACTTTGGAATCTTCAGGTCTTCCATGGTACGGTCCTCAGTACGACTATGTGATATCAACATACAATTGTGAAATGCAGTCGTTTGATCATCCTCAACTCCAACTCCTGTAGATTTCACTTTTAGTCCTCAGTCCCACGACCTAAAGGTACGACCGTCACATCTAGGTATGGTCGTGGGAACACATCGTCTGATCCTCTTTTCCCTTAGTTTTTGCATGCATGTTTCCAGGGCCTCCTTCCCATGATCAGGTGGTACGATCGTATGATCAAGGTACGATCGTAGGAGCTGTCGTCTGATGCCTTCTTTGTCCAAAATCCAGCACTCCACTCTTTAAGACCTGTTTGACCTGCAAACACCTAGAAAACCCATTATATCCACATAGAAATACCTTTATACTTGTAAATATTCACCATTTTAAGCATCTCAAGTGTAGTAATTTCACGGCACATCAACACTCTCAACTTAGAACGTTTGCATGTCCTCAGGAAAACAAAATAAACTAGACTATTACAACACTTAACCTATTTTATAACAAGGAATTTAAGAGTTTTGGGGTGCCCAAATGAAGTGACAACTTAAATCACCTAGATTATGCTAATGATACAATAATATTTGCCACTGCAGATAGGAAGTTGTTACAATTAATCATGGAGGTGTTGGAATAGTATAAAAAGCAGTCAGGCCAAAAAATTAATAAAGAAAAGAGTGTTTCTTTATGTTTAGCAAGGCTGCAACCGTTGTTGTTCAAGACGTTTTAACTGTAACTGGATTTCATAGGGGTGAATTCCCTTTGATGTATTTGGGATGTCCTATTGATCATGCAAAGAAGAGGAAGCAACATTTTGCTGAACTTATGAAGAAGGTGCAGAATAAGCTACATGTATGGAAAGGTAAGTTGTTGTCTTTTGGATGAAAAATAATTTTGATCAATCATGTTTTACTAAGTATTCCCATTTATCTATTGTCTGTAATCATGCCTCCTAAGTGTGTCATTGAAGATTTTTATAGAACCTTTGCTAAATTTTTATGGAATTTTAAAGAGGAATAGAGGGCCAAGCATTGGATTTCATGGACAAATATTTGTCTTCTCAGGGAAGAAGGTAGTTTGGGATTCAGATCTTTATTTGATGTCTCAAAGACTTTATTTGCATAGCTTTGGTGGAACTTTAGGACCAAAAAGTCGTTATGGGCAAATTTTATATGGAATAAATATTGCAAGAGACACAGGCCCCGTGTGGTTGAATAGAAGGATGGGTCACAGATCTGGAAGTATATGTTACAAGCCAGAGATTGCATTGATCAGGAGATTTGGTGGAAGCCTAAATGTGGACCTTCTAGCATTTGGTTTGATAACTAGACTCAACTAGCTTGTGAAAATTAAAGTGGTTGAGGAGGTTGTTTGTTGTTGTTGCAACAATGACGCTCAAGAGACTTTTGATCGTTTACTCATTAATTTCCTTAATTCTAACAGTCTATGGAGTATGTTTGTAGGAGCAGCAGGGGTTCCTGGACCTTTTCTACAGGTTAAGGACACTATTGTTAAGTGATGGATTGCAGATTGTGTGATAAAATTGAAGCCTTTGTACAAGGCTATGCCAGCTTTTATTATTTGGCAGATTTGAAAGAGAAGGAACAAGATTAGAAATGGAGGCAAGCTATCAAGATATGCCATGGTTATGAAAATTAATTGGAACCTGCAGATGTTGGCCAAAGTTCAGATATCCTTGGATACAGGAAATCCCTAATTTATGGCCCATGATGGTTAAACTGTTTGAGAAATATACTCCTATTATTTCTTATAAAGTAATCAGATGAAAATATCCAGAAAAGGATTTTTACAAGTGTAATTCAGATAGTGCAAGCAAAGAAAACTCTGGTCTTATTTCTAGTGCATTTTGCATTAGGAATGAGGAAGGAGACTTTGTTTTTGCAGAAACCAGGATAATTGAGGATGGGTCAGTGCTAAGAGTTGAGGTTGTAGCTATGAGGATGGGATTAGAGTATTGTATAGGTCACAAGCTGCTTCCAGTGATTATGGAAAAAGACTCACTCATTCTCAAGAAAATTCTTGATGGTATATGGGAGGTGCCCTGGACAGTTGCTATGGAAATTAAAAAGCTCAAGTACATGACGAACAATAAAACAGTGGTGGTGGAAAATACATTCAGAGAAGGAAATCAGGTGGCGGACTTTTTCACTAACTTTATTTTTAATTTTACAGGTACAAACCGTCTACAATTTAATTCATTACACGAGGTTCCAGTCAAAGTAAGAAACATCATACATCTGGAAAAGAGCAGAATTCTAAATTTAAGGATAAAGAAATGCCAAAACAGAAGTGTCAATTCACAAAGTTGTAATCAGACACAAAGACAAACGCAAGCACAAGGGCAAATCGGACAACAACTTCAAATAAGAGATTAATACAAAGGAAAGTGGGTAACATGGATGATCGAGAGGGAATTTACCAGTTAGATCTGGACCCTTTAGCAGTGGCATTAGCTCTTCGGAGCTCATTCTACTAAGGAAAAAGAAATAATTGGGAGATCCGTCAGTGATGAGTTCATACCAAAAGGGGATAGACTTTTGATCTTACCTCAAAGTAGATAGCTGGATTTACTGGTTGTGAGCTGAACAAATCTTCACCGAGTGTGATTTCATGGCGTCAGTGAGAGTTTTTGGACGTCGAAGTGAAATTCACTCAAGCTCATTATTGTTGTAATCCCAAACATGCTTCGAGCTAAGATTGACTAGATTTCATGTGGCTGCGTTTAGATACCGGCGTTGTAGATCGAGGGATCGCCCATGGATCCAGAGCATTTTGAGCTTCTAGGTCTTTCCTTTTTTGGTGTAAATATTGGGAGAGTTGACCAAAATAATTTATTATTTAAATCATTTCATTAAAGTAGTATATTTTTTGAAAACTTTACAAAATTAGTATAAATATTGTTGGCAGTAACGTTTTAGGCTTTAAAAAAATTTAACGGACCAGAAGGAATAGTAGACGGCGTTAAAGTAGGAAACGTTACTGACAGTAACGTTTTTGGCTTAAAACGTTATCGACAGTAACGAGACTCTGCAATTCTGTCACATCAAATCTTTGTACAAATATGACGTTAAATTCGTCATTCTGAATTACGTTTTAAGACTAAAACGTTACTATGAGAGACGATATTATCAAATCGAATTAGAACTCTGTCGCCACAGAATCGTTGTACGTTTGCCTTAAAACGTGATTCCTAATAACGATTTAATGTCAAATTTCGTACAAAGATTCTGTGGAGACAGAGTTCTGATTCGATTTGATAGTATCGTCTCTCATAGTAACGTTTTAGTCTTAAAACGTAATTCAGAATAACGAATTTAACGTCATATTTGTACAAAGATTCGATGTGACAGAGTTGCAGAGTCTCGTTACTGTCGGTAACGTTTTAAGCCAAAAACGTTACTGTCAGTAACGTTTCCTACTTTAACGCCGTCTACTGTTCCTTCTGGTCTGTTAAATTTTTTTAAAGCCTAAAACGTTACTGCCAATAACGTTTATATTAGTTTTGTAAAATTTTCAAAAAATATACTACTTTAATGAAATAATTTAAATAATAGATTATTTTGATCAACTCTTCTAAATATTGTCGTTTGGTTTTTGTTGTCTTAAGCGACTTTTGTTTCCTTTTTCCGAATTGGGGTTGTGGTCACTTTTGGGCCTTACCTTTCATGTAAATATTTTGTCGGTTTCATAGATGGGCAATGGCCGTATTTTTTTAAAAAAAAAAAAAACTAAAAGAAAGGGAGTCAACATGAAAACATTATTATATTATACTACTAAAAAACAAGGACTTCGAAATTCTCTTTCAACGTCAAACTTCAAATGCTACTAATTTTTTCAACTTCAACCAAATTTTGTCCAAACATCTACTTTATCTCTATATTCTTGCACCCTGACGTACACACCCTTTTTATGATATAGATCTTGTTCTATTTTTTTAAACCATTTGCCAGAGGCGGATCCAGGATTTGATGCCTACGGGTGCCACCATCACTAAAAAGTCACATTTTTTAAGAAACAAAATTTATATACGTCATCAATTTATTATTCTGTTAAGATAATTAATAGACGCTATCAAAAAATTAACGAAATTATTTTTTTGTTTTCAAATATTCTTAATGAAACCAACGATCGAACAGACGAAAGTTCGTCAATTAATTTTACGCAAACATGCGCGAGATTATAATTTTTTGCTACTACTATGGAGGCTATCGGAAAAAAAATCAAGCTAATCCATCGTTTTCTTTGTTCCAAGATGATAATTCTCAAAAAATAACTACCTGCCCGATCCATTTTGAATTAATTTAGTTTGGTTTAAAGCTTTTGGTGCAATTATAAAATGTGATTTCAAAATCAACTTAGTTTTGTTTAATTAGACTAGTTTTCTCAATACTATTAAATTATTTGATTTAAAAATATAATATAGGATGAAACTTTCAACAAGAAAATACACCACTTCAATCTACATATAACTAAACTAATATTACGTCTCGACATCATCACTCAAAAAAATTTCGAAAATTAAGTGTAACATAAGAAGGATAAACAGAAAAAAAATGATTAGAATTATTTTTTAATAAGAATTTCAAGATTCAGAAAAGAAAACAAAACAAATAATACAATAAGCTTGTGAAAGAGAAAAGAAAATGAATAAAAGGAGAGGGAGCGAGATTCGATCTCACGGTCAGCAACAACAAAGGTTGGCGCCTCAGCCACTGCACCAGCAGTCCACTTGTGTCTGTGGGTGGCACTCTTTATGTAATGTTATATTTCTATATAAAATATCAGTACGTATATTAAATTTTTCCCGAGCGTGCGGGTGCCGTGGCACCCCCAACACTCTACATAGATCCGCCCCTGCCATTTGCACCCTAATCCCCTTATATTCTTGCAAATTTACAAATAGTCATCTTTTTCAATTATTTATGAGGGTAAATCAGGAAACTAGAATTAAAAGGAAACAAACAATAAAAGAATGTTTAATTAAGCTGAAAAAACGAAAACAAAAATTGAATAAAAAATATTTGCTCAATTGAAATACACCAATTTCATAGAATCTCTCTTTACAGCATTACAACATTCAATGTCTTTGATCTCTTTCTACAACACACGTCAATCTCTCTTTAGAACATTTCAGATTGAGATATATCACTATACTTTGATACAGTAGACTGAAAATAAGCAACTAGTTTTTTTATTTTTGTCATAGGACAGCTTTGAACTTAAATAACAAAATACAAATTAGTTTAGCATTTTCATTTAAGTCCAAAGCCACAGAGACATGCATGTTATGTTTTTAAGCTTTCCAGAACGAGATTTACTTTTCTTTTGAGTTTGATTGTACTTGAATTCTAATGTTTATTGTACTTGAATTCTAATGATCACATGTGAAAAGAAATACATAGAGTATAGAAATCTGGTATGAGTGAGTGATTGTACTTGAATTCTAATGATCACATGTGAAAAGAAATATATAGAGTATAGAAACCTGGTATGAGTGGTCCATTACCGAATCCTACGATTCCAATGACGGAAGGCAGCAAAAGATCCAAAGTGCATGTTGACTATTATTGATTATTGATACTTCAATTGTATTCTTGACTTAGTGCAACAACATACTAATCCCACAAGTGAAGTCTGAGGAGGATAGGATGAATCAAACCTTGCCTCTATCTTTGCAGGATAGAGAGGTGGTTTCCATTAGACAAAGGAAAGTAATTAAGAAAAAGAGATAATAAAACAAGTGCAGTAACAAATATTAGCATAAGATAACTGTATGATTAAAATTTTAAACCTCTCTTGCCCCGGTACAAGATGCTTCTCCTCAAAATCCTAGACCCACAAGATGACCCAAAAGACACCAAAGCTAATTAAAGATCTAATCTTTTTTCAAAAGCAACTTTCAATTCCTAAAAAAAAACTTTGGGTCCTTGTTTCTACCGTGGTAATGACTAAAGGAGGCCACCAGGCTACTCAACAAACATCTAATCTTCCCAAATCTGTACTAAACATCTCCCAAGATAACTAAGCATAAAAATTGACCAAGAAACAATCAAACAGAAGAAAATAAACCAACATCTGCAAAAACACCAGCATCGGTTGATGGACACTACAAAAACACCAGCATCAGTTGATGGACAACTTCATTCATCTCAAAACAAAACAAGCACAACCACTCACCAAATCTCTAATTTCTTTTACATAAAAGTAAATAAATAAACAAGTAGCTGTCAACATAACAAAATGAAAGAGGAAATCATTACTCAACAGGTACATAAAACAACAAATTCCAATTCAGATATGTGAGATAGTTTCTTTACTCCAGTACAAAACCACCTTGATTAAGTCAAAGATCCCAACTTACTCAAAACCCAAATATTACCACACACAAAATAAACATCATCAACAACAAAAAAGTGCTTACCCACAAAGGAAAAAAACCTCATGCAATAACACCCTCAAGAAACAACTTCACAAGCTTCAATTTCAAGAAAACCCCAGCCAAGAAAAAAGAAGCAAAATTAGTGTCAAAAAAGCCAAAAAGAAGGAAAATAGAAAGAAAGTACCTCAAGAACAGTTCAAGAATTTCAAACTCCAGAAGACACTAAGCAAAAAGGTACAAAATCAACCACTCTAAAAGAAAAGAAGAGAAAAAAATGGCTAAAATTACCAAAACACAAAATTCACAAAAAGTGCACCACGATCAAGCAGAATACCAAGTAGAGAAAAAGAAAAAAAAAAGTACAGATTAATACACACACAGAGACGTGCAGAAAGAGAAATGTCTTTCTTTTTTCTATTTTCACACTTCAACTGCAAAGATAACATAACAGATATATATTATATAAATATAAAAAAGAATTATCTTGTCTTGAGCCGGGGGTCCTTCGAAAACAGCCTATCTAGCTCACTCTGGGGAAAAGGTAAGGTCTGCGTACACTCTACCCTCCCCACACCCCACTTTGCAGGACATGTATAAAAAAGAACTAGGGTGAAAATCACTAAAAACAATATTCCTAAGGAGATTGGGGTGCAAATCATCAAAATACAATAGGATAAGATCTAAATCACCAAAAAGTGCATATGCTAGGTGCAGATTGCAATCAGAAAAGCTGGAACTCCAGAGTATTCAACTATACAAAAACTTCAGACCTGAACTCAAGGAAGTACCAACAAAATTCAGCCAGATATCTTCAATTCCTATTAAAAATTACAAGGCTTTCTTGATAAAAATGGACTCCTTGTTTCACACACAAAGCTAAAGGTACTAGTCTACAAAATTTTGTAGTCCAAAGTAGTTTGAGAGGGCAAAAAAATTGGAACTGAGATGACATTAAAGCTCTCCTTCAAAGCTTTATATCACAGCTGTCAGCTGCTGTCAAGGTCTTGCCTAAGAATATAGTAAGGCTCCTTTGACAGAGACTCAGATCACATAAGATCCTAAAGTCATCAGAAGAGAATCAGTACTGCAAATTGTGATGTAGATCAAGATTGGCAGCTCAATGATATAAGAGATGGTGCACTGCATAAGAGATCACATTAGCCAGCCCTCCGGAGAGAATCTTTGGTTATATTACTTGCTCAAAGTATTCCCAACTCAAATTTTGAACGTGTTCCACATTCAGAAATTGATCATTGTGAGGGTAGAAGGGAAATACTCTTCTTGAGGGTTTTCCGTGCTCGCCAGTGAACGGCTGCTGCAGTTTCTGATGTTCCCATCTGAAGCAGTAGTTAAAAAAAGAATCAGCACTATATGCTTACACATTTATCCATAGTTCATGACCATGAGTAACATTAATTTCCACAAAATGAACATAATAAACAGCAGCAAATACAACTTTTCTATTGCCCCCCTCCCCCCAAGGGTGTGGCCTAGGGGTCAATCAAGTGGGTTGAGAACCATGAGGTCTCAAGTTAAATTCCCAGTGGAGGCAAAAAGCACTAGGTGATTTCTTCCCATCTGTCCAAGCCATACCCGGTACTTGTGTTGGTGAGAGGTAGCAAGTACCCATGAAATTAATCGAAGTGCCCGGAAGCTGACCCGAGCACCACGGTAATCCAAAAAAAAAAACATGAATACGTCACTATTAGTAGATCATATAACAATATTATATCAAACGAAAGATTTATTTTTCCCAATCACTCACATCAAAGTGAACAGAGACTACTAAGATGTGTGAATTGCCTCATCTAATTTTATTTTATTTTTTTGAAGAATGAATTTGCGACCAAATACAAATTCCAAGTATATCTAAATATATAAAATATTAGAGAGGACATCAGTAATTTTAATTTTATGTTCATCATGCACCCTTACATGTGGGCATGATTCTTTATCATGAATCAATTGGAAATAACTGCTGATGCGTTGACAATAAGACATAGAAATCGTGACCTTTATAACCATGTCCAGATGTGATCATTTAAAAGCACGCCTTTTTCCTCCAATTCCCAGCATATCTCTGAACATTCTTCTGCTATTTGTCTTAGTGAGAAAAATAATGTGCTCGCCAAAGTAGGAGGAGGAGGAGAAGGAGAAGGAAGCATTGCGTACCTTGACTTCCATATTGTAATAGTCTTGCCACAATCCGACATCTTGATCATAAGTTGTAACTGCAGTTTCAAACAATTTTCGGGCATTTCCAAGACTGATCTTATCTCCACTGGACGCAAGGTTCAATTCCAGCTCAATGCAATTCCTATATAAAGAAAGTCCTGGATGCGGTAAAGCAAGAAATCTGCACAAGGCAATCATATCTCAGTCTGAACATATACCATTATTGCTCTTTAAAGAACAAATGAAACATCACATAGCATCATAGCACCCCTAAAATTGATCCCACACGTCGGAAGAAGTTTTGATTAAAATGATACTGAATAACAAAGTCTAAAGACTGAAGAAAACCCTTTATTCAGTACCTGGAAGTCCCTGAATTTTAAAGAACCCAATATCAAGTTAGAGATTTGCATCAAGGAATTACCAGGTTAACCTTTTTGATTCTAGTAAGCAAGTGAACTAACACGGTACCTAATTGCCTAAACCAATTTCAGAAAACAATTGATTAGCTAATGCAATAGTGAAGGACCATGATTGGTTCATAAAGTGATTCAGTTGGAAGAGGGTTCATTTTGTAGACGGTATTCCCTAAACCTAAAAAAGTGGGCTAAAGATAGATGTCACATTACTCCACGCTCTTAAACAAGTCTATCTTCAGGTTAACATACAAGAACACATTCACTATAACAGAATAGTTTATCAAACATAGATGATTGCACTGTAGTTTGTATATACATGACAATAATCAATCAGCATTAGCTTACCTCTTATATAACTCTCTAGCACTCTCCAATCCATCGCTTTGCAGAAAAAAATTGACGATGGTAGAAGAGAGGGAAAATCCATCATCACTTCCACCATATTTGGCCAGTGAAGTCATAGAAATCTCAGCCAACTTGTGAAAGAACTTCTTATGAGTGGAGAAATATTTGAGTGCCTGCATAATATGTAATGTAAATGGATCTTAAGATTTGTTTTGGAGTAAATGGATCTAAGAAGCTAAAGCTCATAAATATTCCACTCTTTCGAAACTAGTAAAACTAAAGCATAGAAGGAAATCAAACAGAATGGCAGTACTCGAAAGAAAAATTAAAATGATAAATAAAGAGGATTCTTGTGCTTGATCAAAATACCATGGAACTGGCTCCAAGAGGTCCTTTTTTTTTGGGCTCAGCTAGAGCTTCTATCCTAACAACTGCTGAGAAAGAAGTTAGTGTTTCTGTCGGGTAAAATTAGTTTAGTCTCCACATAGACAAGTACAAATCACGCACTTCTTATGAATGCTACTCTATGCCAAAAACAGACACAAACAACAGTGAAACTGTGTTGCCTCATGCATCCGCCATTTAATTATACGTCTCTAACATGCTAACATATGCTCAACAATGTAACATGCACTGAACTCAATGGGATCTGCCAACATATAAACACTGCTCAAACTTGCATTATATATGCAATCACATGAAGCCCTCAATGAATACTTCCCTATTCTAAGAAAGTAAAAAAAGCAAATAGAAAAAGAAAAACATAACACAAAAGAGAGTGAAATGGTGTAGCAATGTGCATGTCTCAACCACTGATACATGTCTACATACTCAACATAACGTGCACTGAATGGAATCTGCTGAAATGTAAGCACTGCCTAGACATGCATCTTATATGTAGTATACTATTGTATGTATCAAGCCTCAATGCTCGCAAAAGGAATCAATTAAAATATCAGAAGATTTTTTTATTTTTTTTAGAAACAGTATATTAATCATCAGTACAAAGATAGTGAATTACATGTTAAAAAAGAAGCAAAAGATGTATCCTTGCTCAGCTTACAAGTATTCAGTAATATCTATTAAGGACTCAGCTTCATCTACATAATTTTCTTTACACCAAAAATGAAATAGCAGAAGAAATATTGATATATGCAACTGGAAAGCAAGATCATATATCACAGCTAACGCAGACGGAGAAATATAGTTTCTATCACCATCTTATAATGCATGACAAAGACTCTAACAGGGAAAGGTTTAAGCTTTGGCCTACCATAAGCCATATAGTTTCTGCTTCTAATATGGGCACTTCCAATAGAACATTTCTCAGGGGTTCAAAGAAAGAAGACAGAGCTGCCTTATTTGGAGTACAGTTATTCTGGATAAATCTCATTTCTATTGAGAACCGCAAAGCCCATAGCCGCACTGCTTCTGAAAATTTTCCAGAACAAAATTTATCCGCTAAAGTCTTAGCTTCATCTACTTTTTCAAGTTGCAGTAGAAAAGAAACATGCTGACAAGCAAGATCCTCTGTGATGCACCCCATGGTTTCAGCCTTTTCATACACTACCAAGAGATGTGAAATAGGATCCATACCATGACTAGCTGCACTGGAGTGCTCAGAAGATTGACTTTCCTGATTTTTAAAATGGATGACATCCATCAAGAACTTTGCATAACAATCAAACATTGAGGCTGAAGGCACAAATTTTAAACCCTCCTCATAAACCTACAGAATCGATGCAGGAAGCCTTGTCAGCAAGGTACAGATATAAACCATAAAAAGAGAACTGCAGCTAATGAAATCTCCAAACCCCTCACACCCACACCCACCCACATCCACACAGACACACACACACAACAATCATGATACAGCTTCCTGCAACTGCTTATGAATGGAGAAAATTATACAGGATATTCTGCAAAACATTGGTTTACTACCAGCGCACTGAAAGAGTAAATCAAATCATAAAACTAAAAGAAAGGAAGATCTCCAACAGTTAGGCACAAGCCTCGTCATGTTTCATGTGCAACTAAAGACTTTTGGTAAATGTCATCTAATTTAGCCACTGGAGAAGTATAAAATTGTCCTCGACAGTAAAGCTCAAATAGCATGCTCTGTTGCACATGAAGGACAAATCTTCCCACCACACTAGAAGATGGACACTCAGAAGGGTAATTCCAGAATTTATGCCACTTTTTTTCTTATACTGGAGAATTGGAGCAAACAATGACTGAGGATAAACCTTTCATTTCAAAATAGCAAACCTAAGTTTCTGGCAAAGAAATGTCCTTTTCACACGATCTTCGATAAGACAGATCCAGAAATTATCACATTAGACAGGCAATATAGGGATTGGATTATAACATCAAAATCGAACATGTGGATAACTAAGGTTTACAGTTACCTGAATTGCTCTGCTTAATTGATCAGCTGTCATTGCTTCAGTAGTCTCTGGATTATTAAGATCAATCACTTCCTGTCTTGCAAACCAATCCCAATATTTTGGTTCTTTTGAAAAGTCTCTTTTCATATCAGTAAGTATCTCATTTCGCATATCTTCTGAATGAGCTAAATCTGTTGCTTCTAGTATCTCAAGAAACTGTGTTCTTAAGCTGAAACTGGAAGGAAGAGCTTTAATAGAACCACTGTAAACTGTCTGAAGAACACTTGAACCTTGTTCCCTAAATAAATCTAATTTCTCCTTTGAGTCTCTGTCGTGAAGGTTGGATAATTTGTCATCCTCTCTTTTATCATCAAGGGCCATAAATAATTCCTTGTTCTCATCTCTCCACTGTTCCTCTTTAGCATTTTTGCCAGAACGAGCCAGTGTTCCCTTATCTTCTCCTAGCACAACTTTGCGGGCCTTTAATTTATTTAGGTACGTAAGCTCCATTCGGAGATATTCTACCCACAGATCCTCAGAAGTTGGACAAGCTCTCAAGCCGCTATGCATTAGGGCACGAGCAGCAGCAGCATTTAAGTTGTTATCGAATTCCCAAGCTGCAGCATATATCCAGACTCCAGGCACCTTAGGATGAAACCTAATTGCCTGCGCAAGGGCCTATTAAAGAACAATAGGCAAAGTAAGATGGTTTCATTAAAAAGAAAAGCAACTATAGTAAAATAAAAATGCTCCCAGGCACTAATCCCGAGATTTTTTAAATCCCTTTCCAACCAGACTCTCTCTCCTCCCCTCCGGGGTCCTTCTGGCCACCGGAAAACCTCTCTTTCTCCCTTTCTTTCTTTACCTCTTCCGATGGACAACACCATTTACTTTGCAGTTGGATTCAAATCCTACGACATAGAAAATTTCAGGGACTTCTGGAATATGGTATGAGTGGACAGAACGTATCAGAAATACAATCACAAGAACAACCTTCAGCAAAAGAACTATGGAGTGGATAGTACGGACTCTAAATGAAGCTTCCAAAGCCCAGGGGAAAAAAGTTCATAGATGGAGAAAAACAGAAGATCTCTCTGCCAGGAACTTCAACAAGTTTGGAAGATACATAAGTCTAATAAACGTAAGGGGGAGAAGAAGGTCAGTTCTCATTATCCCGGAATTGACCTTCAATGCAGGATGGTCAGAAATCGCAATGAAGGTGGCAAGGTTTATAGAATGCCACAAGACAAATCACAGCCTGGAGAGATATAGGCTCATAGACGATAACCTCCCTTTTGCTGAAATGGTCAGAGGCTTTAAATGGGGAAATAGTGATGGTAGAGAATTAAATGCTGATGGGGTGTTGCTGAAGGAAGGAATCATTAGCATTAAAGACTTTATGAAATCACAATGAAGTGCTAAAGAGGAGTTTGGTAGGGGAATTTAATGTAGATGCAACACTTTCAGAAATTCGGAAATGGTCCAATACTGTATGAAAAAAAGCTCATGGGTTGAATACTTATGAAATGGGAAGAGGACTCTTTCTCTTCGAGTTCACCACCAAGCAAATGGCGGAGCAGGTCATGGAAGGGATCTGGGAATGGACGAAAGTACCAGTCAAACTCAACTGGTGGAATCCCTTAGTGGGAACTGTAGAGACGGAAAACAGAGTCGAATCAACCTGGGTAAAGATAATAGGTCTTCCACTTCATCTCTGGCCACATAAGGTTTTCAAGGCCATCGGAGATGGCAGTGGGGGATGGATGGAAACAGAGGAGGAGACAACACTCCGGAATCACCTCAAATGGGCGAGAATTCGAGTATGTGGTGACGGCAACAAGATTCCGAAGGAGATAAAAGTTGAAAATAATGGTACCATCTCTGCGATGCAAATATGGGCTGAAATTCCGGTGAGGGTCATTGTCGGAGAAGGGAGACCAATCACTCCTTTTACCTAGAAGTCTGCTGGTAAAGATCCGCTGGGTAAAGAAGTACAAACTGACATGGCGCAGTTGAAAGAGACAAGACAGAGGACATGTGAAGAGGCACATGACTTACCTGAGTCTAGTGGAGCAAAAGAGTGGGCCAACAACTCTGGGAATAGAAATTTGGGCCTCCAAAATTTTTTGGGCCCAATCTCATCAGAGCCAACTACTCCCAAGGCTTCTCCTACTAAAGACTCGCGAAACCAGCAGGTGCTCTCATTAAGAGGAATCAAAGACATAAAAAACTTAGCTGAAAACTTCCTAACAGCCTTGAAGAACTGGGAACTCTCCTCTGCTAAGGAGACGAAGGAAAGGAGTGCACAAGGACCAACAACAGTAGTGATCTCATACATGCAGTCACAATCGATAGGTCACAACGCAAAGGAGGATGAAATAATTGAGCAACCACAGGAGATAGATATATCAAAAAACCCTAAACAACCGGCGGCAAGAGAAGCTACAATGCAGATTCAACAGATACATCAACCTGAACCAGTAGCAATGCAGACCCCTTCAGAACATGGAATTGTTGAAACAGAGGCATCTAATTGGGTGAATTTACATATATTGGAGTTGAGCAACACCTATGGGGTAGCTTTTGAGGGATTCGAGAGTGAAACATTGGCTCTTCTCATGAGAATTGATGAGAGGAAGATGATGATTGATAACATGAAACAAGGCAAAAGCAGTGCAACGCCTAAGAGCAGAGGAATAGGTAAGAATGAACCTAAAAAAACATACAATCTAGTCTCAATAAGGAGGTGAAAGGGGCAAGAAATAGGGGGAGGAACCTGAGTTTAAATATTAAATTAAAGTCAAAATTTTGGCATGGAATGTAAGGGGTCTTAACAGCTGGACTTCAAAAAATCTGGTTAAGACTTGCTTACAAAAGTGGAAGGCTGATGTGGTATGTTTACAGGAAACTAAAGTAAACAAGGGAGTAGAAGGAGTGGCATTTCAACTTTGGCCATGTAGATGGATGAGATGTGGGTTCATTGAAGCTGATGGTAGCAAAGGGGGTATCCTAGTAATGTAGGATAGCAGGGTATGGAAGGGTACTAAAGTTGAGGAAGGCAATTTCTCAATCACCTTCAACTTTGAAGCGGTTCAGGACTCTTTTTGCTGGTCTTTTACAGGGGTTTATGTTCCTCACATAAGACAAAAGAAACTGGATTGTTGGGAGGAAATTGCTGCAATGAAAAGTCTATCGGAAGGACCTTGGGTAACAGGGGGGACTTTAATACAGTTAGACACATGGTGGAAAGAAGGGGCTGTTCTAGAATTACTAATATAATGGCTGATTTTAATAAATGGATTGAAGATCTTGAACTTCATGATCCAATTCTGATTGGGGGCAAATACACGGGTCAGGGGCTCCAATCATCAGAATAATGCAAGATTAGATAGGTTTCTATATTCAATGGAATGGGAGAAAAGCTTCAAGAACATTAGGCAAAGAATTCTGCCTAGCGTATCATCTGATCATAACCCTATAATTTTGGAATGCGGAGAATGGGAAAGAAGACACTCTTATTTCAAATTTGAGAACTGGTGGTTAAAGGTGGATGGGTTCAAGGAGTTGGTGCAGGGAAGGTGGATGGGTTTCAAAGTTGAAGGGTGCCCGAATTTTCAACTAAGTGCCAAATTGAAAATGCTGAAGCAAAAATTACAAGAGTGGAGCAAAACAACCTTCTTTGAGATGGTCAACAGAAAGAATTATCTACTAGAAGAGCTGTCTGAATTGGATAGCATTCAGGAAGATAGAGAGTTATCCCAAGATGAGATGATGGCCAGGGCAACAATACTTGTGGAATTAGAGGTTTTGGCCCGGCAGGAAGAAGAAAAATGGAGACAAAAATCAAGAGCTCTTCGGTTGAATCAAGGAGATAAGAACACCAGGTTCTTCCAAAGATTGGCAACATCACACCGAAGATGCAATACGATTGACAGGTTGGTGGTTAGGGGTGAGAAAGTTGAGGAGCCTAATGAAATTAAAGAGGCTGTGATAGAATTTTATTCCAACTTGTATACAGAATCTGACTTTTGGAGGCTTTCATTTGAACTGACTGGTTGTCCTACAATTTCATTAGAAGAGAATGAGTGGCTTCAGATATCTTTTACAGAAGAAGAGGTGTTGCAAGTAATCAAACAATGTGATGGATATAAAGCTCCTGGTCCTAATGGATTCACAATGAATTTCTTCAAGGTTTGCTGGGATATACTGAAGGAAAATCTAATGAAAACCATTCATAATTTCCATTCAGAAGGGTGTTTTTGAAAAATCCCTTAATGCTACCCTCATAGCATTAATTCCTAAGAAGCCTGGGGCAGTGGAACTGGAGGATTTTAGACCTATCAGCCTTATAGGAGGGGTTTACAAAATCATCCCTAAACTCATAACTGAAAGGCTCAAAACAGTTATTGGAAAATTAGTAAATGAACATCAGATGGCCTTCCTGAAAGGTAGACAAATCCTGGATGCATCTTTGTTGGCTAATGAATTAGTAGATTCAAGGGTTAAACAAAATAAACCAGGGATTTTGTGTAATTTAGATATTGAAAAGGCCTACGACCATGTCAATTGGAATTTTATACTTGAGATTCTAAAAGACAAGGGATTTGGTAGCAGGTGGATCAACTGGATCAAAATGTGCATCACAAGTATGAAGTTTTCTCTAATAATAAATGGTAATACAGAGGGTTTCTTCCAATCACATAGGGGTCTCAGACAAGGGGACCCTATGTCGCCTTTTTTGTTCCTGTTAGCCATGGAAGGACTTAATCACTTGTTCAAGATAGCAAATGCAAACAATTGGATGAAAGGTTTCAGTGCTCAAACAGGAAGAGGGGAAGAACTAGTAATATCCCATCTGCTTTATGCAGATGATGCCTTAATCTTTTATGAAGCAGAAGAAATCAGATAAGACATTTGAGGGTCATTCTTACAATTTTTGAGGGTATATCAGGCCTACATGTTAACTGGTTGAAAAGTCACATCTATCCTATAAACCAGATTGAGAATCTGCAAGATTTTGCTGATATTCTGGGTTGTCAAGTTAAATCTCTAACTACAAAGTATCTAGGGCTGCCACTGGGTGCTAAGAACAAAGAATTACAAGTTTGGAATGGAGTATTGGAAAGAAGTGAGAAGAAATTATCTAGATGGAAGAGACAATACCTCTCTTGGAGGTAGGTTGACTCTCACCAAGTCAGTTCTTGATGGACTTCCCACATACATGATGAGCCTATTCCCTATTCCTAAAAGCATTGAAAAAAAGTTGAGAAGATCCTTCTTTTGGCAAGGCAACAAGGAGAAAAAAGGGTACAATTTGGTGAAGTGGGATGTGCTAACCCTTAGTAGTCAGCAAAGGGATTTGGATTTGAAGAATCTCAACAAGCAAAATAGTTCTCTTCTCCAGAAATGGCTTTGGAGGTATTGTTCAGAAAAAGGGCTCTGTGGAGAAGATATATAGCAGGGAAGTACGGTTCACTCACTCAGTGGACTACTGAGGAGGTTGGAGGCACTTTTGGGTGTGGTCTTTGGAAAACCATATGAAGGCTATGGACTTTATTTAGCAACAACATCTCAATCAATGTGGGAAATGGCTTGAAAACTGCTTTCTGAAATGAGGTGTGGATTGGAGAGGACAGCTTGAGGAGCATTTTTCCTCATCTATACAATCTAAGCTTGCAAAGAAATGTCATGGTCTCTCAAGTATGGAGTCAACAGGGTTGGAACTTGCTTTTTAGAAGAGCATTGAATGATTGGGAGGTTGAAGAAGTAGCCAGTCTACTAGGAGTCTTAAACTCATTTCCAGGTCTTTCTATGGAGCCTGATAAACCTAAGTGGAAACTTCATAGCAAGGGCACGTTCACTGTTAAATCTTGCTATTGGGAGCTCAACGCAAATCAGACAATGCTTAACAGCTGGCCTTGAAACTAGTTTAGAAGACCAAAAGTCCTCCTAAGGTAGCATGTTTTGCCTGGTTGGTCTGTAGGAAAGCATGTCTAACCCATGAGGCTTTGCAAAAGAAAGGATGGCAGATTTGTTCAAGATGTACCATGTGTGAACAGGAAGCTGAAGTTAATAATCACCTATTTATTCACTGTCAGGTAGCAAAAAGTCCATGGAATATGTTTCTGAGTATGCTAGGAGTTAGTTAGGTGATGCCTAACACAACACTGGAACTGTTGTGTAGTTGGAAAGAGATTGGAAGTAGAGGAAGAAGAGAAAACTGGTGGAGAACCATCCCAGCCTGCATATGGTGGACCCTGTGGAAAGAAAGAAATACAAGATGTTTTGAAGGACAGAAGGCGAACTTAAATAAGATTAGAATGAATTGTATAGGCCTTTTGTATTTGGTGTAAACAAAATATGGTTGGGGAGATAATAGATTTAGTTGATTTCATAGGAAACTTGTAAAGAATGCTCTTTTGGGGTGTGCCCACCACTCTGTGGGATGTAAGTTTCCAATTCATCATTTGTTGGATGATGAATTTTTTGGTGTGAATACAATGTTACTCTTTTCTCAAAAATAAAAAGAACAATAGGCATGAGAAAAGCATAAGGCATTCGAGAGCACAGTTTTTCAACATTTTAAACATTTAATGATTTGACACGGAGAACACCGTCCAAGTTAAAACACTCTGACGGCTCACTCCATATCCTACTTGAACCATTGGCAAATTTTAATCTGATTAAATATATATCTAGCATATAGTAAAGAGCCTTGGTTAGCTATTCACCTAAAATTTTTCACCTTTCTCCACAACCATGTACCCTATTAGACTCTAGCTGGTTTTAATTATAAAGAGAATTCAAAAGCACTTATACAAGAACAAGCTTTCATAGCTCTTTTTCAGTCAAACAAACAACCTATCGATTTTTAGAGAACTCTGGGCCACTGGAATTCATAAATATAGGAGGAAAATCAACATCAGATAGATTTGACCATGTTGCAAATGAACTTATGCAAGTGCATAAATACAGGTAAGAGAACCAATGATTAAGAAATATCTATTGTTTGTTAAATCCCAAGAAAAGGTAAGAGTTAAAAACTAGAAATACAGAATAGACTCAGTAAACTAACTTTGTAATCAAGGTTTAGTGTGTTGACTGCTATGATTTACAATTACACTCAAAAAAATCACATTTAAAGCCTGCAGCTTTGGACTTTTAAGTAGAAAATAAGTTCATAAAGCTCACCAGTCTGCACAAGGTGCAAAGATAATACATTACGGACAACCCTCAATGCTTGACAAATGCAACTTTATCAAATAAAAAAAGACATTTCAGCAGTAATAAAAGAAAAATTAACATCCATTCCATTATACTTCATCATCTTATCCTAAGCTCTTTATTTCCAATGTTTTGAAACTTGTTTGCTCTCTAATAAGGTATAATCTCATCAAGAATCAACCACTCAACTATGCCTCAGTGCCAAATACTCCCTCCATTTCAATTGGTGTGTCCAACTTTCCTTTTTAGTTTGTTTAAAAGAGAATGTCTCTTTTCATGGCATGTTTAAGACCAAAAGATTAAAAGGCATTTTAATACATTTAACATATCTTTAATTTAAGAGTTTCTTCACTTTCTTAAACTCCGTACCTAGTCAAAATAAGACAAACGAATTGAAACGGAGGGAGTAACTTTGTCTTGGCACTCCAATAGAAAGGAATTACTCATATTATAAGACAATTTAGGAACTCTCTAAATGTCTGGCTTATGGAATAATAGCTAGTTTAACGGAAAATTCACCTTCATAATCAGATTTGGACAGTCTATTAAA
The DNA here is from genome assembly GCA_031232105.1 of Capsicum rhomboideum. Taxonomy (NCBI): domain Eukaryota; kingdom Viridiplantae; phylum Streptophyta; class Magnoliopsida; order Solanales; family Solanaceae; genus Capsicum; species Capsicum rhomboideum. Next base: position 44,410,406 of record CP124717.1, on the reverse strand, counting down.
TGAATGTCGGTTACTGTTAACAATGAGAAAAAGAATAAAACATCGCTGAAATACAATCATATCAATAGTTACAAATATCATAATAAAATTGAGTCCTTAGAAAACTTAAAACTTTCAAAATTATCAAGGACATCCATATTGACAAATTGAAATACATATATCTATGTTATGCACAAGTGATAATATATCTATAAAGAGGTTAAGAGAGAAAGAGTTAATATTATTACATTACAATAAGTAACCACCACAAAGTATCTACTATGAAATTACAAGTATTTAAAGTAACACACGGAACTTGAGCTCCAAATAAGCAGGTTTCGGCCATCGTAAACGTACCTTCTTCATTCGACCATTCCTTCGGTCCCTACAGAACTCCAAATACTGAAACCAAAGCTCTATATCTCCCTTAAACCTTCTCGTCGCAAGCCGATAAATCTCAATAATCCTAGAAACTCCAGCATAATCCGAAACTGATTTTTTCAACTTCCTATCGCCAGTTTTTTTCATGAGAGCTTTCTTACGTAGAAGTCGTAGAGAATCGAGATTTTTCTCATAGTCAATGTATGCTACAAAATCCTGTTTCAATGGACTAGGTCTCTTCAACCTGTACTCAAATTTCCGGCGCTGTTTCACTATTTCTGCTATTTCCTGGCGGCTAAAGAGGCCGCGCTTTTCAAGGTCGTCTAGCTCAGGGAGCATACGCTCCATCTTGTACTGTACCACATCCGCCATTGTTTTTCTTCTTTCCCTTCCTTTGATTTCAGTCGCTTGTAGAAACGAGACAGAGAGAAAGTGAAAACGAAGCGAGACTTGCGACAAAGGAGGGTTTGGGAAGAAAGAAATCAGATGGGTTGATTTCTAAGCTAGCCCATTTAAATGAAAATGGGCCCTTCTTGTTGATGGATCCAAATACTTTTTGATATTTTTAAAAACGGAAAAGGGTCAAAAATACCTCTGAACTCTCTGAAATGGATTAAAAATACTCCTCGTTAGTTTTTTGGCTCAAAAATACCCCTCCGTAAATATTTGGCTCAAAAATGTCCTTCCCTCTAACAGACTTCCATCAACCATGCCACCTGGGTAAAAAGGGCCACTTAGCCACAGAGGCGGATCTAGGTGGCGGGTGGGGATTTCCGGGAACCCCCACCCGCTACCGTAAATTCTATAATTATGTAGAAAAATATATTAAGAGTATAAATATTTACATATGGGAACCCAAAAATAAATGTGTTGTTGGTTCAATGGCAAGAAAGTAGCCATTTAAGCTCCCCTGGATTGCTAATTGTGGGTTCAAACCCCCGTGGGTGTGCCTTTTTTAAAACAAATTTCATCTTTTTTACTTAAAGTAAATGCTTTTCTATTTTAGTTCTAAAATGCATGTTTTTTTTAAGTAAAATCTCTTTCCTTTCTTGTATGATTTTATTGCATATTAATTTATTTTATTGGGAACCCACAAGCTTAAAATCCTAGATTCGCCTCTGTTTGGCCATGCCACATCATTATCTACATGTAAAAACCCCCTCTTTAATTCCATCGGCCCATCACATCTTTGATGTCATGGTTTGCACAATGTCTGCAGCCTTTTTAATATCACCCGCTCTATAGAAATGAGCGAGAATGAAATTGTACGTGAATTTGTCAGGCTTTAGTCCTTCCAGTATCATCTAGTCCATAAGTTGAGCAGCATCTTCTCCTTTCTTGCTCTTACAAAGACCATCAATCATAGTATTACAAGTGACCAGGTTTCTAGAAACCCCGTTTAGTTCCATTTGGTCGACGATCTCTTCTGCTTCTTCGATTTTCTTGTCTTTGCAGAAGCCATCTATCAAAGTATTATATGTTATCACACTTCTTACACAGCCACTTGACTCCATATCTTTGAGTAGGTCCATAGCTTCACCTATTCTCCTTTTGGTACAAAGACAATCAATTAGGATATTGTAAGTGAACTCGTCTGGCTGGCAACTTTTGTTCTTCATATCTTCAAACAATTCCATCGCAACACTGAAATTGCGGGTGAAGCACAGACCTTGTATGAGAGAATTGAAAGCACAAGAGGGGATTTTACACGTTGATGATGATGTGGCATGGCCAGTGGCCCTTTTTACCCAGGTGGCATGCTTGGTGGAAGTCTGTTAGAGGGAGGGCATTTTTTAGCCAAATATTTAACTGAGGGGTATTTTTGAGCCAAAAAACTAATGAGGGGTATTTTTGATCCATTTCAGATAGTTCAGGGGTATTTTTGACCCTTTTTCGTTTAAAAAAAATAAGGCGAAATGATTTAATGGACCCTTATACTTGTACGCATTTGTATTCTAGACCCTCCTACTCAATATTTTGTCAATTGAACGCTTAAACTCCATCAAAATAAAAATTTTAAATCCTTCCTACCATGTGTGCAGCTCACTCGCCCTTAAATAAATAACATGTCATATCCATGTCATATAAAGTAATGTCATGTCATAATTATCTTCCTTAACTATTTTAAAATTGTTAATAAAAAAGGTTAAATAAAAAGCAAACTAATAAATTGATACTTATTTTAAAAAAATAAAATTCACCACCATCTCCCCCCCACCCCCCACCCCCACCCCACCAAACCTACAACCATAGAAACCACCCATCCCCACAACCACCATCACCACCATCTTCACCCCCTAACCACACCACTCATTCCCACAACCACCTTCACCACCATCTCCACCCCTCCAACCCACAACCACCGACACCACCATCCCCATCTTTACCTTCATCTCTTGTCTTCAACCTCCAACCCCGCTGCCCATTTTTCTTTGTCCGAATTTCTCTCACCGAAAAAATGCAACTCCGACATTCTCGTCATGTTATTATTTTTCAGATCTGTCCATATCTAGTTTGTTATTGTCCGATTTTTTCATGGAAGCACTGCTTCGAAGCTCATCGTCGTTGAATGGATAAAATAGGGGAGATGATGTGGAAGAGCATGGAATTTTTTTTTTTATTATTATTTTATTTTATTTTCTGAATTTAATATTTTTTTTTAAAAAATTATTGAATCTCACTCTCTTTTCAGAGTGTAATACCACACGTTGAATCTGAATCAACAAAATAAATGACACATAAGCTTGGTCAAGGGGTTTAAAAATCTTACTTTTATGGGATTTGAAGGTTCAGTTGGCAAGGGGTTGAGTAGGAGGGTCCAAAATACAAACTCAGACAAGTACAAGGGTCCATTAGATCATTTTGGCAAAAACTAATTAACACTTGGATAGTTAAATAAAAGAGAAAAGACATAAAATTCCTCCTAAACTTGTCTGCGGAGCTTACTTTAACACTTTAACTTTGCGGGTAATTGTTTACCCCCTAAATCTTTTTGAACTGAATAAATACCACCTTAAAAATATAAAATCATCTCACAACGGAGAGTGTATTACACACACGTAATATCATCACCACATCAGCGCCACGTCAATTTTTTTTTTTTAAAAAAGTACTGATTGTATATTATATCATAAAATAAAAAAGAAATAAAGAAAACAGCCCTACCCCATCCCTTTCTTCTTCGAGCCCCACCACCCCTCTTTAAAAACATCCCCCCCCCCCCTCCCGCCCCAGCCCTTTCTTCTTCAACTCCATTTTCTTTCTCTTTCTACAATCCAAAAACCTGAATAACTTCAACTAACCCAACTTACAATCCAAAAATATTTAAAAAGAAAAGTCAATAGATAGATTCATTGATTGGTTACAACTACAAGCAAAGCAAACAAGAAACACCATCAATTTGAAGAAACACAATTACAATAATTCTAACAGGAAATTACTCGACCATCTTCAAAGCAAAAAGGGATGTAATTGTGTTTTCTTGTGATTATGCGTGAGAGAAAATTAAACATATCTTAATTTTCAGATTTGCTATTAAAAATTTAAGACCTGCCAGTAGATCTCGTCACTTGAAATTTCAAAGATTTTACAGGTCTATAGAAAATTAAGGTCTGCCTATAGTTTTCTCCATTAGAATATTAAGCTTTTGGAGATTGTAAAAATTTTAAAAAATTATTCTTCTTGTGAAAAATTGAATTCGGTATTAGAAGAAAAGAAATGGTTATTTCTCTTCAATAATGGAGTTCGTGAAAACGAGCGTTAAAATTTGCTACTTCTTCATACATATTTTTTTCATTCTTGTAGAAATTGATGAAAAGTATAGGTGGGGGTTGGGGGCTAGAAGAGGGATGAGGGGTTTGAAGAAAGAAATATGGAGTGGGTTTGCACAAGGATTAAGAGGGAAGAGGGGTTGAAGAAGAAAGGGGTGAGGTAGGGGTATTTTTTATTTTTTTAATTTTTATTATATAATAAATAATTTAGTGGGATCATCTTTATTTTTTTTATAAAAATGCGCCTTTATTTTTATTTTTTTTATGCCACGTCAGCCTTAGGGATGGTATTTATTCACTTCAAAAAGATTTAGGGGGGTAAATAATTGTTCGTAAAGTTAAAGTGTTAAAGTAAGTTATGCGGATAAGTTCAGGGGGGATTTTATATCTTTTCTCTAAATAAAATTGAATACAATAACTTTGCAAATCGAATACATTAAAATACCTTATTATACAAAAAATACAAAAACTACATTAGCTTGGAAAATTGGTCTTATTCACCCCACGTAATTTCCCCTTATTAGATTATGAGATTTTTTCATATATACAAAATTAGACCTATATTTATCGATCGTAACAGGAGATTTTGTTTACCAAATATATCAGGAGTTTTTATTTCAAAATATATAAAAAATTAAATTTTGAATCTCACTCAAGGTTTAGAATTTCGCTCATAATTTCATGTATAAAATTAACATGAAGTATGTATATAAATGTATAAATTTCATATAAAGTTCATGTTAGATTTCTGGAGGAGGGGGATCACACTTCGAATCCCTTTCACGATTTTATGTATAAAATATGTATATAATTGTATAAATTTTATATAAAAATTTATGTTAGATTTCTGAAAAATACATGAATTTTTTTATGTATATAAATTATATACATATTGTGTTTCTGATTAAAAACATATAAATTGTATAAAATTTGATATCAAGTATGTATAAAATCTATATAAAAGTTATATTAAAATTGTATTTTTCAAACATGTAGCATGTATACATTCTTCAAAGAGAAAAGACATAAAAACACCCTTAAACTTGTCCGTCCAACTTACTTTAGCACTTTAATTTTACGGGTGTTTAAATATCCCCTTAAACAACTTTGAAGTGAATAAATTGTCACCCCTAAGGCTGACGTGGCACTAAAACAATATATATAATGCGTAATTCTTGTTTCTTTTTAAAAATGGTCCCACTAAAATATATATAATAGAAAGAAAAAAAAACCCAGCCGCTCTCCCCCACTCCCTTTCTTCTTCAACCCCCACCCGGCCACCACCCCTGCATTGTTTTCCTGCAAACTCCTCCACACTCCCTCTACCCCCTTCCTCCTTTTTCTAACCCCCATCATTTCTGCACCTTTCTTCTCATTTTCTTTGTTATTTTTCTCTTCTAATTTCCCTCTTTACATAGATAAATTAAAGAAAGCAAAATCATCAATAAAAATTGAATAAAATCATCAAAATTTCATTCTTATTATAATTGAGTCTTTTGTCCAAAACAAAACCACATCAACATATCTTAAGATTTTTTAGGCCAAAATATTGAAAAGCGGATAGTATTTTTTTTTTTAAGGGTTTAGTTCAATGGGAGATAGTTAAACAATTTGGTGGAGGTAGTTAAACAATTTGATGGAGGTGGAAAATAAAGAGGCAATTAGCAAAATTTAATCAATCAAGGACTAAGAAGATATCAATGGAGGTTAGAAGAAAGAGAAAGGCTTGGGCACGCGGGGGTGGGGTGGGTGGGGAGGGGGTTAGAGGGATTGAAGAAGTGGATGGGTACGAAGAAGAAATGGTGAGGCAGGGTATTTTCATTTTTATTACATAGTAATGTAATAAAAATGATGTGGCGCTTGGTACTTACGTGGCTCTGACGTGGCAATGATGTGACGCTGACATGGTAATAATATATAGCGAGTGTAATGCACTTTTCATTGTGAGAGTGGTATTGTATTTTTAGGGTGCTATTTATTCACTTCAAAATTGTGTAGGGGATATTTAAATATCGTAAAGTTAAAGTGCTAAAGTAAGTTGAACGAACAAGTTTAGGGTTGTTTTTATGTATTTTCTCTTCTTCAAACAATTGGCATTTACATTAAAATTGCATACAAATTGATGGAATATTGGGCAAGGTTGAATTGAAAATCTTGAATCAGAAGTGTCGACCTTGAAGAACACAAATTGAATTTTTTGATCTGGAATACATTAAAAATTGAATTTGAAATATATTGGGTATTCGAGAGTCTTATTGAAAACATCAATAACATATCTAGTGTAATCCCATAAGTGAGATTTTGGGAGGGTAGACATACTTTAACTCCACCTTGGTAGGTAGAGTGGTTGTTTTTTATAGACCCTCGCCTCAAGTAAAAGTAGTACAAAACGATTCGAAAAAAAGAAAATAACGAAAATAAAGCAGTCAATACAAAATGCTAAAGAAAGCATAATAAAACATACTAAGAAAGTAATACGATAATCAAAGTGCAAGAAACATCCAATAGTGATAGGAATGGAATAACAAGAAACTAGCAAATAATACTATGATTACTAGTAGGGAAGAATAAACGAGACAACCCTCGATAAACGAGACAACCCTCGATAACCTAACTAACCATCTATCCTAATATGTGTCCATGACCTCTTATCTAATGTCAAGTCTTCGGTAAGCTGAAATTAGTGTCCTATCTAATCACCTCTTTGAATACTTTTTCGGCTTACCACTACCCCTCCTGTAACTATCCATGGCCAACCTCTTACATCTCCGCACTAGGGCATCCGTGCATCTCCTCTTCACATGTTCGAACCATATCTCAACCTCGCTTTCCACATTTTGTTCACCATTGAGGTTACTCTTACCTTATTTCGAATATTTTCATTTTTTAATCTTATCTCTCCTAGTACACCCACAAACGTTACTTAGTTGATTGAATTTTTAAAGGAGTTAAGGGACTATATATGCTGGAGGTATAAATTCAGTTGCTTTTCGACAAAAAGCTGCTATTCAAATTGCAGCACATTCCATCTTTCGTAAGAGGATAAAATATATAGACATCAATTGCCACTTTATAAGAAAAAATATTCTAAGGGCAAATATAAACACACCACATTATATTGAAACTAAAGAAAATTAACTGACCTACCTATAAGTCTTTACAAATCACAACATGAATATTTGGTAGGCAATTTTGGAGCGAAAAACTTGTTTTCATCTTTCAGCTCGAGGGGAGTGAAGAAGAGGTAAAAATGGGGACGAGTAAATCTTCTTTGAGAAACTTTTTTTTTGTGGTTAATCGGATACTTAATATTAAAAAGAAATTAGAGAGATGGTACAGGGTGACTAGGAGATTGTCTAGCAGTTACTTGGGCCAAAGTTTGCCCTTGAATATTGTTATTACAGACAAACACATTTTTCAGTGCGTCTGAAACAAAAAAAAAAATGTTTCTAACTTGTATTTACGATTGCTTTATAACTTCAATTGGACGGAAAAGTAGAGAGAAAAACAAACATATTATTAATACATGGCCAAGTAATCAAAGAAATAAAAGTGTCATTAACTTGCATAATCAGACAAACAATAAATTTGACTCATTTATAAGAATTACTAAAACATGCAAACGATAACATACTTGAAAGAGAAGTAATTCTCCTATAGTTAATTAGTAACTACTGCAACATGAAGTTACTATTATTTGGTGGAATCTAGTAAATAATACTACTAGTAAAATGATATCATATCATATCATGTGAAGAATTCAAGGTTTTTGCTTTCCAAGTGCAGCATCAACTCCTTCAGCTTGGCCACCAGCAAATTCACCATCACCATTAGGACTATTACCTCCATTATTGTCACCACTAAAACCAAAACCTCCATTGCCCATTCCCGACTCGAAACCTCCTGCACCGCCAATGTTGGACCCGAAACCTGATCCTATGTTGGATCCAAAACCTGATCCACTTCCAATTTCAGTTCCAGTTCCAGCTCCGAAACCCATTCCACCACCACCTAGGCCACTTCCCCCCGAAATTCCTCCAAAAGGACCGAATCCTAAACCCGCCCCAGCACCAAATCCGGGCCTACCAAACCCGTGACCGCCAAGAAATGGTGGTAAAGGGTGGGGAAAAAGGATCTTCTCTTCATCTTCACCTTTCATGGAATTAAGGATCCTTGCATTTGTGGACAATACAAGTGCACAAGCAACAATTAGGAGAATAATATTGGTTGACATTGTTGATAGTAGTAATTAATTAATAGTAGTAGATGGGAGAGTAACTAAGACAAGATGTTGTGATGAGAATTTTCCGTTTGGAAGCTCAAGTTATATAGAAGCTGAAATAGTAGTAAGAAGATTAATAATGTGAAAGTAGCTAGGAAGATATTAACTCATGCGGTCCAACTCATGCATGCATTGTGCGTTATTGACTAGTATAATATTTTGCTTACAAAATGCCAAAACCTTCGTGATCAACCTACCCCTTCCTAATTAAGTCAAAGTAGATCAATATTTCCTTAAAATGTACATCTGTATTCATGTTCTTCTTCTTCTTCTTGAACTAACTTCTTCAATCTTCATTTAATATTTTCAATTTGGGTATCTAATTTATTAAGTCTTCATTCGTAGAAATACCATATTATTGAAGGATTCTTGTAACTAATAACGTACCCACCATGATGATGGTTACTTTCTAATTTGATTTAAAGTCTCTTTTTTTTTTTACCCCCTAGGGAGCTCTCACAATTTTGCTCCCTTGATGACTCGAACCCACAATCTTAAGACTGGAGGTCTAGGGTGCTTACCATCCGAGCAACCCCTCTTGTCTGATTTATAGTCTTCACTTTGATAATTCCAAGAATCAATTTCATGTTCAAAATTACTTGTCTTTGAATCCTATATTCGTCATTATTTGATTCAATTATCATAAAGCTCTTGATAAATCACAACTCGTAAATTTTTGCGCAAAAAAAACAAAAGAACTCATAAGTTTTATATATTATGTTTCTTGGAAATAACTAAATTCTTGGACAATGCATATAATTTTCTTGAGGTAGTTACATGAGTATATAATTTGATTCATATAGAATTCCTTCCTTTCTTAAAGATTAATTAATTTTGATAGTGTTATGCCGGAATATAATCAATCTAATATGTGCATGTAAGTATATATATTGTCATATATTTTTAAAAATTGAATTAACTGAATAAGCTGGCAAATATCGAATGATAACTATCGACTTACTTGATTTAATTTGATTCCATCATTTGAAAAAATCGATTACTTTGATTTTCTTTTATAGAAAAATTGACTCAAACGAACTATCAACAACCCTACACTCCAGGAAAAACATACGTATTATTTTCTCAAAATACGACCGGATACATGTATCATTTTTTGGGAATAGACAACAATAATGAAAATTTGATAAATATGTCTTTCGGTATTTTAACTTTCTCAAACAAGTACAAAGAGAATAAAAACATTTTGAAAAATAATAAATTATTAACTCACAAACACTCATAATTGAAATGTAGAAATAATAAATATTGTAACTAACTATAATAATGTAACGACCCTCAAGGTCATTTTGTCATTTTTGTTTTTTCTTTCTTTCGTTTGACCGTCCTCATAACTTTGATTAGCCGTTTGTGACTTGCGGGGATGAGTGACACAATTTTCCAGGTGATTAGATGTGTTTCAGGTGAGTTTTTGAGTTCAGAAGTTTGAAACTTGTAGAGCTTGACTAAAATCAATAATTGTGGTTAACAAGGTCAATTTCAAGTCAATAGGTCCGGAGGGTGATGTATGACCTAATTGAAGTCTTGGTACGGTTCTCGAGGTATTCAGGGGGCGTTTTTGACCTTCTATAGGATTTCTAGTTTTCTTAAAGTTTAGAGTTAACCTAGTCAACATTTGGTCAAGACCTCAGATGGGTGATTTGATGATTCAAATAGGTCCAAAATGTGTTTTATGATTGATTTGCACTATTGATTGTGTTCGGAAGGTTTCGAATGAGTTTTGAAGATTCGTTTGACTTTGGCTGATTTTGGCATTACTAGTTTCTAGTGCAGTAGTTCCTTCTTCGTATTCGCGGGCGGCCTTGGTTGTGTTTGTTGAGAAAGAGATTTTTGGGTCGCACCACGATGGATTGGGTTCGAGTCAGGGCTGCACTCGCAAAAGAGGGCCACGTTCGCGAAGTTAATGAGACTTGGACAGAACTAAATCCCTTTTTTGAACCTTGATTTTATAATTCAATTTTTGGAGATTTTGAGCTTGGATTTGAAAGATTTTTTAAGCTATTTTGAGATTTTTAGTGGGGGTAAGATTTTAACCTCCAATTTAGTATTTCCTCATCGATTCGTTAATTATTTCATCAATTAAATTACGTATGAAAATGAAAATTGGGATTTTCATCCTAAGTTCTGTGAAAACCCGTCATTTAATGGGTTGGACAAAATGACAGATTTTGAAGCATTGGATAAATTGAATTATGTTGCAAAAATTCAAAATGGGAAATTTAGTTGATAAATGACTTAGATTTGTAATTCATATTGTATTTCAGGAAGTCGAGATTGGTCCCTAGCCGATAAATGGTTTATGACTTGAAATTACTTCATTTTGAGTTTTACTCAGTCTCGGGAATTTATCGTATATGAGGGGTTATTTCGCCAAGATAGGCATTGTGTGAGTGCAAATTGCTCAATTATAAAAATATGGCTTCAAGGCACTATTTTGAAACGACATCTATTGTTTGAGGAGGCTTGTAGCTTATGATGTTTGTGTTGAAAAAGATATTCTTATATACTTGTTGCATTTGAAATTTACTTTATTAATGTAATCATGCATACTCATTCATTTCATGAATTACAAGTTTTGTACTGTGGAAACAATGTTTTCGAAAGAAAATATATTTATATATCCAAGGGGAAATGGTTCCGGATGATTGATTGAAGGCGTACCGGGGATAACTATCAGGTTTGTGAAATAGAAGCTTTATTTCTATTTATGAAAATTGATAGATGTAGACAAGAGCTGAGGGAGGCAGCAATACTGAAGACATGCATAACTCTGAAGAGGAAGAAAGGGAGCACTTGAAGGTACAAAATTTGGTTTTCAATATGAACTTTCTTTAGTACAGCCTAGGAATAGGTGAAAATATGTATGTGATTGTTATCAATGAAGGTCAGTATTATATCATTGAACGCGATAAGATGTTTATTGCCAGGTTTTTAGTAATGTTATGTCAGTATCGAAGTTGGTAATGGAACCAAATCTTCTTTTCGGAATGATGACTGGATTGGAATGAACCTCTTAAAAAAACATTTCCGGACATTTTCAGTCTAGTGCAGCAACCCAAGCTAGTGTGGCCGAGACATGGAGTTTGCGGGATGAAATGTGACTTTCAGAAGGTTCCTCAACGACTGGCGGGTTACTAGGGAGTGATTGAATTTTTCAAATTGCTGGATGGTTTCAAATGTGCTGTAGAAGAAGCGGATAGAATATTATGGGAAAGAACAGAGGAGTTTATAATGTGAAGTCAGCATATAGCTCTGGACAACCACACTGCAGAAATGAAAGCATGCTGGAATCATCCAGGTATTTTATGGAGGCAGAAGAAATAGTAGAGCATCGTACCAACTTGTGTTTGGTGGACAATTTGGAAGGAAAGAAATTCAAGATGCTTTGAAAATAGAGCAAATTCTGAACAGAAGATCAAGATGAATTGAATATTTTTGTTTCACTTTTGGTGTAAAGAAGCCCATGTAGAGGATTTAGAGTCTATAGTTGACATCATTGGGTCCTTGTATGTTTCTCTCTTAGCAAAATCTGTGTTAAGGGTGTAGTGTTCAATCTGATGCTGTTGTAATTGTCACTCTTTTAATATTACTGTGTTGTTCTTTTTCCTTTTCTTGCCATGGTAGGTAGTGTCATTGCTGATATAATGCGATTATTACTACAGTCATCATGGATCATCTTGATTGTTATTTACATCATACTGTTACTATCCACAATAATTTCTTCTCTTCTCTTGCTCCATTTTAAACCTCATTTTAGACTTGCATTTATCGTCAAAATTACAGAAATCAGGAAATGAGTGCTTCCTACAATCCGTGATTCAGAGAATTCTCAATTTGTGGAGAGACAGAAGTGACACTTGATAATTGCTGAAAAAATGAAGCCATGATGTCCTAACAATTTCATAGTGAAAGAACTCAAGTATTTGTACAACTACGGATAAACTGAAGCCTAATCTTTTTAAGTGCTGAAAGAGCATCGTCCATGCTAATTCTTGCATCAGGTGTCACTGAGGTGCAGCTCAAAGCTAATTCCATGATATATAACAAACACTGCATCTTCAACCCGATTTGTTCTTCCCCTGGTTGTACAACATTAGCATCCACCACTTTATGAATTTCAGCTGGAAAAGAATCACTAACCCAACATCGTATGCTCAAGTCTCCAGAAAATATTTCATCACTCGGTCTCCTTCTTGTAAACGTTTCCATCATCAGGATGCCAAAACTATAAACATCGCAGCTCACGGATACTATTCCATCTTGTCCGTACTCTGCAATTATGGGTAAATGTGATCAGAAAAAACTTTATAGTTATTGAGGAATATGCTAACACTGACATTTCTAGTCTATATAAATAAATAGGGGAAAGAAGGTATGAGGAAGCTTCAGAAATTCTACTACCTGGAGCAATATATCCAATGGTCGCGATTGTCCCTGTTTGAGTAAAAGCCTCTCCTGCACCCAACAATTTTGAAATGCCAAAATCACTAACTTGGCCAACCATTGCTTGATCTAGCAACACATTGTTTGGCTTCAAGTCACAATGCACCACAGGTGTTGAAAAGCCATTGTGGAGATAGTCTAACGCTGAAGCCACATCTATCATTATATTCAATCTCTGCAGTAAGTCCAAGAACAAGTTGTGAGAGTATAACCATTTATCAAGTGTCCCATTGGGCATGTATTCCAGCACTAGGGCTTTAAAATCAAGGTTGGAGCAGCTGGTGATGACTTTGGTCCGATTGCGATGGCGAAGGTTTCGAAGTACCTCACATTCAGTGTCAAAACTTTTAAGTGCGCCATCCAGTTGCATATTGAATATCTTTGCTGCTATAAGAGTAGCATCTTTAAGTTTCCCTTTGTAAACCACACTAAAACTCCCATAGCCAAGCAAATTGCTCTCATCAAATCCAGCTGTTGCCTGTTCAAGTTCATAATGGGATATTCTCTCATGTCTTTTCTCCACAAACAGATCTATTTGACCTGAATTCGTCTTTATCCTTCTCAGTCTTAAGAATACATGTGCAAGGACTAACGTAAGAAATAGACCCACTCCCAAAAGGTCGTACAAGACCAAGATTGCCGTTTTCTTCTTTGACCTCTTGGGAGATTTGATGAAGCATGGCAGCACTTGAAATCTAGAATCACCACAAAGTGCATCATTGGACATGAAAGATTGATTGGTGACATTTGCAAAAGGACCACCGGTGGGAATCTCTCCACTAAGATTATTGAATGACATGTTTAGGTATTTGAGATACACAAGAGCTTCTAATTTACCACTAATACTATTATAGCTCAAATCCAAGAATTCTAAGCTCAACATTTTGCCAAATGAATCAGGAATAGGCCCATCTAGTCTATTTTGTGCTAGAGAAAGTTTGATCAATTTTTCTAGACCCCCTATAGTGCTAGGAATTTTACCAGAAAAATTATTTTTTGACAGATCAATGAGTGATGCAGCCTTTAAATTTCCGATCTCCAGAGGAATTTTCCCACTTAATAAATTAAATGCAACATTGAATTCTACGAGGTCTTGAAGGCTCCCCAAACTTGCAGGTAATCTTGAACTCAGTCTGTTATTAGCTAGATCAAGATTCCTCAAACTGGTAACATTCCCTAAGCATGGTGGCACTGAACCAGAAAACTGATTTTCCGACAAGTCCAGTGCACCAAGATTGTTTAAATTACAGATGGCATCTAATATTGTTCCTTCTATCTTGTTTCCTTGTAGGTAAAGTTCTTGAAGGTTCAGCATGCCTTGGACAGTTTTTGGAATATATCCTGTCAACTCATTGTTAAACAAACTCATCTTTGCCACTCCAGTAAGATTACCAATTTCGTGAGGAGTGGTGCCCTTCAGTTTACAACCATGTCCATCAAAAATTTGTAGAGAGTCTGAGAAATTCCCAACCGATGCAGGAAAAACTCCACCCAACAGATTCTCAGAGAAATTCAGTTCAATTAGTTCCCGGCAGTTTGTTAAAGATGTAAGGAAGTTTGAAGCTGAATCGCTATAAAAATTGTTCTCCTGCAAGTTCAGAAGTGTAAGGTATTGTAAGTTACCGACTGATTCAGGAATAGAACCTGTGAAACTGTTGCTTGAGAGATCAAGTCTTGTGAGTCTTGAAGAATTTGAGATACTAGCAGAGATAAAACCACTCAAATTATTCATTCCGCAATAAAATTCTTCTAGGCTGGGCATTCCACGGCCTAAATCTAATGGTAGATGACCTGAAAGCTTGTTTGCTTCCAGAGTTAGGATCTGCAATGCTGACAAGTTGAAAATGCTTGCAGGTACGGAACCAGTAAACTTATTTTGAGCTAATCCCAGCACTGTAGTTTCTCAAGATACCTAGCTCCTCGGGTATCTCTCCTGTCAATTTTAGGAAATATATATATAAGTACCAACTTGGTTGGAAGTTTAAAAAAGGGAGGAAAATTTCATCCTTGTGGGGAAATATCATATTACCTTCCAAATGTTGAGCTCCAAGATATACTGTTGTAAGTTCTGTTAAGTTGGCCAGCTCTCTTGGTACAGTTCCAATAAACTCGTTGCCTGACAATGACAAGATTTGCATTTTTCTGCATTTTCTAAGTTTGGTGGAATAACACCATTCAGGTAGTTGCTTGAGATGTAAAGCCCTTCCAGGTTTGGAAGATGCTCACATATATCTTTTGGAAGCTTACCTGTAAGATTGTTCCGGGTAAGAGCAATGATTTGCATTGTCGTAATGTTAAAGACTGATGGTGGTATAGAGCCACCGAGCTGGTTTCCTTGCAAGTCTAAGAAGGTCATGTAAGGAAGATCACTGAGTTCTTGAGGGATCTCTCCTTCAAAAAAATTTCTTTGCATTCTCAACACTTCCAGCTTTGTTAGATTGGAAAGGGAAGATGGGATTTCTCCAGAAAATTTGTTATTTGAGAGCTACACAAAGCGAAGGTTGAGTAACAAACTTAAAAATGATGGTACGACACCAGTGAAGTTATTTCTCGAGCAATCAATCAGTTTCAACCTCTGCAAATGAGCCAACTCTTTCTGGTAACTCCCCATGGAAAGTGTTGTTACTGATATCGAGGGAAACAAGAAAGGAGAGGTTTCCAAGGTGTGGAGGAATGGTACCATGAAGTTGCATGCTAGAAATGTCTAAAGTTGTGACTCGCTGGTGGTGAGAGCTGCAAGTGATGCCAATCCAGCTACAAACTGGGCTGGAAGAAGACCAGTTGCTTGCTAAGATGTTATTAGGATCAGAAGAAATGTGAGATTTCAAGGCAAGAAGAGCAACTTCATCGATGTTACTATTGGGAACAGTAGCCAATGAAGTATTTGGATGAAGCAGAATAAAATCTGCAAGGGCAAAGAGAAGATTGCTACTTATGCCCATAACTATAACATGGAGGCTTCTCTTTTTCCTAAAACAAGAAAGGATATGGCAAAGTATTGATCTTACATTATCTATTTAACGATATCAAATTCATTGGGTATCAATATCCATATAGTAATGTTGTCGGTCTCTGGAGTGCTTTCTTGTTTAATATGTAGTGTCTATCGTTAGTACTACAAGTTGTATTAGTTAAAGTTGTAAACCTGCCACTGACAGGTCTGTTTCTGTTTTATTTATTGGGTATTGGGGGAAGGAGAATAAATTTAAATAAATACTATTTGTTCCTAACAGTGAACGGAGAGTTCTGTTAGTTGTGAACACACTGTATTATTGATGACCTATATTGAAAAGATGTGAGAAGTAGGTACTTTTAGAGTCGCTAATAAGAATATAATCGCCATTTGTAAAATAATAGAAAGAGAACCACCAACTAATAGTGGATTTTTACAGCCAAAAATTCAAGGCACGTCGCATTTAACTTGTGCCCACTTCTTAAAAATTATTGAACTTACATCCACTTTAGACAAAAAGCTGCTCCAGTTTTGCTGCTTCTTCTCCTTTTCTTTCTCTTATCCGGGATTTGAGATTGCTAAACTTTATGTGATAAATGTCGGGGAAGAGACGCGCTTGTATGTTTATACAGGCTAGAAGCAGTAGTAGAGAATTGCTAAAAGTTGATGTAACTAAAGCCCAAGAAAAGTTCCAACAAATGGAAAATGCAGCACAGAACTGCATACCTGATATCATCATAAGATACTACAAGGCATAGAATGTATAGACTAAATTCATTCTTCGCATCTTATCCCGAATCCTCTGTGCAAACATGAGCACTAGTAATGTACCCAAAAAGAGTGCTCTGCAAAAGCTTTTAAGACCCTATTACATTGATTACTGGTCATATAGACAAAATCTGCACAGCGAAGTATGATATACTGAGAGAATAATAAGCAATACATCTCTCAACTTTGGACTACTGAGGAGAGATCTCCAAAAGTAGACCATAATGATCACTAGGCAAAACAGGTAGCGTCAGTCTCTTAACTTCACTCTTAACTTTCTTCTCCTTGATATATGTGAGATTTGGAATTGCATCCTTCCCAATCATCTTAATATCACTTGCACAGAAATCTTGCAGTTTGCAAACAAACCTGTCCAAACGTTTCTGCAGTGTCTTGTTGGCGCTTAACATTTTGTTCGACTTGGTGTCATATGTCCATCCGATTTCTTCGGGCTTCATTTTCCCCCAAGCATCAATCCATCCATCAGGTAGAGGAAATTGACCATCCAATTTGTCATCCCAGTTCATATCACCACAAAAGACTACATTCCGTTTTCTCTCAAGTAACTGCACAGTTTCCTTGGCTTGCTCCACACGTTCCTTGCTGTACATTTGATCCCACTTGGGTGGTCCAGGGCAGGGACTCTCAAGATGGCTGGTAGCAACGACCAAAGTCATATCTTTCTGAACTTCAATCTCAGCAATACAGAGTTCCCTTCCCATTATAGAATTGCTAAATGGCTTGCTACTGTAGGATTTCACTGCAAGTTTGCTCAACTGCAATTTTTTGTCAAAGACAGTTTTAACTATAAAATGGACTAACATTTTTCATAAATCTGCAAGGATTCATGTTAAGCAATTATTGAGATGTTCCAGATCTTCACTATTACTTGCCCTATTAAAAGAGTGAGTAAAGTAGTACTATAGAGACTACTATGGGCTAGAGGTCAACTTGAAAGCTCAGTTGTAAATAATTGAAAACTGAGGTTCCCCTTGGTATAGCATGGAACTAATTATCTTAACAGTGGCAAGAATTCCATAACCAATATAAAAGCTCAAGACAAGTTGCACATAATAGAATATATATCGGGATCAGAAAGAAAATGCAAAAACATAACTAGGCCTTCAGAATATCCTCAAAAATAATAGGCCTTCAGAATACACATAACATACAAAATATTCAAGGTGTATTAAGCAATCACCTGCATGCAGAAGTATCCTCTTGTCACTTCCATCACATTTGAAACTGAACAAGAATACATTTTCCACCAACCAGATTGCTGAAAAATGTCGTATATTTCTGGAGTGACCTCCTGAATAGGTGATACAGCAAACAAATTACAGAGTCAATAACTTTCATGTAAGGTATAGTTTCTCTTGCATATTGACATGTAGATAAGTGATGATAACCTGAAGACATATAACATCTGGAGAATGCAGAGCAATAAGGTCGCCTAAAGCTTTCATCCTCTTGTGCATCTCTATGTCTGCAAACCACACATTGTAGGTCAAGATCTTCAAAACTTTGGATTTACTGGTCGAGAAAGTTTTGCCTGGTTCCTGTTCCACCGAATCTGCAACACAAATCATTACAACAACAACAACATACCCAGTATATTCCCACCAAGTGGGGTCTGGGGAGGGTAAGTGTACGCAGTCCATACCAGTACCTCAGATGTGAGATAGAGAGGCCGTTTCCGATAGACCCTCGGCTCAAGATAAAACAATCTAGAAAAGGAATAGTAAAAGGACAAGATACAATAGAAATATCACACCCAATAATACCATAAACACAACTCACCAAATAATATAACAAACAATACAACAGTCTGAAGTAATACTAGTACTAAAGCCACTAACACGGATAACAAAGTCCTCCTACCTACTAGCACTGACGCACTCGTTCCTACTATCCTTCTACCTTAATCCGCCTCCTCCACACCTTCCTATCTAGAGTCATATCCTCGGTAAGCTGAAGTTGCTCCATGTCATGTTTAATCACCTCCCTCCAATATATCTTCAGTCTACCTATACCTCGCCTGAATCCATCCCTTGCCAACCTCTCACACCTCCGCACTAAGGCACCCGTGCCCCTCCTCATCACATGTCCGAACCATCTCAACCTCGCTTCCCTCATCTTGGCTTCCACCGAAGCCACTCCCACCTTATCTCGAATAATCTCATTTCTAATCCTATCTTTCCAAGTACACCCACACATCCACCGTAGCATTCTCATCTCCGCCACCTTCATCTTTTGGATGTGAGCTTTCTTGACTGGCCGACACTCCGCCCCATACAACATAGCCGATCTAACCACCATTCTGTAGAACTTGCCTTTGAGTTTAGGAGGGAGGTACCTTTTTGTCACACAAGACTCCGGAAGCGAGCCTCCATTTCATCCACCCTATCCCAATCCGATGAGTGACATCCTCGTCAATCTCTCCATTCCCCTGAATCATAGACCCCAGATACTTGAAACTATCTCTCTTTTGGATGGATTGAGTATCAAGCTTTACAACCACATCAGACTCATGCGACACCTCGCTGAACTTACACTCCAAATATTCCGTCTTGGACCTACTCAATGGTGGCAAGAACTTACACTCCAAATATTCCGTCTTGGACCTACTCAACGGTGGCAAGAATTCCATAACCAATATAAAAGCTCAAGACAAGTTGCACATAATAGAATATATATCGGGATCAAAAAGAAAATGCAAAAACATAACTAAAGCATCATATAATAGGCCTTCAGGCCCTGACCCTGCCAACCATAAATAAGGAAAGAAATTAAACAGAATAGAGTCTAAGTTAAAGGAGCAAGAGACTAACTAATCCAAAAAGGCGAACTTTTCCAATGCAAAATTTAGATATTCCTCAGCTAAACATAGTATGTAATAGTATCAAAAGGCTTAACATGATAAAAACTTACTAACAGCTCCACAATTAAGCCTTTTCCAACAATGAACACAAACTAAACATCATAAATCCCAGAAAAGGCAATCTTTCCCCACCCAGTATGTTTATGTTTTTTCCTTTTCCTGCAGAATTTCCCATGGTTATATCTCTCTACATGATCCAACCAGTCAACAAGATCATGAAATAGCCTGTCCGCAAAAAGTTTGGCATACAACAGAAAAGACCACCAATAAATCAGAAAAATTGGGTTACACAAGGGAAAGATGGGAACTGAACTATCACTTGACACATCAATTTATAACATATATATTATGAAGCACGCTCAGGAAGAACCAGAAGTTAAAATAGAAATCAGTAATCAGACAGGCTGAACTCTGAGAGGAGTTCAATATATCATATTAACCAACTAAGCCTCAATCTAGTTAGGGCCAATTCTGTGAATACTTTAAATCCATTTGGTCCCATTTCATACAAATACGAAGCTCACAATATCCACATATCCAAAAATTTACTCAGACATATACTCAAGAAATCGCACTGAAACCATGTTCGTGCTAAATTCAAAACCTACTCCACGAACGCCATTATATGCACCAAACCGACAAAAAAAGGAATATCTTTTATCAGCTATTTCATGTAGAAACATAACAAACTCCTAAATTTTATAGACAATTAATAAAACAAACAACAACATACCCAGTGTAATCCCACAAGTGGAGAGGGTAGTGTATACTCAGACCTAACACCTACCTTGAAAGGTAGAGAGACCATTTCCGACAGACCCTCGGCTCAAGGGAAAGCATAACAAAACAGTTCAAGAAAAAGGTCGAAGCCATAGTAAAATACTAAAAACATGACAAAGCATTGTTAAAAGGAACACTAACTACAACAAAATAGGACAATAATCAAAGTACAAGAAACAATAAATCGAAAGAACTCAAATATACCCGATATTTCAACTACTTTAGTCGCATCAGCCTTTACACCCCTATACCCCATAGCATCAACCTCATCCTCTTCAACCCCAACTGAATACTTCCTCTTGGTTGCAGCATTTGCGCATCTAAACCTAACAGACTCCTCCTTCACATCATCTTCAACCACCCTCTTAGTTATTTTCCCCTTGTTGTTACAAGACCTCAAAGGCCAGAACACATTGCCAACAGAAGAAGCCAACTCATCATCTTCATCAATTTCCAGTGTAGCAAGTCCAGAAGCAGAAACCCTAGTGCCACAGATTTCACAGCTTATACTGTTATAGGGGTTCATAAAGGTACAAGCTCTACATGGCCATTTGGGTTTTGGGTCAAATGATGATGATGATGAGATTGATAATGGTGGGTCAGATGAGCAGATTTGGCAAGATGATTTTTGTGATGGAGGGTTCAAGAATGTGCATCTTGAACATGACCAAGACATGATGGCTACCGTACCAAAGGGGTTTTTGAAAGGGTTTTGTTGGTTGAAAGAAGAAATGGTTTGCTTTTGGGTAGAAAGTGAAAGGGCTATATCCTTTACTCTCGATTATATTTTACTCTTTGTTATTCTTCTTTTTTTTTATTTATATATAACATCCAACTTTAAATACATATTTGCTCTTAGAATGATTAAGTTTCATGTCAATATCTTTTTAATCTTACCTGGCGCCTACATGTCACATACATGGATCTTTTTTATAATCAAAATGGGTTGAGCCCCTTTATTTCAAATAAAGCATTTGTACAAACATTGCCTAGGTCCAAACCGGCCCAGGCCCAAACTAAAAACAGAGAGGAGCTCTAGAAGCTCAAAGCCGAAAGGTTCATCTCCTGCAATTCGCCAAGACCAAGATGTTGGAAAGCTTGAAGAACCAATTTTAAGGAGAAATTGTTTCGATCTTCCTTCCTATCAGCTGCAACAACTGTGTATAACAAAGAGCTTGGGTGAATTTCACATGAACGTTTTACAATCTCACAAGAGTTTTTGTTTAATTTTCGCTTTATAATCTCCATGTAAAACGTTTTTGCTTAACATGGACACTTTATATATATATATATATATAGATAGATAGATAATTGTTGCCCGTGCATAGCACGGGCCCAACATTTTAATCCAAGTAATGCTAATATTTTGTTCCTGTAATGGTGTTGTCATTCGTGGAAACATCATTTGCCATAAATGCAAGGTAAGACTGCATGCAATAGACTCTTGTGATCCTGCCCTTTCCCGGACCTTGCACATAACAATAGTTTTAACGTACCAGGCTGCCCTTTGTGTCTTTGTATTCATCATCTATTTTTCATATGCTCCTTACATGTTAAACTGATTTTTCAGATTCTAAATGCTATGCACTCAATGTACCTCTTCTGTTTAAGGCCAAATTGCAATTTTTCCAGGGCTTCAGGAAACTATAAGATTTGTACTCCTGTATAGGAGCAAGTAATCAAAAATGAAAAAGCAACAACAACAACAAATACTTGAACCGATTATATGCTTTCCAACAATTTAGAGCATGAACAGGTAATTGTGAGCAGAACAATGAAATAAAATAAAAATACACCCAGATGAAGAAACATTAGAAAATCTCACTTTTTGGAGGACATGGATGCATGGAGTAACAGAGAAATCCAAAAGACAACAACAAAAATGGTAAGCAAACGATGAAAAGGAATAATTGAAGGGAACAGCGAATCAACGCAAACGTGAAAGAGATCACCTTGTGCTTTATGACTTAACTATTGATATTTTTAGTTATGCGATGTCTTTGACGGAGAAAATGAAAGAGCAATATGAAATTGATGACATAGCATAGCTCCTAAATGTATGATTTCTACAATCATGGGAATATCACAGTACTGGATGCTCGCATAGCATTCAGATATCATAGTGACTGTTGCCTATTTACATTGGTAGATATACACTATTTATTATAGATTATACAATAGCAGATGCATCTTTCATGCTGTGATCAATTTCCTGAGCAATTAGGATCAAAGACCTGGTAAATTAAATTTAATGATCAAATGTAAGTATTCTAATTATGTGATTTAATGTTATTGTAATAAATTATAATGACAATACAACATGCTCGTATAATTTCACAAGTGAGTTTGGAGAGGATAAGTGTATGCAACCTTACCACTTCCTGGAGGGAGGTAGAGAGGCTATTTTCGAAACACAAATAAACAAGGCATAAATGATAATGTTGTGTCAACACCCAGCCACTCCAACCATTTCAAACTGAAAATAATGATAAATAAGATTATATACATGTAGTTCAGTCCCTGACAATAACGTATTGCAAGTAGGCTCTTATAGATAATGAATATTTGACAGTGTAATGTAGTGTCCAGAGTTAGTTATTCCATCCATATTGAGAAATCCAGAAAGCTATATCATTCTCATCCACAGCATACAAAAATAAACACTGAAGAGTCTTTAAATTAATCTTCCAGCAGACTCAACTATGGAAGTGAACACTAAGCAAGAAATAGAAGTTGCTACGAACCATACAAATAAAATTATAAGTAAATTATATGTAAACTGACCTTATATTACAGCAGTCAAAATATTTTCAATCCCCACAAAAGAGCAGCAACAGAAGACATTTAATAGCAACACCAAAAGAACAGCCAAAAGGGCATCCAGTAGTAGCAAAACGATTTCAACCGATCCCAAAATCACAGCAAAAGTGTTTAAACTGCACTTCAAAACAACAATAATCACCGTATCTAATAACATTAAAGAGACAACAGTTAAACAACATCTTGTTTCATGAAACTTTATGCATAACACAAATATATACAACTAATAAAACTGATAGGCGTTGGATTGAAAGTCAGTCACCTGATTTTGTCAAAGTCAACAAAATATATTTTTTATATTAAAATATTTCACTTGTAGAGTTCGCAGTAGATTGTATGCAGGAATCAAATAGATGAAAAACTAAACTATATTGAATTGTAAAAATTTGATGAATGAAAATTTTCAAAATAGGAAAAACCTAATGAATTGAATGTGATTATCTAAAAAGAAGGTTAGACGCACACAATTTTTTTTGACACACCTGAAATTGAGAAAGTCAGGGCATCAATCGAAAAGGTCATATTTAAACTTCTTCAAACCATTTGATTCAAAAAGGTAAGTTAGTAGAATGTGGTGTTACTCTTGTAGTCCTGTTTGTTTTATCGGGTCTTCACACTGAAATATAAACGTGTTTTATAATATGCAGTGTCAAATTTGCTGCCTATAGTATGCAAAATTTTTTATCAAATATTTTGTACATTTTTGTCCATATACACATTGTCTAGAATCGCCATATTTTCTTATGAGCATGCTGCTATTCAGTAGACACAGATATAGAAATAAGATATATAAATTATCTTCTATTGTAAGTGATATAGTATAAAAAACTGCCAAATAGGTTGATAACCCCACACAGTAAAGGCATACTATCCAATATCCAGATTATGCTTAGTAAAATAGTCAAAAAATTATTTAAAATGATGGTAACTGACATGCCTTTTGTCATGATATTTATTGGCACAGTTCGTAATGTCAAAGTAGGTGAAAAAAAGAATGAAGATTGAATTAATGTACAAAAAAGTTGAAATACCTTTCAGTACTTCTTCATGGAAGAAGTTTTCATTTTCAAATTATGTTTCTGAGAAGATGGACTGCATTTATTTGCCGTGTTTTGATATTTTTTTTCCTTCCGAACTAAGATGTTCAACTGTGCGCTTTCTCGCTTCTGCAACATTAACAATGCTTGGTGGCAATAATGTATGAATCACATCTTGTTTCTCCAAGTAATATAAAATGGAGAAATTTGGCGTTGTATCCACATTTTTTTTGAATAACCTTTTCATTTGAATCTTGAACATCTTGCCGTTGAATTGATTTTGCGCATTTTGAAGGAATGATATGTCCTTCTAAAAGCATAAACTTGGTTAAATACAATATGACTAATAATTAATAACAATAAAATGTGTTATCTTGATTAAAATTCAGTTAGTAATTTTTTGGAGAGTAATAAGTACCTTGACAAAGGAGATCTCATAAACTTCTTGCGAAGTGAGACGCAACATTTTCTCTGCAACTTCATCTGAAATAGTAGCTGTTGCAGTACCGCTGTTATCTTTAACAGTGACTTCAAATTGACATCTATTATAATATAATAAATAAAAGGCAATTTTAGTCAGATGTTTAGTCAGAATCTTAATGAGTAAATTATGTTGTAGAAAATGCATTCATACTTGTGACAAATTGAGCAGTAGATTTCTCTTCGCACACTGTATCTTGAGAACAATTGCTTACAACTTGGACATGCTAACACATAAAAGCGCTGGTCCTTATTTGTTAGGGATAGCTCAGCTTCAACATAAAACACTTGTCCCTAAAAATTGAAGAATGTCACAATTACAATTACAATATAAAATAAAATAAGTTAAATGAAACAACAAAATTATTATTATTATCGGTCGTTGCGCTTGGATATCAGCAACAGGTATGATTTCTTCCTCAAAGGGAACCAACAGAATAGAGCCCAATGCAGTTGTACTTTTCATCTTATAAGCAGCAAGTTTTGGTTCAATTGTTTTGAACCTATAAATAATTGATATTATGACAATTGATTATTACTGTATCATACAAAGTCTAATCCTAAAGTGAGATTCAATTTCTACTTAACATTTTAGATGCAAATAATTCAACAAAAATCAGGAAAAAAGGATAATGGCAAAATATACACCTCTGAACAGAGACAGTATTCACAATTGGATATTACAAGCCAAATAAAGATTTGTATTTTCTTCCTAGACCACTGAACAAAATACAACTTTGGCATCTCTTTTACTGTAGTATGTAGTTTGTTTCACCTGGACAGTATTAATGGAGGCATGTGTCAAATACGATAGCTTCCGCAAGAGAGGATTCATTCAAAGTAACAGATGCTATATGTCCCAGCATGTACTTGAAACAATATACCATTTATTTGATACAAATACAAAATTAAACATAGACTACTATATTTTGGCCAGATCTACTCTTATCATATTATTTAAACAAATTCTATTCTATAACTCTAAATTTCTGTTTTATGGCCGAATTTGGACAAACATTTTTTCAATAAAAACTGCGTACAATACGCCTTTGCAGTGGGGCCCTTCACCGGACCATGCGCATAGCGGATGCTTTAGTGCATCGGGCTGCCCTTTTCTTTATTTTTTTTTTCCAATAAAAGAAGTCAAAACTCAACAGATAATAAAATTGGATCAAGAAGCATTAGTTCACTTTAAATGAAAAAGTGAAGTGTTCAATAATAGTGATTAGATGGATTGCATTTTTGAAATGATCTACTACAGATGTTTGTTGAGGTGGAATCCATATAAAATAAAATACAACACAAAGATGTTCAACACTTACTTCAGACACCTTTAGAGCATGGATACAGTATAATATACAGGATGACTATCGTCTACACATTCACAAGTTTTGAATTAGTTAAATTTCCAGCTCTAAGGATAGCAGAATACCATGTTCTTAATTCGATAGCTTGTGGATATGGCGGATTGATTTCAATTATGGTACTGATTTTGTATGACAAACCATTGAATCTATTTGTCATTCCTACATGCATTTGAATATTTAGTTTTAATAATATCATCATGTAATATAATTGTTAAAAGGAAAAACATAGTATTATGTTTGCAGTTTCACCTAAGGTTACTTTTGCAACTCTTCTAGCAAGGATGACCGGGTACTCATGAAGTTGATTAAGAAGTCTACTCCTGTCACGATCAATAAAATCTCCCCAAAGTGTCAATTTTATTGGCTTCTACCTGCATATAATGTAAACACATGTTCAAACATTATAATAAGTTACAAAAACATGCAATGTTGAAGTAACACAACTGACAACTAATTTCAAATCAAATTATTCCTTGCGACTCTAAAGTTGTTAGGAGAAAGTGACCTAATGTTAAGATTAAATCAAGTAGACAGCTGATAGCTCATACCAAAATTTGAAGGAAGCAACCAATGTAATACACAATACCCAAAGTGTAAGTTATAAAGAAACCTGTTTTACAGTTATATTTGATAATTCAGCATAGTGCCACTTCAATATGTGCTTAAACCTTATAATAAGTTACAAAAACATGCAATGTTGAAGTAACACAACTGACAACTAATTTCAAATCAAATTATTCCTTGCGACTCTAAAGTTGTTAGGAGAAAGCGACCTAATGTTAAGATTAAATCAAGTAGACACCTGAAAGCTCATACGAAAATTTGAAGGAAGCAACCAATGTAATACACAATACCCAAAGTGTAAGTTATAAAGAAACCTATTTTACAATAATATTTGATAATTCAGCTTAGTGCCTTTTCAATATGTGCTTAATAGCATAATTTTGTTTAATACATATTTACAACATAAGGAGAACACACATACATCGTCTTGTCGAACCAGTTCAAATTTTGTTAGATGTATTACTCCAAAAATATAAGAACAATTTGTATCTTCAAATATTACACAAGCATATTCTATTTTAACATTTAGAATGAGTTGGAGTCGAATTCGTAAGCATAGTAATCGATTTTCAGTATTCCAAAAATCGCAAAAAAACAGATAAATACAATACACCCCAAGCATATTTTGATTCAACATCTACAATTGCAGCTAAAGCTGTAAGCTTAATAGTCCATTTTCTGCATACCAACAAAACAAGTAGGAGAATGTGAAGAGAAATAGCAATAGGTGATTTGCTTTATATGAGAAATAGCAGTAGGTGATTTGCTTTATATACTTATTGTTTGTCCATGATGATGAACTCTTGAATTCTTTTTCCGTTTTCCGTCATTGTTGGATGACTGTCGTTAATGACAATGGCTAGTACATCTTGCATTTAAAAAAAAAAAAGATAAAGTAATTAGATAATTAAAATCACACTATTATAGTGATAATTATATTTTATGTATATTAATATAAAAAATTAGTAAATTTATAAGTACCAAACTCATAATCTTTGGGTTGATATTCGAAAGTGTCAAATGTGGTAAGAGTTAACCGTGTTGGTGGTGGTAGCGGATCCTCAGGAGGAGTAACTTTTTCAATTGGCTCAACTATGGTGTTTCTGTCGATTGTCCAAATAAATTCATTTAGTGTACTTTCATATCCAGTAGCTGGTTTCTTTACTTGCACAACAAATACCAAATAAGTGTTGAAAGGAGCAAACAGATCTTCTAAATGTGTTATATCAGTATTGAATTTAATCGCCTGAACTTGATTTTCCTGTAAGAGAATTTTTAAGTCAGCTACTTATGAATTTTACATCTAAAAGTTCTCCTACTGTTTTCAAAATTTATAAAGAAAAAAATTATAAACAATGATCTAATAATTAATTGTAGATAATTCAAGGAAAAATTTAAGTCAATAAAAATAAATACCTCTTCATCTTGAAGTATCAAGAGTTGATACTTTTTGATTCCGTCTTTGTTATTCCTTGAACAACATTTGTCAACTACTTGAATCTTACACGTCCAATCTTTTATCGTAGGTGTGATCTTATTGATGATAAATTTTTTCGCCATGTTGAAGCAACCTGTGATCATAATATGTTAAATATATAAATGATGCGCTATAACAATTACACTTAAAATAAAGATATAATGAACATATAATATTATAAAATTAAAGAAAATAAAGAATAAGCAAGTTGTATATTGGATTTATCATTGAAAATGATAGTGTAAGTTCAAGAGAATGCCTTTTCAATAGACAACATTATATGTAGAGTGATCATCATCATCGTCAGTCGTTGATGGTCTAATTAAAACTTTAACACTGTCAGAGCTTTTGGCTCTTGATAACGCAACATATGATTGACCATGAGAGAAGACAGGCTCCCGTAAATATATACCAATAAAATCTAAAGTTTGTCCTTGAGCTTTATTTATAGTCATGGCAAAACATAATCGTACTGAAAATTGCGTTCTTTTAAAATGAAGAGGCAGTCTCTCATCTTCTGATGTCATAAGCGGTATTCGGGGAATAAATACATGTGTATTTTTAAAATCACCGCTACATATTATTAGACTAATGACATGGATTTTAAAATCATTACATATTAATCGTGTTCCATTACATTAACCTTCACAAGGATTCAAATTTCTTAACAATATAATTGGACAGTTTTTCTTCAAAATTAATTTGTATGGAGGTAAACCAACAGGATTTAAAGTGTGCAAGAAATCTTCATACTCACTTTGATCTTTTGGATCAATTGTCTCATCTATAGCAATGTAAACTTTTTCAGCATTTGAAAATTCAGAAATCAACATATTATTTATTTCATCAACATAATCATCTTTTATTGTTAAAATAGCACGTGAAGTAACAAAGAAAGAATTTGAATGACATGTGTATAATTCAGGATAAGTAACTCTAAAGAGTAGATTTAAGGATTCCTTTTCAGAAGTAAAAGGAATAATTAGAGAATGAGGGATTTCAATTTTTTCATGATCATTTTTTTTTCATCACCAATTCTCATTAAATATTCACAAAATGCAGGATCTTTTTTGGCACGCATATTCTCTGTAAGTTGTAATTTTTCAAGTTGATTCCAAATTTCAGAGCATAATAAACTTTCACGAATAAAATCTTCTTTTTTTTTCATCACGAACAACCGGGAGAGTTTTCCTAAAATCACCACTAAAAACAACTACTTTTCCATCAAAAAGTGTATTTGTTTCCATCAGATCTATTAAAAGCAAATCAAATGCTTCAACAATTTTCTTTTTTGCCATTGAAATTTCATCCCATACTATTAGTTTTGCATCTCGTATTAGAGATGCTAGTGAACTTTGTTTACTAATATTGCAAATGAAATTTTCATCAATATCAATAGAAATTTTAAAACGGGAATGAGCAGTTCGACCTCCGGAAAGAAGTGAAGCTGCAGTACCAGAACTTGCAGTTGATAAAGCTATTAATCGTTTGTGTCTTACCGTAGCTAATAAACCGTGATATAAAAAGTTTTTACCAGTTTCACCAGGTCCATCAATGAAGAATGCCCCTGATTTATTTGAGAACACTCTATCAAGAATTATATTGTAAGTTTTTTTTTTTGTTGAATATTTAATTTATTTTGCAAGAATAAATCTTCTTCATTAACATTGATATTTCTTTCATAATGGACATCTTTAGCTTCTCGCCCTGTTGAAGATGGTTTAATGTATTCTGAAATTAGTTCAAATTCATTAATGTCACAGCCCATTGTAGCGGATTTCGCTTGCATTCATGCTTGAAAACTTTTTGAAATCCTCGGACGTTGGTCCTTCAAATCTTTCCCATAATTCTTTAGGATTAGTCGGATTACAATAGATCAACAACATAGCAAATAATTGTCTTAAACTTGGTGGCATTTGATAACTTGCAGCTTCAGACATGCATTCTATCAAATTATTATCACTAAGTAATAGTCTCTTTTTTTTCTGCAGCTTCTCTAAATGTATTATAATGTATTTCATTTAGAGTTCGTAAATCTTCATATTATTTTGGTCCTCTTACATTCATTAAGAGCAGTCTAAGATAGTATCTTTCACCTTCGGTTGGATGACATGTCACAATACGATCAATAACATGATCTTGTTTACGACGTGTCCACATTTTATTCGATGTTGACCATACAAAATGTTCTGGAAATTCACGATATAACAAAGTCAAGTCCATAGCGTCTTTTTTTGATCTATTCATAAAAAAAAACCTCAGTTAACATTGTCTTTTTAATCATGGGATTATCTATAATTTTTTTAATATTGTCTGTACTTTTGAAAGAGACAAATTGTTGTCCTTCAAGATGTAATTGAAGATGATATACACTTGGATTCATTTCACTAACAGAAAATACAAATATTCTCCATGCAGCCTCAGGTGGAGACACCCACCTAGCAGATTGGTATTCTTTTATTTCATCTATCTCTATATTCGTATCATTAGAATGTATATGAAATGCTATTTTATCATGTCCTTTACAGATGTATTTATAAATATACTTTACAACTTTAATGTCCGAACAAATCTCTACATTCATATGACAATTGAACTTACAAAGTAAAAACGGATTATAAGGTACAACCCATGTATTATCAAGAAAGTGTCCTCTAATTTTCACATTTTTTCAGTTTTTCGTCTTCTATAAATTGGGTATGAACTTTTTCCTTTAGTTGTTTGTTCTGCAAATTCTTTGGGATATTTATACTTACAATAATTCTTTTTTTTTCATACAAGTATTTTTTGGATTCAAACTACCACATGGACCGTGCATCATGTGTTGTGTAACAAGTGAGTATAAATAAGAATTTGTTTTCTCATCAGGTAACTCAGCACACACAACTCGATCATATGCTTCAGGAGTTAGTAATTTGTAATTCTCATCAAGTATAATAAGAAAATGAGCATGGGGAAGCCCTCGTTTTTTGAAATTCTACTGTATACATAAATGCTGCAACTTTTCCAAATATATGTCTTTTCAATATATCACTTTTTAATTCTTCTAACTTTGCTTTAAACACTCTACTAATTAGGTTAGGTCTATTTTGTACTTCATCAGTTGGCAAAAGATTTTCTTCTATTTCAGGCCAAGAAGGATTACATATCATAGTCAAAAATATATCAGGTTTTTCAAAATGTTGTACTAATGAAATAGCATCCATGTATCGTCTGCGCATATCTCTTGGGCCTCCTGTAAAGCTAAGTGAAAGTATGCGTTGTTTCCCTATTTTTGAAGCTTCTCTTTATCCACGTCGTAAAATATCTAAGATTCCTTCTAATACATCTCCTCTGAATAAATCTTGATTAAAAGAAGCAAAGTTTAATCGTTGACTTTCAATTTTTATTCATTCATCTACTATGTATTGTTGGAATAGTCTTCCTGAATGTAATATTATATTTATATCATCTCTTATTTGCAGTTTGTAACAATAATATTCACGACAAGAAATAATGTCTTTTTTTCATTTTTCTTTTTGCAAAACCTCAGCTTCCATATTAAGTAGTCCATCAATTGAAGACATATTCATCACACTAGGTAATTTCTCTTGCTCATGATATATTCGTGTAGATGTGTTAGTAGAATGCTTAAATTTTTTAATACCACAATGCCAACCATTTTGACCATATGAAAATAATAAAGGATATTGCAATGGATCATAACAACCATAATAATAGTTCACCAATTGACTTCTACAACTTTTTGTATATATTCAAATATGTGGTGTAGGAATAGAATTATTAATATCTTGTTCAACCCATATGTCTGCAACTTCTGATACAGTTGGTAAGTTATATATCCGCTGATCTAAGCCAGAATCACACTTAAGTGCAGTATAAAACTCAGATAATTGTGGAACATCTATCAAAGATTTCAAAAACATAGAGTATGAATTAATTTTTAGTATGTCCATTAAATTTCTCACGATATACTCATTTAGTTTATTTGACCAAGACATTCGATTTCTTACTTCATTTTCACTATCAAAGAAATATAATTACAGATTTTTTCCTTTTTGATCAGTAGGAATCAAGTCGTTGATGAAATGATACATTTGTGCTTGAACTCGAAAAGTATATACCCCATTGTTTCTGTTTGCTAACTCTTTATCATAAGACACTCCAAGAGAGGTAAATGCAAATATGTTATTGTATGTCCTAATATAAGTTCGAAAATGTTTTGATTCCTCAGTATTTTCTAGATAAAGTTTTTTTTTTTTTTTTAATTCTATTGGAATTTCATGTGAAGTTAATTGAATGGAACCATTGCTACAACAAAATGCAGGTGGCTCAAATTCAAATCTTTTGGCTTTACAAAATTGACATTTTGAAACATATTCTAATTTAATATAGTTGATTTCTGATGGAATAATACTTGAGCAGCTAGGTTTTATGATATTATACCCTGCATTTGAGAACACCAGAATGAGTACATATTAGTTTTAGGTTTATGATTTTATTAGTAGTAGAATTATTAAATAGCTTTTGAGTAATAATTATTAATGATCCTATTTGCCTCTACCTGATAGGAGTGTTGAATCTCTTCTAAGAAGAGATCTTTGTTCGACAGAAACATTAGTAGAATCGGAAGATGATGTCGTAGCTGAATCATTGTTCAGTGAACTTTTAGACAATCGTCGTCTTTTAAATTCTGCTTTTTTTGCTCGTCGATGTGCCAGAGGGGCTTATTTTTTCTCAGGGGGCATCAGTCTATGTAATTCACGTCTTCTAGCATTTTTTTCAGCATTTATTTTTTCAAAAGTATGTGCAGGTTTAGAATTTCTAATACTCGACATTTTTGCAGCCCAATTTTTTTTTTTTTTTGAACTATTGGAGAATTATAATATTCGTACAAGGCAGATAACTGAAACATAAAAGGCATACATTAACAGGAAAAGGTAAGTATTTACATATAAATATAAATGTTATTCTACATTACAGAGTAATTATGAAGCAAAATATTGGAAAAAAAAAGAATTAGATGTATTGTACTTACCACACATTCAAATGTAGAAAGAAGCGTATAATTAACTATCACTGTAGAGATGATGCAAAATAGACAGTTTAAGACATACATTAAGACCCTGTTTGGCCATTAAAAAAAATAATTTTTCGAAGTTAGAGTTGGAGTTGGAGTTGGTGTTGGTGTTGTGTTTGGCCATGAATATAATTTGGATTGTTTTTGAAATTTAGTGAGAGAAATAGAAGTGGAAAAACTTGTTTTCACTTTTTTCAAAAGCAATTCTCACTAAATTTGAAATTATTCTTATGACAAAACCCTACTATTTACATTTTTTTTTCTTTTTTCACTAAAATGAAATAATTTTTCGAAAAACTGATTCACTAAAATGGAATAATTTTCCAAAAAAATGAAAAAATTTCATGGCCAAACGCCTACTAAAATGAGCAGGTTTAAAGTTAGTATATCATTAAGAAAGATTAGAAACATCTCATTAAGAAAGATTAGAAAGATCTAAAGTTTCTATCATTAATAAAATGACTAAAAGCCTTTAAAAAAAAAAGAACAGATCTAAGACTTGGTACATGAAATAAACATGATCCGCAAGATTTTAATGAAAATCAAATAAAATCAAGAGAAGAATAAAGAACAAAGATATTACCAGCAATTGGTAAAACCAGAAAGTTTGATGCAGTAGATTTGGGAGAATATAAAGTACAAGAGTTTATTTAATAGAATTGAAAACTTTCTAGAGAAAAATGATGGAGAGTACAAGAGTTTATTTAATAGCAAGCATTGGAAACTTTCTAGAAAAAGATAGTGGAGAATATGTGATGCTTGTTTAAACACGTGGACAGAAATAAGAGGACAAATAGAATAACATAATATTTAGATATAGAATAGCAAGTAAATAAAATATAGAGTAAAAGAACATTTATGCCCTTGGTCGTCCTAATGCTCATCTTATAGAGTAAAAGGACATTTATGCCCTTGGTCGTCCTAATGCTCATCTTTCTATATAGTTATAATATAATATACATATACGTATATATATATATATATATATATATATATATATATATTAGTTAATATACAAAGTGAAGACTGCATGCATGAATTTGAAAGGAAAGGCTTAGACAGTAATCAATGCTTCATTTGTAAATGGTACCCAGACAAAAATAGAAGAGTCAAATGTAGACTTTGTTATATAGAAGGATGCATTCCTTGTATAGAAAAAACCATAGGAAGTAAGTTACTACAACCTAAGACAAGTAATGAACTACATAAAGAAACAATTAAAGAAATAGCAAGTTCTTCAACTAATTATATTATATCACACACAGAAGAAGATAAAATAATTGAATTAACAACAAGAATAAATAACCTAGAAGAAAGAATAAAAAGATTAGAAAAAGGTAAATATGTCATGGAAGAAGACTCAGAATTAATGAACGAATCCTTTGATGGTTTAGTATGTAATGAAGATACGAAACTAAGTACAGTCAAAATATTAACTAAAATAAAAATACAGGATTATGAAATAGAAAGACTAGGATTAGTAGACTCCGGATGTATACAGTGTATAATAAACCAAAAAATATTACCAAAACATCTTATAAATAATTTTACAAAACCTCATATATCCATGCAAATGGATGGAACTCATAATACTTATAGACATTTTGTAAAAAATGCAGTAATTAGTTTTAGTAATGCATGTTCTAATTATAAAACAGTATATAAGTTAGGAGTAATGTTGACCAGAGAATTAAATATAAAGGCAGACTTTATAATAGGCTTAGATTTTATGATAAAAAATAATGGAGGATGTTTTATAACTAGAGACGGAGTAATTTTTACAAAAATATTACAATAACACCAGCATTTTTTGGGAAAAATGTACAAAGAAATACAAAAGTAACCAAAGACTTTAAATTTCTTAAAGAATCTTCAAAGCACTTGTGTGACAAAGGCACAGACTGTACCTGTAAAACAAGAACATTAATGTTAGAAGAAATAGACTTAGATAAAGAAGTTAATGAAATAGAATTATTAAATCAAATCATAGACAAAAATTATGATTTAATGGAAATAAACATAGACAACTACAATTTTCAGAAAGGAATTCAACAAATAGGAATAATAAAGAACCAAGAAGACTTGCAAAAGATAATTCAGAAATTAGATGACATAGACATAATAGGTGAAAAACCTTTAGAACACTGGAAGAATAATAAAATAGAGTGCAAACTAGAAATCATAAATCCAGAATATACGGTAAGAACAACAGCAATACAAGCTACTAATGAAGATTTAAAAGACTTTGAAGTACAAATTAAAGAATTACTTGACCTAGGAGTAATTAGAAGATCTAAATCAAGACATAGGTTAGTAGCTTTTATGGTTAGAAATCATAGCGAGATAGTTAGAGGAAAGGCTAGAATGGTAATAAATTATAAAAGACTTAATGACAATACAGTAATGGATGCTTATAAATTACCAGACAAAACAGAGTTAATTAATAGAATTCAAGGAAGAACAATGTTTAGTAAATTCGACTGTAAGTCAGGATATTGGCAGATAAAAATGCACCAAGACAATATAGAGTGGACAACATTTACTTGTCCCGTAGGACATTTCGAATGGTTAGTAATGCCATTTGGATTAAAAACTGCTCCACCAATTTTTCAAAGAAAGATGGATAATATATTTGGTAAATATAAGAATTTTGTACTAGTGTATGCAGATGACATTTTAGTTTTTAGCTATAACATGAAAGAACATTTAGGGCATCTCTAAACAGTTTTTAAATTATTTGTAGACAATGGAATAATTATAAGTAAGAAAAAGATGGAATTATGTAAACAATTTATTAATTTTTTAGGAATCACTATAGGAGACGGAAAAATAAAATTACAACCACATATAGCAAAAAAGGCCCTAGAAATGCCAGACAAGCTAGAAAAAACAAAAGACCTACAATTTTTTTTAGGAATATTAAATTATGCTAGACAATTTATTAAGAATTTAGGAAAAGTAGCAGGACCTTCATATGCTAAAACTGGCTCTAAAGGACAAAAGACATTCAATACGGAAGATATAAAATTAGTTCAAAGACTAAAAGAAATGGTTAAGGATATACCAAACTTAGCCCTACCTTTAGAAACAGACTATTTAATAATAGAGACAGACGGTAGTTTTGAAGGATGGGGAACTGTCCTTAAAGCTAGAACAAATAAATATAGCAATAAAAAAGATGAAAGAATATGTGCTTATGAGAGTGGAAAATATAAAGAACAAGGCAATATGAGTTGTATAGACGCTGAAATACTAGCCGTCATATATGGTCTTAATAGTTTTAAAATATATATTTTAAATAAGCCAGAAGTATTAGTAAGAACTGACTGTGAAGCCATAGTCAAATTTCATGAGAAAATTAGCGAGAAAAATAGTAGTAAGAGACGATGGTTAAATTTTATTGACGCTACTTCAATATATAATATTAAATTCGAACATATTAAAGGTAAAGAAAATACCTTAGCCGATAAACTTAGTAGATTAATATCAAAAACTACTAACTAATCTTTTTTGCAGCATGACAGACAAAGGCAAAGCAAAAGCTTCAGACTCCAGCGCAGACAATTATTTAAAGACTTTATTAAGCAATACTCATTTTCGGCCACAGACAATGTTAAATACAGCCCAGACATCTACCGATCAGACGATCGAAAGAATACATTTTGGGAGACAAAATTTAATTTATTATCCAGACTCAAATTTCAGTTTTAAGATAAGACCTGAAGCAAGGGTCGACAGAAATCAAAAATGCTTATTAGACAACTTATGGATTTCCTACAACAAGACTCCAAGGGATGTCAGTTATTTTTTAGCTGTTATGAATGCCCTGGCATAATATTTTACAGACAAAAATTTAACTAACAAGTTTAACTTTTATGTGATCATACAGGGAAGGACTCCAGGAATCTACCAAACATGGATTCAGGTAATAGACGCGATTAAGAACTTTAAAGACCCCTTATACAAAGGATTAAATAATTTTAATGAGGCTTTAGACTTCGCAAGAGAAAAATTAGGACCAAACTTTTTTATTACCCCAGAACTAAGAAACCCTATAAATTATCCTCAGTACAATATTCAAAAAGACACAAACAAAATTATTTTTGTGATCACTGCAGTTCAATGACCGAAGGTTTTAAAAGACTAAATCATAAAAATGAACTGTTAGAGAAAGAACGAGATGAATTAGTAAGACAAAATTTATTACTACAAGATTATATAAAACATCTTGAATTAAACCAAAGTCCAAATTCAGCACCCTTTCAAACACAAAGACCAGTTCAAATTTTTAAAGATTGTTCTACTCATACTGATTTTCAGACACCACAAAAAAGTTCTCCATCTTTACTCAAAATGGATGAGATGGGTGTGCATTCCCCACTGAATGTAAATAGACCTACTGCATCAGGTAAGGATGTAGCTAGTCCGGTTCAAACGGCAACCGATAAAGACTCATCAAGTCCGTTAATGGCTGACACTTTGCCAAAAAATGTAAGAAGACTTCCAGCTAGTTTTTATTTAGAAGGAGCCTCAAGCTCAAAGACTGTAAAAATTAAGAGACAAAATAAAAAGAAAGTGACTACAAAAACCATAGAAGGAATTATTGATAATACATTGATGAGATTATTAGTAGACTCTACCTCTAACACTCCTAAAGAAGAGACTAAAGACATGATTAAACCAGAGAAAGAAAATTCAGATATTTCAAATTCAGACTCAGATCTACCCAGTTCAGACAGAGAATATGACCCGACTCTAGATCAATTTACTCAAGACCCTAACACAGATGATGATTTCGGTATGAGTTTTGACTCCGAGGCCTTGCACAATTTCAACACTATTTGTTAAAGACATCAGCAAATGACATCAGATATTTTGGACATTTTCAAAGATGTAAGCAGTGACTTCAGCAGACTCAATATTCGTAAGCAATGACATATATATGGATTAGACAGAAGGACGGACAGAAAGAAAAAGTCGTAACATTACAAACAAATGTTACAAGATTTCAAAGAAATTAATAGCGAAAGCGACATAAAGCAGACTTGAAAGCGACATGCAGCAATATTTTTCCGTTCAATTTCATTTTGAAGTCTGCAGACGTTTCTCTATAAATACCTTCATTTGGCAAGGAGCAAAGCATGAAGCAAGATAGAGAGAGAGCAGAAGGCAATCATAGTAAGAAGCAATTAGCTTAGTTTTTAAAAATAAGTACTGTGAGAAAAGAATGTTTGAAAAATAAAAGAGTGTGTTTGTAAAAAGAGTGCTTGTACAAAAGTGAGTGTTTAATTTTCCAGTTCCACTAGGAGCAACTTCGGGGACTCCCGAAAGGGAACCCTCTATCCGCTCTACTCAATGTAAGTAGGTTATAAGCTTTACTAGAAGTAGGTATTATTCCCCATGTTTGTATGTTTATGTTTTATGTGTTTATGTTTTATGTTAATATCATGAATATATGTTGATATTTTAATATATGTTGATAGTTTATTATTTTATCATGTCTATCTTTAAAAGTTATGTTTAGTTGTCCAAATCTACCTTTAGTATATGGTTAGTCTCTTAAATGTCTAAGCAACTCCGATGGATTAACCCATAAATTCCTAGGATTTGAGTCCGTTAATGGCCAAGAGAGCCGCAGGACATGTGTCATTCAGGGTGCGGTTAAAGAAGCAAGTACTTAGAAAATGAGTTTAAGAGAAAGAGATGAAAGAGGTAGATATACCGATAAACTAAATAACAAGTAGAAGTAGACAACCTTAAAAAAAAAAATAAAAAAAAAATCAAAACCTTTGATCATCAAAAAAAAAAAAAAAAAAATTAATTTGGGGAATATACTTAGCATTCTAGTAATTACCGTGACCTATCAACATAGTAGAAATAGGAAGAGGAAGTACCAAGTAGGATTTTACAACCATAAGAAAACAACAACTTTAAATCAATCTACTTCAACTCACTCCGCATCCTAAATAATCTAGTGTTAATTATCTAAGTGTTATAATCTAATTGTTAATATATTGGTATCAGAGCGAGAAGTTTCTAGGCCTAAGTGTTTATGAAAAGAACAAGACTAGCTAGATATATAAAAGCTCTTAAATCATTTTTGCTAGACAATAAAGTACTTTTAAAAGAATTAGAAAGAGAATATACTAATCTAGACCAACAATATAAAAACTACGCCAATAATTTAGAACAAGAATTTAATCTACAAGATCCCATAATAGTAGAAGTAGTACATCTAAATATAGACCGAACCATAGTCTTTATTAATCAAATAAAATTTATAAAGAAAAAAATAGATAAAATAAACCTTAAAATTAATTACTACCCTTTAGGATAACTAGTTTATGAAAAAATCACATTTAGCTAGACAGTTACAATCTTTACATAACCAGTTAGAAATTAGGAAAGACATATTAGACACTCTAGAACAAGATAAGTTAGAACTATTAGAAAGGTATAATTATTATCAAGAAGTATTTAAAGACCAATTAGAACAAAGAGAATTAAACGCAATACGACTTATAGATTTTATGATTAGAAGTATTTGGGAATCTAATAATCGAATAAAATATTTACATAAAAGAATCCAACAGCTCAGACTTAGAATTAGGTATTTTCCTTTAGGTTAAGATATTATATGCGTAGACCCTTTAGAAATACTCGAGACTATAGAAATTCAATAAGAAATTTAAAATTATTAATTTTAGAACTTCAAATTTTATATTATAATCCTGAAGTAAAAGACGGTATAATTCAGAACGGTAGGATTCCTTATTGTATACTAGAAATTAGAAAAAATAAGAAAAAATTACTTAATCATATTATTTCATGACTTATATATAGCAATCCCCACACTGTAAGAAATTCGTATTATAGAATACTGAGAAATTTTAATATATGAGACAATTAAATTATTCAAGAATAGTATCTTTTTACTATGAAGAAATATATAATTTTGAACAAGATCTACGACAAGCAAGAATATTAAAAGAATCAGTACCTTATAATCATAAAAAAGAATTAAGACGTATAGAGAAAGAAATTAGAAATATCCAAGATTATATAAAATTTCTACGAAGTAGAGTTAGATATTTTCCCTTAGGATAAGTTTATGCCTAGACAAAATAGATTAGTAAGAAACGTTAGAAACGCAAATAGTATAATTAGACTAAGCTATCAACTAATTAAAGAAACAAGACTTTTCCCAAAAAGCATTAAATATTAGATTAAATCAACTCAAAGAAAAAGAACTAAAAAATATACCATTCGGTTAACTATTATATGAGAAGAAACGACCCATATTGTAATTATTTAAGATATTGTTACAATTTTATTAATCAGTCATACCCGGAAATTAAAAGACTTAAGGCTCAACTAGTTACGTTGGAAAAAGAATTAGTACAAGTTAACATGGTTTAAATTAAAAGTAGATGACGTAGTAGAATTAATGGGAGATCAAGGAATTAAAGTAATGAAGCCTTTAAAAATAGACCCAGAGACTTATGCAGGATTAGAATGGAATTTAGAACCATCCAAGACTCAAGCAATCCTCAAACCAACAGACCATTTAATGTATACTAATAGGAAAGGAGAAACATCAATTAGGTTTATAGACTATAATTTAGAAATTCAAAAGGATGAAGAATTAGAAGAACCAGGAAGGACAGAATTAATGAATATAATAGAAACAATATCCGAAGAATTTGCAGTGGATTTAGCAATAGAAACTGCTAGAGAAATGTATAGAAATAATAAAAACAAAACTTTTAGATGTAAATTAGGACAATTACAAGTTCCTCAAGTAGAAGACCATTTCAAATATTGTAAGTTAAGAATCGATAATTTAGGATATCAAGAAAATGACAATATTATTTTAGACAATCAAAGTACATACGACGAAGAAGAAACCACTAAGAGTATTAAAGAATTTATGGAATCAGCAACATCTAGTTCAAGCCCATTTCAAAGAACAACAACAGGACACACTGTACAAACCAATATTGGTAATGTACCTAGACATAGAGTATATAGAATAAATCCCGAAATAGAAACGGAAAAAATTAGACCTGTAGGAAAGAGAATGCCTATAGAAGAACCCGTCCGACTCCAAGAAGGAGGTAGTAAAGGAAAAATATTAAATATAACTGCCCAAGACCCTCAAGCATGGAACACTGTAATAGATTTATGGAAGGGAATAGTATTAGCAGATTATATAAAAACTTATCACGAGACGGATGCAGAAACTATGTATAGATATATGGAAACATTTTTAGGAGAATCTACCAAAGGATTATGGGAAGCCTTTAAGACAGAATTTCCTCACGAATTTCAAGACTTAGTAAACATGGGCGCTAATCCCTATAATTTTACAAATAAAACACAGTTTAATAACAGGAGAAGATCCCAATAGTGGTTTATTAGTATTACAAAGAAAATCCTTGATACAGTTAGAACAATTAAGTATTAGTAATTGGCAACATATAAAGTTTTTCTTAAATGACTATTTTTATTATTGCACCAGAAGTGGAAACGCTTTTGATCAGACATTAGGTAGAAAATTGTTTAATAAATTACCAGGAGCTTTAGGAAGAGAAATAGAAAAACGATGGGACGAAAGGGAAGGTGTAGTACAAAACCCTAATGCTAGATGGTCCATTGGACATAGAATACAACACATAATAGAAATATTACAAGAAAAATGTACTAACATACAAATTCAAAAACATTTAAAGAAAGGCGAGACTAGTTTTTGTAAAAGTATATACACTACTCAAAATTATGATGAAGATTATCAGAAAAGAAGAACTCCAAAGAAATATAAAAAATCATACCCAAAGAATAATTACAGACGAAGAAGTTACTATCTAAGAAAATCAGCAGCTAAAAAACCATACTTAAATAAAAATAGACATGTTAGAAAATATAAGAATGATAAAAGTTATAAGAATACTCTAGAATGCTTTACTTGTGGAAGCACAGAACATTTAGCAAATACTTGCCCTAAAAGAAATAACACAAGAACAAGAAACTCTCAATTAATAGAGGATTTTCAAGAAACTTTAATTAATGTAGACGAATACATGTCAGACAATAAAAGTATTTATTCTATAGTAAGTATAAATAACAATGAACCCTATAATTCATCAGACTCAGAAGATGAGAATCTCATTAATGAGATAAATCTAGAAGACCTACATTTAGACCCACCAAATTTTGATTTAGTAAATATAATAGACTATAATTTAGTTAATAGACAAAGTGAAGACTGCATGCATGAATTTGAAAGGAAAGGCTTAGACAGTAATCAATGCTTCATTTGTAAATGGTACCCAGACAAAAATAGAAGAGTCAAATGTAGACTTTGTTATATAGAAGGATGCTTTCCTTGTATCAGAAATTAGATGACATAGACATAATAGGTGAAAAACCAATATATTAACACTTAGATAATTAACACTTAGATAACACTTAGATTAACACTTAGATTATTTAGGATGCGGAGTGAGTTGGAGTAGATTGATTTAAAGTTGTTTTTTTTTATGGTTGTAAAATTCTACTCGGTACTTCCTCTTCCTATTTCTACTATTATGGGATCTTGTAGATTAAATTCTTGTTCTAAATTATTGGCGTAGTTTTTATATTGTTGGTCTAGATTTGTATATTCTCTTTCTAATTCTTTTAAAAGTACTTTATTGTCTAGCAAAAAAGATTTAAGAGCTTTTATATATCTAGCTAGTCTTGTTCTTTTCATAAACACTTAGGCCTAGAAACTTCTCGCTCTGATACCAATATATTAACACTTAGATAATTAACACCTAGATTATTTAGGATGCAGAGTGAGTTGGAGTAGATTGATTTAAAGTTGTTGTTTTCTTATGGTTGTAAAATCCTACTCGGTACTTCCTCTTCCTATTTCTACTATGTTGATAGGTCACGGTAATTACTAGAATGCTAAGTATATTCCCCAAATTAATTTTTTTTTTTTTGATGATCAAACGTTCTGATTTTTTTTTTTTTTTTTTTTTTTTTTAAGGTTGTCTACATCTACTTGTTATTTAGTTTATCGGTATATCTACCTCTTTCATCTCTTTCTCTTAAACTCATTTTCTAAGTACTTCCTTCTTTAACCGCACCCTGGATGACACATGTCCTGCGGCTCTCTTGGCCATTAACGGACTCAAATCCTAGGAATTTATGGGTTAATCCATCGGAGTTGCTTAGACATTTAAGAGACTAACCATATACTAAAGGTAGATTTGGACAACTAAACATAACTTTTAAAGATAGACATGATAAAATAATAAACTATCAACATATATTAAAATATCAACATATATTCATGATATTAACATAAAACATAAACATAAACATAAACATACAAACATGGGGAATAATACCCACTTCTAGTAAAGCTTATCCCGTCCAACTCCAAGAAGGAGGTAGTAAAGGAAAAATATTAAATATAGCTGCCCAAGACCCTCAAGCATGAAACACTGTAATAGATTTATGGAAGGGAATAGTATTAGCAGATTATATAAAAACTTATCACGAGACGGATGCAGAAACTATGTATAGATATATGGAAACATTTTTAGGAGAATCTACCAAAGGATTATGGGAAGCCTTTAAGACAAAATTTCCTCATGAATTTCAAGACTTAGTAAACATGGGCGCTAATCCCTATAATTTTACAAATAAAACAAAGTTTAATAACAGGAGAAGATCCCAATAGTGGTTTATTAGTATTACAAAGAAAATCCTTGATACAGTTAGAACAATTAAGTATCAGTAATTGGCAACATATAAA
Organism: Capsicum rhomboideum; assembly: GCA_031232105.1. Classification (NCBI taxonomy): domain Eukaryota; kingdom Viridiplantae; phylum Streptophyta; class Magnoliopsida; order Solanales; family Solanaceae; genus Capsicum; species Capsicum rhomboideum. Next base: position 44,366,519 of record CP124717.1, on the reverse strand, counting down.
GTTTTTCTTAAATGACTATTTTTATTATTGCACCAGAAGTGGAAACGCTTTTGATCAGACATTAGGTAGAAAATTGTTTAATAAATTACCAGGAGCTTTAGGAAGAGAAATAGAAAGACGATGGGACGAAAGGGAAGGTGTAGTACAAAACCCTAATGCTAGATGGTCCATTGGACATAGAATACAACACATAATAGAAATATTACAAGAAAAATGTACTAACATACAAATTCAAAAACAGTTAAAGAAAGGCGAAACTAGTTTTTGTAAAAGTATATACACTACTCAAAATTATGATGAAGATTATCAGAATAGAAGAACTATATATATATATATATATATATTTCACTTAAAATTATCTTCTAATTTAATTGTTAAACCCCACTCATATCATATCTAACCATCTAACCCATAAATAAAATCCAACCCAATGTCATCCATGCCTTAGTCATGAAAATTTTATGGGGTGTTACAATATCTCCCCATTGGGATCATTTGTTCTCGAATGAAGGATATAGCTGGGATGAAAACAGAACCACTAGCATGAAACTGATTTCTGAATCTGGATATCTATCATGGCTTGGACTAAGTTAGCCTGAGAGTAAAGATTCAACAGAATTTACACATAACACAAATGCACATAAGGAATTGAAGAATAGGCATTGACATGAAACTTAGGAGAGTAGGACTATAAGGAAGGAGGGGAAACTACTAGAACTATCTGTCGAATTACTGAGTTGCTGGCTGTAAGGACTGATTTATACTGAGAGTTTAGAACTCAACTGAAACATTCGTGACAAAAATGTACACACAGAACTGTGAAGTGATAGATAACAAAATGAAAATTTCTAAGAGTCATTGAGAAAGGAATATTTGTTACTCAAAATGATCCTTATCAGAAGTTCTAATAACATTTGGGGGAATGACTCACGAGCATGATCTGCGCGAGACATCCGACTATGGGATTCTAAAATGGTCTGAGTATCCTAGTCTGGTGATCTAAGTTCATCAAATAGGAATGGTATATATTTGAACTTGAGACTCCTTTGGTCTGAAACTGTCTATCAATGAACATGGGCATCTAAGGCAGGAAGTAAGAATAGAACTATTATGCCTTAAGCAATGTGACGGATAACTGGAACATGGGCATCTAAGGCAGGAAGTAAGAATAGAACTATTATGCCTTAAGCAATGTGACAGATAACTTTACAACTTGACAACATTTTTCAACTATGCTCCTTCTTACGAAAATACCACACTTAACTACTTGAAATTTCTAACTCTCTTAGGAGTACACCATATATGGATGCTAAAGGCTAAGTCTAGATGTATGCTCTTATTTTTTTGATGGTTCGTAAGAGTCCACCATAGTGACTAAGACCTGATTTAGTACCACGTCCCTCTATGAGGATATGAACGAACAATAAGAACACAATAAAATTGCAGGAAAGTAAGTGACACAAAATATTTAGGTGGAAACCTCCTTGCTCAAGGGAGTAAAACCATGACCTACCCCAGTAGGATTTCACCAACCACCTTCACTAAAACACCAAATAACCTTCGATGATTACAACCTAGGAATTAACTTCTTAATTCCTACAATCTTGTAATAAATCTATTGCAACACACCCTCACAATACCTCTACTGTGAGCTCTCTCTTAGCTACCTCTGGCTACCAAACAACTCAAATCTGAACGAACAAGGATAAACAGACTACTCACTGAAATCTCTAAAATGAGATTATGAGTCTATAATTGTAAGATCAAAACAAAACCTCAAACAATCTAGAAACAAGAAAACATATATCACTATGAGTGAACGAGTTCCTGAACTATTGAGTCTTTGCACTATCGAGTGAGGCCTTTGCTTGAGAGAATTTCTTTTTGTTTTTTTGCAAAAGCTTCAGCTTCTCTCCTCAAGGATGTTGTATATACATGATGAGCATTGAGAGCTAAGCTTCCTCATTGGTGGATGCTAGAAGGACCACTGAAAATTCATCCCACTAATGTGTTGACATTGTCTAGAAAAGTACTAGACAACTGGCACATAAGAAAAATGCTTGTAGCTGCAAAACAACATACTGGGACACTAGTGTTGTAAAAATATTGAAATCACAAAAATTCTCTAGCTTGAGGCGTGTATGTGACACTGTCCTTAAGGATATTTCACCAGTTAAAGTGTATTCCCCGGGATTCAACAAGCTCTTCTAGTAATAACTAGGAGCTAGAAACTAACAAAGAATTGTCTTTCAAAGGAAACCCAACACACGTTATATACATATATGTATATGTATAAGAGGAAAAATATTTCTTATTCTATCTCCTTCACTTTCTGAACTTGATATAGAATATATACATATGTAGAGAAACAATATTATGGAAACCTGAACTAAAGAAACAAAAGAAAAAAAAATTCAGAGAGGCAATATGTTCATCATTTTTAATGCCAGTAAATGGCTCCTTCAAAGGTCATAAAACACACTAAAGATACAAAAACCGCAGCAATACAATTATCCTATCATTATTGCTCAACGGATAGAAAAAGTCACTGCTAAAACGTATGAAAATTAATGGTTGATTAATGTCTTAATTTGTATCAAAATAAAAGCTATAAGGAGAGGGGTAATTAAAAACTACTAATTATAGGTAGAAAATAATAGACAATACTAAGATTATTATTTTTGTGATGCACTCATAAATATTTTTCTATCAATTCCCTATATATCTTAAAAATAATATTAAGAAATAAAATAAAAGTTTTGCTGGATTTCACATGAGTACAATGTGTCGAATCTGGTGTCTGTAGACTATGAACCAGACCTAGATAAAACGTGATTAAACCTTACAAAATAATTGATGAAGTTTAGAACTTCTATGAATCAATATTTTTTTTTATAGACTTAGGGTCTTATTTTATCACATTATACTCGCACAATCTTTGTCATTATTGCGGTTTTGCGGTAAGGGGCCATGTGCGTGTTTTGGACTCTAGAAATCTGTCATAATTTCATGGAAGCGACACCACTTCATACTCATATAGGTCCACCCATCAAGTGTATTCTGCAGAGCAATACACCACCTATAAAAGATATGGTAATGCATTAAGAGTTCACAACGCAACCTCACTTTTCTTGCAGGTTTCCACTATACACACATCATAATATATAATCGAAGGGACACATTTCATAGTGTATATGATCAAACAATGAGTTGTTATTACCAATATGAACCTATTTCATGGGATCTCCAATCATATAGGTTGGGTTACCATCATGTTCGATATACAACTTGACAAAAGTCCCATCCTCATTGAAGCTTCACTTTATAAATATTTTTTCTCACAAATCTTGTCAGATAATTGGCCAAATTCACTTCTGACATTACATAATTTATTGAAATGATTTCATCTCATAGCAGCTACTTTACCACATTATATTTTTAACACATACATTCTCTTGCCATTGAAAAATTTATTTTTCACTTTTACTACAGCTAACGCTGCTTGGCAACCACAATATATAGTCATGTTGATTTTGTCTCAACCATAATACTAACTAAGAAGTTTCTTAGTTTCATTACCAGTCAACTCTAAAGTCTTAAAATCAAATTTCACAATTGATCATCTATTTGGCTGATTTCATGTTATTTCACACCACCAAGAGTCAACTCATTATCACATATGAATTATTATATCCACTTAGCATCATTTGTACTGCTCTAGTAAAATAAATAGATTTCTAACACTTTATCATCAATTGCATCTTTTAAAAATAATGCACCAAGAGAAGAAGTAACAACATTATATTTCAAGATCACTTATGCCAACAAGATAACTATAAAAATCTTCACCAAATAAACTTTCTATCCTTTTCCTCAATTTATCATTTTCAAAATCATTGAACAACAAGACCATGTAAGATGTTATCACTTTTCAACGGAAATATTCTCAAAATTCCTTTCCTTTGCTATAACGTTCACAAAATCAAATCAACACTAACTTTATATGCAACACTTAGCACAAACATACAACAAAAATATTATACCTTTTTTTTTTCTTCAAAATCAAGTAGCACAACCTTGCAAGCCACCCCCATACTTTTAAATATTTCAGGATAAGCAAAATAAATTTGTAAAACACTTTACCCCCATATTTTCACCATTTTAAAATAAAATAATAATATTTCATAACTCATAATAAGTTCAACTAATTTTTCATAAAATATAAAACAAACTAATTTATTTAAATTTAACATGTCACAAATCAAAGAAATCAATCAAGCAAGTTATTAACATTTTCATTCATGGCTAAATTATTCAACATCACTAAATCATGCTAAAATAGTCTTTTTGCCAAACAATAATGATGCTTAGTTAAAACATCCATAAAATTCTCAAACAAACTTTACTCCATCATTTTCTAGTAATTTCACATCCCCCAATTTGTTTAACATTAGGAACATAGAAACCTCAATTAAAGCCAATATTTTTTCAAATGTGAGTTTGAGAAGAATCACCAAGATAAATAAATTTTCTCATCCATTGACTTGGGTGTAAGCCATAAAATTATATTTATTCACACTAATGCGTTAAGTAGCACAAAATCTATCACCTAGTCACTCACATTGATCATAATATTTATTTGGAAAATGACTACAACAGTAATATCATCTGCTTTATCCGTATTAATTGGCTTAGCAGGATTGTCAGTTTTTCAACACTTTTCTCGAAAAATTTATTATTGTTTTTGAGGTTAATGTAACCATCTCTCTCAAATATTAAAAATAATAGTGATATTAGCATATCGACATACCTTATGACGATAGAAGCACAATAAACATTAAAGCAAGAATGGGGTATAATATTACCTCCAAAGGCAAGGCATCTTGATACTGCAGTTGATGTTTTTTGGATGAAATCTAATAATCAAAGTATGAAAAAATATACCGCCTCCCCGATACCTTATACACTCAAATAATTTAATTGTTGAACCATAACACTCTCCATCAAGTTCCAGTTCAAGTCAAAAATGGTGGTTATGAATGTCACTCTTTTGGCTCAATGCTATGGGTACCATTGTTGCTCAAAGTGGACTCGTATGGATTTTATCCCCATAGTAACAATAGCTAAAGCTAAAACAAGCAAACCACTTGCATCTAATTTTTTTTTTCAAACCCTCCAACTTTTGTTTTCTAAAAAGATAATGGAGTAATTTTTTTTTTTTTTGTGATTCAGAAAGAAAATATTCTTAAGATTGTTGTAAAAAAATTAGAATCATAAAAATTCTATAACTTGAGGCGTGTATGTGGCACTGTCCTTAAGGATATTTCACCAGTTAAGGTGTATCCCTCAGGATTCAACAAGCTCTTCTAGTCATAACTAGGAGCCAGAAACTAACAAAAAATTGTCTTTCAAAGGAAACCCAACATACTTTAAATATATATATGTATAAGAGGAAGAATATTTCTTGTTCTATCTCCTTCACTTTCTGAACTTGATATAGAATATATACATATGTAGAGAAACAATATTATGAAGACCTGAACTAAAAAGACCCAAAAAGAATCTAGAGAAGCAATATGTTCATCATTTTTAATGCCAATAAATAGCTCCTTCAAAGGTCATAAAATACACTAAAGATACAAAAACTGCAGCAATACAGTTAGCCTATCATTATTGCTCAACGGATAGAAAAAGTCATTGCTAAAACGTACGAAAATTAATGATTGATTAATGTATTAATTTGTATCAAAATAAAAGCTATAAGGAGAGGGGTAATTAAAGACTACTAATTATAGATAGAAAACAATAGACAATACTAATATTATTATTTTTGAGATACACTTATAAATATTTTTCTATCAACTAGTTCACGTAACTGATCCTTCCGCTAGGTTAGACAGTCATTGGAACATTAATCACGATCAGACATTCATGGACGAGGTTCCAGTGATGAAGTTTTTCAATCATCAAAATATGAGTATAATGAGCACAATGAGAACAAGGCTGAAATTCAATATTTTCCCCTTTTTGATGATGACAAACCTTGACTGCTCAGAACAGACCATCCACACACACTACTTCCTCGTGTCACCAGCATCACTAACCAAGCCATCATTTGAAGAGTTCCCCCATCACTATACACACACTGATCTTCCCCCAACACACACAATTACACTAATCCTCCCCTTTTTGGCATCTTTAAAAAAGTAAAGCAATAAAATAACGCAAAAATTCTAGCATCATATGGCTGCCCTCTTTTCATAGCCACGAATTTGGGGATAAATCAGTGGAATTTGATCAGACCAAGACTGGCTCGAATCCTTTCAAAGTTTACCCTTCCAAGAGCTTTGGTGAAGATATCAACAACCTAGTCCTCCGTTCGACAAAACTACATGCTAATAAACCCCTTCTCAATATTATCTCTTAGGAAGTGATGTCAAATATCAATATGCTTTGTCCTTTTATGTTGGATAGGATTTTTTTTCCATATTACGAGCACTGATGTTGTCACAGAATAATGACACATTCTCTCAGTAACTACTCCAAAGTCCTCAAGCTGTTGCTTGATCCTTAGAAGTTGAGCACAACATAAAGCAACAACTTTAATTCAGCTTCAACTGTAGAAAGAGCAACATAGTTCTGTTTCCTGGTCCCCCAGGAAATTAGTGAGGACCTAAGAAAGTGAGCCATTCCATATGTACTTTTCTTATCAATAAGAAATCCAGTTTAATAAGCATCATCATACCCAATTATATCAAAGGTATCTCCGGATGGATAGAAAAGAGCAAGATCAGTTGTTCCCTTTAAGTATCTCAAAATTCGTTTGGCTGCATTCAAGTAGGACTCTTTTGGACATGCTTGAAATCTTGCACACATGCCAATATTGAACACAATGTCTGACCTACTAGTAGTTAGATATAACTATACTACCTCGACACATGGTCTCATTCACAGAGGGCCCAGGTTTATCCTTATCTAATTAGGTGGAAGTGCCAATTGGAGTGTTTATTGGCTTAGCATCCTCCATCTTGTATTTCTTCAACAATTTAAGGATGTACTTTTGTTGACTGATCAGAACTCTATCAGATGTTTGATTCATTTGTAGCCCAAGAAAAAAACTTAAGCTCACCCATCATGCTCATTTCAAACTCACTTCCCATAAGCTTGGCAAAGTCTTAACACATGGAATTTAAGGTTGATCAAAAAATGATGTCATCCACATAGACCTGCACAATGAGTAGATTCTTTCCTCTGGATCTTAAAAAGAGAGTGTTGTCAATCTTTCCTCTCTTAAAACTATTCTCCAATAAGAATTTGGATAGCCTTTCATACCATGCTCTTGGTGCTTGTTTCAAACCATATAAAGCTTTGTCAAGATTAAACACAAGATCTGGAAACTCATGAATTTCAAAACCTGGAAGCTGCTTCACATATACTTCTTCCTTAAGATATCTATTCAACAATGCACTTTTTACATCTATTTGAAACAGTTTGAACTCCATGTAGGATGCAAAAGCAATAAGACTCTGAATAGCTTCTATCCTAACCACTAGAGCAAATGTTTCATCATAATCTATACCTTCTTCTTGATTGTAACCCTGCACCACCAACCTAGCCTTATTTCTTACTGTGGTTCCAAATTCATCTAGTTTGTTTCTGTACACCCATCTAGTCCTTGTAATAGTTCTGTCAAATGGTTTAGGAACTAGATGTCATACCTTGTTTCTTTCAAACTGATGACCTCCTGCATTGAAATTATCCAATCTTTATATTGCAGGGCTTACTTGATATTTTTGGGCTTAATTTGAGACAAGAATGCTGAGAATGCAACCATGTTTCTTGTCTTAGATCAAGTATGCATTCCTGAATCAAGTGGGGAGACCAGATTGTCCAAAGAATGAGACTTCTGGTGTCTCTTATTTGATAACTGCAATTCAGTTTGTTGCTACTTGGAAACTGGTTCTTCTATTGGTTCTTTTTCACCACCTTCAATAGTAGGTAGAGAATCACTAAGATCTTTTTCAGAGGTATCGGGTTCTGGAGCATGTGGAACCTGAGTTGATGAAGAGATGTCTTTACCAAATTTAATTTTACCTTGCTCACTTGTGGATGGATTTCTTTTTTTTTTTGAATTTGATAAGTCGACAAATTCTCTGAGACTTTGCAGGAGTTCTTCTCTATCTTCTTCATCTGGAGTTCCCTTCTCACCAAGTTCATTCATCACATCAAAGAACACATGAACACCCTCTTCAACACATTGAGTCTGTTTATTAAAGACTCTGTAAGCTTTGCTTTGAGATGAGTACCCAAGAAATACTCCCTCATCACTTCTAGGGTCAAACTTTCCCAGGTTGTCCTTATCATTATTCAGGATAAAATACCTGCATCCGAACACCCTAAGATGAGATACCTTAGGTTTTCTTCCAAACATCAGTTTGTAGGGAGTTTTATTCAGCAGGAACCTGATCAAGCATCTGTTCGTCATATAGTATGCAGTGTTTACTACTTCAGCCCAAAAACTTTTGCATAAACCACTGGAAATTAGCATTGTTCTTGCAATATCTTCAAGAGTCCTATTTTTTCTTTCCACAACTCTATTTTGTTGAGGAGTTCAAGGAGCTGAGAAATTATGACTAATGCCATTTTCAGCACAGAACTCATCAAAGGTTGCATTTTCAAATTCAGTCCCATTATCTGATCGGATGCTTACTATCTTATTGCCCATCAAGACTTGAACTTGTTTAACAAACACCATGAACACCTGAAGTGTTTCATCTTTACTTCTTAAGAACAGATTCCATGTGTACCTTGAATAGTTTATTCAAATATTAATTACTTAAGATTAGCATGAACATGAGCTTCTCTCTCTTCATGAACACAAACCCTAATTCTTTTCTTTTCTTGATTAATTTTGATTGATGGCCAATTTGACCTCTGGTCAATCGTTAAGCTTGGCGGTTAACCAGGACTCGTCGTTACTAGTAACAAATTCCCCTCCTACAACTTTGAACTTTACAAATACTCTAAACCTCAGACGAATTTAGGTACGAATTCTAAAGATTTGCTTATGATTCCATATAAACCTGTTACACTTTTACATGGTGAACCTTATATTAAATGGTCAGAAGCTGAAGTTACAGCCATGAATATCACAGAAAACCTTCAACATGAAATTGTTGGGAAATTCTCGTATGGTTGGCCCGATCTGGATGAATTACGATTGTAACACCCCGTACTTTTCCGAACCTACTTGACAACCTTGAACCATGTTTACCCTAGTTTCGAGAGCAATAAGTACGTATTTTGCATTGTTATTGATGGAACATTCGATATTGTGCTAATAAGTGTGAATAGACCTTTGTAGTAGGTGGTGTTTGTGAATTTGTGGAGCATTTGTGGGGTGAAAAGTGAGATTTAAGGGACATCCAAGCAAAGGATCTTAAAGATAAGAGATAAGAAAAAGGGGGACTTGAAAGATCCAACCAAATCTGCAAAGAAAATTCGAAATCAAAAATTTGGCATGGGGCGCTGCAGGTGGCGTGCCAGGCTGCTTTGGCCTAAATTTTTGTTGGTACAGGCAGCAAGGGGGCGCTCCCAAGGGCGTGCCAGGCCGCCCCTGATCACCTTTCTTTTGTTTAAATTTTCTCTAAGTGTCTAGGGCTCCGGGGGGCGTGCCGGGGTGCTTTGGCCCGATTTCTTCTATGATTATAAGTCTATAGAAAGGACTCTTAGGTTATTATATAATTATTCCATCTTGGTAGGACTACGCTTGGACGATATTGGCATCCAAATTACGTTTTTACCCTTTTGTGTTCAATTAAGCCATAAGTGACTAGAATTTCTATTTTTGCGATGGAGGCTACGAACGGGAATCTCGTAAGTGAATATTGTCGTGATGTTATGGAATTATTTAAACATTAGATATGGTGGATTATACATTGGATTTGGTGGGCTAAGTGGATATATGTTATTGGGCTCAATTTAAGGCCCCAAAAGGATTAAAAGACAAGGCCCAAAAGGGCAAAATGACCCATTCTTCCATGTTGACTATATAGACATGGCATTTAATGCGAAGGAGTGGATAAGGATGAATTAAGAGTCTATATAAAGGCCAAAACATCAGATTTTATTCACATAAAACTCTCATTCCTCTTTAGATATTTCTCAAATATTTCTCTATTTTCCAAAACCCTAAGGCAACCATTTTCTTTGGACACTTTGGACAAGATCATCACTTTGAAAGCTTGGGTAAGCGTTTATTATTGTGATTTAATATATTATATGCATGAGAGATTGTGTAGATCATGATGGTTATGTTGGCAAGGTTGAATAGGACACTTTTGCCCTTTGGTAAAAGATGTGCCATCTTTGTGAATTAAGCATGAAAGGTAACTTGTGGTTTCGATGAAAGTGCATGGTATGGATGAAATATCAACATGTATGGTGTGATTATGTTTCTAAACTTGTTATTTTTCTATATGTGTAAATTATGGGATTTTGGCCGATATGTTGTTATGAGGTGTATTGAGGTGATTTGATGAAGTAATTGTGATGTCGTGCTAATGAAGAAATGTAAAGAATGAACTTGGTATGAAATGCTATTGGGTTGTGATATTTTGGTCAATGTTGGGCATGTTGTGGTATTGTTGGTATGGCAATGCCGTAAATGGTATTGTAAAGGGGGAAATGACATTTTAAGGCAAACATGTAACTCATTGTCGTCTTATACACTTGGAAGGTAGTTGATTGTTAATGTAAGCTCCGTTATGTACTTGTGTAGTAGAGTGAAACATAAGGAAGGAGCTGGACTATTGTGTTCACATATAGGGTTGTGTATTCATAGTGGAAGTATAAGGTATGTAAGGTTATTCTTTTCGTATCCTTCTGCAGCACATATTGTTTACATGATCATCGTACTTGTTCCATTCCAAATTATTCTAAGGCATCTCGTTTCAGGTTGTCATATATTGATATTCTTATGTTCCTTATTCGTGGATCAAGTGTTGTTCATATGTCTCTTAATCATGAACTGATGTTCCAAAACTCCAATAATGTTGCGACTATCAACATATCAATCTCTTAAAAGTAAGAAATTAAGTAATGCATATTTGTGAGTTGTAAGAGTATGGGTGGTAGCTCTAGAGGTATAAGCCTAGCTCAAGCCGATCCCGAATTTGTTGGATCAGGGGGCAGTCATAGAGGCATAAGCCTAGCTCAGGCCGATCCTGACAGGTGGTAGCTCTAGAGGTAATAACCTAGCTCGAGCCAAACCTGATATATTGGTTCATGGGTGGCAGCTCTAGAGGGAATAACCTAGCTCGAGCCGAGCCCCATATCTTGACTTATGGGTGGTAGCTCTAGAGGCATTAGCCTAGCTCGAGCCGATCCCAACATAACATTGTGTTATGTTAAGACCTACTGATCAGTTGGGTCCCGGGTACGATGTGATATAAGAAATGAGGAATAAACAATAGAAGCGAATAAAATAATTAATGTAAGGTACATGGTTCCACATATGCAGATCGATGGGTTAGTCATATTGACTTTTCTCTTATATTTTTGGTTCCATTGACGTATTTATGACAGTTTCATAAGGCCTTACATACTCAGTACATTCCTCGTACTGACCTTCCTTGGGGGGGGGGGGCTTACCTTACTTGCTGCAGGCGCAGGTACTAGTAGACCTCCACAGTAGGTTGCGGATCTTTTGCAGACTTTTGGTGAGCTCCAGTTGGTTTGGGGCTTTCTGAGTTGCTATGTACATTTATTTTGGTATTGTATATGTGTATAGAGCGGGGTCTTATCCCGACTTTAGGTTGGTTATGGTTATGCATCTGTAGAGACTTTCTAGATGTTGTGGGACAGACGAAGAAACTGTAAGAAACGTATGTTTTGTCTTGATGGCCCCAACGACCAAGTTTCATAGTTATCATATATTTTCCATGGTTTTTTCTATTGGCATCTTATCTATTTGTGGTGGTGATGTTTATTGAGTAGCATGTGCATGAGTGTATGAGAATGAAGATTGGTTCTCTAGGGCCTTAGCGGCTTCGGGTACCAATCCGCCTCTTTGGAATTCGGGGCGTGACAAAAGTGGTATCAGAGCGGGTCGTCCTAAGGGTGTCTACAAAGCCGTGTCTGAGTAGAGTCTTGCTTATGGATGTGTTGTGCACCACATTTATAAGTAGGGGGCTACGGGACATTTAGGAGTTGTTTCTTTTCTTCATTTCTTGATCGTGCAATAGAGCCAAAAGTGTAAATGGAAATCATATCTGACCATGGTGATTGGTTTTCTTTGATATAGTAAACTGTCGATGACAAGAAGAGGTAAAGGAAAAGGTAAGCAGGTTGTTATGCTTGCCGGATAAGGATCGAGTAGATCACCACCTGACCCATCTAGTCAAGGTGGTGCTGACACTGAACTTGCATCGCGGGCTTCTTCTACTTTTTCAGCTCCAGAAGAGACGAGAAGGAGAGAAGTATCTTCAGAACTGCCCTATAATACTATTGAGCAAGATTTAATGAGTGCGGTGTAAATATTGACCCGTGTAGCTGCTGCACAAGCTCGAAGACAAGCTCTTGTGCAGCAGAAGGAGGGACAGAGGCAAAGGCGAAAGATGCAGGAATTGGAAGTAGGATCGTCAAAGATGGCGAAACCCATGGGATAGTTCATGGCGTCCCAAGGAGGATTTTGGCCTCACAGTTTTCCCAGACCTCCTAGGCCATTATATCCCCATTCCACAGAAAATACTCCCCCTCTATTCCAAAGGTTTAGAAGTAACCAGTTTGGGCCAGAAAGTGAGATTCAGATTTACGGACAGTGGGGTATCGAGCATGAGGAAGTATCAGTCAATCGAGGTCTCCTTGTCAGCAGTGTCAGCACTGCGGGAAGTATCATTTAGGTAAATGCCGGTTGGGAATAAATGTTTGCTTTTGGTGTGGCGTACCAGGGCACATGGTGAGAGAGTGACCACAAAGAGGCATGGGTGGTATGACACGACCTACGGTAGCCGCCGTTGCGTTATTATCGTCAGATGTACAACCTGCTGGTCATGGCAGAGGTGCTAGAGGAGCAGCTAGTTCTAGTGGCATTCAGGGCAGTACCTACGCTGTGGCGGATCGACAGAAATTTGAGGCTTCTCCTGATGACGTGATAGGTATATTATCTGTCTTTTCAAGTAGCATATTTACATTGATTGATTCGGGTTTTACCCTATCATATGTTACTCCATTGATTGTTTGAAAAAAAAAACAAAAATTGTGAAAGGACATTAGAATTTTTATTTAATCCATTTGAGGTATCTACACCAAAAGGTGAATCTATTGTAGTTAAAAGAGTGCATCATAATTGTGTGGTAACTGTGTGTGGTCATGATACATTGGCTGATCTTATTGAATTGAAAATGGTGGATATTGATGTTATAATGGGTATGAATTGGCCGGCTTCTTGTTATGCCACGGTAGATTGCCGGGCTAAGAAGGTACATTTTCATTTTCCACAAGAAGATGTTCTTGAATGGAAAGGTAATGTGGGGGCACCAAGAGGAAAATTTTATTTTCTATCTTAAAGCAACGAAATTAATAGCCAAGGGGTATATATGTCATTTAGTCTGAGAGCAAGATACTGATGTGAAACCACCAAGTCCTCAATCGGTTCCGGTGGCCAATGAATTTCTTGATGTATTTCCTGACGATCTTCCAGACTTACCCCCAGAACGGGAAGTAGAGTTTAGTATTGATGTGATTCCAGGCATTCCGCCTATCTCTATTCCTCCGTATAAAATGGCTCCAGCAGAGCTACGGGAGTTAAAAAGAACAATTAAAAGATTTGGTGGACAAGGGATACATAAGATCTAGTATTCCCTTTGGGGTGCATCCGTATGAATATGAAAAAAAAAAATTGGCCATCAAGTCAGAGTTCGAGAAAAAGATGTACCCGAGACAACTTTTCGAACATGGTATGGTCACCATGAATTCTTAGTTGTGTCATTTGGACTAACAAATGCACCAGCCTCTTTTATGGATTTGAATAGATAATATTCTGGTTTATTCGAGATCACAAGAGGACCATGCCAATCACTTACGACAGATGTTACAGATTCTCCGAAATCGTAAGTTGTACGTAAAGTTCTCTAAGTATGAATTTCGGTTAAAATTCGCAGCATTTTTGGGTCACATTGTGTCAGATGAAGGAATAATAGTCGATACGCAAAGGATTGAAGCAGTGAAAAAAAAATTGGCCAAGACCTACGACGCCTACAGAGATTTGTCGTTTCTTGGATTGGCAGGTTATTACAGAAGATTTGTGGAAGGATTTTCTTTTATTGCTGCACCTTTAACCAAACTAACCGACAAGACAATTAAGTTTCAGTGGAACGATGCATGTGAGAAAAGTTTCCAAGAGCTTAAAGATAAATTAACTTCTATACCAGTTTTAGTACTTCTCGAAGGCACAAAAAGGTTATGCATGTATTGTGATGCTTCCGGGGTTGACCTCGGATGTGTGTTAATGTAGCATGGTAAGATAATAGCGTATGCCTTACGACAGTTGCGGCCATATGAGAGAAACTATCCCACACATGATCTTGAGGTAACAGTTGTGGTATGTGTTTGAAAGATACGACACCACTACTTGTATGGGGTTCATATTAATATATAAATATTGATCATAAGAGTTTGCAATATGTCTTAAAGTAGAGGGACTTAAATCTGAGGTAGGGGAGGTGACTCAAATTATTAAGAGATTATGATATGATACTGAGATTACATCCAGGGAAAGCAATGCGGTGGTCGATGCGTTAAGCCGCAAAGCACTAGGAAGTACTAATGGTCGGTTCATGGGAAAGCAAGGTATAGTTAAGGATCTACATATTAATTAAACAGTTTGGTAGTGCATTTAATTGAAACTCCAGATAAAAGAGTTATAGCGCAAAATGTGGCACAGTCTTCATTCGTAGAGGTGAAGGAAAAGCAACATGCGAATCCTATTTTTAGTTCGGCTGAAAAAAAGGAACGTACCACAAGGTTTGATGAAGGAATTTGACTTTACGCAAGAGGGAGTACTTCAATGCCAAGGTAGATTGTGTGTATCTGATGTAGATGAACTAAATATTCATCCGAAAGCTACCAAAATATATCATGATTTGAAAGAAGTGTATTGGTGGGGGGAATATGAAGAAGAGCATTGTAGAATTTATAGCTCAATGTCCAAATTGTCAACAAGTCAAAGTAGAGCATCAGAAACCTGGAGGTTATATGCAGTGTCTCAATCTTCCAGTTTGGAAGTGGAATATGATTAACATGGATTTCATCACAGGTTTGTCTAGTACATTGCGTAGATTTGATTCTATATGAGTGAGAGTTAACAGGCTTACCAAGTCAGTGCATTTCCTACCAGTCAGGACCACCTATACAGCTGAAGATTATGCAAGGCTGTATGTTAAAGAGATAGTGCGATTACATGGGATTCCAATCTCCATTAAATCAGACAGGGGAGCTCAATTTACCGCACATTTTTGAAAGTCTTTTCAGAAAAGTTTGGGCACCCAAGTGAATTTGAGTACGGCTTTTCATCCTCAGACAGATGGACAAGAAGAACGTACTATCCAAACACTTGAAGATATGCTAAGAGCGTGTACATTGTACTTTAAAGGTAGTTGGGATGACCACCTACCTCTTATTGAATTTGCTTACAATACTACCTATCATTCAAGTATCAAAATGGCACCCTATGAAGCTTTATATGGAAGGAGGTGTAGATCGCCAATTGGATGATTTAAAGAGGGTGAAACTATTTCACTCGGGATAGATCTTGTTCATCAAGATATAGAGAAAGGTAAGGTGATATAACGACAGCTATAGATAGCCCAAGGTAGACACAAGTCATATGTCGATATTAGAATAAGGGAATTAGAATTTACCATAAGTGATTGGGTAGTTTGATAGTATCCCCAATGAAAGGGGTAATGAGATTTGGAAATAAATGAAAGTAGGCCCTAAACAACGTGCCGTGTAAGAATGTTCAAAGATTTAGGTCAAGTCACGCATGAATTTGAAATACTCCAAGAACTCCCCACAGTTCATTCAATATTTCATGATACGATGCTTCGAATGTGCATATGAGATCCATTTCCTATTACTCCCATTGAAGATGTACAAGTTACAGAGGATCTTACTAAGGAGAGATACCTATTGTTATTCTAGATCGACAAATGAAGAAGTTAAGGAGTAAAGACGTAGCTTCCATAAAAGTCCTTTGGGGGAATCAATAAGTAGAAGAAATCACATGGGAAGCGGAAGAACTGATAAAGTCTAAATACCCTCATTTGTTTCAAATCGAAGAGAAAGTTCAATATACGAGATCGGATCCATAACAAGTAAGTATCTATGAGAATTATGTGTATATGTATATATATGCTAGTATAGAGATGCATATGTTGTAACTGAAAATATGCTGTTAACATTCGAGGACGAATGTTCCTAAGGGGGAAGAATGTAACACCCCGTACTTTCCCGACCCTACTTGACAACCTTGAACCATGTTTACCCTAGGTTCGAGAGCAATAAGTATGTATTTTGCATTGTTATTGATGAATCATTCGATATTGTGCTAATAAATGTGAATAGACCTTTGTAGTAGGTGGTGTGGGTCGAAAAGTGAGGTTTAAGGGACATACAAGCAAAGGATCTTAAAAATAAGAGATAAGCAAAAGGTTGAGACTTGAAAGATCCAACCAAATCCGCAAAGAAAAGTCGAAATAAAAAATTTGGCATGGGGCGCTACACGTGGTGTGCCAGGCCGCTTTGGCCTAAATTTTTGTTGGCACAGGCAGCAAGGGGGAGCGCCCAAGGGCTTGCCAGGCTGCCCCTGCCCACCTTTCTTTTGCTGAAATTTTCTCTAAGTGTCTAGGGCGCCGGGGTGCTTTGGGCCCGATTTCTTCTACGATTATAACTCTATAAAAAGGACTCTTGGGTTATTATATAATTATTTCATCTTGGTAGGACTATGCTTGGACGATATTGGTACCAAATTACGTTTCTACCCTTTTGTGTTCAATTAAGCCATAAGTGACTAGAATTTCTATTTTTGCGATGGAGGCTACGAACGGGAATCTCCTAAGTGAATATTGTCGTGATGTTATGAAATTATTTAAACATGAGATATATGGCAGATTATACATTGGATTTGGTGGGCTAAGTGGATATATGTTATTGGGCTCAATTTAAGGCCCCAAAAGGATTAAAAGACAAGGCCCAAAAGGGCAAAATGACCCATTCTTCCATGTTGACTATATAGACATGACATTTAATGACAAGGAGTGGCTAAGGATGAATTAAGAGTCTATATAAAGGCCAAAACATCAGATTTTATTCACATAAAACTCTCATGCCTCTTTAGATATTTCTCAAATATTTCTCTATTTTCCAAACCCTAAGGCAACCATTTTCTTTGGACACTTTGGACAAGATCATCACTTTGAAAGCTTGGGTAAGTGTTTATTATTGTGATTTAATATATTATATGCATGAGAGATTGTGTATATCATGATGGTTATATTGGCAAGGTTGAATAAGACACTTTTGCCCTTTGGTAAAAGATGTGCCATCTTTGTGAATTAAGCTTGAAAGGTGACTTGTGGTTTTGATAAAAGTGCATGGTATGGATGAAATATCAACATGTATGGTGTGATTATGTTTCTAAACTTGTTATTTTTCTATAAGTGTATATTTTGGGATTTTGGCCGATATGTTGTTATGAGGTGTATTGAGGTGATTTGACGGAGTAATTGTGACGTCGTGTTAATGAAGAAATATAAAGAATGAACTTGGTATAAAATGATATTGGGTTGTGATATTTTGGTCAATGTTGGGCATGTTGTGGTATTGTTGGTATGGCAATGCCGTAAATGGTATTGTAAAGGGGGAAATGACATTTTAAGGCAAACATGTAACTCATTGTCGTCTTATACACTTGGAAGGTAGTTGATTGTTAATGTAAGCTCCGTTATGTACTTGTGTAGTAGAATGAAACATAAGGAAGGAGCTGGACTATTGTGTTCACATATAGGGTTGTGTATTCATATTGGAAGTATAAGGTATGTAAGGTTATTCTTTCCGTATCCTTCTGCAACACATATTGTTTACATGATCATCGTACTTGTTCCATTTCGAAATATTCTAAGGCATCTCGTTTCAGGTTGTCATATATTGATATTCTTATGTTCCTTATTCGTGGATCAAGTGTTGTTCATATGTCTCTTAATCATGAACTGATGTTCCAAAACTTCAATAATGTTGCGACTATCAACATATCAATCTCTTAAAAGTAAGAAATTAAGTAATGCATATTTGTGAGTTGTAAGAGTACGGGTGGTAGCTCTAGAGGTATAAGCCTAGCTCAAGCCGATCCCGAATTTGTTGGATCAGGGGGAAGTCGTAGAGGCATAAGCCTAGCTCGGGCCGATCCTAACAGGTGGTAGCTCTAGAGGTAATAACCTAGCTCGAGCCAAACCTGATATATTGGTTTATGGGTGGCAGCTCTAGAGGGAATAACCTAGCTCGAGCCGAGCCCGATATCTTGACTTATAGGTGGTAGCTCTAGAGGCATAATCCTAGCTCGAGCCGATCCCAACATAACATTATGTTATATTAAGACCCACTGATCAGTTTGGGCCCGGGTACGATGTGATATAAGCGATGAGGAATAAACAATAGAAGCGAAGAAAATAATTAATGTAAGGTACATGGTTCCACATATGCAGATCGATGGGTTATTCATATTGACTTTTCTCTTACATTTTGGTTCCATTGACGTATTTATGACAGTTTCATATGGCCTTACATACTCAGTACATTCCTCGTACTGACCTCCCTTGGGGTAGGCTTACCTTACTTACTGTAGGAGCAGGTACTAGTAGACCTCCACAGTAGGTTGCGGATCTTTTGCAGACTTTTGGTGAGCTCCAGTTGGTTTGGGGCTTTCTGAGTTGCTGTGTACATTTATTTTGGTATTGTATACGTGTATAGAGTGGGGTCTTGTCTCGACTCTAGGTTGGTTATGGTTATGCATCTGTAGAGGCTTTCTAGATGTTGTGGGATAGATGAAGAAATTGTAAGAAACGTATGTTTTGTCTTGATGGCCCCAACGGCCAAGTTTCATAGTTATCATATATTTTCCATGGTTTTTGCTATTGGCATCTTATATCTATTTGTGGTGGTGATGTTTATTGAGTATCATGCACATGAGTGTATGATAATTAAGATTGGTTCTCTCGGGCCTTAACGGCTTCGGGTGCCAGTCCGCCTCATTGGAATTCGGGGCGTGACAGCAATCCTCCATCCCTATACATTGCAACATCAAGGGAGATTGTCAAATATGCCTGTTCAGGAAAAGACACATTTTGATTAGACTTGCATGAAAAGTAGATTTTATTATTCTTACATCAAAGGCAACAATTTATATCAAATCAAAGGACGGTAATGCGTATCAAATGAGACCCCTAATTTATGATTCAAGATTTACTATGGAAGAAGAAACCACAAAGATGATGGCATGGATTTCTTTTCCTAATTTATTGCCAGCATATTATGTAAAAAGAAGCTCTATTCTCTTTGGCATCTGCAGTAGGGGTACCCATTCATTTGGATATGGAAACTATCAACAAAATTAGACCGAGTTGTGCCAAGGTTGACTTGATGCATAATTTACTAGATCATGTGCGTATGAATATTGAAGATGAAAGCTCAGGAGTCATAAGGACAGTTAAGGTCAAGATTCAATATGATTACCTTCCAAAATATTGTTGGGAATGTAAGTTGCAAGGAAACAATGTTGATAAGTGCAGATATATGCATCCTAAATTAACAAAGAATAATAATGATGAGAAACAAGGACAGGGTAACAAAGGCAAAAAAAATTATGAGAACATGAATAAAAATAGTACTGATAAAATTCACAAGGAGAAAGATAATGCGGTTAATAAAAGAAAAGATAAAGGAAAGAATAACAAACACCAAGGGGGTCAAAGGCAGATACAGGTTTGGGCAAGGAACAATCCTCCAACTATTTCTTTCCCAAGAAAACTCACTAGTGGGAAAATTATTGGAAATCCAGAAGACTGGAATGAAGTGGTGAATAAGAAGGGAAAAGACAGTGGCAACAGTAACAACAACATGAATAAATTGAAGACAAAAGAGGGAATAACTTCACAAAATTAGTTTGCAGCTTTTGAGGTTGGCAATTCAGTACTGTGTGATGACAATGAGGTTAATGAGAATAACTCAGTTCACTAGCAAATAATTGAAAAGTATAGAGACAAGGGCACACAAGACATTAGTGGAGAACAAATAAAAGTGGCAAATACAAATTAGAAGGTGAAAACAAATAACCACATAAAGAAGACCAATAATGATTCAGTTAATCAACATATGCAGGGGTCTCAATAACAAAGGACTGGGTAGAGAAGGCTTTTCATAAACCAACTTCTGATACTGAGAATGGAGAGAAAAATAATACTAAGGATGGTTTAACAAAGGTTGGCAAAAGAGAATGTAAGAATTAGATGACTTGAAGGTGGCTGGAGATGATATAAAGGAAGAAAAAAAGTTACAATCACAAGAGGGACATATGATTGGTACTCATGATTCTAGGGAAATGGGTATAATTATTCAAGATAGTGTTGTTATTTCCAGTCAAAAATATGATACAGGGAATTAAAAAATTACCTCTAATTAGGAAGAAGGGGATGGTAGGGCGTAAGTGGTTAGTTTTGAAAGTATACCTTTAGCTTCTTATACAGGAACCTCTTCTCTCAAGAAGCTTCAGGATATAGTATATCACCAGGGGGAGGAACAAACCAACATTGAAGATAAAGAAACTCTACCTCTAATAGAGGAAAAGGATAAGGAGAACAATACAAAAATTTTAGAGAATGTTACCAAGGAGGCTGATAGTTAAAATTCCAAAGCAAGGAAATCAAAGGGGAAGGGTAGTGATGTTCCTCAACCATCAAGAGTAGGGCTTAAGAGGGTAAGTAAACCTACTGTTAGATGATGTTGAAGACTCTTGTGTGGAATATAAGGTCTGTTAATACACAACAGGCCTTTCACAGGGTTCAGATGCTTCATAGACATCATAAGTTTTGTCTAGTTGCATTAATTAAGCCTTTTCAACACGCAAGGCATATACAAAAATACAAAAGAAGATTAGGAATAAAGTTTGCTACTTACAACCAAAATGTGCAAATTTAGATTTTTGTGAAAGAAGGAATTTTCATTGACATTATTTCAGATTCTCCACAATAATTATCTATGAAGTTGGGACTCCAAAACAGTGATAAAAACTTGATTATTATAGTGGTTTATGCATAGTGTACTACTTTAGAGAGACTAGATCTTTGGGATGGAATTTATACTTTGTCCAGTAGCATGAATTTACCATGGCTAGTAGGTGGTGACTTTAATGTCATCATGAATGAAGAGAAGAAATTGGGAGGGTTGCCTGTATATCTTGTTGAATATGAGTACTTTACATTTTTTCTGAATTCTTATGAGCTAGGGGAAATTAACTATAAGGGTAGCCCTTTCGCTTGGTGGAATGGAAGAGCTAATGATCAATGCATTTTTAAAAGGCTGGATAGAATGGTTGCTAATCAGCTATTTTAGGAAGCTTTTGGTTCTATTGAGGTTGAGCATTTAGCAAGAATAGGGTCTGACCATGCCCTTCTTTTCTTATATTATACGGATCAACATTCTTAAGTCCATAAATCTTTAAAATTTTTGAACTTTTAGACAGAACGTGAGAGCTTTTTAGATATTGTCAAAGAACATTAGGTGACAGGAGATGAACTAGATGTCCTTTTGAGGTGGAAAAAAAAATGAAGAAGACTAAAGTTGCGCTATCTAAGTAGAGTAGGGAGTGTTTTGATGTCATTTTCAAATAGTTAGCTATTAGAGAGGAGGTGGTCAGAATCAAAGAAGGTTTGTTTGAAGAAATTCCTACTGCAGAGAATAGATCCATCCTTCAAAGGGCACAAGCTGAATTAAAACAATATTTACACTATGAGGAGGAATACTAGAGGCAAAAATCTTGTGTAAATTGGTTCTCTGAAGGAGACAGAAACACTAGGTCCTTCTATAACTTGGTGAATGAGAGGAGAAAAAGGTTGTACATCAATAGAATTCAAAAATTGAATAGGGAATGAGCTGAGAGTAGTAAAGAAGTTGCAGAAGAAGCAATCCTTTTCTTCCATATCTAGTTCACATCTGAAGTTACTTCTTCAGATCTTTCACTTCTACAACATGTTCCTGTTTTGGTTGATCAAGACTGTAACAAGTCTATGTTGTTACCCTAGTATGAAAGAAGTCAAAAGGGTAGTATTTGAACTAAATAGAGAGAGCAACAGTGGTCTGGATGGGTTTACTGGTTTTTTTATCAAACATGTTGGGATATAATTGGAGAGTATGTCTATAATGTGGTTAAGGCCTTTTTTGAGGGTCACACTTTGCCTAAATCTATTACGCATACTAATCTGGTGCTAATCCCTAAGAAAGTGAGAGTTCAAACTTTCTCAAATTTTAGACCTATTTGTTTGAGTAATTTCCTGAACAAAGTCATTTCTAGAGTCATTCATGATAGACTTGAAAATTTACTTCCTAAACTGATTTCTCAGAACCAATCAAGGTTTGTTAGAGTCAGGAACATTATAGAAAATGTCCTTCTTACTCAGGAGATTATCACTGGTATTAAAAAAAAGGAAAACCTGCTAATGTGGTTATTAAAATAGATATGACTAAAGCTTATGATAAGGTGTCTTAGAATTTTCTCATCAGAGTCCTTCAGAAGATAAGGCTCAACAGAATATTTGTGGATATGATATGGAGGATTATTGCCAATAACTGGTACTCTATCCTTGTTAATTGTCAACCTCATGGTTTTTTACTCAACTAGAGGGGGTAAAGCAAGGAGATTCTTTGTCACCAGCTTTGTTTATTCTATGTGCTGAAGTTCTCTCTAGAGCTTTAAATACCTTATTTGATAAAGAAGATTTCAGAGGATTTGGCATGCTAAGTGAAGTTCTAATTTGAACCACTTAACATATACAGATGATACAATTATATTTGTATCTGCTGACAAAACCTCTTTGGATATGATTATGCAGACTTTAGGGGACTATGAAGACCAATCTAAACAAATGATCAATAAAGGTAATAGTTCCTTTTTTGTCTAGAGAAATACTTCCAAATCTCTTATTCAACAGATTGAGGATGTGAAAGATTTTTCTAAAGGTAATTTTCCTTTTATATACTTGGGGTATCTGATTTTTCATGCAAAGAAAAGGAAAAGTTACTATTTAGAATTACTTAAGAAGATAAAGAATAAACATCAAGCCTGGAAGGGGAAGATTTTATCCATTGGAGGAAAAACAGTTCTGATTAATAGTGTATTATAGAGTATTCCAATTTGATTATTATCAATTGTTAATCCCCCAAAGTATGTTATTCATGATATTCATAAGTTTTTTGTCAGATTTTTATGGAGTAGTAATGATGAGCCGAGAAGAAGGCATTGGGTGACATGGAAAGATGCTTGTCTGCCTAGGGAGGAGGGTGGATTAGGATTTATGTCTTTTTTTGATGTTTACATAGCACTCTTTGCAAAACTGTGGTGGATATTTAGGACAAAGAAATCACTTTGGACTAACTTCATATGAAATAAATATTGCAAGAAGTACATACCTTAAGAGGTGGATTGAAAGGGAGGTGGTTCTCAAATGTGGAAGCATATGTTGGAAGCAAGGAATTAAGTGGATCAGAAAATATGGTGGGAGGTAATATGTGGTCATTCTAATGTGTGGTTTGACAAATGGACTAAGTTGGGTGCTTTGTGCTATGTCATTCCCCCCCCCCCTTGTATATGTAGATAAATCTATTGAAAATGTACAACAAACAGTGATGCAAGGTGAATGGGATAATGGTACAATGCAATAGTTCTTCCTACAAGATGTTATAAATCATATTAAAAATGTGATACAGTGTCTAGCAGAGACAGAAGACTGGGATAAACCTTGGTGGATGTTGACTGGGTTTGGTAAGTTCTCTGTTAGTAGTGCTTGGGAAGTTTTGAGAAATTCTAATCTTAAGAAAGAATATTTCTCAAACATTTGGATAAAAGGGGTACCTTTTAAGGTATATTTCTTATTGTTGAGGGTTTAGAAACAAAGATTACCTATTGGTGAGGAATTGGTGAAAATAGGGGTGGTAGATGAGTTGAAGTGTTGTTTTTGTTATACAGATGTTCAGGAAACCTATACTCATCTATTTTTATCATGTCCTATTACTGTGAGGGTGTGGCAGACCTTCATATTAGCTATTGGTAATTCTATCCCTTTGCTATAACTAAAAGTGACTATCACAAAATGATGGGAGGTGGAATGTTCAGCTAAATTAAAGCCAATCTATAAAGCAATGCCTGCTTTCATACTTTGGCACATTTGGAGTAGGAGAAATGCTATATCTCATGGGGATACTATGTCCTATAATAGGCTGATTTTGGATATTAATAGAAGTTTGGATCTATTTTCCAAATTTAGATACCTCTGGATGACTCATATTCCTAATCTATTGTTCAGTTCCTAGAGGAATATTGTCCAATAATCAGCAGTTACAGTAGTCCTGTGGAACAAGCCTGAAAGTGGTATTTTCAAGTGTAATTATGATAAAGTTTTAAAAGGGAATCCTGGTCCTAGTGCTATTGGTTTTTGTATAAGGGATTGGGAAGGCGACTTGTGATATGCTGAATCTAAGAAGATAAATGAAGGAGATAGTATCATAATTGAAGCTAGGGATATCCAAGAAGGTATGGAGTTATATCCAATAAGGTATGGAGTTTTTCATCAATAATCATCTAGTCCCTGTGGTGGTTTAAACTGCTTCCCTGATTTTAAAAAAGGTATTGAATGGTATTTGGGAGGTTCCATTGAGGATTGCTTTGGAAATACAAAGTACTAAACGCTTAATAGAGAATGGGAACATAATGGTGGGGCATGTGTATAGGGAAGGAAATCAGTTGGCAGGTTTTTTTTTTAACTAACCTAACTGTTATTTTTGCAGGTACTTTAACATTTCATAACTTTAATGACATATCAGTAGAAAAAAAGAGGCTTATTAATCTAGATAAGTTTCAAGAAACAAGCATTCGACTCAAAAAATGCCAAAACAATAATTTCAGAATTCATAATAACACAGGCAGAAATCAACAAGGATAACAATACGTTCATAGCTCAACACATCATAAAAATCATTCAGCAGGGATAACAACAACGGCGAATTCACGCATCATAAGAAATTTCCAAGGGGATTCACACGGTTCATAAGCAAATTTCTTAGCTTCGTCAAGATTCAAATAATAAAAAATAGGGATGGTCTAGATAGATAAATTTACCTTGTCTCTAATTATAGGCTACTGACTTGCGAAAGCTCTCTTAAACAGTGGTATTAGCTTTGCTAGAGGCTCAACCTATTGAGAGAGACTAGTGAATCTTATCTCTTTAAAAAGAGAACTATGGAATACCCTATCTAGATCTTTGTCCATACTGAAGTTTGCTTATGATTGGGACAAAATAGGAGCTACATACCTGCAAAAAGTAGAAGAAGTCTTCATCGAAATCGATTACATGGCATCTGTTAGATATATTGGTGTCTAAGGTAAAGTCGACCCAACTTTTGCTTGTTCTAGCTCATTGAAGGTCCATTGATGGGTAGCATCTTCCCTCTCTCAGTTGCTCAGCCATCGCATCAATCATTTTATCTCCTTGAATCAGAGAAATGGGAGAAAATTCTAGATGTCTTTTGAGATTCTGAGTTCTTTACTTTTCTATTTTGTTTTCTTGATTTTTCTCAATTTGTTTATTTAGTTTCCTAATTTTGTTGAAATTTTTGGCCAAACATAACTAGGCTGTACATAATTGCCTTTGTTTACTTTAACAAATGTGGCCTGTCCACAAATTTGCTTAAAAAAATACTTCTTTCCTCCATGACTTGGATTCCTTATAGGTCAACAAAGATCCATGTGAAGGAGATCAAGTGGCCTAGAGGAACTAACTACTTTTTTTTGGCTTGAAAGAGGAACAAACCTGCTTACCTTTAGCACAGGCATCACACACCTTACAATCCACAAACTTTTTGTTGGACGATCCGCGCAGCAGTTCCTTTGACATTAGCTTATTGATCAGTGAGTAGCTCACATGTCCCAACCTTTTGTGATGTATCTCATCATCATTTCCAACAGCATTGAGGAATTTTAAATCCTCACCATAAATAGAATCAAGATCTGCCTCATACATATTCTTGCATCTTTTGGCAACCAAAATCACTTCACTAGTTTTAGCATTTATGCAGTACATGAATGAGATAGGATCCTCACCTCATTCCCTTTTTCACATATTTGGGACACACTTATCAGATTATACTTCAAACCATTCACATAATAAACGTCTTTAATATCATGAGCGAGAGACTTACCAATCTGACCAACACCAAGAATATGCCCTTTCTTTCCATCCCCAAATAACCTACTACCTCCTTGAAATACTTTGAGTGAGATAAAATCCTAAGTTTTACCAGTCATATGCCTTGAGCAACCATTATCCATAAACCATTTTTGATTTTGTTTACTGCCTCTTCTCACTTCCACCTGCAAACATAGTCATTGTTAAATTTGGGAACCCACATGAGCTTTGGTCCCTTTAATTGAGTAAAAGGTTTTAAAGATTTCTCCTTCCCATGCAGGCAAGGTTGGTTTTCTCTCTTTGGGACCAGGTCCCTTAATGGTTTGAGCAAAATTTAGATTTTTTCTCTTTGATTTGAGAAGGACTTGACAATTTTCTTTGTAGTGACGATTTTTCCCACAATAAGTACATGACCAATTATCTGAAACAAATGCATGTTTGGTATGAGGATTGTATGAAGTAGTGTATTTTTCAAATCCAATATCTTTTTTAAAATTTGACCTCATACTACTCAGCTTAGTAAGAGTCTTCGATGCAACAGTCCAATGAAGGGATTTCTCTAGCTCATTCTTAATGCTATTCAAATTCTTTTCTAGCTCCCTATTTCATTTAAGAGAGGAGGTAGCAAGGTCCAGACTGAACTTTTTCAACTTCTCTTCAAGACTTGTGAATGACTCAGTTGCCTCCTTTTTCCCTTTTTTCTTTTGAGTTTTTCACTCAACATTTTGTTTTCATTTTAATCTTAGCTGCTTTTACTTCAAGATCTAAATTCCTTGAGATACCTTTTTCTATTTAAATTTTATTCAGTTCATTTGCTAGAGACTCTTTTTCAGTAGAATAGACCTCCATGAGATATGTTTGATCTCCAGGAACATCGAAAAAGTTTGCAATACTTTTCTCTCTATACCTCTCAGTGCATGTTATTGACTTAACCTGTACCTTGCCAAAAATGGGAAGTGAACGACCTTAGAAAGATGTGAAAAAGAACCAGGAGGATGAAATTTGACATGGTATCATTACTAACTCTCAACGAGCTGGGAAAGGATCACATCCAATGAATCGGGACAAGCTTAAAACCTCAATGGGAACCCCTCAGGTTACACCAACGATGATCTCAAGCGACAAAGGGAAGTCAATAAGAGGGGGATACTGGCCTACTTTGCCTACTCAACAAGTAGGGAGAGAAACCCTAAGTCAATTAGCTCCAGAGGTGCAAAATTCCAATGGAACAGTAACCTCACATGCCAAGATATGGGTTTCATAGAGGAAACTTAATTTGCCAGAGAAGACATCAGAGAATCCTTGGTCAAATCTACTCTCTACCAATCGGTTAGCAGCTAGAGGTATGAACTTGTCTGTCATCCCACCTATTGTAATTGATGGAGTGAATTTTGTTGAAATATCTGCTGAAGATATGGATAATGACAATGCTAAGTGGAAATCTATTATTGTACTTTATGTTGTGGGTACAAGTCCCACTATAGGTGCTTTGGAGAGGTTTATACTAGCACATGGGAGCTTTACCACAAAACTTGTAGTGTTGTATCACACAAATGGTTATTTTGTTGTTAGATTTGCAAATGATAAGGAAAGGGATCACGTATTATGATCTTGGCTATATTATTTACTTAAGAGGCCAGTTATCATAAAGCCTTGGACATCAGAATTTAACTTCAGTAAGGAGATTTTGACTACCATTCCTTATGGATCAAACTGCCTAATCTTCCCTTGAATTGTTGGAATTCTGTAGTATTGAGAAAAATAGGGAATAAATTGGGTAAGACTTTGTATTCAAATGATTCCACCACTCATGCTAGTAGGATATCCTTTGCTTGTACTCTATTGGAGATTGATGTTATTAGAGCACTGCCTAAAAGTGTCAAGGTCCAGGATCCTAAGGGTAGAATTTTTGATCAGTAAATTTGGTATGACTTGAAACCTCTTTATTGTGAGAAGTATTTACAGGTAGAGCACACTTGTCAATCAGAATCTCCTAATCCTCAACTTGCAAAAAAGCAATTACCTATAAAGGGACAACGACAAGAACAACAAAAAGAATGGAAGCCTGTTGGGGAACCAGAGAATGCCTGCACTTAAAATCCTGATCATAATATGGAACCATCCAATGGGGAAAAAAGTGAAGATGAGATAGTACCTAATGAGGAAGGATGACAAACTGTGAAGAGTAAACCAACTAACAAGAGACCTCAACAACAATTTGAAATGGTGCCTGACTCTAGAGTTCCAAGTTACATTAATTCTTTTGAAGTAGGATAAGGGAGTGGTGGTGTTGATTTGAATATGGAGGGATTTTTTCCACTCAAATCTCCCTTTCAAATATGTTAGTTATATGAAATGTAAGGGGATTCAACCAAGTGGTGAAGCAAAAAGAAATGAAGGTGTTTCTGAGGAAGAATGAAGTAAGTATTATTGCAATTAGTGAGCATAGAGTAAAGAATAGTTCAGCTAGTAGTATCATTAATAAAATGCTGCATAGATGAGGATGGTCTACTAATGCTTCAACAACACTCAGGGGAAACTTATTGATTGTATGTAACCCTGATGTATTGTCTTTCCAATATGTAGAGGATTCAACTCAACATATACATGGTGCAGTGTGTTGCTTGGAAAGTGGTAGAAACTTTCAATTCATAGTTGTATATGGTTTACATACCATAGATGCAAGAACATCACTGTGGAAAACGTTAAGAACCTCATACACTCAAACTAATAGGCCATGGTTTATCATGGTGATTTTAACTCTATATTATCCATGAAAGAAAGATAGGTTGGCAACCAAGTACAAGAGCATGAAACTAGAGACTTTAAAATATTTATGGAGGATTGTCATATCTCAAAACTACCTGTAGTAGGAGGATCCTTTACATTGACCAATGGATGTGTTTATAGTAGAATTGACAAAGCTTTAGTCAATGCCTCCTGGTTATTAATAATGCCTGTACAACAAGTACTAATGATGGATCCCTTATTTTCATATCACTCACCTCTAAGCATAACATTATAGGAGGTGCTAGATACAAGGAGAAGGCCTTTTAAATTCTAAAATTATTTACCGCAGCACCCTGAGTTCAATAATAAAATTAGAGCCAGCTGGTTGATACAAGGTGGAGGAATGAAGGGCATTTGGAAAAACTTGAAAGCTGAGAGGAAAATGCAAAAATTGAATGGAACTAAATTCATGGGTGTCAATACAAGGGTCCAAGCTATTAAAAGGGAGCTCCTGGATAAACAAAACCTTATAAGACATACTCCTGTTTCTCCAAATATCATAGGAAAAGTAAAAGACCTCAGATTACTACTAAATAAATAGAGGCTAATTGAAGAGAGTATTTACAAGAAAAAATCTAGGGTCCAATAGCTCAAGCTAGGAGATTCAAACACTGCCTATTTTTTTCAAATATGAAGGGGAGGAAGGCATAGAATCAAATCAAACTATTATAAGCAGATGATGGTCTATTATCAGAGGTACTGAGGCAATCATAGATGAGATTGTAGGCTTATACAGAGGGTTGTTAGGCAAAACATATACTCATTTATCAGCTACTCATCCCTCTGTAATTAAAAATGGGTCTGTTTAAGCTAGAAGCCAACAACTACAACTCATTCAACCTTTTACTTCTGTAGATGTCATTTATTCACTTAAAGGGATTGGTGATACTAAAGCTCCAGGGGGAGATGGTTTCAACTTTTATTTTTTCAAAAAAAGCTTGGTCAATCATTGGAGGAGAGGTAATAAATGCAGTTCTAGAATGTTTTAGCACTGGTGAAATGTATAAGACCATTATTACTACTTCTATGACTCAAAATCCTAAAATACAACATCCTAGTTAAGTTAAACAACATAGGCCCATATCTTACTATTCTACCATTTACAAGATTATATCCTAGATACTCACTCATAGACTGCAACCTATTATGGACTATCTTGTGGATACTAGCCAAGCTGCTTTTGTTCCTGGTAGGCTATTGAATGATAATGAATTGCTTAGCCATGAACTAGTAAAAGATTATGGAAGAAAAGTCATATCACCTAGATGAATGGTCAAGATAGACATGCAAAAGGCTTATAATTCATTGGAGTGGCCTTTTTTGGAGGAGGTATTACTTGGTTTAATCTTTCCTGGAAAGTTTGTGCACATGATAATGTGTTATGTTAGAACTGTCTCCTATTCAATTGTCATTAATGGCATGCCATCTGTTTCTTTTGAAGCTAAGAGAGGACTGAGACAAGGTGACCCTTTTCACCTTATTTGTTTGTTCTAAGTATGGATTACTTGACCAGACTGTTAAAGACATTGAGGAGTAATCCTGACTTTAACTTCTATCCAAGATGTCAGAAGTTTAATATCATTCAGCTCAGTTTTACTGATGATTTACTCTTATTTTGTAGAGGAGATGAATTATCTTCTTGCCTACTATATGATTTTTTAAAGAAGTTCTCCGCAGCTTTAGGTCTAATAGCAAATCAGTCCAAGAGTAGCATCTATTTTGGTGGGGTTCCAACTAATATCTAGCAGGCTATTCTACATAAATTGGGCTTCACAGTTGGTCAACTACCATTTAGGTACCTGGGATTACCTTTGAGCAGAAAAAAGTTATCAGTGGCCCAATGCCAACCTCTACTAGACAAAATGATTGGGAAGATAACTGTTGGACAATGAAGTTTCTCTCTTATGCAGAAAGGCTTTGGTTGATCACTAGTGTATTAGTTGGTATACAGGCATTTTGGTCTCAGATATTTCCCATACTAAAGAAGATGTTAGAATAAGTTGAAGCTCTGTGCAGAAGGTTTTTATGGAATGGATACATACAAGTGAAAGGGAAAGAACTCATGGCATGGGAGAAAATATGTTGGCCCAAATCAGCTGGAGGACTTAATATAACAAACTTGTCCATTTGGAACAAAATAACTATTCTCAAACATCTTTGGAATTTAAATCCGAAGAAGGATAAGTTGTGGATCATGTACCACATGCTTACTATTTGAAGGGTAAGAAACCTTGGGATGCAGTGACAAAGAAGGCATCTTGGATAGTTTAAAAGATAATGCAAGAAAGCAAACAATTAGTAGATGCAGGGCTTAATACTGAAGAGATCATGGATGCAGATTCTTTCTCCATCAAGGATATGTATACTCAACTCAAGGGGCAATTCCCTAAAGTTGATTGGAGAAAACTAATCTACAATAACCAAGTCAACAATAAATAAAGTTTCATCCTATTCCTTACAATCAATAAGAGACTTTATACTAAGGACAAACTAGACAATTGGGGCATCCACACTAACTTGATTTGTGCATTATGTGAGGAAGAATTAGAGAGTCATCAATATCTTTTTTTAGCTGTGCTATGTCTACTAATATATGGAAAAGAGTGCTGGTGTGGCAAGGCATAAACATGAGTAGTATGAGATGGGAAAAAAAGGTGATATGGGCTACACCATATGCTAAGGGGAAGAGCACAACAACTGCAATTTTCAAGATGAATATAGCTGCTATTGTCTATCATCTATGGTTGGAGAGAAATCAAAGAACATTTTTACAAAAAAGGAAGACAAATGATGTACTCATTAGGCATATTATTAAAGAAATACATTGTAGAGCTAGTATGTACCCTCGAGTAGCAGGCAACATGCATAGATATAATTTTTATACTTGAGTAGTCAAGGAGTTGATAGTTAGTATTTGAGTTGTGTAGACTTAGGTTTGGACTATGTCCAACTTGAGCTAAAACTTTTATTCCTAATGTTTTACTTGGTAATAAAATCCAGTTACCAAAAAAAACATCGGGAAATACTTCATTGTTTTGGGTTGATCTCTGGGAAAAACTTCATTGACTACTCCTTTGAAGAGCTGTGTAGTTAAGGTTGTGGCTTTCTCCAATGCTTGTTGAATGTCC
Source organism: Capsicum rhomboideum (assembly GCA_031232105.1). Lineage (NCBI taxonomy): Eukaryota > Viridiplantae > Streptophyta > Magnoliopsida > Solanales > Solanaceae > Capsicum > Capsicum rhomboideum. Next base: position 44,334,094 of record CP124717.1, on the reverse strand, counting down.
CTAGAAAATTATGTAATGCTTCTATTTATGGTTGTAGAGGGTAGGCAGTCTAAGTGTAAATGCACTCTTCTCCTTATTCTAATTTTTCCATTAAGTCATCAAGATTATTACAAAGGCTATGTGATAAGGTTACTTGTGATTGGCCAAAAACATGTCATTTTGGACACTTGGCAATTTTTACTGGCTCTTGAATTTGACTTAGATTGGCACATCATTTGAATGCGTGGAATCGTATTGTTGGTCTTTAATTTGACTGGGATTCCATGTCACTTGACACATGACATGAGTTTGGGCTTCAAGGTGAAATGGACTTTGAACTTGAATTTAATAAAATGGACTTATTATTTATATAGACAAAATTAATTTCAACCCAAATTAACATGGATTTAATAAAAATTTTGTATGAGTATGATCCAATAAAATTTATGTATCTATAGTTATGAACCTAAATTTGAGAGTTTTATTGTATCTGATTCTAATTGGTATTTGGTGATCCAAATTTGTATCTGTTCTCCTTTCACTCTTGTCCCACAGATGGTGAACACACATGTAAATAGAGCAGTAATAGTGGCATCCAAGCTGGCCACTGAGGTAGCAATTTGAGGAAGAGTAAAAAAAAGAGGTAGAGAAAAGGGGAGAGGTAGAGGGGCGACACTCATCAAGGGTGGAGACCTGGCTATTGGAAGCCCGCCTAGATAGAGATTCTCTTTCTCCTCCTCTATAGGAGGATGCTCCAAATATAGTTTAGAATGAGGAGGTGCTATTATAGGATAGGGAGGTACCGTTCCAAGGAGATGTTATACCCGTGCAGGGAGGTGTATCATAATATTAAATGTCTTTAGAGTTGATTCAGCAGGTTTTGGGTTTTTGAGTGGGTTAGCTAGTACAAGTGTTACCCCGACAATCCTAGTCTTTTAGCATCTAGGGTTATAACATGCCCCAACCATAACACCCAGGATGGATGATGGGTCAGAGATAGGTGACCTTTCATGCCAGGTATTGGGTTCGATAATGACCAGAGATGATCATGACTTGTTTTGTAAGTTTCTAAAGATGAAACCTCCCATTTTCATAGTATTGAGTTAGAGGATGCTCATGAATTTATCAATGATTATCATGAGCAGCTTCACAAGATGGGTGTGGTAGAGAAGTATGGTGTGGAATTCATTACTTTTTAGTTGTAGGGGGATGGAAAACTTTGGTAGAGGGAATTCGTTGAATGTAGATCTACAATTTTTCCTCCATTAACTTGGGCCCAATTTCATTTAGTATTCTTGGAGAAGTATGCGCCACGTACTTTGAGAGATAGAAAGAAGGACGAGTTCACCAGGATTGAGTAGGAAAACATGTTAGTTGCGGCTTATGACGCCAAATTCATGCTTTGTCTAGATATATGATGCAGTTATTTCCTACTGAGGAATAATAGGTCCATTTGTTTATGAAAAGGTTGAATATTGGCTTTTAGGTTTCTGCATTCTTGATGACATCTTAGAGTAAGAACTTTCGAGAGATGGTTGATTTCATGAAGAAAGTAGAGGGTGTGGGATAAGAGGGTTATGTTAATATGAGAGAGAAGAAAGCCCACAAGGCGGGTAATTTCAATGGCTTTTATTCTCGGGAAAATAGTTCATAGGGATACCCTACCTAACCTATTTCGTCAGTGATGCTTGTGTCTACTGGGGTCCCGTCTGAGGTTAGTCAGTCTTTCTTAGATTCTGGTAGTTATGTTCCTTTAGGGTCATCATCTTAGTGACTTAATTGCAACCGTATATGCTATTAGTGCGGTGGTGTTGGTCATATTAAGAGGTTTTGTTCTAACCACAGGCACATGGTTAGCTAGGCCAACGATAGACTTCCCAAGCCTTTATTCTAGTAGTTAAGATAGGTAGAGGTAATGGGAGATGTCATCCACAAGGTAGGAGTGATGGTCATCAGATGGGAAGTGGTGGCTACTAGGCCAACCGGGTTGGGGGAGATGCTGATCAAGGTGGTACGCAGGCTGGTAGGGGTGGTGCTTAGACAGGTGAAAAGGCTCACTTCTATGCTTTTCCCAGTAAGCCCAAGGTTGAGTCTTTAGATACGGTGATCACACATAGTATTCTTGTATGCGACCGTATGGCTTCTATTTGTTAGATCTGGGTTCCACATCTCTTATATTTTTGTAAAGTTTTCTTTGGGTCTAGATTTGGTTTGTGAAATGCTTGATACCCCTTTGTATGTGTCTACACCAGTTGGATTTTTTGTGGTAGTTGATTAGGTTTACCAGGCTTGCTTTGTTATGTTCATGGGATATCAGACTTGGGCTGATTAGTGATTCTAGATATGGTGGATTTTGACATCATCTTGGGGATGAGTTGGTTATCTTTATACCATGCGATTCTTGACTGTCATGCAAAATAGTCACTGTAGCTATGCCTGGGATGGATATATTAGAGTGGGAGGGTGATTATAACCCTGTTCCTTTGAGACTTATTTCTTTGATTCATGCCATAAAGTTAGTTGGGAAGGGTTTTCAGGATTTTCTAGCTCATCTTCGGGATACTGGTTCTGACGTTCCTCCTATTTCATCAGTTTCAATATGTGAATTTTTAGAAGTGTTTCCTGTTGACTTACCTAGGATGCCACCTGATTCTGACATCAATTTTTGCATAGAATTAGAGCCGGACAGTCATCCCATTTCAATTCCTCCTTATAAGATGGTGTCGACTGAGCTAAGGGAGATAAAGGCCCAGTTGTAAGAATTGTTAGATAGGGGTTTCATCCATCCTAGTGCTTCTCTGTGGGGTGCTTCGGTCTTGTTTGTTAAGAAAAATGATGGTAGTATATGTATGTGCATACATTACCGGTAATTAAAAAAAGTTCCGATTTGTAACAAGTAACCATTGCCCAGGATATATGACTTATTTGATGAGTTACAAGGTGCTTTTATTTTCTCCAAAATTGTCTTGAAGTCCAGTTTTCACCAGCTTAAGATTCGGGAAGAGCACATAACAAAAACTTCTTTTAAACTCGTTATGGTCATTATGAGTTTTTGGTAATGTCCTTTGGTTTGACTAATGCCCTAGCTGCTTTTATGTGATTGATGAATAGGGTGTTTAAGCGTATTTAAACTCTTTTTTCATTATTTTTATTGATGATATTTGGGTATACTCCAAGAGTAGGAAGGAGCATGATCATATTAAGATGTGAGTATGATCATATTAAGATCCCACTGGCTAAAGAAATACTCAAGGCATCAACTACCACATTAGCTTCTAAGTATGCATGATCATGGAAAACACAATGATATAACACATCTATCTCGACAATGTACAAATGATGCTCCAATATCAATTATTCAGTAATCATGATACAATTCAACATATGCTAGAAAGCCACACAAATCCCTTCAAGGGTATTACAATAGCTAAAGAAGGCAAATAAGACATAGAGAATATCAAATCCAACCCCCCCCACGGGCATCACACATATAATAATCTCTCAAAACACTAATAATACTCAAACAAGACCAATACCATCCCCCTGCACAAGTAACACGATAATAATAATCAACTTTTAAAAGGTAATCAATAAGGTATTCCACTACCCATAACATATTTTACATGGACAACTAAATATCCAGCCTGGTCTGAATAAAGTTAAGCCATCACTTAGATCAAAAGCCAAAAACTTGAGTCTAAACCCTTCAATAAGAATCCTTTCCCTTCCGTGCATCTTTGGAACCACCCCAATATATCAAAAACATAATTTACACATAAATAAGAGTCTAATGATACCCATACTAGCACATTTTTGTTTTGGGTCCAAAAACACGTTGAAAATTGACCCCAAAATAAAAAGGGTAAAAATGGAATTGTAATAAAGAATCTAGTTACTCATACTTTAAGAGTTCTAGATCTGAAATTCCATCAAAAAACAAGTTGAAATCATTGAAAAAACTTACTTTTCACTTTATCGGGTAATTTCCAAAATCCCATGTTTAAGATCCAAGTTTTGAAGATGTTTAAGCAATATAATCCATCGGTAATGATAAAAATTAGGTTCAAAAGCTTACCCAAGCAAGTTTGAAGAAAATCTTTTTTTGAAATCGCATATCCGAGGTCCAAAAGCTCAAAAATGGTGAAAATGGAGTTGGAATTGCAAAAATGGTTTTTTTATACTATTAAGAAAATAGTACCTCACGATCGCAACACACTCCATATGATCGCGAGATAAATGGTTGACCACGATCAAAATGGTCATCGCAATTGTGGGAAGAGGCCACACAACTGCGATGCACACCCGACCCGAACCTCATGATTGTGGTGACCCACCATGCAATTATGATTGTTAACTTTCCAACATTTTGCGATCATGATACCTCTCCCCACAATCTCAATGAGCAATTGTCTTGTGCACCCGAAACTACACCAATAGTGAATTTTTGGAAAAGAAAATTTCCCAATTGAACCCTCGGAATCCATTCGGGGCCCTACAAAAATAACTCGATGGTGTTACTAGGCAAATTTTGACATTCTAAACTCAATGAAACCATCAAATTTCCCAAAAGAGGTTGTTATTAACAAGTTATCCTATGGGAACCCCTTTAGGCCAAAATACTAGTTTCTCGTCCAAACACTCAAAACACAAAATAAAGTCTCGAAACCCAAACCAACCCCACTAATCCAAAATGGACGTTCCAAATCTAATGGAATCGATGAAACTCTCATATGATTCTAGATTGGATCACAATATATTGACCCAAGTCAAACTGTCTCACTTTAAAGTCCACTCAAAACCATAAAATCACATAAGTCACTCCCGAACGCTTTGGGTACCATGCCAACCATCAAAGCAACTACAGGGAAGGGCAAAACGGTCAAATCATGGAAAAAGTGAAAAATCACAACTAGGGTTATTACAATGCCTCTCTACTTGGAGTAATAATTGGTTAGATTTTTGTTTATGAAATAACAACTTACCCAGTGAAATCATACAAGTAATGTCTAGAAGGATAGAGTGTAGCAGACCTTACCACTACTTCAAGGAGGTAGAGAGACTATTTTCGAAAGATCCCAGGCTCAAGTCTAACAAATTCTGATACAAAAAATAAGGAAATAGTGAAGAAAATATAGTAACTAACTAGGAAACATTCCAAAGTCTACAAAAAGAAATGATAACAACAACAAATTAGTGTGATAGTCAAAACACAATAAACTATAAACTATGATAGATATCATAAGAAGGGATCAACTCCACCTCTATATCTATGGCTAAACCCTAAATTACCATACTACGACTTGTATAAAATAAACACCAACAAGTCTAAACCCTCGAAAAGCAAGACAACACTTTTACTCGACTAATTTTCTACTCTAATATGTGTCCTCTACACCCTCCTATCAAGGTCAAATTCTTGGTAAAATAAAGTTGTGCCATGCCATATCTAATTACGTCTCCCCAATTATTTTTAATCCAATCTCTACTTCTCCTCGTACCTACTATATCTAACCTCTTGCACCTCCTCACTGGGACATCTGCACCTTACCCCTTCACATATCCAAACCATCTTAATCTCACTTCCCTCATCTTATCCACCATAGAGGTCACTTTTACCTTATATTAAATCACCTTATTCCTGATCCTATCACACCTAGTATACCCATACATCCACCTCAAAATTTTCATCTCCGCAATATACATCTTTTGAATATGGGAGTTTTTGACTAGTTAACACTCACTCCATACAATAGTTGTCAGTCTAACCACAACTATATAAAACTTATCTTTAAGTTTGGGTGGTATCTTTTTATCACATAGGACTAAAAAGGAAAGCCTCCACTTCATCCATACCTACCAATACAATGTGTGATATCATTAATGTCCCCACTTTCCTGGATTATAGAGCCAAAATACTTGAAATTGTCTCTCTTGAGTATAACCTGTGTGTCATGCTTCACTTACATACCTGCATCATGTAACCCCTTACTGAATTTGCACTCTAAAAACTCTATTTGGGTCCTTCTCAACCTAAACCCTTTTGCTTCCAGAATTTATCTCCACACCTCCAATCTAGCATTAACTCCACTACGCATCTCATCAATCAGTACTATGTCATCTATAGGTAACAAATACCAAGGCACTTCATCTTGAAAGTACCATCAATCAGTACTATGTCATCTATAAATAACAAACACCAAGTCACTTCATCTTGAATGTACCACATCAATTCATCTACCTCTAGGGTAAAGAGGAATGAACAAAGAGATGATCCCTAGTGCAACCCCATTTTCATAGGAAAGTGCTCCAAGTCTCCTCCTACCATTCTAACCCATATTTTAGCTTCATCATGTATATATTTTATTACCCTAATGTAAGCTGCTGGTACACCTTTAGCCTTCAGTCATCGTGTACAACCACAAATTATAATTATCCATACATATATGAATTTCCTTAATTTAGGATGATAGTAGGATCCTACTATCATTCTTAATTTCCTTAAGCCCACTAATGACTAGCTTAATTGTCATCATCCTATCACTGATCGTACTAACCTTCACCACTTGCTCCCTAAGGTCCCTGTCTACTAAAATGCCTACACCATTCCTATCCCCCGAGCCTCCTGAGTAGTACAACTGAAACCCATCCACATCCCATGCCTTGGTACTTACCCATCTGGTCTCCTAGACACACACTATAATTACCTTTTATTTTTTGAGAATCTTCACTATCTCTATGGACTTCCCCATCAAAGACTCTATTTTCTAGGATTTTAATCTCAGCCTAGGAGTACCCTTAGCCCCTTACCTCTCGCTGATGTGCGGTAGTTTTACAACACTTTTTATGCCTAAAATATGGGATTGTTGTATGTTCTTAAGTACTTTTTGGTAGATATTATGTGTGTTTGTGAGTTTGTCTAGGAAAATAGGTCTCAAAAGGATTTATTAGGTTATTTGTGTTACAATTTGGTTTGGTTCAGGATCGATGCTCTCCCTAAAGGCTCACTTTGTTTGCAATACCTAGTAGAGTTCTTAAGGGAAAGGGAAGGTTTTTGAGGATTACTCTCTAGACTTTCCTTGAAACCACTGAAGAGAGATAAACCCAAGATAAATAATGGCATGTTTTCACCTCTACACTCATCTTCTTTAAGCTCTTAATGAGCACAATTACTTGACTGATTTTTACTTGTTTGACTCTTCCTTTCTTCCTTTTGCTTATTTGTCTTGTTAGATACTGGGATTGAACTTCAAGTATTTCTTTGTTTCAAAATACCAAGAAAGACTCTTGAGGAAATTTTATGGTGCAAAATGCTCTCCTTCATAGTATATTTACATCCTTGCACTTAGAATTGTCTAAGAATGGTAAAGAGAGCTTCTCTTGAGATCCTTCTTTGATTCGAGGAGAAGAACTTGACATTAGATAGGCTTTTCCTGTGGCCTAACTCTAACTCTTAGGTTTTTCCCCTTAGTCATTTCATGTTTGTTGTGAAGGACAAAGCTGGAGCCAAACTTTGCTTGAGTCGTGTGGCAAAAACATCTTTATTTTGTATCGAGCTTTGGAAAGCTCCAATGGCATTTATTTGAGGCTGATTTTCAAAGTTAAAGGCAAATGCCCTATTGAATATTCTAAATAAGAGTGCATTCTATTAAAGAATGGCACAATTCAAGGTTGTTCAAGCCTTCGATTGATTCCTATTTTGTTTAAGAAGTTTCTTTTTCTTTCTGTTATTTGCCTTTATATGCTCTTTAGGAATAAAGAAAGAATGATTGTTCACTCTTTCCAGTTAAATTAATCTTTCTTCTTCTAATATCAGTTCCAAAGTTCAAAATTTCTAGTATTGGTAGTTGAAATCTTCAAATTGTTTAGGATGAGTTTTTTTTTTTTTTCTTGATAATTACTGAAATGATTGTGTCACTTGGGGTTTTTGATTGTGTTTCTGTCTACTTTGAATATTATTTCATGAGTCGTATGTATATTATTAATCACCATTTCTCATTTAATTTTGTTCGTGAACTCTCTCACTCATTTTTATCTTCTTCTTGATACATGTGACATGGATGTGAGTTTGTTGAACTCCAACTTCTCCCTTGCATATCCTCATATAGGCCAAGGCGGCCCAATTAGAGTCAAGCCTTGACAAGTCCAAAAAATGGACTTATTGATGAAGAATTTGTACAGTATACACTGGTATACAATAGATATACAAGATTTATAGGTTGAAGACGGATGGTATACACCAATTTATGGTGCTTTAGGGGAAGCAAAAATCATAGATTTTTCAGAGCAGGGAATGGGATGAAAGCCCACAAAGAAGCTGATATACAAAAGTTATACATGGCTGAAGAATGGGCTTAACAACCCATAAAGTTAAAATCCAAAATAAGACTATTTTAGGGGTTTGGGCCTAAGAAGGCCTAAATCCAATCTCTTTCCCTACTCATTATTTATTATACATTGCATATTATTTTGATTCTAACTTTAAACATGCTAGTTGATTTTCCTTTTGGAGTTTGCCATGGTTTTGCTTTAACTAATTCTTTCTCAAACTTAATCATTTTCATTACAACAAGCATTGGATGTTTACTATCTTTTGCTCGAAAAACAGAACTCGATTATTGTTTCTAGCATGATTAATTCTTTCTTAATTAGTCTTAATTGATAATCCTTTTTCAAGGTTAGTCAATTAAAGTTGGATTTAAATTAACCGAATAACTGCAAGTTAGCATATATCTCGAGTGCCTTAAAAATCTTCTCAGGATATTAATAAAAACCTCTTTCCTAGAATCTAAGAATTTTAAAGTCTTTTGCTGTTTTAAGTCTTTGAAGCTTTCAAAAGGTTTTCTTAATTTCTCTTTAATTAATTAAGTGGCGGCTCTTGCTTTTACTTAAGTTATTTTGAAATTTCAATGAGTTTTGGAACAATTTTTCCAAGTCGAAAATTATTTTCCTTGCAAAAAAAGTACTGCTTGAATACCCTATTTATCAAGTCCATAAAATCCGCAGGAGCATTTGTTAGTACAAAAGACATATTAACAAATTTAAAGTAACCATACTGAGTTCTGAAGTTTATCTTCAGAATGTCACTTTTCCTGACTTTGAGCTGATGATATTTGAATCTTAGGTCAATTTCGGAAAAACAAATAGCACCCTAAAGCTGGTCAAATAGGTTATCAATCATGGGGTTGGGATACTTATTCTTTATTGTGACCTTGTTCAACTGATGGTAACCAATGCACATCCTGAGAGAATCGTCTTTCTTTCGCACAAAAAAAGATATGAGCATCATATGAAAAATTACTGGGTCTGATGAAACCTTTTTCTAAAAGGTATCTAAACTGCTCTTTCAACTCCTTAGCTCAGCTAGAGCCATTTTGTATGGAGGAATAGATATAGGTTGGGTATCTAGAAGAAGATCTATCCCAAAGTCAATTTCCCTGTAGGGAGGGACTCCAGAAAAATACTCAGGAAAGACATTTGGAAATTCATTGATTACTGGAACTGACTAAAGAGATGGGGTCTCAGATTTAGAATTCTTAATTCGGACTAGATGATAGATATGATCCTTGGATATCATCTTTCTATCCTTGACGTAAGAAATGAAATGACCTTTAGGCATTGAAGGACCACACTTCTATTCTAAAACTGGCTCATTCAAAAACTGAAATTTTATGACTCTAGTTCTGCAGTCAACTATGGTATAGCATGAATAAATCCAATCTATTCCAAGAATGACATCAAAATCAGTCATATCTAAATTTACTAGATCTACTGAGGTGACTTTATGGAGGACTATCACTGGGAAATTTCTATACATTGTTTGTGCTATGACTGACTTACCAATAGGAGTAGTAATAGAAAAAAGGTTCTGAAAGGTGTTCGGGACCGACACAAAAATTTACTTCAACATAGGGAGTCACAAACGACAATTTGGCCCCCAGATCTAGTAATGTAAAAACATCAAGATAGATTACCTGTAACATACCAGCGACCATATTCTTTGAAATCTCTTGATCCCGGTGGAATGATAGAGCAAAGAAGCGGTTCTGGTGCTAACCACCCCTCGCACTAGAAGAAGTGCCTTGCTGAACTGTGCAACCTGAAGGAACTGCTGATGAAGTAGATTGCGTATGACCACCATTGTTGCCCTATTTTGCTGAGGATCAATATCTCAAATTATGACCAATTTGAACACAACTGAAGCATCCCTCTTTTCCATAACGGCAGTCCCTCGGTTGGTTCTTACCACACTTATTGTAAGTAGGATAAGAATTCCCTTTCACAACATTGCCTGAAAATGAGAGTTGGATGCCCTACCTTTGTGATCATGCCAGGGTCTAGAGGTTGGAGATGGAGTACTAGCTGATAAAGGTGCTGGAGCTGATGATCTCTGCTAAAAGTGTGAGTGGCTCGTACCGCCAGACCTTTGCTGAGAAAATTCAAAATTACCAGTCCTTGCTCTCTTATTCTCCCTCTCTCTTTCCTTTTACTTCTCTTTCTCAATCTGCTAGGCATAATTCATCAATCAAGAGATATCCAAATCACCAATAAGCATAGTTGTCCTGCACTCCTTGAACACCAAATCAGATACACCAAAAAAACTTATCATTCAAGCCCTCAGATTAGTAACCATATCTGAAGCTTATCTAGACAACTGAGTAAACTTGAAAGCATACTCCTTAATTGACATCGAATTTTGCTTTAGGTTAATGAAATTCTCAACCTTTGCCTTCCTCAAATCCTAAGGAAATAACTTGTCTAAGAAGGCTGCTACAAACACATCCCAAAAAACCAAAGTTGCACCCCTACGATGACCATCCTTCCACTGCAAATACAATAAATGAGCCACATTTTTTAACTGGTAGGATGCCAACTCTACACTCTCAGCCCCAATAATCTGCATGACTTAGGTGATCTTCTGTATCTCATCAATGAAGCCTTGTGGATCCTCATCCACATTTGAATTAAAGAACTCAGGCGAGTTTATCCTAATGAAATCTTGAACCCTAGCTGTAGCTGAATTCCCATTCTAGTTGGTTGGGGCAGCCGCCTGCTATTTGACGTGAGCGGTCATGGCCTGTGCCAGCGTCTAAAAGGCAACCCAAAACTCTACATGGGTGACCTGATCATTCAAAGGCTCTGTAGGTACTGCTGGTGCTTGCTGGTTCCCATTCCTCTGATTGTTGTTTCTTCTAAAAGACACTGTCTATCATATGTAAATAATGAGCTAGAAGGGAACATAATGTTAAATCCTATAGCATAATAAAGGCTATGGAAGAAGGAAAGTTCCCTAAAAATGTCTCACAGCCTCTTCCTCATAAGTGTGGTGCGCTTTACACTCATGAAAAAGAATCTACTTAATATGGCTTTCAAACTTTGTAGGACACTTTAAACCTGATGATCGGATACCACGTTTCTTAGTACATAAGTCTATACCCTAGACATAACACGATACTTAGAACCACAAGTGGCCCCAAGTAAACCCATGGCACTGGCATACTACTGAAAATAAATACTAAAAACATTGTGCAGAAGCATAAATATAACTAAAATAGTCAATTGTAAAACTTACTGAATATCTTACAATTATAAAGCAATATTCAATAGCATCAAATTGTCTTCTAACTCAACTATGTTTTAAAGTCTCTGCTAACTGACTGAGCTACTGGGACAAGATCCCCAGCTAACTCAAAAAATGTAATTGTCCAAATGAATAACTAATACTAAAAGTAAGACTAATCTTTAACTAATGAGGACTCACCAACTATAAGGTGGAGAATATGTGAATCTGGTCTAGTCATGATCTTGGAAGCGTGTCCCTAAATCTATGTCATAATAGGATATAACTCAAATAGAGTATATGGTCAAACTATCGAATGTACTGAGCATGTGAGATATATGATCAATATACTGAAACATTTCTTTAAAATAGATTTAGATGTAATAGTTAAAACTGAATAAAATAATTGAACTATAGTACCATGACCCAAAAGAAAAATCATAAACTATAATGTGAAACATAGCTGTAAATCATGCATTAGCTCAATTAAACTGAGAATGTGGGTCATTACAAAATCATGTTAAAACCATTTTTGTGGGAGGTTCTTATAACCGACATAAACCATGTGAGCAACATAAAGTCCAACGTACAACCCTAGCTGGGAGGGTGCCCTATACCTGGCCAAATACACAGAACCTGTCTGGTGTGGGTTCACTAAATTGAGCCCATTTAGGTTAAGGGAGACACTCTCAACTATCTAGGATCCCTTATCCTATGGTGGCAACGCTGTTCTGGAACTTAGGTTGTCTAGAGCCGGTGTCCACTCGATGCTAAATAGTTCTCCCAAAAATATATACTAGCTACTCATAAATATAAACTAAACTGAAAATCAAGCATGAGCTATCTTGATTTCTATTTTATTGATATTTTTGAATACTGAACTAGTCATGCTAAATTCACTAAGCTCTGGGATCATATGTTCATAACATATTAAGTTTTCTGAAAACTATCTTGAAATCTGTCAAACCATACACCATTGTTTATAAAACATAATAACTAATTTGAGAAAACTGAAATCATGTATATTTACTAAATACCATAGTCATAGCAGCATATTTACTAAAAACCATAGTCATAACAACCTAACTACTTATAAGAACTAAAAATATCATAACTTAAGCAATTTAGGTTTTAACCTTAAATAATAGAATCATGAAAGTTGTACTAAAATTTTGAAATTTTGGGCATGAGGGTGAAAGGAATCCCACATTTAAATCCCACATACCTAGTTGCTGGCAAAACTTGAACTAGAATCTGAATTGAAGCCTTAGAAGAGGAACTCCAGAATTAGGGTTTAGAAGGACTTAGATCGCTCTTTTGTTTTTCTCTAAGTGTTAATCTATGAGAATGAGGGAAATATTCTACTAAAGAGCTCTTAATCTCCCTCTAATAAGGGCTAAAATGACATAGTTTAGGAGTTAAAAGAGTGGGAAAAGGCCAAAATGTCCTTATTAAAACATAACTAATTTTTTGTGAAAATGGCCTCATGAGTCATAGTAGGACTTGTACTATCAAACCACAGATCATGGTTTGGACTCGTGAGTCCTGAGACATTTTTGTACTATTCCTGGAAGGATATCTATGATTCAACCTATGACTCGTTGTTTGGGATCAGGAGTCATGGTTTGACATGTGGTCCCTAGAATAATTTTGTTGAGCTTACTGGAAAGCCATCCTATGGTCATAGTACGACTCATAGGTTGATACCTTGACTCACACCATGAGTCATGGTCCCTGAGGAAAACTTGACAACTTTTTGAAATTTGGCTCTGGTTATCAATACAGGTCCTGTGTACCACTTGTACATTTGCCTATGACTCATGAAATGAGTCATAGTGACTGGAACCTTAGGGAATTTTTGGTATCTTACCATGAGTCATTCCATGCCTCGTGGTATCATTGTACAACTTGTTCTATAAATTGTACTGAGGTAAAACCTTGAACTGCCAAGCTGATTTTCTAAGTTAAGTCTGGTTTTGATCCTATCTAAGTTTTGGGGTGTTACATTATTGGTATTAGAGCACTAGGTTACCGATCTCATAAGTACAAGAGGAATGTTGAGTAGATTTCTGCAGATTAGTATGCAGAAGTCCACATCAAATCCTCAAGAAGTGATAAGGCACCTAGGAGTCATTTATTTTCTTGTTTCCTATCATGCTACCTTAATTTGTTGTCTACCTGGGTTGAGTCCAATTGGTATCTAGTCATTTACAATTTGAATCTCTAATACCATAATTGGTATCTTGATAAGTTCACAATTAGAACCTTATCGATTCCAATTAGTATATGTCGATAAGAGTCAGGACTTATAATTATTACATGAATTGTGATGAAATTGTTTAGTTAATCCTTATTTGTAGATGTTGATAGTAAGAAATTGGTGTATGTTGGGTTTATGATAATCTGTGGTGCATTGATGTAAGCTAATGCCTTTGTGTGCTGATTGTATGTGTTATGATTAAACAAGTTGATTAATTATTGCTTTTAGAGTCAATAAATTTGGCATATGATAAGACTACGATAAATTATGGTTTGTCGGTATGATGCTGAATTATTTTGTGTATTGGGAGATAGTGAAAGAGAACTTTATTTCTATGAAGTGGTGGTTATGATAAATTAAATAAATTAAGGGTAATGGATAATAAATGGGTGTAATGACCCTCCAGATTATTTTCTCTATTTTTGCATGTTTTCTGCATTTTGTGAGTTCCCATAGCGGTTACAGTTCATTTATGACTTGTCTAGACCATCGGTTCGATTCCCAGACAGTTCGTTTGGGTTTTAAGCCCATTTTTCTCTTTTCGAGCTTTTAAGGTTGAGAAACTGGTCTTTGGTCAAAAATTTTAGTAAAAGGCCTCGGATGAGAATTTTGATAGTTTTTTTAGCTTTGAATCATGGATTTTAGGCTAGAAGGACCCTTGGTTTGGGTCTTGAGACTTTCGGGCTCATTTTTGGCTATTGGGTGGATTTTGGAAAAAATGAAATAGTGGGTGTGTTGCCCACATTCTATCAAAACAACCTTGGATGGAAATTTCAATGGTTTTGTTGAGTTTGGAACGCCGAATTTGGTAGGGTATCATAGTTTGTTTGCATGCACGGGGTCCCGAATGAATCCTGAACTCTCGGTAGGAGTTTATTGGACTTGGTAAAATTTTTGGGTTTTGGTAGCTGGTGCAGCCACATAAGCGCTTGTCAACCGTTTTAGTGGGTTGGTGCCGCTTTAGTGGTATATGTCTACCTGGCAGGGGAGCCGCTAAAGTGACCTTGGTAGCTTTAGCAGTGACCGCTTAAGCGGTCATTTGGCCACATTAGCAGCCACTGTTGAGTGTATATATATAGTTTCCCCTCGTTTTTCAGCCATTTTTAAGTCCCTTTTTCACCATTGTTGATGCTTGAGGTGTGGGAAACTATGGAAAATCGTCCATTGAAGCTAAGATAAGTTAATTCAACACCTGTTGATCATTTTCCATTATTTTTCCCCGTCAATTCCACCTTTTTCCTTATAAATTTCTAGAACATAATTTTTGATTTCTTGGTTTTATGTGGCTGTTTCAAGCCTCGATTTGAGCTCTATTTGCGCTTAAATTATGGGCACACTTCCCTTATCCTTTGAAGGACCTAGTGACGGATTCAATTTCTAAATTTTGATAACGGGTCTAAGGGGCCTATTTTTAAAAATTTTGATAACGGGTCCAATGGGCCTATTTTTTAATCTATTTTTGGCTTGGAGTTTTATATTATAATATGGGTCTTGTTTTATTTGTAATGACCCATATATTGTATTTGTGATAGCGCAACAACATTCATAGATCAAGGATTAGAGATGAGAAGGTCACAAATAATTTAAGACTGTTGTTCGACTATGAGGTTGGCTACGGTCTACTCTTCTCTACGAGATTGTGTATTGTGTAGATTGCATGTTAGGTGGGTGTTATAGGATAGGTCTAAGGATATTTGTATCTTGATATCGCTATTTGTCCTGTATAGGGGATTTTAGAATAGAATTGTAGTTTGAGCCTAGAGTACCCGCTATAACTATAGGGTGATGTTAAGCTTGATTACATACTTACAAGAACTTAGGATGACATTCGGGATCCCTAGTATGAGATTGTAGTAGTACATATTGATATGGACAAAATTCTCAATTAAACCCTCCCAGTAGCATGATGTTCTTGTTTACACTAGCTTTTCGAGTTATCATATTAATATCTTTTTACTTTGTATATTGTTGGGCCCGAGGCCTTGGTTACGATACCAATTGGATACCAAGTTAGTCCTCTGTGCTTTGAAAGAGTTGTGGCTTAGTTTATAGACTCTTAAATTTCTAATATTTAGATACTAGTGATGGCATGCATACATTTATACGCGCTCATGCTTAATTAGTGGTACAATTCCAACTAAAACCTTTGTTTTACTACTGTTTTCCAAAAAAGGAATTATTCCTACTTTTTCACTTTAAAAACTAATTTTTAAACGAAAGTCGTACCAACCTTATTATTGGTTTATGACATGTTAAACTAGGCAAACTATTTTGGAAATTAAGACAGATATGGATTCTGATCCATTCTTGATCCACTCATTTATTACTATTTAGTCATTTTGATCGAGGGAGATCCCGACCCTTTCTATACTATTCTACCTTTTTAGTCTCGAATTCAACCTCGGACACTGTATTTTATGGATTTTGTCTTGTTTAGCCTCAGTTTGATTCTGAGCACTTATTATACTCTTACTTCACTCCTGTATTAGAAGGAGAAGATTTACTTTGATTGATTATTGGAATTCCTGGTTCAGGACCAAGTAGTACATATGGATATCTCGAGTTCCCTATGGGTTTCTCTGTCTGGGAACCACGTGATGGAAGAGGGGATACCCCATAGGTTCTGCCTTACGAGCCGGCAAGTTGAAGGAGGTGTATATACATGGTACAATATGGCTCTCAGTTGGTATGGTAATATTGGATTTAACTTGCATTCATTCATTCTTAGGCATTGCCATAACCAATATAATTATTTGGTACTTGTACCTATCGGTATTATGGGGAGCTAAATAGGTATAAGTTATGTTTAGTATTTGATGAGTGATTGGTTGTACCTTCTGGGCTTATGAGGTTCCAGTTCGGTTATTGTTTGTCCTAGCTTATCCAATTGTATTATTGTTTGGGTTTTATTATATAGTTACTGCAGGACGGTTATGGATTTGTACCCGAGGCTATAGGTATATTTATGAACTCTTTTCCTCTTTGATATGGTGAGTTTTGATATTAGACTATCTTTTGATTATTCGTGATTATTCATATTTTCGGGTAGATGCTCTGATTGTGCTAGAGTTAGCTCCTTTATTAGTTGTGATCCTTGTGATGCTAGGCTAGCTCCCTTAAGTTAGTACCTTCGCGTTTAGCTTTCTGTATAGTACTGTCGTATTTACATTGTTTCTCTAGTTATTCCTACTGTATATCACCTTCTTTCCTCATACTACAATTATATGTTCCTTTCTTCACTCTGCTATTGTATATTGTCTAGCTACCTATTGTATCGCACTTCCGTCCCTAGTTACTTGTAGTATATGGTAGTTATCTTCACCCCTTTATTATTAGTATTATGTTTCATTTCTTAGATAGTTGTCTATAATATATATTCCTGCCTCATGTATTAGTTACTCTTGCCTTATCTTTGTAGCTCAGTCGACCGATGCCTACTGAGTACCTCGTGTTTGGTTCTCATACAGACTTTTGCACCCTGTAGATCATAGTATGAGTTCTTGCTGCTGACATGTGTATCGTGAAGAGCTGCCATGATTAGAGATTTGGGGTGAGCTCCTGGCGTCTGTAGTTGTCCCTGCTCTCTCATTTTGCTGGATTGATCATTATTTTGTATTTCGAAGATAGTTCAGTACATATATATAATGTTTACCTTGTACTCTTGTTTTAATAGTGGATTTTGTAATGACCTCACCATGTCTTGGGGAATAATTACTTTCTTCTAGTTTTCTTTCTCTTTTTATTGAGTTCTTGTTTCCGTTTCTCTTATTAGTCTGTTTATTGCTGTTTCAAACTATGGGTTGGCTTACCTACTAGTGGGTTATTGTAGGTGCCATCATGACTTGAGAAATTAGGTCGTGATAGTTTGGTATCAGAGCTAGGTTCACTGGTGTCATTGGTATAAGAGGAAAGTGCCTAGTATAGTTCTGCAGATCGGTATGATGACGTCTATATCCTATCTTCGGGAAGCTATTGGGAATTCTTAGGAAATCCCATTTCTTGGTTATTCATCGTGTGTCTTGACTTATGTCAACTTCTAAGTACTTATTTTGGCTCCATTCCTTCTTGGATGGATAGCACAAGGTTATTGATAGACTCGGATGGGACGTTTGCATACATTACTTGAGTTTTAGTTCAAGGTTAGACCAGGGAGTTGGAGTTTGATATTAAGGATCTACAGTGTCAGCCAGTGGGTGTGGGGCCAACCTAGGATTTTGCAGGGTTTGTTACTGCCTTGGTTCTTTAGGATTCTATGTTAGGGATTCCAACCCTTTCCATCATTACGAGCAAGTTAATCATACAAACATTTTGTGTTAAGATTTTCCCAGGATTGGGAGTTAAAATTTTTAGGCTAGGCTAGGCTTGAATAAAATCTGAGCAAGGTATGGTCTAGGGAAATCCAGAAATGGATTGGGTAAATGTTGTTAAGTTTCACTTTATTTTATGTTAGCTAAGACAATAAGGAATCTGTAGGAATTTTTAAAAGTGAATTCGGGTAAGTAGAACTCCCTATATCAAACTTGACATAAAGGGGTTAGTTCGGGATGTTATGGTTTGAGGGTGTGTTGTGAAAAAGGCAAAACTAGAAAGATTTTTGAGTTTCTGCCTCGCTACACCCCCATAGCGAGTGGCATATTACTATAGCGACTGCCGTTATAGCAAAAAAATTCATGCTATAGCGGAAGTCAAAGTCAGTCAAATCGGCTATAGAGGTCAACTCTCGCTATAGCGATGCCGCTATAACGGGATTGGGTCACTATAGTGAGGTAAATCGCTGTTAATGCAGAACTTTCCCCAAAAATAGTTCATTATTCTAAACTCATTTTTAGGGAAGGACTTAGGTGATTTGGATGATTTTCATTAGGTTTCCATAAATTTTCTTTGTAAAGGTAAGTAATTCATCTCAATTAACTAGTTTTTTTGATTAATTAACCTTAAAATCACTCGTTTGTAGGTTTTGGGGAGGGTTTAAGCTTGACTTAGCAGATTTTCTAGTGCAAGAGGATAAATTAGGTGTAAAACCTTTGGTTTTAGTTGGTAATCATTAATTTGCTCTTGCATGACAATAATTCACTGTGGTAACCCTGAAATTGGTAGGTTTAAGGTGAATTATGGTTGAAAATCCCTAGAAGGGGGGGGGGGGATGATAATGAAATTGGCCTTGGGGTTTGGGATTAGGTTATAATCCTCAACACTGAAGGTCATTTGGTTGATTATATGTTATGTTCATATTTTTGGACCACAATAAAGTCAAAGTTGTGAAAAAGGGAAAAACTTAAGTTCACCAGAACATTCAGGCTTGGATTGAGGTAGGTAATGGTTTAATTGTAGTTGAAACCCAACTTGTTATATGTGTGCATGCTAACTATTCCTTAGTATTGCTTGTACAATGCATGTTCAAGGAAAGTGAATGAATATTTGATATCCTAAGAGTTAATCTCATGCAATGAACTAATCTGTAAAGCTCGTTGGATTTTACAAGTGTTGTTTTATTTTCATTGTGGTTGTGATTGTTGTGATATCTGTCCTTATTGTGGAGTGTACCGATATTTGGACATCTTCAAGGGATTTGGTTGGTATAATGTTGGCAGACACTTGATGTCTGGGATTTGGTACATGAACAAGAGCTCGTCCCTTGCAGATCATGGCTAGTGGGTGACCATAAGACCTTAGCATGTATGTACAAGGTATAGGCGAGTGTGACGGTTCCTCGAGTGAACCAGGGATTATGTGTTTTCTTGATTATGTTGGTTCCTTGAGTGAGCCAGGTCTATGTGCTTAATTGCTAAAGATGGTTTCTTATGTAAACTAAGATGCATGTTAATTGCCATTGTTGTTGATTTTTATGGATCCTTGAGTGGTACGGGCTATTGCAAGTTGTGACATAACTCTATGTTGTCTGTTTATTTGCATAATTGGGACATGATTCTTGTATGTATTGAGTCATGGTTGTGGACTTGGAGTCTTGTTGGTGGACTTAACTTGACGTGTTTTGTTATCCATGTTGACTCACATTGACTAAACTCCATGATGATATTTAATAAGATTAAGTGTTATGAACTTGAGGTAAGGTCGCAAGATAGGCGTTCGTGGTTGTCTTATTATGCTACGTTATGGTTATATATTCATATTTCTCATTTTGGGTTGGCCGATAACCATACTAGTACACCATTGTTTCTTGTGTACTAATACTACACATGCTCTTCTTTTTGTTGAGTGCAAAACATATTCTGGGGACTATTTTGAGACCTCAACTGTGATTCAGACCGAATCCAAACTCAAGGGTGAGCTGCATCTTTCGAGCTACCATGGGGTCATCTATTGTTTCTAGTCCATTTGTTTCGAACTCAGATATTACATTGGTTTTTAGGGTTGCATCCCCTCTTTTTGACATTTATTAGAGTTTTGGTACTATGATTTTCAGATCCTATGGGATGGTTTTTCCACATTATTACTCACTTTTGTTATGATATTGGATATTGGTTTTATTTAATGACATTGGTATAGTTGCCTAATTTTTAGCTAAGTGTTGGATGGATTATTGGGTTAGTTGGTTCTCCCACTGAAGGGTTAGTATAAATGCCACTCATAGCTGTTTTAGGTCGTGACAAAGTTGGTATCAGAGCTCTAGGTTCGTTGATCTCGTTGTTCTAAAATGGGTCCAGTGGACTCTTCCATAACAGTACGGAGACGTCTGTACATTTCTTCGAGAGGCTATAAGACTTCAGAAAACTATCGCTTCTTTCTTATTTCATGCTATAACTTGATTCCAATTGGTATCTGGAGATCCAATAGTATCTGACCCTCTTCATTCTTTTGTCCGCAGATGGTGAACACTAGATAGAATGTAGAAAGAGTAGCATCCCTAGCATCAAAAGCTCCAGCAGCAGAATCGACTATTTAGGGAAGAGGACTAGTAAGGGGTAGGGAAAGGAAAAGAGAGAGAGCAACACCCGCCAGGGGTGGAGCTCTGGCAGTAACTAATCGAGATCATCAGAGGTTAGTATTATCTCCCCACCCCAAGATTATTTTGAGGAGGTTGAGGCAGGGGACAAGGATGGTATGGAGCAGGAAGTGGCGGCTCCAGCTGGAGGTGCAGTCCTTCCTCCTATGTATGCCGAGGTTATTCAGCAGGTTCTAGATTTTCTGAGTGGTTTGGATGGTACTAGAGCCATTCCCACTATGTCGACTTTCTAGGTTTTGTGTGCTCATCTTACTGCCACTCTAGCTCCCAGAACTGATGAGGATTTAGGGACTAAGGTATTCCCCCATCTTGTTTTAGGCCCCATCATGACTGGTACCAAACATAAGTTGTTGACTAAGTTTCTAAAAATAAAACCTCCTTCATTTCATGGTGCTGAGACTGAGGATGCTTTTGAATTTTTCATTGCTTGTTATGAGAGGCTTCACAAATTCAGGATTGTGCAACAGCATGGTGTTGAGTTCATGACTTTCCAACTACATGGGGATATTAAGCAGTAGTGGAGAGCCTATGTAGAGTGTCGTTCACCGTTGACTTAGGCTCAGTTTCATGCCCTATTTTTGGAGAAGTATGTTCCCCGAACCCTTCGTGACCGCAAGAAGAATGTGTTTCTGGATCTTGAGCAGGAAAGTATGTCAGTTGTAGCTTAGGAGGCTAAATTTCATGCTTGCCTCACTATGCTACCCAGGTGTTGGGCACTGATGATGAGAGGATTGGGTTATTTGTTAAGGGTTTGAACACTCATCTTCAGGTATTTTCTGTTCATCTGACCTCTGCAAGAAAGAGCTTCAATGATGTAGCTAATTATGTGAAGATGCTTGGGGGAGTTAAGTAGGTTGGTTAGGCTAAGCATTATCTAAGAAGTCCCGAAATGCAGGTAACTTCAGTGGATCTTATTCCAAAGTCCAAAGCCAGCAGGCATATTCGTCTCGCCCCATTCAGTCAGCATTGCCAACTTTTATAGGTGGTTATTCAGGGGCTATTCAATAGTTTTCAATTGCTAGAAGCTAAGGGGCTTCTTATTCTTCGGCCAATAGGACTTTTCTTGAGCGGGATTGTTATTATTGTGGTGTTGCGGGGCACTTCAAGAGAGAGTGTCCTCATAAGCAGATAGGTAATCATCCACAGCAATAGGTCAGGGCTATGGTTCCAACAAGTAAAGGATGTGGAATCAAAGGTAATAGTAATATAGGAAAGGAAAGAACGCAACCAGCTAGAGAGGTTTCCCAGCTTGATGATAAAGCTCACTATTATGTCTTCCCAGGAAAGACCGAGGTCGAGGCATTTGATGCCATCATTATAGGTACTATTCTTGTCTATGACCAGATGGCTTCTGTTTTATTTGATTAGGGGTCTACTTATTCATATGTAGCTGTTAGATTTGCCTTAGGACTAAACTTGGTCTTTGATGTATTCGATTCTTCTGTACATGTGTCTACTTTGGTTAGAGAATCTATGGTGGTGACCCATGTGTATCGTGCATGTTCTATTTTGTTAATGGGTTTTCAGACTTGGGTTGATTTGATCATTTTTAGACATACTTGATTTTGACATTATTCTGGGTATGATTTGGCTGTCTCCATATCATGTTGTCTTGAACTATAATGTTAAGTCAATGACTCTAGAAATACCTAGGAGGGATAAACTAGAGTGGGAGGTAGTGTATAAGAGTAAGTCGGTGAAAATCATATCTTTTGTTTGGTCTAGAAAGCTAGTGGGGAAAGGGTGCTCAGCCTTCCTGGCTTATCTTCAGGATGTTAGTGCGAAGTCCTCTTCTATTGATTCAGTTTTCATGGTTTCAGAGTTTTAGGAGGTATTTATCGCAGATTTTATTAGTATGCCTCCTGATAGGGATCTTGATTTTTGTATTTATTTAGAGCCGGGCACACACCCAATTTCTATTCCTCCTTATCTAATGGCTCCAGCAGAGTTGAGGGATCTCAAAACTCAGTTATAGAAACTACTTGATAAGGGATTTTATTCATCCAAGTGCTTCGCCTTGGGATGCTCCGTTGTTGTTTATTGATAAAAAAGATGGTAGCATGAGGATGTGCATTAATTACAGGCAGTTGAACAAAGTTACCATCAGGAATAAGTATCCATTGCCCCGCATAGATGATCTCTTTGACCAGTTGCAGGGTTCTTTGGTATTCTCCAAGATTGACTTAAGATCGGGTTATCATCAGTTGAAAATTTGACCTAAGGATATACCCAAAATAGCTTTTAGAACTCGGTATAGGCATTACGAGTTCTTAGTGATGTCTTTTGGATTGACTAATGCACCAACAACCTTTATGAGCTTGATGAATGGTATTTTCAAGTCTTTCTTGAATTTTTTTGTGATAGTTTTTATTGATTACATTTTGGTTTACTCCAAGAGCAAGGAGGAACATAAAGGACATCTTCGCATTGTTTTGGGAATTTAGAGGGAGAAGCAGTTATATGCAAAGTTCTCAAAATGTCAATTCTGGTTGTCTTTAGTTGCCTTCTTAGGGCATGTGGTTTCAGAAAAGGGGTTAATAGTAGATCCCCAGAAGATTGAGGCAGTTAAGAGTTGGGTTCATCCTAGCTCTGTGACGGAGTTAGAAGTTTTATGGTTCTGGCTAGTTACTACCGCAGGTTTGTCAAGAATTTTGCATCTATTACTACTTACTTGACAAGGTTGACTGAGAATGTGGTGCCATTTGTATGGTAGGATAAGTGTGAAGAGAGCTTCCAAAAGCTCATGACACTTTTGACTACAACTCCTATTCGTTTATTGCCAGTTGAAGGTAAGGATTTTGTTGTATTTTATAATGCTTCACGTTTGGGTTTATGTGCTATGTTGATGTAGGACAGGAATGTCATAGCTTATGCTTCGAGGCAGTTGAAGCCTCATGAAAAGAATTACCTAACTCATGACTTGGAGTTAGCAGTGGTGGTGTTTACACTCAAGATTTGGAGACACTACCTTTATGGTGTCAAGTGTGAGGTATTCACAGACCACCATAGACTGGAACATGTGTTCACTCAGAGGGATTTGAATCTGAGATAGAGGAGATGGATGAAGTTGTTGAAATACTATTATGTGACCATCTAGTATCATTCGGGTAAGGCCAATGTAGTGGCAGACGCGTTGACCTGAAAAGCGGTAAGTTTGGGTAGTTTAGACTATTTAAAGGTGTCAAGGTGACCCTTGGATAGGGAGTTTTAAGCTCTAGCATCTAGGTTCATACAGTTTGGTGTTTCAGAAAGGGGTGGAGTGTTGGATAGTGTTAAGGTAAAGTCAACATTCCTCGATGAAATCAAGGCCAAACAGTTTGAGGATGGAAAATTGAACAAACTCCAAAACAATGTGGTGTGTGGCGAGGCTTTAGATGCCACAGATGATGCATGTGGAGTATTGTGGTTTAGAGGGAGGGTATGTGTTCCTCAGTTGGTGATTTGATTCAAAATGTGCTTGCTGAAGCTCATGGGTTGCGATATTCTTTTCATCCAGGTACAACCAAGATGTACCATGACTTGTGGCAGCTTTATTGGTGGCCTGGGATGAAAAGGGACACAGTTGGGTATGTATCCAATTGTCACAACTATTAGCTGGTAAAGTACGAGCATCAAAGTCCTACAGGTTTGCTTCAAAGGATGCCCATTCTTGAGAGGAAGTGGGAAAGGATAGCTATGTACTTCGTGGTAGGTCTTCCTAAGACCTGGGAAAAGCATGACTTGATCTGGGTCATAGTGGATAGGCTGCCCATTTCATTCCTGTTCGGGTGGATTACAACTCTAAAAAGTTGGCCCAGATCTACATCCAGGAGATAGTGAAGCTACATGGTGTGCCACTATCCATTATTTCAGATAGAGGTACGCAATACACTTCTAAATTTTGGGACAAGTTGCAAGAAATGTTGGGCACCCACCTCACTTTTAGCACAACCTTTCATCCTCAGACTGATGGACAGTTAGTGAGGACGATTTAGGTGCTTGTGGACATGTTAAGGGCATGTGTAATCGATTTCAGTGGTCATTGGGACAAGTTCTTGCCATAGTGTGATTTTTCATACAACAACAACCATCACTCTAGCATTGATATGGCCCCATTCGAGGCACTCTATACAACGAGATATAGATCGCCCATAGGGTGGTTTGAGATAGGTGATGTGAAGACTTTGGGCACTGATTTGGTAAAGGAAGCTCAGGAAAAGGTAAGATTTATCCAAACCAAGTTGTTGGGAGCCCAGAGCAGGCAAAAGGAGTATAGATAACAAAAGGTGAGGGGCATGCCATTCAAGGTTGGTGAACATGTTTTGTTAAATGTATCTCCTATAAAAGGAGTCATGAGATTTGGCAAAAAGGGAAAGCTTAGCCCTTGGTATATTGGTCCATTTGAGGTTCTTGACAATGTGGGTCAGGTAGCGTATAGTTTGGAATTTCCACCAAGCTTGTCGAGGATCCATCCGGTGTTCTATGTATCCATGCTTAAGAGATACCATGGGGATGGAGATTACATTATCAAGTGGGATTCAGTTTTGCTAGATAAGGACCTTGCTTATGAGGAGGAGCCAATTGCTATTCTTGATCAGGATGGTAGAAATTGAGGATAATAGAGATTTGTTTGGTAGAGGTTCAATGGAAGCATCATCCGGTTGAAGAAGCCACTTGGAAAGCTGAGAAGGACATGCAAGACAAGTACCCTCACTTGTTTGAGGATGTACTCTTTCTTTTCTTAACTTGGCGCATTTTCCTTATTTGGTCATTCAAGAATGAATGACGAGTAAATTGATATCTGTTATAACAACCCTTTCTGTCATTATAGGTAAGTCAATCGTACAAAAGTTTGGGTTAAGATTTCTCTTGGTTTGGGAGATAGAAATTTCAGGCTAGGCTAGGCTTGGACAAAATCTGAGCGAGGTATGGTATAGGGCTATCTAGGAATGGATTGGGTAAATGTGATTAAGTTTATCTTGATTTTATATTAGCTAAGATGATATGGAATCGGTAGAACTTTTCATAAGTGAATTTGGGTAAGTAGAACTCCCGATATCAAACTTGACATAAAGGGGTCAGTTCGAGATATTATGGTTTGAGGGTGTGTTGCGAAAAAGGCAAAAATGGAAGGATTTCTGAGTTTCTGTCTTGCCACTCCCGCTATAGAGGGTGGCTTGTCCCTATAGCGACTACCGTTATAGTAGAAAATTCCCGCTATAGGGGAAGTCAATATGAATCAAACTAGCTATAGCGGGTGACTCTTACTTTCTGTTGTTGGGAAAAAGCAAAACAAATTTGCTTTTTAAAAAAATCAGAAGCAGAAAATTATTTTTTTCATGATAAAAATATCCGTATCACTTATACATATATATCAATATATTCTCATATTAATTAATTTGCATATCTCATTAGTTTGATTCAAGTTTGATTTTAAAATTTTATACTTCATTTTTACACCATAAAATTTTTACTTTATTAATTATGTATTATTATTTACTCCTCACTCTTTGTATTTAGACAAAATCAAAAATATCATTGATAATGATGATCGAAGAATATATCTTTTTATTTTTATTATTAGTAAAAATAAATAACGGACGAATCACGTTGCAAGATCAAATGATATTTTTGCAGCTTGTAAATATTTTCTCTCAAATATTTAATCTTTCTAAATAAATAATTCATGATACATTATGTGATAAAATTAGGGATTAAATTATTGAGAATTTTTGTGATGTATGAAGGACTACTTATTTTTGCGGTGAATTGTTTCATATGTAGTGATTTAATTTATGGATATAGTTTTAAAATTCATTTTGCTTTATGTTTTTAAGTATATTTAAATTATTATTGTAATATTATATCAATATTTTATATTTTTAATGTATCTATGTATATAAATATTGGTTGAAGATTTTATAATAAGTACTTTTTAATTAAATAAAAATTTAATTAAACATATTATAATAGATATTTAAAATAAATTCTCGCTAGAAAATGATTTTAGTAGTCCATAGATACATGTGCTTTTTCATAATTTGTCTCTCAAAAACACTTCTTGAAAAAGATTAACCAAACAAAATCTGCTTATTAAAAACACTTTTCGAATGAATTTGCCAAACACGGATTGCTTTTTTTTCAAAAGCACTTTTCTAAAAAGTTATTTTATTAAAGCACTCCTCAAATAAGCAGTTTTCCAACAGCAATCCCAAATAGACCCTTACATTGTGAACTTGTAAAATTTCTTCCGATTCCAATTCTTGCTTCACAAAACAAATATCTCATGATTCTTGACAAGCAAGTGATCATAAAATAAAATCAATAATATTAGTATGAATCATGCACAATAATGCATTATATAATTTTTTTTGTAACGTTATTAATATCTTATTAATTCAAGAAGATTTTGGGACATGCCTAAAATTCTTTTATGAAAACAAAAATGTTGAAGCTTTGTGGAAATAAAATAGTTGGTCTATACAAGAGTATTGATTGAATAAAAGTCCTAGAAATTAGGACATAATTTAAATAAAGAAAGACTTAAGTAAAACTTTAGACTTTTAGTAGATTTCATAGTCCTAAATTGTCACGACCCGATTTCTCAGGTCATGATGGCACATACCATAAACCACCAGTAGGTAAGCCAACCCATAGTCCGAAACAGCTAGTAACGAACTAATAAGAAAGGTGGAAGCAAAACTGAATAACAATGAGAAAGAAGGCAAGAAGAAAGTTAATATATCCCCAAAACCTGGTGAAGCCAATACAAGAGCTTTGAATACAATAGGAGTACAAAATAAAATATGAAATAAATATATACGAAGCCATCTCTGAAATACAAAATAGAGATCAGTCCAATAATAAGAGGGAGAGGAGGAACAATGCGAACGTCAGGGGCTCACCCCTAATCTCCGATCCATTGTTGCTCCACACGATGCACACATCAACTGTGAGAACTCGTACTTTGGTCTGTAAGTTGCAGAAGTGTAACATGAGTACCAACACGAGATACTCAGTAGGCATCGACCGACTGAGCTCCAAAGATAATGCAAGTATAAATAACATGTAACGCAGGAATATAAATTATATAAAGCTATCTACAAAACTAAGCATAATAATACTAATGAAGCGATGAGGATAATCTATCATGGACTACCAATAATCCGGGACAAAGCACAATGCCATAAGTAACTAGCCAATATACGGTAGTAAAGTGAAGAAAAAGATATACCATATACAATAGTAGAGTGAAAAATTGTATATACAATGTATAATAGTAGTAGGAAAGAAGGAAATGATATACAAATCATGGCTAGGGAAGAATATATATATGTATATATATATATATCAACATTATACTGACAACCAAACCCGAAAATACTACTCTGAGGGAGCTAGTCTAATATCTCAAGGATCATAAATAATATAGGAGTTGTCTCTATCATAAACAGGGTATCTAATCTTAATATGCATAATGATAAGCTAGTCTGACGATAAATCAATCTTACCATAGTAAAGAACAAGGGAACTCGAAAACGTACCTACATCCTCAGGTACTAATCCGTAACCATTCTTACCATGAACTATATAATAATAACCAAAAAATAAAGTAACCGGCTAGCTTGGACAACCAATAACCTAACCGAGCCCCCATAAGACCAGAAGGCACAAGCATACACTCAACAAATAACAACCATAACATGTACCTATATAGCCCCCTATAAGACTGATAGATACAGGTGCCAAATAATTATACTGGTGATAGGCAAAGCATATAAATTAAAGTCATGAAAAGAACCAGATGAAGCACAATAAGCCAAGTACCATATCCAACACAAGTGTCTACACCTCCTCCAGATCAATAGCTCGCAAAGGCTGGACCTACGACGACTAGCCTTCTCGATATTGTGGCTCATAGGATGAAAGAGACTGTCGGGGACTTGAGATATTCGTATACACTATCTGATCCTGAACCAGGACTTCCATAATAAAAATCCTTAACAGTATCAATAACAAGAATCGGATTCGAACAAGAACCTGTGGCTAGTAATAAGAGGCCAGATGATCCATCACTGTATGATAACGATAGTCGGATTTGAACTGATACCATTGGGTAATAACAAGAGGCCTGATGATCCATTTACAACTGCTGAAATTTCCAGACATGAAACATACACAACTTTCAGAAAGCCCCAGCATTAACCATAATAGAGCGCTAGAGCTCCCAAACAGTAACCACAAACAGATGCCGGAATCAAACCAAAATATATAAGCTTGAGATAACTAATGGTGATCCAGGGGTCCTAAGCCAATCACCAACCCATTTATTTATAAAATTCAGTCTCGGGCAGTCAAAGATCAAATAATGTCCTCCCCTAGGGTAATAAAGCTAAAAAGGTATGTAATCAAGTCTAAGTCAACCCAGACCCAAGGTAATAGCCTAAGGAAGAAATCATAAGACTATCTAAGCCTAAAGGAGAGTCATTTGACATATTGTATCAAAAAACGACAGTGGGGACAACTACCAAACCCCGATAACCCAACCTAAGGGAAACACCTATCAGAACCTAGGCTAAGGTTTCTCAATTCCACCCCAAGGCACTAAAAGGGCTAAGCCTATTCATAAAGGCGGACCGCATACTAGCCTAATGGAAAATAGGCCCGAATTCAGCAAAAAAGGGACCTTAACCAGGTAAAATAAGCATGAGAAAACAGATAATGTATGCATGCCATCACCAGTATCTAAACAAAGCAAACGTAAGCGCCAAAGCGTTTATACACTAAGTCACAACTCTATTAAAGGATAAAGAACTTACCTGGTGTCCATGGTCTCGTAACCAAGGCCTCGGGTCCAACAATGTAATATACAAAACAATTAGAGTATATAAGTATATATAGAAAGTCAGAAGCATGATCAATGAGAGGCATCATTCTACCAGGTGAATTTAATTAAGAAATGTCATTAAAATGGATAAGTACTACCCCAACTCCTACACTAAGGATTACCAGTGTCAACCTAAGGTCGTGCATATAAATAATCAGGCTTAACAGTATGCTAAAGGTATGGAGGATATTCTAAGCTAAGGCCCAATTCACAATTCTATACTAAATCCCTTAAATAGGCCAAATGCTAATACAACTAGCCTTAACTCTATCCTATAACCCCCCACCTATCATGCAATCTATACAATACATAATCTCATAGAGAAGAGTAGACCGTAGCCTACCTCAAAGCCGAACTGCAGTCTCGAACCACCCACGAACTTTTCATCTTCACTCCACGATATCTGAATGACATTGCACTATCAAAATCTTAATCTACATGCTAATACAAGTAAAATGAGACCCATATGGCAATATAAAACTCTAGGCTGAAAATCAGGTCAAAAATAGGTGGGGCCCACAAATAGAATTCCAAAATTGAATCTATCACGAGGTTCCTCAAGGGACAACGAGTGCGTCCTAAAAAATTAAGCACAAACAAAGTCTCAATTGGGGATCAAATCAGCCCTAAGAGAAAAGGGAAAGCAAGAAAGAAATCGAGAAATTTTACGAAGAATTAGGGCAGAAACTTACAAAGAAATTAACCAAAAAGATCACCTCAACGTCCTTTACACATTCCCAACTCCAATTGATAGATTCCCACACTCCCTTGAGCTCCAAGGTCTAAATATTGGCGGAAATGGACTTGATAATAAAGAAAAAGTCATGGAAGAGGGGGTATAAGCACCAGTAGTGACCGCTTAAGCGGCCACCGCTAAAGGAATAGTTGACCGCTAAAGTGGCGGGAAAGGAGGGGCGAGGGACCGCTTAAGCGGCACCTAGGTTGCCCTAGGTTACTAAAGCGACATTTTTTAAAGCGGACGTAGACCGCTAAAGTGACCCTCAACCGGGTAGCCAAGGTCGCTAAAGTGACAACCGCTAAAACGACTCTTAGACCACTTTAGCAGTTGCACTAGATATAAGCAACCAACAAAATTGCTAGGTCCTAACGGACTCTGATCAGGGGCTCAAGATTTATTTGGAACCCCGTGCGTGCAAATGAACTATGCTACTATACCAAAGTTGACATTCCAGACTCAACAAAACCATCAAAATTCCTAACGGAGGTCCATTTTTGTCAAAATCTTTCCAATAGCCCAAAATGAGTCTGGAAGCCTCGGGACCCGGACTAAGGGTCCCCTAGCCTAAAATCCATGTTCTAAAGCTGACGGTGACTGTAGAATTCTCATCCAAGGTCGTTTGCTAGAAGTTTTGGTCTGAAACCAATATCTCAACTTCAAAAGCTCTAAATTAGGAAAATGGACTTAAAACCCAAATGAATCCCGTAAACCTAACCGAATGTTCCGGCAAGTCATAAATGACCTGTAACGACTATGGAAAGGCAAGAAACACCAACAATGTATGGAAACTGAGAAAATAACTTGGAGGGTCATTAGAATATCCACTACTAAAAGGACTTTTATCCTCAAAAGGATGAGGTACTGGGCCTGCATACTTCAAGCAAGACTCCCTATATAACCTCCAAGGCAACCAATGCTTCCAAGGGATTTGATAAAGGTGTCCCTTTTTCAAACATAACCTCTTAACTTCACTTTTCAAATTAATGACAAACTCAACCTCAACAACCAACTGGCCTCCAACTGAATCAAGCACGACTGAAGTAGGCAAACCCAAACCACAACATATTGACATCGCACTAATACAAGCACAACCAAGCAAAAACTCAACCAGCTAAAGCCATTCGTAGGGCATGAATCATACAACCAACTCTAAACTCCAAATCTAACATTCTCTTGTCTTTCCAAACCTGCTGCCTACTCATAACAACACGTGAAGTCTCCAGCATCATCCGAGTTCTATCCACATAAATACACCACCCTAATCTTGAAAGATTGGAGCTAATCTATCAAAAATCCACACAAACTAACATATGAACAAAGCCTATAAGACTCTACCTAAATACTAAAATAGTGGTGATCAAAGTCTGCAATCTTTGCCAAAGCCACTAACTAGTATCAATGACCCTCAAAACCAATAGTCATAAGTCTGAAGCACAATCTCGCAAAATTGAATAATATGCTCCAGAATGTCCCACCAACTGTGGGTGAAACCATGTTAATCCCAAGAAATATACACCTCTCCCACTGAGTAGATACATAAATTTTCTGATGAAAACTGAGAACCAAGGCCAAAAGCAGTAGAAACTAATACCATGTGCCTACAGACCTTCCTTCGAGCATATATCTAACACCAGCTTCTTGAATTTAAGAAAACTGAGCTGGTAGGTCATGAGTAGGCTTGTTTAACCTGTCGACGAAGTCTCAATAGAGTCAAATTTCGAAATGGAGGTTGCAACCAAGTTACACAATCCATAGCTATAATCTCAATATCGAAGCTGAACTACTCGATCTCAACTATCCAAATCGATTCTGTCGATGAGTAAGCATCCATACTCCAAAATCTATCATAATTTCCAAGCCGGCACTAAAAAAAGTCAAAAACCACAACTGGAGACAACAAGTCTTCGCTAGAGTTCAATACCCAAACCAATCTCATTACCAAAAATCAAACATGTATACCACAATTCTCGCAAGAGCTAAAATTGAAATGTTGCTAAAGGTCATAACCATAACTGAGGACAACCAGAGGCTTAAGGTACAACCAATCAGACCCACATCTGCGGAGGGCATAACCAAGAACTCATCAAGGCTGCAAAGAGTACTAATGGTAGCAAGATCTTGAGCAACACCAAAAAAAATATTATTTTTACCTGAATCTAGTCAAACCAATACTCAATCCATGGCAATGAATACTCACTCCTAGAAGACACACGCTTTGGTTACCGATAACTAATACAAAAGCATATACCACCAAATAGAAGCATCCCACGAAGTCATATTAGGCCAAAAAAAAAACCAAAATAAGAAATTTCTAAATTCACCCATTTAATCCAAACTTAACTCAACTCACCCATGAACCATATCGCAAAAAGAACAGAGTACCCAACTAAACACCAATACAAAGATCAAGACTACTGCCCGGGAATAAACTAGACAAATCAAAAAACAAACCTTAGACTTATCGACATTAGGAACTGCTATAGGAAAGAATCACCGAAGCTAGAATCAACACAAAACCATGAGAGGCCAAACCCATCTTCACTTTCACCACTAGCTTAACAACCGATCTAACCTTAGCAACAAACCAACAAAGGTAGTTGTCTAAGCTAAACAGATCAGAATCACAAGAAAAGAGGTACTAACTAGATAACATTAGTCTAGTCATCTATTAAGTAAGTATCAATCACCGTTAAAACAACAACAATAATAACCATAGTATAAGGTGCAGGTGGCACAAAATGAAAAACAATGAGTACCACTCTAAGATCACAACAAGGCCAATATGCCAAAGGACAGAGACTTTAACCTAAGCTCTACACCCTAAGAAAATTACCATACCAATACACTTAATCCACTATTAAAATAAAATATCTACGTGGATAGTCAAATAAGCATAAATCCACACAAAGGCTCACAACTATTAATATCAAGGCATAAGAGCACCGATGGGTATGACAACCCCAACTTAATTCAAATAGAAACTAGAAGATAGTAAATTAAAATCGCACCTATAACGATAAAATCTAAATCCATGGTCCCTGACCTGCCCAAAGAAGTACGAATTTGAATGTGTCTGACCCCGAGCTGAGCA
Organism: Capsicum rhomboideum; assembly: GCA_031232105.1. NCBI lineage: Eukaryota > Viridiplantae > Streptophyta > Magnoliopsida > Solanales > Solanaceae > Capsicum > Capsicum rhomboideum. The sequence goes on along the minus strand of CP124717.1, from coordinate 44,300,638 downwards.
TCTGAATGACTATCTGAAATACCAAGGGAACCGCCTCTAATTGAAGGTACCATAACCCTATGAGACTGATCTGACTGCACTGACTGACAAATAATCTCTCGCTGGGGACAATCTCTGAACTAATGACCGATCTCTCTACAGTCGTAACAAACCCTTGAAGCTCTAACCTGGCGAGAAACACAAGCTGACCCCAACTAGTTGACCAACTCATGCCTGGGGCACACCCTAGACTAATAACAAACCTCCCCACAATCAAAACATGCCTCTAGAACTCTCTGATTAAATGTACCTACTGACCCAGAACCACCATTACTGCCTGAAGACCTAGACTAAGAACCCCATAATGCCTGTCTGGAACTCCGCTCACTGTGACCACCACGACCTATCTGAAAGCCACCTATAATTTGAGTTGCTACCTGAACTGACCTGATAGACTGCAAGTAATGCTAACCTCTACTAGGAGGATCCTTAGCTTCGGATGGAATACCACTAACACTATACTGTTGACATGGCCTCTTACCGCCACTTCCATATGTCTCAATACATGCCCTCTTTGTATTTCTTGCGTGATCAACAACCAACTCATGTTTTGAAGGGTATAATATAGAAGTATCTCTGGCCCACTTGAGAAACCCAATCTCATAGTCTGAAACTTATAAAGAGTCCTGTTGCACACTAACCAACCCAAATCTTGCCTGAGAACTACTCGATATACAAATCACCACCACTGACTATGAAGTATCCACAAAAAGACTCGGGATCCCTAACATGGTATCCTAAAGAGCTAAGGTAGTATCAAACTCTATAGGAGCCTGGGGTGGTCCCAGACCCACTGGATGACACTCGATGTCAATCTCTAACTCCCTAGCCCGACGCTAAGCTAAAACTCTGATAACACACGCAGAACTCTCGTCTGCATTTATGTACAACCTCATGCTATTCATCTGAGAAAAAGTGGAGTCAAAAGAGGTACTCAGAAGTTTATAAAAGTACAAACATATAATAAGGAGTCAAGAATTACGATTTCCTAAGAATGCCATGTAGCCTCTCGAAGATAGGATACAGATGTCTCTATATCGATCCGCAGGACTCCACTAGGAACTTTGCTCTTGTACCAACAACACCGGTGAACCTATGCTCTGATACCAAACCATCACGACCCAATTTTTCAGTTCATGATGACACCTACCATAACCTACTTGTAGGTAAGCCAACCCATCGTTCAAAACAGCTAGTAACTGACTAATAAAAAAGGCAGAAGCAAAACTAAATAACAATGAGAGAGAAGGCAATAAGAAAGTAAATATATCCCCAAAACCTGGTGAAGTTAGTACAAGAGCTTCTAATACAACAAGAGTACAAAATAAAATACGAAATATATATATACGAAGCTGTCTCTAAAATAAAAAATAGTGATTAGTCCAATAATAAGAGGGAGAGCAGGAACACTCTGGACTTCAGGAGCTTACCCCTAATGTCCGATCCATGGATGCTCCACACGATGCATACATCAATGGTGAGAACTCGTACTATGGTCTGCAGGCTACAGAAGTGAAGTATGAGTACCAACACGAGGTACTCAATAGGCATTGGCCGACTGAGCTCCAAAGATAATGCAGGTACAAATAGCATGTAAAGCAAGAATATAAGTTATAGACAACTATCTACAAAACTAAGCATAATAATACATATAAAGTGATGAGGATAATATATCATGAACTACGAATAATCCAGGACAAAGCGCAATACCATAAGTAACTAGCCAATATACGGTAGTAAAGTGAAGAAAGAGATATACCATATACAATAGTAGAGTGAAGAATTTATATACAATGTATAATAGTAATAGGAAAGAAGAAAAGGATATACAAATCATGGCTAGGGGAGAATATATATATATATATATATATATATATATATATATGTATGTTTATATATATATGTATATATATATGTATATATATATTATACCAACAACAAAACCCAAAAATACTACTTTGAGGTTGCTAGTCTAATATCTCAAGGATCATTAGTGATATGGGAGCTATCTCTAGCATAAACAATGTCTCTAATCGTAATATGCATAATCATAAGATAGTCTAACGATAATCCAATTTTACCATAGTAAAGAACAAAGGAACTCGAAAACATACCTACAACTTCAAATACCAATCCATAACCAGTCATGTGGTTGCATATGTTGTGGTGACTAAGTTAAGGGCTCAAGAAGCAATGAAAATGACAACAATTAATATTACACCTCCAAAAATTACTACAAAGCAAGGTATGCCTGCAGTGGAATTCAAACTTAATGATTGGAAGGTAAAGATTACTGATAGATGCAAATATACACTTATTGGTAAGATTACTAATACTATGAGAAAGATGAAAATTATTAAGAAACAATTTATTTCTCAAACTGAGCTTAGAGGTGGTGTGAAACTATCTCATTTTAATGCTAGACATCTTTAATCCGGGACACAACACAATTCCATAAGTAACTAGCCAATATACAGTAGTAAAGTGAAGAAAGAGATATACCATATACAATAGTAGAGTGAAGAATTGTATATACAATGTATAATAGTAGTAGGAAAGAATAAAATGATATACAAATCATGCCTAGGGGAGAATATATATATATATATATATATATATGTACATATATATATATATATACACACACAACACACACACACACATACATATATATATATATATATATATATATCAACATTATACCAACAACCAAACCCAAAAATACTACTCCGAGGGATTTAGTCTAATATCTCAAGGATCATAAGTGATATGGGAGCTATCTCTAGCATAAATAAAGTCTCTAATTGTAATATGCATAATCATAAGATAGTCTAACGATAATCCAATTTTACCATAGTAAAGTACAAAGGAACTCGAAAACATACCTACAACCTCAAATACCAATCCGTAACCAGTCCTGAGGTTGCATATGCTGTGGTGACTAAGTTAAGGGCTAAAAAAGCAATCAAAATGGCCTCAATTAAGATTACACCTCCAAAAATTACTACAAAACAAGGTATGCCTGCAGTGGCATTCAAACCCAATGATTGGAAGATAAAGATTGCTGATAGATGCAAATATACACTTATTGGTAAGATTACTAATACTATGCGAAAGATGAAAAATATCAGGAAATAATTTATTTCTCAAACTGAGCTTAGAGGTGGTGTGAAATTATCTCGTTTTAATGCTAGACATCTTTATATTGATTTGGAGAATAATATAATCATATTACTGTTTGGTCTAAAGGAAGAATGTACATTGATGGCCAATTGATAAGGCTCCAGTTATGGACACCTACTTTAAACCTGTTGAAGAAACACCTTTAGTACCTATTTGGGCTATCTTATCAAAGTTGCCTTGGCATTCTTACTGTATGGAGGTGTTGGCCCCTCTTGTATCCCCTGTAAGTAAAGCTCTTTTCGTAGACTTAGCAACTTATAAAAAGACAAGAGGAAGTGTTGCTAAAGTGAAAATCCAAGTTGATCTTACCAAGAATAGACCTAATCATATATGGATGGGTTTGATGAATATGAGAATGGTGAGGGTATGTAGAAGCCTATACAGTATAAAGGTGTTCTTGAGTATTGTAATTAGTGCAAGGATAAAGTACATTTGGTTAAGACTTGTATTGTTAAGAAGAAGATGATGAGGCAAAAAGAAGAAAACAAATGGAAGAAGCTGAGAAGAATGCCTACCTATAGCAACAATATGAGTTCAACAGCAACACTAATCTCAATGAAGAAACTGAAAAATCAGTACCCAAACATAACAAAAATCAGAGGGAATAGCAGCAGCAAAATGAGATGCATTAACCAATTGAACAAGATCAATGGCAAGTCAAACGAAGAAGAGAGAGGAGAAATAATTACCAACAACAACAACACAACCAAAATTAGAGGGAGCAGGTACATCGACAACAAGCTTATAGACCAAGGTCTCTACAACATACCACTACAACAACACAACAAATTCAGTAACAACAACAAGCAGGTATTATTTCTAACCAAACTGAAAGAAATCCCAAAAATTAACTCTAGAATCAACAACCCGAACCACATAATTTTATTGTTAATTCTGTTAATCCCACAACCCAAAACCCCAATAAGAATAAAAGTGTTCAGGATCTCAATAAGATCAACAAAACTGCTAAAAAAAGGCAAAGGAAAAAGAAAATAGTACTTATGACCAAAGGCTATGGATGCTGAAAATATCCCAAAAAATAGGAGCACAGGTATTGACACACCCCAATAATTCTAATATGCTAACAGGTAATGCGGTTGAGTTGGAAAAAATTCAACCTCAAAATGAGTTGAGTGTTGGAAATGTCCTTAAAAGGACCTCAGGTATTGACTCAATGCTCCATTAACCACACCCTAATATTTTAAATGTGTTATTTGGTGATGAAGTTAATAGAGGTGACGCTAATGTTCAGGAGAAAATTACTAAACTGCAAGAAGGGGTTTCTAGGGGGAAGGTGTTTTAAATTTGGTTGACCATAGATACGACTTTAGAGCCCCTGCTACCACTTATGTTGCTGATAATGATGCTAATATGGTTGATGATAGTGAACAATTCTGTACAGAGGGTTCTACTGGTAATGTGGTTCAGAATATGGGTTTAGATTTTGGTTCAAAAGATATACAAAAAGATGATACTGGTCAGAGGTTTATTGAGAAAATTGGTGCTACTCCTAGGAAAATTCAAGATGCTATAGAAAATGTGCAGTTGAATCATGAAACTCAAGAGATTGATCCAGATATTCTTGATAATGCTATAGAGGTTCAGGGTTCTAGTGTTTATGGTCTCAGCAACAAGTCTACTTTAGCTCTCAGTCAAAAAAAGAGAAAGGTAATCAAAATAAGACAAGAAAAATAGGAACAACAATAGTAAACTGGGATTCAGAAGGGTCAACAAAAGTATGTCTTGGTTCAACAACAAGCTGGTCTTAATATCCCTCCTATACAATATGGCAGTCCTAAAAAAATGTTCTTTTAATAAAAAAGTTATTTCTGGTGATGCTAATCATGAATGCATGGTTATTCACTCAGAAGATGAAGTTGATACTCACTTAGTTGATGAACCAGATGAAGATGATGATACTAGTGACCAATTGATTAAAGTTTTTGGTCCTACTTTGAATGATAGTTTGCAAGAAGATATTCAAAAAATTGCAGACAAAGGTGGTTTATCTCCAAAAGGTCAAAAATAGAAGAAAAAATCTTTAAAGCAGTCAAGTACTAATTCTGCCAATGTTGATAGAATCAAAATAAGAGCTTAGTCTAAAAATGTTTATGTTGAGTAGTACAAATTGTTGGAATGCAAGGAGTATTAAAACTCAGGCTGCTTTTGAAAGACTTCTTAAAATCAAGAATTTTCATAATCTATCTATGATTATTATTCTTGAACCATTTTTAGAAAAATCCCAACTTAATTTCTGCAGAGTGCAACTTCAAATGGATCAGGCTTCTTGTAACAACAATGGAAAAATTTGGGTTTTTTGGACTCAGGATGTTGTGTGTAAGATTTTGGATCAATATGAACAACAAATTACTTGTGAAATTCAACATGTTTCATATCCTACCAGTTACATAAACACTTTTGTTTATGCCAAGTGTAGAGACTGTTTGAGAAGACCTTTATGGGAAAAGATGATGCAAGTTTCCACTAATCTAAACATTGTTGTGTTATGGGTGATTTTAATGTAATTATAGACATGGATGAAATGTTGGGTGGCCATCCTTACAACATAAATAAGAGTTTTGAATTTATTGGGGTGATTGAAGCTTGTGGTCTTACTGATTAGGGTTTCAATGGTAAGAGGTTCACATGGAGCAACAATAGACATGGGGATGGTAAAATATGAAAGAGGTTGGACAGGGCTATGGTTAATGATTTATGGTTGGAAAAGATGCCTCAATCAACTATTTCTCGACTATCAACTGTAGGGTCGGATCATTGTCCATTGTTGATGGAGATTATTCAGAGACAAGAAACAGTGAATAAATACTTCAAATTTCTTCACTATTGGGTTGATAATCCCAACTTTTTAGACACTATTTGAACTTGTTAGATTATACCAGTAGAAGGCAACCCCATATGGTGTTTTCATATGAAGTTGAAAAAAGTTTCTAACACTTTGAACAATTGATCCAAGAGTGAATTTGATGATATTTTTGCTAATATCAAAGAGTTTAAGGAAAAGTTTAGAATTTCTAAAGATGATATTTTCAATGACAACATTGGTGAAAATACATCCAAGGTTAATTGTGTGCAAGCTGAATTTATAAGATTTCTCAAACTTGAGCAATCAATTCTCAAGCAGAAGACTCAGCTTCACTGCTTTTAAGAGGGAGATACTAATTTAAAGAATTTTTGTGTTGTTATTAGAGGTAGAAGAAGAAGGCTATTCATTCATAAAATCAGTGATGAGCAAGGTAATGGTATTGAAGTGGATGAAAATATTGCTAGGGCTACTTGTTCACACTTTGAATACATCTTTACAGGTGAAGAAAAATTGATAAATAACCAGGTGCTTACTTGTATTCCCAAATTGGTCACTAAAAATAAAAATCAGATACTACAAAAGATGCCTACTATGGAGGAGTTGAAAATTGTTGTGTTCCCCAGTAGTCCTACTTCTGTTGCAGGTCCTGATGGCATGACTGGAAAATTCTTTCAATCTTGTTGGGAGGTGATTAATAAGGATTTGTTGGAGGTGGTTCAATACTTCTTTTGTGGTCATTCCATGCGTAAGTATTTTTCACATGCTCGTCTGGTTCTTCTACCTAAAGTGAGTTGTCAGAATTCAGGCCTATATCTCTCAGCAATATCACTAATAAAGTTATTTCTAAGCTCATTTGCCTTAAACTTGCTCTTATTTTTCCTTATCTTATATCAGACAACCAGTCAGGGTTTGTTAAAGGGAGAAATATTTCTGAGAACATTCTGCTTGCATAAGAAATTATTCACAAAATCAAGAAACCAAAGGAAGGTGACAATGTGGTTATCAAATTATACATGGAAAAAGCATATGGCGGGGTTTCTTGGTCATATATTTGTCTTGTTTTGAGGAGAATGGGTTTCGGAAAGACAATTATTGATATGATATGGAGGATAATGTCTAACAATTGGTATTTAGTCATTGTAAATGGTTCAAGACATGGGTTCTTTCATTCCACTAGAGGTATCAAACAGGGTGATCCTTTGTCCCCAAATCTTTTCATTTTGGGTGCTGAGGTTCTTTCTAGATGGCTCAACAACTTGTACAATCACTATCTCTACCAAGGTTTTTACATAGAGAAAAGGAATCCTCAAGTGAATCCCCTTAGTTTTGCTGATGATATCATCATATTCATTTCCACTTGCAAGTATTCTATGAAGCTCATAATGAAGACTTTACAGACTTATGAAACAACCTCTTGGCAGCTTATTAATAAAGACAAGAGCCATTTCACGATTCCTAATAAAGCACCTGTTGAATCTGTTGATAGGGTGAAAAGAATTACTGGTTTTTGTCAAAGAGATAGTCCTATTACTTATCTTGGTTGTCCTTTATTTATTGGACGTCAAAGGATTATATACTACACTGGTATGGTGGCTAAAGTTATATCCAAAATTAAAGGTTGGCAAAGAAAGATATTGATCTATGAGGGAAGAGTAATTCTTGTCAAGTCTGTGCTTTAATCTCTTCCTATGCACATTCGCTCAGCTATTTATCCTACTTCTACTACTCTTAAGCAGATAAAAGTCTAATTGCTGATTTCTTTTGGGGATGGGAGGATGAAAAGAAGAAATACCATTGGGCTTATTGGGAAACTCTCATCTTTCCTTGTAATAAAGGTGGAATGGGTATCAAAAAGTTTGATGACATTTGCTTAACTCTTCAATTCAAACAGTGGTGGACCTTTAGGTACAAGAATTCTTTATGGGGTGACTTTCTCCTAGCCAAGTATTGTCAAAGGTAAAATCCAATTAGCAAATAATGGGATACTGGACAGTCTTCTAGATGGAAGCATATGATGATCAATAAAGTTACTGTAGTCTCATATTCAATGGCATTTGAAATCTGGTTCTTGTAGTTTTTGGTGGGATGATTGGCATGGCGTGGGACATATTACACTTCGTAATAACTTCATTCTAAGACATGATAACTCTACTGTTTCAACTTTTCTTAATCATGGCTTATGGGATGAGGAAAAAATCAGACAACATGCACCTCCAAATCTGGTTCACCACATACTCAACACTTCTTTTAAATACCAATAAGAGGTTCCTGATCAAGCTTATTCCACTTTAAATCCAAGTGGAAAGTTTTCTTGCTTTTTAGCCTGGTATCTGGTAAGGCAAAAGAAGAACAAGGCATGGTCTGATTCTCCTATTTGGCATAAACATATTCCTTTCAAGGCTTCATTTCTCTTATGGAGATCTCTCAAAGTAAAACTTCCTACAAATGAGAAAATTGTCACCTTTGGTCATGATCCGGTTGCTTGTTCTTGTTGTTATAGACAGGGTCTTGACACTATAGAGCACATCTTTGTTACTGGGAACATTGCTAGGCATATTTGGAAAAAAAATTTCAGATTTCTGGGGTGTTTCCCATGAAGTTACTCCTTTGAGAAATTTATTAATGAGATGGTGGATTACTAATTATGATACTGAAGATCACAAACTCATTCTTCAGGCTACACCTATCTTCATTTGTTGGAATTTGTGGAAGAACAAATGTGCTAGCAAATATGGGTGCAAGAAATCTAGTGTTTCTAGAGTTAAATTTTCCATCATCAAGGAGCTAAACATGTTGATGCAAACTGTTTACCCTTACATTTCTTGGCCAACCAATTAGAGGGACTTTGTTATTATTGTTGAGAAATGTCAACATGAAATGAAGGTTACTCAAGTTTGTTGGACCAAACCTTATCACTCTATGGTAAATTTGAACACAAATGGAAGTGCATTAGAGAATCGGGGGAAAATTCGAGCAGGTGGCATTCTAAGAGATAGTAAAGGCAAGCTAATTTTTGCTTTTGCAGCTCCTCTTGGAGTTGGTTCCAACAACCAAGTTGAGGTTCAGGCATCTCTTATTGGTGCATACAACATGGTTATAGTAGAGTGATATTAGAAGTTGATTCTGAGCTTCTAGTAAGTGGCTCAAACATGATATTACACCACCTTGGAGCATTTGCAGGTACATTGAAGAGCTTTAGGATCTCATTAATTTACTTGACTGTTTCAGATGTTTTCATATATACAGGAAAGCAACTTTCCAGCAGATACCCTGTCTAAGCATAGTCATGAGGTGGATTTTACTCAATACTACTATAGTTATCATCACCTTCCTCAAGAGACTAGAGTATGCTTCACACTTGATAAAATGGGAATGCTACTTTTAGAAGAAGGAAGCTGAAGTACATCAAGAAACTATCTTAGAAGTATTTCAAGTAGGATCTTCTGGATCTTTTTGAACAAGTTTCCACTTGCACCTTTTCTCATCATCTTCATCTACGCTATGTGCTTTAGTCTTATAGATTTTATGAAGTAGTTTAGTTTTGTTTTGATTTTCTTCTTACTTTGTAAAGGGAGAGTCTCCCTTATTTATTCTTATTTAGAAACTTTTGTACTGAGAGGAGTCCTTCTAGGTGCTTAGGTCTAGGTTTCCTTTCTAGTACACCGGATTAGTCGAACGACTTTAGTAGGCTAGTTGACTTTGAAACACCATAAGGATGGAGGTAAGATTTATGTCCCCCTCCTTGTATTTTATTTTACTTTTATTTATGATAAGGCTTGGGGGTGTGAGGCTAAACCCCTGGCGGACTCTAGCCCCGTCAGTTTAATTAAAAAAAAAACAAACCAGTCCTGCCATGAACTATATAATAATAATCAAACAATAAAGTAACCGTTTATCCTGGATAACCAATAACCTAACTAGGACCTCATAAGACCGGAAGGCACAAATAAACACTCAACAAACAACAACCATAACCTATACCTATATAACCCCCCATAAGACAGATAGATACAGGTGCCAAACAATTATACTAGTGATAGTCGATGCATATATATATGAAAGTCATGAAAAGAACTAGATGAAGCAAGATAAACCAAGTACCATATCCAACACAAGTGTATTCACCTCCTCTAGCTCAGTTGCTCACAAAGGTAGGACCTCCAACGACCATCCTTCTCCGGTACTGTGGCTCATATGACAAAGAGGCCCATAGGGGATTTGGGATATCTGTATACACTGCCTGATCCTAAACAAAGACTTCCATAATCCAAATCCATAACAGTAGCAATAACTAGAACCAAATTCAAACCGGAACCAATAGCTAGTAACAAAAGGCCAGATGATCTATCACTGTACGATAATGACAGAAGAATTCGAATCGACACCATTGAGTAATAACAAGAGGCATGATGATCCATTTATAACTACTGAAATTCCCAGACAAGAACCATACACAACTTTAAGAAAGCCCAAGCATTAACCATAACCTAGCGCTAGAGCTCCCAAACTGCAACCGTAAAGAAATGCCAGACTCCAATCGAAACTCATAAGCATGACATAACTAATAGTGATCCAATAGTACTAAGCCCATCACCAACCCATTTATTCATAAAATTCAATCTCGGGCTGTCAAAGATCAAATACTTCCCTCCCCTAGGGTAATTAAGCAAAACAGACATGCAATCAAGTCTAAGTCAACCCAGACACAACATAATAGCCCAAGAAAGCATTCATAATACTATATAAGCCTAAAAGGAGAGTCATTCAATGCATTGTATCTAAAAAGGGTAGTGGGGCCAACTACTAAACCCCGTTAACCCAACCTAAGTCAAACACCTACCCGAACCTATGCTAAGGTTTCTCAATCCTGCCCCAAGGCACTAAAAGGGGGAAGTCTATTCCTAAAGACAGACCATACACTAGACTAAGGGAAAATGGGCCCGAATTTTGCCAAAAAGGGGCCTTAACTGGCTAAAATAAGTGTGAGAAAGCGGATAATGTATGCATTCCATCACCAGTATCCAAACAAAGCAAACGTAAATGCCAAAGCATTTATATACTAAGTCACAACTCCTTTAAAGCATAAAAAACTAACCTGGTGTCCATGGTCTTGTAACCAAGGCATTGGGCCCAATAATGTAATACACAGAATAATAAGAGTATATACATATATATAGAAAGTCAGAAGCGGGATCAACAAGAGGTATCATTCTAGCCGGTGAATTTAATTTAGGAATGTCATTGAAATGGATAAGTACAACCCCAACTCATACACTAAGGATTACCAGTGTCAACCTAAGGTAGTGTACATAAATAAACATATTGTTAAAGCTATGACGGGTATTCTAGGCTAAGGCTCAATTATACTAAATCCCCTAAGCAGGAAAAATACTAATACAACTAGCCCTAACCCTATCCTATAACTCCCACCTAGCATGCAATCTATACACTGCACAATATCACAGAGAAGGGTAGACCAGAGCTTACCTCATAGCCGAATAGCAGTCTCGAACCATCCATGAACTGCTTGTCTTCACTCCATGACATTTGAATGAAGTCGCATTATCAAAATCATAATATACATATTAATACGAGTAAAATGAGACACATATTACAATATAAAACTCCGTGTCAAAAATTGAGTCAGAAATAGGCCCGTGAGGCTCGTAAATGGAATTCTAAAACTGAATATGTCACGAGGTCCCTCGAAGGACAAGGAGTACATGCTCAAAAGTTGAGCACAAACGGAGTCTCAGTTGGGGCTCAAATTAGCCCCAAGAGAAAAGGTAAAACAAGAAAGAAATTGAGAAATTTATTGAGAATTAGGGAGGAAACTTATAAAGAAATTAACGGGAAAAGATCACCTCAATGTCCTTTACATATTTCCAACTCCAACTGATCGATTCTCGTGCTCCCTTGAGCTCCTAGGTCTAAATAATAGTGTAAATGGGCTTGAAAATAAAGAAAAAGTCGGGGAAGAAGGGATATAAGCACCCAGGAGTGATAACACAAACGACTCCTAGTTACCAGCAAGGGTGATAGAGTAGCTCCTAGACCGCTTTAGCGGTTGCACCAGATATCAACAACTAGCAAAATTACTAAGTCCTAATGGACACCGACCAGGGACTCAGGATTCATTTGAAACCCGTGCACTCAAACAAACTATGCTACCATACAAATTCGATATGCCGGACTCAACGAAACCATCAAAATTCCTAACGGGGGTCGTTTTGACATAATGTTGGCCCCACACCCATAGTTCCATTTTTATCAAAATCAACCCTATAGCCTAAAATGAGTCTAGAAGCCTCAAGACCCAAACCAAGGGTCCCCGTAGCCTAATATTATAGCCCAAAATGAGTCTGGAAGCCTCGAGACCCAAACCAAGGATCCCCGTAGCCTAAAATTCACTTTTCGGAGCTGACGGTACTGATGGAATCCTCATCTAAGATTGTTTACTAGAAGTTTTATTTCGAGACCAATTTCTCAACTTCAAAAGCTCCAAAAAAGGGAAATGGGCTTAAAACCCAAATGAACTGTTCGAAAAATCGAACTGATGGTTCCCCCAAGTCATAAATGACATGTAGCCGCTCTGGGAACGTACTAAACACTAAATACATACGAAAATCGAGAAAATGACCTGGAGGGTCATTTCAATATTGAAAAATATTACATGATAATATTGTTATTGTAGTCTTTTAATGGAGAAAAAAAATAGTAAATCAACCTTTTACATTTTTTTGATGACACTAGTGTCCGGGCCAACTTTTAAGTTTCTCCATTATTGATAAAGTTTATGTCTATCATCAATGTAGATTAGTGTGAAAAATTTATTCTTGGAAATTGGAGCACATATACCTAGTAATTTTGTAATTTAGAGTGAATATACTTCTCATTAAAAGAGTGGTACATATACACCCCCTCCTCCCAACCCCCTGTCTAACATATGGTGCATATTTACCTACTCGTTAATAAACCTATATTGACTAAATTGAACAAAATTTTAAAATTGGTTTTTAAATCTAAAAAATGTCATGTATATTTAAAAACTTACCTTACTGATTTATTCATCCTCCAAACCCAACCCAAATGAAAAAAAAAAATAATTTCTATGCTACCCAGCCATAAAGTTGTCTGGATTGGGCTTGAATAAAGGAGTGACTATTTTTTTAGTTAGGCCAGGTCTAGTTGAGGGGTAAGGAAATGTTGTAAGGTAATTTTTCGAAGCAACATGGCATTGTTGAAATTTAAAAACTAGTTTTAGAATTTTTTTTAAAATTCAGTTTGTTAACGAAGACCCACTTGTGAGATTATACTGGTATGTTGTTGTTGTAGTCTGTTAACAAAGAGGGTAACTGTGCATCATTTGTTAAACGATGAGGGCATATATGCACCATTTGTCATATGATGAGCTCGTTTTTTAACGAGGGATATATCCACTCTAAATCGCATAGTTGAGAGGTATATTTGTCCCTTTTCCTTTACTAGTGCAGGCTCATACACTAATCAATAGAAAGACAAATTTAAAACCCACAAAGAAATGTAATGAGATTTAAGAAGGTATTCTTGATGTGAAGGAAGTATAAATCACTCCACTATGAACAAATTTCACATTGTAGCTATTTGGTGGTGTGTAGGGATGCTATGTGGTGTCCACCTCACGCAAAAGGAAAGTTGAGTCATAAATTTACAAATTTATTATTTCTATTTGCATAGATATTTTTAGGACATCTAAGATAGATTTAACAAGAAAATGAGTGAAAAAATAAATTTGGTCATCAAGACAATGAATTCAATTTTGCCGTTGAATTTAAAATGGCAAAAGATTCACGTGTCAGAAGGATTAGATATACCCCTAAACTTTGTGAAAAGAATCTAATATACCCCTAATCTTTGCGAGAAATATCAAATATACCCATCCTTAAGTGACTTCTTTTTATAAAATAAAAAATAAATTTTAAAACCAATTTTTTATTTACGCCCCACCAAAAAGGATACATTTGGAATAATTAACCCGATTAGAGGCCCATTACAACAGTAAACTTAAAATAACCCTATTTTTCCTTTTTCACTCAAACGAGCCTAGCTCTACATTTTGTATACCGTTATAGCCAACTTTTTTATTTTCACACACACACACAAACCTAGCAGCCCCTTTATCTTATGGAGTACCATTTTCTCTGTGTTTCTCTATCTTCACCGCTAGCAGTTTCTTTTCTAACAAAAATGACAATAGCCATTAATGTACAATAGAGGTATAACCACCCTTATAGTCATTTATATAATTCTCAAAAAGGATATATTTATTCCTTTAATGGATGATAGAGTCTTGATCTCCTTTATATCTAGGTACACAATTCTACAGAGATGGCATCTGCTGATAGAGATTTTTGTGTAAAAATTTCATCCATTTAACTATAAAATTAACTCCTTCATGTGTTTATTTAGCACAATATTGACACAAGACAATATATTTTGTCGGTGATGACAATGGAGGAATTGCTTTTGGATTAAAGTATGATGGTGTTTTTAGGGAAAGATGAATAAATAAAGCCTGAATATCAATGGAAAAAGAAAGATTCAATTGATCAGGTATGTGCAAAATCTGGTTTTAATATGACGATATTTATCAAAAATAACCTCTCTATCCCAAAAAGGTATGGATATGGTCGGGGTATTCACCTTGTGTCTTACCTTTTCAAGACTCCACTTGTAAGAATATATTGGGTTTGTTGTTTTGGTGTCTTGTGACTTAGATTTACTGAAGAAAATCAAGGGAATGTGCTCATTGGGATTTGAACTATATCGGGTCATGTTGTATGAGTAATAAAGAGAAATAATCCTCGAATAAAATATAAGATTATGTTATACACCATTTGGTTAGGAGTATCAGTTAGTCCCTGATCCCACCATTTATACTATAATTTTGGAATAGGATATTCCAAATATATGGTGTGATAACTGATCACATGGGATATCCCAATACACAGGATAACTTTGTCAATCCTATCTCTCATACCAAACAACCCTTATGGGTTTTTATAATGACCCTCCAAGTCATTTTCTCATTTTCCATGCACTTTCAGCATTTTGTGCCTTCCCATAAAGGTTATAGGTCATATATGACTTGATGGGACCGTAGGTTTGGTTTTTGGGTAGTTTTTTTGGGTTTTAAGCTCATTTTTCTGTTTTAGAGCACTTAAAGTAGAGAAATTGATCTCGGACCAAAACTTCAAGTAAATGGACTTGGATGAAAATTCTGACAGCACCGCTAGCTCCAAAACATGGATTTTAGGCTAGGGGGACCCTTGGTCTAGGTCCTGAGGCTTCTGGACTCATTTTGGGCTATTGGGTAGATTTGATGAAAAATGGAACAGTAGGTGTGAGGCCCTCTTTTTATTGCAATGATCTCAGATGGAAATTTTAATGATTTTGTTGAGTCCAGAATGTGGAATTTGAAAGCTTAAGGACTCAAAATTTTTCTGGTTTCTCCATCATCTCGTGCAGCCTATTTTACTCTTCACGTTTGCAAGGAATAGACAGTGTTAGCTAAAGGGTCAAGTCTTTGACCATCGTGTTCGCGAACCTTCTCTCGCTTTTGTGATAAAAGGTTGACCCAACCCAGTCCCTCCTTTTTGTTCACATTCACGAACCTTAGTGTCGCATTTGAGATAATCTGATCCGTTCGCCTTCGCGTTCGCAAAGGGCAATTTCCCTGATAGTATATGACTCCCTCTTCCCCAATTTTTCATTCATTTCAAACCCTTTTTTCCTCCATTAGAGACCCTTGGAACTTTGGGCATTGTGGGATGTTTTAGGCACCGATTTGTGCTTAAATTTTGAGCACACATTCCTTGTCCTTTGAGGGACTTCATGACGGATTCAATTTTAAAATTTTGTTTGCAGCCCCCATTGGCCTATTTTTTACATGATTTTAGGCCCAAAGTTTTATATTATAATATGGGTATCTTTTTACTCGTATTAACGTATAGATTATGATTTTGACAGCATGGAATCATTTTAAGATCATGAAGCAAAGACGCTCAATTCATAGATAATTTGAGACTGCGGTTCATCAACAAGGAGGCTACAGTTTACTCTTCTCTATTAGATTGTGTATTGTATAGATCGCATGCTAGGTAAGGATTATAGGATAGGTTTATACCTAGTTGTACTATGACTTTACCTATTTAGGGGATTTGGATTAGAAATGTAAACTGAGCCTTAGCCTAGAATACCTGCTATAGTTATGGGACTAGTATGCCTGATTGTAAACTTGTTTGACCTTAGGTTGACATGAAGTATGACTTGGTACAAATCGTATTATGACACTTAGAGATTTAGGTGATATCCCTCGATTAGATTCTTCCAGTAACTTGATAGTCGTATTTACCTTATTCCTTATGAGTTATAATATTTTTATCCTGATATATTTTACATTATTGGGCCCGAGGTCGTGGTTACGAGACAAGTCAGAAACAAGGTTAGTACTCTATCCTTTGAAATGACGTAGTTCTAGTTTAAAGATGCTTAGACGCTTACAGTTGTATTATTTGGATATTGGTGATGGTATGTATACATTTAGATGCATTTATACTTATTAGTGGCACGATTTCAACTAAAACCTTGGTTTTGCTACTGTTTTCTAAAAAGAGAGTTATTCCCACTTTTTAACTTTAAAACTAATTCTTAAAATGGAAGTCGTGCCACCTTCATTAATGACTTATGAGCTTTTAAACTAAACATACTACTTTGGAAACTTAGATCGAGGCTTATTCTGATCCATTATTGATCCACTCTTTTCACTACTATTTATGTATTCCAGTCAAGGGAGATTCCGACCTTTTCTACATTGTTTGCCATTTTAGTCTCAAATTCCATTTCACGCAATGGATTTATCAATTTATCCGTATTTAGCCTTGGTTCAATTCCAAGAACTTATTATACTCTTATTTCTTTCTGGTACCGAATGGAGTAGATTTAATATGGTTGGTCATTGAAAGTCCTGGTTCGGGACCAGGCAGTATATATGGATATTCTGAGTCCCCTATGGATTCCTCCATCCGGGGACCATGTATGGAAAAGGGTGATATTAATGGGTGCAAGCCGATGGGCCGAAGGAGTTGTATATACTTTGTACGATTTGACATTCAGTCGGTATAGTAGTATTGGTTTATGTTGTATTTGTTCATTCATATACATTGTCTATCAACAGTATAATTGTTTGGCATTTGTATCTAACAGTCCTATAAGGGTTGTATAGGTACAAGTTATGGTTGTTGTTTGTTAAGTGTTTGCTTTTGTCTTCTCGATTTATGAGGGACCGAATAGGTTATTGGTTGTCTGAGCTAACCGGTTATATTATTGTTTGGTTATTATTATATAGTTCGTGGCAGGATGGTTATGTATTGGCACCCTAGGTTGTAGGTACATTTCTAATCCTTTTTCTTGTAATATGGTAATATTTATTATTGTTAGATTGACTTATGATTCTGCAAATTTTGGTTAAAGACCTGATCATGGTAGAATTAGCTCCCTTATTATTTATGATCCTTGTGATGTTAGACTAGCTCCATCAGGGTAGTACTTTCGCATTGGTTATATGTATAACGCTATTGTATATCCATTATTCTCTAGCTATTCTGTAGATCATTTATTTCCTTCCTACTATTATTGTATATTATATATCTCCTCTTCACCCTATTATCATATATTCACTATTTATTTATGGCATTGCGCTTGTGTCCCATATTACTTTTAGTATCTGATAGTTATCCTTACCTCTTCATTGGCTTTATCATGTTTCATTTCTCAAATAGTTTCTTGTAGTTTATATTCCTGATTTACATGTTATTTATACTTACATTATCTTTGGAGCTCAGTCGGCCGATGCCTACTAAGTACCTTGTGTTTGGTACTCATACTATAATTTTGCACCATACAGATCATAGTACGAGTTTTTGTTGCTGATGTGTGCATCATACAAAGCTTCCATGGATTAGAGATTTGAGATGAGCTCCTGATGCCCAGAAGTTGTTCCTTCTTTCCCCCAGTTGCTAGACTGATCTACATTTTACATTTTGGAGAAAGTTTGGTATAGATATGTTATACTTACCTTGTACTATTAATTTGATAGAAGCTCTTGTCTTAATTTTACCAGATTTTGGGGTTACTTTTATATATTAGACTCTTTATTGGATTTATTTTCCGCTGCTTTCTTCTTTTCTCTTGATAGTCCAATACTCGTCGTTCTTGACGATGGGTCGGCTTACCTACTGGTGGGTTATAATAGGTGTCATCATGACCTAAGAAATCAGGTCGTGATAAACTGGTATCATAGCTTAGGTTCGCTAGTATTGTTGGTACAAGAGCAAAGTTCCTAGTAGAGTTCGTCGGATCGGTACAGAGATGTTTGTATCCTATCTTCGGGAGGCTATAGGGCATTCTTAGGAAATTCTATTCATTGATTCCTTATCGTGTGTCCATACTCCTATGAAACTCTAAGTACTTCTTTTGACTCCACTTTTTCTTAGATGGATAGCACGAGGTTGTCGATAGATATGGATGGAACTTCTGTGTGTGTTACCAGAGTTTCAGCTCAGAGTCATACTAGGAGTTAAAGATTGGTATGGAGGATCTTCGTCGTTATCCAGAGGGTCTGGGGCCAGCCCAGGCTCCGGCAGAGTTTGTGAGTGCTTTAACTTTTCAGGATACCATGTTAGGGATTCTGAGTCATTTCATGGATACATCATAGTCACCGATGGTGTGTGGTACATCAAGTGGTTCTTAGGCCAGAGTTGGGTTTGTTTATGTGCAACAGGGCTCTTTATCATTTTCAAAGTATGAGATTGGGTTTCTCAAGTGGGCTAGACATATTTCTATGTTATTTTCTACAGAGTATGAGAGGGTGCATGGATTTATCAGAGGATTGACTTTACCATTCAACTTGGTATCGAAGCATTTGATAGCAGCTGGGGCTTCATTCCTCTAGGTTATTGATAATGCGACGACTATAGAGAGGGCATGTCTTGAGATGTATGGAGGTGGCGGCAAGAGGCTATGTTCGTAGTACAGTTTCAGTGATATTTCATCTGAAGGTAGGGTTCCTCCCGTCAGACGTCAGTATCACTTGTAGTCTATCAGGTCAGTTCAGGTAGCACCTCAGAGTATAGGTGGCTTTCAGATAGGTCGTGGTAGTCACGGTAGATAGAGTTCTGATCAGGTATTATGGGGTACTTGATCTAGGTCTTTAGGCCGTGGTGACCATTCTGGGTCAGCAGGTACAGTGCATCATAGAGTTCCAGGGGCATGTTTTGACTATGGTGAGATTGTTCATTGGTCTAGGGAGTGCCCCAGGTGTGAGTTGGTCAGTTAGTTGAGGTCAACATATGTTTCTCACTAGGTTACAGCTTCAGGGGTTTGTTACGACTACAGAATGATCGCTCATTGGTCCAGAGAATGTCCCCAACGAGGGATTATTTGTCAGTTAGCATAGTCAGGTCAGTCTCACAGAGATGTGGCACCTTTGAGGCAGAGGTAGTACACTTAGTATTTCATTTTATCGTTCAAACGCTCAGTCCGGGCTTTGACACATTCAAATTCATGCTTCTTCAGGCAGGTCAGGGACCATGGCTTTGGATTTCAACGTTATAGGTGCACTTTTGATTTAATATCTTTTAGTTTCTATTAAAATTGAGTTGGGTGTTTTCATACTTATCGGTGTTTTTATTCCTTAATATTACTACATTGATTATCGTAAGTCTTTATGTAGATTTATGCATATACAACTACCCCCCATAGAGAATTTCCTTTAGTAGTGGATTGAGTGGATCGGTGTAATAATTTCCTTGGTGTAGCATTTGGGTGAATTCCCTTTTCTTGTGGCATATTGGCCTTGATGTGATCTTAGAGTGGTATTGATTGTTTTGCATTTTGGTTCCACCTGTACTTTATACTGGTGTTACTATTATTGTTGTTATTCCTTTGGTTGTTATTGATTCTTACTTGATAGACAACTAGACTAGCGTTATCTAGTTAGTATTCCTTTCTTGTGATTCTTGTCTTTTTGTCTTAGATGACTACCTTGGTTGGTTGATTTTTCTTGCTGTTATTGAGGTAAAGTTGGTTGTTGAGTGAGTTGTGAAAGTGAAGGTGGGTTTGTTCTTCCATGGTTTTGTGGTGATTCTACCTTTGGCGATCTTTTCTATAGACCGCTTCTTTTGTTGATAAGTCTTAAGTTCATTTCGATTTGTTTGGTCTGTCTCCCAGTAGTAGTCTTGATCTTGGTGTTGGTGTTTAGTTGGGTACTCCATTCCTTTAGCAATGTGGTTCATAGGTCAGTTGAGTTTAAGTTGGTGTAAATGGGTGAATTCAGAAATTTCTTATATCGGTATTTGTTCAGCCTTCTATGACTTTGTGAAATGCTTCAATTTGGTGATATGTGCTATTGTATCATCTATCAGTAACCAAAGTGGGTTTCTTTTGGGAGTGAGTATTCGTTGCCATAGATTGAGTATCAATTTGACCAGATTCATGCTAAGATCATAATTTTTTAGAGTTGCTCGAGATTGGGCTACAATTAGTACTCTTTGCAGCCTTGGTGAGTTCTTGGTTATGCCTTGATGTGTTGTGCCCTCAGCAGATGTGGATTTTATATCTCGTATCCTTAGACTGTGGTTTTCCTTAGTTTTGATTATGTTCTTCGATAATATTTTAGTTTCAGCCCTTGCGGGGACCATTGGATACATGCTTAGCATTTGAAGGTGAGATTGGTTTGGGATACATGCTTGATTTCTAATAGTGAGGTTGATTTGGGTATTTGACCTTAGTAAATACATGTTGGCTCCTGTTATGATTTTGGACTTTTGTGAATAACAGCTTGAGAGTTGTGATAAGCTTTGGAATGTGGATGCTTACTCGTCAGCAGGATCGGTTTAGAAAGCTGAGGCTGAGTGGTTCAACTTTGGTGTTGAGATTACAGCTATGGATTTTGTAACTTGGTTACAACCCCCATTTCAAAGTTTGATTCAGTTAAGACTTTATTAATAGGATGACTAGACCTATGCACTACCTACCAGTTCTGTTCTTTTCAGTTCAGGGAGATTGTTCTAGATAAATGCTCGGAGGATGGTCCGTTGGCACTTGGTATTGGTTCTACTGCTTTTGGCCTTGGCTATCAGATGTCGTTAGAATTTTGATTTTCTACTCAGCAAAAGTAGTATACTCGAGTTGGGCTTAGCATGGTTTCACCCACAGTCGATCGGGCATTCTGCAGTGGATTGTTCAGTTTTGAGAGATTGTGCTTTGGACACATGACTATTGGTTTTGAGGGTCATCGGGAGCAATTAGTGTCTTGATAGAGATCTCAAAAATTAGTCATCACCATTTATGCATTCAGGTAGAACCTTATAGAGCAATGTTCACATGCTAGTTCTTATAAATTTTTGATGGGTCAGCATCAACCTTTCATGGTAATGCAATGTGATTATGCGGACAGGACCCGAATAATGACAGGGAGTTTCTTTGTAGCTCGGAGTAGGCAGCAGGCTTGGAAAGACAAGGGAATGTTAGATTTAGAATTTGGGGTTGGTAGTATAGTTAATGCCTTGGGTTGTCTTTAGACTGGTTGAGTATCCACTTGGTTGCGCTGTATCTGTGTGATATTGGTATGCTATGGTTTGGGGTTTGCGTGCTTCAATCGTGTTCGGTTTAGTTGGAGGGCAATTGGTTGTTCTGGATGAGTTTGTAGTTATTCAGATAGTGAAGTAAGGTTGTAAATGGAAAAGGGGATACATTTAGTGAAATCCCTTAGAAGCATTAGTTAGCCTTTGAGGCTATCTGAGGAGACTTACACCGGTCATACGGGCCTAATATCTCATCCTTTCGAGCTTTTGGGCTCTTTCTATCCATTGACTTTTGAGAATGAAAGTCCTTTTAGTAGTGGATTTTGTAATGATCCCTAGGTCATTACCTCAGTTTCCACACATTTTTGGAGTTTTGCTCCTTCCCATAGCGGCTACAGGTCATATATGACTTGTTGGGACTGTCAGTTCAATTTTTGGGCAGTTCATTTGGGTTTTAAGCCCGTTTTCCTATTTTGGAGCTCTTAAATATGAGAAATTGGTCTCGGACCAAAACTTATAGTAAACGACCTCGGATGAAAATTTTGACAGTGTCATTAGCTTCAGATCGTGGATTTTAGTCTAGGGGAAACTTTAGTCTGGGTATCGAGGCTTCCGACCTTGTTTTGGGCTATTGGGTAGATTTGTTTTAAAATGAAATAGTGAGCGTGAGGCCCACTTTTTTATCAAAACAACCTCAGATGGAAATTTTGATGATTTTGTTGAGTCCAAAATATTGAATTTGGTATGGTAGCATAGTTCATTTGTGCGCGGGGGACTCCAAAACAATATCGAGGTCTCGGTCGGAGTTTATAAGGACTTAGCATTTTGTTGGTTGCTCCAGTATCTAGTGCATCCCATTTTACTCTTCGCATTTGCGAGGAGTAGGCCTCATTCGTAAAGGGTCAATTATTTGACCATCGCATTCACGATCCTTTTCTTGCATTCGTGATGAAGGGTCGACCCAACCCAGTCCCTATTTTTTCTTTGTATGTACGAACCTTAGTATCACGTTTGTGATAGTCTGACCCATTTTTCTTCCCGTTCGCGACCCCCTGCTCGCATTCGCGAAGGGCAATTGCCCTGGCAGTAGATAACTCCCTCTTTCCTAAGTTTTCATTCATTTCCAACCCTTTTTCCTCCATTAGAGGCCCTTGAAGCTTAGAAATTGTTGAGACTTTATCCAATTGAGCTCAGGTACGTTAACCTATCGTTCCTTGGTCAATTTCCCTATTTTTTCCCATGTTATTTCGTCCCAAAATCCGTTTAATTCTTTGTTTTAGGGTTAGTTTCTTTGGACATTGTGGTCTGTTTCACGCCCGATTTGTGCTCAAATTTTGAGCAAGCATTCCTTGTCCTTTGAGGGACCTCGTAAAGGATTCAATTTTGAAATTTCATTTATAGGCCCCACAGGCCTATTTTTGCCCGATTTTAGGCCCGAAGTTTTATATTGCAATTGGGTATCATTTTACTCGTATTAACGTGTAGATTATGATTTTGACAGCATGGCATCATTTCAAGATCGTGGAGCAAAGACGAGCAGTTCGTGGATGATACGAGACTGTGGTTCAGCAACAAGGTAGGCTATGGTCTATTCTTCTCTATAAGATTGTGTATTGTATAGATTGCATACTAGGTAGGGATTATAGGATAGATTTATACCTAGTTGTACTACATGCTAGGTAGGGATTATAGGATAGGTTAATACCTAGTTGTACTATGAATGGACCTTTTTAGGGGATTTGGATTTGTAATGTAAACTGGGTCTTAGCCTAGAATACCTACTATAGTTATGGGACTCTAGTATGCCTGATTATAGGAGTATGACCTCTTGATTTGAAGTTTTCTGGATTCCTAGTCTACTATAACTGACTTAATAGAATATGGTATTATATAATACTTGTTTGACCTTAGGTTGACATGAAGGATCCCTTAGTATAAATCGTATTGTGACACTTAGTGATTTGGGTGATATCCCTCAATTAGATCCTTCCAGAAGCTTGATAGTCGTATGTACCTTATTTCTTATGACTTATAATGTTGTTATCCTGATATATTGTACATTGTTGGGCCTGAGGTCATGGTTATGAGACCAGTCGGACACTAGGTTAGTACACTATTCTTTAAAATGACGTGGTTCTAGGTTATAGATGCTTAGATGCTTATGGTTGTATTGTTTGGATACTGGTGATGGCATGTATAAATTTAGACGCATTTACGCTTATTAGTGGCATGATTTCAACTAAAACCTTGGTTTTGCTACTATTTTCTAAAAAGGGAGTTATTCCCACTTTTTAACTTTAAAACTAATTCTTAAAACGGAAGTCGTGCCACCTTTTTTAATGACTTATGAGCTTTTAAACTAAACATTCTACTTTGTAAACTTAGACCGAGGCTTATTCTAGTCCATTCTCAATCAACTCTTCTCACTACTATTTATGCATTCCGATTGAGAGAGATTCCAACCCTTTCTATAATGTTTACTGTTTTAGTTCCGAATTCGATCTTGGGTAATGGATTTACCGATTTATCCTTATTTAGCCTCGGTTCAATTCAGAGCACTTATTATACTCTTATTCCTCTTCAGTACCGGATGGAGTAGATTTATTATGTTGGTCATTGGAAGTCTTGGTTAGGGACCAGGCAGTATATATGAATAGCCCGAGTCCCCCATGGATTTCTCTGTCCAAGGACCACGTATAAGAATAGGTGATATTCATGGGACCTGCCTTGTGAGTCGGCAAGCCGAAGGAGGTGTATATACTTGGTACGGTTTGGCATTAAGGCGGTACAGTAGTATTGGTTTACATTGTATTCGTTCATTCATATGCATTATTTATCACCAGTATAATTGTTTGTCGTTTGTATCTAACATTCTTATGGGGGGTTGTATAGGTACAAGTTATGGTTGTTGTTTGTTCAGAGTTTGTTTGTGCCTTCCATACTTATGGGTGCCCGATTTGGTTATTGGTTATTCGGGCTAGCTAGTTAAATTAGTGTTTGGTTATTATTGTGTAGTTCATGGCAGGCTAGTTATGCATTGGTACCCTTGGTTGTCGGTATGTTTTTTATCCCTTTTCTTGTAATATTGTAATATATATTATTGTTAGATTACCTTATGATTATGCAAATTTTGGTTAGAGACCCTAATTATGCTAGAACTAGCTCCCTTATTATTTATGATCCTTGTGATGTTATACTAGCTCCCTCAGTGTAGTACCTTCATGTTGGTTATCTATATAGCGTTATTGTATATCCATTCTTCTCTAGCTATTCTTTCTATATCATTTCCTTTCTTCCTACTATTATTGTATATAGTGTATCTCTCTCTTCATCCTACTATTGCATATTGACTAGTTATTTATCGTATTGCACTTGTGTCCCTTATTACTTGTAGTATCTGATAGTTATCCTTACCTCTTCATTGGCATTATCATGTTCCGTTTCTCAAATAGTTTTCTGTAGTTTATATTCCTGCTTTACATGTTATTTATACTTACATTATCTTTGGAGCTCAGTCTGCTGATGCCTACTGAGTACATCGTGTTGGGTACTCATACTACACTTCTGCACCCTACAGATCATAGTACGAGTTCTTACAGTTGACGTGTATATTGTGCGGAGCTACCAGTAATCGGAGATTTGGGGTGAGCTCCTGATGTTCGGAGTTGTTCCTGCTCTCTCTCAGTTGCTGGACTGATCTTTATTTTAAATTTCAGAGATAGTTTTGTATATATATATATATGTTATGCTTACCTTGTACTCTTGATTTGTTAGAAGCTCTTGTACTGACTTCACCAGGTTTTGGGGTTACTTTTATATATTAGACTTTTTATTGGATTATTTTTCGCTGCTTTCTTCTTTTCTCTAGATAGTTCGTTACTCACCGTTCCAGACTATGGGTTGGCTTACCTACAGGTGGGTCATAGTAGTTCCATCATGACCAGATAAATCAGTTCGTGATAGTTTTAAATTATAGTATAGTGATACTAGCTGTTAGTAATTAGGTTCTAAACTTAATTTTTGCACATAATTAATGAATCTTTTTGAAAAGTTACATGGTTTGTTCTAAATCTGCTGGGTTAGACCATACTTGGGTCCTCATGCCTCTTCGAAAACCCTTTGGCAAGCTTCGACTGATCAAATCCCTTTTCACATATCATAGATTTAGTCCCGTTTGATACCATTTGAGTGCTATTATTCTGCCTGGCTCTAAAAATGCCCTATAAGTAGTGTTTCTGTTGGAATCTGACCAACCTGTTTCCTCAAACAACTTAACAATGAACCCCAAAAAACAAAATCAAATAAAAACTAAGACCTAAGCTATTTATGGGTTCATCTTTTATGTAATATCTAGTAAAACCTTACTCCAGTGATGCAAGGGCAGTTTTATGGATGTGGAAATCAACAGGTCCATATTAGGAATAAACGCTCGGAGAGCAAGTTCTCCACCAATCATCTCCTCAACCAAATTATCAAAATCCTAGTCGTATCTGTACCGAAATAAATAACAGACTTCAAAGAAAATTTGATGAAAACTAAGCGTAAAATGGTGAAAATATATAGTTATTACCTTGCCTCCGAATGAAACAAATTCAATGTCATCATCACTAGGCTCTAACGTATTGAAACTCTTAGGCCATAGATCAGATTTCGTAAGCATTTCAAAGTGAGGATAACGTGGAAACAACTTTGCTTCATCGAAAACTCTTTGGCATGGTTTGACTGATATGTGAGCTACAAGTCCACCAAATAAATTATGTTCTTTGTTCCATATGTTAAATTCACCCCTGCCAGAAAAAGTGCAAGAAAACAGTCATTTTCATTCACAATACAACATTGTCCTTATTGATAAACCATTTGTTTATCATTCAGCTAATTAGCTGCTAACACAAGATCATATAAAATTGACTGATGCACTTTCAAGAAATCCTTGTCAAAATTCATCAACTGGTCTTTCGAGAGACCTTCCTCATCCGAGTGGTTCTTCCAGTATTCAATTACTTAGATCATTGTTTTGCTATGGACATTAATTAGGTAGGGAATGATGTTTTAAACACAATCGTTTTCAACGATGTTATTGATGGCTTGTGACCTAACGGCTATGGGCTCATCGAGTACAAATTCATCGAGTACAAATTCCTTGCCATCGGTAGTCTTCAAGAAAGATTTTAACTCTAAACTAGCGATAGAAAGGAATTCATACTTGACGAGGCCATAGCCATTATGTCACAAGCCATCAGGAACATTGTTGAAGACGATTGCATTTTAAACATAATTCTCCTGACTGATGTCCATAGCAAAACAATGATCAAAGTAATTGAATACTGGAAGAAACACTCGGAGGAGGAAGATGTCTCGAAAGACCAGTTGATGAATTTTGACAAGCATGCCAAAGGGTTTTCGAAGAAGAAAAGTTATTTCCACTTTATCTTCACTTTGAAATGCTTCTGAAATCTGATATATGGCCTAAGATTTTCAATACACTAGAACCTAGTGATGATGATATTGCATTATATTCTTTACATCGTAGCCAACGTAATAACTTTATATTTTCCCTATTTTACATTTAGTTTTCCTCAAATTCTCTTTGTGTTCATTTTATTTTTCTTGATACAGATACGAGCAGGATTTTGTTAATTTAGTTAAGGATATGATTGGTGGAAACTTTCACTCCGAGTATTTATGCCAAATGTGGACCTGTTGGTTTTCACATCCACAGAACAGCCCCTGCGTCACTGGAGTAAGTTTTACTTGATATTAAATGAAAAATAAGGCACAAATATCTTAAATCTTAGTTTTCATTAGACTTTGTTAATTTGGGATCATTTTTAAATTGTTTGAGGAAACTGGTTGGCAGGAGGATGCCAATAGAAACACTACTTATGGGGCATTTTTAGAGCGAGGAAGAATTCTAGTAGCCATCAAATAGTATCAAATGGGATTAAATTTGCGAGAAGTAAAACTCCTAGAAATGTTTTGGCTGCCAGAGATGATGATGTGGAAGACAGCTTGGCAGAGCATAGAAGGAGAAAGAGCGTGAGAATTCCCTCTAGAAGGATGGTAGATTTTGTTGATCTTCCTGAAGAAGAAATCTAATTTTCATGTTGAGTTTCTCAATATGTGCTTGGCATATCCTGGTGAAAAAGTGGTAAAGCGTGTCAAAGTTTGGCATTTATATAAAAACAGTTCTAAAAATTATTAATATCTTACCAATTCAAGAAGATTTTGAGGACAGGCCTGAAATTCTTTTATGAAAAGAAAAACATTGAAGCTTTGCGGAAATAAGGTAGTTGGTCTATACTAGAGTATTGGTTGAGTTGAAGTCCTAAATAATAGGACATAATTCAAATAAAAAAAGACTTAATACGTAATATTTTAGACTTTTAGTATATTTCATAGTCCTAAATATTAAAAAAATATTAAATCATAACCACGACGCATTCCCTTCTCTCCACGGTATCGTCCCACAACGAAAGAAAGAACGCAGAGCCCTGGCCCCATATGTAGGTCCACCAACATAAAGAGAGGAGTTGATCATAAACTTCCGAATCGAAGTCACTTTCAGAACCATACTTCATATAACTAACAAATGTCCAGTCCAGCGGGAATGCACAAAGCAAACGAATCTGAGCTACTATACCGAATCCCCCGCTGGCCATCGGGGACCGAGTGGTAAGGCCATGATTCGCAGTGGAACAAATAATCCATTCTTACATTGGGGACAGGTGCACAAATGAATACTCCAAGCGTCATACATCCGCTGCCTACCTATCGTTTAGGTGGCACCAGTGAGATCCAACTAAGGTAAGGAAGTGTCACGGCTGCTCCACTCCGCTGCATTACAGTCTCATGAACTGAACTTCATTGCCTTCTCACACGTGAATCTTTTACTTTTTTTTTTTTGATGACACTGGTGTCCGGGCTAGCTTTTACGTTTCACCATTATCGCTAAAGTTTATATCTATCATCAATGTAGATTAGTGTAAAAATAATTCTTCTTGGAAAATGGAGCAAATATACCCAACAATTTTGAAATTTAGAGCTAATATACCTGTCGTTAAAAGAGTGTTGCATATATATCCCTCCCTCCTCTCCTACCCCCGTCTAGCAAATGGTGCATATTTTCCTACTCGTAAATAGACCTATACTGACTAAATTGAACAAAATTTTAAAATTGGGTTTTAAGTTTCAAAAAATTCATGTGTATTTAAAAACTTACCTTACTGATTTTTTTTCATTCCCCCAAACCCACCCAAATGAAAAAAAAAAAAATTCCTATGTTACTCAGTCATAAAGTGGGTTTGAATTGGGCCTCAATAAAAGAGGGACATTTTTTTTTAGTTAGATCAGATGTGGAGGGGTAAAGAAATGGTGTAAGGTAATTTTTTGGAAGCATCATGGCATTTTTGAAATTTAAAAACTAGTTTTAGAAGTTTTTAAAAAAATTCAGTCCGTTAACGAAGACCCACTTGTGCGATTATACTGGTAGGTTGTTGTTGTAGTGTGTTAACAAAGAGGGTAACTGTGCATCATTTGTTAGATGAAGAGTACATATATGCACCATTCGTCACATGATGAGCTCATTTTTAACAAGGGATATATCCACTCTAAATTGCAAAGTTGAGGGGTATATTTGTCCCTTTTCCTTTTCTTCCTTTCCCTTTACTGGTGCAAGCTCATACACTAATCAACAGAAAGATAAATTTAAAACCCACTAGGAAATGTAATGAGATTGAAGAAGGCCTTCTTAATGTGATGGAATTACAAATCACCCCCTATGAATTATTAGTTTATCATTTCTTACATTTGTTTTTTATATATTTTCTCTTGTGCTTTCATTCTTTAGTGTGAAAATGTGAGAAATAAAAAAAAGAAGTGAATAGACAAAAAGAAAAAATAAAAAAAAGTTCTAAAAAAATAAAAATAATGAAAAAATTTCACATTGTAGCTATTTGGCGGTGAGTCGGGACGCTATGTGGTGTCCATCTCATCCAAAAGGCAGGTTGAGTCATAAATTTACAAATTTATTATTTCTATTTGCATAGATTATTTTAGGACATCTACGATAGATTTAACAAGAAAACAATTGAAAAAAAAAAAATTGTCATCAAGACAATGAATTCAAATTTGCCGTTGAATTTAAAAAGACAAAAAATTCATGTGTCAGAAGGATTAGATATACCCCTGAACTTTGCGAAAAGAATCTGCTATGCCCCTGAACTTTGTGAAAAGTATCAAATATACCCATATTTAAGTGACTTTTATTTTTATAAAATTAAAAATAAATTCACTATCATTTTTTTATTTTCGCCCAATAAAAAGGATATATTTGGAATAATTAACCCGATTAGCGGCCTGTTAAAATAATAAACGTAAAATAACCCTATTTTTCCTTTGTAACTCAAATGAGCCCTGCTCTACATTTCGTATACCATTATAGCCAACATTTCTATTTTCACACACACACAAAAGCCTAGCCGCCGCTATATCTTATGGAGTACCGTTTTCTTTGTCTTCCTCTATCTTCGCCTCTAGTTGTTTCTTCTACAACAACAATGACAATAGCCATTAATGGATAATAGAGTCATAACCGTCTTTATAGTTGATTATCTAATTCTCAAAAAGGATATATTTGTGCCATTAATGGATGATAGAGGCATAACCACCTTTATAGCTAGTTACACAATTCCACAGAGATGACATCTGCTGATATAGATTTTTGTGGTAAAATTTCTTCTATTTGTCTATAAAGTTAACTTCTTCATGTGTTTATTTAGCGTAATATTGGCGCTGGACAATATATTTTGCTGGTGCTGACAATCAGAGTAATTGCTTTTGGATAAAAGTATGATGGGTTTTTTTGGGGAAAAAATAAAAAGCAAAGCCCTAATATCAATGGAAAAAAGAAAGATTCAATTGATCAGGTATGTACAAAATCTAGTTTTAATTTGATGATATTTATCAAAAATAACCTCTGTATCCCAAAAAGGTAGGGATATGGTCTGGGTATTCACCTTGTGTTTTACCTTTGATAGACTCCACCTGTAAGAATACATTGAATTTTTCGTTGTTGTTGGTGTCTTGTGACTTTGATTTATTCAACAAAATCTGGGGAAGGTGCTCACTAAGATTTGTACTATATGGGGTCATGTTGTATGGTAAAAAAAAGATAATAATCCTGGGATAAAATATAGAATTATTTTATACACCATTTGGTTAGGAGTATTAGTTAGTCTCTCATCACACCATTTATATTATAATTATGGGACAACATATTCTAGTTACCTAGGTCACCCACCACCTTACCACTAGAAAGAATTCTTGCTTTCCCTTTCTGGAATTTGTGTACCCATGGTTTTAGAGTATGCTGTTTGATTATCTTCTCCGGCTTCTCCGTCTTTTGCTCAGGCTTCTCCACCCTTTTTTCTTCTATTACCTCCACCTTATCTCCACCTTTATCTATATTACTATTTCTACATTCATCAGCACCATGTCCCTGCATTGTACATTCTTCGCAATATTTCATAACATAGTCATAGTTGATATGGATAATTTCAGTTCTCTGCTCACCCGTTGCTTCATTAACTATGTCTATGAAAATCAATTTAGGGAGTTCTCCATTTAGATCCATTAACACTTTTAACCTCTCACAACTTGGTCTAGTTTTATTAATTGTGGCTAAATTAAGTTGGAGGGGTTTGCCAATAGCAGAGGCTAAACAAAACAAGCATTCTTTCACAAAATACGTGGGCAACAGGTTGGGAAATGATATCCATGCGATTGCCTTAAGAGTTTCCTCATTAAATATGAATCTTGTATCATAGATTAAAGTGCGCATGACAAATGAATATCCATATTTGCACTTTAATATGGAAAAACCCTTCAGAGATCATATTAATAAAGTCAGCATGTTGAGTTAGGCGTATGAGAATGTGTTTACTACGGAAAAGGCCAATCTGACACTCTCCTTTGATATCACATTGTTGAGGTATAATCAACCTCTACTCTTCAAGATTTGTCCATTCATATGTGAACTTTCTTATCACTGCATATTGTAGATTTTCAATCATGTTCATTGTATCCACTTCATCCTCTATCCATTTAATGAGTGGAACGCCTTCCACCGTGATAACTTCTTTACGAGGGATAGTTTTTGAATGTTGGACAATATTTGCCACTGCCATTGCATAATGATTCTTAATTGTCAATCTAGGGTTACTTGAATGTTTTTCATCATCTTTTGGGTGTAAAGGTGGAAATTTTATCGATGTAAAAGAATGGTCAGCCACCGTAGATGGCTGATCGACGACCAAAATAGTCATCTTAGGGTTTGATGATCATAGAAAGAGAGAGTGACCTAGGTGAATTTTCTGGTGCAATCAGGTGAATTGGGTGAAAAATCTTGAGGTTTTGTTCAAGGATTGTAAAATTATGATTGTATGCTTAGTATTCATCATTATAGTCATAAAACTGGTAGAATTAAGGTAGAAAGATGGTAGAAAACCCTAGAATGGAGGGATGATCATGAATTTGATCTTGCGATTATGATATTAGGTTGTATTCCTTGACTGTGTTAGGTCATTGACTGAATTGCGATTAAATTATTGTTTTTAGACCACAACTAAACTGATATTGCAAGAAAAGGCAAGACTCGAATTCGTTAGAGTGGTGCAAGCTTGGATTGAGGTAGGTGATGATTAAATGCCCCAACTTGGTTTATGTGTGCATGATAACTATTTCTTCTTATACTTTTTACAATGCATGTTCAAAGAAAGTAAATTATTGAATAATATCCTAAGTGTTAATCACATATAATGAGATTATATTAAAGGCTTGTTGATTGTACAAGTTTGGTTGTGATTGCTGTGATATCTGTTGGTATTTTTTGGATGAGTTGGTAAAGGACATCTTCATGAAATTTATTATTATCATTGTGATATGAGCTGGTGAAGGGCATCTTTACAGGATTTATTATCATTATTGTGAGATGAGCCGGTAAAGGACATCGTCACTGGACCGGTTGGTATAAGGTTGGAAAACAATATATGTCTGAGATGCTTTATACATGGACAAGAGCTCATCCCCTGTAGGACTTAGCTAGTGGGCGATCATAAGACCCTTAGCATGTGTGTACAAGGTATTGGTGAGTTTGACGGTTCCTTGACTGGACCAAGTTTGTGATTATTGATATTGTCATTGTTGTTGTGATTGTTAAATTGGATCCTTGAGTGGTCCTAAATGTATAAAGGAATGGCTTATCTTCTATTGATGTCTACTTACTTGTGTTTTTAGGCAAGGTGTAACTTATTATTGTTGTGTCATGGTTTTGTTGACTTGGCTAATACTAATAGTCATGGTCTTGACTTGGTATATTGTCTATATGGACTTGCATTTGACTGAATTTTTGTTGTTATTTGAGAAAGGCTAAATGGTACATATTTGAGCTAAAGGTAATTGTTAGGTGTTTATGGTTGTACTTGTTTACTAAGTTATAGTTATTTTTTCATATTTATTATCTTGGGTTGGCCAATGACCCTACCTGTACATAATGTCTTTGTACTGATACTACCTGTACTTTGGTAGATTTTTCCAGCGACCTCATCGAGACCTAAGCTTTAAATCAGAGCACATTTCGAATCAAGGGTGAGCTACATCTTTTGGGTAGTCATGAGTCCTCTGCTTAGTTCTTATCCATTTATTTCGTACATGGATATTTTCATTATATTTTAGGTTGAACCCATTTGTTAAAAATTATAGTGTTTTGGTACAGTCACTTTCAGATTCATGGGGTATTTTAGACTTTTCAATTTTTCCGCATTGATTTTATTGTAAAACTATTCGAGATATTGGATTATTTGAAGGAATGGTTAGTTTCTCTTAAATTTCACTAAGTGTTGGGTTAGATGGTTCTCCCACCTAAGGGTTAGTGTAGGTGCCACTCGCGTAGGGTTTGATTCGTGACATAATATTATCTGCTAGCCTAGGTGTGACCTTCCTGTTTGTAGGTGCATATAGTTTGTATTGTATGATTTAGAGTTGGGTGGTTCTCGTCGTCACATTATATTACCATCAATCAACGATGTTGCTGAGTACACATATTATATGTACTCATGCTTGTTTCTTCTATACTTTTATGTGTTTGTACTGATTCAGTCATTCCAGGGCACTGATTCAGCCCCTTTCATTCAAAAATTTCAGATTTTGAGATTTTAATGTAGATACATGTAATGACCCTCTAGGTCATTTTCTTCGTTTCCGTTTATTTTTGGTATTTTGTACCTTTTCATAGTAGCCAAAGGACATTTATGACTTGGTAGAACCGTCGGTTCGGTTTATGGGCAGTTCGTTTGGGTTTTAAACCTATTTCCTGTTTTGGAGCTTTAGAAGTTGAGATATTAGCCTTGGACCAAAACTTCTAGTAAACTGCCTCGGATGAAAATTCTGACACCTTCATTAGCTATGAAACGTGGATTTTAGGCTAGGGGGACCATTTGTCTGGGTCTCGAGGCTTCCAAACTCATTTTAGGTTATTGGTTAGAAATTGGTAAAAATGGAACAATGGGTGTGGGGGCCACTTTTTATCAAAATGACCTTGGATAAAAATTTTGATAGTTCCATTGAGTTTGGAATTTCGAATCAGGTATGGTAGCATAGCTCGTTTATGTGCATAGGGTTCTGAACGAATACCGAGAACCTGGTCGGAGTCCAATTAGACTTAGTAAAATGTTGGTTTTTGGTAGCTGGTGCAGTCGCTTAAGCGGATTGGGAGCCTCTTTAGTGGCTAGGTGGCAGCCTTAGCGGTACTTGGTCACCCAATTGAGGTTCGCTTTAGCGGTACTTTTCTTCTTTAGCGGAGGTTGCTTAAGTGATCGGGATGCCGCTTTAGCGGCATCTTGCCCTGTTGTACCCAACGCTTTAGTGGTCAATCACCGGTTTAGTGGTAGCCGCGTTAGCGGCTAAGTAGCTTGCTTAAGCAGTCACTGTTGGGTATTTATATCCTCTCTTCCCCAATTTTATTCATTTTCTAAACCCTATTCTGCCATTTTTTGACCTGAGAGTTCAAGAACTCATTGGAAATCATAAATTGGAGCTAGGGAGGAGTAGTGGACGTTGAGGTGATCATTTCCTGTTAGTTTCTTTGTAAGTATCTGCCCTAATTCTCCGTAAATTTCTCGATTTCTTTCTTGTTTTCCATTGACTCTTGGGGCTAATTTGAGCCCCAATTGAGACTCCATTTGTGCTCAACTTCCGTGCATGCATTCTTTGTTCTTCGAGGGACCTCGTGATGGATTCAATTTTGGAATTTTGTTTGCGGGCCCCACAGGCTATTTTTGACCCAATTTTTGGCCCAAATATTTATATTGCAATATGGGTCTCATTTTACTGGTATTAATATGTAGATTATGAATTTGATAGTGAAACATCATTGAGAGATTATGGAGTAGAAATGAGTAGATAGTGGATGGTTCGAGACTGCGGTTCAGCTACAAGGTAGGCTACGGTCTACATTTCTCTATGAGATTGTGTAATATATTGATTGCATAGTAGGTGGGGATTATAGGATAGACTTATAGCTAGCATATCTTGATTTGACTTGTTTAGGGGATTTAGAATAGAATTGTAAATCGAGCCTTAGCCTAGAATACCCACTATAACCATAGGATTAATGTTAAAGCCTGATTATCTGCTCACACGACCTTAGGTTGACATGAAGATCCCTTAGTATAAATCGTATTGTGACACTTAGTGATTTAGGGATATCCCTCGGTTACATCCTTCGAGTAGCTTGATAGCTGTATTTACCTTATTCTTTCGGAGTTATAATGTTGTTATCCTGGTATACTATATATTGTTGGGCCCGAGGCCATGGTTACGAGACCATTCTGACACCAGGTTAGTACTCTATCCTTTGAAAGGACGTGGTTCTAGTTTATAGACGCTTAGACACTTACGGTTGTATTGTTTGGATATTTGTGATGGCATGCATATATCTAGACGCATTTATCCTTATTAGTGGCACGATTTCAGCTAAAACCTTGATTTTACTACTATTTTCTAAAAAGGATTTATTTCCATTTTTTAACTTTAAACTGATTCTTTAAACAAAAGTCGTGCCACCTTTATTAATGACTTATAAGTTCTTAAACTAAACGTACTACTTTGGAAACTTAGATCGAGGTTGATTCTGGTCCATTCTTGATCCACTCTTTTTACCACTATATACTCACTTCGGTCGAGGGAGATCCTAATCCTTTTCAATATTGTTTTACTATTTTAGTCCCTAATTCGATCTCGGGCATCAGATTTTCTGGATATCTACTTATTTAGCATCAGTTCGAGTACGAGCACCTTTTTATACTCATATTTCTCTCTGGTACTGGATGGAGTAAATATGTTATGATGGTTATTGGAAGTTTTGGTTCTGAATCAGGTAGTATATACAGATATCTCGAGTCCCCTACGGATTCCTCTGTCTGGGGGACCATGTACTGAAAGAGGTGATATCCATAGGTCCTTCCTTGCGAGCTAGCGAGTCAAAGGAGGTGTATATACTTGGTATAATTTGTCACTCAGTAGTAGTATTTATTTACGTTGCATTCGTTCATTCATATGCATTGCCTATCACAAGTATAATTGTTTGGCGCTTATATCTATCGGTCTTATGGGGGGGAGGGTTGTATAGGTACAGGTTATAGTTGTTGTCTGTTGAGTGTTTGATTGTGCCTTCTGGGCTTATGGGGGCCCGGTTAGGTTATTGTTTATCCGGGCTAGCTGGTTACATTATTATTCAGTTATTATTGTATAGTTCGTGGCAAGCTAGTTATGGATTGGTACCCGAGGTTGTAGGTACTCTTCCGAATTCTTTTACTCCTTACTATGGTAAGATTTCTTACTATTAGATTATCTTATGACTGTTCACATTTCAGTTAGAGACCCTGATTATGCTAGAGTTAGCTCCCTTATTATTTATGATCCTTGTGATGTTAGACTAGCTCCCTCAGGGTAGTACCTTCATGTTAGGTTATTTGTATAGCGCGGTAGTATATCCATTTCTCTCTAGCTACTCTTGTATATCATTTCCTTCCTTCCACTACTATTGTATATTGTATATCTCTTTCTTCACCCTACTATCGTATATTGACTATCTATTTACGGTATTGCACCTTCGTCCCAGATTACTTGTAGGGTATAGTAGTTTATCTTTACTTTTCCATTAGTATTATTATATTTCGTTCTTAAATAAGTGCTTGTAGTTAATATTCCTGCCTTACATGTTGTTTATACTTGCATTATCTTTGGAACTCAGTCAGTGGATGCCTACTGAGTACCTCGTGTTGATACTCATACTACACTTCTGCACCATGCAGATCATAGTACTAGTTCTCGCCGCTGACGTGTGCATCGTACGGAGATGCCATGAATCGAAGATTTAGGGTGAGATCCTGGCATCTGGAGTTGTTCCTGATCTCCCTCCTCTGTTGGACTGATCTTTATTTTGTATTTCAGAGACGATTCTGTAAATATATATTGTTTTCACCTGGTACTCTTGATTGATAGTGGCTCTTGTACTAATCTCACCATATTATGGGGGAAATGTTTACTTTCTTCTTGTCTTCTTCTCATCATTTTATTAGCCTTGACTTCCTCTTTTCTTATTAGCCTGTTAATAGACGCTCTGGACTATGAGTTGGCTTACCTACTGGTAGGTTATGGTAGGTGCTATCATGACCTGAGAAATTGGGCCGTGACTGTACAGTAGCTTGTGCCTTTTTTCGGTTTTTTCCTATTTTTCTTTGTTGACACCCAATTTTGGCCTAACGTCTTCAAAATAAACACTTTTGTGCTTCTTATTTGTTAAAGAGCACAAAATTCAATTTTTACATGTTTTATTCAATTTTAACACAAGTTATTGATATTTATCCTTTTTCTTGAAAATGTTTGGATATTTATCAATATATTACTATATTAAATTAATTATTAATTGTCGCTATTATTTTACACAGTCATTATTATAAACAAATGTTGTTTGAGTTTTATTAAATCATCATTTTTATTTTAAACTCAAATCATATTTTTATCAGCCATTAAATACATTAGATAATTTATTTTTTATCACAGTCCGTTAATTCATAAAAGACGGAGAAGATATTTTTTACACAGATACGATCAAATAGTCATGGTTTTAGATAACTCATGGTTTTGAATAGACCACTATTTTCCGAAACTATGATATTGAGCACATGATTTTGCTCTTGAGAGATTTTATTTTGTTTATAAAGCTAATCCACTCACTTCACAATTAAGAGTGGTGGATATTTCCAAATTAGGGTAAATAAATTCTCTTTTCTCTTTCCAATTTTTTTCTCACAACCGCCCTTATTCCCTTTTCCGGTGAACTCCACCACCACTTCACCGGAACACCACAAAACCATGTTTAAATGTATAGATTGTTTAAATTTAACTTAGATTTACAAAATAACTTGGTCAAACAGTGCATTAAATTTGAAAGTAGCTTTTCACAACTTCGATCATAGCTCATCAACATGCTAACATTGGATACCCATAATACCCATTTTATGTTTTCTTTATTACAAAGATATCTTTGTAGAATTGATGAAACAATGAAAATTATAAGGGTAAACAGGTTTAAATTATTTTTTTTACTTCTACTATATATTCCTGATTTCCTTCCTTCTTCCTTTGAAACTGTACCATAGTTCTTCATTTTTATTATTTCCCTCCGCTTGGTTTCTTCTTTATATTATAATTCGAGCTGTTCTAACAAGTTTAAGTTTTCAGGATTTTTCTTTTAGATGTAACTTAATTTGAAGCGTGAAGATGATCAATTTTTTTCTCTTGTAACTAGGTACTTAGACATATGATGTGTTTCATTAGTCACTAATTGCATTATTTAAGTTCTTGAATCAATAACTTTAAATTGTATTTTATATATATATATATATATATATATACTACTCCCTCTGTCCCAATTTATATGACACACTTTCCTTTTTAGTCAGTCCCAAAAAGAATGACACATTTCTATATTTAGTAACAATTTAACTTTAAAATACCCACTTTACCCTTAAAGAAATGATTTATAACTACACAAACATCTATAACTTATTTTAGACCACAAGTTTCAAAAGTCTTCCTTTCTTTCTTACACTCCGTGCCAAGTCAAACTACACCACATAAATTGGGACGGAGGGAGTATATATTTTTCGCTAAAATTCATCTTATATTTTCAGTATTTATACATTATTTATTTTCTTTCTTGCAGTGCTCTATGGCTGCACCAACGGATAAAAATGTTGTCTATACAAGTGATGGACAAGAAATTGATCTCAACCTTTCACTCGGTGGCTCTTATAATTCTAAGAATTCAATAGAAATTCTAATTCCTCAGTCGTTTTTCAAAAAATAGGGCATCAACAATGAACAATCCTACCTATCAGCGAGCTATTGAGATTATAAGATCTGACATGCATAACAAATCAGAAGATACATCTGAAATTTATGGTATTTTATATGTTCTTTTTTCTCATTTTTTTGGATGTTACGTGATTTTAGGCTGCCATATTTTGTTTATTACATCATATGCTTTACGCATTTTTTTTATTTACCTATGATCCACGTGTTTATTTACACTTCATGTCTTAGTCCATTTAATTTTTTTTTTTTTTTAAAACAGTATTATCTTGATTTTATTTGATGTTATTTGTTTGATAGATACGAATAAAGTACCTAGACTAATTTTCCTTTTTTTTTTGGTTGAAAAAAATAGAACTTTTTCAGATGTTTAGTCTTCTTTTATTCTTTTCCACTAAAAGACAAAAGCCAAAAACTAAGATTGAGGGTGTGTTCGGTATGATGGAAAATATTTTCTATGAAAATAGGTGGATTTCTTGCTTATTTTCTTCTATTAGGTACAGAAGAAAAAATACTATCCTAAAATTATTTTTATATAATCTAGAGAAATACTAGGGGAGATGTAGGTGGAGGGTAGGGGTGTGGCGTGGTGGGCAAGGGGATAACGATGATAGGAGTGAATATGAAGTGTGTTGGAACGTGGAAAGGCACTGCCAATGTGGAATGTCACTTGTGTATCTTGTTCTCTATTCTTCCATTGGGGAAATCATTTTTCTCATTTTTAAAGAACTTGTTTTCCTAGAAAAAATATTTTTCAAAATTTTTACCAATTGAACATGAGAAAATCAGAATACCTCAATACCAAACACACACTGAGGTAATAAAGAAAATATCAGACCATATTAAAGATGAACCATCAACATAGACTTATCTTTCATGTACTTTTGACATATTAGAAAATGATACTAAAATAATAATAATAATAATAATAATAATAATAATAAGAAGAAGAAGAAGAAGAAGAAGAAGAAGAAATAATAATAATAATAAATATCAAGTAGCTACTAACATTAATTAATTTTATGTATCAATTTTCTTGTGGTACTGGAGTCTACGCCATACACCAAGGAAGAAGGAAACTCAATAGTTGTTACTCCAAGAACAATAGAGAAAAGAAAAGCAAATACTCCAACTTTTGTTCCTACCCCTCCAACCATGACAACACTTGAAAATATGATGTCAATTAATAAATCTCTTGTTCGTCCTCAATTACCAGAAAATGGGAAATCAGCTGCCAAATTCAATATGGGAAAAGGAAAGTCAATTGTATTTCCCGAAAGAAATGGAGAAAAACCGTCAAAGCAGGTTAAGCATTCTGATAATGTTATTATGTTGATGGATACTAGTGACTTCCTAAGAACTGTGCCTTCTGTTATAACTTTTGATGGAATCATAGATGGAAAGCTAACTAAAGGGATCCTCTATAGTTTTGGACAAGACAAGAAAATTACATTAGTTTGCATTTGCCACGGGAAGTTCTTCACTGCAGCTGAATTTGTGAAGCATGGTGGTGGAAAAGAGGTCGAAAATCCCATGAAATATATTAATGTAGTTTATGATGCATCGGTAGAAAATGTTTAATTTCTTCTCTTATAGATGTTGTCAAATTGTTTAAGAGAATTATTCAAACTTTTGTTTGATGTTTTTCCTGGCACTTGTAGTTTTTATCGATAGTTTTATATATTTTTAGTCGTTAAAAAAACATAGTCCCAAAAATGATCGGACTATGTATTAAGAAATTTATCAAGCCATATAAAATTTATGAAATTGATATATATGCATTATGGTTGCACAAACATCATTCAAATCACTTATACTCTTAGACATTTGTTAATTCAATGGACCATCATAGTAGGGAATTAGGCAAAAAACCCAAACAAGTATATCAACATACAAAAAAGTGGAAACATAGAATAGAGGAACTTACAACCTTACCTCTAAATATACAACAAGTAGGTTAGCTAGGTATTCCTAACATCGTATATGTAGTTTATGACAAAAATTAACAAGTTATCACCATGTCCTTTCCTGTTAATAATCCAATCTTATATTTAAAAAATGACCCTAGTATAAGAACATTTAGATACTAGCAATTAAGCTTCCAAAATATTGGGACAATTTTCCTATTAAATTTCTAGTTTAGTTATTAAAATGATCTTTTAGGGGGTATGGTCTCAACTTTAAATTCGAAATTTAAAGGCTGGCTATGACATCACGAATTCAGTCAATAAGCACCAATCTACACAAATAATGATTTTGCAGTAATAAATTAATAGATATTTTGAGTTTGGTCAAGTTTAAACCCTAGATCAAACTAGTCAAACATTGTAAACTTGACTAATATATAGTGCTTGTACATAACATAGATCACTCGTAGCCTCACTAATCCATTATCATTTATTTTTAATTTAACTCAACAATGCAACTTAAATCCCACCATCACTAACTTTGTGGTTTTGGACAAAGCCCATGATTTTTTATGGTAAGTACTTAGGGTTACCAATACTTAATAATAAGCTCAACAATAAGGTCTTACAATTCATCATAGACAATCTTTACTCTAAGTTAGCGGGGTGGAAGACGAAGTTCCTAAACATTACAGGTAGAACGACCCTTGCTAAATCAAGCCATAGCAGCACTCATGTAATACAGGGTATTCTAGATAAAAGCAACCAGATACAATAGCATTTTTTTATTGGAAACTACTAATATTACAAGAAAACTACATATAATAAAGTAGGAAATGGTGACATTAGGTTAGTAGAGGGAGAACTAGGAATGAATCAAGCAACTCTTAAAAATAGAGCACTACATAAAAAAAATGGCATGGAGAGCTTTCAAACACTAGAATTCCGGATGGTATCTACTTTCATAAATAAATAAATTGATAATGGAACTCTAGAGAGATGCACCAATGCAAAGAAAATTCATAGTAGATTTGCAAGAACCTTATAGAAGGATGGGGTATATTCCAGGAAGGATAGAATGAGATATGGGTAACATACAGAAAACCTCATTTTAGTTTGACAGATGGTTGCCAAATCATAAAAGAATTAGGGAGAGAATTCATGGACCATTGACTCGTAATGACTTATATGTTACAGTACATCAAACTATATGTAACAATAATCTTTGGAACTTAAGTATGATTTCCTTAGAACTCCCTGAATCCATCTCACACCTTTTAATAGTACTTACATTTTCCATAACAATTGTAAAGTGCATGTGGTAGTATGTAAGCCCAGCCTTAGAGGAATCCTATCACTAAAATCTATCAACTTACATCTTAAAAATAGAGACACTGAGGAGAAGGATGGCGACCATAACTTTAAATGGATTTAGAATCAAATCTATCCTAACAAGATAAATACTTCCTTTGGCTTTGTCAACATAACAGATTGCCCACTAGTAGTTACTTAAATTCAACAAAGATAGATATTAATATGAAATGATCCATGTGTTATACTCCTAAAACAATTAGACACATATTTTTAGAATACATAAACATCCAAAAGTTGTGGAAAGAGCTAGAAGTAATTTACAAAATCAACCTATTTATAAATAGTCAGGCTATAAACTGGCTAGATTTCTTAAGATATTTCAACACTAAAGTTAACATATAAGAATGGAAAAATCCTTTCCTTTTGTCATGTGACATGTTTGGCTAATAAGAAATGAAAATCTTAACAAGGGCTCTAGCAACAGTCCCAATATCAGAGCTTCCTATAATTACGCTATAAAATTCGTAGCTCTAACTGGTAAAACTATTAAACATTAAATGTCTAAAACTATGTTTATAAAATGAAAATCACCCTTAAATTTATACAAATTAAATACTGATGGCTCATGCGGAATCCAGACAAGGAAGGCACAGGAGGAGTAAATAGGGACCAAGAAGGAAATTGGGTGATAGCTTAAATGAGTAATATACTGGTGGCTACCAATATCAAAGTTGAAATGTTGACTTTTATATAGTGGATGAAACTAGCATTGGATAGAAATCTAATACCACTAAAGATAAATGTACACTGCAAGAAACTCATCAATTTTATTCAACATGATCACCCTTCTTATATGAGTATTTTATCTAATTGCAGGAATCTACTTCACAGGCTAGGGAATACCTTAATACTCCATAGCTTTCGGAGACAAAATTAAGTTGTAGACATTTTAGCAAAGAAGGAGGTAATGTGAAGCAAGTGAACATCTACGTCTTTTGGGAAGTTTTGTCATTGTTTATTTGGGGGGAAGTGTAAGTAGACAAAGTTAAAAATCTTTTTGTCAGGCTAATATTATCAAATTCTATATAGGATATTTGTCATATTATTTGTACTACTCGCCCTACCCAGGATATAGATAGCAGAAAAAGTATTAATATAATATCTTTGTTTACAAAAGAATAAAGTTGACATGAAAATCATTAAAACATTCATATCACATAAATATATCGATATCATTTAATATATAACTTATTTGAAACGTAAAAAATACAAGCATGCATTTACATTTAAAAAGAATCTTCCTATACATTTAAGATTTATGCTTTTGAGAAAAAATAAAATAAAAATACATCTCAACTTACCTTTTTATTTATATTACTTTAAACAACTGTTAATGCTCCAACATAAGCTGACATACACAATCTACAGAAGATATTTAATTTTTTATCACTTTGATTTTCTAAATATTCTTGTTTGAAATGTTCTCTCTCTAACTTCCGCTTTCTCTTCTCAACTAATGCCGTCTAACAACTTAGCCCGACGCCGACGATCTATCTCCGGCGGCAGGTAAGTAATCTTCCTCCTCCAAATCTATCTCACCCTCTCTCTCTCTTGCCTCCCTCATCTCTCCCCGTCCACCATCTTCTCTAGCAAGATCGAGCCACCCCCATCTCTGAACATCAACCTTCAGTGAATACCGGTGACCTTATATTCGGCGACAATCAAGAAGAAGGTCTTTTAATTCATGATTTACTGCACGAACAGGTACTCTCAGAACTAGATTCTCCGGCGACCTTCTGACATATCCCCAACGATAATATTTTGGCGATCCAACAAAGCAAGCAAGAAAATCGTCCTTATTCTTTAGCATAATCTGGTGATTTCTATTCTTGAATCTCTATGTTGTCCCAACTTTTTTTATCTTTGCGTTGATTGTTCTACCACTAATCATACTTAGTCTATTTACTAGTTGTTTTTTGACTTTTTCTATCGATGTTTCCAGTATTGTTTTCAAAAAATTGTAAAATTGGATAATTGAACTAGACTTTTTAGGAAAAGAACAGGAAATTTCATTTTTATTTTGTCATTTTTCCAGTTTGTTTGACAATTTCTGCCACTAGTGCTAGTTGTGTTTTTAGTGTTGCCTTCATAGTTTTTTACTTATATGATTGGATTATTTCCTTGGGTGTGTTGGAACACTTGTTCTAGTACAACTCCTATCTATAGCTTTTCTGCAGTCGTTGTCCAAATTATTTGCTTACCTACTTATTTGTGCTTTTTTTATAGAGCAGTGGCTTTGGTGGTGGATGCTGTTGTGGATCCGCATGTGACAGGCCTGTAAATTGTCCACTGGTGTGTAGTAATTTCATCATATTCTATTTCAGTTCAATTTTTACTCCTGGCTCTGGTCTGTAGATGCTAGAGGCAGTGTTTTAAAAGGCGGGGGCGTGAGGCGAGACGTTTTATATAGCACGGGGCGAGGCGTAAGT
Organism: Capsicum rhomboideum; assembly: GCA_031232105.1. Classification (NCBI taxonomy): domain Eukaryota; kingdom Viridiplantae; phylum Streptophyta; class Magnoliopsida; order Solanales; family Solanaceae; genus Capsicum; species Capsicum rhomboideum. The sequence goes on along the minus strand of CP124717.1, from coordinate 44,255,826 downwards.
TCCGAGACATGGGGCGTAAGTCCTAAGGATCTACGGGGCGTATATCTCATGTATCTTTATTTTTATAATTTGATTACTAAAAATATAAGTAACAACAAAATTTTCAATGATTTTACAAATAATTTCTTAAAATATATAACTATCATACTATGCAATTTACCTCCCTAAAAGAAATAATCAATAAACTATTAATATTAGAATTAAAACATAAACTCTTTCATGAATAAAAATAAAATATGATAATTTTGAAATATAGGACAAAAACATAATGATCAATGACAAGAGAATATATAAAATTCGAATATGTATTTTAAACAGAAATGTTAAGCCATATTCACCCTCATGACGTTCTCAATTAGTACATAAACTAGTTAATTTTAATTTTCTTATTTCAACAGATGAAAAAAACTACTAAGCATCATTTAATTAGTAGAGAATTATGAGTATCAATAGCTTTGACTAAGGAATTTGACACAATTTATGTAAGAACTATTAGGCGAGTCCCGGGCGTTAGGCGTTAGGCGTGTTCAGGGCGTATAGTCGGGCGCTTAGGACGTAAGCCTCACAGAATTAAGTCCCACACATGAGTCCCGAGACGTTTTGCCAGTGCCCCGCCCCGGGGCGAGTCCTAGGGCGAGTTCGGACTTTGCCTTTTAAAACACTGGCTAGAGGTGACATTTGTAGCGAGTGGGATTGCTACATCGTGAAATAGTATTGATGTCATTACTTCTGAAACAACCTCATCCTATTGATCATGCTGAACTTGCGGTATGGGATAGAAAAGTGTTGCTTCTCTCCTCAAGTGATGCTAGCATCACTCATGTTCAGGATGTGGTTCAACTAAATCCCTTTCCCTTGTCAGTTTGCTCTAAATTCAAATATGTACATGCCAGATTAGTGACTAAGACCATGTTGTTAGCACTTATCAATTAAAAAAAGGAAAACTCAAAATTTGAAATTTGCTAATTTTTCAAGTCCTCGGCAATGACATCAAAAATATATTGCATCCAAATGAACACACAAGTGTACGCAGTCATACAAGTAATAAAGTGGCTTTTGCAAGCTGGATATCGATCCTACAGGTACTTGGTAATTAGAAAATAATCCAATTCAAGTAATACTATAAAATTAGACAAGTTCAATTTGTAACCAAAGTAATTGTTAGAGTTTTGTGATTCTAAAAGTAACAATGAAACTAGAATGTAATTGAAAGTGTTGCGAACAATATCGAGGAGGATTCCAGGGTCAAGGCATACTTAACAATCATGTAAAGCTATTCGTTCTTATTGGTTAAGTTATCTATCTTGGTTGTTAATTCGCAGGATTAATATCATAATTATGGTCTTTCAAACCTCTAATCGTCTATTCAAACTAGCCTTACAACTTCATAGCTGAATGGGGATGTGAGGATCTAATTTAAATGTATTTATATTTCTTCCCTTATTGGAACAAAATGGGGTAGATTAGGTATATTCCTATCCTAGGCATGAATGTAATCTCTACTTCTTAGAGATGAGAACTCATCCCTTACATTCTTTATTCTAATCTAATGTTACTCATTCCGATCTCACACAAGATTTATGGATTTATTTTAAAGGTCGAGAATCTTTAAAATAGTTAGAGCAAGAATGTAAGAACAACCAAATATGACAAATAACGTCAACCAACTTGAAATCAAGCTATATAATCATGTTCATAGCATCAACCATATAATGAGCATGTTTAGCCACTCATAATCTTGCATGAAATCACAAAAGAGTAATTCAAACATGTAAAAATAAATAATGGAAAAGAATGAATTAAGAACCCTATTGTTAGCCTCTTCTAGAGTTGTTTGAAGCCCTAAATCATCCAAGATGGTTTTGGAATGGACTAAGTATCCTATTTATAATAGTAGATGAAAGTGTAGCTGACATGACCCTTAGTCATGGCACTCCTCCAATTCAGAGGCTAGCCAACGTGACACTCCTTCATCCCGACAACATGTCAACATGACAGCCATCCATCCCGGTAGCATGTCAGTTGTGACACACCAAGGATATGCTGCCTTGGCAGTGTGGCAGGCCTTGGACGCGGATGGATACTACCTTGGCAGCCTCTACTTTGCTCGAACTTTGTTCTTGAGTGTGGCATACCATGGACACGTTGGTATTCTGTTTTGAGACCTCTTTTCAAGATTAAATTCACTCCTTTCTCCATGTCACTTTTTCGGATGCTCCAATGCTCCTCCATGGTGCGGATTTAACTCCAAATGTGCATATTTATCTCCATTCGTGTCCCATACTTCATACCTTAGCATTTATCTTCAATCTTAGCTCATTTATCCTTTAAATCAAGCTTAATCCACAAGCGAATACAACTTACATTAGTCCATGGATGCAATTTTAATCAATTTACATAAGATTATAAACAAATTAACTCTAGAACTAAGCTATAATATGGGTAATAAATGGTATTAGGATGTACAAATACACCCAGGATCAATGTTAGACTAGGGTTATATCATAAGTGGGAATTAGGGTTAGGTTTGGAGTTAGATTTAAGGTTGAGAGGGGGTGGGGGTAGGAGAGGTATGTGTGTTAAGGGAGCCTCTAGGTTGACAGTAGGGTCTTGGAACATAGGGAATCTATAAGGAAAGTCCATAGAGCTTATGAAGATTCTTAAGAAGTGGAGGATTAATATGGCTTATGTCTAGGAGACCAAATGGGTAGGTTTTAAGGCGCAGGATGTGGATGGGTATAACTTGTGGTTTTCAGGAGGTGTGAGACATAGGAATGAATTTGGAATGTTAGTAGATGAAGAGCTTCAGGAGCAAGTGGTAATAGTTAGAAGATTTAATAATAGGATGATATCGATTAAGTTGGACATTGGAGGGTCTACTTTGAATATTATAAGTTCCTACGCACAGTAAGCGGGCTTAGACGAGGAGGAGAAGAAAAGCTTTTGGGAGATTTTTGGATGAGTTGGTAAGAGACTTTCCAAGCACTGAGAAACTTTTTATACCGAAAGATTTCAATGGGAACATCGGGTTATGCTTGAGGTGTTATGATGATGTGCATGGAAGCTTTGGTTTTGGGGAATGGAACAAAAGAGGAGCCTCACTTTTGGATTTTTCTAGCGCCTTTGGGTTGATGATAGAAAATTCAAGCCTCCCCAAGAAGGAGGAACACTTGGTGACCTACCGTAGTGTGGTGGCCAAGGCTCATACAGAATTTTTGCTCCTCAGGAAAGGTTATAGAGGTATATGTAAGAGGAGGTGACAGTCTTATTTCCATAAACTCTTGAATAAATGGGGGGACAAAGTCTTCATTCTAATATAGACCTATACTTTGGGAGAATTTTTGTCATGACCCAATTTCTCAGGTCAGGATGGCTCCTACTATAACCCACCAGTAGGTAAGCCAACCCATAGTCTGGAATGATTAGCAACAGACTATCAAGAGAAAAGAAAAACGTAGCGGAAAATAACTTTAATAAAGATACTAATATAGAGAAGTAACCCTAAAACCTGGTGAAATCGGTACAAGAGCTACTAAAAGACAAGAGTACAAGTTAAGAATAAGTATACATATACAAAGCCATCTCTAAAATACAAAATAGAGATCAGTTCAACAACTGAGGAAGAGTATGAACAACTCCGAACGTTAAGAGTTCACCCGAATCTCTGATCCATGGATGCTCTACACGATGTACACATCAATGGTGAGAACTCGTACTATGATCAGCAGGTTGCAGAAGTGTAGTATGAGTACCAAACATGAGGTACTCAGTAGGCATCGACCGATTGAACTCCAAACATAATGCAAGTATAAATAACATGTAAAGCAGGAATATAAGCTACAAGCAACTATTTAAGAAATGAACATAATAATGTTAATGGAGAGGTAATGATAAACTATCAGATACAACAAGTAATCCGGGACAAGGAGCGATACCGCGAGTAGCCAGTCAATATACAAATAACAGGGTGAATAAAGAGATTTACAATATACAATAATAGTAGGAAAAAAGGAAATGATATACAAATAGTAGTTAAAGAAGAGTGGATATACACAACACTATACAGATAACCAACTACGAATGTACTACTCTAAGGGAGCTAGTCCAACATCACCGAAGTTATAAATAACAAGGAAACTAACACTAGAATATTTGGGGTCTCTAATCGTATGATGCATAATCATAAGATAATCTACCAACAATAAACCTTACCATAAAAAGGAGAAAAGGAATAAAAAACGTACCGACAACCTCAGGTACAAATCCATAACCAACTTGCCACAAACTATACAATAATAACCAAACAATAATGTAACCGGATAGCCCGGACAACTAATAACCTAACCGGGCCCCTATAATCTCGAAAGGCACAAGCAAGTACTCAGCAACCAACAACCATAACATGTACCTATACAACCTCCCATAAGACCGATAGCTACAAGCACCAAAAAATTATACTGGTGAAAGGAAATGCATGAGAAACAATGAAAGTTACGAAAGAAACAGATGATCCAAGATAAACCAAGTACCATATCTGATACAAGAGTATACACCTCATCCAGCTCAGTGGCTCACAAAGATAGGACCTAAGGTGTCCATCCTTCTCCGGTACTATGACTCATAGGATAAAGGGGCCCATAAGGGACTCGGGATATCCTTATGAACTGCCTGGTCCTGAACCAGGACTTCTATGATCCATTATAACAAATCTACTATGTTCAGTACTGGATAGAAATAAGAGTATAATAATTGCTCGGACTTGAACCGAGGCTAAATAAGTATAAATATGTAAATCCATTGCCCGAGATCGAGTTCGGGAATAAAATGGTATAATAATGTAGAAAGGGTCGGAATCTCCCTCGACCGAAGTGAGTAAGTAGTGGTAAAAATAGTGGAGCAATAACGGACCGAAATTAGCCAGAGTCTAATTTCTAAAGTAGAATGTTTAGTTTAAAATATCATATTTCAATAATAAGGGTGGTACGACTTCCGTTTTAAAAGAATTAATTTTAAAAATTAAAAAGTGAGAATAAATTCCTTTTTAGAAAATAGTAGTATAACCAAGGTTCTAACCAAAATCGTACCACTAATTAAGTGTAAGTACATTTAAATACATGCATGCCATCACCAGTATCCAAACATTACAAACGTAAGCGTCCAAGCGTCTATAAACTACAACCACATATTTTAAAAGTATAGAATACTAACCTGGTGTCCAACTGGTTTCGTAACCACGTCCTCGGGCCCAATAATATATACTCAACAAGATATTAGCACCATAATCTGGAAACTAAGGTAAGCAAGCACATAAGGCTACTGGGAGGATCTAACTGGGGATACCATCCAATTCACTAAATAATATGCTAAGTTTCATTCTAAGGGATCCTTCATGTCAATCTATGGTTAAACAGGTCCATAATCTGGTGTAATGGATTCCTACAACTATAACGGGTATTCTAGGCTAAGGCTCGAATTACATTTCTATTCTAAATTTCCTAAACAGGTCAAGTCATAATACAACTAGGTATAAACCTATCCTATAATCCCTCCCTAGCATGCGATCTGTATAATACACAATATTATAGAGAAGAGTAGACCGGAGCCTACCTCGTAGACGAACCGCAGGCTCAAACTGTCCACAAACCGTTCATCTTTTACCCATAATCTTGAAAATGACTTCGGGCTATCAAAATCATAATCTACACATTAATACGAGTAAAACGACACCCATATTGTAATATAAAATTTTAGGTCAAAAATCGAATCCAAAATGGGCCCGTGGGTCCTGCAAACAAAATTCAAAATTAAATCCGTCACGAGATCCTCGAAGTACAAGGAATGTGTTCTCAAAAGTTGAGCACAAACGGAGTCTCAATTGGAGCTCAATCAGCCCCAAGAGAAAAAGGAAACAAGAAAGAAAACGAGAAAAATACAGAGAATTAGAGGGAAAACTTACCAAGAAATTAATGAGATATGAGAACTTCAATGTCCTCTACTCGCCTCCAACTACAATTTATGATTTTGCATAATTTCTTGATCTCCTAGGACCTTTAATGGCGGAAAAGGGTTAGAAAATGGTGGAATGGAATTTTTGAATCTCAACTTTGCATAGAAATCATGAGAAACGGAATGGGTATTCTTGGAAAATGAGCAATATGAAGTTATAATCACATAGAAAATTATTATACAAGGAAAACGCATCGAGAATCGCCTAAAATGGAGCTTCCTAGCTCCTAAAATATTAAAAGTACGAAATGGGTTCAGTTTGGTCTTAAACTCAGCGATTGATGCTTTAGCGGCTCGGTCAAATGGTCAATGGATGGTAAAGAGGTCACACCCGCACCAACAACTTCCAAAATTTGTTTTTGACCATCAGAACTCATTTGAAATCCTATGAACATGAATCAATAGTGCAAATTGATCATAAAACATGTTCCGGATCCAATGGAATCATCAAATTTATGAAAAGAGGTTGTTTATAACAAATTAACCCCTAGGACCCCTTTTATGCTATTTTAACTAATTTTCGTCTAAACACTCAAAACAAAATATAAAGGTTCGGGACCCAAACTAACTATGCTACTAACCCAAAATCGACATTCCGGATCTAATGGAACTAACCAAATCACCATCCAAGATTGTTTTTATTAAAAATGGACTCCACACTAACTGTTTTATTTTCACTAAATCCATCCAATAGCCCAAAATGAGTCTGGATGCCTCGGAACCCAAACCAAGGGTCCCTATAACCTATAATCCATGTTCCAAAGCTAACGACGCTGTCAAAAATTTCATTCGAGGCCATTTACTAGAAGGTTTGGTCCAAGATCAATTTCTTAATTTTAAAAGCTCCAAAATAGGAAAATGGGCTTAAAATCCAAATGAACTGCTCGATAACCGAACCAACGATCTTGACGAGTCATAAATAACATGTACACACTATGTAAGGCATGAAACATAAAAACGCATGAAAATTGAGAAAATGACCTGGACGGTCATTACAATATCCACTACTAAAAGGACTTTCGTCCTTGAAAGTCAATGGATAGAAAGAGTTCGAAAGCTCAAAAGGATGAGGTACTGGGCTCGCATACCCTGAGCAAGACTCCCCAGATAACCTCTAAGGTAAAGAAATGCTTCCAAGGGATTTCCCTAAAGGTATCCTTTTTTCCTTCACATCCTAACTTCACTTTCCAAAATAACCACTAACTCATCCTCAACAACAAACTGGCCTCCAACTGAACTGAGCACGACTGAAGCACGCAAACCCAAACCACAATATACCGACATTAAAACGAGACAAGCAAAACTAAACGGATACTTAACCAGGCTAAATACAACCCAAGGCATGAACCATATAGCCCACTCCAAACTCCAAATCTAACATTTTCTTGCCTTTCCGAACCTGATGTCTACTCTGAACTGTACAGAATCTGTAACACCCCGTACCTTACCAACCCTATTTGATGATGTTGAATAATGTTTTCTTAGGTTTCAAGAGATATAAGTATGTATTTGGTAATGCTAACGACGGGAAAATTGAAATTTGGCCACGTACATGCAATTAGACTTTCATAGAAAGGGTTTTGTGATTTCGAGGAGCATTTGTGTAATACCCCGTACACATTCTAACCTCATTTGGTGACTTAGAGTCATGTTTAATTGATGATTAAGATCACTAAGTAAGTATTTTGTAGTGTTTTGATAAGGTATTGGACGATACGCAAGTGTTGGAAAAATGGCCGAAAAATTCAGCAAAACACCAAAACTTGCGCCACTGCCCTGTTTCAGGGGGTGTGGCGCAAGCCACCTGAATTCAGAGGAGGCTCAATTCTTGCGCCACTGCCTTGCTTTGCAGCAGTGGCTCAAGGTACAAAAAATGTGCCCTTCCGGACTCGTTTTGTAACGCAATTCTACGACGATTCTTGGATGGTTTCTTTTGGTTCTTTGGAGTTCTTTGAGCATTGTTAAAGCTTCAAGCACTTCAATACACTCCTACATATTCTTACATGATCAAATCATGAAAAATAAATAGTGATCCAAAATGTCTAATGAAGCCATGGGCGACTAAAATTCCTATTTTTGCGATCGAGACGACGAATGAGAATCTCGTAAGAGAATATTGTCGTGACATTATGGAATTATGTAAACATAAGATATATGGTGAATAGTACATGAAAGTTTATGGGTTAAATGGATATGTCTTATTGGGCCCAAATTAAGGCCAAAAGTGGAAGAAATACATGGCCCAAATGGGTCAAATGACCCATTCTTCCATTTGACCTTCTAGACAAATTATTAAATGCAAAGGAGTGGCTAAGGATGGAAGTGTGGGCTTATATAAAGGGCCAAAAATATGATTTGTTATTCATTACAAACACACATGCTTTTCTATCTTTTTTTTCTAGACATTTCCAAGAACCTCTTTTGCTCTCAAAACCCTAAATCAACTTTTGGAGAAGATCATCACTATTCAAGATTGGGTAAGTTTTTATTATTATGGTTTAACATATTATATGCATGGGAGATTATGTATATTATGCTAGTTGTGTTGGCAAGGTGGTGAATAGTGTATTTTTGCTTTTGGTGAAAGATGTGCTATCTTGGTGATTTGAACTTGAATTAGGACTTGTGCCTTTGATGAAAGAGCATGGTATGGACAAAATATGAACATGTACGGTGTTATTTTTGGTATTAAACTTGTTCTTGTCTATAAGTGGAAATTGTGGGATTTTGGCCGATATGTGTTATGAGTTGTATTAAGGTCATTTGATGGGTTATTTGCAATGTGATATGTATAAGAAAGCGTAAAGGAGAAGTGTTGCGGTAAAATGTATCAATTATCATGTATTGGTCAATGTTGGGAATATTATGGAATTTTTGGAATAATAATTTTGTCAATGGTTTTGTCAAGGGGAAATGACATGTTTAAAAGCAAACATGTACCTCATTGATGTTCTATGCATTTGTCAAGTAGTTGATGGTTAATGTGAATTCCGTTATATATTTGTGTTGTAGAGTGACACATAAAGAAGAAGCGGGACTATTGTATGCACCTCTAGGATTGTATATCCGTATTGAGAGTACAAGGTATGTAAAGTTACTCTTTCCGTATCCTTCTACAAGATATTGTTCTTATTGACATTGGGCTTGTTTCAATTTCGAGAGGCTTGAAGTATATCAATTCAGGGTGACGTATATTGTTATTCATATGTGCCCTATTCTTAGATGAATTATGATTCACTTATCTCTTATTCATTGATTGAAGTTCCAAAGATGCCATGACGTTGTAATTTTCTAAAAGAACTATCTCAACGAGAGTAATGAGGTAAAGAGAGCTTGTTTAGTTTGGATAGCATTATTCCGATTATGTCTTGTTCCAAAATCCTATAGTATGATGATTATCCTTGTGCCTATTGTTCATAAGCAAGAGTACCAATCTCATAAGAGTAATAAGAGAGGTGATGTGCAAGTTAGTATAATTATTCCTCATAAGTGAAGTTGTCAATCTCATGAAGAAAGGTTGAGAAGTGAAATGTGTATATAAGTATGAGCTTTAATGCCATGATCTTTAGCGTGTCACTCTCATAACTAAGTAGAGGGTATAAGATGGTAAAGAGGTAATGTGCTAAGGTATCCCATATCCGGTTATCAATGGTCATTGTCATATATTTCCTACTCATTGAGCAATGGTGAATCTCATGTCTCATATTCATGGTTAATGTTCCAATGTTCCAATAGTGATTGTACTCATGTCTCTTGTTCATTGATTATGGTTCAATGGTTCCAATAGTGTCATGTTTCCAAGAATGTTATATTGCCAAGTTATTCATATGTCTCTCACTCATTGATTATTGATCCAAAGTTTCTAGTAAAGTTATGATTATCAAAAGTATTAGCAACGTATCAATCTCAAAAGTAATGAAATGAAGTAAGAATAAAGTAATGCATATTGATTGTGTTCATGGGTGTTATCCATGGGGTACAAATACCCGCATGAGGATGTTAGTTTATCCATGGGGTACAAATACCCGCATGATGATGGCCATTTATCCATGGGGTGCAAGAACACCCGCATGATGATATGATCTTATCCATGGGGTAAAACGAATACCTGCATGACGATGATATGTTATCCATGGGGTGAAAAGAACACCTGCATGATGAGGGCCCTAACAGTACATGAGCAATGTAAAAGTAAAGTAAAGTAAAGGCAAGAGAAAGAATGAATGTAATATACATGGCTTCCAAAGTATAGAATAGTGACTCATCTACATTGTGACTTATCTATATTGGTTATGCATTTGAACTTGAGTTCTTAACATACTTTCATATCTTACAAGTTTTATATGGCCTTACATACTCAGTACATTCTTCGTACTGACCCCTTTTGGGGAATTTATTTTACTTGCTGCAGGCGCAGGTACTAGTAGGCCTCCACAGTATATTGTCAGTGTTGCAGATTTTTGGTGAGCTCCAGTTAGTTCGGGGCTTCTCCGAGTCACTGTTGTACATGTGTTTTGATTTTGTACATGTTGTATAAAGCGGGGACTTGTCCCGACTGTTAGTTCATTTTGGTCGATGCATTTGTTAGAGGCTTTTGTAGACGGATGTGGGTGAATCAGTGAAAAAGGCATATGTTGTTTTGACTGGATGGCCTCAACGGACAAGTTTCATATGTATGTATATATATGTCCCATGTTTTCTGTTATTCGTCGTTAAAGTTCTTACGTAATGGTGGTGATGCTTCTGTGATGCATATGATTGAACATAGGCAAAGGTTGGTTCTCTCGGGCCTTATCAGCTAAGGGTGCCAATCACGCCTCGTTGGGATTTGGGGCGTGACAGAATCTCTCTAGCATCATCCCAGTCTGGTCGCATAATCCCATCATATTAACCTCAAAATGGGGCTGCAACCACGTTACACAATCCATAGTTATAATCTCAACACCAGAGCTAAACTACTCGATCTCAACTATCCAAACCGATCCTGTTGACGAGTAAGCATCCATACTCCAAAATCTTTCACAACTTCTAACCCATCATTCAAAAGAGTCGACAATCACAACTAGAGCTAACAAACCTTCACTAAGGTTAAATACCTAAACCAATCTCACTATCAAAAATCAAGCATATTCCCAACAATTTCCCCAATGGCTGAAACTAAAATATTATTGAAGAATACAATCACAACTTAGGAAAATTACATGCTAAAGATACAAGTAATCAAATCCACATACGCTGAAGGCATAACACATCGGGGCATAACTAAGAACTCATCGAGGCTGCAAAACGTACCAATGGTAACCAAATCTCGAGCAATTTGAAAAATACAATATTAGCCTAAATCTGGTCAAACCAATACTCGATCTATGGTAATGAATACTCACTCCAAAAAGAAAACCACTTTGGTTACCACAACTGATACGCAAGGATATACCGCCAAGCGAAAACATTTCACGAAGTCATATTAGGCTGAACAAATACCAAAAATAAGAAATTTTTGAATTCACCCATTTAATCGAACCTTAACTCAACTGAACCATGAACCGCATAGTAGAAGAACAGAGTACCCAACTCAACACCAATACCAAGATCAAGACTACCACCGGGTAACGAACCAGACAAATTAGAATAACAAAACTCAACTTACCAACTCGAGGAATGGGCTATAGAAAAGGGTTGCCAACTCTAAAATCATAACAAAACAATGGAAGGCCAAACCTTCCTTCACTCCCACAATCCATTCAACAACCGACCTTACCTTGCTGATAGAAGGGAAAGCCAACCAAACAAGGTAGCTGTCTAAGCCAAACGGACAGGTATCGCAAGGAAGGAGATACTAACTAGATAATGCTAGTCTAGCCATCCATCAAGCAAAAATCAATCAAACTTTAAATAGTACCACAAGTAACAACAGGTGGAAAAAATGAAAAACAACCAGTACTACTCTAGGATCACATCAAGGCTAAAATGCCAAAGAAAAGGGACTTTACCAAAATACTACACCCCAAGGAAATTACCACACCGATCCACTCAATCCACTACTAAAAGAAATCATATACAGGGGTAGTCATATATGTATAAATCTACACAAGACCTTACAACAATCAATATAGTAATTTAGTGGCATATGAACACCAATGGTTATAAAACCCCCAATTCAATTCCAATAGATACCAAAAGATAGAAATTCAAAACCGCACCTATAATGATGGAATCTAAAGCCATAACATCTGACCTTCCAAAATAAGTATGAATCTGAAGCATCCGAACCCGGATTGAGCGTCTGAACGATCAACTAAAATATGAAAAGCATTGCCTCTAACCGAAGGTGCCCCAACCCTATGAGACTAATCTAACTACACTGATTGACTAATAATACCTCACCGGGGACACTATATGGACCAATGACCTATCTCTCTACAGTTGTAACAAACCCCTCAAGATCTAACCTAGTGAGAAACACGAACTGGCCCCAACTAGCTGACCAACTCACACCTGGGGCACTCTCTAGACCAATGACCAATCTCACCACAATCAAAACATGCCCCTGGAAATCTCTTATGCACTGTACCCACTGACCCAGAACTCTGTCCACTGTGACCATCATGACCAACCTGAGAGCTATCTATAGTCTGAAGTGCTATCTGTATGGGCCTAATAGGTTACAAGTGATGCTGACCTAGGATCCTTACTTCCGTACGAAATGCCACTAACACTGTACTACTGCATGGCCTCTTATCGCCACCCCCATACATCTCAAGACATGCCCTTAATGTAGTCCTCGCATGATCAACAACCTGGAGGAAAGAAGCCACAGCTGCTATCAAATGATCTAACGCCAAGTAGAGTGGTAAAGTTAATCCTCTGATAAATCCACACACCATCTCATGCTCTGTAAGAAATAACATAGGAGTATGTCTGGACCACTCGAGAAACCCAATCTCATATTCTAAAACTGACAGAGAACCCTACTGAACACCAATAAATCCAACTCTGGACTGAGAACCACTCGATGTACCAAACATCACCTTTGGCTTTGAAGTATCCATGAAAAGACTAGGAATCCCTACGGTATCCTGAAAAGCTGAGGCGATCACAAATCCTGCTGGAGCCTGGGATGGCCCAAGACCCTCTGACCGATGCTGAAGATCCTCGATATCAACCTCTAACTCCTTAGCCCAACGCTGAGCTAAAACTAGTAACATGCATAGAATTCCCATCCGCATCTATCGACAACCTCGTGCTATCCATCTGGAAAAAAGTGCAGTCAAAAGAAGTACTTGGAGGTTTATAGAAGTACGGACACACGACAAGGAATCAAGAAATAGAATTTCCTAAGAATGCCCTGTAGCCTCCCGAAGATAGGATACAGTCGTCTTCGGACTGATCCGCAAGACTCTACTAGTCACTTTGCTCGTATTCCAACAACACTGGTGAACCTAGGCTTTACTACCAATTTGTCACGACCCAATTTCTTAGGTCATGATGACGCCTACTATAACCCACCAGTAGATAAGCCAACCCATAATTTGGAACTGCGAGTAACGGACTATCAAGAGCAAAAAAGAAAGCAGCGGAAAATAACTCCAATAAAGATACTAATATAGAGAAGTAACCCCAAAACCTGGTGAAGTTAGTAAAAGAGATACTAAAAGGCAAGAGTACAAGGTAAGCATAATGTAAACATATATAAATCCATCTCTGAAATACAAAATAGAGATCAGTTCAATAATTGAGGGATAGTAGCAACAACTTTGGACATTAGGAGCTCACCCCAAATCTCCGATCCATGGATTCTCCACACGATTTACACATCAAGGGCGAGAACTTGTAATATGATCTGCAGGATGCAGATGTATAGTATGAGTACCAAATATGAGGTACTCAATAGGGATCGACCGACTGAGCTCCAAAGATAATGCAAGTATAAATAACATGTAAAGTAGGAATATAAGCTACAGACAACTATTTAAGAAACAAACATAATAATACTAATGGAGAGGTAGTGATAAACGATAAGATACTACAAGTAATTTGGGACAAGGCGCGATACCACAAGTAGCCAAACAATATACAATAGTAGGGTGAAGAAAGAGATATATAATATACAGTAATAGTAGGAATGAGGGAAATGATATACAAATAGTAGTTAGAGAAGAGTGGATATACACTGTGCTATACAAATAACCAAATACGAATGTACTGCTCTGAGGGAGCTAGTCCGACATCACCGGGGGTCATAAATAATAAGGGAGCTAACACTAGCATATTCAGGGTCTCTAATCGTAAGATGAATAATCATAAGATAATATAAAAATAATAAACCTTACCATAACAAGGAGAAAAGAATCAGAAATGTACCGACAACCTCAGGTACCAATCCATAACTAACCTACCACGAACTATACAATAATAACTAAACAATAATGTAACCGACTAATCCGGACAACCAATTACCTAACCAGGCCCCCATAAGCCCGAAAGGCATAAGCAAGAACTCAGCAACCACCAACCATAATATGTACCTATAAAGCCCCCCATAAGAGCGATAGCTATAGGGGCCAAACAATTATACTGGTGAAAGGCAATGTGTGAGAAAAAATAAAAGTCATGAAAGAACCAGATGATACAAGATAAACCAAGTACCATATCCAACACAAGTGTATACACCTCCTCCAACTCAGTAGCTTGCAAATACAGGACCTACGGCGACCATCCTTCTCCGGTACTGTGACTCACTGGACAAAGGGGCCTATAATGGAATCGGGATATTCGTATACATTGCCTGATACCAAACTAGAACTTCCATGATCCATCATAATAAATATACTCCATCCAGTACCGAAGAGAAATAACAGTATAATAATTGCTTGAACTTGAACCGAGGCTAAATAAGTATAAATCTTTAAATCCATTGCCCAAGATTGAGTTGGGGACTAAAATGGTATAATAATGTAGAGAGGGTCAGAATCTCCCTCGACCGAAGTGAGTAACTAGTGGTAAAAGTGTGGATCAATAACGGACCGAAATCAGCCTCGGTCTAATTTCAAAAGAAATATGTTTGGTTTAAAATATTATATTCCAATAATAAGGGTGGTACGACTTCTGTTTTAAAAGAATTAATTTTAAAATTGAAAAAGTGAGAATAAATTCCTTTTTAGGAAATAGTAGTAAAACCAAGGTTTTAACCAAAATTGTACCACTAAATAAGCGTAAATACGTCTAAATGCATCAATGCCATCACCAGTATCCAAACAATACAAACGTAAGCATCCAAGCCTCTATAAACTACAACAACATCTTTTTGAAGTATAAAATACTAATCTGGTATCCAACTGGTATCGTAACCACGGCATCGGGCCCAATAATATATACTCAACAAGATATTAGCACCATAATCTGGGAAACTATGGTAAACAAGGGCATAAGGCTACTAGGATTATCTAACTTGGGATACTATCCAAATTCACTAAATAATATGGTGAGTTTCATACTAAGGGATCCTTCATGTCAATCTATGGTTAAACAGGTCTATAATTCGGTATTGTCAAATCCTACAACCATAACGGGTATTATAAGCTAAGGCTTGAATTACATTTCTATTCTAAATTCCCTAAATGGTTCAATTCATTATACAACTAGGTATAAACCTATCCTATAATCCCTCCCTAGCATGCGAACTATACAATACACAATCTCATAGAGAAGAGTAGACCGGAGCCTACCTTATAGCTGAACCGCGGTCTTAAATCATCCACAAACCACTCTTCTTTGCCCCATGATCTCAAAAATGATACTGTGCTATCAAATCATTATCTACACGTTAATACAAGTAAAACGACACCCATATTGCAATATAAAATTCTGGGTCAAAAATTGGATCTAAAATAGGCCCTTGGGGCCTACAAATGAAATTTCAAAATTGAATCCATTAGGAGGTCCATAGAAGGAAAAGGAATACGTGCTCAAAATTTGAGCACAAATGGAGTCTCAATTGGAGCTCAAATCAGCCCTAAGAGAAAAGGGAAGCAAGAAAGAAATCGAGAAAATTAACGAGAATTAGGGCAGAAAATTACAAAAAAATTAATGAGATTGATCGCTTCAACATCCTCTACTCACCCCAACTCCAATTTATGATTTTTCATAAGTTCTTGTTCTCCTAGGACCTTTAATGGAGGAAAAGTGTTAGAAAATGGTGGAATGGGATTTTTGAATCTCAACTTTGTATAGAAATCATGAGGAATGGAATAGGTATTCTTGTAAAATGAGCAATATGAAGTCATAATAATATATACAATGATTACATGATAAAAACGCATCAAAAATCACCTAAAATGGAGCTTCCTAGCTCCTAAAATGTCAAAAATACGAAATGAGTTCGGTTTGGTTTTAAACTCAGTGATTGCCTCTTAAGCGGCACTTTTTTTGCTTAAGAGGCCGGGTCAAAGGATCAAACTACCGCTAAAGCAGTCAAATGGTCACTTTAGCAGCTCGGTCAAACAGTCAATGGCCGCTAAAGCCGCCACACCAGCACCAACATTTTTCAAAACTTATTTTTTACCCTCGGAACTCATCTGAAACCCTATGAACATGAATCAATAGTACAAATTGATCATAAAACACGTTTTGGATCCAATGGAATCATAAAATTTACAAAAAGAGGTCGTTTACAACAAATTAACCCCTAGGACTCCTTTTAGGCTATTTTAACTAATTTTCATCTAAACACTCAAAACAAAATATAAAGACATGGAATCCAAACCAACTATTCTACTAACCCAAAATAGATATTTCAAATCTAATGGAACTGACTAAATCACCATATGAGGTCATTTTGATAATAAGTGAGCCCCAAACCCACTGTTTTATTTTCACTAAAATTCACCCAATAGCCCAAAACGAGTTTGGAAGCTTTGGGACCGAATTAAGGATCTCCCTAGCCTAAAACCCACATTCTGGAGCTAACAACACTGTCTGAATTTTCATTCGAGGCCGTTTACTGGAAGTTTTGGTCTAAGAACAATTTTTTAACTTCAAAAGCTCCAAAACAGGGAAATGGGCTTAAAACCCAAACGAACTGCCTGAAAACCAAACCAACGGTTCCGGCAAGTCATAAATGACTTGTAGCTTCTATGGGAAGGTACAACACACCAAAAATGCATAGAAATTGAGAAAATGACCTAGAGGGTCATTATAATTTTCTGGCGACTTCATCGAGACCTCAGCTTTAGATTAGAGCGCATTTTGATTCAAGGGTGAGCTATATCTTCCGGGAAGCCACGAGTCCTCTACTTAGTTCTTGTCCATAGTTTCGAACATGGATATTTTCATTCTTTTTTAGGTTGAACCCGTTTGTTAACAATTATAGTGTTTTGGTACAATCACTTTCAGATTCTTGGTGTAGTTTAGACTTTTCTATTTTTCCTTATTGATTTTATTGTTAAAATATTCGAGCTATTGGATTATTTAAAGGAATGGTTAGTTCCTCTTAAATTTGACTGAGTGTTGGTATTGAGTAGTTGGGTTAGATGGTTCTCCCATCGGAGGGTTAGAGTAGGTGCCACTCGCGACATGTTTAAATCGTGACATAATATTATCTGCTAGCCTAGGTGTGACCTTCCTGTTTGTAGGTGCATATAGATTGTATTGTATGATTTAGAGTTGGGTGGTTCTTTCCATCACTTTATATTAGGATCGACCGACGATGCTGCTGAGTACACGTATTTTATGTACTCATGCTTGTTTCTTCTGCACTTTTATGTGTTGCTACTGATTTGGTCTTTCCAGGGCACTAATTCAGCCCCTTTCATGTGAAAATTTCAGATTTAGAGATTTTAAGGTAGGTACAGTAGCTTGTGGCTTTCTTCGGATTTCTACTATCTTTCTTTGTTGACACCCAATTTTCGCCCGACATCTTCAAACTAAACACTTTTGTGTTTCTTATTTATTAAAGAGCACAAAATTCCATTTTTACATGTTTTATTCAGTTTTTACTCAAGTTATTAATAGTTATCCTTTTTCTTGAAAATGTTTAGATATTAATCAATATATTACTATTTTAAATTAATTATTAATTGTGACTAATTTTTTACACAGTCGTTATTATAAATAAATATTGTTTGAGTTTTATTAAATCATCATTTTTGTTTTAAACTCAAATAATATTCTTCTCTGGCATTAAATATATTTGTTAATTTATTTTTTTCATCACAGTCCGTTAATTCATAAAAGACAGAGAAGATATTTTTTACACAGATAAGATCAAATAGTCATGATGTTTTGGATAACTCATGATTTTGGACCATGGTATTGAGCACATGGTTTTACTATTGAGTAGTTTAATTATTTCTATAAAGTTAATTCACTCTCTTCACAATTAAGGGTCATGGATATTTCCAAATTAGGGTAAACAAATTCTCTTTCCTCTTTTCAATCTTTTGCTCATAGCCACCCTTATTCCCTTTTCCAGTGAACTCCACCACCACTTCACCAGAACACCACAAAACCATGTTTAAATGTATAGATTGTTTAAATTTAACTTAGATTTACAAAATAACTTGGTCAGACAGTGCATTAAATTTGAAAGTAGCTTTTCACAACTTCGATCATCGCTCATCAACATGCTAACATTTGATACCCATAATACCCATTTATGTTTTCTTTATTACAAGGATATATTTGTAGAAGTTGATGAAATAATGAAAATTATAAGGGTAAACGGGTTAATTTTTATTTTTTTTTACTTCCACTATATATTCCTTCCTTCTTCCTTTGAAACTGCACCATAGTTCTTCATTTTTTTTAATTTCCTTCCGCTTGGCTTCTTCTTTATATTATAATTCGAGATGTTCTAATAAGTTTATGTTTTCAGGATTCTTCTTTTAGATGTAACTTAAATTGAAGCGTAAGTAGGATGATCAATTTTTTTTCTCTTGTAACTAGGGATTAAGAAATATGATGTGTTTCATTAGTCATTAATTGTATTATTTAAGTTCTTGAATCAATAACTTATATATATATATATATATATATATATATATATCATCAAAAGAATTCTAGCTGTCTTTCAGCTAGCTATTGAGATTATAAGATCTAACATGCATAACAAATCAGAAGATACGTCTGGAATTCATGGTAAGTTATATTTTTTTTCTCTCATATTTTTGGATTGTACTTGATTTTAGGTGTCCATATTTTGTTTATTCCATCATATGCTTTATGCATTTTTTTTTATTTAACTATGATCCACATGCTTATTTACACTTCATGTCTTAGTCCATTTAAATTATTTTCTCTTTTTTAAACAGAATTATCTTGATTTTAGTTGATGTTATTTATTTGATATATGCGAATAAAGACGTCAACTAATTTTCATTTTGGTTGTTGAAAAAAATAGAAATTTTTCAGATGTTTAGTCTTCTTTTAATCTTTTCCACTAAATGACACAAGCTAAAAACTAAGACTGAGGGTGTGTTCGATATGATGGAAAATATTTTCTATGAAAATAGGTGGGTTTATACTTATTTTCTTCTATTAGGTACATAAGAAAAAATACTATCCTGAAAATATTGTTATATAATATAGAGAAACACTATGGGAGGTGTAGGTGGAGGGTAGGGGTGTGGGGTGGTGGGAAAGGGGAAAAAAAATGATAGGAGTGAATATGAGGTATGTTGGAAGGTGGAAAGGTATCTGCAATGTGGAATGCCACTTGTGTATCTTGTTCTCTATTCTTCCTTTAGGAAAATTATTTTTCTCATTTTTAAGACACTTATTTTCCTAGAAAAAATATTTTTCAAAATTTTTACCAATTGAACATAAGAAAATCAGAACAGCTCCATACCAAACACACGCGGAGGTAATAAAGAAAATATCAGACCACAGCCTAGACTTATCTTTCATGTACTTTTGACATATTAGAAAATGATATTAAAATAATAATAATAATATTAATTACCTAGTAGCTACTAACATTAATTAATTTTATGTATCAATTTTCTTGTAGTACTGTAGTCTACGCCAAACACCAAGGAAGAAGAAAAATTAATTGCTATTCCTCCAAGAACAATAGAGAAAAAAAAAGCAAATACTCCTTCAACTTTTGTTCCTACCCCTCCAACCATGACAATACCTAAAAATTTGATGCCAATTAATAAATCTCTTGTTCGTCCTCAATTACCAGAAAATGGGAAATCTGCTGCCAAATTCAATATGGGAAAAGGCAAGTCAATTGTATTTACAGAAAGCAATGGAGAAAAAACGTCAAAGAAGGTTAAGCATTTTAATAATGTTATTATGTTGATGGATACTAGTGACTTCCTACGGACTGTGCCTTCTGTGATAACTTCTAGTGGAATCATAAATGGAAAGCTAACTAAAGGGATCCTCTATAATTTTTGACAAGAGAAGCAAGTTTCAATAGTTTGCATTTGCCATGGAAAGTTCTTCACTGCAGCTGAATTTGGGAAGCATGGTGGTGGAAAAGAGGTTAAAAATCCCATGAAATATATTAATGTAGTTGAAGATGCATCGGTAGAAAATGTTTAATTTCTTCTCTTATAGATGTTGTCAAATTGTTTAAGAGCATTATTCAAACTATTGTCTGATGTTTTTCCTAGTACTTGGAGTTTTTGTCGATAGTTTTATATATTTTTATTCGTTAAAAAACATAGTCCCAAAAATAATCGGACTATGTATTATGAAATTTATCAAACCATATATAATGTATGAAATTAATATATATGCATTATGGTTGCACAAACATCTTTCAAATCACTTATACTCTTACACATTTGTTATTTCAATGCACCAACATATTAGGGAATTAGGCAAAAACCCCAAACAAGTATATTAGCATCCAAAAAAATGGAAACATAGAATAGAGGAACTTACAACCTTACCTCTACATATACAACAAATAGGTTAGCTAGGTATTCCTAACATTGTACATGTTGTTAATGACAAAAATTAACAAGTAATCACCATCCCCTTTCCTGTTAATAATCCAATATTATATTTAAAGGATGACCCTAGTATAAGAACATCTAGATACTAGCAATTGAGCTTCCAAAATAGTGGAACAATTTTCCTGTTAAATTTCTAGTTTAGTTATTAAAATGATCATTTAGGGGGTCAGGTCTGAACTTCAAATTCGAAATTTAAAGGCAGGGTATGACATCACGAATTCAGTCAACAAGCACCTATCTACACAAAAATGATTTTGCAGTAATAAAATAATAGAAATAATTTTTATTTTTTTTGAGCTCCGTCAAGGTTAAACGCTAGATCAAACTAGTCAAACATTGTAAACATGACTAATATATAGTGCTTGTACATAACATAGATCACTCATAGCCTCACTAATCCATTTCCATTTATTTTTCACTAAACTCAACAATGCAACTTAATTCCCACCATCACTAACTTTGTGGTTTTGGATAAAGCCCATGAATTTTTATGGTAAGTACTCAGGTGTAATGACCCTTTCCACCGTTACGGTTATTTCTAGCGTACAAAAATTTGAGTTAAGCTTTTTTCTAAATTGGGAGTTAGAAATTTCAGGGTAGGCTAGTCTTAGACAAAATTCGAGTGAGGTATGGTCTAAGGCAATTCAGGAATGGATTGAGTAAATGTGGAAAGGTTTATTAAGTTCTTATGTTAGCTAAGACGATCAGAAATCCGTAGGATCTTTCGAAAATAAATTTGGGTTAGTATAACTCCCGATATCAAACTTGACGTAAAGGGGTTAGTCCGGAATATTATGGTTTGAGGGTGCATTACGAAAAAGGAAAAACTGGGAGCAATCTCGAGTTTCGGCCTATTCACACTCACTATAGGGTGTGGTCGGTCGCTATAACTGTGCTGCTATAGCAGAAAAAATTTCGCTATAGCGAAAGTCAAAGTCGGTCAATCCCGGCCGCTTTAGCGGGGTAAGGAAGCTATAGCGGGATATACGTGGATTTATGTAAAAAAATTCTCAAAAATGGTTTATTATTTCTAAACTCATTTTGGGAAGGGCTTAGGCAATTTTGGGCTATTTTCACCTGTTTTTCATAAAAATTCTTCGTAAAGGTAAGTTAATCACTCCCATTAACTTGTTTTTTGATTTCTAAGCTTTAGAATCACTAGTTTACTAGTTTGGGGGAGGATTTATCTTAACCTAGCTGATTTTTTTGGTGCAATGGGGTGAATTGGATGTAAAACCTTTGTTTTTTTTTGTTAAAAGTTGATGATTTACTCTTGCATGACTATAATTCACTTTTTTAACCATGAAATTAGCAGGATTAAGGTGAAATTATGATAGAAAACCCTAGAATAGGGGGAATGATCATGAAATTTGCCTTGGAGTTATGGGATTAGGTTATAATCCTCGATATTGTAGGTCGTTTGATTGATTATGAGTTATATTAATGCTTTTAGACCCCAATCAAGACGAGGTTGCAAGATAAGGGAAGGCTCAAGTTTGCTAGAGCATTTTAGACTTGGATTGAGGTAGGTGATGGTTTAATGTAGTTGAAACCCAACTTGTTTTATATGTGCATGATAACTATTTCTTCGTATTGATTGTTACGATGCATGTTTAAGGAAAGCGAATGATTGTTTGATATCCCAAGTGTTAATCGCATGTGATGAACTTATATGAAAAGCTTGTTGTTTTTTACAAGTGTTTTTTCTGTTTTCATTGTGGTTGTGATATCTGTCATTATTGTGGGATGTACTGGTATTTGGACATCTTCATAAGATTGGTTGGTATAAGGTTTGCTAACACTTGATGTCTAGGATTTGGTACATAGACAAGAGCTCGTCCCCTATAGGTCATGGCTAGTGGGCGACCATAAGACCCTTAGTATGTATGTATAAGGTATATGCAAGTGTGACAGTTTCTTGAGTGAACCGTGGATATGTGTTTACTTATTTTATTTGGTTCCTTGAGTGAACCGGGCTTAAAAGTTGACTTGTTATATGGGTTTGTTGTGTGAACCGGGTTTAAGTGTTGATTCACTTGATTGGTTTCTTGATGTAAACCGAAATTCATGATTTTTCCATTATTGTTGTTTATATGGATCCTTGAGAAATCCGGGTTAAATTGTAAGTTGTGGCATAAATCTATGTTGTCTATTTACTTGTGTAATTGAGATAGGGTTGATATAATTATTTTATTCATGGTTGTTGACTTGTAGTCTTGTTGGTAGTCTTGGTTTTGACTTGACTTGTTATCCATGTTGACTTGCATTGACTAAACTCCATAATGATGTTGAATAAGGTTAAGTGTTACGAATATGAAGTAAGGTTACATGGTAGGTGTTCATGGCTTTCTAGCTTTACTAAGTTATAGTTACATGTTCATATTTCTCATTTTGAGTTGTCCAATGACCCTTCCAGTACATTGTTGTTTCTTGTGTGCTGATACTATATGTGCTCTTCTTTTTGTTGAGTGTAGAATATATTCTAGTGACTGTTTCAAGCCCACAACTGTGATTCAGATTATGTTCAAACTCAAGGGTCAGATATATCTTCCGGGCTGCCATGAGTTCTTCATTTGGTTTCTAGTCCGTTGTTCCAGAATTAGATGTTACTCTTGTTTTGGGGTTGTACCTCTTGTTGACAATTATTAGTATTTTGGTACAATGACTTTCAGATTCTAGGGAATTGTTTAGATTTCATATTTCTGTATTATTAATTTGGTCTATTTCTCGAATAGTTGGTTTTGTTAATGAAAAATGGATAAATTGCCTTATTTTGGCTAAGTATTGGGTTTTCATGCTTAGGGTTAGATGGTTCTCCCATTGAGAGTTAGTGTGGGGGCCACTCATGGCGGTTTTGGATCGTGACAAAGTTGGTATTAGAGCCCTAGGTTTTTGATCTCATTGTACCAAAACAGGTTTAGTAGAGTCTTGCGGAATGGTACAGAGACGTCTATACTTTTCTTCGAGAGGCTATAGGACTTTAGGAAACTATAATTTCTTCCTTCTTTCATTCTATAACTTGATTCCAATTGGTATCCGGCGATCCAAATTGTTATCTGACTCTCTTCATACTTTTGTCCACAGATGGTGAAGCTAATAGAGATAGAGTAACAGCCCCCGCACCAGCGGCCCCAGCTGTAGAATCGTCTATTTGAGTACAAGGAAAGGGTAGGGGCAGAGGAAGGGGAAGGGCAACACCCGCCAGGTGTGTAGCTTGGACAACAGCTTCTCGAGCCCGTCATAGATCAGTGACACCTCCCCCACTGTTGCGACCCAGCTATACACGCAAGTGCACGTGATCGTTCAAGTAATATAATGGCTCCTTTAAAAGAGTCGGATGTCGAACCCGCAGGGACTTGTCGTTTAACTATTCACTAGACTAAACTAGTTCTTGATTATTTATTTAAGCGGTAGAATATAGAGATATGATGGTTTTAAAGTATAAAATAACTATGAACTAAACTAACATGATTAACTTGGGGTATAAACAATGGCAAGTTGAATTCCCAGGGTCAAGGCATCTTGAACGTCTCGAGCGCATGAATATTAATGGTTTAAGCAAATTGAGTTGTCTATTGTGGTTATTGATCACGAGGTTGATAATATGATTATATTCGTCTCCAAACTATAACCTTCTATTAGAAATTGGAAACCTAACTACATCATTGAGCGGGGATAGATTTAACCAATTCTAACGCCTTTAAGCTATCTTCCCATATTTGAACAAGCACGGCGAATTAGGTACCTCTCGGTCCTAACCTCATATCAATCTCTTGGAATCCCTTCCTCGAGTAAAGATCACGCTCCTTATATTCCATGTTCTATCTCTCAATTTCTCTCTCGGGCTCCTCTCAAGACAATAGATTTATTTCAATGGTAATTAAGCATTAAAATAGTAAAATCAAGAATATAAGAATAACCAATAAATTGATAAAATTCAGCAAAAACCAATAATATTAAACTCACGAGATTCATGTTCGTCGCCTCAACCCTAAGAATAAGCGATTTTAGCCACTCATGGCTTGTTTTAACATCATAAATTGATAAAAAAACCATAAAATGAAATAAAATATGAAAAGAAGAAGTATGAACCCTAATTTCAATGCCAAAAATGCCCCAAAGTAGTCTACAAAAGATGGAATAATGATACAATAACCCAAGAACCCTATTTATAGACTAGAATTCGGAGAAGAAATTTGGCAAAAAGCAGCCCGGCACCCCCTTGGGCGCGCCTGGGACTTAGCCAAATTTCTGTCCCTGAAAGGTGGTACATGAGCGGCCTGGCACGCTGCCTAGCGCGCCCCTCTGCTGTCCATGCTATCAAAATTTCTGTCAAAAGCGGCCCGGCACGCTGCCTTGCGCGCCTGCACTTAGACTCCATTTTTTTCCTTTCTTCGAATTTTCTTTGCGGATTTGGTTGGATATTTCAAGTTCAAATCCTTGGTTTGCCTCTTATCTTGAATATCCTTAGCTCATAGCTCCTCCAAGCCTAGCTTTCCATCCCAAAAATGCTTTAAATAGTCGCAAATTTCTCCTACAAGGGTCTAATCATATTTATTAGCACAATATCAAATATTTCATCAAAACAATACAAAATACATACTTATTGCTCTCAAAACTAAGATAAACATGGGTCAAAGTCGGCAATAAGACATATAAATATGCCTTAGATCACCACCCCACACTTGAACCTTTGTTCGTCCTCGAACAATCACCACAATCAAAGAAGACTCTACAATTACTACTACAACTAAGACACTCAAGCTAGCAGTACAACGACCACATGAATAGCAAGCTCTACATTCGGCATGTTATATTACAACTTGAAACACATGAATACTACTTCAAAACTTCCTAGCCTCAAGAATTGACTCTACCAAGTTTGCAAACTCATGCACATTACTCAACAAAGTGATCATATAAGTCACCTATCTATCATCAAACATGTGCCCTCACCACAAGAGAATCACCCACATTCACTCACAGAAATGCAATTTATCACAATAATGGGTGTAAGAATCATATTCTGCTCACTCTCACAAAGAATTCACATGTCACATAAGATGAACCATAAGATTGCCCTTAGTGTAGTACTCCACTAGTATCAGAATGTCAAAGCTTAAGATCAAGAAGGACTTTAAGGGTTGTAATGTAGGCTAAGGGACGGGTAGGAACTATTTGGTCGAGAATAGTGACTATCTTCCCTAAGCGCTTTAATACACTACAATTTACATTAAGATCACCTCCAACCAACCTATTTTACACCACTTTTATCTTCCCTACTCTCTTTTATTTTGCCCCATCTCTTTAAGTTAGCTTCCACATATTAGGCAAGGAGTATTTGCTATCAACACTTGATTCACTTCTTTTGGTCAATTTTGTTTTCTTTTTCATTACATTACTCCCTACCAACAATAAACTTTTTCACACACCAAAAGCTATTTACTTGGGGCTTCAACTTCACTTTTTCCTTCTTCAATTTTTATACTCCTTAACATCTTCATTTCTCAACTAAAGCTCTTAGGATTTTTGGATCAAATTACGGTTAATTGAAAGAAAAGGATTAAGCTACATATAAGCCTACCAAAGAATAGGCTAAAGGCTCAACGGGGGTAACTAAGATCATGCAAAAAGGGTAGATAAGGTAGGTATAAAACATGGCTATCAAAGAAATGCCTATATCATCTTCTAAACTCAACACCCTTTATTTCACTTTGCAAACACACCGGGCAAGTTCTAGACATCAATATGCACATGGAATATCACAAAAACCTCACTCACACATGGCAAATGTCTAAATCAAGATGGATCCCTATTAACCCTCAACCAAGCAATAGCAAGAATTCAACATTAAGCCAACATCATAAAAGAGTCAAACAAATGAGCCTAGGTGTCTCAACCATAGTCATTCAATTCACTACACATGCTTCAACATTCAAAATCAACTTACATCATGCAATTATGCGTAGCATCTCATTAGAGAATCTCTAAAATTTTCAAATTACTCCTAAAAATAAAAAGGATACTGGATTCAAAGGGCTTCCCCTCGGAAAAGAATCGAAAAGAAAAACCGAGGGGTGGATGAAGTGTGCTCCTAAATAAAACTAAAAATTACTAAAATAAAATCTTTTTGTATTTTTCAAATTTTTAGCAACATAAGCAAAAACCAAATAACCAAAAGACTCCTATAGCACACTCCACCCTAACCAAATCGGAAGATTTTCCACCCCACACTTAAAATCATACTTTGTCCCCAAAGTATAACTCAAAGAATAAAGAAAGAGAAATACTCCCTGAGGCCTCTAGGCCTACCTAGTAGCATCATATCCATCAAAGAGGTCCGAAGGAGCCCCCACTTAGATTTTGCAATGCTCATTAGCTTAGATTTTTGGGTACTCAGACTTCCCCTAATCTGCAAAACAAAACAAACAAAAACAAAAACAAAGGTGACACTAAATAAATAAATAAATAAATAAACTACATACTAAACGTTGGGGTGCCTCCCACAAGCACCTAATTTAACGTCTCGGCACGACCCATCAACTTTTTCCTCCACCTTAAGGATATAAATTTCACCCCCAACATCGCATCCATCTTTTTGCTTCCCTCATAGGGTGATGGTGCACATATAAGGGACCAAGTGATGGATGGTACATGTTAAATCGCTTAGCCCTGAGGTGAGGTATGTTGTTTTTTTGCTTGTCTGGTGTAAATTTAAGAATGTAGGATTCTTGTTTCTCATCTACACAATCCTCCACTAGTTCAGATGACTCAAAATACATGCCATCATCTAAACATAATGTAGAAAAATTCTTGGAATGAGATCCAATACGTCCCACTTTCCCGCTTCCAATAGCTGCAACATGCTCACATTTATACTCCCTCTCAACGTCAACTTCAATCAAAGAATGATAGTCGAATTATTGACATTCTTCTTCTTTCTCCACAGAATGGCTAGTCTTTGCAACTATTGGTGATTGGACATCAAACATCTCAATTTTTTTCATCAACTGAACATTCAAGTCATGGATATCTAAGCCAAATTGAGCTATCTCTGAAATAACCTCATCTCTCCACCCTTTTAATTGGTTTACCATGCTTGTGAGACCATCCCGGAGATAATCATGAATTTTTAATTGTTGTTCTTGCTCCATTAGCCATTCCTGGCTCATTATGTCTTCTTCATCACAACTTTTTTCTACTAGTGCCTCCCTTTCTTCATCAATTCAAGGTTCCTCTTGAGTATTGGATAAGACTGTAACTTGTTGATTAATACAAGTTTTAGCCCTAGCCTGTAACTTTGTGACATGGGAATGCATCTTCTCTGTGGCTTCCCTCATTCTCTGCATGCCTTTACTTTGTTGTGTCTGCAGCTCCATTATTCGCTTCAGCATATCCATAAAGTGAGCCTTATGTTCTACCTCATTAGCTCCATTAGCCCTGCCAACATCACAAACTACAGACTGATCATAATAGGGGTTCAGGGGAGGGGAATAATAGTTTGGACAGTCACTCCAATGGCTATCCTGACCACCACACATCTGACATCTATTCAATTCAAAAGATTGGGCAGGTGCACACAACCCTCTCTCTTGAACATCCTAACAATTACCATCCAAGTGTGTTCCTCCACAAAAACAACATGAATTGTCATCATTCAATGACCATCTATCCTAGGCTGACATATCAACAAGAGTGGTAGAAAAGTAAAACAAAATTTTGTACAAAAATAATTTATATACAACTTAAACAAATAAAAAGAAAAAGTCCAATCTAGATAAACAATTAAAACCGAAGTACCCGGCAACGGCGCCAAAAACTTGTTGCAACCCAGCTATACACGCAAGTGCACGTGATCGTTCAAGTAATATAATGGCTCCTTTAAAAGAACCGGATGTCGAACCCACAGGGACTTGTCGTTTAACTATTCACTAGACTAAACTAGTTCTTGATTATTTATTTAAGCAGTAAAATATTGAGATATGATGGTTTTAAAGTATAAAATAACTATGAACTAAACTAAAATGATTAACTTGGGGTATAAACAATGGCAAGTTGAATTCCCAGGGTCAAGGCATCTTGAACGTCATCTCGAGCGCATGAATATTAATGGTTTAAAAAAATTGAGCTGTCTATTGTGGTTATTGATCACGAGGTTGATAATATGATTATATTCGTCTCCAAACTATAACCTTCTATTAGAAATTGAAAACATAACTACATCATTGAGCGGGGATAGATTTAACCAATTCTAACGCCTTTAAGCTATCTTCCCGTATTTGAACAAGCACGGTGAATTAGGTACCTCTCGGTCCTAACCTCATATCAATATCTTGGAATCCCTTCCTCGAGTAAAGATCACGCTCCTTATATTTCATGTTCTATCTTTCAATTTCTCTCTCGAGCTCCTCTCAAGACAATAGATTTATTTCAATAGTAATTAAGCATTAAAATAGTAAAATCAAGAATATAAGAATAACCAATAAATTGATAAAATTCAAAAAAAACCAATAATATTCAACTCACAAGATTCATGTTCGTCGCCTCAACCCCAAGAATAAGGGATTTTAGCCACTCATGGCTTGTTTTAACATCATAAATTGATAAAAAACCATAAAAAGAAATAAAATATGAAAAGAATAAGTATGAACCCTAATTTCAATGCCAAAACACCCCAAAGTAGTCTACAAAATATGGAGTAATGATACAATAACCCAAGTACCCTATTTATAGATTAGAATTCAGAGAAAATTTTTAGCAAAAAGCGGTCCGGTACGCCCTTGGGTGCGCCTGGGACTTAGCCAAATTTTTTCCCCTGAAAGGTGGTGCATGAGCGGCCTGGAACACTGCCTGGTGAGCCCTTCTGCTGTCCATGCTATCAAAATTTCTGTCAAAAGTGGCCCGGCACGCTGCCTTGCGCGCCTGCCACTTAGACTCCATTTTTCTTCCTTTCTTAGACTTTTCTTTGCGGATTTGGTTGGATATTTCAAGTTCAAATCCTTGGCTTGCCTCTTATCTTCAATATCCTTCGCTCATAGTTCCTCCAAGCCTAGCTTTCCATGCCAAAAATGCTTTAAATAGTCGCAAATTTCTCCTACAAGGGTCTAATCACATTTATTAGCACAATATCAAATATTTCATCAAAAAAATACAAAATACATACTTATTGCTCTCAAAACTAAGGTAAACATGGGTCAAAGTCGGCAATAAGGCATATAAATATGCTTTAGATCACCTACCACAAGATCATTATGATGAGGTTGAGGCGGTGAATGAGGATGGAATACAGCATGAGGTAGCGGCTGTGAATGAGGATGGAATAAAGCATGAGGCAGCAACACCAATTGGAGGTCCGACTCTTCCTCTAATATCTTCTAATGTTATTCAGCAGGTTTTGGCTTTTCTGAGTAGGTTGGCCGGTACTAGAGACACTCTTACTATTCTTGTTATTCTGATTCTGGGTACTCAGTGCACTGCTACTTTTTCTCCCAGAATGGATGAAGCCTCAGTGACGGAGATCTTTCATCGTTCGGTGTTAGGCCCCATCATGACTAGAACTGAGCATGACATGCTGACCAAATTTTTGAAGATAAAACCTCCTAAATTTATTGGCTTTGAGATAGAGGATGCCCTTGAGTTTACTGTTGATTACTATGAGAGGCTACACAAGATGGGTATTATTGATCAGCACGGTGTTGAGTTTGTTAGTTTCTAGTTACAGGGTAATGCCAAGCAGAGGTGGATAGCCTATGTGGATTGTCGATCACCAGCTTTGCCTCCATTGACATAGGCTCAGTTTTATACCCTATTTTTTGAGAAGTATGTGCCTTGTACCCTCAGTGATCATAAAAAGGATTAGTGTTTAGCCCTTGAGCAGGGAAATGTGTCAGTTACAGCTTATGAGGCTAAATTCCATGCCTTGTCTCATTATGCTACTAAGTTGCTGGGCATTGAAGAGGAGAGAATTTTGTTGCTCGTCGAAGGTTTGAATACTGATTTGCAGCTATTTTTAGTACATATGACCTCTTTAGGAAACACCTTCAATAATATGGCTGACTATGTGAAGAAGCTTGAATGAATTAAACAGGTTGGTCTGGATAAGGTGTTAGCCAAAAAGTCCAAAAAAGTGGGTAACTTCAGTGGCTCATATTCTAGAGGTTACAGTCAGTAGGTTTACCCATCCCTCCCCATTCAGTCTGCTCTACTAGCTTCTATAGTAAGTCCAACAAGGATTGCTCAGCAACCATCGATCGGGAAAGGCCAAGGGGCCTCATATGCTTCTGCTAGCAGGGCTTCTCATGAGCGAGGTTGTTACTTTGATAGTGCTGCAGGGAATTACAAAAGAGAGTATCCTTATAGGCAGGCAGGTAATCAGGCATAACAGCAGACTAAAGCCATAGTTCCAGTAGGTAGAGGTGGAGATGGTAATGGTAGAGGTCTTTCATAAAGTGGATGGAATAATCAGCAGGGTGATCATGGTGGAAATCGAGGAGGTGGTAATAAAAGAAAGGGTAGTGCGCAGTCGATAAGGGAGGTTGCCTAGATTGATAACAGGGCTCATTATTATTCCTTCCTAGGTAAGTTCGAGGCCAAGGCTTCGGACGCAGTTTTCATAGGTACTATTCTTATTTGTGACCAGATGGCTACTATTTTGTTTGATCCGAATTCCACTTATTCATATGTATCTATTAGATTTGCCTTAGGTCTAAATTTGGTTTGTAATATACTTGAATCTCCTGTGTATGCATCTACTCCGATTAGAGATTCTATGGTAGTGACTCATGTGTATCGTACCTGCTTGGTTTTGTTTATGGGTTTTTAGACTTAGGTAGATTTGATAATCTTGGATACGCGTGACTTTGACATTATCTTAGGTATGACTTGGCTTTCTCTATATCATGTTATGTTAAATTGTAATGCTAAGATGGTGACTTTAGAGGTACCCAAAATGGATAAGTTAGAGTGGGAAGGTATGTATAAGCCTAAGCCTGTGAAAATTTTCTCTTTTGTTCAGGCTAGGAAGTTAGTTGGAAGGGGTGTATGGCCTTTCTAGCACATCTTTGGGATGTTAGTGCAGAGTCCCCTTCTATTGAGTCAGTTCCTATGGTATCAGAATTACAGGAGGTGTTTCCCGCGAATTTTCCTGGTATACGTCCGGATAGGGATATTGACTTTTGTATTGACTTGGAGTTGGGCACTCGTCCAATTTTGATCCCTCCTTATCGAATGGATCCAGCTGAGTAGAGAGAACTTAAAACTCAGTTATAAGAGCTACTTGATAAGGGATTCATTCATCCTAACGCTTCACCTTGGGGTTCTCCAGTGTTATTTATTAAAAAAAAGATGGTAGCATGACAATATGCATTCACTGCAGGCAGTTGAATAAGATTACAATCAAGAATAAATATTCGTTGCCCCGAATAGCTAATATTTTTGACCAGTTTCAAGGTGCTTCAGTTTTCTCCAAAATAAACTTGAGGTCGGGTTACCACCAGTTAAAATTTGGCTTGAGGATATACCCAAGATAGCTTTCAGAACTAGGTATGGGCATTACAAGTTCTTAGTGATGTCTTTTGGGTTGACCAATGTGCCGGCAACTTTCATGAGTTTGATGAGTGGAATTTTCAAGTCTTTCTTGGATTCTTTTGTGATTGTTTTTATTGATGATATCTTGGTGTATTCCAAGAGTAAGGAGGAACATGCAGGTCATCTTCGTTTGGTATTAGGAATTTTAAAGGAAAAATAGCTTTATGTTATATTCACCAAATGTGACTTTTGGATGTCTTCTGTAGCCTTCTTAGGGCATGTGGTTTCTATAAAAGGGGTGATAGTAGATCCCTAAAAAATTGAGGCAATTAAGAGTTGGGTTCGACCGAGCTCTGTGATGGAGGTTAGGAGGTTTGTTGGTCTTGCTAGCTAGTATCGCAGTTTTGTCAAGAATTTTGCCTCTATTGCTCCTCATTTGACAAGACTGGCTCAGAAGGAGGTATCTTTAGTGCGGTCTGACAAGTGTAAGGAGATCTTCCAAAAGCTCTCTTTTGACTATAGCTTCCATTCTTGCCTTGCCAGTTGAAGGTAAGGATTTTGTTCTATTTTGTGATGATTCACGTTTGGGTTTTGGTGTTGTATTGATGCATGATAGGAATTTTATCGCTTATGTTTTGAGGGAATTAAAGATTCATGAAAAGTATTACCCAACTCATAAATTAGAGTTGGCAGCGGTGGTTTTCACACTCAATAGTTGGAACACTATCATTATGGTATTAAGTGTAAGGTGTTTATAGACTATCATAATTTGTAGAATGTGTTCATATAAAGGGATTTGAATCTGAGGTAGCGAAGGTAGATGGAATTTTTGGAAGACTACGATGTGACCATACAATATCATTCGGGTAATGCCAATGTGGTGGCAGATGCATTGAGCCAAAAAGCAGTAAGTATGGGTAGTTTGGCCTATTTGAAGGTGTCAAGATGGCCCTTGGCTAGAGAGTTTCAAACTCTAACATCTTAGTTCAGGTCGTTTGGTGTGTCTGGAAGGGACGGGGTGTTAGCCAGTGTTGAGGTAAGGTTAATAATCCTTAATCAAATAAAGGAAAAGCAGTTCAAAGAAGTGAATTTGAATAAACTTTGGAACAAAGTGGTGTGTGTGAGTCTTCAAATGCCATACATGATGTGTGTGGGGTTTTGAGGTTCAGAGGATGAGTGTGTGTACCTCATATTGGTGATTTGATTTGGAGTGTGCTTGTTGAAGCTCGTGGTACTCGATACTCTATTCATCCAGGTGCAACAAAGATGTACTGTGACTTGAGGTAATTATATTGGTGGCTTAGAATGAAGCGAGATATAGTGGAGTAGGAGTATAAATTCCACAACTGTCAGTAGGTAAAGTATAATCATCAAAGGTCTGCGGGGTTGCTTTAAAGGATGACCATTCTTGAGTGGAAGTGGGAGAGGATAGCGATGGACTTTGTGGTAGGTCTTCCTAAGACCTTGGGACATCATGACTCGATTTGAGTCATAGTAGATAGGCTGACCAAGTCAGCTCATTTCCTTCTTGTTAGAGTGGATTACAACTCTAAGAAGTTAGCCAAGATTTACATTAAGGAGATAGTGAGGTTGCATGGGGTGCCACTTTCCATTATTTTGGATAAAGGTACGCAATATACTTTTAAGTTTTTGGATAGGATGCATAAAGATTTAGGCACCCTAATTAACTTTAGCGCAACATTCCATCCTCAGACTGACGGGCAGTCGGAGAGAACATTTAGGTGCTTGAGGATATGTTGAGGGCCTGTGTGATTGAATTCAGTGGTCATTGGGATAAGTTCATGCACATTCAAGGCACACTATGGGAGGAGGTATAGATCACCTATAGGATGGTTCAAAACTTGCGATGTAAAGCCTTTGGGCATGGACTTCGTAATGGAAGCTCAGGAAAAGGTGAGATTTATCCAAACCAAGTTGTTGAAAGCCTAGAGAAGGTAAAAGGAGTATGTAAATTGTAAGGTAAGAGATATTTCATTCAAGGCTGGTGAAGAAGTTTTGTTGAAAGTATCTTCTATGAAGGGAGTTATGAGGTTCGTTAAGAAGGGCAAGCTTAGCCCTCGATACTTTAGCCTATTTGAGGTTCTCGATGATAGGGGTTCGATAGCTTACAGATTAGTGTTGCCACCAAGCCTATCAGGGGTCCATCCAGTATTCCATATATCAATGCTTAAGAGATATCATGGAGATAGGGATCATATTATTAAGTGGGATTCAGTTCTGCTCAAAAAGGATCTTTCATGACTGGGATGTTAAAAAATTAAAGACCAAGGAAATTTGATCTGTGAAAGTGCAATGAAAGCTTGTCTTGTTGGGACAACTACTTGGGAAATTTAGAAGGATATGTGGGACAAGTACCCTTACTTGTTTGCGTATACAGATACTCTTTTCTTACTTTGACTTGACTCTTTTTTCTTGTTTTATCATTCGGGGATGAATGATGGATAAATTGGTATCTATTGTAACAACCCTTTCTGTTGTAACAACCCTTTCTGTTGTTACGGTTATTTCTAGTATGGAAAAATTTGGGTTAAGGTGTCCCAAATTAGGAGTTAAAAATTTCAAGTTAGGCTAGGCTTGGATGAAATTAGAGTGAGGTAAGGTCTAGGGCAATCCAGGAATGGATTGGGTAAATATGGAAAGATTTATTATGTTTTTATGTTATCTAAGATGATAAGGTATCCGTAAGATATTTCAAAAGTGAATTCTGGTAAATAGAACTCCTGATATCGATCTTGATGTAAAGGGGTTGGTTTGGAATGTCAAGGTTTGAGGGTGTGTTGCAAAAGAGGCAAAACTTAGAGCAATCCCGAGTTTTTGCATTGCTACACCCGCTATAGCGAGTGGTGGGTGGCTATGATGACAACACTATAGCGAATAAATTTTCATTGTAGTGGAAGTCAACATTGGTCAATCTCTCCATAGTGGGTGGATCCCGCTAAAATGGGATAGGGTTACTATAGTGGGATATACGCAAATTTATACAAAAAAATACCCCAAAATAGTTTATTATGTCTAAAAACATTTTGGAGAAAGCTTAGGAAATTTGAGGTGATTTCTACTGATTTTCCACCACATTTCTTCGTAAAGGTATGTTAATTCCTTCTGTTAACCCGTAGTTTGATTACTAACTACTAGAATCGCGGGATCCACCCACTATGGAGAGATTGACCAATGTTGACTTCCACTACAATGAAAATTTATTCGCTATAGCGTTGTCATCATAGCCACCCACCACTCGCTATAGCGGGTGTAGCAATGCAAAAACTCGGGATTGCTCTAAGTTTTGCCTCTTTTGCAACACACCCTCAAACCTTGACATTCCAAAGCAACCCCTTTACATCAAGATCGATATCAGGAGTTCTATTTACCAGAATTCACTTTTGAAATATCTTACGGATACCTTATCATCTTAGATAACATAAAAACATAATAAATCTTTCCATATTTACCCAATCCATTCCTGGATTGCCCTAGACCTTACCTCACTCTAATTTCATCCAAGCCTAGCCTAACCTGAAATTTTTAACTCCTAATTTGGGACACCTTAACCCAAATTTTGCCATACTAGAAATAACCGTAACAACAGAAAGGGTTGTTACAACAGATACTATAGTGGGATATACGCAAATTTATACAAAAAAATAGCCCAAAATAGTTTATTATGTCTAAAAACATTTTGGAGAAAGCTTAGGAAATTTGAGGTGATTTCTACTGATTTTCCACCACATTTCTTCGTAAAGGTATGTTAATTCCTTCTGTTAACCCGTAGTTTGATTACTAACTACTAGAATCACTAGGTTTTGTGTTTTGGGGAGGATTTGACTTAACCTAGCTGATTTTTTGGTGTAATTAGGTGACTTGGGTAGAAAACCATTGGGTTTTGGTTAAAGGTTGCTAATTTACTTTTGCATGATGTTAATTCACTATTGTAACCATGAAATTGGTAGAGTTATGGTGGAATTATGGTAGAAAACCCTTAATGGGAGTAATAATTATGACTATGGCCTTGGGGTTACGGGATTAGGTTATAATCCTTAGCATGGTTAGGCATTTGGTTGATTTTGTGTTATATTGGTGTTTTTAGACCACAATCAATCTGAGACTATGAGAAAAGGCATGGATCAAGTTCGTTAGAGCATTCGGATTTGGATTGAGGTAGGTGATAGTTTTACGTAGTTGAAATCCAAATTGAGTTATATGTGCTTTCTAACTATTTCTTTGTAATGCTTGTTCAATGCAATTTTAATGAAGTAAAAGCTTAAATGATATCGTGGTTGTTAATCACATGTAAAGAGTTGTTATAAAATCTTGTTGGTTGTAGAAGTGTAATTGTTGAATACTCATTATTTTTGTGATTATGGTGATATCTTGATTATTTGTGGGATGCACCGGTAATTGGGCATCTTCACGGGCTTATATATTTATATCGTGGGATATATCGATATTTGGACATCTTTATGGGATTGGCTGTTATAAGGTTGGTAGACACCAGATGTCTGGGATTTGGTACATGGACAAGAGCTCATCCCCTGTAGGTCATGACTAGTGGGCAATCATAAGACCCTTAGTATGTATGCACAAGGATTGGTGAGTGTGACAGTTCCTTGAGTTGACCGGGTTTATTGGTTATTATCATTATTGATTTTGTTGTTGAGTTGTTATATTTGGTTCCTTAGTGAGCCAGGACTTGGTAATTACTGTGCTTATTATTACTTGTGAATGAATCCTTGAGTGGCTCGAGTTTAATTGACAAGTACTTGACATATCACTTGTTGTTCTTCTCATGTCTTGAATTGAGGTATAAATATTGCTAGAGTTATGGTTTGTTGACTTGGATATTGTTAAAGTCATGGTTTGTCGACTTGGGTATTATTAAAGTCATGGTTTGTTGACTTGGATATTGTTAGAGTCATGGTTTGTTGACTTGGATGTTGTTAGAGTCATGGTTTGTTGACTTGGATATTGTTATAGTCATGATTTTTTGACTTGGATGTTGTTAGAGTCATGGTTTGTTCACATGGATAATGTTAGAGACATAATTGGTTGACTTTGATAGTGACTAGTAGTCATGGTTTTGACTTAACTTCTTGTCTTTTTGACTTGCACTTAACTAAAGTTAGTAAAGTTAATTGAAAAGGAATAAGTGTCACATGCTTGAGGTATTAGCATAATATGTGTTCATGATTGTTCATGTTTTACTGAGTTATGGTTACTTATTCATATTTCTGATTTTGGGTTGGCCGATGACCTTACTAGTACACCATTGTTTTTGTGAACTGATACTATACCTGCTTTTCTTTTTGTTGAGTGCAAAGCATCTTCTGACGACTGCTTTGAGACCTAAGCTGTGATTCAGTTAGTGTTCGAACTCAAGGGTGAGCTACATCTTTCAGGCTGGCATGAGTTCTTCATTCAGTTTCTGGTCCATTATTTTGGATTTAGACATTTTTCAGTTATTTTGGATTAAACTTGTTTATTGACATTTGTAGTGTTTTGGTACAATGATTTTTAGATTCTAGGGAATTGTTTAGGTGTTGATTATTCCACAGGATTATCATTAGATTGTTGATGATAATATCTTACTTAATGCAAAATAATTAGTTTGTCTTATTTTTGCTAAGTGTTGGGTTTGCATATTTTGGGGTTAGATGGTTCTCCCACAAGGATTTAGTATGGGTGCCACACACGATGGGTTTGAGTCGTGATAATGTTCTCCACAAATCATCTCCTCAACCAAATTATCAAAATCCTGATCGTATCTTGTAACAACTGTAGTTGTGAATTTCACCTTTTTATGTGTTTTGACCATTTTACACTTTCCCCTAGTTGTTATATGCTAATTGTTAGTTCTGGGGTTGTTTGGCATGATCCCCCATGCATTCGGGAGTGATTTGGGTGAGTTTGAGACTTTTAGAGGCTTTTAAATTTAGGAGTTTGACTTCGGTCAACATTTTATATTTTGAGCGGTGGTTGATGATTTGGACACTTCCGTTAGATCTAGAATATCTATTTTGGGTAAGTAATGTGGTTAGTTTGGGTTCAGAGCTTTTATTTTACATTTTGACCCTTTTGATGAAAACTAACTAAAATAAGCTTAAAGGGGACCCAGTGGTTAAATTGTTGTAAAAGATCTCTTTTTGTAAATCCGATGGTTCTATTGAGTCTGGAACGTCGAAAATAACCTAGTAGCATATTTGGTTTATTTCTGTGGAATCCAGAACAAATCTTGAGGGTCCGATCGGGACTATTTTTCCAAATACTAAACTGCTGGTTTGCAGTTTTTGGTACAACATCAGGGGTTCCATTGCGATTGCATGGCCACGTGTCGCGATCGTGACCCTTGATCAAACAACTTATCACGATCGCGAGCTAGGGTACCGCTATCATGAAGAGTTAAATAATGAACCGAATCAAGTTAACTCATCGCGATCGCGAGGCCAAGCTACACGATTGTGATGACCAACTTAATGGACGGTCAACGTTGACCCTTGCAATCGCAAGGTGGGGGCCATGATCAGGAGGAACTGTTCAGCTGAACAGTATAATTTCTCCATTCTTATGATTTTCATGATTTTTGGAGTTGAGAGCTTCGAGAAAGGGCAATTTCAAGGGTTTTCTTCACCAATATCGCGTGGGTAACCTCTAAACTACTACTTTCATTAATTAATATTGATTATATCTCCTAAATGACTTTTAAAATTTATTTTCAAAATGGAACTTTGGGGTTTTAACCTGTAAACATTAATTTGGTTTTTGATAGATTTAGCTAGTTCCTAGACCGTTTGTAAAGGGAAGGCTCCATATTGAAGGGTCTAAGCTTGGATTTTGGCTATTCGAGTTAGGTTATGGATTAACTCTTTTCAAACTATGCTTGGTAGTTAACCATTCACGTAAAGCATTCTATTTGTTAATTAATTAGTCATGGGAGTTGTATTTCGAAATTATTATTGTTATCGTGTGCCTGTGGGGGGGCTTATTTGCACATTGTTGTTGACTTGGGAGATATTATTTTTGTGATGCCCCAAGTGGGGGATTTGTTTGATATTTATATGCCTTACTGGATCATAAATTGCCTTTATCATTATAGTAATGCTCGATTGAGGGGATTGAAATATTTTTATTGATATCTTACATGATGATTCATTCTAGTGGTGTCAAGCGAGGGCTAAAAATCATGAATTATTGGTAAATTGAGTTGATTCTGAGCTTATTTATACCTGTATTGAATTGATTGTCATCTTCATACTGATTGGTTGTAAGTATTACATCCTTATTTCATACATACATGTTCATGAGATACTGGTACCACTGAAACTTTGATTTCGAAAGAAAATGAAATACTTTATGAAACCCTTGGTCGTGAACACTAGCCAACAAGGTTGATTGGGTTTGAGATTAAGATTTGAGAAAGTATATGGGTTGCGAATCCCCCATGGGTCTTGTCTTGGAAGCACTGAGGCTCGGAAGGTGTATACAGAAAGTCATGTGATGGCTTTCAATCATTCATCATTATCCCACCATGATTGCATTGCATTGCATCATTTGTATTCCTCTATGTGTTTACTTTTGTGTACTTAGATTCCCAATATATATATATATATATATATATATATATATATATATATATATATATATATATATATATTTGATGTGTAGTTTCACTCTTAGACTTATACTATAGAGCTGTTAGTGGAGACGGTGTGAGCTACCATTTGAAAATTTTTCTATTTGCAAGTGGAACGTTCTCATGGTATATTTTATTGTTTAATTTTCTACGTTGCTCAGTCAGCCTATGATACCTACTGAATACAAGTGGACCATACTCAATCCTACATCTATGCCCTTTTGGTACAGATCCCAACCCAAGTGCGACCCGCAGTGGCTGATCTCATGCCGTGGTAGCTGGATTTTTGAGGTGCTAGTGCGCTTCAGAGTTTGGGGCTGATTTTTGGACCTCCTCTAGTTTATCATGTCTTTATTTATGTTCGGAGACAGACTCTTGTATTTTAGTTTCTAGACTATGTATTAGATGCTCTTTCTACTTATGACAAAAATTTTGGGATTTATGTATTTTGTTTAGACTTTCACTGTGTTTATATATTATGGAATGACTTCGTTCTAGAAGTCTCATATTTATTTTTTATTTCCATATTGAACATTTCCTTTTCTTTTTGGGTTTTCGGATTACCTACCAAGGTTGGGTCAAGGTAGGTGCATCATGACCTCAACTTTTGGGTCGTAACAAATTTATGTCAGAGCACTAGGTTCACCGGTCACATAAGTGTAAGAGTAGGCTATTTAGTAGAGTCTCGTAGATCAATACGTTGAGGTTTGTATCTATCTTTGAAAGGCTATAAGATATCTTTGGGAAAAACTTCTCTAATTTGATTCCTTATTATGCGGGTTATTCATGCCCAATATTCTAAGCTTGCATTCCATTATTTTTTCCACAGATGCTGAGGACTAGATCCAGAGATGTTGGAGATGCTAAGCCAATAGCCACTATTGGAGCCCTAGTCAGGGGGCGAGGCAGGGGTCACAGCCGACCCAGAGGTAGAGGTTAGGCACGAGGAGCTGCTCCGGCTAGGGAATATGCTTGGGAAGCCTCTCTCAAGACTGAGATTTACTATGCTGAGGATGATTATCAGACAGGGGATGTGGGACCAACTCTAGTCTCACAGAGTTCAGTTGCTACCCCAGTGTTACAGGATTTATTGATTTTCTGTTGAGTTTTATGAATGGTATTCCCTAGACTGGTGTTCCTTTGAGTGTGCGGGGTATTTTTCAGACTTCATAAGGTATTCAGCCGCCAGGGCAGGCTCCTACTTATGGTTTTCCAACCTCAGAGGTACAACCATCTACTGCGGTACACCCATGTATACTAGGATCATTGTTCCACCTATTGTTTCGGGTCCAATGATGTTTTCTAATAATCAGAAGAGGTTTAAGAAGTTCATTCGTGTGGCTCCTCCCAAGTTTAGTGGTACCATTGGAGAGAATGCCTATGAGTTTTTGCTTGACTGTTAGGAGAGGTTGCATAACCTCAGATCCCTTGAGTTTTATGGTGTTGCTTATACGACTTATCAGTTGACTGACGTGGATATACATTGGTGGAGGTCTCTTGCTTGTTGTAGACCTTTGGGTTCACCTACTATGACATGGAATTAGTTTTTTTAAGTCTTTTCTGGAGAGATTCATGCCATTCTGTTTGAAGGATCAGAAGAGAGATGAGTTTGATCACCTGAAGTAGGGCTCCATGACTATTGCACAGTATGAGGCATTTTTTCATGTACTATCCAGATATGCCACTGCCAGTATCTCCACTGAGTCAAAGAGGATTAAGAAGTTTGTCAAGGGTTTGGAAAACTTTTATTAGTTGGCTACAGCTCAGTAGTGGTGTCAAGGGCTTCTTTCTAGAGTATAGTAGAGAATACCAAGTTGCTTGAGTAGATTCGTCAGGGCACTCAAAGTGGTGACCGTGCTAAGAGGATTTGTTGTTAGGGTGAGTTCAGTGGACATGCGTCCAAAGGTAGGAATTTCTCCGACAGTGGTGCTCACGGTTATCATGGTATACCAGTTCAGGCAGATTTATAGAGTTCTAGTAGTATGTCATTGATTTCTGCGGCTCCAGGTAACTAGGCATCAGATCATATGGGTAGGGGCTCCAGTTTTAGTTCATCGGGTCAGGGCGGGCATTCTGGTTCGTCTAGGTACTCTCCGCATGAGTCTGGTAGCAGAGGGTGTTATTTATGTGAGAAGATTGGTCATTTGGAGAGGGTCTATCCTCGACGTGTATCGGTCCTGCCTAGTAGGGTTCTCAACTTTAGGTTTGCCCTACTAGTATATCTACGGTCAGGGGTGGTTCACAGAGTTGCAGGGATGGTACTAGAGGGGATCGAGGTAGAGCTCAGAGAACTCGTGGTGGATGTGGGGTTTCTTAGTCTTGGGGCTGTCGTGGTCAGTTTTATGCTGTACTTGAGAGACCTGAGGCAGAGGCCTTTGATGCAGTTATCACAGGTATCTTCTCGGTTTGCCATCATTCTGCTTTCGTATTATTTGACCATGGGTCTACATTCTCCTATGTTTCTACATACTTTGCTACTGGTTTTGATGTTGCATGTGAACCTCTTGATTTGCTCATTCGTATTTCTACCCTAGTACGAGATTCTTTAGTGGTGGAGCAAGTGTACTGATTTTGTGTAGCGACCTTTGTAATGTGTGAGACCTGGATAGACTTGATTATCCTAGATATGGTTGATTTTGATGTTATCTTGGGTATGGATTGGTTAGCACCCTATCATGTGATTTTGGATTATTTTGCCAGGACCATGACTTTAGCTACTTCGGGTATGCCAAGGTTAGCATTGAAAGGTACGCCTAGGTTGGGTCTGAAGGGAGTTATATCTTTTCTACGTGCTAGCCGCATGGTAGAAAAGGGGTGTCTGTCTTATTTGGCCTATGTTCGTGATACTAGTGTTGATTCACCACCTCCCTTGGATTCTATTCAGGTTGTTAGTGAGTTCAAGGATGTGTTCCCTATGGATTTGCCTGGTATGCCTATAGATCGAGATATTGACTTTGCTATTGATGTTAAGCCAAGCACCAAGCCCATTTCCATTCCACCTTATAGGATGGCCCCGACTGAGTTGAAGGAATAAAGGTGCAGTTGCAAGATATGTTGGGTAAGGATTTCATTAGACCTAGTGTGTATCCTTAGGGTGCTCATTTCTTGTTTGTGAAGAAGAAGGATGGATCTATGCACATGTGTATTGGCTATCCTCAATTGAACAAGGAAACGGTCAAGAATAAGTATCCTCTTTCTTGTATTGATGATCTATTTGACCAGATTTCAAGGTGCTTCAGCGTTTTTTAAGATTAACTTGAGATTCGGGTACCATCATTTAAGGATTAGAGCTTCAGATGTTCCGAAGACAGCTTTTCGGACTCAATATTATCATTATGAGTTCTTGTCATGTCTTGTAACGACCCTCCTAGTCGTTTTGTAAATTTTACTTATATTTTCCATTTTAGCCCCTCCCGTAGTTTGTATACGTGATTTATGACTTATGAGGATGGGTAGTACTGGACCTCGAGATATTCAGGAGCGATTTAAGTCATTGATTGGATTCTTGAGTTTTAAGAAAGCTAAGTTTGAATATGGATATTTTCGGTCAGGACGACCTCAAATTGGTGTTTTAGTGTTTCCCATAGGTTCAGAATGTGATTTTTAGTGAATTTACATATTTGATTTATTTCTATAGGATTTTGAACAAATTTCAAGGATTTATTAGAACTTGTGGTTATTTTAGATTACTAGTTTAGGGTGCGTGCGTTGCACGTGTATTTCGTGTTAATCAATAAAATTGTATATAAAAAGTTAAATATTAAAAGATAGCAATTGACATTAAAAGAAATGTTATATTTGTTTAAATGATATAAATAAATATTAATAGCATATAATTAATTTTTGTGATGTTTTGCTTTAATGGAAAAACTATAGCAAAGTTTACTACTATGTGCAAGACCTAACCGATAATGTAGGTTCTGCATATAGAAGAAAACTTCTTTTTTTTCAATTGCGTAAGACTTTCGATATTCGAAATTCATTAGTTTGACTATTTCAGATTTGTATCCAGTTACTAAAAGGATAAAAACACATTTAATTAATAGGTTCATGAGAGGAGATATATGAAAAGTGAAAGTTGCCCTTTTTCTATTTGACGAAGAGTGATTTTCTCCTCCTTTAGAAATTAGATAGTTTTAAGCCCTCGCTTGGATAAAAATGGGACTTTTATCCCCTTAGGGTTCGTTTGGTTGGGAATAAGTTATGCCGAGATTAATTATTCCTGGATTAGCTATCCTTACTATGGTATAAATGGTGGGATAAATAATCTCAG
This sequence comes from Capsicum rhomboideum, assembly GCA_031232105.1. Taxonomy (NCBI): domain Eukaryota; kingdom Viridiplantae; phylum Streptophyta; class Magnoliopsida; order Solanales; family Solanaceae; genus Capsicum; species Capsicum rhomboideum. The sequence goes on along the minus strand of CP124717.1, from coordinate 44,211,410 downwards.
GACTACCTAATACCTCCAACCAAACGCAGGATAAAATAATCCTGCATTTTATCCCGGGATTATTATAGCTTATACCTCACACCAAACGTCTCCTTAATGGATGACTTGCCTTTAGTCCCTACTAAATCGATCTAACCCTAATAGTTCGTAGTTCAAACCCAACTACAACCCCATATTAAATCTCCTTTATTTTTACTTGCCCCATTCCTTTTTTTACCGGACCCATCCCCTTTTTTTACCCATTAACAAACCAAAAATCCGGCTGCATGAATTCTCCTATGATGTTTTGTACGGATTCACAAGAATTCAATAACTTTAAATCTTATATACTCCATGTATTAAAATGTTTTGATTATAAACTCAGTTATTATCAATATATACATATGTTAACTTTATCAATATAGAAAATTAGGAAGTAGGAACCATAAATTTTAAATCTTGTATTTACTGTCACTTGTTATACTATCTCATCTTTTCAGTTCTGCTCATATAGGCTTGTGTACAAAATGTATAAAACAGAGAGGATCAAGATTCAAGAAACTACATGACAAGTACAATAAAAACCGTAAAAACCAAGCTGGAATAAACTAAGAAACATAAAGAGAGTAGCTATCAGGTGAAAAATATGATTAGGCATGGAACACTGTTGGCTACTTCCTTTGGTTGATCTGGAAAATGGGAATCACTCAAAGTTAGTGAACTAAGCAATATCATCTTTAAAAGGAAAAAACAACATGATCTCCATCACTGTTCACAACGCCGCCAACATGGCTGCCTTCACCAACTTGTATTTCTCTAGAAGCACTTCTTTCTTTGTGTCTCCAATAGGAACCAATCACCTTTTTACTTCCTCTAACGCGTTGCCACAGATCGATGAATGCACCAAAATGAACGTAGAGCAACTTGCATCAACTCTGTTAATTTCTGCTAGTGTAGCAACACTCCCAGTTATTGATAGACCTGGACAACCATACCCCTAAAACCAAAAGTAAATAAATGTCTGAGGATGCCAGGAAACAGAAACTTATCATGCTCTATAAGAAATACCTTAATAGTGCCACCAGCTATGTGCAAAGCACCAAGTTTTGGAATGACTTAAAATGGAAACTCTGCTTTCTCCCGGTACTGCATAATCAAATCAAGAAAGGGATGAGTATCAATTGCTCAACTTCTTACTTAGAAACTTGAGTTCATTGGGAGAATTATGAGTATGTATTTATTAACTACATGCAGTAAGTATCAAAAGTAAAGAGATTGACACAAATTTGCCGTTCAAAAAGCAGTGTCAACAACAGCAACGACATATACAGGGGAGGGTAGAGTAGATGCGACCTTACCTCTACCTTAGAGGTAGAGAGCTAGCCGATAGACCCTTGGCTACTCCAAAATGAAGTGACGGAAGTGAAAGCATAACAAAACATTCTGACAAGTAACTACTTTAAAAAATAGTCTTATTTAACAAATTCCTAGAAAGAGTACTGAGTCTCTTTCTTCTAACAATAAATGGAGTAAATATATTAATATGTAGAGTAAAAATCAATCTTACTGCATGTAGTCAATCTTACTGCATGCAGTAAATACGAATGCTGGTGTTGCTTGAGGAAAGGCAATGGAAACATATCAAAATAGGAGCTTTTCGCTTCTTTATACATTTCCTCTGCATAACGTTAAAAATTGTCAGAGAGTCCGAAGCACTAAGTAAAACATGCTCAAAGTAAATACAACCAAAATACATAGAATAACTTAATCAACATCATGTTAAAAAATCTTGATGAGAATTGTATCTTCGCAGGAGAACTGAAGCTTCTCCATAGTGGTCGGATGTAGTGTGAGAATGGAGTTATCATCATTGACCGCCTCTTCAACGACAAGCCTATTAGGAGACTTCTTCCTCTCCAAAATCACTGTAGAGAATCCTTCCTTGCACCTTTGCTACAAATAAAAAGGAAGAATCACAACACAAATCGAAAAACTTTCTTATATATTTACAGGTTAGACAATGATAACATGTATTCCTTATTGTACATAAGCCTCAAATATTTGCATATAAAGCATGCCATGATGATGTAAAACAATCCATAATGGAATGTCAAAATTCGAAACTTAATCAAGAATTGAATGTTGCAACTTGTCACTCACTGTAAAGCCGATGGATCAAAATCTTGGGGCAAGACTTTACAAATATGCAGGTTAGATAATGATATCATGAATTCTTTAGTGTACGTAAATCTCAAATCCCTACAGCTAAAGCATGATGTATAAAGTAAACAATAATGCAATGTTCACAACAGACACCTAATCGAGCAATTGCAATTTGCCACTTGTCACTCACTGTAAAGCTGATGGATCAAAATCTTCGGCAGACATATACTGGCCATTGATTTATGACATTGCCATATGAAGCCTTCCTGATAATATCTTCTTTGCTCATAATGCGTCAAAGACCACATTCCATAGTTTTAGCATGCAGTCCTCCACTTTTTGTCAATGAAATTGTCATCACTTGATTTATTTGCAATTCGTTGATCAATCCTAAAGAAAAATCAAGGCTTCACAAAAAGAGAGTATGTTATTCTCTTCAATTCTAGTTATACAACTAAAAGATTTAACTTAGGCAGGCAAAATATTATAGAACATATAACTATTAGGATTTTCTTAGAAAGATGGTCCAAAAGAGTGAAGCGTGGATGTACACTTCTCAAGGTTTACCAAAAAGAACATAAATTTGTAGAGAGTTCCAATATTTAAATATATTTATATGCCTATCTCATCCAATTCTATTTTGGGTTTTGGTGATGAAATATGAATGGAAAATGGTGGAAACAAAGTGGGAACAAAGGGAGGTGTATAGTCACTTTATAGAAGGAAAATTTCCCTCATTGGTGGGAGAAAGAAAAATTTATTTATTTATATTAAGAAGTACTCCTTTTAATGGATAGTAAGCCAAGAAGAAGCCAAGTCTCGCGCCGCCGTCGTCGTCACTCGCTTGGCTCGGCTTCGGCTTCGGATTTGGATTTGGATTTGGCAAATGATCAAGAGATTATCTTTTTGGACAATTTTTTTTAACTGAGGTATTTAAGTGATATTTTAATAATCCAGAAAATTCGTCCAAAATTTTCCTCCAAATGCAATGTTCCAACGAACTGTTTTACAATGTTGTGACTGTTCATGAAGTAGTGCTTTGTTCCAGAATAATGCAACCATTCCAGAAACAATACAACTATTCCAGAACCAATGTGAAACGATACATCATTTCCAGAACCAACGTGATGTTTTAGAAACAGTGCAACTTTTCAAAACAGTACATCCTTTCAAAACAGTGCATATTTCGCTATAAATATCTGTGTTTTCCTTAATCGGGTATTCGATAATTTTAAGGAGTAATAAAACAACCAGTGTGTGATTATACTCCATTTGTTGTGTTCGATTAAGTTCTATAATTTTTTATTGCCAATATTGTAGAATAGAGATCTATTTTATCCTAGGAAGAATTAATCCATACCTCGGACAATAGTGAGGGGATTAGATTTTTTAAGGACACACAGTCTAATTGTGGACTTAGAACAAAAAAAAGTGTACTGTTACTTTGTCAAGGTTCTTCAGAAACTCCAGAAAACAACAAGCTTAAAAAATCTACTACGAAATAGGAGAACCTGTTGATACTGTTATGAATTCTGCTTCTGTGCCAACGAATTCAGTTTCGTCAAACCGTGTTGTTCCTGCACTGACAATGACTGAAAAACCCAAAAATTATTTTGGTGCAGACTTTAAGAGGTGGAAACAGAAGATGCTATTCTATCTAACCACTCTCAGTTTGCAGAAATTTATTTCTGAAAATGTTCCAACCCTCCCGGATGATACTCCGAAAAAAGACCGTTTCATGGTAATAGAGGCATGGAATCATTCTGATTTTCTGTGCAAAAATTACATTCTAAATAGATTGGAAGATGGCTTGTATAATGTTTATAGCATATGCAAAACAACTAAAGAATTATGGGACGCTTTTGACAAGAAATACAAGACTAAAGATGCTGGACTAAAGAAATTTGTGGTTGCCAAATTTTTGGAATATAAAATGGTTGACAGTAAAACTGTCATGTCTCAAGTCCAAGAATTGTAAGTGATAATCCATGATTTACTTGCTGAAGAAGTGGTTGTAAATGAAGCTTTTCAAATGGCATCCTTTATCGAAAAGTTGTCTCCTTTGTGGAGGGATTTTAAGAACTACTTGAAACATAAACGAAAGGAAATGAAGTTGGAGGACTTGATTGTTCGTTTGTGGATTGAAGAAGACAACAAAGCTGCTGAAAAGAAAGTCACTTCAAGGTCTTCAATTTCGGGAGCAAATCATGTTGAAACTCTTCCAAAGAACAAGAAAAAGAAAAGGTCCAATGAAGAGAAGAATGAACCAAGCAAGAAAAGGTTCAAAGGAAATTGCTACAACTGTGGCAAGTATGGTCACTTGGCTTCGAAGTGTCATGCTCCTAAGAAGGATAAGAAGAAGAAGGACCAAGCGAACCTGAATAAGGACATGGACAATTTGTGTGCAATGTTGTCCGAGTGCAAATTGGTGGGAAATCCAAAAGAATTGTAGATTGATTTGGGTTCTACACGATATGTTTGTTCAAATAGGGAGTTGATCTCTTCCTATACAGTGTTTGGACAATGCAAGACCATTTATATGGAAAACTCTGCAACTGCAAAAATAGAAGGAACTGGAAAGATTGGCTTGAAAATGACTTCGGGCAAGATAGTGACGCTTAACAACATTCTTCATGTTCCCAAAATGCGCAAGAATTTGGTCTCGACTTCACTTCTGGTCAAGAATGGTTTAAAGCGTGTATTTGTGTCTGATAAGATTGTACTTAGCAAAAATGATATGTTTGTAGGAAAGGGTTACCTCACCGAGGGCCTTTTCAAGCTAAATGTAATGGTTGTTGATATCAATAAAAGTACTTCTTCTTCTTACTTGCTTGAGTCCAATAATTTATGGCATGCACGTTTAGGACATGTTAATTACAAAACTTTACAAAAAATGATTAACTTGGAAATATTTCCTAAGTTTGAAAGTAATAATATGAAGTGTCAAGTATGTGTGGAATCTAAGTATGCTAAGAATCCGTATAAGTTGATTGAAAGGAATTCAAATCCCTTAGACTTCATGAAGTCAACACCATCACGTGGTGGTAAAGATACTTCATAAGTTTCATTGATGATAGCAATCAATATTGCCATGTTTATCTACTTAACAAGAAAGATGAGGCAATTAATGCATTTAAGCAATACAAGAATGAAGTTGAAACACAACTTGATAACAAAATCAAAACGATCAGAAGTGCTAGGGGCGGCGAATATGAATCTCATTTTGAAGAGATATGTTTGGAATATGGCATTATTCATTAAACAACTGCCCCATACACTCTACAATCCAATGAAATTGCAGAAAGAAAGAATAGAACATTAAAGGAGATGATGAATGCCTTGTTGATAAGTTCTGGTTTACCGCAGAACTTGTGGGGGGAAGCTATTTTAATGGCTAATCGAATACTCAATCGAATACCCCATAGCATAACAAAGTCCATTCCATATGAGAAATGAAAAGAAAGGAAACCCACCTTGAAATATTTCAAAGTGTGGGGGTGTTTGGAAAAAGACTAAGTTCCTAAATCCAAAAGGGTTAAAATACGACCAAAAACAATTGACTGCGTATTCATTGGATATGCAACCAATAGCAAGGCATATCCATTTTTGGTTCACAAATCAGACAATCCTGACATTCATGTAAATGCGGTAATCGAATCAGACAATGCTGAATGTTTTAAAAATATTTACCCATATAAGAGTGAATGTGGGTCGTCTAATAAAAAATCTAAACGACCTCGGGAAGAAGCAAAGGAAAGTACGCCTAATGAGGAAAGTGTAAGACGCAGCAAACGTCAAAAGGCATCAACTTCCTTTGGTCCCGATTTCTTGACATTCTTAGTAGAGAATGAGCCTTAAACATTTAAGGAAGCTATGTCTTCTTCGGAAGCATAATATTGGAAAGAGGCAATCAAAAGTGAAATAGAATCCATATTGAATAATCATATGTGGGAATTAGTTGATCTTCCTCCAGGAAACAAACCATTGGGTTCTAAATGGATCTTCAAAAGGAAAATGAAAGATGATGGCACTATTAATAAATATAAGGCAAAACTAGTTGTCAAAGGGTTCAGACAACAAGAAGGTCTTGATTATTTTGACACGTACTCACGGTAACAAGAATTATGTCAATTTGAGTATTGATAGCGTTAGCCGCCGTGTACGGTCTTTAAATTCATCAAATGGATGTGAAGACAGCCTTCTTAAATGGAGAATTGGAGGATGAGATCTACATGGATCTACCCGAAGGGTTTGTAGTTCCAGAAAAAGAAAAGAAGGTATGTCGACTTGTTAAGTCTCTTTATGGACTAAAATAAGTGCCCAAACAATGGCATGCGAAATTTGACCAAATAATGTTGGCAAATGGATTTAAGATCAATGAGTGTGATAAATATGTTTACATCAAGAACACTCCAAATCATGTCATCATTGTTTGCTTGTATGTTGACCATATGTTGATAATGAGTAAATATATTTCCGACATAAATGCTACTAAGCATATGCTTGCTAGCAAATTTGACATGAAAGACTTATGATTTGCAGATCTAATTTTAGGAATTAAAATCCACAGAACTTCTCAAGGTCTAGCTTTGTCTTAGACTCACTACATCAACATGGTATTGGAGAAATTCAAGTATTTGGACTTCAAAGTCGCAAAGACTCTAATTGATGTAAATCTTGCTCTTACAAAGAACAAAGGTCAAAGCAAGTCCCAAGTGTAATATGCTCGAGTGTTAGGAAGTTTGATGTACATAATGAATTGTACCAAACCTGATATAGATTGCACTATAGGTAAACTGAGTCGGTACACGAGTAATTTCGATCAAACTCATTGGATCGCGATGAAGCGAGTGTTGGGTTATTTAAAGTACACTCAAGAATATGCATTGCACTACAATAAATATCCTGCAGTGGTTGAAGGATATAGTGATGCAAATTGGATCACTGGATCATCTGAAATAAAATCCACAAGTGGATATGTGTTCAGTATTGGTGGAGGAGCAGTGTCTTAGAAATCTTCCAAACAGACATCTATATCTCGCTCTACAATGAAATCCGAGTTTATAGCTCTGGATAAGGCCGGTGAAGAAGCAGAATAGCTACGGAACTTTCTAGAAGATATTCTTTTATGGCCAAATCCAGTTTCTCCTATATGTATACATTGTGATAGTCAATCGGCAATAGGACGAGCTGGAAATGCCATGTGTAATGGACAGTCTCGTCACATGTGACGAAGACATAATACCATTAGACAATTACTCTCTAGTGGAATTATCACAATTGACTATGTCAAGTCAAAAGATAATGTGTCAAAAGTCCTAACTAGAGAGGCGGTTGATAAATCATATAAGGGAATGGGTTTAAGGCCTAGGACAAGTCATCACGGTGGTAACTCTACCTAGTAGACTGGAGATCCTAAGAGCTAGGTTCAAAGAGATCAACCAAAGTTGTGACTGACGGTTCAATATTGTCAACCAAACTCAACCTATTCTCATGATGTAGACAATGTTCAGAAAACAAGGATAAATCTTAAGATGTGAAATTTTTTAATGATTACCTAAGTTTGGCTGGTATGACCAAATAGTTTTGTCTATTGGACTTAATGTTTAGGAATCACCTATGTGAGTGTGAAGTGTAAGCCGCTTCAATGAGAATATAAAGTAAGGTCAATTCTCTACGCACTCATGAAACCAGGATGTGTTTATGGATGAAACGAACAAAACAATGAGAACCAAGAACGGTTAAGGGTTACCTTTGTGACATACGTTGTCTAGGTATACATAAAAACTCAACGGTTCAAAGTTATCAAATCTACCGTTTGACCTAGGATACCCGATGTATGTTCACTATGGAAAGTTCAAAGGGAAACCTAATTATCCAGATGCAACTGATCTTTATTTGTAGGTCACACATTTTTTTAAAAAAATGAAATAGCCATTCCCTATTCATGTGGGGGATATTTGGGTTTTGGTGAAGAAATATGAATGAAAAATGGTGGAAACAAAGGGAGTTGTATAGTCACTTTATAGAAGGAAAAATCTCCCTCATTGGTGGGAGAAAGAAAAATTTATTTCTTTATATTAAGAAGTACTCCTTTGAGTGGATAGTGAGCCAAGAAGAAGCCAAGCCTCGCGACGTCGTCGTCGTCGCTTGTTCGGCTCAACTTCGGCTTTGGCTTCAACTTTGGCTTTGGATTTAGATTTGGATTTGGTAAATGATTGATCGAGAGATTATCTTTTTGAACAAATTTTTTTTAACGTAAGTATTTAAGTGATATTTTAATCCAGAAAATTCATCCAAAATTTTCCTTCAAATGCAATGTTCCAACGAACTATTTTGCAATGTTGTGACTATTCATGAAGCAGTGCTTTGTTCCAGAACAACGCAACCATTCCAAAAACAATGCAACCATTCCAGAAACAAGCAACCATTCCAGAAACGATGCATCATTTCCAGAACCAACGTGATGTTTAAGAAACAGTGCTTCAAAATAGTGCAACTTTTCAAAGCAGTACATCCTTTTGAACCAGTGCATATTTGGCTATAAATACCTGTGTTTTCCTTCATCAGGTATTCGATATTTTTAAGGAGTAATAACGAAGTTCTGTCCAACTAAAAATTCTCTCCTTCTATAAATAAAACATCCAGTGTGTGATTATACTCCGTTTGTTGAGTTAGACGAAGTTCTATAATTTTTCATTGTCGATATTGTAGAACAGAGTTCTATTTTATCCTGGGAAGAATTAATCCATACCTCGGGCAATAGTAAGGGGATTAGATTATTTAAGGACGCACACTCTAACTGTGGACTTAGAACAAAAACAAGTGTACTGTTACTTTGTCAGGTTTCTTCAGAAACTCCAGCAAACAACATTCTACAATCACACACAGTTCATTATCCAAGTTATAGACATCCTTGACCTTCAATTTAACCTCCTTTATTGCATGATATTCATCTACAACAAAAGAAAAATCCTGTGAAAAACATTAACAAAGGAAAACAAAACAAAATACTCAATCAGTTGTATAAATTAAATAAAATAAAATATTTAAAAAGAGATATGCCCCCCAAATCCAACTAAACAACTTACGACAGACACTTATTTATATCTTAAACTAACTTAGGCAGTCATTTATAGGATTTTTATCAAACAGTCCATGTGCACACCTTCAACTCTTGTTGCAATTAATCAACAATACCCCAAAATCAACAAACACAACAAAATCTCCCTCAGTAAGCTTTCCCTGCTTCGAAATCAGTGTTGAGAAGAGAGTCACGTCACTTCCGTCGGCTAGTGCCAAGGTCAGCATCGGGAAAAGATACAGAAGTGCAGTATGAGTATCGGGGCAACGGGTACTCAGTAGGCATGATCGGCCGACTAAGCTCAATGTAACAATACAAGCTGAAGTATGGGGATGCATACTAAGTCCGGGTATAACTGATAAGTTAATGCGGTACTGAATAATAAATAAGTAGCTGCGCATTGAACACATAAGTCAAACATAACCCGACTAGGCCCCCATAAGCCCGCTGGGCACACGGAAGAATACAATACCTAGCCTAGCACCCATAAATTGGTGGGAGACACAAGAATAGTAAACTCATAGTCACCAATGTCTCAAAGTTGTACCAGTATCCAGTAATCACAATAACTAATGGGGCGCATCGGGGTTGAACCGGCACCAATGGGTAATAACAAGAGGCCAGACGTCGGAATAGAATCGAACACAGTGGGTAATAACAATAGGCCACATATACATCATAACTGCTGGACTCGAACCGAAAATCATAAAATAACAGTATCATAGTCACGGTACCCAGTACCAGAACTCATAGTGCACCATAATCTGGGGCCAAACTCGAACCCGGTCACCCAATAGTCAATAACTAAAATCATCATACCTAAATCACTAGCTGGACTCGAATCAAAACTCATCATAGCCAGTAACTAGAATAGAGACCAACATCACATCATAACCAATAAACGGGGAACATGCTAGTCCCAAGCTGAAGCCGAAATATAAAAAAAGGAGCTAACCAATCATCGGCTATAAGGTGAGTCCCTGGGTCCTACTAGGTCCATAGTCTACTATAATGCAATATCTAAGTCATTCTGGGTGCCTAGAGTAGCTCCTAGCAAGGCGGATCCCAATTCTAAGCAAAGACTAGTAATCCCGATCAAGTGCAGTTCTATCAGGGACTAAAAGGCTAAACAGGTCAACCGGGTATAATCGGGGTGACTCAATCCCATCACAATCCTAACAGGTCATACTAAGGCTTAACTAAGCCCAAAGATGTCAAAGTTCTGACAAGTCGACAAAAAGGGTAACGGGCACATTACCAGGTCCCGGATACCAAGTCTAGTTATACCTGTCTATCTAAGCCTGAACTAAGGTGCAACAATAACATTCCCTAACCAGCAACAACAACAACAATACTATAAGACCCTAAATAGGTCATCTATGGTGTACCATGAGGATAGCAGGCCTTGAATGTGTCCGAATAGCCCTATCCGGCCTAAAAGTCCTGAATCACAGCAAATCACCACCAAGTATATAATACCAGCCCACAACACCAGCACAATAGCATACATATATCACACAAAAGCCCAATCTAAGTGTAAAGGAAACCTAGCCTACCTGAATGTTGTCGTAAGCTTGCCAAAGAACCCGCTAAGCAGGAGCCTTCCCCTTCCGAGAGGCCTCCAATTGCTGCTATGCTATCAAAATGGTAAACAAGATGTCAAAACATAACCAATGATACCCATATGTCACTAGGTCGAAAAATGACCCGAAAACTCACGTAGGGACCACTTACGAAATCTGCCAAACCAAAACCATCACAGAGTCCCAAACCCCACCATGACCAATAGTCACAACATCTATCTTATCATCTGAGCTCAATACAAAGCTCAAATACCAATAGTAATACCAACAAATTCAACGGAAATGTAAGCAATTGTAAAACCGAGAAAACGTACCGTAGAAATATTGAGAACGAAGCTACGAACTCAAATATGTAAGTGTCCAAGGTTGGACCTTGCTATTCAAGCTTATATAAGAGCTTGAAGCTCTGAAAATGGTGCTTCTATAGACTTTGGTCATTCAAACAAGAGAGAGAAGATGACATATATATATATATATATATATATATATATAGACAATGCAGGTGGTGCTAAAGTACCCATATGGTTGCTTAAGCGCCTAGCACTAAAGCGCCATAAGTGGCCACTTAAGCACTCCACCGTTTCTACCGCTTGGCCGCTAAAGCGGAGCCAAGGGTTGCTTATACGCCTATGGCTGCTTTAGTCATGCCCTTGGCCACTAAATGGACTTGGCCTAGCCTATCTTACCACTAAAGCGTGCCTAGGGCCTCTTAAGTGCCTAGCGTTAAGGCGTGCCTATGGCCGCTTAAGCCCATGGCCAATGCCAAAAATGGTTATGTCCGGGAAATTTCGACTATGTGTTCCGGATCGATTCGGAGTCCCGTGCACACAAACGAACTATTTTACCTAACTAATTTCGATACTGCAAACTCAATAGAGCTATTGAAATTTCCATCAGAGGTTTTTTCGACTAAAACTAGGGCCCACGCCCTAAGGGCTGACTCGACTTTAGCCAATAGTCGGCCTATCACCCAAAATAAGTCTGGGATCCTTAAGACCCAAACAAAGGTCTACCTAACCTAAAGTCGACATTCTGGATCTGATGAGTCGGTCAGAAATGGCATACGACGCCGATTAATAGGGGTTTAGGCCCGGGAGCCATACCTGAGTACCAGAAAATTCAACATAGGAAAGTGACTCTAAAAGTCAAATAAACTGCCAGGTAACAGTACTACCAGTCCCAGCAAGTCATACACGACCTGGGGCATTCATGGAAAGGCTCTAAACATCGGAAACACGCATAAACACTGGGAATGACTTGGAGGGTCATTACAGTATCCACTACTAAAAAGAACTTTCGGCCGCGAAAGTCAAGAATAAGTGCGTACCTAAAAACGTGAACAAGTAGGGATACTGGGCTCTCATATCACGCTTAATATCCCAAGTGGCCTCCTCAACTGGACAGTGACTCCACTGTACATTAACCACTGGAATATCCCGGGAGTGCAATCGTTTGACATTTTTGGCCAGAATAGACACAGGCTCCTCTATAAATGCAAACTTTTCGTCTAACTAAACCGAGTCCCACTGTAGCACATGCGAATCATCCAAAATGTACTGTCACAGCATACAAACATGAAACACTAGGTGAATAGCTAAAAATGTTAGAGGCAAAGCTAACACATATGCTACCTCCCCAACTATCCGCAGAATCTCAAAGGGTCCAATATAACTTGGGCTAATCTTGCCCCTCCTACCGAATCACATCATGCCCTTCATGGGCGATACTCGTAAGAAGACTCTATCACTAACTCTGAATCTCAACGGACGACGTCTATGGTCAGCATAACTCTTCTGTCTACTCTGAGTTGTCCGTAGTCTGTCTTGAATTACCCGAACAAGGTCTAAAGATTCAAGGAGCAAATCTATGCCACGAGGACTAATCTTCAAAGTTTCAAACCAACCAACTAGAGACCAACACCGTCTACCATACAAGGCCTCAAACGGAACCATCTGAATACTGGAGTGTAAGCTATTATTATATGTGAAATGCTGGAGTGTAAGCTATTATTATATGCGAACTCTGCTAAAGGCAAGAACTGATCCCACTGACCCCCAAAGTCTAATACATAAGCACGGATCATATCCTCTAATACCGGAATAGTTTGCTCTAACTGTTTGTCGGTCTGAGGATGAAACGCAGTACTAAGGTACACCTGAGTACCCAACTCATTCTAGAAAGTCTGCCAAAAACTGGAGGTAAATTGAGACCCTGGATTTGAGATAGTAGATATTGGCACTCCATGGAGGCAAACCACCTCCTGAATATATACACGAGCTAACCTTTCAACATTGTAGAAAACTAAAAAAAGGATAAAATGTGTCGTCTTAGTCAACCAGTCTACAACGACCCAAATACTATAAAAACTGTGGGATATACGAGGTAATCCACCAAAAAAATCCATAATGACTCACTCCCAATTCCACTCGAGAATGGGTAACTGCTACAGTAAACCACAGGGTCTCTAGTGTTCGGCTTTTACCTGCTGACGACACAAGCATCAAGCCACTAACTTAGAAATATATCACCGCATACCACTCTATCAGTAGTGTTGTCTCAGATCTCAGTATATCTTAGTTGTCCCGAGGTGAATAGAGCATCTGGAACTACGCGCCTCATGCAAAATCAAAGGAATCAAGTCTCTAACCCTTGGAACACATACACGACTATCATATCTCAGTACACCATCAGAACCCAAGGTAGCCCTCTGGGACTCACCTCTCACTACCCACTCCCGAAGATCACGAAGTTCATTATCTCCAAACTGTCGACTCTGAATCTGCTTTGACAAAGTAGACCTCGCCCCAACATAAGCAATAATCCTCCTGGGATCAGAGATATCCAAACACACTATCGAATTAGCTAAGGACTGAATGTCCAAAGCCAATGACCATTGAGAGACTGGAATGGAGGCTAAGCTACCCATGTTTACTGCCTTCCGACTCAATACGTCTGCAACTACATTCGTCTTTCCTAGATGATACAGAATAGAGTTATCATAGCCCATCAGCAATTCTACCCATCGATGCTGCCTCGAATTAAGATCCCTCTGAGTCATAAGATGCTGAAAACTGTGGTGATCAGTATAAATCTCACAATGAACCTCGTACAGATAGTACCTCCAAATTTTGAGGGCAAATACTATCGTTGCCAACTCCAAGTCATGATTAGGGTAATTATGCTTGTGCACCTTTATCTGTCTCGACGCATAAGCAATCACTCGACCTCACTGCATCAGAACACAACCCAAGCCGACACTAGAAGCGTCACAGTAGACAGTAAAACTTTCACCCTCAACTAGAAGAGTCAACACAGGAGCGGAAGTAAGTCAGTTCTTGAGCTTTAGAAAGCTTATCTCACAACCCTCAGACCACTGAAATAGAAGCTCCTTCCTGGTCAATCTAGTCATAGGAGCTGCAATGGATGACAAAACCATCTGTAATACCCTGCCAACCCAACAAAACTACGAACCTCAGTAGGCGACGTAGGCCCAGCCCAACCTCGACTAGCCTCAATCTTCGCTGGGTTTACCATGATACCGTGTCTGGATACAACTTGTACCAAGAAAGCTACAGATTCAAGCCATAACTCACACTTCGAGAACTTGGCATAAAGCCGATGATCTCTCAAAGTGTGGAGCACAATCCCCAAATGTTGCTCGTGTTCCTCACTTCTCCTCGAATAAACCAAAATGTCTTCGATGAACACAATCACAAAGGAGTCTAAGTATGACCTAAATATGAGATTCATTAAATCCATGAAGGTTGTCGGGGCATTAGTCAATCCAAAAGACATCACCAAGAACTCATAGTGGCCGTAACGAGTCCTAAAGGTTGTCTTAGGGTGTCTGCAGCCCTAACTGTTAACTGATTGTAACCAGATCTCAATTCTTTTTTAGAGAACACTGCTACACCCTGAAACTGATCAAAAAAATCATCGATACGAGGCATAGGACACTTATTCTTCACTGTCACCCTATTCAGCTACCTGTAATCGATACATATACGCATAGATCCATCCTTCTTCTTTACAAATAGAACGGGAGCAACCCACAACAACACACTCGGCCTGATAAAACCCTTATTCAGAAGATCCTCAAGCAGACTACTCAACTCCCTCAACTCAGCAAGAGTCAAACGATATCGAGCCATAAAAATAGGTCGGGTACCCGGCTCAAGGTCAACGAAAACTCTATATCACGCTTAGGATAAAAGTCAGGTAGGTCATTTGGGAATACATCATGAAACTCACAAACAATAGGGTCGAAGTCAAGCGACGAACTCTCAATACTAGAATCCCGAACATAGGCAAGAAATGAATCACATCCCCTCGACATCAATCTACAAGCCCGAACATAAGAAATAATCCCCATCGGTGTGTCGCTTACAGAACCCTGCCACACCACCGGGGGTATACCAGGAATGGCTAAGGTAATGGTCTTGGCAAAGCAATCCAAGATTGCATGATGAAAAGACAACCAGTCCATATCCAGAATCACATCAAAGTCAACCATGGCCAATACAATAAAATCAACCTGAGTCTCAAACTTTCGAACAGTCACCAGATAAGATCTATATACCCAATCCACTACTAAGGAATCACCAGCGGGGATAAATACACGTAAGGGCATAGATAATAACTTAGAACATAAACCCAACAATGGTGCATAATAAGTAGACACATAAGAAAATGTGTATCTGGGATCAAATAATGCAGAAGCTGGCTGATGGTATACGGAAATCATACCTGTGATCACCGCATCCGAAGCCTTAGCCTCCAGCCTAGCCTGGCACAACATACAACTGACGCTGGCTACCACTAGTCTGAGCACCGACCTGACCACCAGTCCGACCTCCCTACGCTTTACCGCAAAAACCCTGGAGACCACCCCAACAACCCTGTATACCACCTCTGCCTACTGGCAGTATAGATCTAATGGGTTATACAGTATGAACTGAAGGCTCAATCGCCCTGCGCTGAGGACACTCACATGCAAAATGACCGACAACCCAACAGGTAAAACATGTTCCTGGCTCCCTGCTCGTCCTAGAAGATCCAACTGATTCGGTATGACCGCCTCTAGTTGATGGACTAACCACGTCCCTAAGGCTAACTACCATAACAACTATAGGTATGCTGACCCCTATAAGAAATCTGCAAGGCTGACTGTACAGGCCTATTAGGCTAACCCTGTCGCTGAAAAGACTGTTGTTGCTGCTGAGGGTACCTACCCTGAAACCTGCGGTCTCTAAACTATAATCTGTTGTAACTGCCACTGTAACTACCCTGGAATCGGGGTCTCTTATTGCTGTCCCCTTGGGCCTAGCAATACATATCCTCGATCAAATACACATGCTCAGCTATCTCAACAAATGACTTCCCTAAAGTCACTATACTTTGTGTAGCTCTGCGAAGTGATAACCGCAATCCCCTGACAAAACATCTGATCCTTTCATACTTGTTAGGTAGGATAATTGTAGCATGCCTGGCTAAGTTATGGAATCTAACCTCATACTTATCTACTGTCATAGACCCTTGCCTCAACATGGAAAACTTATCTCGAAGACATTCACGCATGCTGCAAGGCATATACTTCCCCAAGAACACCTTGGAGAACTATGCCCAAGTAACGGGTGGAGATCCAGCTGGCCTGGAGTCAAGAAAACCTCTCCACCATCTCCTCGCAACTGTATCAAACTGATAAGCAACAAAATCTACCCCGCGCGACTCCACTAATCCCAAATTCCTTAGCTTCTCCTCGCAGTTGGATAAGGACTCATAAACGTCCTCTCCTGGAGTACCCGCAAATCTGGGTGGAGCTAATCTCAAAAAATGACTCAACATCTTCTACTCATCGGTAGACATAACTGGCTGGACTGCTACCTATACAGGCAGTTGTAGATTGCGCCCCAACACCAACTCCCTATACGGTTGGTTGTACTCTTGCAATAGGAGGACCTCTAACTAATCCCAGCAACTTTACCAATGTACCATGGATCACTGAAGCATCAATAAATCCAAGTGGAGCCTAGGCTGCTCCCTGGCCTATCGCTGCTATGGTGGCAGAGCATCTGGGGCTATAACGAGATCAGGTAATGGATCCCTGGTCTGATCTCGACCTGGGGCTGCTGCTCGGTCTTGCCACCAACCTCTTGGTAAACCTTGGCCCCTGAGTGGATCTCTCGCTATGGGCTTGGGGTCCTGCTACCCAGCTCTTGTGCCACGAGTCCTGGCCATCTGCAAAAAAAGTGAACCAAACAAGGATCAAAAACCAACACTGACTTTATCGCACAGATGAGAATCATAAAATGAAACTATCCCCTAAAAATGCTCCTTAGTCTCCCGAATATAGGATACAGGCATCCCCATACCGATCCGTGCAACCCTACTACACATCGACTCATGTACTGAAACTACCCATAAAACCTAGGCTCTGATACCAAGCTGTCACAACCCAATTTTTGAGTCATGATGGCGCCTATCGAGAACCACCAATAGGCAAGCCAAGCCCTATCCCGGGGTGGCAAGTGATAGGCTAATAGGCGGGATCTCATAAGAAAGGGGATGAAGCAAAACTACTACCATCAACATGCTACGAATGTAAAGACAAAGAAAGTATACATACCGGGAAAAAAAGGAAGAAGATGGCATATAACTCTAAAATCCCTCCCAAGACCTGGTGAGGTCAGTACACAAGCCACTACTAGACATATCCAGAATACAAGACAGAAACCAAATATACACAATATATATACAACAGTCTAGGATCGAAAAGACTATACATCAGAGATGGAGTGGGATTTGCCTTAGACGTCAGTAAGCTTTCCTTGCTCCGGAATCAGTGCTGAGAAGAGAGTCACGTCACAATCGTCGGCTGGTGCCTGGGTCTGCATCGGGAATAAAAATAGAAGTGCAGTATGAGTATCGGGGCAATGGCTACTCAATAGGCATCATTCGCCTACTGAGCTCAATGTAACATAAACAAGCTGAAGTACGGGGGTGCATGCTAAGTCCGGGTATAACTGATAAGTAAATAAGGTACTGACTAATAAGTAAGTAACTGCGCACTGAACACATAAGTCAAACATAACCCGACTTGGCCCCTATAAGCCCGCTAGGCACACGGAAGAATACAATACCCAGCCTGGCACCCATAAACCGTTGGGACACAAAAGAATAGTAAATACATAGTCACCAGTATCTCGGAGCTGTACCAGTATACAGAAATCACAGGCTTGAACCGGCACCAACGGGTAATAACAAGAGACCAGATGCCAAAATCAAACCAAACACAGTGGGTGATAACAATAGGCCACATATACATCATATCTGCCAAACTCGAACCGAAACTCAAAGAACAACAGTATCATAATCACGGTACTCGGTACCAGAACTCATAGTGTATCACAATTCGAGGCCGAACTCGAACCGGGACACCCAATAAACAATAACTAAAATCATCATACCTGAATCAGTAGCCGAACTCGAAATAGAACTCATCATAGCCTTAACCAAAATAGAGCCCAATGTCACATCATAACCTATAAACGGGGAGCATGCTAGTCCCAGGCTGAAGCCAAAATATAAGAAAAGGAGCTAACCAATCATCGGCTATAAGGTAAGTCCCTCAGTCCTCCTAGATTTATAGTCTACTATCATGCTATATCTAAGTCAGTCTGCTTATCTAGAGTAGCTCATGGCAAGGCGGGTCCCAATTCGAGGACAAGATTAGTAATCTCGATCAAGTGTGGTGCTATCAGGGACTAAAAGGCTAAATAGGCCAACTGGGTATAATCAGGGTGACTCAATCCCGTCACAAGCCTAACAGGTCATACTAGAGCTTAAATAAGCCCAAAGATGTCAAAGTTCTGACAAGTTGACAAAAAGGGTAACAGGGCACACTACCGAATACCAAGTCTAGTTATACCTGTCTAAGTCTGAACTAAGTCTATCTAAGCCTGAACTAAGGTGCAACAATAACATTCCCTAACCAGCAACAACAACAACAATACTATAAGACCCTAAATAGGTCATCTATGGTGTACCATGAGGATAACAGGCCTTGAATGTGTCCGAATAGCCCTATCCGGCCTAAAAGTCCTGAATCACAGCAAATCACCACCAAGTATATAATACCAGCCCACAACACCAGCACAATAGCATACATATATCACACAAAAGCCCAATCTAAGTGTAAAGGAAACCTAGCCTACCTGGACGCCGTTGTAAGCCTGCCAAAGAACCCGCTAAGCTGGAGCCTTCCCCTTTCGAGAGGCCTCCAATTACAGCCATGCTATCAAAATAGAAAACTAGATGTCAAAACATAACCAATAATACCCATATGTCACTAGGTCAGAAAATTACTGGAAAACTCACATGGGGCCCACTTGTAAAATTCGCCAAACTGGAAGCATTACAGCATCCCAAATCCCACCGTGACCAATAGTCACAACATCTATCTTATCATCTAAGATCAGTACACATCTCAAATACAATTAAAAATACCAACAAATCCAACAAAAATGTAAACGACCGTAAAACCGAGAAAATGTATCATAGAAATATCGAGAACGAAGCTACAAACTCAACTATGTAAGTTTCCAAGCTTGGACCTTGCTATACAAGCTTATATAAGAGCTTGAAGCTCTGAAAATGGTGTTTCTATGGACTTTGGTCAATTAAACAAGAGAGATAAGATGAAATATATATATATATATATATATATATATATATATATATATAGCCAAGGCAGGTGGCACTAAAGCACCCTTATGGCCGCTTAAGCGCTCCACCGCTTCCATCACTAAAGTTGAGCCAAAGGTCGCTTAAGCGCCTATGGCCGCTTTAGCCATGCCCTTGGCCGCTAAAGCGCCTTGGTCTAGCCTTCCTTCTCCGCTAAAGCGCGCCTAAGGTTGCTTCAGCGCCTAGCGCTAAGGCGTGCCTATGGCCTATTAAGCGCATGGACAATGCCAAAAATGGTTAAGTCTGGGCAATTTTGAATATGTGGTCGAGATCGATCCGGAGTCTCGTGCACGCAAACGAACTATGCTACCTAACTAATACTGGGGCCCACACTCCAAGGGCTGACTCGACTTTAGCCAATAGTCGGCCTATCACCTAAAACAAGTTCGGGAACCTCAAGACACAACCAAAGGTCTACCTAAACTAAAGTCAACATTCCAGATTCAATGAGACAGTCAGAAATGGCATCCGAGGTCGTTTAACAGGGGTTTAGGCCCAGGAGCCATACCTGACTACCAGAAAATTAAACATAGGAAAGTGACTCTAAAAGTCAAACGAACTGCCAGGTAACCGTACTACCAGTCCCAACAAGTCATACAAGACCTAGGAAAGTCATAGAAAGGTTCTAAACACCATAAACATGCGTAAACACTGGGAATAACCTGGAGGGTTATCACGAAGTATGGCGGTTTATGTCCCTAATCTTTGGCAAGTTCATAAAGGATCCATATGAAATTTTTGTAGAGTACGGAAAGGAATGGAAATATAGAAAAAAAGGCAGGAAAACTTATCGTAAAAGGCAAAACTGCCGACTCACATGCAAATTATAGAACATATGCAGAATAATGAATGCAAGAAAGGAAAAAGTCAAACTGCCTCTTAAGGGGTTTGCCAATTGCACATGAATATCCTTTTTTTAAAAAAGAAAAATTCACAATACACCAAAGAAATATTTAATTCAGGTCATATTCTTATTTGATGTGGCATGCATTGATTTTTGTATACAAATATTATTGCAACCAAAATATCGAGTTAATAATTCAAGTCTAGTCTTCAAAAAATCAAATATCTCGACAAGTCTTGAAGTGGGGGAATTTGTGATCATATAAATTTTAAATATATTGGTCCAAATAAATATTGTGGATTAATAAAATTGGATTAAATATTCAAGTTCAAGAACCATGGATTTAATAAAGTCCAAATTTTATTGGGTTTGTCCATTAATTTGGGGTTCAAATGATGAGCCTATTTTGCAAAGCCCAACATATCATCTTATTCTTGAAGCCCAATTTGGTGTCACGTGGAAAATGATGTGGCATGAAAAGTCAAGTGAAGGAGCCAATAGGATCATGCCACATATCAAAATGATGCAGCATGCCTAATGAAATCAAAGGCCAATAAAAATGTGCCACATGTGCAAGTGACATGTTCCGACCATTCAAATGTCGTCATGTTACTCAAATCTGATTGACTAAAAGAAGCCTATTCTCATCACAACTCCTCTATTCCACAGCTATAAATAGGGGTCTCATAATTCAGAAAACACGACCATAAATTCTAACAAGAAGCAAGAGAGAGCTCGTAGATCAAACACCGCAGATTTCACTACAAGCCACAAGTTCAAGCATTCAAGCATCAAGTTCATCAAGACTCAAGATCAAGACCACTAAATTCAATATCAAACTCAAAAACCCTTGAATTCAAGTACAAGTCAAGAGATTCAAGATCAAGGCCGCGAGATTCAAGATCAAGATTAAAAGCCCTTGAATTCAAGTACAAGTCAAGATCAAATCCGTTAAATGCACAAGTCAAGATCAAATTCATGAAATTCAAATCCCCAAGTCAAGATCAAATTCACCATATTCAAGATCAAGCTCAAAGACCCTTGAATTTACACTTGAAAAGGCGAACCATAGGATTCACAGAGATAGTAACACTTACATATTTGAAATCAAATAAAATAATTGTTGCGATATTTTCTTATCCCGATTGTATTTTCTCGACTCGAATTTTATTGTCTACTCTACCCTAAATCCTAAATCACGCCTATTTAAAGGGTAACATATTTCTGGAAAAGGCATCTCGAATATTCCATAAATTCTTGGGTATTCATAAAGAGATGATGAAGACGTCAAATATTGTCTTTCTCAAAACCAAGTGATCATCTCCAATATCCCACAAAATCATGGGATATTCACAAAGAGATCATTCTATGTTCAAGAAATACAAGAGAGAAGAATCAAGGGATAAACAGAATTGTACCCATATTATTTATCAATAAAAGTTCTTGTTTCTTCAATTTTTGTTTGTGGTTGAAGTTTATTTTCCATAAAATAAAATTTGTTGCAAATAAATTGGCACGCCCAGTGGGACCAAATCTGACCTTTATCTCTTCTCTCACAAATCACATCTGCAAATCTGGAGTCATAATATTGTAAAGATGGAAGAGTACTTCAAGACTCGTCTTTAACTTTCAGTAAGTATATACTCCAACAAGTCTTGAAGTAGGGGGCATTTATAGACATCAAAATTTTGTGGGACTCTACAAGACGAATCCAATTTCTGTTAGAGTTCTTGGAGGCTACTTTACCCTAAACCTAGCTTGGAGGCTACTCTACCCAAAACTTCAAATTACGCCAATATAAATAGGCAAATATTCCCTCGAAGAGGCATCTCCAAAATTCCATAAACTCATGGAATATTTACAAAAGGAGATCAAAACTCTATCTTCTTGATAATCAAATACTTTAAGAAGATCTACAAAAACCTCCTTTCATGGAGATCAAATTCAAATCTTCCTACATTCGAGAAATACGCTACTAACGGCCCTTGAATTATGTAGAAAATTCATATCAAAACCAAATCTTCATACGTTCGAGAATACGCTACTAACGGTCCTCGAATTACTAAGAAAATCTAGACAGAAGAATCAAGAGATAAACAGGATTGTACCCATATTGTTTATCAATAAAATATTCTTGTTTCTTAATATTTTAATTGTGGTTGAAGTTTATTTCCATGAATTAAAATTTGTTACAAACAAATTGGCACGCTCAAGGGAACACCCTATTACAGATCCATCAAGCATCCTACGCAAAGCTTTAGTTGCTAAATTGAAAGCATAGGAGGTAAGAGATCCATTTACATGAGTACTCTTAATGAATAATTACTTGGCTTTGATATTATTGTATTCTTGCAAATGCTCTCTTCCACACTCCATACTTGATGGTCTTTCTTAGTGTTCGTATTTGCGTTTTTGAACCTGTCTCTACCTTCATGGCTTACAGTGAAAGTGGATTCTTGGTATATGCAGTTTGATTAGAAAAATTATGCTAAGGTATTTTAACAATTTTAGTTATAGTAGAAAAATTCAGCTCCTGTTGTGTAATTTTTTTGTGTGATTTGTGTTATTTCCTTTGCTTCTTTGAAATAGCCTCTATATACAAGTAGATCACACTCTCTATTGTTTCTTATAGTCGAGAAGTAAAGAATTAAGATGCTTGAAGAATAAGTCTTTGGCTCTTTGCACAAAAATCATAGGTAAAGAATCTCAGTGTCAATATGCAAATCTAATCCAATTTCCTCCATTTTCCTCCTAGTTTTTTTTTCAATCCAGTTATGTTTGTTAATTGGTACGACAATGACTACTCAATTGATAGTATGTTCTTTGAGCTATTTTGAGTTTGTTTACTTTTTTGGCTGATATCTTAGTCTTTTGATTAAAGTGTATAACAGATCTGTCCTGAAAACTACAGTGTAACTTAAGAAATTATTCTATAGCTGGTTGAATGTATGTGTTTGTGTATGAATAGGTCTATGTTTTGTATAGTTGCAGTTTACATTTAGAATCCTAGTGGATCTTGGCACTTCTTTAGCTTTTCACCTTTGACAAAATGGTACCATTAAGGATGAGTAGAGTACAACACACCTTTGTGGTGGTCCGATCCTTCTCAAGACCCTGCACATAGCGGAAACTTTAGTGCATCGGATTGTCCTTTAAGGATGAATAGAGTAGCGTACAGTGCTTTCTTTTGCTTCGACTTTTTTGGGTGGCTGATAATAAATCTTCTACAGAGAAAGTATACATATCTGATGGTTGGCTTGTTGAATACTTGTGTCTTTATGGTGGTTAGATATTTTGATGTCCTTTTATCCATCTATTTTATCTTATACTTGATCTTCTTTTTCCTTTCTTTTGGTTGGGTAAACTTGTGGAACTACAATGTGAAAATAATTCCATTGAGAAATATTTAAGCCCTAAAACTTGATGCCTTTGCTCTCTCTCTCCCTCTCTTTCTCTTTTTTTAGGTTGCAGCAAAATGCTTGTGACCATGTATTGCTTTAATCATGCAAGTCTTAGATGAAGTCCTTGCATTTGCAGGCACATAATTTGAAGAAAAACATAGGCAGTTTTGTGGATATGTTTGGGTTGGAAATGAGGTAGTTAGTCTCTCTCCTTTTCTATATATTGTTGATTCGTCGTTGTTCTTTATTTTCTCCTTGGTGATGTGAATATGCGCATAGAATACACAAGTATTAAAATCAAGTAACTCTATGATATGTGAATGCTATGTATTTTTGTAATGTCCCTTTCTTTCTCAAGCAAGAAAAATAGAGGGCAAAAATCAAAGAGAAACTTGACAAGTGTGTCAAACAAAGCTACTTTTTTTGTGATATACTCAATATCCCATTTAGTAGATCCGCAGCAAGAAGGCATGTACTATCAATGGCTTTGTTGTTTGCTGTGTGATCCTCTCAGCAAACATATGTTCTTCTAATCATTATTATTGCATATTTCAGTTTGCAGGATGAGTTTTCTCTGAAATTACTATTCAATTTGGTAGTTCTACTAATGTCTAATCAACGTGTTGAGGACCTAGAGAAAGGAAGCTGATTGGACAAAAGAGACCAAGGAAAAGTTTGAGGAGACCAAGGAACAACTTGTGGACACCAAGAAACGGCTTGCACAAAATGAGAATGACTTGGAAACTCTTCATAAATTTTTACAAGCTAAATTCGGTAGTGAGTTGCTAACTTTAAACATAGATTCTTCTTAGTCTTTAGTATATTTTGGAATCACTTGGAAACTCTTAACTTTTTGCATTTCCATTACACTACTATTGTAGTATCTTTTGTGAATATTCAAGGCTTAAGACTTATACTTTGTTAGTAATCATTGGAACTTTGATTATTATAGCAATGAGTTGTGTATTAAGTCAGTGTATTAGTGAATGCCTATCAATTAATGTATTGGTACCAAGATTTTGCAGGGAAATAATAGTATTTTTTTTTCTAAAAAAAAAAGTAATATAATTTCTTGAAATATTAAATATAATTTCTCTTTTTTTTACTCAAATTTACCCACGGGAGAACCGTGGCTATATTTAAATCAAACCGTAGCTAAAGAAATGTTACCACGGACGGTAAAACTGTGGCTAATTTCATTGCGACGCCTGTTACGGGCACGCTAGTAACCGTGGCTAATGAACTGTGGCAAGGGAGTGTTAGCCACGGTTTTGGTACTGTTTAGCCACGGTTTCGCGCGTGGCTAAATCCCACATTTTTGGTAGTGTTAAGAAGACTGGAGATTTGGGAGAAAACACAAGAAATAGAAGGAAGAGAGAAATTGAAGATTAAGAAGAATGGAGATTTGGAAGGAAACAAATTCTGGTATTGCAATTTATAAAGATGAATTCATCCTAGTCTCTTTATTATCATTTACTATATTTCTCTATTACATACATTCACAACCTCCTCATAGGTAACGTTTATGCTGCCTATTGCTCTTCATTAATTAATTTACATTAAACATAATTGAAAGAGTTAAATGAGTGATTTTTGAGTTCCTTTTACATAGCATATATATTTGAAAAGTAGGAAAAATATCAAAAAAAGGAGAAAAAAGATAAATAGAAATGAAGGTCATAAAGAGGTGTCACATCATCTTATCTATGACCTTCCTTTATATTGATCTAAACTAAGCATCCCAATGAATTTATAACCTGCAACATAGAATTAGGTCATCAAGAGCATATTTTTGAGAACATAATTAAGGAGACATTTAAAAAATCAAACAACAAAAATAAAGAGGGACAGCCACCTACAAGCTGAACCGCAAGAAATATGGATAACCTGTCTCTGGTTACAAAAAAAAATTGAAACTTCAAAGTTACCCATTTTCTATCATCATGAACATGAACTCTCAAGTGATATGGAGCTTTGCAAGTAGTGCAATGGGCAAAGCCCAATCCTTCTTGTAAAAGACAAAATAGTTGGTATCAGTAGATAAATTGGCAATTTTGGTGGTTCGAGATAAGAAAGTTCGCAGCAATATGTGCAGCTAGTGCTGGATTATTGGTCTAAAGCCTCACCAGCATTCTAATGTTTGACTCTTACGAACACAAACAACAACATACTCAATATATTCTCATAAGTGGGGTCTGAGGAGGGTAGTGTGTACGCATGTCTTACCCTTACCTTGTGGAGATAGAGAGGTTGTCTCCAAAAGACCCTCGGCTCAAGCAACACATAACACGACAGTTTGAGAGACAATACTTAGGTAGAATAAAGCATAGCAAATAAGACATAACAAATAATAGAGAAAGTAGTAGAAGGTCAAAACTTTCTTGAAAAGAGCTGATTGAAAAGGCTGAAAAAATACCTTGACAGCATGCCAATGATCAAGGCACTCGCGATGGACATACTTTGATGTTCCGTTACACTTCCAAGAGACAGCCAGTAAACAGAGTACTAATGTTTTTACAATTTGAGTATTACGAATTACATATATAATTTGGGTTGGAAAATATTCAAACTCACGGCTGATTGACAGAAATTCATGGAAATCGAAATTTAATTAAATTCAAAGTATGATTTGTAGTTGGACTCGTCTTTGTATCTATACTATATTAAAAGTGTGAAGGGCCTTCGAAATATTGTTTAAATTTTTCATCCTTCATTAAAAGACTCCGCAATAAACAAAACTATCATTTACTATTTTTATAAATTATTATTTAATATTTTATTTATTTAATTAATTTTAGAATCACTTTTGGTTTAGAATTTGTATAAACCCATTAATATTACTACGTCTTTTCTTTATTTAGATTGAAAAGTCAATTTATGCTAATTAAATATTTAAATTCAAAATAAAATTAAAAGAGCACGTAAGAGAGTCAACTTTAATGCTAGGAGTTTACAATGGGAACCTTAGTTGCTATACAACACCCATTGAATCAAACGTTTACAATAGATGGTTCAGATTAAATGTGATTCATGATGTTGGTGCAAGTCATGGCCGGCTCAAGCCTAAAGCAACTAAAGTCATTGCTTTAGGCCCCCAAATTTTGGGTACCCCAAAATTTCCTAATATGTGTATATAGCTCCGTTCATAAATAAGTGGTATTTCTAATTTGAGCAAATCCTTTAAAAATTAATTATTTCTTAAAAATAAGAAGTGTTTTTACTAACTTACCCCTAATTAATTAAATGTCTTGAAGAAAAAAGTAATTCTTTAATGGTATAGGATTTCATGTATTAAAACAAAGTTAATTTTGAAAGAATACCTAATTCTTTCTTGAATCTCCAAAACACCACATATTTTGGAACAAAATGATGAGGCTAAAACACTATTTATCTCAATTTATGTGCAGTGTTTGGATTTTCAAAAAGTTAAAGAATTTATGTTTAAGCACACAATCAAAGTCAAAAAGTTTGTATCTCGAAAAAGAGAAAAATATCATATAAATTGAAATAAAGAGAGAAACTAGAAAAATAGACTTCAAGTGATATTATATATAACATATTATTATTATTTTGTAATAAAATCTTAAGGTTCCTCATTGAAGTTTTGCTTTAGGCCACCATATTTGTCGAACCGCCCATGGTGCAAGTAAATTGAAAGTTTTTATTAATGGCGTTCTCAAGCATGAAGCATAGAGGTGGAAACTATAACTATTTCAAATTTGGAGTACAAGTTAGTATTTTTTTTTCCCTTTTTCTTTTCTTCATTATTGCTGAAGGAATATAGATTAAAGTATTTTTGAGTAGTAAAAAAAAGTTGTGCAATTTTTTTTCATTTCTTTCATCTATTCAAATCTTGATGGATAGAGTTACTAGATATGTATACTATGCGAAAGTTGGCATGCACACCTATAAAAATAGGCCCTTTCGATATGGTAGGAAACTACCCTTTATGATATTATAGTGGTTCAGTTCAAACCGGAAGTATTTTCTTAAGAATAGAGTATATCTTAAGGCTTGTGGTTCTGTTTGCTTTGACTTATTTGGGTTATTCAATTGAGAGTAAAAGAAGTGTTGGAGTAAATTGGTTGAATACACGCCTACAAAAGAAGGTAGTTTTGATATTGTAGAGAAACTACCCTTTTTGATATTATATTAGTTTAGTTCCAAATGGAAGTATTTTCTTAAGAATAGAGTAGTAGCTTAAAGGTTATGATTCTGTTTGTTCTAACTCGGATTATTGAAGGAAAAAAGTGAAAACACCTGTAATACAATAGAATTAATTTATTTTTATTTCTACTTTGGAATAGGTCTGAGACAATATTCAATAATTTTACAAATCATAATCAAAATATTGATAGAGAATCTTAGTAGCTCATTTGATTGGCTACCTGAACTCCCACCTTGTTGGTGAGGGCTTGATGCTCCACCTTGTAATCCCTTCAGAGTTAAGTTTGACATATCTGTTTTGAGTTTGCGTCATTCTTCCCAATGACGGTTCCAGAAAGAGCAACATCTATGCTAATTGTAGTTGTTGCAGGTGCACTAAAGTTTGTTGCAGCTGGACTGAATTGGGATGGACTATGATACCTAGAAAACCTACTCTGTGGTTCTGCCGCTTAGAAATCATCATAGGTACAATTTTGCGGAATCATTGATCATTAACCATAATGAATATATATAATCAACCATATCAAATAATATTTGAAAGACATAAAATTATAAAAATCCCATCCAAAAACTAAGCAATTGCAACCATGATATCTTACCCAAGTGATCAACTGCAACTATGCATTGAGGTCATAATCAAAATCATTATGCAAGGCACTACAATGAGAAATATGGCTACCTGTAGGGATATACCTTACCTTTATTGTAGGTTTCAAATTGTTGATGTGTTATATTTCGTAAAGACAAAATATCTGATAAAATTGTATATTAAATTATATTGGTAGAAATTATACGTCAAAAATTAGTGTTTCTATGGAGCTTGGAATTTGACTTGAAATTTTCAGCACTAACTTAAACCGTAGCTAAGCATATGTCCTTGGATAAAAATGATAAATTACTTTGTAATGGCATCTCCAATAGTACATCAATTGACAACCAATTACGTTGTAGATAATGGCAGATACATATTAGGACTTATTGTGCACAGGCACCCATCCTAATTGATGTAACGTTTTTTATGTTAAGCTTGAAAAGATTTGATTTTATGGTTGTGCAGTGAGCATCCATGCCCGGTTCAAGATTTCTTCGTAAGCATCTTCTGCTTTTCCTTTGGCACTTTTTCAATTTTTCTTCTTTTAAATTTTAATTCATATTTTCTATTTCTCTCCGTTTTATTAGATGTTTTACTTTTAAGTTCAACAGGCAAATTGATTATACACTAATATTGGTTTCCTTTTCTTTTCTTTTTTCCCCATGATTATTAATTCTAACTTGTATATATTATTTCTCCTCTTAATTTTGAATCTTTGACGGAAAAAAATAATATTCAATACTAATTTATTTTTATTTCTACTTTGGAATAGGTCTGAGACAATATTCAATAATTTTATAAATCATAATCAAAATATTGATGGAGAATCTTAGTTGCTCAGTTGGTTGGCTAACTGAACTCCTAATATATCACTAATTGCCGACCGATATTCATCTACCACCTGTAAACTACAACAAAACAGTATGATAATAGAGATATCAAAACAATACAATTAAACCTAACATTTACACACAAAAATTCCTCAAAGCCGACCAACATTTATCTACTATCTATAAACTACCACAAAATAATACGATAATAGAGATATCAAAACAATACGATTAAACGTAACCTTTACCTAAAAAATTCCTCAAAGACGACCGACATTCATCTACCACCTATAAACTACAACAAAATAATATAATAATAGAGATATCAAAACAATATAATTAAACCTAACCTTTGTGACATTGTACTCTCATCTAATTTAGGGTAGCGCTTCGCGCGTGTATCTCGCTTCAATGAGTTCAATTTTATAAAATCACTTCGATAATATAAAAGAAAATATGTTTTGATTAATAAATAAATTGATGATTTTATTAAATACAAAAAATACTTAAATAGAAAATTAATATATTCATAGAAAATTAAATAAAAGTATTAAAAGCCACTTTAAACTAAATTAAGAAAATCTATGGAGCAATTCATATGTCGTTAGAAAGTGTTAGAAGACAACAAATTAATTTTTTTGCTATTATAAGGTAAAATAATATGTTATGGAAAGAATTTACCTAAAGCATTCCTATTGGACACTTTCAATTTAAAAAAAAATAATATTTTTCTACTTATTCTCACGTGTCTCTTAAATATCTAAGTTAAACCACATAAAATTTATCAAAAGTGCCAATATGAACATTTTATTTTGTGTTTAGATGCTCAGTTGAAATAAATCATAATTTGAGTGTTTAAATAAAATTTATCGACAAATTTAAAGAGCTGCCAACCTATTTCATCAATATATCATATTATTGTATCTCCTCTAACATCTGTTTATACTATCTCAATCCTATTTATTTAATTTAACTTTAGGTTCGTAGTTTCACTGCAAAATTTAATGAACTATTTTTTTCGTTTTAATTTCAGCAAGTACATGTATAATGGTTGAACATCTAAGTTTTTTTTTGTTAAAATTATTTGTGGAAAGAATAATTATGTATACATACTAATAAACTATTTGACCAAAATTTTAAACTCGGCTTATTGGTGAGAAATATCGTATTTGATCTATAAATTTAAAAAATACTTTAGAGTAGTAAATAATGTTTGCGCAAACTTTTTAAAAGTGTTTTTTAGTATTATTTTTTTCGTCAAAAGTGTTTTTTAAAGAATACTTTTGAGGGAAAGATATTTGTTTAGCTTGTGGAAGATAGCTTCTACTACTCCTCAGATCTCAAATAAGTCCTACGATTATCTTTTAAGGCTTTAGTTAAAAAGGAGTTTGTTGTTCCCATCCACAAAAGGTTTTTTGGCTTTTTGAAGGCGTACTCTTATGAACAAATACCAAACATGCAGAGACAATATTTCATTATAATTGTGGGTGCACATCGATCGGTTCGATTTGGTTTTATGTATTATCGATTCTCTTAATCGGTTTTTGATTTGTAAATTTTCTAAACCAATAGCCAAATCGATAAGATATTTTTTATCAATTTTTGGTCCTTAACTGTTCGATTTTTGATTTAACCGATAAGAAAATACTAATGTAAAATCAAATAATTTTTGGCACCGATATCGACTATAAACATTAGAGAATGAGGCCAAATTCTACTTTAAAAAGGAAAAGACTATTCAAAATTCACTTAAACTGATCTACATTAATAGCTTTTTAGCTATTCACTTTTTCTATTTCTACACTGAATTTTTCCTATATAAAAGATATCACGAGCTGATGGAAAGAATATATTTTACTCTTTCAAAAGGAAAAACTATTTATGTCGTTCTCGTTGCTCGTTGCAATTCCAACGGATGTTTCAGGACAACAACTTACTATCCTAAATAGGGTTTTGTAGATGTGAAGGCACTAATATATAAGTAGAGATAAAATAGTAATTTAGTATAGTCTTACTGAATTATCGGTTTACCTAATAACCCAATATTAAAAAACCGATACCGAATCAATAACTCAATAAAAATTTTTATAAAACCATTAAACCAATAACATTTTTTTCTATTTAATTTTTAGTCGGTTTGGTTTTTGTATACCCTAATTATAATAGAGAAATAAATATATAGCTCTTAATGGAGTATTGATAGTATTAATTTATACTCTAAATAACAAAGATATCTACTTTTATAAGTGAAGCAACTAAAATGTTTATGTAATTGTGTAAATGAAAGTTGGAAACAAACTAATTTATACAAAATTCTAAACAAGATTAACAAAAGATCCCAAATCACAAAACAATACTTTTGTCCCAAATTATAGTGAAACAATATCAACAGAGTAAGAGCACAATATCCTAATCCCTGTGGGGCCCAAATATTTAAATGAGATTGAAATAAAATAAAATAAAAAACAAAGATGTAAAGGAAAGAGAGAGAAAGTAGCGCAGCAATTGTGGAAAAGTTGTGCAATTTGCAGCTTACCAATTTGCAATAGCAATTTGCTATTTATGAACTTGTGGGTGTCATAACCAATACATTTTGGTTGGTTAAGGCAGCGGTTCCTTTTGCTATAAATATGAGTGTTGTTCTCTCATTTGATACACACCAAAAAACAGAGAGAAAGCAATAGAGAGCTGAGAGTAATCCACAAGTTATTTTTTAGTCCGTGAGAAAATAGTATGGGAGTAATATTATAGTGAGTTGTGTAAAATAAAAGAGTGTTATTGTTTTTATAAAAGTAGTAGTCTTTTGACACTAACAAGTTGTTATTAGTGTTATTGTATTACTCTTTTTGAGTATTATATTTATCCCATTATTATAATATTTGGTGTCGTTGTTACTCTCTTGTTATTGCTATTTAGTGTGGATATTATCTTGCGCGGGGATATTGATTCTCCCAATAACATGGTATCAGAGCTATGACAAATAATAGTCCACTGTCTTTTCATTAGCCCCATCTTACAAAAGAAAATTATGAAAAATGGTGTCTACGAATGAAAGTCATTCTCGGTTGTCAAGATGTTTGGGACATTGTAGACAAAAGGTATACAAAATCCGTCAGTGAGGAGACTCTGTCTCAAAATGAGAAAGATGTCTTGGTAAAGACAAAGAAGAAAGATCAGTAGGACCTCACTCTCATCCACCAATATTTGGATGATGGCATGTTTGAGAAGGTGGCTGATGCAACCACCTCAAAAGAAGCTTGGAAGAGTTTACAAAATTCTCTCCAAGGAGTTGATAAGGTAAAGAAGGTAAAACTTCAAACTCTAAGCGCTGATTTTGAAGTTTTAAAAATGAAAGAATCTGAATCCATTTCGGATTTCTGTTCAAGAGTGATAGTTGTTGTGAATCAATTAAGAAGGTACGGGGAGGAAGTAGATGATGTGCATCTGTTAGAAAAGATCCTTCGCTCTTTAACATCTAAATTTGATTATGTGGTGTGTGCTATTGCGGAGTCTAGTGACTTAGACTCTATGAATGTAGAGCAATTGGAAGGTTTTTTACAAGCACACGAAGAAAAGATGAAAAGGAGAAAAGAAGAGCCACTGGAGCAACTTCTTAAAACTCAGGCATCCTCCAAAGATTTTGGAGGTGAAAAAAGTTGTAGAGGAAATGGACAATGGCAAGGCAGTGGCGGTCGCGGAGGCCCAACAATGAAGATAAAATTCATCAAATATTCAGAGGTCGTGGTCATGGACAATGAGAAATAAGAGGACGTGGAGCTTATCAAGGTACCAATGAAATGAGGTATGACAAATCTAAAATTGAGTGTTACAATTGCCATAAATTTGGACATTACTCTTGGAAGTGTCATAGTAATATTGAAGAAAAAGCTAATCTTGTTGACGACAACAAAGAAGAAGATGAGTCAACATTGTTAGTGGCACTCAAAGAAGATGATACAGTTGATTATAGTTCATGGTATCTTGATAATGGAGCAAGCAACCATATGTGTGGATACAAGGACAAGTTTGTGGAGATAAAAAAGATGGTGAAAGGCAATGTGTCTTTTGGAGATACCTCAAAGATTCAAATTGAAGGTATAGGTATGATTCTAATCTCCCATAAAGATGGTGGCCACAAATTGATTAACGAGGTTTACTATGTGCCAAAACTGAAAAGTAATATTTTAAGTTTGGGCCAACTTCTTGAAAAAGGATCTGATATTCATAGGAAAAATATGCATCTTTGGCTTAGAGATTCAAGTGACAATTTAATTGCTAAAGTTCATATGGAAAAGAATAAATTGTTTCCTTTGAATCTTAAGACCATTAATGCAAAGTGTTTGCAGGCTAATGTGCAAGAAGAATCATGGTGTTGGCACATGCGATTTGGGCACTTGAATTTTGAAGCACTCAAATCAATGGGAGACAAGAACATGGTTGATGGGATTCCATTAATCAACCATCCCAATCAGTTGTACGAAGCTTGTCTTCTTGGAAAACATGCAAGGAGGAGTTTTCCGAAGGAGACCACGTCAAGAGCAACCAATCCACTTCAGCTTATTCACACCGATATGTGTGGTCCAATCTATCCACCTTCTTTTGGTAAAAATAAATATTTCTTGCTCTTTATTGATGATTTCAGTAGAAAGACTTGGGTATACTTCTTGAAGCAAAAATCAGAAGCCTTTGTTGCTTTTAAAATTTTCAAAGCACTTGTAGAAAAAGAGAGCGGCTATGAAATAAAAACCTTAAGGTCTGATAGAGAAGGCGAATTCACTTCAAGAGAATTTAATGACTTTTGTCAATCTCATGGAATTCGTCGCCCTCTAATTGTACCTTACTCGCCCAAACAAAACGGAGTTGTTGAAAGAAAGAATAGAACAATTCTTAACATGGCTAGATGTATGTTGAAAGCTAAAAATCTACCAAAAGAATTTTGGGCCGAGGCTGTTTCTTGTGTAGTTTACTTGAGCAACAGGTCTCCAACAAGAAATGTGATAGATCAAACGCTTCAAGAAGCATGGAGTGGGAGAAAGACAAGTGTTAAACACTTAAGAATCTTTGAGAGCACAGCCTATGCTCATGTTCCACATCAAGGGAGAGCAAAACTTGATGATCAAAGTGTCAAGTATGTGTTTGTTAGCTACGACACAAGTTCAAAAGTCTACAAGTTATACAACCCAGGAAACAACAAGGTGGTGGTGAGTCGTGATGTTGAATTTGATGAAGAAGCAGCATGGAATTGGGAGAGCCAAGAGGCTCAGGAAGAAAGAACATATGATTTTCTTCCATACTTTGGATGAAGAAGAACAGAAGACTATGGCACCTAGACAGAATGCAACCCCACCTCCTTCACCAACAAATGTTGCATCTCTTTCTTCTTAAGAGAGTTCAAGTGAAAGTCCACATAGGATGAGGAGTATCCAAGAACTCTATGATGACACAAAAGAAGTTACTAATTTTAATTTTTTGTGTTGTCTCTTTGCTGATGGTGAACCAATGAATTTTGATGAAGCTATTGCAGACAAAAAGTGGAGACAAGCCATGAAGGAGGAAATCCAGTCAATGGAGAAGAACAACACTTGGAAATTAAAAACTCTTCCCAAGGATCATCGAGCAATTGGAGTCAAATGGGTATACAAGGTAAAAAAGAATGCTTATGAAGATGTGGAGAGATACAAGGAAAGACTTGTGGATAAAGGCTACAAACAAAGGCATGGCATTGACTATGAGGAAGTCTATGCACCTGTCGCCCGTACGGAGACGATCCGTCTGTTGATTTCTCTAGCGGCACAAATGAAGTGGAAAATCCATCAACTAGATGTCAAGTCGGCATTCTTGAATGGATATCTTGAGGATGAAGTCTATGTTGAGCAATCATTGGGCTTTGTGGTTAAAAATCATGAAGATAAAGTGTTGAAACTGAAGAAAGATTTATATGGATTAAAGCAACCACCATGAGCATAGAATAGTCGCATAGACAAGTACTTTCAAGATAATGGATTTACTCGTTGTCTTCATGAATATGCTCTTTACATTAAAGTTCATACTAATGGAGATGTTTTACTTGTTTGTCTTTATGTTGATGATCTTATTCTGATGGGTAACAACACAGTTTTGTTTGAAGCTTTCAAGAAATATATGTCCCTTGAGTTTGAGATGACGGACATAGGGCCCACGTCATATTACTTGGTCCTAGAGGTGAAGCAAATGAAGGAAGGCATCTTTATATCTCAAGAAGGCAATACAAAGGAGATTTTGAAGAAATTCAACATGTTTGATTGCAATCCCATGAACACCCTAATGGAAAGTGGAATAAAATTGTCAAAGTTTGACGATGGTGAAAAGGTGGAATCTACTCTTTTCAAAAGTCTCTTGGGAAGTCTGAGGTACTTGACCTGTACGCGACCAGATATACTCTTTACAGTTGGAGTAGTAAGTCGCTTTATGGAAGCTCCTACCTCCACTTACTTGAAGGTAGCTAGAAGAATTCTTCGTTACCTAAAAGGTACGATCGACCTTGGGCTATTTTATTCTTCTTCTGATGATTTTAACCTTGTGAGATTTTTTTATAGCGACTATGCGGGAGATGTGGATGATAGAAAAAGCACATCATGTTTTGTGTTTTTCTTGGGTAATTGTGTTGTTTCTTGGAGCTCAAAGAAACAATCCACTGTTATTCTCTCGACTTATAAAGTTGAATATATGGAAGCAACGTCCTGTACGTGTCATACAATTTAGTTGAGAAGATTGCTGAAGGAGCTCAATTTACCACAGATTGAAGCCACGATGATTTGTATTGATAATAAATCACAGGCTCTTGCCAAGAATCCAGTATATCATGATCGAAGCAAGCACACAGAAACCAGGTACTACTTCATCAGAGAATGCATTGCCAAAAAGGAGGTAGAACTCAAGTACGTGAAATCTCATGATCAAGTTGTGGATATGTTTACCAAGCATCTCAAGTTTCAAGATTTTCAGAGATTAAGATCAAATCTTGGAATGAAGAAGAAAAATTAAAATTAAGGGAGAGATTTGTGGGGCCCAAATATTTAAATGAGATTGAAATAAAATAAAATAAAAAACAAAGAGGTAAAGGAAAGAGAAAAAAAGTAGCGTAGCAATTATGGAAAAGTTGTGCAATTTGCAGCTTACCAATTTGCAATAGCAATTTGCTATTTATCAACTTGTGGGTGTCATAACCAATACATTTTGGTTGGTTAAGGCAGCGGTTCCTTTTGCTATAAATATGAGTGTTGTTCTCTCATTTGATACACACCAAAAAACAGAGAGAAAGCAATAGAGAGCTGAGAGTAATCCACAAGTTATTTTTTAGTCCGTGAGAAAATAGTATGGGAGTAATATTATAGTGAGTTGTGTAAAATAAAAGAGTGTTATTGTTTTTATAAAAGTAGTAGTCTTTTGACACTAACAAGTTGTTATTAGTGTTATTGTATTACTCTTTTTGAGTATTATATTTATCCCATTATTATAATATTTGGTGTCGTTGTTACTCTCTTGTTATTGCTATTTAGTGTGGATATTATCCTGGACAGGAATATTGATTTTCCCAACAATCCCTACCGTGGGATAAAGTCCTCGCCAAGTAAACCTAGCAACTACTTCCAATTATGTGTGTGAGATACAGGTGAGTTCTTGCATAAATATTTTGTGTTTAAGTTACTTCATAAAATAAGGAGAAATACCTTATAAGGGGCAAGTCTCTCTTTTGCCCAATCTGGTAGTTCATGCAAGCTTGGTGCAAGCTTTACTCCCTCATCTTTCTTTTGAGCTCAGCATCAGGAACAACAACTACACACACCACTTTACCATAGTCTTTGTCAGGTAATCCTAACACTCAACACTGATATAGCTAAATGTTGTGGAACATAAATATTTTTACTCAGAATCGATATGTTGGCAGTGAGAATTCTTTTTCTTTTTAGAAATATAAATCCAACGAAAAAAGTCTAATGCGATGGCAATTTCAGAGAGCAGTTTATATTAAAGATGGACAAGCAGCAACCTCCAACAGAACTGGTTCAATTTCGAATGCTGCTAACTTGTATCCACCAACTTTCATAATATCAGCATTAGTCCCTGAAAAAAGAAAACAATAATCCTTTTTCCCCCAACCGATACAGTTTAAAAAGCAAAACACATTATGATGTCAAAGCTTTATAAATTGAAAAAGAAAATTGGTTGATAAACATTTAAACATTGTTATATAGTATTACCAAGAATTTGAGGTATCATAGATTTCACTTTCAGTGATTTTAACCTCGACTGTTTTGAAAAATATACTGTGAAAAATATATACTATAGAAGGATCACTATAAGAAAATTCTAAAGCATATGCATCGGCATCCTGAATTCCACCTTCCACAAATGTAATGCCGCAACCGAAGTCAAATTATCATCGACATTTTTCCATCCTTCATCTGTCAAAAGATAAAACCTATAGAAAGAATACATTAGCATATATATATATATATATATATATATATTTATTTATTTATTGCTAATTGCTAAAAAAAATAACCCTAGTTGGCACCTCAAAAAAGTTTGCCCGTTTATTCTAGTAGGACTTCTTATATAAGTCAAATTGACTCTCGAAAAATAAAACGTGACAACTACAAAGAAACGGAGAGAGTATAATGTACTTTTATGATGTCCAGTAGACAAAAAACAAGAGGAATAATCAAAGATATACTCACAAAATATTAACGGCAAAATATATTATTAGAACAATCCAAAGCGGCATCAAGATCTAAAGAATTTTGCCTGTATTTATTCTTTGAAGTGCCTGCAAAGATTAATAAAAACACAACAAAAAAACATCAAATACTGCCTAATAAAACAAAATCAACCTAATTCAAAACTCTCACATTAACCATCATTATCGAAAACCATAACACAAAGAACTAGAAACCCTTAATCTGTGAGCCATAGACCCCCCACGAAAATATCAAAATTTAATACTACTTGCATAGGTAAATACAGGAAACTCATCAATATAGTGTCACCACAAAAAAAGGCACGAATAATTAGCAGATTTAAAACTGCCTAATATTTGGGAAAACGTAAATGTCCTAGGAGTCCTTTTTTGGTTTCTCACCCGGTGTCCTGTATCCGCATTGGAGCTCCGATTCATCCGGATCGCGTACTGCAGGGCCCATTCTAGGGGTGGCGCTCCCAACAGGATTTTCTCCATTCCCAGGGCTCGAACCCGAGACCTCTGGTTAAGGGTGGAGCAATCCCACCACTGCAGCACAACCCATGTTGGTCTATATAGATATATATTAGGACTCCTAATTTAATAAAAAGTCTTACCATATATTTTAATCCTGATCCCATATATTTTAGGAGTCAATATTATGAAAATAATTAAATAATGTAATATTTTAAAAAAATAATAAAAAGACAATTTTGTCTAAAGGAGAGTCTTTTAATGACGAGCAAAACGTTCGATTCACTTTTCTAAGGGTCTTCACACTTTTAATATATACTAGTTTAGAGTACGTGCATTGCACGTGTATCAAGCGTTAATTAAGAATTAATGTATATAAAAAATAAACTATTGCTTGTAAGTTGTTTTATTAAGTACAAAATTTTTAAAAAATATAGCGTAAAATTTTGAAGATGAAAAAGTGTAGTTAATACTCCCTCCGTCCATCTTTAGTTGTCCACATTTCTAGTTTGGAATGTTCAACAATACTTGTCCAGTTTGAAAAACCAATACATAATTTACCCCTTTTTTCCCATTTTACCCTTGATATTAAATACTATTCATCCCTCATTACATTTTTTAAAGCAAAACATTTATTATATTCAAAGGGTGATTTGGTAAAATTACCCCTATCATTTACTACTACTTAATTCCTGTGCAAGTCAAACGTGGACAACTAAAGATGGACGGAGGGAGTATTAAATAGAAACATGATATATCACCGTCACACTAATAATTAAGGAGCAAAATCAGATGTAGCCAAAAAGATATTTCCCGTTTAAATTTGTACTATTTAGTCCTTTTCTATAAGCTGAGATGGTCTGAATTAATGACAACTTATACGTGCAACTTATTCATCTATTCAAGTTTATTGTACCTGTATCATGCGTTTATAAATAAAAGTGTATAAGAAAATATGAGCAGTTGACGTTGGATTAAATGAAATGTCCATTAAAACATATATCTCTATTTGTAAATCTATAAAATATATATATATAGTACGGCAAATTAATGCGTACATGGCAAGTCTCAGAAGCTACATACATGAGAAATACTCAAAAGTTAGAATATTTGTGGCGTTTTCATGCTTAAATTTAGGGGGAGTTTAATCATAAAATTATGAGTATTTGAAAAAAAAGTAATTTTTATTTTTTCAAAGTGAAAAATAGTATTTAAAAATTGAGATTGTGTTTAAAAAAAGTAAAAAAAATTCATGGAAAAACACTTTCTTACTACTCCATTTAAAAATAAGTGGTATTATATATATATAGGTAAATTGTCAGAAATAGCTAATGCAGTAAATAAAACGTCACAAATTGCTTTAGAGATTTGTATACGGGCCTCGAAATTCACTTTGTATACTAATGCAAACATATATGAGTCAGAAAATCAGAGAACCCTCCCAAAATTAGAGATTTGTATATGAGTGCCAAAATATACAAATACAAAAAAATTGTATGTTTAGCTATTTAATGTTTTCTACACCATGTGATTTTTCCATATATATTATAAACAAAAGTTTTTTTTGGGCAAATTATGTTGGGCCGAGGCCCATTTTATTAATAACAAAAAGAGGGTTTTACATGAATATGCAATCTTAAAAAGCATATTACATATTTTTAGCCTTATTTTCTAAATAACAATAGTAGCCAAAGAATAATTACATATTTAACCAAAATTTAAAGCTAAATGAATTTCCTTTTTCGTCTAAATTAATTCATTAAAAAAAATGAAACAATTGCAATTAATTAGGTAATGATAAATTCCTATTAATTTGTTAGGTCTTGCATTAATGTGGCTGGGCAATTATTACTTTTCTTTTCTATAACCTTTTATTTTATTTTGTTTCTACATTGAAAAATACTTATTTAATTTTTTTATAAATTTGAAAAATGATGCTTATATTTTTTTTGTCAACAATATATGTGATGAATCTATAATAGCAGTATATATCAAATATTATATGCATGTAAATTGTACACTTGAAATAATTCGATAAATATAACATTATTATAGCAATATATATTAAATATTGTATGTATATATGGTATATTTTTAATGATACAACAAATGTAAATGGCATAGCAACAATATATGTTAACTATAATTTTATCACAAAAAATATATCAGGTATAATATAATATTTTAGTTATATTTTATTATTATTTTTAAGTTAACACATATATATTTATAATGTATATTATTATTATTATTATTATTATTATTATTATTATATACATTGAATATAAACAGAATAAATAATATAAAATTATTTAAAAAAGCATATTGTGAACTATAATAACATTATATTACATGAAAAGTAATAGTATATAGTGTTATATTATTTAATTATTTAGTATATGATGAATATAAATGGTGTATATTGATTATTGAGAAAAGGGAAGAAAAAATTACTAAGAAAATTTTAGTGGTGTATATTGATTATTGAGAAAAGGGAAGGAAAAATTACTAAGAAATTTTTTCTAAAATTATGGAACAAATATTAATGATAGGAGAGAGAAGTCGAAATAGTAAGAAAGGTAATAAGTTTAAATTCAAAATTTATGGGATTTCATTTAGTTATTAGCATATTAATGAAATTCTATACATATGCTAAAATTAAAATCAATTATGCTATTTATGAAAAGATGCAAAAATAAAGTCATTTATGTCATTAAATTATATAATATGTTGAACAATGTAAAATTCTCTAACCAAATATCGGAAACAAATCACAATAGGTGTGATCCGACAAACAAAAAGCAAGTAGAAAACTTGGAAAGTTCAATCATCTTCCTCTTCGTGTCTCTTCCATTTTCTTTGATCGGGTAACTACTGTCCGTGAGCTTCTCGTCTTGATCGAGTAACTACTGTCCGTGAGCTTCTCGTCTTCATCACTGAGCTTCACCAAAGATGATCTCTATGGAGCCACGTTTTCACTATATCAGAAAGCTATCGCCAGATGTATATCGATCATTGAGTATTGTTGACATAGTTTTCATTTCGATTATTCAAATGGACCACATGCAGAAATTCTGATTAGTTGATACCCGAATTAGGGGTTCTTCCTGAGATGTAGTTATTAGATCTTAAATATGTGAGTTAGATGAAGCGGTGCTCAGAGATTGATTGCAATTGGACTATAGACAGTATAAAAATAAATGGTTGATACTTTTCAGACTATTTTGACATTGAAAACAGATGCCGAACTGAATTAGTTATCGCCTGCCTCATTTAGATATATGTTTCACATAGTTATCGTCTGCCTCATCTATAGGCTGAGTCAGATATTCCGACTGAACAATATTTTTTGAGTGGTTAATTTTGTAAACTTGCTGGTTTTGAACTTTGGAGCAGGGCACATAAGATGCTGGTGTAGAGAGGAAAAAGGCGAACACTGTCAGACCTGCAGGCACAAGGATTGATAGATTAACTAATAAACCGAAGGAGGTATTAATGAAATCCAACTTTGATTTTGCATCCTACTTTTTCTTGCTTCTAGTTAGTTAACATACTTTCCGTTCTAATCGGTCTTATTTTACCTTTTCCCTAAGTATAAAAGTTTTCTGTTCCAAGTATTTAACATAGTATTCAAGAATAGATCTTTTATAGACAATATTCTTCACCCAAGTTCTCTGAAACAAACTATTCAATTTCACACTT
This sequence comes from Capsicum rhomboideum, assembly GCA_031232105.1. Taxonomy (NCBI): domain Eukaryota; kingdom Viridiplantae; phylum Streptophyta; class Magnoliopsida; order Solanales; family Solanaceae; genus Capsicum; species Capsicum rhomboideum. Next base: position 44,169,130 of record CP124717.1, on the reverse strand, counting down.
ATAATATTTTTTTTCTTTCCTGTTCTTCTTTCTGAGTAGTTTCATTCTAACCAGTTCCTGTAGGCTGTAAGGGCATTTTACTTTCAATATTAAAACACTCATCTTTCTAATTATTACCGTCTTTTTGTTCGTTCGTTAAGTTGTGTGCTCGTTAGTGTTTTCTGTCTCCTTGCTGGATTAGTTGTGTGCTCGTTCATTGTTTCAACTGATGGAGCCAAGGTCAAGTGATTGAAATATATTCTGTATAGGAGGAAACTGTGAAACATATAAAAAAATTGTTAAGTAGTTGTTATGATTAATGTGCTTATAGAGATTGTCACTTCTAAATAGCAGGGCACTTCATGAAAAAAAGGAAATAATCAAGAGCTAATTGACACGGACTCACGAAGTAAATTCTTCGTCATTGCGTTTTTATGTAGATTTGCTTATTGTGTCTTTCCAGGTTATCCTTGTCCAATGCTAAGTTCTCTTTCCTGGCTATGTTGGTTATTCTGAACTTCTGTGCTAGCCCAAAAGTTGGGTTCTCGACTTCATGGTCTTAGAATCAGTGCCACTGAACTTGATTGGTTTATTATATCCTCCTATCTCGGATGCCCACAAGTTAGTTCATGGTTCAATGTGTCAAAAATACAACACTTAGCCACTATTGAGCCAAATTTCCATATTGATTTCAATGTATATGAGCATGAAGCCCTTCTCTATCTCAACACTTTCTTTTTAATGATTATGCATTCAGCTTTGCTTGTGTCAGCGCCAGAGTCGTTTATGTCTTCCTCTTCCATGAACGGTAAGTTGCAATCTTGGACAATTAATAATATTTACAGGTTGGATGCCTATTTATGTGTATCTCTATATCTGTATCTCTTTGTCTATATTTTATTCTATGTATCTGAGTGTCTAATTCTGTATTTCTACAATGTTATAATATGCTTTTGGTGCAACCCACTTCACATCTAAATTGTCACTAAAGATTAGAATTAAGGATCTTTTTTGTAATGTTTCACAATTAGGTTTGTTATATTTTCTTTAATCTACTGTGCATATTAGATTTTCTGACTTTGCTTCCATGGTTTTTTGGGCTAAAATGGGTCTTTTAATTATTATTTTTATATTTTGTAAGTGTACCCAAGGGTTAAAGGTGAGACTATAGAAAGAAGAAGATGATCAGTATGGTTAATGAGTCTTTGCCATCCTTAAAGGCTTTTGAATCTCTTTCATAAGAGACTTTTCTTCACAAAGGTATACTTTTGTTTGTGAATGTCATCTCTCATCCTTGTATGATCTTTGTATTTTTCATGATATAACTTAAATCTCTTGGTTAATTCTTCATTATCCTGCAAAGTTTCTATTTCAACCTCTGTCTTTATTGTCTATTCTGTGATGGGCTATTTTTTATTGCTCTTTATCATGCTAGTTTAGGGAAACTTCAAAATTCTATTTATAGAGGAGGGATCTGGATCAGAATTATATGTTCCTATGGTTATAGCCCAATAGCTAGCCTTCTGGATAATAGAATTTTTTGCTATTTAGATTTGTATGTCAGTATAGGAACAAATACAAGGTTTTGAGAACTTCTAATGATAGAGAAATTTTAATTTGTCTTGAAAGATGTAGACAACCTCATCTAGTTACTTAAATATATTGTAAAGGTTGAATGAAAATACAATCTGATCTTTGTGATATTGATTGTGTATTAACATCGCCAACAAAGAAAGTATCTTGCAGCTTCAAATAGTGTAATCTAACAATGTTCTCTCTTACCAAACACCTTAAGGTTTAGAAGATATCTGCAGAATCATACAAAAGTAAAAATGTAGAAAAATAATTAGATTATAGCTAAAATATTTGACTATGGTTCCAGACTTGGAATATCAGAATATATATTACCATTTTTTTAAGAGAGCTGATATAAAGCAGTTGGTGAACAGATGAAGATCTTTGATGGTTTAGAGCTCCTGCAAAATTCATAGAAGATAAAAACATAATAACAAAAAATTCGTTATTTACATGAAGAAGACCTGGAAGCTGCAGATTGAGACAAAGCTATGGCAAAATTGGGGAAGAAGAGCTTGGAATTGCAACTCCTTTTATAGAATAGGATTCATAAACTAAAAAGAATTTAATCTTGGACTCCTTTGTGACTTGTAATAGGGACTCTTCTATTGTAATAGGGATTCTTCTGTTATACCCAAAAAAGAACTGAAATATTGCTACGACAGTACCAAAAAATAGAATTTTGTAAACCAATAACATTTAAATTTGGACTCCTATATAATTTGTATTATTGACTCTTCTGTTATAACAAAAAAAGGACTGAAATTTTTCATAGAAATAGCCACAACAGTAGAAGAACGACAGATTTGTTTGGAACTTTTTAGAATTATTATATATATTATTAATGTTGTAATATATATAAGTGTTTATGTATAATTATTATAATATAATTTTATATTTGAAAAATAGTGAAAAGACGATTTTGTCTAAAGCGGAGACTTTTAATAAAGAGCAAAAATTTCAAATCACTTTTCTAAGCGTTTTCACACTTTTAATATATTATAATAATATATATAGATAGATTATAGATATAGATTATAAATTTTATATATATATATATATATATATATATATATATAGATTATTTTAATTAGTGGTTTAATGGGTCAAAATCATAATTTATTTACTAATGTGATCCATATACAAGAATGATTTAAGTGGGAAGAGTTTGGCATATTAAAGAAAAATAACATCAGCGCTTTCAACTAGAAGCGGACGAACCCTTACGGGAGTTACAACATTCACACCTCGCGCCGAAGGAAAATTGTCGAGTAACTATCAGGGTAGCTACTCATTGTGGACCTATTCCTACTGCTTTATCAATAATAAGGTGAGGGTGAGTTGAATTCACACCTATCCGATTGAATTAGATGAGAATTGGTTAGTTATTCATGTCACTTATAATGATAGGATAATGATTACTAATCATTGGCCCATAATGATAATGATGACGTGGGTGAATTGAAGTAGTATTTCAAGATGCATATCACGGGTGAAGTAGTATTTGTATGTTATGACAATTGAAATAAATTAAAGAATCTAATGATGAGGTAATGATGACTAAATCATTTGGCATTGATGATGGAATATGACTGGAGGTTAGATAATTTCTGCAGTTACTGTCCATCCTAGTGGTTAGATTAAGCTTTTGAAAAGTTTTTCATGCGATTGCGATTAATCAATATTTTAATAAATTGAGGTTTTGGATCGAGAGTTCTTGGGGTAAAAATTTACGAATTGGGAGTTTAAATAGCAGCCCGTTTTAGTTGAATTTTGGTACGTAGACTTGTTACAATATGAGTAAGTATAGTTTGAAAGAAAATTTCAGATTTTGATTCCGGGGGTTTGGGGTGACTCTTTGACTCGATTTTCGAATTGAAAATAATTATAACAGTAGGATTGTCATTAGATTTTTACACTTACGGAGATTATATATTTGAACAGATTTTGATCATTCGGAGACTTTACGGAAGGGCAAAATTGTTAATTGACGTTTGGGCTTCCTTTAAGACAAGTTGAGACTTTCTTTGACTTATTTTTGAAGTGCTTATGTGACAGCTATGTGTAATGGGAGTAATGGGGAATGGGGGTCTAGCATCTATGTGGCTACCGATGTTATTTGAGGGGTTAAAATAAGTCAATTGCATGTTTTGAACTATTTTCCCTATTTGCTAGCATGATTGAGTTGATTTGCTATTGTACATAAATTTTTGGAAATGCTAGCTAATGAGAAAACTCTCACTTGATAAGTTGAGTCGATTTTCAAATTGATAACTGATCTGTCTTAAAACATGAAATATTTTGCTTAATTTCGGTCACGATCCGATTTCTCAAGACATGATGGCGCCTACCTTATCCCACTAGTAGGCAAGCCAAGCCATAGCCAGGAACGACAAGTAACAGGCAAAAAACTAGAAAAGACCAGACAAAAATGATAACAGTAGTAATAATAAGCGGAAGCAGAAAGAAAACATATAAAATATACCAAAACGGGAGAAGGGAGTGGACAAAATATACAAATGAATCCCTCCCAAGACCTGGTAAGGTCGGTAATAGAGCCACTACTAAAAGATAACCAGAGTACTAGACAGAATCCAAAATATACATAATATATACAAGGCAGTCTCAGAAGCAAAAGACTAAACTAGAATAGATGGAGGAAAATTAGCCTCAGACTACAACAAGCTCACCCTGCTCCGGATCAATACTGAAATAGAGGAAACACATCAACGTCGGCTACTAGTACTCGAATCTGCATTAGGAAAAAGATGCAGAAGTGCAGTATGAGTACCAAAGAAATGGGCCAACTGAGTTCAAATATAGGAAAAGTATAACTAAAATGCGAGAGTATAATCTAAGTCAACAGTAGATAGGGATAGAAAAGTAAATAACTATCTATCTATGCAAGTGCGATAAAGGTATAAGGAAAGGCGATACAGGAAAATAAATAACTCAATAAAAAGAAAGCAAACCAAACATAACCTAACTGGGCCCTATAAGTCTAGAAGGCACACAGAAGAAAATAATTAACCCGACCGTGCCCCCATAAGCCGTTGGGTACACACAAGAAATGACCAAACTAAAGGCATAGACAACCCGAAGCCGAACCGATCTTAAGTAACCTCCGGATCCCAAATCCATGATAAATCCATCCAAATGTGCATCGGGCTTGAACTGGCGGGCTCGAACCAGAAATAGTGGATAATAACGAGAGGCCACATATATGATATACAACAGAACTCATAATCAGATGCCGGACTCGAACCGGAAATCAGAGGAACCACAACTCCCAAAACAACAGTAATCAGTACCAAAACTCCCAGATCATATCATAACCAGATGCCAAAGCTGTGCCAGAACTCATAAAAAATAACCGAAAATAAAGTATATGTTGGTCCCGAACTGAAACTGAAATATACTTATATAAACATATGCATAATTAGCTAAAAGGAAGGAATCCAAGGTTTTGCATCTTAATACCAAGCCCTAAGCTCATAAATACTATACCATACTAAGGGATAACGAGATCAAAATCCACCAAAACGGGATCCTAACTGGATAAATAAGGCAAAGATATTTCAAACGATACCCAGGCTACAACTACCTGCCCAAAACTAGCATAATAGTACACTAATACCATAAATAAACTCAATCTAAAGATGGGGTAAGCCTAGCCTACCTAGACGCCAAAGCTAAAAGCCCCTCCGAGAAGCCTCTGAATAGTTTTTGTGCCCACTAGGACTTGAGCTTGAATAACTTGATGCAAATAATTGATTTCTTTTGGAGATAAAATATAACGTCACAAGATCTTCTCCCTAACTTTCCCCCCTTTTTTCATATATATATAAAAGTATATGGAAATTTGGACCTTAGCCTAATTACAACAACTTTCACCGTCTTTCAGGCAGAGAATAAGGGGAAAAATACATGAATGCTCACCTTCTTCCACCACAAACTGTGCAGTCAAGTAAAGGATATAAGTTGTGTGTAAGTAGTAGCTCAATCAATTCACAAGCAGCACAGTCCTTGTATGTGTCTGTATGTGTATAGGCTATAGCCATGTATTGCATAATAAATGCCTATTCAAAAGGCAAAGCTATATTATTAGATACACTAAGAGTAAATTATTACACATGTCAATAAATGAGAAACACAACTTATTAATGCCTAGAGTTGTGCCCCACCTTTAATGTTACTCGTGGAGGTGGAGGTGTTCACCCTACACCATTTTCATTTCATTTTTTTTCCTACTATATATGTACTTGGGTATTGCATAAGTTCATGGTAAAATAAATATAACTTTTTAAATATATCATAATTTATAGAAAATTATTTTGAATAAAACATCTATCAAATAATATTTTAACATATCTAGATTCACTATCTCCGCTTAAAATATTTAATAGGTTATGAAATCATATAAGTGTATCATAACTAAAGCTTTTTCATAGACATCTAAGATATTTTTAGGAAGGTAATAAAATATATCTCTACCAAATTCTAATTTAAATTTAAATACTCCACAACACGTTCGATATTAATAAAATTCTCAAATGAACTGCCATAAAATCGAACTATCAGTCCCAGCAAGTCATACATAACTTGGGGCAGTTATAGGAAAGCTCTAAGTGCCGAGAATGCACACAACGAGGAAAATGACCTGGAGGGTCATTACAATATCCACTACTAAAATGACTTTCATCCGCAAAAGTAAATGGTAAAAAAGTACCTGAAGGCTCGAATAGGTAGGGATACTGGGCGCGCATATCACGTTTGGTCTCCCAGGTAGCCTCTTCAACTGGATGATGACGCCACTGAATATTAACTACCAAAATGTCCCTGGAGCGCAACTGCCTGACATCTCTAGCCAAATAGGACATAAGCTCTTCTACAAATGGCAACTTCTCATCCAACTGAACCGAGTCCCACCAAAGATCTGGGATATACTTCAGCAACATAGATACATGAAACACCGGATGGATGGGAAAAGTCAGGAGGCAATGCCAACTCATATGCTACCTCCCCAAATGTCCGTAGGATCTCAAATAGTCCAATATACCTGGGGCTGAGCTTGCTCTTCCTCCCGAACCTCATCACGCCCTTTATGGGCAATACCCGTAGAAAGACCCTGTCACCAACTCTAAACCTCAGTACACGATATCTACGGTCAGCATAACTCTTTTGCCTACTCTGAGGTGTCTGTATCCTGTCCTGGATCACCCGAACTCGACCCAATAACTCATGAAGTAAATCCGTGTCACGAGGTCTAACCTCAGAAGCCTCAAACCAACCAATATGAGATCGATATCGCCTATAGTACAATGCCTTGAATGGAGCCATCTAAATACTTAAATAGAAGCTGTTATTATAGGCAAACTCCGCCAAAGGTAAAAACTGGTCCTATGACCCCCAAAATCCAACACACAAGCATGCAGCATATCCTTCAAGACATGAATAGTCCGCTCCAACTACCCATTAGTTTGGGGGTGAAAGGCGGTGCTAAGGTCAACCTGGGTACCCAACTCCTCCTGAAATGTCCCTCAGAAGCTAAAAGTAAACTAAGAGCCTTGGTCTAAAATGATAGACATAGGTATCCCATGTAGGCGAACCACCTCTCGAATATAGACACGAGCTAACCTCTTGGCACTGCAAAAGATCTGAACAGGGATGAAATGAGCCGGCTTGGTCTATAAATCCATGATAACCCAAATGGTATCAAAACCACAAAAGTATGAGGCAAACCACTAATGAAATCTATAGTAACTCGCTCCCATTTCCACTCGGGAACGAGTCGCTGCTGAAGCAAGCAATCGGGTCTCTGGTGCTAGGCTTTTTGAGCTGACAACAAAGGCATCGAGCCATAAATCCAGCTATATCTCTCCGCATACCACTTCACCAGTATTACTTTCTCAAATCCCAAGACATTTTATTTGTCCCGAGGTGAATAGAGTACCTGGAGCTAAGAGCCTCACAAAGAATCAACGGAATCAAATCCCCAACCCTCGAAACACAAATGCGACTGTCAAATCTCAGAATACCCTTAAAATCTAAGGTAGCCCTCCGGGACTCACCTCTCAGTACATGTCCTCGAATGCTACGAAGGCTACTATCCTTAAATTGATGACCCTAAATCTGCTCCAACAAGGTAGATATAGCCTCGACACTAGTAATAATCCCCCTGGCGTAAGAAATATCCAAACGAACCATCAAGTTAGACAAGGACTGGATGTCCACAACCAACAATCGCTGCGAAACTAAAATGAAGGCCAAGCTACCCAAACTCATAGCCTTCCGACTCAAGGTATCCACTACCACATTCTCTTTGCCCGGATGGTAAAGAATAGAGATATCATAGTCTTTCAACAATTCAATCCATCTACGCTGCCTCGAATTAAGCTCCCTATAAATCATAACATACTAAAGACTACGATGGTCAGTGAAGATCTCGCAGCGAACACCATACAGATAATGCCTCTAGATCTTAGGCGTAAACACTACCGCTTCCAACTCCAGATTATGTGTAGGGTAGTTGCGCTCATGTACCTTCAGCTGCCTCGACGCATATGCAATAACACGGCCCCGCTGCATCTGAACACACCCTAACCCAACACCAAAAGCATCATAATAGACGGTAAAACCCTCGCCCTCAACTGGAAGAGTCAGAATAGGAGCTGAAGTGAGCATGTCCTTAAGCATCAGAAAGCTCGCCTCATAATTTGAAGACCACTAAAACAGAGCTTGTTTCCTAGTCAATCTAGTCATAGGGGCTTCAATAGAGGAAAAATTCTCAACCAACTGCCTGTAGTAGCCTGCCAACCCAATGAAACTGCGAACCTCAGTAGGCGACATAGGCCTAGCCCAACCGTGAATAGTCTCAATCTTCACTGGTTCAACCATAATACCAACCTTGGACACCACGTGCCCAAGTAAAGCTACAGACTCAAGCCAGAACTCACACTTTGAGAATTTGGCATAAAACCTATATTCTCTCAAAGTGTGGAGCACAATCCTCAAATAATGCTCGTGCTCTTTCCTACTCCTCGAATACACTAGAATTTCATCAATGAAGACTATTACGAAGGAGTCCAAATAAGGCCTGAACACATGGTTCATCAAATCTATAAATGCTACAGGGTCATTGGTCAACCCAAAAAACATCACCAGGAACTCATAATGGCTGTAACGAGTCCTGAAGGCTCTCTTAGGGATGTCCTCAGCCTTGGCCCTCAACTAATGGTAACCAGACCTCAAATCAATCTTAGAAAACACTGCTGCACCCTGAAGCTGGGCAAATAAATCATCGATACGAGGCATAGGATACTTATTCTTCACTATCACCTTATACAACTGCATGTAGTCGATACACATACGCATAGATCCATAATTTTTCTTCACAAACAGAACTGAAGCACGCCAAAGTGACATACTTGGTCTGATAAAACATGTACCTAGTAGATCCTACGCTGACTATTTAGATCCTTCATCTCGGCATGAGCAGCTGACTATTTAGCTCCTTCATCTCGGCATGATCCATGTGATAAGGAGCCATAAAAATAGGTCGGGTGCCTGGCTCGGGGTCGATAACAAAATCTATTTCATGCTCAGGAGGAAGGTCAAGTAGGTTGGTAGAAAAAACATCGTGAAAATCACGAACAACATGAACAGAGTCAAGCAGAAGACTCTCAGCACTAACATCCCAAACATAAGCAAGGAATGACTCACAACCCCTCGACATCAGTCTCCTAGCCCAAATGTAAGAAATAATCCTCGTCGGCGCGCGACTAAAAGAACCTTGCCACACAACCGGGGGTATGCCAGGCATGGCTAAGGTAACAGTCTTAACAAAGTAATTCAAGACCGCGTGGTAAAGGGATAACCAGTCCATACCCAATATTACATCAAAATCTACCATATCCAATACAATGAGATCAACCCGAGTATCAAACCCCTAAACAGTCACCAAACATGATCTATATACCCAATATGCTACTAAAGAGTCACCCATGGGGGTAGCTACACTCAATGGCACAAATAAAGACTTCGAACATAAACCCAATCATGGCGCATAATAAGCAGAAACATATGAAAATATTGAACTGGGATCATATAAAGTAGAAGCTGGCTGATGGCATACGAAAATCGTACCTGTGATCACAACATCTGAAGCCTCAGCCTCCGGCCTACCCGAGGCAACATACAACTGACCCTATCCACTACCAGACTGGGTTCCTACCCTACCACTTGTCCTACCTCCCTACGGACCACCTCTGGAACATTGGGGACCACCCCTACGAGCCTGTCTACCACCCCTAGTTGGAGGCGATACTGCTCTGATCAGCTATGCAGTCTGAAATGAAGGCTTAATCATCCTACGTTGGGGAAACTCACGGGAAAAGTGACTAAAAACCCCACACTCATACCATGCCCCTCTACATTACTCTATCTTGAAGGTTTGACTGATTCAGAATGACCACCTCAACTTGACGATCCTGACTGAATACTCCTCTGACCACCCGAACCACTACAACCAGGCTGACCCCTAACTGATATCTGAAGCACTGACTGAATTGGCCTAATAGGCTGTCCCTAAAGCTGATAAGGCTGTTGTTGCTGCTGGGGGTACCTACCCTGAAATATGCGGCCTCTAGACTGTGAGCCGTTGTGGCTTCCACTGTAACTGCCTTGATAAAGGGGTCTCTTATTGCTGCCCTCTTGGGCCTCATGATCTATCTCCTCAATTAAATACACATGCTCCGTAATATCATAAAATGACTTTCCCAAAGTCACTAAACTCTGTGTGGTCCTGCAAAGCGGTAGTCTCATACCCCTAACAAAGCATCAAATTTGCTCATACTTATTAGGAAAAATCAAAGTAGCGTGTCTGGCTAACTCATAGAATCTCACCTCATACTCAGCCACAGACATGGAACCCTGCCTCAACCCAGAAAACTCATCCCAAAGATGCTCACGCATACTGTGAGTCATATACTTCCCCAAGAAAACCTCAGAGAACTGAGCCCAAGTAACAGGGAAAGATCAAGCTGGCCTGGAATCAAGATAACCTCTCCACCACCTCCTCGCTGCTATGTCTAACTAATAAGCAATAAAATCTACTCCGCGCGACTCAACCAACCCCAAGTTCTGCTACTTCTTCTTATAATTGGACAAGAACTCATAAGCATCCTCTCTTGGGGTCCCGACAATCCTGGGTGGAGTCAATCTTAGAAATCGGCCCACCATTTTTTGCTCCTCTGCGAACATAACTGGCTAGGCTACTACTGGCTGTGTGACTATCGGTGTTGGTGAAACCTCTACTCTGGGAGCTGTAGCTGCAGGTTGCGCCCTGATATCAATACCACCCTATGTTGCTAGCTGAGCTCCCTCGGTCGGCAGACTACCAACCAACCCCAACAACTGTACCAAAGCATCCCAGAGAATCGAAGAAGAAATAAACCAGGGTGGGGCCTGAGGTACTCCCTGGTCCACCTGTTGTTATGGTAATGGAACACCTGGAGCTGTCTCAGGCTCTGGAGCTATAATAGGGTCCGACGATTGCTCCCTAGCATGACCTCATACTGGGGTTGCTACTCTAGCCTGCCGTCAACCTCGGGGTCAACCTCTACCTCTATTTAGAGCTCTAGCAGCGGGCTCGGGGTCCTGATCCCCGTCTGCTGCACCACGTGTCCTAGCCATCTACAAAAGTGGGAAACAAATAAGGATTAGAGACCAACTCAGACCCAACGCACGGAGATGAATCAAAAAGATGAAATTTTTCCTAAAAATGTTCTATAGCCTCTTGAATATAGGATACAGACATCTCCGTACTAATCTGTGGGACTCTACTAAACAATGGCTCTTATACCAACAATACAAGTGAAACCTAAGCTCTGATACCAAAATGTCACGACCCAATTTCTCAAGTCATGATGACGCCTACCTTATCCCACTAGTAGGCAAGCCAAGCCATACCTAGAAATGGAAAGTAACGGGCTAACGAGTAGAAAACTAGAAAAGGCCAGAAAAAAATGATAACAGTAGTAATAATAAGCCGAAGCAGAAAGAAAACATATAAATATACCAAAACGAGAGAAGGGAGTGGACAAAATATACAAATGAATCCCTCCCAAGACCTGGTAAGGTTGGTACTAGAACCACTACAGAAAGATAACCAGAGTACTAGACAGAATCCAAAATATACATAATATATACAACACAGTCTCAGAAGCAAAAGACTAAACTTGAATAGATGGAGGAGAATCAGCTTCGGAAGACAGCAATCTCACCCTGCTCGGGATCAATACTGAAATAGAGGAAACACGTCAACGCCGGTTGCTAGTTCTCGAATCTGCATCAAGAAAAAGATGCAGAAGTGCAGTATGAGTACCAAAGCAATGGGTACTCAGTAGGCATCATTGGTCGACTGAGTTCAAATATAGGAAAAGTATAACTAAAATGCGAGAGTATAATCTAAGTCAACAATAGATAGGGATAGAAAAGGAAATAACTATCGATATATGCAAGTACGATAAAGGAATAAGTAAAGACAATACAGGAAAATAAATAACTCAATAGAAAGAAAGCAAATAAAAGAAAACCTAATTGGGCCCCCATAACCCAGAGGGCACACAGAAGAAAACAATTAACATGACCGTGCCCTTATAAGCCGGTGGGTACACAAAAGAAATGACTAAAGTAAAGGCATAGACAACCCGAAGCCAAACCGATCTCAAGTAACCTCTAGATCCCAAATCCATGATAAATCAAACCAAATGTGCCCCGGGCTTGAACCGGTACCAATGCGTAGTAACGAGAGGCCAGACGATGGGCTCGGATTGCAAATAGTGGATAATAATCGGAGGCCACATATATGATATACAACAGAACTCATAATCGGATATCGAACTCGAACCAGAACTCAGAGGAACCACAACTCCCACAACAATAGTAATCAGTACCAGAACTCCCAGATCATATCATAACCAGATGCCAAAGCTATACTAGAACTCACAATAAATAACAGAAAATAAAGTATATGTTGGTCCCATATGCTGGTCCCGAGATGGAACTGAAATATACTTATATAAACATATGCATAACTAGCTAAAAGGATGGAATCCAAGGTTTCACAGCTTAATACCATGCCCTATGTTAATAAATACTGTACCATACTAAGAGATAGCAGGACCAAAATCTACCAAAATGGGCCCCAAATCAGATAAATAAGACATGAAATATTTCAAACGATACCCAAGCTACAACTACCTGCCCAAAACTAGCATAATAGTACACTAATACCATAAATAAACTCAATATAAAAATAGGGTAAGCCTAGCCTACCTGGACGCAAAAGCTAAAAGCCCCTCCTAGAAGCCTCCAAATAGTACCCCACTAGAACACGAGCCTGAATAACTTGATTTAAATATTTGATTTCTTTTGGAGATTATATATGACGTCACAAGATCTCCTCCCTAACTTTCCTCCCTTTTTTCGTATATATATAAAACTATATGGAAATTTGGACCTTAGCATAATTACAACAACTTTCACCGTCTTTCAGACAAAAAACAAGGGGAAAAACACATGAATGCTCACTTTATTCCACCACAAACTGTGCAGTCAAGTAAAGGATATAAGTTATGTGTAACTAGTAGCTCAATCAATTCACAAAAATCACAGTCCCGGTGTGTGTCTGTATGTGTATAGGCTATATCCATGTATTGCATAATAAATGCCTATTCAAAAGCCAAAGCTATATCATTAGATACACTAAGAACAAATTCTTACACATGTCAATAAATGAGAAATAACACTTATTAATACCTAGAGTTGTGCCCCCCCACCCCACCCCTTTAATGTTACTCGTGGAGGTGGAGTTGTTCACCGCACACCTTCTTTATTTCATTTTTTTCCTATTATATATGTACTTGGGTATTGCATAGGTTCGTGGTAAAATAAATATAACCTTTTAAATATATCGTAATTAATAAAAAATTATTTCGAATAAAACCTTTATAAAATAATATTTTAACATATCTAGATTCACTATCTCCGCTTAAAATATTTAATAGGTTATAAAATCATATAAGTGTATCATAACTAAAGCTTTTTCATAGACATCTAACATATTTTTAGAAAGGTAATAAAATATATCTCTACCAAATTCTAATTTAAATTTAAATACTCCACAACACGTTTCGTATTAATAACTTGGGACAGTTATAGGAAAACTCTAAGTGCCGAGAATATGCGCAATGAGGGAAATGACCTAGAGGGTCATTACAGTATCCACTACTAAAAAGACTTTCATCCGCGAAAGTAAAGAGTAAGAAAGTACCTGAAGGCTCGAACAGGTTGGGATACTGGGCCCACATATGACGTTCGGTCTCCCAGTTAGCTTCCTTAACTGGACGGTGACACCACTGAATGTTAACTATCAATGTGTTCCTAGAGCGTAACCGCCTGACATCTCTGGCCAATATGGACACAGGCTCTTCTACAAATGCCAACTTCTCATCTAACTGAATTCAGTCCCACCGAAGCACGTGTAACTTATCTGGGATATACTATTGCAGCATGATACATAAAACACCGGGTGGATGGATGAAAAGGCAGGAGGCAATTCCAACTCATATGCTACCTCCCTAACTGTCTTTACTCTCTCAAATGGTCCTATAAACCTGGGGCTAAGCTTGCCCCTTCTCCCGTACCTCATCACGCCCTTCACGAGCAATACCCATAGAAAGGCCCTGTCACCAACTCTGAACCTTAGTGTATGATGCCTACGATCAGCATAACTCGTTTGCCTACTCTGAGCTGTCTGTAGCCTTTCTTGAATCACCCGAACTTGGTCCAATGATTCATGAAGTAAATTCGTGCCAGGAGGTCTAACCATAGAAGTATCGAACCAACCAATATGAAATCGGCATTGCCTACCATACAGTACCTCAAATGGAGCCATTTGAATACTTGAATGGAAGCTGTTATTATAGGCAAACTCTACCAAAGGTAAAAAATGGCCCCACTGACCCCTAAAATCCAACACACAAGCATAGAGCATGTCCTTCAAGACCTGAATAGTTCGTTCTGACTGCCCATCAGTCTAGGGATGAAAGGCGGTGCTATGGTCAACCTGGGTACCCAACTCTTCCTGAAATGTCCCAGAAGCTAAAAGTGAATTGAGAGCCTCGGTCTGAAATAATAGACATAGGTACCCCATGTAGGTCCACCTCTTGAATATAGACATGGTCTAACCTCTTGGCACTGTAAGAGATCTGAACAGGGATGAAATGAGCAGAATTGGTCAATTTATCCATGATAACCCAAATACTATCAAAACCACGGGAAGTACGAGGCAAACCACTAACGAAATCCATAGTAACTCTCTCCCATTTCCACTCGAGAATAGGTAACTGCTGAAGCAATCCACCGGGTCTCTAGTACTCAGCCTTTACCTACTGACAATAAATGCATTAAGCCATAAATCCCGCTATATCTCTCTGCATACCACTCCAACAATAGTACTGCCTCAAATCCCTATATATTATAGTTGTCCTGGGGTGAATAGAGTACCTGGAGCTATGAACCTCACGAAGAATCAACTAAATCAAATCCCTGACCCTCGAAACACAAATGTAACCATCAAATCTCAGAACACCCTCAGAATCTAAGGTATCCCTCGGGGACTCAAATCTCAGTACCTTCCCTCGAATTCTACGAAGGCTGCTATCCTTAAATTGATGACCCTGAATCTGCTCCAACAAGGTAAATATAGCCTCGACACTAATAATAAGCCTCCTAGGGTCAGAAATATCCAAACGAACCATTAAGTTAGCCAAAGACTTGATGTCCAAAGCCAACGACCTCTATGAAATTAAAATGAAGGCCAAGCTACCCATACTCACAGCCTTTCGACTCAAGGCGTCCGCTACCACATTCGCCTTGCCTGGATGATATAGAATTGAGATATCATAGTATTTCAACAACTCAATCCATTTATGCTGCCTCGAATTAAACACCCTCTAGGTCATAACATACTGAAGACTACGGTGGTCAGTGAAGATCTTGCAGCGAACACAATACAGATAATGCCTCCAAATCTTATGCGCAAACACTATGGCTACCAACTCCAGAGCATGAGTGGGGTAGTTGAGCTCATGCACCTTTAACTGCCTCAATGCATATACAATAACACAACCTCAGTGCATCAGAACACACCCTAACCCAACACCGGAAGCATCATAATAGACGGTAAACCCTCGCCCTCAACTAGAAGAGTCAGAACAGAAGCTGAAGTGAGCATGTCCTTGAGCTTTAGAAAGCTCGCCTCACAACTCTCTGACCACTGAAACGAAACCTCTTTCCTGGTCAATCTAGTCATAGGGGCTGCAATAGAGGAAAAACTCTCAACGAACTGCTTGTAGTAGCCTGCCAACCCAACAAAACTGCAAACCTCAGTAGGCGACGTAGGACTAGCCCAATCTTGAATAGTTCAATCTTTGCTGGGTCAACCATAATACCAAACTTAGGTACCACGTGCCCCAAGAAAGCTACAGACTCAAGCTAAAGCTCACAGTTAGAGAATTTTTCATAAAACATATGTTCTCTCAAAATGTGGAGCACAGTCCTCAAATAATGCTCGTACTCCTGCCTATTCCTCGAATACACCAGAATTATCAATGAAGACTATCATGAAGAAGTCCAAATAAGGCCTGAACACACGATTCATCAAATCCATAAATGCTGCTGGGGCATTGGTCAACCCAAAAGACATCACCATAAACTCATAATGGTTGTATCGAGTCCTGAAGGCTGTCTTAGGGATGTCCTCAGCCCTGACCCTCAACTGATGATAACCTGACCTTAAATCAATATTAGAAAATACTATTGCACCCTCAAGATGGTCAAACAAATCATCGATATGAGGCATATGATACTTATTCTTCACTGTCACCTTATTAAACTACCTGTAGTCGATACACATACGCATAGAGCTATAATTTTTCTTTACAAACAGAATTGGAGTACCCCAAGACGACATACTTGATTTGATAAAACCCTTACTGAGAAAATTCTAAAGCTGACTATTTAGCTCTTTCAGCTTGATAGGAGCCATGCGATACGGAACCATAGACATAGGTTAGGTTCCTGGCTCGAGGTCGATAACAAAATCTATTTCACGCTCAGGATGAAGGTCGATAGAAAAAACATCGGGAAATTTACAAACAATAGGAACGGAGTCAAGCGGAGGACTCTGAGCACTAACATCTTGAACATAAGCAAGGAATGACTCACAACCCTTTTACATCAGTCTCCTAGCTCGAATGTAAGAAATCATCCCCGTTGACGCACGGCTAAATGGACCCTGCCATACAATCGAGGGTATGCTAGGCATGGATAAGGTGACTGTCCTAGAAAAGTAATCCAGGATCGCGTGGTAAAGGGATAACTAGTCCATGCCCAAAATTACATCAAAATCTACCATATCCAAAATAATGAGATCTACCCGAGTATCAAACCCCTGAACAACCACCAAACAAGATCTATATACCCGATCCGCTAATAAGGAGTCACCCACGGGGGTAGCTACACGTAATGGAAAAGATAAAGACTCCGAACATAAACCCAACCATGGTGCATAATAAGCAGTAACATATGAAAATGTGGAATCGAGATCAAATAAAGCAGAAGTTGGATGCTGGCATACGAAAATCATACCTGTTATCACAGCATCTGAAGCCTCAGCTTTCGGCCTACACGGTGCAGTATACAACTGACCCTATCCACTACCAGACTAGGTGCCTACCCGACCACCTGTCCTACCCCCCTGCATACTACCTCTGGAACACTAGGGACCACCCCTATGTACCTGTCCACCACTCTTAGCTGGAGGTAGTACTGCTCTAATCGGCTATGCAGTCTGAACTGAAGGCTCAATCATCCCACGTTGCGGACACTCATGGGAAAAGTAACCAATAATCCCATACTCATAACATGCCCCTAGCACTTTGCTCTATCTGGAAGGTCCGGCTGATTCGGAATGACTACCTCTACTTGACGATCCTGACTGGAAACTTCTCTGACTACCCAAACCACTACAACCAGGCTGACCCCCATCTGATATCTGAAGCGCTAACTGAATGGGCTTACTAGGCTGACCGTAACCCTGATAAGGCTGCTGCTACTGCTGGGGTTACCTACCCTAAAATATGTGGCCTCCAGACTGTGAGCCGTTACGGTTCCCATTGTAACTGCCCTGATAACGGTGTCTCTTATCGCTACCCCTTGGGCCTCGCGATCCATCTCCTCAATTGAATACCCATGCTCTATAATATCATAAAAGAATACCATGCTAATCACTTATGACAAGTGTTACAGATTCTTCGTGATCGTAAGTTATATGCAAAATTTTCTAAATGTGAATTTTGGTTAAAGTCTGTAGCATTCTTGGGTCATATTGTGTCAGACGAAGGCATAAGGGTTGATACACAAAAGATAGAAGCTGTGAAGAATTGGCCAAGGCCTACGATGCCTACAGAGATTCATAGTTTTCTCAGGTTGGCAGGTTATTATATAAGGTTTGTTGAAGAATTTTCTTCTATTACTGCACCTTTAACAAAACTAACACACAAGGCAACCAAATTCCAGTGGAATGATGCGTGTGAAAAGAGTTTCCAAGATCTGAAAGATAAATTGACTTCTACACCTGTATTGGTACTTCCAAAAGGCACAGAAGGGTATTCAGTATATTATGATGCTTCAGGAGTTGGCTTAGGATGTGTATTGATGCAGCACGGTAATGTGATAGCTTATGCCTCAAGACAATTACGGCCACATGAGAAAAATTATCCAACACATGATCTTGAGCTAGCAGCTGTGATATTTGCTTTAAAGATATGGCGCCACTACTTGTATGGGGTTCATGTTGACATATATACTGATCATAAGAGTTTGCAGTATATTTTCAAGCAGAAGGACTTAAATTTGAGGCATCGAAGGTGACTGGAGCTACTAAAAGATTATGATATCGATATCATATACCATCCAGGAAAAGCAAATGTGGTAGCCGATGCATTAAGCCGCAAAGCAATAGGAAGTACTGATGGCCAGATCGTGGAAAAGAAAGGTATAGTCAAAGATCTACATCAACTAGCTAGCTTGGGAGTTCGCCTTCTTGAATCACTAGACGAAGGGGTTATTGTGCAAAATGCTGCAGAATCTTCATTAGTTGCTGAGGTGAAAGAGAAGCAGTATGCGGATCCTATTTTATTACAATTGAAAGAGAATTTACAATAAGGTTTGACAAAGGCATTTGATCTTACGCAAGAGGGAGTGCTACAGTGCCAAAGTAGATTGTGTGTACCTGATATAGATGAGCTAAGGAGACGGATTATGATAGAGGTGCATCATTAGTGGTATTCTATTCATCCGGAAGCCACCAAAATGTATCATGATTTGAAAGAAATATATTGGTGGGGTAATATGAAGAAGGACATTGCAGAATTTGTAGCTCATTATCTAAATTGTCAACAAGTAAAAGTAGAGCATCAGAAGCCTGGAGGTTATATGCAATGTATAAATCTTCCAGTTTGGAAGTGGGACATGATCAACATGGATTTCATCACAGGTTTGCCTCGTACACTTCGGAAATTTGATTCCATATGGGTAATAGTTGACAGGCTTACCAAGTCAGCACACTTCCTACTGGTTAAGACTACTTACACAGCTGAAGATTATGCGCGGTTGTATATTAAAGAGATAGTTCGATTGCACAGAATTCCAATCTCTATTATATCGGACAGGGGAGCTTAATTTACTGTAAATTTTTGGAAGTATTTTTAGAGGAGTTTGGGTACCCAAGTGAATTTAAGCATAGCTTTTCACCCTCAGACGGATGGACAGGCAGAGCGTACCATACTAACATTGGAAGATATGCTACGATCTTGCACATTGGACTTTAAAGGTAGTTGGGATGATCATTTATCTCTTATTGAATTTGCCTACAACAATAACTATCATTCAAGTATCAAAATGGCGTCTTACGAAGCTTTATATGGAAGAAAGTGTAGATCACCAATTGGATGGTTTGAAGCGGGTGAAACTTCATTATTTGGGCCATATCTTATTCATCAAGCTATGGAGAAGGTTAAGGTGATACAACAGCGGCTACAAATGGCCTAAAGTCGACACAAGTCATATGCCGATGTTAGAAGAAGGGGGCTAGAATTTGCCATAGATGATTGGGTATTCTTAAAAGTGTCACCAATGAAAGGGGTAATGAGATTTGAAAAGAAGGAAAAGTTGAGCCCATGTTATATAGGGCCATATAAGATTGTCCGAAGATTTGGTCAAGTTACGTATGAAGTAGAACTACCCCAAGAACTCTCCACAGTTCATCAAGTGTTTCATATTTCAATGCTTCGGAAATGCATAGGAGATCCATCTCATATTGCTCCCACTGAAGATGTACAAGTTACGAAAGATCTCACCTATGAAGAAGTACCTATTGCTATTCTGGATCGACAAGTTAAGAAGTTAAGAAATAAAGAAGTAGCTTCCATAAAAGTGCTTTGGAGAAATCAGCAAGTAGAAGAAATCACATGGGAAGTCAAAGAAATGATGAAGTCTAAGTACCCACATTTATTTCAAACGGAAGAGAAAGTTCAAGATGCGGAATTGGAGCAATAACAAGTAAGTATATATAAGTATTATGTGTATGTGATAATATGAAGAATGAACTTGAACTTGTTTAAATGGGATAATGTTACTAACATTCGAGGACGAATGTTCCTAAGGGGGGAAAGATGTACCACCCCGTACATTTTCGAACCTAGTTGATTGCTTTAACATTTATGGAATTATTTAAACTTGAGATAGTTGGTGGATTAATCACTAAATTGGTTGGGCTGAATTATGGCACAAGGTTATGGGCTCAATTGAGGCCCAAAATTATACAATAAGGCATGGCCCAAAAATGGAAAATGACCTATTCTACTTTGACCAAGTAAACACCTCAATTATTGACTAAATGTTTGGATAAGGATGGACATAAGAGACTATAAAAGCCAACAAAAATCAGATTTTATTCAACACAAGACACTTGCCAAATTCTAGACTTTTCCAAAGATATTTCTCTTCTCTTTCAAACCCTAGGCTATCATCCTCTTTGGACAAGATCATTCCTTTGAAAGCTTTGGTAAGTGCTTAATCTTATAGTTTAATATATTATATGCATAGTAGGGTGTGTGAATCATGTTGGTTATGTTGGCAAAATGTTGAGCAGTCCACTATTTGTAAAACAGTCCACTTTTGCTTAATCGCCAAGGATTTGCCTTCTATGTGGTTTAAACTTGAAAGGGGACTTAAAGTCTTGAAGGAATTGAATTATATGGACTAAATTTCAGTATATTTAAGTGTGTTGATGTCCCTAATTCTTTCCCCTTGTGTATGGCTTGATGGAAATGTTTATACGTGTTTGTATATGGAACGTTTGGCGTAGTGAAAAGAGAATACTTTCTTGTTATGTTAAAGTGAAATATGAAATTGTGTGGACTATTTTTGGTATATTTTTGTGGAAGGTATTTATGTGACTTTATGGAATAAATATGTGGAGTTGGTAAAAATGTGAAGTATGCACTTGGTGGGAAATCTTGTCGGTTTGTAATGTTTTTGTTGGTTTGTGGACTGTTTTGGCATTGTTGGTGTTATGAGGTAGTAAATTATGTTGTAGAAGGGTGGACTGAAGTTATGTGGTAGTAGGAAAGAAGGTGGAATGATATACCATGTGTTTGGGATGTTGGATATTTTTTACTTCCCGTTAAGTGACTAATTACCGTCTTGTGAACTTGTAATGTAGTTAGTTGTTAATGTTAGCTCCGTTATGTACTTGTGTTGTAGAGTAACACATAAGGAAGGAGCTGAATTGTTGTATTCACATTTTGGAAAGATAAGGTATGTAAGGTTACTCTTTTTCGTATCCTTTGGCCGCACCTATTGTTCTCATTGTTACCGAACTTGTTTCCACTCCAAAAATGTTCTAAAGTATCTCATTCAGGTTTGTTATAAATTGTTATTCATGTGTATCTTATTCATTGATTATTGTTCCAAAGTTCCAATAATGATATAACCACCAATGTATCAATCTCATAACAAAAGAATTGAAGTAATGCATATTTGCTTGAGTACGGGTGGTAGCTCAATGGGGCGAAAGCCTAGCTCGAGACGATCCCGAATGATTATTGGAGATAGGGGGCAGATCAAAGGGGCGTAAGCCTAGCTAGAGACAAACCTGTTTTATTGATTTATGGGTGGCAACTCAAAGGGGCATAAGCCTAGCTAGAGACGATCCCAATTTTATTTACCACTGATCAGTTGGTCCCGGGCATTATATGATTGATGATTGATATTGATATGAGCGTAAAAAGAAAGTAATGAAGGCAATGTACATGTTTCCACATATACAGTATGGTGGTTTACCAATATTGTCCATTCACTTGTATTTGATTTCATTGAAATTCTTATGTTTCATGCAATTATTTATGGCCTTACATACTCAGTACATTCTTTCGTACTGACGTCCCTTGGGGGACTTACCTTACTTGTTGAAGGCACAGGTACTAGTAGACCTTCACAGTAGGATACAGGTTATCTGCAGACTATTGGTGAGCTCCAGGTTGATTCGGGGTTTTTCGAGTCATTTGTACACACTTGTTTTGGTGTTGTATAACAGTTGTATAAAGCAGGGACTTGTCCCAACTATAGGCATGGTTATGTATCTATTAGAGGCTTTGTAGACGTTGTAATGTCAAATGAAGGAATGTCTTACCTTTTTGACATTGTGGCCCCAACGGCCAAGTATCGTATCTATTTTGAACATCTTTACATGACTTCCGTTATCGATATATTATTTATACTTATGGCAGAATTTTAGTTCATTTAGTGACATGCATATGAATGTACATGATCATAGGTTGGTTTTCTCGGGCCTTAACGGCTTTGGGTGCCAGTCCGCTCCAATGGGATTTGAGGCGTGACAATTGTATCAGGGGAGGCATAAATATTACATCTTGGTTGGACTACTCTTGGGCGATTTTGGCATCCAAATTAGGGTTATTCTTCTTCTTTTTTATTTTTATTTCTTTTTTATAATTTTTTTATCAATTTAGGTTATTAGAGCAAGCTATGAGTGACTAAAATCCCTAATTCTTGGGGTTGAGGCTACGAACATGAATCTCTAGAGTTGAATATTGTTGGTTTTTGCTGAAGTTTATCAATTATTGGTTATTCTTATATTCTTGATTGTACTATTTTAATGCTTAATTACCATTGAAATAAATCTATTGTATTGAGGGGAGCTCGAGAGAGAAATTGAGAGATAGAACGTGGAATATAAGGAGCGTTATCTTTACTCGAGGGAGGGATTCCAAGATATTGATATGCGGTTAGGACCGAGAGGTACCTAATTCGCCGCGCTTGTTCAAATATAGGAAGACAACTTAATGGCGTTAGAGTTGGTTAAATCTATCCCCGCTCAACGATGTAGTTAGGTTTCCAATTTCTAATAGAAGGTTATAGTTTAGAGACGAATATAATCATATTATAAACCTCATGATCAATAACCATAGACAACTCAATTTGCTTAAACCATTAATATTCATGTTCTAGAGATGACGTCCGAGATGCCTTGACCCTTTGAATTCAACTTGCTATTGCTTACACCCGTAGTTAATCATGTTAGCTTAGTTCATAGTTATTTTATACTTTATAACCATCATATCTCTATATTCCACCGCTTAAATAAATAATCAAGAACTAGTTTAGTCTAGTGAATAGTTAAACGACAAGTCCCTGTGGGTTCAATATCCGGCTCTTTTAAAGGAGCCATTATATTACTTGAACGATCACGTGCACTTGCGTGTGTATCTGGGTCGCAATAATGTTTTAGCGCCGTTGCCGGGGACTTCAATTTTAATTGTTTATCTAGATTGGACATTGGTGAGCCAGGCAGAGTGCCGGGCCACTTTTGACAGAAATTTTGATTTTCTTCCTTTCTTCGTGGGTTCGGGTGGATTCTTCAAATCCAAATCTTGGGCTTGTCTCTTATCTTTAAGATCCTTTGCTCGCAAGTCCTTCAATCCTCACTTTCGACTCCAAAAATTGCTCCAAATAGTCAAAAATTCCACCTACAAGGGTCTAATTATATTTATTAGCACAATATCAAATATTCCATCAAAATAATACAAAATATGCACTTATTGCTCTCAAAACTAAGGTAAATATGGGTCAAAGTTGGCAATAAGGCATATAAATACACCTTAGATCCACCACTACAACCAGGCTGATCCCCATCTAATATTTGAAGCACTGACTAAATAGGCCTACTAGGCTGACCTGATGCTAATAAGGCTGTTGCTCCTGCTGGGGGTACCTACCCTAAAACATGTAGCCTCCAGGCTATGAGCCACTGTGGTTCCTACTGTAACTGCCCTGATTAAAAGGTCTCTTATCACTTTCCCCTTGGGCCTCGTGATCCATCTCCTCAATCTAATACACATTCTCCATAATATCATAAAATGACTTCCCTGAAGTCACCAAACTCTGTGTAGCCCTGCGAAGCAGTAGACTTATACCCCTAACAAAGCATTAAATCTGCTCATACTTATCAGGAATAATCATAGTATTTTGTCTGGCTAACTCGTGAAATCTCGCCTCATACTCAGCCACAGATATAAAACCCTACCTCAACCCATAAAATGCATCCCGAAGATGCTCGTGCTTGCTGCGAGGCATATAATTCCCCAAGAAAACCTCAAAGAACTGAGCCCAAGTAACAGGGGGAGATCCAGCTGGCTTTGAAACAAGATAACCTCTCCACCACTTCCTCACTGTTGTGTCTAACTGATATGCAATAAAATCTACTCCGCGCAACTCAACCAACCCCAAGTTTCGTAACTTTTCCTCACAACTGGACAAGAACTCATAAGCATCCTCTCTCGGGGTCCCAATAAACCTGGAAGGAGTCAATCTCAGAAATTGGCCCAATATTTTTTTCTCCTCCGCGGACATAACTGGATGGGCTACTATCGGCTGTGGGAATATCGATGATGGTGGAACCTCTGCTCTATGAGCCGCAACTATAGGTTACGCCCTGATATCAACACCACCCTATGCTGCTGGTTGAGCTCCATCGGTCGGCGGACCCCCAACCAACCCCAACAACTATACCAAAGAATCCCGGAGAACTGAAGAAGAGATAAACTCGGGTGGGGCCTGGGCTTCTCTAGACTGCCCTTAACTTCGGGGTCGACTTCTACCCCTAATTATAGCTCTAGCAGTATGCTCGAGGTCCTAATCTCAGTCTGCAGCACTCGGCATCCTAGCCATCTACAAAAGAGTGAAATAAATAAGGATTAGAGACCAACTCAGACCCAATGCAGGGAGATGAATCAAAAAGTTGAGATTTATCCTAAAAATATTTCGTATCCTCCCAAATATAGGATACATACATATCCGTACTGATCTGCGAGACTCTACTAAAATTGGCTCCTGTAACAACAATACCGGTGAAACCTAGGATCTGATACTAAACTGTCATGACCCGATTTCTTAAGTCATGATGGTGCCTACCTTATCCCACCAGTAGGCAAGCCAAGCTAAAGCTTGAAATGGCATGTAAAGGGCTAACAGGCAAAAAACTAGAAAAGACCAGACAAAAATGATAACAGTAGTAATAATAAGCGGAAGCAGAAAGAAAACATATAAAATATACCAAAACGGGAGAAGGGAGTGGACAAAATATACAAATGAATCCCTCCCAAGACCTGGTAAGGTCGGTAATAGAGCCACTACTAAAAGATAACCAGAGTACTAGACAAAATCCAAAATATACATAATATATACAAGGCAGTCTCAGAAGCAAAAGACTAAACTAGAACAGATGGAGGAAAATTAGCCTCAGACTACAACAAGCTCACCCTGCTCCGGATCAATACTGAAATAGAGGAAACACATCAACGTCGGCTACTAGTACTCGAATCTGCATTAGGAAAAAGATGCAGAAGTGCAGTATGAGTACCAAAGAAATGGGCCAACTGAGTTCAAATATAGGAAAAGTATAACTAAAATGCGAGAGTATAATCTAAATCAACAGTAGATAGGGATAGAAAAGTAAATAACTATCTATCTATGCAAGTGCGATAAAGGTATAAGGAAAGGCGATACAGGAAAATAAATAACTCAATAAAAAGAAAGCAAACCAAACATAACCTAACTGGGCCCCATAAGTCTAGAAGGCACACAGAAGAAAATAATTAACCCGACCGTGCCCCCATAAGCCGTTGGGTACACACAAGAAATGACCAAACTAAAGGCATAGACAACCCGAAGCCGAACCGATCTTAAGTAACCTCCGGATCCCAAATCCATGATAAATCCATCCAAATGTGCATCGGGCTTGAACTGGCGGGCTCGAACCAGAAATAGTGGATAATAACGAGAGGCCACATATATGATATACAACAGAACTCATAATCAGATGCCGGACTCGAACCGGAAATCAGAGGAACCACAACTCCCAAAACAACAGTAATCAGTACCAAAACTCCCAGATCATATCATAACCAGATGCCAAAGCTGTGCCAGAACTCATAAAAAATAACCGAAAATAAAGTATATGTTGGTCCCGAACTGAAACTGAAATATACTTATATAAACATATGCATAATTAGCTAAAAGGAAGGAATCCAAGGTTTTGCATCTTAATACCAAGCCCTAAGCTCATAAATACTATACCATACTAAGGGATAACGAGATCAAAATCCACCAAAACGGGATCCTAACTGGATAAATAAGGCAAAGATATTTCAAACGATACCCAGGCTACAACTACCTGCCCAAAACTAGCATAATAGTACACTAATACCATAAATAAACTCAATCTAAAGATGGGGTAAGCCTAGCCTACCTAGACGCCAAAGCTAAAAGCCCCTCCGAGAAGCCTCTGAATAGTTTTTGTGCCCACTAGGACTTGAGCTTGAATAACTTGATGCAAATAATTGATTTCTTTTGGAGATAAAATATAACGTCACAAGATCTTCTCCCTAACTTTCCCCCCTTTTTTCATATATATATAAAAGTATATGGAAATTTGGACCTTAGCCTAATTACAACAACTTTCACCGTCTTTCAGGCAGAGAATAAGGGGAAAAATACATGAATGCTCACCTTCTTCCACCACAAACTGTGCAGTCAAGTAAAGGATATAAGTTGTGTGTAAGTAGTAGCTCAATCAATTCACAAGCAGCACAGTCCTTGTATGTGTCTGTATGTGTATAGGCTATAGCCATGTATTGCATAATAAATGCCTATTCAAAAGGCAAAGCTATATTATTAGATACACTAAGAGTAAATTATTACACATGTCAATAAATGAGAAACACAACTTATTAATGCCTAGAGTTGTGCCCCACCTTTAATGTTACTCGTGGAGGTGGAGGTGTTCACCCTACACCATTTTCATTTCATTTTTTTTCCTACTATATATGTACTTGGGTATTGCATAAGTTCATGGTAAAATAAATATAACTTTTTAAATATATCATAATTTATAGAAAATTATTTTGAATAAAACATCTATCAAATAATATTTTAACATATCTAGATTCACTATCTCCGCTTAAAATATTTAATAGGTTATGAAATCATATAAGTGTATCATAACTAAAGCTTTTTCATAGACATCTAAGATATTTTTAGGAAGGTAATAAAATATATCTCTACCAAATTCTAATTTAAATTTAAATACTCCACAACACGTTCGATATTAATAAAATTCTCAAATGAACTGCCATAAAATCGAACTATCAGTCCCAGCAAGTCATACATAACTTGGGGCAGTTATAGGAAAGCTCTAAGTGCCGAGAATGCACACAACGAGGGAAATGACCTGGAGGGTCATTACAATATCCACTACTAAAATGACTTTCATCCGCAAAAGTAAATGGTAAAAAAGTACCTGAAGGCTCGAATAGGTAGGGATACTGGGCGCGCATATCACGTTTGGTCTCCCAGGTAGCCTCTTCAACTGGATGATGACGCCACTGAATATTAACTACCAAAATGTCCCTGGAGCGCAACTGCCTGACATCTCTAGCCAAATAGGACATAAGCTCTTCTACAAATGGCAACTTCTCATCCAACTGAACCGAGTCCCACCAAAGATCTGGGATATACTTCAGCAACATAGATACATAAAACACCGGATGGATGGCTGAAAAGTCAGGAGGCAATGCCAACTCATATGCTACCTCCCCAAATGTCCGTAGGATCTCAAATAGTCCAATATACCTGGGGCTGAGCTTGCTCTTCCTCCCGAACCTCATCACGTCCTTTATGGGCAATACCCGTAGAAAGACCCTGTCACCAACTCTAAACCTCAGTACACGATATCTACGGTCAGCATAACTCTTTTGCCTACTCTGAGGTGTCTGTATCCTGTCCTGGATCACCCGAACTCGACCCAATAACTCATGAAGTAAATCCGTGTCACGAGGTCTAACCTCAGAAGCCTCAAACCAACCAATATGAGATCGATATCGCCTATAGTACAAT
Source organism: Capsicum rhomboideum (assembly GCA_031232105.1). Classification (NCBI taxonomy): domain Eukaryota; kingdom Viridiplantae; phylum Streptophyta; class Magnoliopsida; order Solanales; family Solanaceae; genus Capsicum; species Capsicum rhomboideum. The sequence goes on along the minus strand of CP124717.1, from coordinate 44,140,972 downwards.
GCCTTGAATGGAGCCATCTAAATACTTAAATAGAAGTTGTTATTATAGGCAAACTCCGCCAAAGGTAAAAACTGGTCCTATGACCCCCAAAATCCAACACACAAGCATGCAGCATATCCTTCAAGACATGAATAGTCCGCTCCAACTACCCATTAGTTTGGGGGTGAAAGGCGGTGCTAAGGTCAACCTGGGTACCCAACTCCTCCTGAAATGTCCCTCAGAAGCTAAAAGTAAACTAAGAGCCTTGGTCTAAAATGATAGACATAGGTATCCCATGTAGGCGAACCACCTCTCGAATATAGACACGAGCTAACCTCTTGGCACTGCAAAAGATCTGAACAGGGATGAAATGAGCCGGCTTGGTCTATAAATCCATGATAACCCAAATGGTATCAAAACCACAAAAGTACGAGGCAAACCACTAATGAAATCTATAGTAACTCGCTCCCATTTCCACTCGGGAACGAGTCGCTGCTGAAGCAAGCAATCGGGTCTCTGGTGCTAGGCTTTTTGAGCTGACAACAAAGGCATCGAGCCATAAATCCAGCTATATCTCTCCGCATACCACTTCACCAGTATTACTTTCTCAAATCCCAATACATTTTATTTGTCCCGAGGTGAATAGAGTACCTGGAGCTAAGAGCCTCACAAAGAATCAACGGAATCAAATCCCCAACCCTCGAAACACAAATGCGACTTTCAAATCTCAGAATACCCTTAAAATCTAAGGTAGCCCTCCGGGACTCACCTCTCAGTACATGTCCTCGAATGCTACGAAGGCTACTATCCTTAAATTGATGACCCTAAATCTGCTCCAACAAGGTAGATATAGCCTCGACACTAGTAATAATCCCCCTGGCGTAAGAAATATCCAAACGAACCATCAAGTTAGACAAGGACTGGATGTCCACAACCAACAATCGCTGCGAAACTAAAATGAAGGCCAAGCTACCCAAACTCATAGCCTTCCGACTCAAGGTATCCACTACCACATTCTCTTTGCCCGGATGGTAAAGAATAGAGATATCATAGTCTTTCAACAATTCAATCCATCTACGCTGCCTCGAATTAAGCTCCCTATAAATCATAACATACTAAAGACTACGATGGTCAGTGAAGATCTCGCAGCGAACACCATACAGATAATGCCTCTAGATCTTAGGCGTAAACACTACCGCTTCCAACTCCAGATTATGTGTAGGGTAGTTGCGCTCATGTACCTTCAGCTGCCTCGACGCATATGCAATAACACGGCCCCGCTGCATCTGAACACACCCTAACCCAACACCAAAAGCATCATAATAGACGGTAAAACCCTCGCCCTCAACTGGAAGAGTCAGAATAGGAGCTGAAGTGAGCATGTCCTTAAGCATCAGAAAGCTCGCCTCATAATTTGAAGACCACTAAAACAGAGCTTGTTTCCTAGTCAATCTAGTCATAGGGGCTTCAATAGAGGAAAAATTCTCAACCAACTGCCTGTAGTAGCCTGCCAACCCAATGAAACTGCGAACCTCAGTAGGCGACATAGGCCTAGCCCAACCGTGAATAGTCTCAATCTTCACTGGTTCAACCATAATACCAACCTTGGACACCACGTGCCCAAGTAAAGCTACAGACTCAAGCCAGAACTCACACTTTGAGAATTTGGCATAAAACCTATATTCTCTCAAAGTGTGGAGCACAATCCTCAAATAATGCTCGTGCTCTTTCCTACTCCTCGAATACACTAGAATTTCATCAATGAAGACTATTACGAAGGAGTCCAAATAAGGCCTGAACACATGGTTCATCAAATCTATAAATGCTACAGGGTCATTGGTCAACCCAAAAAACATCACCAGGAACTCATAATGGCTGTAACGAGTCCTGAAGGCTCTCTTAGGGATGTCCTCAGCCTTGGCCCTCAACTAATGGTAACCAGACCTCAAATCAATCTTAGAAAACACTGTTGCACCCTGAAGCTGGGCAAATAAATCATCGATACGAGGCATAGGATACTTATTCTTCACTATCACCTTATACAACTGCATGTAGTCGATACACATACGCATAGATCCATAATTTTTCTTCACAAACAGAACTGAAGCACGCCAAAGTGACATACTTGGTCTGATAAAACATGTACCTAGTAGATCCTACGCTGACTATTTAGATCCTTCATCTCGGCATGAGCAGCTGACTATTTAGCTCCTTCATCTCGGCATGATCCATGTGATAAGGAGCCATAAAAATAGGTCGGGTGCCTGGCTCGGGGTCGATAACAAAATCTATTTCATGCTCAGGAGGAAGGTCAAGTAGGTTGGTAGAAAAAACATCGTGAAAATCACGAACAACATGAACAGAGTCAAGCAGAAGACTCTCAGCACTAACATCCCAAACATAAGCAAGGAATGACTCACAACCCCTCGACATCAGTCTCCTAGCCCAAATGTAAGAAATAATCCTCGTCGGCGCGCGACTAAAAGAACCTTGCCACACAACCGGGGGTATGCCAGGCATGGCTAAGGTAACAGTCTTAACAAAGTAATTCAAGACCGCGTGGTAAAGGGATAACCAGTCCATACCCAATATTACATCAAAATCTACCATATCCAATACAATGAGATCAACCCGAGTATCAAACCCCTAAACAGTCACCAAACATGATCTATATACCCAATATGCTACTAAAGAGTCACCCATGGGGGTAGCTACACTCAATGGCACAAATAAAGACTTCGAACATAAACCCAATCATGGCGCATAATAAGCAGAAACATATGAAAATATTGAACTGGGATCATATAAAGTAGAAGCTGGCTGATGGCATACGAAAATCGTACCTGTGATCACAACATCTGAAGCCTCAGCCTCCGGCCTACCCGAGGCAACATACAACTGACCCTATCCACTACCAGACTGGGTTCCTACCCTACCACTTGTCCTACCTCCCTACGGACCACCTCTGGAACATTGGGGACCACCCCTACGAGCCTGTCTACCACCCCTAGTTGGAGGCGATACTGCTCTGATCAGCTATGCAGTCTGAAATGAAGGCTTAATCATCCTACGTTGGGGAAACTCACGGGAAAAGTGACTAAAAACCCCACACTCATACCATGCCCCTCTACATTACTCTATCTTGAAGGTTTGACTGATTCAGAATGACCACCTCAACTTGACGATCCTGACTGAATACTCCTCTGACCACCCGAACCACTACAACCAGGCTGACCCCTAACTGATATCTGAAGCACTGACTGAATTGGCCTAATAGGCTGTCCCTAAAGCTGATAAGGCTGTTGTTGCTGCTGGGGGTACCTACCCTGAAATATGCGGCCTCTAGACTGTGAGCCGTTGTGGCTTCCACTGTAACTGCCTTGATAAAGGGGTCTCTTATTGCTGCCCTCTTGGGCCTCATGATCTATCTCCTCAATTAAATACACATGCTCCGTAATATCATAAAATGACTTCCCCAAAGTCACTAAACTCTGTGTGGTCCTGCAAAGCGGTAGTCTCATACCCCTAACAAAGCATCAAATTTGCTCATACTTATTAGGAAAAATCAAAGTAGCGTGTCTGGCTAACTCATAGAATCTCACCTCATACTCAGCCACAGACATGGAACCCTGCCTCAACCCAGAAAACTCATCCCAAAGATGCTCACGCATACTGTGAGTCATATACTTCCCCAAGAAAACCTCAGAGAACTGAGCCCAAGTAACAGGGGAAGATCAAGCTGGCCTGGAATCAAGATAACCTCTCCACCACCTCCTCGCTGCTATGTCTAACTAATAAGCAATAAAATCTACTCCGCGCGACTCAACCAACCCCAAGTTCTGCTACTTCTTCTTATAATTGGACAAGAACTCATAAGCATCCTCTCTTGGGGTCCCGACAATCCTGGGTGGAGTCAATCTTAGAAATCGGCCCACCATTTTTTGCTCCTCTGCGAACATAACTGGCTAGGCTACTACTGGCTGTGTGACTATCGGTGTTGGTGAAACCTCTACTCTGGGAGCTGTAGCTGCAGGTTGCGCCCTGATATCAATACCACCCTATGTTGCTAGCTGAGCTCCCTCGGTCGGCAGACTACCAACCAACCCCAACAACTGTACCAAAGCATCCCAGAGAATCGAAGAAGAAATAAACCAGGGTGGGGCCTGAGGTACTCCCTGGTCCACCTGTTGTTATGGTAATGGAACACCTGGAGCTGTCTCAGGCTCTGGAGCTATAATAGGGTCCGACGATGGCTCCCTAGCATGACCTCATACTGGGGTTGCTACTCTAGCCTGCCGTCAACCTCGGGGTCAACCTCTACCTCTATTTAGAGCTCTAGCAGCGGGCTCGGGGTCCTGATCCCCGTCTGCTGCACCACGTGTCCTAGCCATCTACAAAAGTGGGAAACAAATAAGGATTAGAGACCAACTCAGACCCAACGCACGGAGATGAATCAAAAAGATGAAATTTTTCCTAAAAATGTTCTATAGCCTCTTGAATATAGGATACAGACATCTCCGTACTAATCTGTGGGACTCTACTAAACAATGGCTCTTATACCAACAATACAAGTGAAACCTAAGCTCTGTTACCAAAATGTCACGACCCAATTTCTCAAGTCATGATGACGCCTACCTTATCCCACTAGTAGGCAAGCCAAGCCATACCTAGAAATGGAAAGTAACGGGCTAACGAGTAGAAAACTAGAAAAGGCCAGAAAAAAATGATAACAGTAGTAATAATAAGCCGAAGCAGAAAGAAAACATATAAATATACCAAAACGAGAGAAGGGAGAGGATAAAATATACAAATGAATCCCTCCCAAGACCTGGTAAGGTTGGTACTAGAACCACTACAGAAAGATAACCAGAGTACTAGACAGAATCCAAAATATACATAATATATACAACACAGTCTCAGAAGCAAAAGACTAAACTTGAATAGATGGAGGAGAATCAGCTTCGGAAGACAGCAATCTCACCCTGCTCGGGATCAATACTGAAATAGAGGAAACACGTCAACGCCGGTTGCTAGTTCTCGAATCTGCATCAAGAAAAAGATGCAGAAGTGCAGTATGAGTACCAAAGCAATGGGTACTCAGTAGGCATCATTGGTCGACTGAGTTCAAATATAGGAAAAGTATAACTAAAATGCGAGAGTATAATCTAAGTCAACAATAGATAGGGATAGAAAAGGAAATAACTATCGATATATGCAAGTACGATAAAGGAATAAGTAAAGACAATACAGGAAAATAAATAACTCAATAGAAAGAAAGCAAATAAAAGAAAACCTAATTGGGCCCCCATAACCCAGAGGGCACACAGAAGAAAACAATTAACATGACCGTGCCCTTATAAGCCGGTGGGTACACAAAAGAAATGACTAAAGTAAAGGCATAGACAACCCGAAGCCAAACCGATCTCAAGTAACCTCTAGATCCCAAATCCATGATAAATCAAACCAAATGTGCCCCGGGCTTGAACCGGTACCAATGCGTAGTAACGAGAGGCCAGACGATGGGCTCGGATTGCAAATAGTGGATAATAATCGGAGGCCACATATATGATATACAACAGAACTCATAATCGGATATCGAACTCGAACCAGAACTCAGAGGAACCACAACTCCCACAACAATAGTAATCAGTACCAGAACTCCCAGATCATATCATAACCAGATGCCAAAGCTATACTAGAACTCACAATAAATAACAGAAAATAAAGTATATGTTGGTCCCATATGCTGGTCCCGAGATGGAACTGAAATATACTTATATAAACATATGCATAACTAGCTAAAAGGATGGAATCCAAGGTTTCACAGCTTAATACCATGCCCTATGTTAATAAATACTGTACCATACTAAGGGATAGCAGGACCAAAATCTACCAAAATGGGCCCCAAATCAGATAAATAAGACATGAAATATTTCAAACGATACCCAAGCTACAACTACCTGCCCAAAACTAGCATAATAGTACACTAATACCATAAATAAACTCAATATAAAAATAGGGTAAGCCTAGCCTACCTGGACGCAAAAGCTAAAAGCCCCTCCTAGAAGCCTCCAAATAGTACCCCACTAGAACACGAGCCTGAATAACTTGATTTAAATATTTGATTTCTTTTGGAGATTATATATGACGTCACAAGATCTCCTCCCTAACTTTCCTCCCTTTTTTCGTATATATATAAAACTATATGGAAATTTGGACCTTAGCATAATTACAACAACTTTCACCGTCTTTCAGACAAAAAACAAGGGGAAAAACACATGAATGCTCACTTTATTCCACCACAAACTGTGCAGTCAAGTAAAGGATATAAGTTATGTGTAACTAGTAGCTCAATCAATTCACAAAAATCACAGTCCCGGTGTGTGTCTGTATGTGTATAGGCTATATCCATGTATTGCATAATAAATGCCTATTCAAAAGCCAAAGCTATATCATTAGATACACTAAGAACAAATTCTTACACATGTCAATAAATGAGAAATAACACTTATTAATACCTAGAGTTGTGCCCCCCCACCCCACCCCTTTAATGTTACTCGTGGAGGTGGAGTTGTTCACCGCACACCTTCTTTATTTCATTTTTTTCCTATTATATATGTACTTGGGTATTGCATAGGTTCGTGGTAAAATAAATATAACCTTTTAAATATATCGTAATTAATAAAAAATTATTTCGAATAAAACCTTTATAAAATAATATTTTAACATATCTAGATTCACTATCTCCGCTTAAAATATTTAATAGGTTATAAAATCATATAAGTGTATCATAACTAAAGCTTTTTCATAGACATCTAAGATATTTTTAGAAAGGTAATAAAATATATCTCTACCAAATTCTAATTTAAATTTAAATACTCCACAACACGTTTCGTATTAATAACTTGGGACAGTTATAGGAAAACTCTAAGTGCCGAGAATACGCGCAATGAGGGAAATGACCTAGAGGGTCATTACAGTATCCACTACTAAAAAGACTTTCATCCGCGAAAGTAAAGAGTAAGAAAGTACCTGAAGGCTCGAACAGGTTGGGATACTGGGCCCACATATGACGTTCGGTCTCCCAGTTAGCTTCCTTAACTGGACGGTGACACCACTGAATGTTAACTATCAATGTGTTCCTAGAGCGCAACCGCCTGACATCTCTGGCCAATATGGACACAGGCTCTTCTACAAATGCCAACTTCTCATCTAACTGAATTCAGTCCCACCGAAGCACGTATAACTTATCTGGGATATACTATTGCAGCATGATACATAAAACACCGGGTGGATGGATAAAAAGGCAAGAGGCAATTCCAACTCATATGCTACCTCCCTAACTGTCTTTACTCTCTCAAATGGTCCTATAAACCTGGGGCTAAGCTTGCCCCTTCTCCCGTACCTCATCACGCCCTTCACGAGCAATACCCATAGAAAGGCCCTGTCACCAACTCTGAACCTTAGTGTATGATGCCTACGGTCAGCATAACTCGTTTGCCTACTCTGAGCTGTCTGTAGCCTTTCTTGAATCACCCGAACTTGGTCCAATGATTCATGAAGTAAATTCGTGCCAGGAGGTCTAACCATAGAAGTATCAAACCAACCAATATGAAATCGGCATTGCCTACCATACAGTACCTCAAATGGAGCCATTTGAATACTTGAATGGAAGCTGTTATTATAGGCAAACTCTACCAAAGGTAAAAAATGGCCCCACTGACCCCTAAAATCCAACACACAAGCATAGAGCATGTCCTTCAAGACCTGAATAGTTCGTTCTGACTGCCCATCAGTCTAGGGATGAAAGGCGGTGCTATGGTCAACCTGGGTACCCAACTCTTCCTGAAATGTCCCAGAAGCTAAAAGTGAATTGAGAGCCTCGGTCTGAAATAATAGACATAGGTACCCCATGTAGGTCCACCTCTTGAATATAGACATGGTCTAACCTCTTGGCACTGTAAGAGATCTGAACAGGGATGAAATGAGCAGAATTGGTCAATTTATCCATGATAACCCAAATACTATCAAAACCACGGGAAGTACGAGGCAAACCACTAACGAAATCCATAGTAACTCTCTCCCATTTCCACTCGAGAATAGGTAACTGCTGAAGCAATCCACCGGGTCTCTAGTACTCAGCCTTTACCTACTGACAATAAATGCATTAAGCCATAAATCCCGCTATATCTCTCTGCATACCACTCCAACAATAGTACTGCCTCAAATCCCTATATATTATAGTTGTCCTGGGGTGAATAGAGTACCTGGAGCTATGAGCCTCACGAAGAATCAACTAAATCAAATCCCTGACCCTCGAAACACAAATGTAACCATCAAATCTCAGAACACCCTCAGAATCTAAGGTATCCCTCGGGGACTCAAATCTCAGTACCTTTCCTCGAATTCTACGAAGGCTGCTATCCTTAAATTGATGACCCTGAATCTGCTCCAACAAGGTAAATATAGCCTCGACACTAATAATAAGCCTCCTAGGGTCAGAAATATCCAAACGAACCATTAAGTTAGCCAAAGACTTGATGTCCAAAGCCAACAACCTCTATGAAATTAAAATGAAGGCCAAGCTACCCATACTCACAGCCTTCCGACTCAAGGCGTCCGCTACCACATTCGCCTTGCCTGGATGATATAGAATTGAGATATCATAGTATTTCAACAACTCAATCCATTTATGCTGCCTCGAATTAAACACCCTCTAGGTCATAACATACTGAAGACTACGGTGGTCAGTGAAGATCTTGCAGCGAACACAATACAGATAATGCCTCCAAATCTTATGCACAAACACTATGGCTACCAACTCCAGAGCATGAGTGGGGTAGTTGAGCTCATGCACCTTTAACTGCCTCAATGCATATACAATAACACAACCTCAGTGCATCAGAACACACCCTAACCCAACACCGAAAGCATCATAATAGACGGTAAACCCTCGCCCTCAACTAGAAGAGTCAGAATAGAAGCTGAAGTGAGCATGTCCTTGAGCTTTAGAAAGCTCGCCTCACAACTCTCTGACCACTGAAACGAAACCTCTTTCCTGGTCAATCTAGTCATAGGGGCTGCAATAGAGGAAAAACTCTCAACGAACTGCTTGTAGTAGCCTGCCAACCCAACAAAACTGCAAACCTCAGTAGGCGACGTAGGACTAGCCCAATCTTGAATAGTTCAATCTTTGCTGGGTCAACCATAATACCAAACTTAGGTACCACGTGCCCCAAGAAAGCTACAGACTCAAGCTAAAGCTCGCAGTTAGAGAATTTTTCATAAAACATATGTTCTCTCAAAATGTGGAGCACAGTCCTCAAATAATGCTCGTACTCCTGCCTATTCCTCGAATACACCAGAATTATCAATGAAGACTATCATGAAGAAGTCCAAATAAGGCCTGAACACACGATTCATCAAATCCATAAATGCTGCTGGGGCATTGGTCAACCCAAAAGACATCACCATAAACTCATAATGGTTGTATCGAGTCCTGAAGGCTGTCTTAGGGATGTCCTCAGCCCTGACCCTCAACTGATGATAACCTGACCTTAAATCAATATTAGAAAATACTATTGCACCCTCAAGATGGTCAAACAAATCATCGATATGAGGCATATGATACTTATTCTTCACTGTCACCTTATTAAACTACCTGTAGTCGATACACATACGCATAGAGCTATAATTTTTCTTTACAAACAGAATTGGAGTACCCCAAGACGACATACTTGATTTGATAAAACCCTTACTGAGAAAATTCTAAAGCTGACTATTTAGCTGTTTCAGCTTGATAGGAGCCATGCGATACGGAACCATAGACATAGGTTAGGTTCCTGGCTCGAGGTCGATAACAAAATCTATTTCACGCTCAGGATGAAGGTCGATAGAAAAAACATCGGGAAATTTACAAACAATAGGAACGGAGTCAAGCAGAGTACTCTGAGCACTAACATCTTGAACATAAGCAAGGAATGACTCACAACCCTTTTACATCAGTCTCCTAGCTCGAATGTAAGAAATCATCCCCGTTGACGCACGGCTAAATGGACCCTGCCATACAATCGAGGGTATGCTAGGCATGGATAAGGTGACTGTCCTAGAAAAGTAATCCAGGATCGCGTGGTAAAGGGATAACTAGTCCATGCCCAAAATTACATCAAAATCTACCATATCCAAAATAATGAGATCTACCCAAGTATCAAACCCCTGAACAACCACCAAACAAGATCTATATACCCAATCCGCTAATAAGGAGTCACCCACGGGGGTAGCTACACGTAATGGAAAAGATAAAGACTCCGAACATAAACCCAACCATGGTGCATAATAAGCAGTAACATATGAAAATGTGGAATCGAGATCAAATAAAGCAGAAGTTGGATGCTGGCATACGAAAATCATACCTGTTATCACAGCATCTGAAGCCTCAGCTTTCGGCCTACACGGTGCAGTATACAACTGACCCTATCCACTACCAGACTAGGTGCCTACCCGACCACCTGTCCTACCCCCCTGCATACTACCTCTGGAACACTAGGGACCACCCCTATGTACCTGTCCACCACTCTTAGCTGGAGGTAGTACTGCTCTAATCGGCTATGCAGTCTGAACTGAAGGCTCAATCATCCCACGTTGCGGACACTCATGGGAAAAGTAACCAATAATCCCATACTCATAACATGCCCCTAGCACTTTGCTCTATCTGGAAGGTCCGGCTGATTCGGAATGACTACCTCTACTTGACGATCCTGACTGGAAACTTCTCTGACTACCCAAACCACTACAACCAGGCTGACCCCCATCTGATATCTGAAGCGCTAACTGAATGGGCTTACTAGGCTGACCGTAACCCTGATAAGGCTGCTGCTACTGCTGGGGTTACCTACCCTAAAATATGTGGCCTCCAGACTGTGAGCCGTTACGGTTCCCATTGTAACTGCCCTGATAACGGTGTCTCTTATCGCTACCCCTTGGGCCTCGCGATCCATCTCCTCAATTGAATACCCATGCTCTATAATATCATAAAAGAATACCATGCTAATCACTTATGACAAGTGTTACAGATTCTTCGTGATCGTAAGTTATATGCAAAATTTTCTAAATGTGAATTTTGGTTAAAGTCTGTAGCATTCTTGGGTCATATTGTGTCAGACGAAGGCATAAGGGTTGATACACAAAAGATAGAAGCTGTGAAGAATTGGCCAAGGCCTACGATGCCTACAGAGATTCATAGTTTTCTCAGGTTGGCAGGTTATTATATAAGGTTTGTTGAAGAATTTTCTTCTATTACTGCACCTTTAACAAAACTAACACACAAGGCAACCAAATTCCAGTGGAATGATGCGTGTGAAAAGAGTTTCCAAGATCTGAAAGATAAATTGACTTCTACACCTGTATTGGTACTTCCAAAAGGCACAGAAGGGTATTCAGTATATTATGATGCTTCAGGAGTTGGCTTAGGATGTGTATTGATGCAGCACGGTAATGTGATAGCTTATGCCTCAAGACAATTACGGCCACATGAGAAAAATTATCCAACACATGATCTTGAGCTAGCAGCTGTGATATTTGCTTTAAAGATATGGCGCCACTACTTGTATGGGGTTCATGTTGACATATATACTGATCATAAGAGTTTGCAGTATATTTTCAAGCAGAAGGACTTAAATTTGAGGCATCGAAGGTGACTGGAGCTACTAAAAGATTATGATATCGATATCATATACCATCCAGGAAAAGCAAATGTGGTAGCCGGTGCATTAAGCCGCAAAGCAATAGGAAGTACTGATGGCCAGCTCGTGGAAAAGAAAGGTATAGTCAAAGATCTACATCAACTAGCTAGCTTGGGAGTTCGCCTTCTTGAATCACTAGACGAAGGGGTTATTGTGCAAAATGCTGCAGAATCTTCATTAGTTGCTGAGGTGAAAGAGAAGCAGTATGCGGATCCTATTTTATTACAATTGAAAGAGAATTTACAATAAGGTTTGACAAAGGCATTTGATCTTACGCAAGAGGGAGTGCTACAGTGCCAAAGTAGATTGTGTGTACCTGATATAGATGAGCTAAGGAGATGGATTATGATAGAGGTGCATCATTAATGGTATTCTATTCATCCGGAAGCCACCAAAATGTATCATGATTTGAAAGAAATATATTGGTGGGGTAATATGAAGAAGGACATTGCAGAATTTGTAGCTCATTATCTAAATTGTCAACAAGTAAAAGTAGAGCATCAGAAGCCTGGAGGTTATATGCAATGTATAAATCTTCCAGTTTGGAAGTGGGACATGATCAACATGGATTTCATCACAGGTTTGCCTCGTACACTTCGAAAATTTGATTCCATATGGGTAATAGTTGACAGGCTTACCAAGTCAGCACACTTCCTACTGGTTAAGACTACTTACACAGCTGAAGATTATGCGCGGTTGTATATTAAAGAGATAGTTCGATTGCACAGAATTCTAATCTCTATTATATCGGACAGGGGAGCTTAATTTACTGTAAATTTTTGGAAGTATTTTTAGAGGAGTTTGGGTACCCAAGTGAATTTAAGCATAGCTTTTCACCCTCAGACGGATGGACAGGCAGAGCGTACCATACTAACATTGGAAGATATGCTACGATCTTGCACATTGGACTTTAAAGGTAGTTGGGATGATCATTTATCTCTTATTGAATTTGCCTACAACAATAACTATCATTCAAGTATCAAAATGGCGTCTTACGAAGCTTTATATGGAAGAAAGTGTAGATCACCAATTGGATGGTTTGAAGCGGGTGAAACTTCATTATTTGGGCCATATCTTATTCATCAAGCTATGGAGAAGGTTAAGGTGATACAACAGCGGCTACAAATGGTCTAAAGTCGACACAAGTCATATGCCGATGTTAGAAGAAGGGGGCTAGAATTTGCCATAGATGATTGGGTATTCTTAAAAGTGTCACCAATGAAAGGGGTAATGAGATTTGAAAAGAAGGAAAAGTTGAGCCCATGTTATATAGGGCCATATAAGATTGTCCGAAGATTTGGTCAAGTTACGTATGAAGTAGAACTACCCCAAGAACTCTCCACAGTTCATCAAGTGTTTCATATTTCAATGCTTCGGAAATGCATAGGAGATCCATCTCATATTGCTCCCACTGAAGATGTACAAGTTACGAAAGATCTCACCTATGAAGAAGTACCTATTGCTATTCTGGATCGACAAGTTAAGAAGTTAAGAAATAAAGAAGTAGCTTCCATAAAAGTGCTTTGGAGAAATCAGCAAGTAGAAGAAATCACATGGGAAGTCAAAGAAATGATGAAGTCTAAGTACCCACATTTATTTCAAACGGAAGAGAAAGTTCAAGATGCGGAATTGGAGCAATAACAAGTAAGTATATATAAGTATTATGTGTATGTGATAATATGAAGAATGAACTTGAACTTGTTTAAATGGGATAATGTTACTAACATTCGAGGACGAATGTTCCTAAGGGGGGAAGGATGTACCACCCCGTACATTTTCGAACCTAGTTGATTGCTTTAACATTTATGGAATTATTTAAACTTGAGATAGTTGGTGGATTAATCACTAAATTGGTTGGGCTGAATTATGGCACAAGGTTATGGGCTCAATTGAGGCCCAAAATTATACAATAAGGCATGGCCCAAAAATGGAAAATGACCTATTCTACTTTGACCAAGTAAACACCTCAATTATTGACTAAATGTTTGGATAAGGATGGACATAAGGGACTATAAAAGCCAACAAAAATCAGATTTTATTCAACACAAGACACTTGCCAAATTCTAGACTTTTCCAAAGATATTTCTCTTCTCTTTCAAACCCTAGGCTATCATCCTCTTTGGACAAGATCATTCCTTTGAAAGCTTTGGTAAGTGCTTAATCTTATAGTTTAATATATTATATGCATAGTAGGGTGTGTGAATCATGTTGGTTATGTTGGCAAAATGTTGAGCAGTCCACTATTTGTAAAACAGTCCACTTTTGCTTAATCGCCAAGGATTTGCCTTCTATGTGGTTTAAACTTGAAAGGGGACTTAAAGTCTTGAAGGAATTGAATTATATGGACTAAATTTCAGTATATTTAAGTGTGTTGATGTCCCTAATTCTTTCCCCTTGTGTATGGCTTGATGGAAATGTTTATACGTGTTTGTATATGGAACGTTTGGCGTAGTGAAAAGAGAATACTTTCTTGTTATGTTAAAGTGAAATATGAAATTGTGTGGACTATTTTTGGTATATTTTTGTGGAAGGTATTTATGTGACTTTATGGAATAAATATGTGGAGTTGGTAAAAATGTGAAGTATGCACTTGGTGGGAAATCTTGTCGGTTTGTAATGTTTTTGTTGGTTTGTGGACTGTTTTGGCATTGTTGGTGTTATGAGGTAGTAAATTATGTTGTAGAAGGGTGGACTGAAGTTATGTGGTAGTAGGAAAGAAGGTGGAATGATATACCATGTGTTTGGGATGTTGGATATTTTTTACTTCCCGTTAAGTGACTAATTACCGTCTTGTGAACTTGTAATGTAGTTAGTTGTTAATGTTAGCTCCGTTATGTACTTGTTTTGTAGAGTAACACATAAGGAAGGAGCTGAATTGTTGTATTCACATTTTGGAAAGATAAGGTATGTAAGGTTACTCTTTTTCGTATCCTTTGGCCGCACCTATTGTTCTCATTGTTACCGAACTTGTTTCCACTCCAAAAATGTTCTAAAGTATCTCATTCAGGTTTGTTATAAATTGTTATTCATGTGTATCTTATTCATTGATTATTGTTCCAAAGTTCCAATAATGATATAACCACCAATGTATCAATCTCATAACAAAAGAATTGAAGTAATGCATATTTGCTTGAGTACGGGTGGTAGCTCAATGGGGCGAAAGCCTAGCTCGAGACGATCCCGAATGATTATTGGAGATAGGGGGCAGATCAAAGGGGCGTAACCCTAGCTAGAGACAAACCTGTTTTATTGATTTATGGGTGGCAACTCAAAGGGGCATAAGCCTAGCTAGAGACGATCCCAATTTTATTTACCACTGATCAGTTGGTCCCGGGCATTATATGATTAATGATTGATATTGATATGAACGTAAAAAGAAAGTAATGAAGTCAATGTACATGTTTCCACATATACAGTATGGTGGTTTACCAATATTGTCCATTCACTTGTATTTGATTTCATTGAAATTCTTATGTTTCATGCAATTATTTATGGCCTTACATACTCAGTACATTCTTTCGTACTGACGTCCCTTGGGGGACTTACCTTACTTGTTGAAGGCACAGGTACTAGTAGACCTTCACAGTAGGATACAGGTTATCTGCAGACTATTGGTGAGCTCCAGGTTGATTCGGGGTTTTTCGAGTCATTTGTACACACTTGTTTTGGTGTTGTATAACAGTTGTATAAAGCAGGGACTTGTCCCAACTATAGGCATGGTTATGTATCTATTAGAGGCTTTGTAGACGTTGTAATGTCAAATGAAGGAATGTCTTACCTTTTTGACATTGTGGCCCCAACGGCCAAGTATCGTATCTATTTTGAACATCTTTACATGACTTCCGTCATCGATATATTATTTATACTTATGGCAGAATTTTAGTTCATTTAGTGACATGCATATGAATGTACATGATCATAGGTTGGTTTTCTCGGGCCTTAACGGCTTTGGGTGCCAGTCCGCTCCAATGGGATTTGAGGCGTGACAATTGTATCAGGGGAGGCATAAATATTACATCTTGGTTGGACTACTCTTGGGCGATTTTGGCATCCAAATTAGGGTTATTCTTCTTCTTTTTTATTTTTATTTCTTTTTTATAATTTTTTTATCAATTTAGGTTATTAGAGCAAGCTATGAGTGACTAAAATCCCTAATTCTTGGGGTTGAGGCTACGAACATGAATCTCTAGAGTTGAATATTGTTGGTTTTTGCTGAAGTTTATCAATTATTGGTTATTCTTATATTCTTGATTGTACTATTTTAATGCTTAATTACCATTGAAATAAATCTATTGTATTGAGGGGAGCTCGAGAGAGAAATTGAGAGATAGAACGTGGAATATAAGGAGCGTTATCTTTACTCGAGGGAGGGATTCCAAGATATTGATATGCGGTTAGGACCGAGAGGTACCTAATTCGCCGCGCTTGTTCAAATATAGGAAGACAACTTAATGGCGTTAGAGTTGGTTAAATCTATCCCCGCTCAACGATGTAGTTAGGTTTCCAATTTCTAATAGAAGGTTATAGTTTAGAGACGAATATAATCATATTATAAACCTCATGATCAATAACCATAGACAACTCAATTTGCTTAAACCATTAATATTCATGTTCTAGAGATGACGTCCGAGATGCCTTGACCCTTTGAATTCAACTTGCTATTGCTTACACCCGTAGTTAATCATGTTAGCTTAGTTCATAGTTATTTTATACTTTATAACCATCATATCTCTATATTCCACCGCTTAAATAAATAATCAAGAACTAGTTTAGTCTAGTGAATAGTTAAACGACAAGTCCCTGTGGGTTCAATATCCGGCTCTTTTAAAGGAGCCATTATATTACTTGAACGATCACGTGCACTTGCGTGTGTATCTGGGTCGCAATAATGTTTTAGCGCCGTTGCCGGGGACTTCAATTTTAATTGTTTATCTAGATTGGACATTGGTGAGCCAGGCAGAGTGCCGGGCCACTTTTGACAGAAATTTTGATTTTCTTCCTTTCTTCGTGGGTTCGGGTGGATTCTTCAAATCCAAATCTTGGGCTTGTCTCTTATCTTTAAGATCCTTTGCTCGCAAGTCCTTCAATCCTCACTTTCGACTCCAAAAATTGCTCCAAATAGTCAAAAATTCCACCTACAAGGGTCTAATTATATTTATTAGCACAATATCAAATATTCCATCAAAATAATACAAAATATGCACTTATTGCTCTCAAAACTAAGGTAAATATGGGTCAAAGTTGGCAATAAGGCATATAAATACACCTTAGATCCACCACTACAACCAGGCTGATCCCCATCTAATATTTGAAGCACTGACTAAATAGGCCTACTAGGCTGACCTGATGCTAATAAGGCTGTTGCTCCTGCTGGGGGTACCTACCCTAAAACATGTAGCCTCCAGGCTATGAGCCACTGTGGTTCCTACTGTAACTGCCCTGATTAAAAGGTCTCTTATCACTTTCCCCTTGGGCCTCGTGATCCATCTCCTCAATCTAATACACATTCTCCATAATATCATAAAATGACTTCCCTGAAGTCACCAAACTCTGTGTAGCCCTGCGAAGCAGTAGACTTATACCCCTAACAAAGCATTAAATCTGCTCATACTTATCAGGAATAATCATAGTATTTTGTCTGGCTAACTCGTGAAATCTCGCCTCATACTCAGCCACAGATATAAAACCCTACCTCAACCCATAAAATGCATCCCGAAGATGCTCGTGCTTGCTGCGAGGCATATAATTCCCCAAGAAAACCTCAAAGAACTGAGCCCAAGTAACAGGGGGAGATCCAGCTGGCTTTGAAACAAGATAACCTCTCCACCACTTCCTCACTGTTGTGTCTAACTGATATGCAATAAAATCTACTCCGCGCAACTCAACCAACCCCAAGTTTCGTAACTTTTCCTCACAACTGGACAAGAACTCATAAGCATCCTCTCTCGGGGTCCCAATAAACCTGGAAGGAGTCAATCTCAGAAATTGGCCCAATATTTTTTTCTCCTCCGCGGACATAACTGGATGGGCTACTATCGGCTGTGGGAATATCGATGATGGTGGAACCTCTGCTCTATGAGCCGCAACTATAGGTTACGCCCTGATATCAACACCACCCTATGCTGCTGGTTGAGCTCCATCGGTCGGCGGACCCCCAACCAACCCCAACAACTATACCAAAGAATCCCGGAGAACTGAAGAAGAGATAAACTCGGGTGGGGCCTGGGCTTCTCTAGACTGCCCTTAACTTCGGGGTCGACTTCTACCCCTAATTATAGCTCTAGCAGTATGCTCGAGGTCCTAATCTCAGTCTGCAGCACTCGGCATCCTAGCCATCTACAAAAGAGTGAAATAAATAAGGATTAGAGACCAACTCAGACCCAATGCAGGGAGATGAATCAAAAAGTTGAGATTTATCCTAAAAATATTTCGTATCCTCCCAAATATAGGATACATACATATCCGTACTGATCTGCGAGACTCTACTAAAATTGGCTCCTGTAACAACAATACCGGTGAAACCTAGGATCTGATACTAAACTGTCATGACCCGATTTCTTAAGTCATGATGGTGCCTACCTTATCCCACCAGTAGGCAAGCCAAGCTAAAGCTTGAAATGGCATGTAAAGGGCTAACAGGCAAAAAACTAGAAAAGACCAGACAAAAATGATAACAGTAGTAATAATAAGCGGAAGCAGAAAGAAAACATATAAAATATACCAAAACGGGAGAAGGGAGTGGACAAAATATACAAATGAATCCCTCCCAAGACCTGGTAAGGTCGGTAATAGAGCCACTACTAAAAGATAACCAGAGTACTAGACAAAATCCAAGATATACATAATATATACAAGGCAGTCTCAGAAGCAAAAGACTAAACTAGAACAGATGGAGGAAAATTAGCCTCAGACTACAACAAGCTCACCCTGCTCCGGATCAATACTGAAATAGAGGAAACACATCAACGTCGGCTACTAGTACTCGAATCTGCATTAGGAAAAAGATGCAGAAGTGCAGTATGAGTACCAAAGCAACGGGTACTCAGTAGGCATCATCGGCCGACTGAGTTCAAATATAGAAAAAGTATAACTAAAATGCGAGAGTATAATCGAAGTCAACAGTAGATAAGGATAGAAAAGTAAATAACTACCGATCTATGCAAGTACGATAAAGGAATAAATATAGGCTATTTAGGAAAATAAATAACTCAATAGAAAGAAAGAAAATAAAAAAAAAACTAATTAGACCCCCATAAGCCTAGAGGGAACATAGAAGAAAACAATTAACCCGACCGTACCCCCATAAGCCTGTGGGTACACACAAGAAATGACTAAAGAAAAGGCATGTATAACCCAAAGCCGAACCGATCTCAAGTAACCTCCAGATCCCAAATCCATGACAAATCCATCCAAATGTGCACCGGGCTTGAACCAACACCAATGGGTAATAACGAGAGGCCAGACGCTGGGCTCAAACTGTAAATAGTGGATAATAACGAGAGGTCACATATATGATATACAACAGAACTCATAATTGGATTTTGGACTCAAACGAGAACTCAGAGGAACCACAACTCCCAGAACAATTGTAATTAGTACCATAACTCCCAGATCATATCATAACCAGTTGCCAAAGTTGTGCTATAACTCACAATAAATAACAAAAAATAAAGTATATGCTGGTCCCGAATCAAAACTGAAATATACTTATATAAACATTTGCATAACTAGCTAAAAGGATGGAATCCAAGGTTTCCCAACTTAATACCATACCCTATGTTAATAAATACTATACCATACTAAGGGATAACAGGACCAAAATATACCAAAATGGAGCCCAAATCAGATAAATATGACATGAAATATTTCAAACGAAACCCAAGCTACAACTACCTGCCCAAAGCTAGCATAATAGTACACTAATACCATAAATAAACTCAATATAAAAATGGGGTAAGCCTAGCCTACCTGGACGCAAAAGCTAAAAGCCCCTCCTAGAAGCCTCCAAATAGTACCCCACTAGAACACGAGCCTGAATAACTTGATGTAAATATTTGATTTCTTTTGGAGATTATATATGATGTCACAAGATCTCCTCCCTAACTTTCCTCCCTTTTTTCGTATATATATAAAACTATATGGAAATTTGGACCTTAGCCTAATTACAACAACTTTCACCGTCTTTCAGACAAAAAACAAGGGGAAAAATACATGAATGCTCACTTTATTCCACCACAAACTGTGCAGTCAAGTAAAGGATATAAGTTGTGTGTAACTAGTAGCTCAATCAATTCACAAAAATCACAGTCCCAGTGTGTGTCTGTATGTGTATAGGCTATATCCATGTATTGCATAATAAATGCCTATTCAAAAGCCAAAGCTATATCATTAGATACACTAAGAACAAATTCTTACACATGTCAATAAATGAGAAATAACACTTATTAATGCCTAGAGTTGTGCCCCCCTTTAATGTTACACATGGAGGTGGAGGTGTCCACCCCACACCATTTCCATTTCATTTTTTTTCCCTATTAAATATGTACTTGGGTATTGCATAGGTTCATAGAAAAATAAATATAACTTTTTGAATATATCATAATTAATAAAAAATTATTTTGAATAAAACCCTCTATCAAATAATAGTTTAACATATCTAGATTCACTATCTCCACTTAAAATATTTAATCGATTATTAAATCATATAAGTGTATTGTAACTTAAAGTTTTTCCATAGACATCTAAGATACTTTTAGAAAGGTAATAAAATTTATCTCTATCAAATTCTAATTTAAATTTAAATACTTCACAACACATTTGGTATTAATAAAATTCTCAAATGAACTACCCAAAAATCAAACTGTCAGTTCCAACAAGTCATACATAACTTAAGGCAGTTATAGGAAAGATCTAAGTGCCGAGAATGCATGAAACGAGAAAAATGACCTGGAGGTTATTTCAATTCATTGTTGATTTGGGATAAGAGTTTCATGCCTACACATTATGCATTGCATTTAATATGGGATCAGAGTGCACGCCTGCATATGATATCTTATTAGGATCAGAGTGCACACCTGCACATTATTATCTATTATTGGAATCAGAGTGCATGTCTACATAATATATTTATTGGGATCGTAGTGCACACCATCATATTATTATCTATTATTAGGATTGGAGTGCACGCTTGCATAATATATTTATTGGGATCGGAGTGCACGTCTGCACAGTACATGGACCTTGTGAGTCCTTAATGGGTCCCAACCTTAAAGCCATTGCTCGGTAGGTGTGTACACAACATATGCATTGCATTACATTCAATCACTTCTGATTCTAACTGAGTATGGTGTATTTGTTGATCCTGTGCTATTTGTTTATGTTGTGCTATTTGTTGAGGATTTGGATATTGTATTACTTGATTTCACTATTTGAGGACTTCTTGGACTGTGCTATGATATCCTTGTGTTTGTTATGAATGGATTTTTCTGTTAGATTAGAGTGGCATTTTTTGAGTTTGGGTTATATGGTTGTTATGAATGGTTGGAGTGGTGTCGCTTGTCACTACTTTTAATTAGGGTCGGTCGATGATGCTTGCTAAGTACATGTGTTCCATACTCACCCTTGATATTTTTTGCACCTTATGTGTAGGTACTGAGTTGGTGATCTCCAAATACTGATCCAGCATTGGTATGGTGATTGTTTTTTTTTATCGAGAGTCTACGAAAGTGGTTGTTGTTTTTAGATTTACCTAGGCTCTCTTCTATCTTAGTCTTTTGCGATTGTCTGTTACAGTCATTTGAGGACTATTTTGTTGTATTTCTTTCTTTAGAGGCTTGTACGTTCTGACTACCAGACCAGGAATTGTATTTTGAAGATCGAACTTCCTTTATCCATTGTTCTTGGATTTGTTTTGGGATTTTGAGTTAAATATTTCCTTCCATTTTTATACTTTTGGGTTATTATGTTTGGGTTGGAATTTTAGGCTTATTTGTTGCGGTGGGAGTGAAAGGTTCCATCATGGTCCCAGATTTTGGGTTATGAATTGTCTCTTGGACTGACCAATGCCCCAACAGCATTCATGGAGTTTATAAACCATGTATTTTGAATTTACCTTGTCTCCTTCGTGATTGTATTCATAGATGATATCTTTGTTTATTCCAAAAATAAGGCTGACCATGTGAGACACTTGAGGGTTGTACTTCAGAGATTGCGAGATGAAAAGTTATATGTCAAATTCTCCAAGTGCGAGTTTTGGTTGGAATCTATTTCTTTCTTGGGTCATGTAGTGACCAAGGATGGCATTATGGTCGATTCGGCCAAGGTAGCGACAGTTCATAATTGGGCTAGGCCCACTTGCCCCACAAAGATCTAGAGTTTTATCGGACTAGGGGGATATTATCGATGCTTTATGTGTAGAGTTTCTCTTCTATTACAGCTTCTTTGATCAAGTTGACTCAAAAGAAGATTGTATTTCCATGGTCGGATGCTTGTGAGGAGAGCTTTCAAAAGTGTAAGGAGTTGTTGACTTTGGCTCCTATCTTGACCTTTCCCAAGAAGGGTGTAGGTTTTACCATGTTTATTGATACTTCTGAAGTTTGTTTGGGAGGTGTATTGATGCAGGAGGGTAAGGTAATTACTTATGCTTCTCGATAGTTGAAGCCTTATGAGAAGAATTACCCTACCCATGACTTGGAGTTGGCCATAGTTATCTTTGGATTAAAGTTTTGGCGACATTATTTGTATAGGGTATATTATGAGATTTTCTTCGATCATCGTAGCCTTTATTACTTCTTCACTCAGTGAGATCTTAATATGAGATAGAGTTCCTGGGTTGAGTTGCTTAAGGACTATTATCTCACTATTCTCTATCATTCGGGCAAGGCTAATGTGGTTGCAGATGCCTTGAGTCATAAGGCAGAGAGTATAGGGAGTTTACCTCATCTTTTGACTCAAAAGTGACCTTTGGCCATAGAAGTTCAATCTTTAGTTAACCACTTGGTTAGAATTAATATTTTGATACCCGAGCATGTGTTAGCCTTTGTTGAGGCTAGGTATTCTTTGATGGAGCATATTTGAACTTATCAGTTTGATGATGATAGATTGATGGTGATTCGTGATAGGGTGTTGAGTGGTGAGGCAAAGATGGCATCTCTTGATTTTAATGGTGTTTTGAGGATTAGTGGCCAAGTTTGTGTGCCAAGAGTTGGTGGATGGGTTAGACTTATCTTGGAGGAGGCTCATTGTTCTAGATATTCCATTCACCCAGGAACGGCTAAGATGTATCATGACCTAAAGCAACATTATTGGTGGAGTGGTATGAAGAAGGATATTATGGAGTTCGTGACTAAGTTTTTGAACTACCATCCAAAGTATGAGCATCAGCAACCAGGTGGTACAATGTAGAGGATGCCTATTCCAGAGTGGAAGTGGGAGCGGATCACCATAAATTTTATTGCTGGCCTACCCCCGACCTTAGGGAAGTTTTGACTCTGTTTGAATGATTGTGGATCGATTGACAAAATCAATGCATTTCATAAATGTGAAGGTGAATTATAATGTAGAGAAGTTTGACAAGATCTACATTAGGGAGATTGTTCGATTGCATGGTATACCTATATCCATTATTTCTGATAGAGTTACTCATATTACCTCGGGTTTTTGGAGTACTATACAAAGTAAGTTGGGTATTCAGCTTAATTTGAGCACAACTTTTCATCCTCAGATAGATGGTCAGTCTGAAAGGATCATTCAAGTATTAGAGGACATGCTTTGAGATAATGTCATGGATTTTGGTGATCATTGGGACCAGTACTTGCTCTTAGCGTAATTTGCCTACAACAACAGTTACTATTTCAGCATTCAGATAGCGCCTTTAGATGCTTTGTATGGTCATAGGTGTAGATCCCCCATGGGATGGTTTTACTTATTTGAGGTGAGGACTTGAGGCATAGATTTGTTGAGGCATTCGATGGATCATGTAAGACTGATCCAGCAGAGGCTATTGGCTGCCAAGAGTAGGCAGAAGAGTTATGCTGATCGTTGAGCCCATGATGTTGTCTTCATGATTGGAGATCAAGTTTTGTTAAAGGTTTCACCCATGAAGGGTGTGATGAGGTTTGTGAAGAAAAGGAAGCTTAGTCCGAGGTTCATTGGCCCTTTCGAGATCCTTGAGAAGTATGGTGATGTGGCGTATAGGCTAGCTTTACCTCCACATCTGTAAGCAGTTCATCCTGTATTATACATTTTCATATTGAAGAGAGACCGTCCAGATGATGCATATGTGATTTGGTGGGATTCTGTTGTATTAGACCATAATTTATCCTTTGAGGATGAGCCCATTGCTATCCTTGACAAGCAGACTAGAAAGTTGAGGTCTAAGAATATTGATTCAGTGAAGGTCCAGTGGAGACATCTCCCTATTGAGGAGGCTACTTGGGAGGTCGAGTCAGACATGCAGCTTAGATAACCCCAACTTTTTATCGCTTTAGGTACTTTATTTGATTTTTAGTTTGAGGATGAACTAGTATTTTAGTGGTGAATAATGTAACAACTATAGTTGTGAATTTTACCTTTTTATGTGTTTTGACCATTTTGCCCTTCTCCATAATTGTTATATGCTATTTGTGAGTTGTGGGATTTATTGACACGGTCCTCAATGCATTTGGGAGTGAATTAGGTGAGTTTGAGACTTTAGAGGCTTTTAAAGCCATGAGTTTGACTTCGATAAAAATTTCATGTTTCGAACGTCGGTGGGTGATTTGGATAGTTCGATTAGATCCACAATGTCTATTTGGGTTAGCAGCATGGTTAGATCGGGTTCAGAGCCTTTATTTTGAATTTTGACAAAAACTAGCTAAACTAAGCCTAAAGAGGTCTCGGGGGTTAAATTTTTGTAAACGATCTCCTTTCATAAATTCAATGATTCCATTGAGTCCGAAATGTCATAAATAACATAGTAGCATATTTGGTTTATTTTTGCGGAATCCCGAACAAATTCTAAGGGCCCAATTGGGACTATTTTTTCAAATACTCAACTGTTGGTTTGCAGTTCTGGTGCAGCATAAAGAGTCCCATCGCAATCATGTGTCCATGTGTTGTAATCGCGACCCTTGATCAAACAACTCATCTCGATCGTAAGGTAGGATACCGCGATCACGAAGAGTTAAATAATAGAACGGTTCGGGTTGACTCATCGCGATCACGAGGCCAAACTATGCAATCCCGATAACCAACTTAATGGCCGATTAACATTGACCCTCGTGATTGTGAGGTGGGGGTTGTAATCGCTTGGTACTGTTCACCTGAACAGTATAAATTCTCCATTCTCGCAATTTTCACTATTTTTGGACTTGGGAGCTTCTGGAAAGGGCGATTTAAGGGCTTTCTTCACCAATCTCGCGTGGGTAACATCTAAACTACTATTTTCATTAATTTCTATTAATTATATCCCCTGAATGACTTTAAAAACTTGTTTTCAAAATGGAATTTTGGGGTTTTACCCGGTAAACATTAATTTGGTTTTTCATAGATTTGAAGGTTTATTTCACCTCATTTTTACATGGGTTTTCAGATGTAGACTCCTATTGATATGAAAAACTTATTTCTAAAATAAAATTCTGAATTTACCCTTTTGATACCGAACCTATTTTTTGAATTATTTTTGAACCCGATTTAAATATGATAATATGGATATCATTAGCTTCCTTTTGATGTGTAAATTATGTTTTGGATAGATTGAGCTCATTTTGAGACCATTCATAAAAGGATGGCTCCGCATTGAAAGGTCTAGGCATGGATTTCGGCTATTCGATGTAGGTTATGACTTAACTTTCTTCAGACTTTCTGGGTATTTAACCATTAACTTAAAGCATGCTATAGGTTAGCAAATTAGTTGTTGGAGTTGTATTTCGAGGTTATTATTGTTATCGTGTGCCCGTGTGGGGGCTTATTTGCAAATTGTTGTTGACTTTACAGATATTATTGTTGTAATGCCCGAATAGGGGCTTTACTTGATATTTTAGGCCTTATTTGAGCATAAATTTCCTCTATCATTATAGTAATGCCTGAGTGAGGGATTTGAAATTTTATTATTGATTTTTTACATGACGATTCATTCTAACGGTGTCGTGCGAGGGCTAAAAATCATGAATTATTGGTATATTGAGTTAATTTTGAGCTCATTTATACCTGTATTGAATTGATTATCATCTTCATAATGATTGGTTGTGAGCATTACGTCCTCATTTCATACATGAATGTTTATGAGATACTGGTACTACTGAGAAATTCTTATTTCGAAAGAAAATAAAATACTTTATGAAATCCTTGGTCGTGAACACTAGACGACAAGGTTGATTGGGTTTGAGATTGAGATTTGAGAAAGTATATGGGTTGCGAACACCCCATGAGTCCTATTTTAGAAGCGCTGAGGCTCGGAAGGTGTATACAGAAAGTCATTTGATGGCTTTCAATCATTCATCTCTATCCCACCATCATTGTATTGCATCATTTGTATTCCTTTATGTGTTTGTTGCCGTGTACTTAGATTCTCCATATATATAAATATATCATGTGTAGTTTCCCTTTTAGACTAATATTGTAGAACTGTTAGTGGAGATGGTGTGAGCTACTATTTGGAAACTTTTTTGTTTGCAGGTGGAACGTGCTTATAGTATGTTTTACTATTTAGTCTTCTATTTTGCTCAGTCGGCCTATGATACCTAATGAGTACAAGTGGACCGTACTCACTCCTACTTTTGTGCCCTTTCAATGAATATCCCAATTTAAGTGTGACCCGCGGTGGCTGATCTCATGCCGTGGTAGCTGGATTTTAGAGGTACTAGTGCGCTCTAGAGTTCGAGATTGATTTTTGAACCTCCTCTACTTTATCATTTCTTTATTTATGTTCAAAGACAGACTCTTATATTTCAGTTTCAAGCCTATATATTAGATGTTCTTTCTACTTGTGACATAATTTCTAGAGATTTATGTATTTTGTTCAGATTTTCACTATGTTTATATATTATGGCCTGATTTCATTCTAGAAGTATCGTATTTATTTGTTATTTCCATATTCGGTTTTCCCTTTTATTTTTGGGTTTTTGGATTACCTACCAAAGCTGGGTTGAGGTAGGTTCCATCATAACCTCAGCTTTTGGGTCGTGACATATCTGTGTTGAAAAAAATGAAATGACTAAAAAGAAAATTTGATGAAAACGTAGGTAAATGAAATGTTACCTTCTAAAAAAAGCGTAAAATGGTGCAACTATAAAGTTATTACCTTGCCTCTGAAGGAAAGAAATACAACGCAATGTCATCATCACTAGGCTCTAACGTATTTAAACTCTTAGGTCATAGATCAAATTTCGTAAGCATTTCTAAGTGAGGATAAAGTGGAAACAACTTTGCTTCTTCGGAAACCCTTTGGCATGCTTTGACAGATAAGTGAGTAACAAGTTCACCAAATAAATTATGCTCTTTTTTCCATATGTTAAATTCACCCCTGCCAGAAAAACTGCAAGAAAACATACATTTTAATTCACAATACAACATTGTCCATAGTGATATTTATTTATCATTAAGATAATTAGCAGCTAACACGAGATCGTATAAAACTAACTGGTGCACTTTCAAGAAATCCTTATCAAAATTCATCAACTAGTCTTTCGAGAAATCTTTCTCCTCCGAGTGTTTCTTTCAGTATTCGATTACGTTGATTATTGTTTTGCTATGGACATTAGGCAGGGGAATGTCATTTTAAATGCAGTCTTCTTCAACCATATTCTTTATAGCTTGTAACTAATGGATATGGCCTAATCGAGTACGGATTCCTTGACATCTATAGTCTTCAACAAAGCTCTTAACTCTAAAACTAGCGATGGTGAGGAATTCGTAATCGACGTGGCCATAGTCGTTATGTCACAAGCCATCAAGAACATGGTTGAAGATGATTGCATTTCAAAATTCATTCCCCTGCCTAATGTCCATAGCAAAACAATGATCAAAGTAATCGAATATTGGAAGAAATACTTGGAGGAGGAAGGCGTCTCGAAAGAGCAGTTGATGAATTTGACAAGGATTTCTTGAAAGTGCACCAGTCGGTTTTATATGATCTTTTGTTAGCTGCTAATTATCTTAATGATAAACAGATAATTTATCAGTATGCACAATGTTGTATTATGAATGAAAATGTTTGTTTTCTTGCACTTTTTCTGGCAGGGGTGAATTTAACATTTGGAACAAAAAGTATAATTTTTTTGGTGGACTTGTTGCTCACTTTTCAGTCATAGCATGCCAAAGGGTTTCCAAAGAAGAAAAGTTATTTCCACTTTATCTTAACTTTCAATTGCTTACGAAATCTGATACATGGCCAAAGAGTTTGAATACGTTAGAGCCTAGCGATGATGACATTGCTTTATATTTCTTTCCTTCGGTGGCAAGGTAATAACTTTATATTTTCACTATTTTACGACGTTAGCTTTCATCAAATTTGCTTTGTAGTCATATTATCTTTTTCGGTACAAATACAAGCAGGATTTTGGTAATTTAGTTGAGGATATGCTTGGAGGAGAACTTTCTCTAAGTATTTATGCCAAATGAGGACCTGTTGGTTTTCACATCCACATAACTACCAATGCGTCACTGGAGTATGTTTTTACTTGATATTAGATGAAAAATAAGCCACAAGCACCTTAGATCTTAGTTTTCATTAGATTTTGTTATTTTGGGTTCAATTTTAAGTTGTTTGAGGAAACTTGTTTGCTGGATACCAACAAAGACACTACCTATGGGGTGTTTTAGAGCGAGAAAGAATTCTAGTACTCATCAAATGGGATCAAATCTGTGATACGTCAAACTCTTGGGAATGTTTTGGCTGCCAGAGATGATGATGTGGAGGTCATCATGGCAAAGCATAGAAGGAGCAAGAGCGTGAGAATTTCCTCTAGAAGGATGGACAATTTTATTGATCCTCCTGAAGAAGAAATCTAATTTTTATGTTGAGCTTCTCAATATGTTCTTGGCATACTGGTAAAAAAAATGGTGAAGCTGGTCAAAGTTTGGCATTTATATAAAGATATTTATAAAAATTATTAATATCTTACCAATTCAAGAAGATTTGAGGACATGCCTGAAATTCTTTTATGAAAAGAAAACATTGAAGCTTTGCGGAAATAAAGTAGTTGGTCTATACAAGAGATTTGATTGAGTTAAAGTCCTAAATAATAGGACATAATTCGAATAAGGAAAGACTTAATAAGTACTCCATTACTTTTAGACTTTTAGTAGATTTCCTAGACCTGAATATTGATATTAAATCATAATATTAGCTATTGTACAGTCTTCCAATGAAGAAAATATAATAAATCAACCTTTTACATTTTTTCTGATGGCATTGGTATCCGGGTCAGCTTTTATGTTTCACCATTATCAACAAAGTTTATATCTATCATCAATGTAGATTAATGTAAAAAAAAAAATCTTCTTGGAAAATGGAGAAAACATACTCAACAATTTTGCATTCCAGAGCAAATATACCCCTCGTTAAAATAGTGGTGCATATATATCCCTTCTCCTCCCCTACCCCGTCTAACAAATGGTGCATATTTACCTACTCGCTAATAAACCTATATTGACTAAATTGAACAAAATTTAAAATTGGTTTTTAAATTTCAAAAATTTCATTTGTCCTTAAAAACTTACCTTACTGATTTTTTTCATCCCTCCCTACCCAACCCAAATGAAAAAAACCTAATTCCTATGCCACTCAGTCATAAAGTTGGTCTGGATTGGGCCTCAATAAAAGAGGGATAGTTTTTTTAGTTAGGTAGGGTGTGGAGGGGTAAAGAAATGGTGTAAGGTAATTTTTTTTAAGCAACATAACTTTTTTGAAATTTAAAAACTAGTTTTAGAATTTTTTTTTAAATTTCAATCTCTTAACGAAGACCCACTTGTGAGATTATACTGATATGTTGTTGTTGTAGCCTATTAAGGAAGTGGGTAATTGTGCATCATTTGTTAGACGATGAGGGCACATATACACCATTTGCTACATGGTGAGCTCTTTTTTTTTTAGGAGTATATCCGCTCTAAATCGCAAAGTTGAGAGGTATATTTGTCCCTTTTCCTTTTCTTTCTTTTACTTTACTGGTGCAAGCTCATACACTAATCAAAAGAAAGACAAACTTAAAACTCATGAGGAAATGTAATAAGATTAAATAAGGCCTTCTTGATGTGAAGGAATTATAAACCACTCCCCTGTGAAGTATTAGCTTATCATTATTTAGATTTCTTTGTTTTTATTTTTGTTTTTTGCTTTCATTCTTTAGGGCCTGTATGGAAAGCCACCCTGGAATTGGATTTGGTGTAATTGGGTGTAATCACACAGTTTGACAAGTTTGGTTGGCCAGATAGTTACTTGGTCAGCAGGTAATTGGGTGTAATTGGCAGGGGTAATTACACTATCCAATTCACGGGGGAAGCTGTAAATTGCTAGTAATTACTAATAACAAGCTGGTTACTTTTAAATTTTTTCCTTTTATTTTTATTTTTTTCATTTTAATTTATTTTTTTTCTATTATTTTAAAAATTTTATTATTATTCTAACATTTTAAAAATATATATTTTTTATTTTATATTATTTATATTTCATTTTCTTCTCATTTTTCAAACTTTACTTCTTGCGATTCCATGCAATTGTTCGTATTATCTATTTTTTAATTTATTTTATGTTTATTTTTTTCATTTAGCATAATTTTGTTAGTTTCTAATTTTTAAATTAAAGTAAAATTCATTGTTGAATAAGGTTATAGACTTACATTTTTTTTCTTTTGAATCATATTTATGTACATTATGTTGAAATTTGACATAAGAGTATTATGTTAATTTTTTGGTTTTGAATTTTGAACTTATGTTATATTTTCAGTTTCAATTTATTTATTTTACTAGTAATATTAACTTGATATTTCACATTGCAAGCCATTCATTTTTAAGTTAGAATTGATAGATTATCTTTTTGTCAAATATTTTAATAATTTTATAATAATATATTAATAATATTAATTTTTTTTGTCTAACATGCATTTCATGATGCTCTTAAAAACCATGTACTTTTAGTTTTTATGATTAATTTAATTAAAATATACTAATTTAAAAAATATAAATCATTTTTTTATAATATTAGTTAAGAACATATGTTTGTTAATTAATATATTTTCAGACAATATATATATATATATATATATATATCTTAAACATTTAATTTAATATCATTTATAAAGGCTCTTATTTGTCTAATATAAATTTTTAGTTTTTGATAATTAATTTTTATTTTAAAAATTTAATATGACCATGTAATTACACACGTGCAATCAAACAGTACACTTTTAATTACACTGTGATAAACAAACAGGTCATCGTAATTACTAGGCTATGTAATTATTAGGCTATTAATTACACCAATTTCAATTACTAAATGACTTTCTAAACAGACCCTTAGTCTGAAAATGTGAGAAATAATAAATGAAGTGAATAGACAAAAAGAAAAAAAAAGTTTTAAAAAATAAAAAATAACAAACAAATTTCACATTGTAGCTATTTGGTGATGAGACAGGATGCTATGTGGTATCCACCTCACCCAAAAGGCAAGTTGAGTCTTAAATTTACAAATTTATTATTTCTATTTGCATAGATTTTTTTAGGACATCTACGATAGATTTAAAAAGAATATGAGTGAAAAAATAAATTTGGTTATCAAGACCATGAAGCCAAATTAGCCGTTGAATTTAAAAAGGCAAAAAATTTATGTGTCAGAAGGATTAGATATACTCCTAAACCTTACGAAAAGAATCTAACATACCCCTAAACTTTGCGAGAAGTATCAATAATACCCATCATTAAAAAGACTTTTATTTTTATAAAATAAAAATAAATTTAAAATTATTTTTTTATTTTCGCCCAACGAAAAGGATATATTTGGAATACTTAACCCAATTAGCAGCTCATTACAATAATAAACTTAAAATAACCCTATTTTTCTTTCGTTACTCATACGACCCCAACTCTACATTTGGCATACAATTAATGACCAACTTTTCAATTTTCACACACACACAAGAAAAACCTAGCAGCTGCTACTTTTCTATTTTCACACACACAAAAAAAAACCTAGTAGCCGCTATATCTTATGGAGTACCATTTTCTCCGTCTTCCTCTATATTCACCTCTAGCTATTTTTCTCCAACAAAAATGACAATAGCCATTAATGGACGACAGAGGCATAACCGCCTTTATAGCTGATTATATAATTCTCAAAAAGGATATATTTGTGTCATTAATGGATGATAGAGACATAACCGCCTTTATAGCTAGTTACATAATTCTATAGAGATAGCATCTGTTGATTCAGATTTTTGTGGTAAAATTTCTTCCTTTTATGTATAAATTTTACTCCTTCATGTGTTTATTTAGCGCAATTTTGACGCAGGATAATATATTTTGCCGGTGCTAACAATGGGAGGAATTGCTTCTGGATTAAAGTATAACGGCTTTTTTTCGGGGAAAGAAGAAAAAGTAAAGCCTTAATATCAATGGAAAAAGAAAGATTCAATTGAACAGGTATGTGCAAAATCTGATTTTAATTTGACGATGTTTATCAAAAATAAACTCTCTATCCCAAAAGGTAGGGATAATGTCTTTTTGGGATAATGTCTGGTATATATTACCTTCACCAAACCCCACCCTGTGTCTTACCTTTACCAAACTCCACTTGTGAGAATTCATTATGTATGTTGTTGGTGGTGGTGTCTTGTTACATTGATTTACTCATCAACAAAATCTCGGGAAGGTGCTTTCTAAGATTTGAACTATGGGGTCATTTTGTATGAATAATAAAGGATAATAATCCTGGGATAAAATACAAGATTATTTTATACTCCATTTGGTTAGGAGTATTGGTTAGTCCCTGATGCCACCATTTATACTATAATGATGGGATATAACAACAACAACAACATACCCAGTAAAATTCCACAAGTGAGGTCTGGGGAGGGTAAAGTGTACGCAGACCTTACCACTATGCAGACTATAATGATGGGATATGATATATCAAATATGGTGTGATAACTAATAACATGGGATATCCCAATCTATACGATAACTTTGTCTATCCCATCTCCCATACCAAAAAATCCTTATGGATTTTAAATTCTAGGATAGCGATATACTAGGTGTTAGTAACTAAGTTCTGAACTTAATTTTTATACATAATTGGTGAATCTTTTTGAACAATTACATGTTTGAACTAAAGTTGTTGGGTTAGACCGAACTTGGGTCCTCATGCCTCTAAGGGCAACAAATTTGCCCCATTTTTATACCTTAAAAACCCACTAAAGTACTTTAAAAACCTATCATATAATCATAACATGTTAAGAGCCCACGGTCGAGACTATATAGTATTTGGTTTTCTACCTCTTAATTTGCATAAAACTTGTAGTTTGGTTTCCACATACTAGTTATGTGGATTATAATGTATGGATTGTTTACGCAGTGACTAATTATGAACGGTTACCAGTATGTACCTTAGTTGATTACTTCTATATTTAGCAAATCTATTTCCAATTTACAACTTATTTGGCTAAGCTTCTGAGAATTAAAAGTGTGCTTTTATTTTTATAAAAGTACTTATTGTAAAAAATTGAGGTGTTTTAAAGGTTTTTTTTTAAAAAAAATAAATAGATAAGTATTTTTGAATAGTAGCAACAACTGCAAAAATATACTTAGTGTAGTTCTACATGATGGGGTCTGGGGAGGATAGACCGCACCGTGTGTGACTACACCGGGTATGTTGTTAATGTTGCTAATATTGAAAAACACCTAGAAACACTTTTTGGAATCTCGACCAAACACAAATGGTTGCTCTAGTACTGGCAAAAATACTTTTCATATTAATTAGCCAATTAACACATATTTTAATTAATTGAAAGTTAATTCCATGAGTCATTATCTCAAGGACAATAATTAGAATTTATCAATAATTGAGAGACCGCTATTATAATCCTCGTCTCTATAAGTAAAACATCTATTCAATATACATGCAGAACAGATCAACCTGCGCCGGTATATCAGATTCCATACTGTGATTGTACATACTGCCCGTTGCCTACCCACCATCTTCCATGGTTTCCAAAATGACCACCCTAACTGATAGGGGGTCAACCTGTTTGTTCACACCCACTATGGCAGCCACACTTTCTATGGCTTCAGCCCTTTTCTTTTTCCACTTAATACTTAGTTGGCCTAGGCTCACGAATTTAGAAAGGTATAAGCACATAGAGAAACAAGTCCCAACTTTGTATTTAACTCGTGCCACAAAGAAGTACACAACTCAGCCTTATAAAAATCTGACTAACACAACCAAATCTTCCATTAAGACAGCCTGCCTGTGCCTATTTATAGGCCACAACTTCTGTCACATGGAAGGCACATGCACAACACATGCCCTTATCCTAATCCAGTTGACATCACCAACTGATAGGCCCTATCTTAAACTCGAATTCAAATTCAAATTACAATCAGCAACAAAGTCAATCCATCTGTCCAAGGCGGTTGTAACTTCCCAACTGCCATCATGTGCAAGGCACATGACCAGTGCCAGCACATCCTTGGCAGCTCTTGTGCCAATTTCTCACCTGGCCCTAGGCGTTTGTACACTTGCCCATACCATTGTCTTGTCAGCATCCAAGCCACCTTGTCCGAGCCATGTCTAATCCAACTTGCCTTGCCTTAGCCATGCCTCCGCAACATGACTTGCCTTAGCCTAAATCGGCCTTAGCATTGTCCCGCCTTAGCTTGCCAGCCCTTTTCATGCCTTAGCCACGCCTTGTATGCCTTAGCCATGCCACTGCCAAGGTATTGCCATGCCCTATCGACACACGCCATGCCATGTTGATATGTCTATGTCGACAGACTGGTCTCAAGCAAACCTAACCTTTGCCCTTACCATTTGGTCTTGTCTAGGTTGATCATGTAAATCCCTAGCCATGCCCACGTCATCCGAACCATCAAGCTGGGGTTCTAACAAAATTCCCCCACCAGATGAGCTCGTCATCCTCGATGAGGTAGAATTAAAGTAGGCATTGATTTGGTCTTCAAATTGCCATAATGATGAGCCTTTTTCCCAAGTGGCATCACACACTTGCTTGTCCTTCCATTGAACCAAAAATTTTGTTCGCTTATTCTTCTTGCCTTGTCTCAAAGTTCGGTGATCTAAGATCTTTTCAATTCCCTCTTCAAATTGTTGTCGCACAACAGGAGGAGCACGTCTTATAGCCGATCTTGCTGGATCTTCAGCATCTTTATAAAAAGGCTTCAGAAAGCTCACATGGAAAGTAGGGTGGATTTTTAGCCTTTCCGGTAGATTCAACCGGTAAGCTACTTCACCCACCTGTTCTATTACTTCAAAGGGTCCATCATACTTTGAAATCAGTCCAGGATGAATCATCTTGCTACTGATTTTCTTCCATATTTGGGGAGTAAGTTTCAGCAACACTTTGTCCCCAACTTGGAATTCTAGAGCACGTCGATGTCTATCCGCATACTTCTTCATTCGCTTTGCTGCCTTTCTCAAGCTATCCTGTGCTTCATCTAGCAAATCTTGCTTGTCTCGTGCATACTTGTAGGCAGTAGGACATTTTCCCTCCATTTTGGATCTAGCGACTTCAAGTGGTGTGTTAGGCTGCATACCCAACACTAGTTCAAAGGGGCTCTTCTCAGTTGCTGACGACTTATGCAGATTATAACAAAACTGCGCACTGTCTAACAATTTTACCCAATTCTTCTGACTTGCAGTCACATAATGCCTCAAATATTCTTCAACCAGATGATTGATTCTTTCAGTCTGTCCATCTGTTTGTGGATGATTCGCTATTGAGAACTTCAGTTCAGTACCCATCATATTGAACAATGCGGTCCAAAATCGGCCTGTGAACCTAGTGCCTTGATCACTCACAATGTCAAGTGGAGCACCAAAATGCTTCACCACGAATTTATAGAATAATTCAGCATCTATCTCAGAAGAACAAATGGTAGGAGCAGCAATGAAAATAGCATACTTTGAAAACCTATCAACCACTACCATGACTACCGCTTTGCCATCAACTTTTGGAAATCCGCTAATAAAATCCATAGAAACAGAAGCCCATGGACGTTCTGCAATAGGTAGGGGTTGCAGCAAACCAACTTCTTTCTTTCTTTCAGACTTGTCAAGTTGACAAACAAGGCAAAACTTTACATAGGCCTCAATGTCATCTTTCATTTTTGGCTAGAAATAATTTTGGGACAATAATGCCATCATTCTTTCAACACCTGGATGGACAGCATAAACAGGATCATGTGTTTCTTTAAGGAGTTTTCGACGCAACCCATCACTTTGAGGTACAATGATTCTCCCCCCCTTAAAATACAGTAGATCGTCCTCGATCCAATACCGTCTAACTGTCCCTTCTTTGACTTGGTCCATCAATTTGACATATAATCAATCATAGGCAACACTAAACTTTATCTTTTCTAAAAAATCAAATTCAAGTCTAGTGAGCGCATAAACTGCAGCAAATACCTCTTTGCGACTTAAAGCATCTACAACCTGGTTTTGCTTACCTGGTTTGTGTATCCAAACGAAGTCATATTCAGCAAGCATCTCCTGCCAACGGGCCTGCTTCGGACTCAATTTCTATTGAGTTTTGAAGTAAGTATTAGCCACATTGTCCGTCTTGACAATAAACTTCGTTACCAGCAAATACACACGCCAGATTTGGAGACAATGTAGGACTGCCACCATCTCCTTTTCATGAGCAGAATACCGTTGTTCAGCAGGATTTAACTTTCTGCTCTCAAATGCTATCGGATGATCCTCTTGCACCAGCACACCACCGACAGCATAATCAGAAGCTTCGGTGTGCACTTCGAATGGCAAGTCAAAATCAGGCAACCGCAAAAGTGGTTCAGAAGCAATGGCTTTTTTCAATGAATTGAAAGCCTTGTCACTTGCTTCTGACCAAACTCACTTAACATTCTTTTTCAACAAATCCGTCAATGGGGTAACCTTCTTTGAATAACCAGTAATGAACTTTCAAAAATAGTTTGCCAATCCTAGAAAAGATCTCAATTCTTTAACCCCGGTCGGTGCTTGGCAATCCACAATAGCTTGCACTTTTTTAGGGTCCATTCTCACTTGGTTTGCACTGACTAAGTGGCCCAAAAATTTAATCCCGCGACAAGCAAACTCACATTTTTCCATCTTGACATAGAGTTGATATTCTCTAAGTCGTTGTAGCACTATTCTTAAATGCTGCAAATGATCTTCGAGTATTCTACTATAAATGACTATATCATCTAAGTAAACAACTACAAATTCATCAAGTTACTTGTAAAGAACATTATTCATTAAGTTACAGAAAGTAGCCGGGGCATTAGTCAGCCCAAACGACATTACAAGGAATTCATAGCTACCATATCTAGTGACACAAGTGGTCTTTGGGGCATCCCCCTCAGCTATGCGCACTTGCCAATAGCCACACCTCAAATCCAACTTAGAAAAAAAACTAGCCTTAGACAGCCTATCCATCAAGTCTTGAACCAGCGGCACCGGATACTTGTTCTTCACATTCACTTTATTGAGTGCACGATATTCAACACACATTCGCAG
This sequence comes from Capsicum rhomboideum, assembly GCA_031232105.1. Taxonomy (NCBI): domain Eukaryota; kingdom Viridiplantae; phylum Streptophyta; class Magnoliopsida; order Solanales; family Solanaceae; genus Capsicum; species Capsicum rhomboideum. Next base: position 44,103,553 of record CP124717.1, on the reverse strand, counting down.
GCTTCCATCTTGCTTCTTTTGGAATAAAATAGGGGCACCATAGGGAGCCTTCGAAGGCTGGATCAGTCCCGCCTCTAGAAATTCAGACAATTGCTTCCTCAATTCTGTCAATTCTAGTGGAGACATGGGATAAGGAGGGCGTGCCGGTGGCACTGATCCAGGAATTAACTCAATCCTATGATCAATCTCCCTCCTTGGAGGTAATTCTTTGGGCAGTTCTGGTGGCTTCACATCCTTGAATTCTGTCAACAACTTAGCAACACTGTCTGGGACATCAATCTACACATCAGGCTTCACTTCAACCAAGGCAGCAAGGTAACCAGTTTTACCCTTCTTCAAGCCTTTTTCAAAAGCTGCAGCAGATAACATAGCAGTAATTTTAGAGTGTTTCCTCTTCTTCTCATCATTATAAGGTCGACTACCTTTCACAAATCCAGGGTTAGATTCCTCCATGAACATTAGACCGTCCAAATGAGGAATAAGAGCAACCTTGAATTTTTTCTTAAAATCAATCCCAAGCAAAAGATTGAAGTCATCAAGCGGCACGACAGTCAGGTTGTGCAGTCCAAACCAATGGCCTATGGTCAGTGGAACATCCAATGCCATGCCATAGACTGGCTATGGTGTAGAATTTACAGCCTTCATTTTTGTTGCATAATTAGTCACCTTCAGTCCATACTCCTTCACAATTTTTGATGCCACAAAAGTGTGAGTAGCGCCGGTATCAACCATTGTCACAACACTTTTGTGTCCAATTTTCACATCAACATACATCAATGAACCGTAGGCATGTGACAAATCATCAACACTTTCAGCAGTATTGAGTAAGGCATCAGCATCATCATTTGCCTCTATGTCCACCCCATTTGCACTAGACAACGTATTCAGCAACCGTAGTGGGTTAACATAGGCAGGAATGTCCTGTCCATTGGCTTGTTTCTCCTCTTCATCAAGAAAAGCATTGATCTTCCCTTGTTTTGGACAGTTCCTGGCCTGATGCCCAGGTTTTTGACAAGTTCAACAGACCTTTTCACTGGTCTTTTTGTTTTGGTTGGATGAAGCAACATCCATCTTTCATTTTCCTTTGTCATTCCCTTCTTGCTTGCGATTATCCTTCTTCCAGTCTCTGCCTTTCTCTTTCTTCTTCATTTTAGAAGGTGTAGGATTAGGGGCAGCACTGTTACAGTGAAAATCAATCAAAGCATCTGTCCCAGCGATGGCACTAGGCAGATCTTGAACTTTCTGCCTACGCAGTTCATTCTGTGCCCAACCTTGCATTCCAAAAATAAAGTTGTGCAACTTATCCTCGTCAGACATGTTCTGAATATCGAGCATTAATAACAAGAATTCTTTCACGTAGTCTCGAATGGAACTAACTTGTTTCAACCGCTTTAGTCTGTCCCTAGCAACCCAAGACGAATTTCTAGGCAGAAATTTCTCACGAAGTGCATCCCTCAGTTTTTCCCACGTATCACACTTTGGTCAGCCAGCACTTTCGTCATCATCATTCTTTGTATGCCACCACAACACTGCATCATTCCTAAAATAGCGAACTATCATGGTCACTTTGTCAGTTTCTGGAACATGGGCAGTAGCAAAATAATGCTCCAAGTCCCATAGAAAATTTTCCAGTTCCTTAGCACCACGAACACCATCAAAGTATTTTGGTTCTGGAATTTTGATTTTGGCATGTTCTTCATCGCTCCGCAATGAACCAGCAACAGCCCGGCGAAGGACCACCACCTCCGCCTTCAAATCTTCGTTTTCCTTCAAAAGGCCCTCAATTCGTGTACCCGCATTTTCACTAAAAGTGACAAGACCAGCCAATTGACTGTCTACAACAGTATGATAACTTGACAGTTCTGTGTTAATGCCTTGAATTTGTGTCAGGACATCGACCAATTCATCTACGTCATCTGTCAAGCCAACCAGCGTCTCCAGTCTTGCAAATTTTTCACGTAATTCATTGTAATTCGCACCACCAGCCATCGCAACACCAATCTCTGATACCAATTGATAGGGGGTCAACCTGTTTGTTCGCACCCACTATGGCAGCCACACTTTCTATGGCTTCAGCCCTTTTCTTTTTCCACTCAATACTTAGTTTGCCTAGGCTCACGAATTTAGAAAGGCACAAGCACATAGAGGAACAAGTCCCAACTTTGTATTTAACTCGTGCCACAAAGAAGCACACAACTCAGCCTTATGAAAATCTGACTAACACAGCCAAATCTGCCATTAAGACAGCCTGCTTGTGCCTATTTATAGGCCACAACTTCTGTCACATAGCAGGCACATGCACAACACATGCCGTTATCCTAATCCAGTTCACATCCCCAACTGATAGGCCCTATCTTAAACTCGAATTCAAATTCAAATTACAATCAGCAACAAAGTCAATCCATCTGTCCAAGGCGATTGTAACTGCCCAACTGCCATCATGTGCAAGGCACATGACCAGTGCCAGCACATCCTTGGCAGCTCTTGTGCCAATTTCGCACCTGGGCCCTGGGCGTTTGTGCACTCGCCCATGCCACTGTATTGTCAGCATCCAAGCCGCCTTGTCCGAGCCATGTCTAATCCAACTTGCCTTGCCTTAGCCATGCCTCCGCAACATGACTTGCCTTAGCCTAAATCGGCCTTAGCATTGTCCCGCCTTAGCTAGCCAGCCCTTGTCATGCCTTAGCCACTCCTTGCATACCTTAGCCACGCCAGTGTCAAGGTCTTGCCATGCCCTGCCGACACACGCCATGCCATGTTGACATGTCTATGTCGACAGATTGGTCTCAAGCAAAACTAACCTTTGCCCTTACCATTTGGTCTTGTCTAGGTTGATCATGTAAATCCCTAGCCATGCCCACGTCATCCGAACCATCAAGATGGGGTTCTAACACTAACCTACCATGTATAGCTAAACAAATGATACGTTACATATAGTTACTGAAGGAGATTGGACTGGGTCACCCATGTGGGTCAATCCGGATCCATGTATAGAGAAATTAGATATATATAATTATTTATTATATATTAATAAATAAAAGGGAAGAGACACAACTATTTAAAAAGTTGTGTCCCTTTAGAATTATAAAAGGATTCTCACAGGAGAAACCAATGTATCTTTTCATTCTCTGTAAGAACAAAAGAACAGACAAAACTTCTCTTCCCTCTCCAATTCCTTGAAGTTCGCGTGAAGATTCTTTGAAGATTTCTTCTCCGAAAAGTGTTGGAATAAATTTGTAACAAGGTATGATTTTAGACTGTGGCTATTTCGGTGTAGTTCGTGATTATATACATGTGATTGCACTAATTGACTAGTGAAACAATATTCAATGATCCTGCAAACTAAATATTTGATTAGATTCTTCATTGGCATCAGAACCTAAGATTTTATTTGTTTACTAGTTTTTTTTTCTCCGTGAAAACACCTTGTGCGGGGAGAATGTCCGCGGTACAGTATGTTCGAAACTTTCTGTGTTTCATTATGTTTACTTTAAAAAGTAAAACATTGTCATTCCATACATAAATTTGAATTGAAATGTATATATATTTGGCGTAATAAAGAGTTGACGGAACCGGTACTTTCATTTGTTTTTGTGAAAAGTTTATTTGGAATATTTGTAAACATGGACACGCTGCATGTTCTTTAGTGAACATTTATGAAAATTCTGGAATTTTTTTTTAATCTGTTTTTTCAAAAATAAAATAAAATGGTTAGCACTATGTTTTTTGAGAATTTGCCGTTCTTGATGGAATCTTTGTGGTACTATGTAAGAGAGAATAAAGATGGCTATATCCATGTTTTATTGGCAAAATTTTTTATGGATCTCCATCTGTACTCCCAAGTTTTAATTATGACTGCATATCAGTTTTGCAGTCCATAAGGTATATGTTGGCTGCATATGTTAATATTTTTTTTCAGTTTTTGGGTGGTGTGCCATAGAATTTTCCTTAGTTAGTTTATTGCAATATAAAGATGGAAGGAATTAAGAAATCTGATCTTTTGGTAAAGATTAAAATTACCATTTGACAAAGGCCCTTTTTTTTCGATAATACATGTATGTATTTATATGTATAATTCAAGGTGCATTTTCTTTGTGTAATTGTCTATGTGACATTTTATTTGCATAAGTCCACATATTCTTTTTTACTTGTGTGGAATTTGAATTTAATTAATTTACATTTTTATTATCATTGAGTGTTTCTATATTTATTATAGAATTTATGCTTGTTTAATCTTGAATTTATGTGATTCAAGATAAGTGTTTCTTAGATGATTGATTGTGTTAGATTTATGACATATTGGAATTTGGATGATCATTGGGAACTTAGTGAACTTTCGAATCTGAACCTGATGTGAAATGAATATTGACATAATTGATTATTTTAAGAATTATTAAGTATATGAATTTAGGAAACAAAAATGTACATACTTGTCTCATGATATTCTATACTTGTTTAAATTATAATTAGTATGTCAACTGTTGCAAAGAACATTGTCGTTGAGCGTAATAAAGGTGATAAACTTAACGGTGATAACTATGAAATGTGGAGCATGAAAATCCAATATGTCCTGGAAGAGCAAGAGGCTCTTGAAGCTCTTAATGTGTCTATGAAACTTCTTGAAAATGGTGATACCCCCCAACATGTGAAAGATCTTGAGACATATCAAGATTGGAAAAAGAAAAATTATCTTGCTTGCATAACGTTGCTGAGCAGTATGGATAATGATATCATAAGAGAATTTTGAAAGCATGACGATGCTAAGGACATGTGGTCTGCATTAAAATAATAATTTAGTCATACTTCAGTTGCTAAGTTAAGGTCTCTTAGTATTAAGTTTGATACTTATAAGAAACGTCCTGATCATACTATGTGTAAGCATCTTCTCCATATATCAAACTTGGTGAATGAACTGAAAGATGTTGATCATGTGTTAATCGAAGAGCAACAACTTCAAGCTGTGATTCGCTCCCTACCCCAAAGCTGGGAAAATATGAAAATGCACTTAACCCACAATGTTAGAATCAAAACTATGGAAGATGCTAAGCGTCATTTGGAACTCGAGGAAGAGCGCAATGAAGTAGACAATGCCGCTACAAATGCGTATATGCCTAGTTCAGATCTAAAATGTGGACATGCTAACAAACGCAAGCGTGGTGAATTTTCTCAAAAGAAGGGTAAAGGAAAAGTCTCGAAGAAGCCTAAGCATAATCAACAAGGAGAGGAAAATGCTTCTGCTCCAAAGAAAAGAAAAAGGTGAACATTGCTAAGCTCAAGTGCTACAACTGTGAGAACGAGGGACACTTGGCTCGTGATTGTCCTGAGCCTAAAAAGGTACATGACCTTATTAATAATTTACATAGTGATGTAAATGTTTCTTGTTCTGGTTTTTTAACTGGATCAGTTCCTATGTGGATTGTAGACTCAGAAGCCACCGAACACATAGTGATGGATAGAGATACAGTTGTAGATTTTTGACGAATCCCACAAGGATCCAAATGGGTGTATGTAGGAAATAACTCCAGAGAGGAGGTAAAAGGGATTGGTACCTACAAACTTGAAATGCATCGTAGCCGAACTCTATATCTATATGATATACTATTTACCCCAACAATACGTCGAAATTTAGTCTCTGTCAGAATGTTGATTAAGATAGGATTTAATTTTTTCTTTCATGAACATGGTATGGATTTGTATTTGGCCAAGACAAAATATGGCACTGGTTATTTTAATGATTGGTTTTTGTATTGGATGTTGTTCAAAGTCCCAATAATAGTAATATTAGTTTTTTCTTATTTATGTCAACTTCTAATTGTGAGAATGATGTAAATATATGGCATGCTAGGCTTGGCCATATTGGTTAACAAAGAATGAATCGCTTAACTAAAGAAGGTCTGCTTGGCATAATAGATAAAGTAGAATTGTCTACTTATGAATCTTGCCTAGCCAGAAAACCTGCAAGAAAACCATTTGGGAAAGGCACAACAGCTGATACTCCATTGCAATTAATTCATTCTGACATTTGTGGTCAATGAATGTAAGGACAAGACATGGTGCTATTTACTTCATCACTTTTATTGATGATTTTACTCGATTTGGTTATGTATATTTGATTTCTTACAAATCTGAAGCTTTGAGTTGCTTCATTAAGTTTTTGAACTTAGTTGAGAATCAACTGAATAGAAAAATTAAAGCTCTAAGAATCGATCGAGAAAAAGAGTATTTGTCTGATGAGTTCAAACGATTACGTGATGAAAAGAAAATTCAAATACAATTAAATACTCCATATACTCCCCAACAAATTGGTGTTGTGGAACAACGAAATAGAACCTTGTTAGAAATGGTTAGGTCAATGATGGCGCAAGAAAAATTACCAATCACCTATTGGGGTGATGCATTGCTCACTGTTGCGTTTGTACTTAATCGTGTCCCTTCTAAATAAGTTACAACTACGTCGTATGAGTTATGGACTAAATGAAAGCCCAATTTGAGAATTTTAAAGTCTTGGGGTTGTGCTACTTTTATTCATAACCCTTCTTCCCAATATGAAAAATTAGGTCTAAAGGGAAAGAAGTGTATCTTTATAAGATACTCTGAAAAGTCTAAGGGTTATGTGTTCATAGGTGAACATGATAGTGACCCTGTAACTGAAGTTGAGTCACGTGATGTTACATTCATAGAGGATGAATTTCCAAAGCAGGGCAAGACATTTCAAGACTTATCTCTTTATGAAACTACGAACCAGACCGCTTTCACGACCTACATTCCAATAGATTTGAGTGGCAGTAATGTTGATGATAATGGATCGGTTCCTATTTTCACAAATCCTAGTGATATTACTGGTCCGAATTGGAGTAACTTATCAATTGATAAATCAATTTCTCAATCTCAACCTCAATTAATAAGTCATCCACAAATTCTCCGTCGTCAATTTGAGATCGAAGGGGAAGCATTTATAGTTAATTCAAATGATGAAGAGCCAAGAAATATAAATGAGGCTCTTACATGCACCACTAGATAAAAATAGTTAAAAGCAATAGAGGAGGAGATGGAGTCAATAAAATCTAATCAAGTATGAGAATTGGTTGATCTACCTGATAGGCCGAAAAGCTATTGGAAATAAATGGATTCTCAAAATCAATTGTAAGGCAGATGGTAGTATCAAAGGATTTAAAGCTCGCCTACTAGATAAGGGGTACACACAATAGAAAGAGATTGATTATGAAGAAACCTTTTCACCTGTTGTACGTTTTACTTCAATAAGATTAACTTTGTCTATAGTGGCTATGTTGGATCTTGAATTGCATCAAATAGATGTGACAACTGCATATCTCAATGGAGAACTAGAAGAAGAAATCTATAGGGAACAACCTGTAGGTTTTGTGAAAAAAGGCAAAGAAAATAGAGTATCGACTTTGAAGGTCAATTTATGGCCTTAAATAATCTTCTAGACGATGGTACTTACGTTTTCATAATACAATAATATTGTATGGTTTTGTTATGATTCATGAAGATCATTGTGTATACATAAAAAGATCCAAAGATAAGTTTGTGATCTTATCATTGTATGTAGACGACATATTTATAGTTGCAAGTGACATTGAGTATGTAAAAGAAATAAAAGAGTGGTTACCATCTACTTTTGAGATTAAAGATATGAGTGAAGTGTCATATATTCTTGGAGTTAGGATTTCAAGAGATCGTTAAAAAGGATTGTTATCTCTTTCACAAGAACCTTGCATTAAGAAAGTTCTTGTACGCTTTAATATGTAAGATTGCAAACCCATAAACACTTCAGTTTCTAAAAGTGAAGCTATAAACCAAAGAATGTGCCCTTAGACTCCACAAGAGAAGTAACAAATGAGAAAAGTTCCTTACGCCAACGTAGTCGGAAGTCTAATGTATGCTATAATGTGTACTAGACCTAATATTTTTTATGCCATTGGGTTAGTTAGTAGATATCAATCCAACCCAGGACGGTAACACTGGAGAGAAGTTAAAAGAATATTGAGGTATCTCAAAGGCACAGTCGACTATTCTTTATGTTATCAAAGAAATGATCTGCAACTCAAAGGTTACAGTGATGCTGACTGGGGAGGAGATTTAAATGAACGAAAATCCACCTCTGGATATGCATTCTTACTTAACAATGGTGCCATATCATGGACTAGCAAGAAGCAGTAATGTATAGCCTTATCTACGATGGAAGCTGAATTCGTAGAACTTTCATTTGCTGTACAAGAAGCTGTTTTGCTTAAATATTTTTTAATCCACTTAGGTATGCATAATAATGTTGTTGAACCTGTCACAATCAATTGTGATAGTTAGGCTACAATAGCCTACACAAACGATCCAAAGTATCACGGAAAAATGAAATATATTGACATAAAGTATAATTTTGTAAGAGACATGGTTGTACAAAAAGAAGTAAACGTGAAATACATATCTACGCATCAAATGATAGCAGATCTCTTGAAAAAACCCATAGCATGTGATGCTTATGAAAGACATGTAAAGTCATTAGGTTTACGTAGATACCGATGTATTTATATTTTATTTTTTCCAATCATGTTCATGTAAATTCACATTATTGACGTTAATATTGGTTTGTGCCCAATTTTTCATTATTGTTGGTTCATATACATATATCTTTTTTATGTAGTGTACATAAATTTCTGAGGATAAAAATTATGTCAAACAGACAAAAAAATTGGCCTATTCACATAGGCAATCGCCTCTATTGTCTAAGTGACAAGTAGAGGTGAGATAGTTATAAACTTATTATTGTCAGAAGTGATGATAAAAGAGAGCTGAAAGTTTATAATCAGAAAGTCATTTGTTAGATATGTGAGTTCTGAAGAATAAAATGATTGAGTAGATTTGTGAACTCAAAGTTAGACATGAGTTGTCTGAACTATCGTCTGCATAGTATTTAATCTATAAAATACATACGCTCCATGGGAAAGGAGTTAATACTGTGATAAATGTTTCATGCCATGTATGCATATAGTGACCCATAATGGCGATACAAGTTTAGTTTCTACTTGCTATCGTGTTAAGCCATGAAAAATGTAAGTAATTTTCCACATTTGTACCCTCATGACTTTAATTAGTTTCTTGATAGTCCATTTGACGTTTGCTATCTTAGTATGTTGCTAAGAGATCATGTTTGATTCAGTCTGGCGGGATATTTCTAGAAAAGTATATCACGTTAAGATTAAGAGATTCATGAGATGAGGAAGATCATTGGATATTATCACATTAATTGTGTTCATTGACGTCCTTTATGTTTGTATCTGATACATGTATATAATGATAAACTCAAAATTAAGAAAAAGAGATGATGAGAAATATGAATGTGATAAATGATCTAGGGTACTGCATACTATAATCTACTCTAAGTTTCATTGATCGAGATTCTGTATATTCCTAACAGATGTATAGCAACGAAGCTCTCGAAGTATGCACTGGTCACACGGTCTAGTCATAATGTATGAAAGTTACAAAATAGGAATGAGAGTTGACCCACTATGTGTGAGTGGGAGATGAAGGAGATTGGACCGGGTCACTCATGTGGGTCAATCCGGATCCATGTATAGAAAAATTAAATATATATAATTATTTATTATATATTAATATATAAAAGGGAAAAGACACAACTATTAGAAAAGTTGTGTCCCTTTAGAATTATAAAAGGATTCTCACAAGACAAACCAACATATATTTTCATTCTCTACAAGAATAAAAGAACAGACAAAACTTCTCTTTTTCCCTCTCCAATTCCTTAAAGATCGCATGAAGATTCTTTGAAGATTTCTTCTCCGAAAAGTGTTGGAACAAATCTGTAACAAGGTACGATTTTAGCCTGTGGCTATTTTGGTATAGTTCGTATTTACATACATATGATTGCACTAATTGACTAGTGAAATAATATTCAATGATCCTTCAAACTAAGTGTTTGATTAGATTCTTCAGTTACATTTCACAGGATATCAGATTCATTAATTGAAGATAAAAAACTTTGTTTTTATTTACTGATAATGGGAAATCCTTGAGAACCAGCAACACTAAGATTTGAAGGGCTAAAAATGAAATCTTCCAACCTTCTAGGGGGAATTGTCACACGCTTGCTCCTTCAAGAATCCTCTATGGCTGCGAAGTTGTCCTCCATATAATCACTTATGTTCATAACACCTGTGCTATTCCGTGAAGGGCTATAAACAAAATCTGTCAACCTTCTAGAGGGAATTTTGATGCATTTACTTCCATCAATATACCAAACTAGAACCATAAACACGACATTTAAAGGTCCATAGATGGATTACCATGAGGACAAACTCATCTTAAATTGTAAATCCGTTGAGTGGTTCATTACATAGTGTCGAAGGAGAAAGTGCGTGAGAATTCATCTATGGTCCTTATGGCAATCCATCTATGGTCATTTGAGTGTCTTGTTTATGGTTCTAGTTTGGTATACTGATGGAGGTAAGCAGGTGAGAATTCCCTCTAGAAGGTTGGGGAATTTTTTCTTTATCCCTTGAAGCAATAGCGCAAGTGTTATGAAAACAAATGATGATGTAGAGGACAACTTGGCAGCCATGGTGGATCCCAGAAAGAGCAAGTGTGCAACAATTCCCCCTAGAAGGTTGGAAGATTTCATTTTTAGCCCTTCGAATCTTAGCGTTGCTGGTTCTCAAGAATTTCTCAATTACCAATAAATAAAAATGGGGTTCTTTTCTTCAATTGAAGAATTTGATGTCATGTAAACTGTAACCATATGTAAAATGTCATCTGTTTAGCTATACAGGGAAAATTAAGAGTGGTTGTTATATAAACCATGGTAGATGGTGGGTAGGAAACAAACAATACGTGCAATAACAATATAGAATTTGATATACTATGTCAGGTTAATATATTCGACATGTATATATAATGGATGTTTTACTTTATAGACGAGCATTATAATAGAGATATCTGAATTATTTATAAAATTCTTATTGTTGTCCTTGATATAAGGACTCATGCAATTAACTTTCAATTAATTAAAAAAATATGTTAATTGGCTAATTAATATGAAAAGTATTTTTTTTGAAACTAGAGCAACCATTTGTGCTTGGCCAAGATTCTAGAAGTGTTTCTAGGTATTTTTGAATAGTAGCAACAATAACAACATACCCGGTGTAGTCACACATGGTAGGATCTACCCTCCTTAGATTCCATCATGTAGGACTACATGGGTATGTTGTTGCTACTATTTGTTATTTTACTGCCTCCTAACTTTCCTAAGAGACAGGTTTATTTATATGATTCTTATAATAACTTAACATGAGACAGAGCAAAGCACGTAAAGTAAATGGAATGGTATTGATCGTGGAAAATCCCAGCTTACAAACGGTAATGAATCACAACCTGCACCCTAGCAGGATTTAACCCAACTTCACTAACACAATGAGCCTTCAACAAAGTTCATATTACAAGTCTTGCAATCCTAAGAACTAAACTCTAATTCATATAACCTCAACAATCACCCTTGAATATTGAGAAACCTTATTTGAGTTGCCCTCAACTTGAAGTATGAACTAGACTAGAAAAGTTATAGCTATGTAACTCAAAATCACAATACATAAAACTGGTCAAAAGAACTGTAAAGCATAATCCTATGGAAAAGGTTCTTGTGATTTGGTTCTTTGTATTGGCTGCACTTCGATCTTCAGTTAGAACTCTCTCAAATATGAACTCCCTCTATTTGATGTTATGCCTTTTTCTCTCAATGTAAGTGCATGGGAATCTCTGTGAAACTCTTTGTTTATTTATAGCTCTGACTCTTCTACTTCTTTAAGCAAACTTCTTTATTTCTAAGGAATTTCATTCCTTTTTAGACTTTGTTTGTCGATATCCCTTAAGATTCCTTTCCATATAGAATTCTTCTATGTAAGGAAATCTTATGCAAGATGAACTCTTAATTTGACCATGCTAAATCCACGCGCTTCACTGCTTCCACTATTTGGGACTTCACTTGGTTGGCCTTCTCTTTATCCTTGCTGGACTCTGCCTAAGAAGAACATGTAGTAGAAACGTGTTTCTTGCATATGTTCCACAACTTTGTCAATCATCAAAATCTTCATGGATTCTATAAGTAGGAATCCCCAAAGTTAAAAGTTAGATTACCAAATTACCCTACACTTCTTTTCTCAAATTTTTAGACTCGTTTCGTGATTTAATACATAATACACTAATTAAATGGCTTAAGAAACCTCAAAAAATAAATAATGTTTAAGTAAAGTGCACATATTAGTAATCAAGTCACAAATAAATTTGTAATAAATCCCAGACAACCACTGTTTCAGGAAAAAAAATCTCCTTCATTACTGTTCATTAGATTTATAAATTTATGAAGTGGTGTAGTGAAGAAATCTATATAACATTTCATTGGCTCAGACTGTTTAACGGAAAACCCAGATGAATCCAGGTATCATAATTTTCTTCTCCCTCATGTTTTATCTTCATCTTTGTAGTTAATGTTTTTTTAATTATGATTTTTTTTGTCCTTTTTCAGTTTTATTCTGTCCCTTTCTATGTGTAAATGAGCTCCGCAACACAATCTCTACAAAAAGTACATCTCGGTGCACTAAAGCTCCTGCTATGAATAGGGTACGCATCCATACCTTGCATTTTTGCCAGAAGTTGTTTCCAAGGCTTGAATCTGTGACCTCCTAGCCACATGAAAACAACTTTACCAGTTACTCCAAGACTCCCCTTCACGCAACACAATCTCTACAAACAAGGCAAATAATTTTTGCTCTCTTTAATATCTTTGTGGATTCTCAAGAAACTAATTAAAGATCATTGTTAAATCCTTGACCTCTGCATTTGCCTTTTTGTTTCCTATTAATTGTGTAAATAATTTTATTCTACCACAGATGAGAGAAAGGCAGGGATATATTTTTTTGGGGGGTTTTCCACCTGGTGTTCAGTACCCGTATTGGAGCCCGACTAAATCCAGATTCGCACCGGGAAGTCCTACATTGGGGGTTAAAGTGCTGGTGCTCCCTAACAAAGGCGACTCTGTAACCAGGGGGACTCAAACTCGAGACCTCTGATTAAGGATAAATGAGTACTTACCACTCCACCACAATACTTGTTGGTAAAGGCAGGGATACATTGTACATAGATGATGGTGCTCACTTTGATCTTCCCATGAGAATAAGGTTTCATTTAGGACAACATATTTGACATATTCTAATTAAACTTCAAGGAAAATTGGATGTGATCAAGGGCAGTCTTCTGATTTGTACATTTGTAACTTAATTTCTTTATTGTCAACTAATTTTTATGGCATGTGAAATTCAGTAATTATAACCTCTTTATACCAGATAAATTATTTACCTAAGACGTATATATACAGATATATTTTGTGTTTTCAGAGCGAGGCAGTATTCTAGTAACTGCATATGGTATCAAACGGGTTTAAATTTGTGATATGTCAAACTCCAGGGTATGTTCTACCTGCCAGAGATCCAATAAACCTTGTGAAATGAAATGAAAATTTTTGAGACCTCATAAATGAGTTTATAGGTTGTTGGTAAATAATCTGGTGAAAATAGATGAAGTTGGTCTGTAAGAACATAACATGTGGTGTAAAAGTTAGGCGCACATGACTGGTTGAACCTTGCGAAGAAGAGAAGTTTGGCATTTCAGTGAATATAAGGAGGATGGATCCGTTATCCACCAGATTTTGAATATTTGTGTTGCTGGCTCTCACGGATTTCTCGATTAGCAACAAATAAAAATGGGTTTTTTTTTCTTCAATTGAAAAATCTGAGGTCATGTCAAATACAACCATAAGGAACATGTCATCAATTAAGTTGTACAGTGTAGATTAAGGGTTTTTGCTAGAGAAACTACAATAGATGGTAGGTAGGCAGCTGGCAGTAAATCAAAGTATAGAATCTGATATATATGGCATGTGATCATTGCAGGTTAATCTGTTCAACATGTACATTAGATAGACATTTTACTTATAGAAATGAGGACCATACATGGATATAATAGCTCTTTTGGTGTCTCAGTTATTAGTAAATTCTTATTGTGGCTCGTACGATAATGACTCATCATACTCAACTTTCTTTTATTAAAAAAAAGGTTATACACCAAAGGTAGTATGAGGTTAGGTATGCTCTCTACTTATATATTAGCAACTAAAAAGAGAATACATGCAGCCTGGGGATAACAAGCCTATCCAACACAGCTTCTACTATTAGAATATAATAAATACACTCTATACAAAAACATATTATATCCAATTTCCTGGTGAAGTAGGTAAAAATCCACCCTACCACAGTAGATGCGTTGCTTCCTTTGTTTTGACAGAGAAGCTCTTTGCAAGGAGATTTTGGGGTTCTAGTTAAAATGTGAATGGAAAATGAAGGGAAAAGTGAAATGTGTCTTCACTTTATGGAAGAAGTGTTCACCCACATTGGTGGGAGAAAAAAACTATCTTATGCTTAAATATAGAATCATTACTCCATGTTGTTAGTGAGGTAACAAGAATACAAGTCTCACTCCATCGTTGTCGCTCACTCGGCTTCGACTTTGGATTTGGAAAAATAACCGAGCTGTAACACCCCGTACATTTCCGAACCTAGTTGATTACCGTAACATTCATGGAATTATTTAAACATGGGAGTTTTGAGGTATTATACATCAAATGTGATGGTCCAAATTAACCTTGTACAATTGAGCTCAATTTAAGGCCCAAAAAGACATAAAATACACGGCCCAAAGAAAGAAAATGACTCATTCTTATGAGACCAAGTCAATATATTAGGATTGGACCAAGTGTTTGGTTACAAAGGACCATTAGGGGACTATATAAGGTGGAAAAAATCAAATTTTATTCATTTGAGACACCCATACCAAGTCTAGAAATTTCTACAAGATTATTCTCTCAACTCAAACCCTAAGCCACCTTACTCTTAGGACACGATCATCATTTTGTAAGCCTCGGTAAGTGTTTATATTTATGGTTTAATATATTATATGCATGGAATATGGTATAGATCATGTTGTTTATGTTGGTGAAGTGTGAGAAGTTCACTATGTGTGAAACAATTTATGTTTGCTTAATCGGTGAAGGTTTTTGCCTTGTAAACTTGAAAATGGAC
Source organism: Capsicum rhomboideum (assembly GCA_031232105.1). NCBI lineage: Eukaryota > Viridiplantae > Streptophyta > Magnoliopsida > Solanales > Solanaceae > Capsicum > Capsicum rhomboideum. Next base: position 44,088,389 of record CP124717.1, on the reverse strand, counting down.
TTGTGGTCTTGAAGGAAGTGAAATTTATGGCTTCAATATTTACATGTGAGATGTGCATATAGCTTTAAATTGTTTTATTCTTGTACATAATGTTTGAAATTATTATTGCAAAATTGTGCATGGATTTGGTGGTGTATTGAAGGAAAAGTGTGGTTTTAGTGAAGTTCATGTGTGTTGTGAAACCATGGATGATTTTTGGAATCCAAGATGATCTAAAATATGTCAAGGGAATATTATTTATGATCATGGACCATTCATTGCATAAAAAGACCCAAAAGAGACCCTTTTTGGCCGAAACGGGCACCCGCCCTTGCAGACGAAGCACCTGCGGGCACAGGTGACTTCGCAGGTGCCCCTGGATACTTCCAAGGGTCACCTGCGGATGCAGTTCATCCACCTGCGGGTGCAGGTGGCTTCACAGGTCAGCCCAAAATTTTGTTTCGGTTGTTTTCGCATCTCTTTGACCCCCTAAAGCCCATATACCCTTCATGGATGTAATTATCAACTTATGGTGCCTTTTGAATGACTTTAAAGGAGCGTCCCGAGGGTATTTTGAAGGGTATCAATTATGGATTGTCTTTAATGTATTATTGTGAAAGCTATGGAGATGTTTTGATGGAATAGTTGTGACGGAATGATAATGGGGAAGCGTAAAGGGTAAACGTGGTGTAAAATTTTTTTGGCTTATGATGTCTTGTATGGAATATTATGGTATTGTTGGTATTATAATGCCATGAATGGTGTTGTAAAGGGAGAAATGATGTTCTAGGGACATTGTGTAACTCATTGTCGTCGTATGCACTTGGAATGTAGCTTGTGGTTAATGTTGGTTCCGTTATGAACTTGTGTTGTAAAGTGACACGTAAGGAAGGAACTGGATTGTTGTATTCACATCTAGGAAGGTATATTCATATTGAGATCATAAGGTATCTAAGGTTACTCTTTCTGTATCCTTCTGCAACATATTGTTCATATTGACTTTGTACTTATTCCAGAAATGTCCAAAGGTATCTCATTTCAGGTTGTTATCTATTGTTAAGTCACATATTCCTCATTCATTAGTCGTTGTTGCTCATGTGTTACATAATTATGGACATGGTTCCAAAGTCCCAATAATGTTATGTTCCAAAGCTTCCAATAAGGTTATGACTACAAATATATCAATCTCTCACAAACAAAAGTATCAATCTCTTATAAGTGAATGAATTAATCTCTCATGAGTGAGCGTATCAATCTCTCACAAGTAAAGGTACCAATCTCGCAAAAGTTAAAGAATGAAGTAATGTATAATTAGTTTTAACCATGGGGTGAAATACACACCTTCATGATGATATCCATGGGGTGAAATAGACACCTTCATGATGACCATCCCAACATTATGGGTGTATCCATTGGGTGAAGGAAACACCTTCATGATGACTATCCCAAAATTATGGGTGTATCCATGGGGTGAAACGAACACCTTCATGATGGTATAATTTTCCCACTGATCAGCTTGGGGCCCGGGCATCATATGAATGGAAGGATGGGTAATGAACGAGGGAGTGAGTGACGAATGAAGGAAATAATGTAAAGCCAAAGAATGTAATAAATATAATGAACATGGTTCCTCATATTCAGAAAGACGGTTTATCCACATTGACTATTTCTCTAATATTGATTCCATTGACATTCTTATGTATGATGTAGTTTCTTATAGCCTTACATACTCCGTACATTCTTAGTACTGACCCCTCTTGGGGGACTTACCTTACTTGCTGCAGGCACAAGTGCTAGTAGACCTCCACAGTAGGTTGCGGATTATCTGCCAGTCATTGGTGAGCTCCAGTTGGTTCGGGGCTTTTCGAGTCCCATGTGTACGTTGGTTTTTGGCACTGCATATGTTGTATAAAGCGGGGACTTGTCCCGACTGTAGGTTGGTTATTTATATGTATCTTTAGAGACTTTGTAGACGTATGTGGGAAGAAGAATATAAGAGATGAATGTCCATTTTGATTTGATGTCCCTAACGGCCAAGTTTCATAGATAGTATATGTTTGCCATGACTTCCGCCATTGATATCTAGTTACATGAGATAGGGCGATATTCACACAGAAACATGCATAGGAAGACACATGAGTAAAGATTGATTCTCTCGGGCCTTATAGGCTTCGGGTGCCAGTCCATCCCGAATGGGATTCGGGGTGTGACAAAAGTGGTATCAGAGCGGGTCGTCCTAAGGGTGTCTACAAAGCTGTGTCTGAGTAGAGTCTTATTTATGGATGTGTTGCGCGCCATATTTATATGTAGGAGGCTACGGGACATTTAGGAGTTGTTTCATTTCTTCATTTCTAGATCGTGTAATAGAGCCAATATTGTAAGTGGAAATTTTACCTGACCATGGAATTGGTTTTCTTTGTTATAGTAAAAATGCCAATTACGAGATGAGGTAGAGGCAAAGGTAAGCAGGTAGATATGCCTGCCGGAACAGAAATGAGTAAATCACCACCTGACCAAGCTAGTCAAGGTGGGGCTGACACTGAAATTGCATCTCGATCTTCTCCTACTCTTCCATTTCTTGAAGAGCTGAGAGGTAAAGAAGTACCAGCAGAACCTCCTATAAATGCGACTGATCAGGATATAAGAAATACGGTGCACTTGTTGACTTAGATAGTCATTGCACAAAATCAAGGACAAGTTGGTCCAGCCTTTGCACAAAAGAGGGGTAATCAAATGCAAAGGGGAATGGAACAAGCATTTAAAAGAGGTCCGTCTAAAAGGGCTAGATTAAGGGGACAGTCCATGGCGTACCGAGTAGGATTTGGGCCTCAGATTTTTAACAGACCGCCTAGGACATTATTTTCTCATTCTACAGTAAATGCTCTACCTCGATCCCAAGGGGTTAGAGGCAACCAGTTTGGGCAAAGAAGTGAGATTCAGGATTCACGAATAGTGGGGTATCAAGCACAAGGAAGAATGAGCCAATCAAAATCTCCCTGTCAGCCATGTCAGCGCTGCAGAAGGTATCATTTGGGTGAATGTCGGTTGGGAACAAGTCTTTGCTTTTGGTGTGGTACAGCGGGGCACAAAATGAGAGAGTGTCCACAGAAGGGTATGAGTAGTACGGTACGACCTACGGGATTAGCCATGGCATCCTCCTCGTTAAGTGTACAGTCTACGAGACATGACAGAGGTTCTAGAGGAGCAACTAGCTCTAGCGGAGCCCCAAATTGTACCAATGCTCCAGTAGACCGGCAAAATTCAGAGGCTTCTCCTAATGTAATGACAGGTACATTATCTGTCTTTCCACATAATGTATATGGATTGATTGATTCAAGCTCTATCCTATCATATGTTACTCTATTGACTGCTGGGAAATTTGAAAGAACACTAGAATTACTAGTTACGCTATTTGAAGTCTTTACACCAGTTGGTAAGTCTATTGTACTTAACAGAATATGCCGCGATTGTATAGTAACTGTTTGTGGTTATGATACACCGGTTGATCTTATTGAGCTGGAAATGGTGGATCCTGATAATTATAACGGGTATGAATTGGTTGGCTTCTTGTTAGGCCACGATAGATTGCCGAGCAAAAAAATTACATTTTCATTTTTCACAAAAAATGTTCTTGAATAAAAGGGTAAGGTTGGAGCACCGAGAGGTTAAGTTATTTTCTATCTTAAGGCAAGGAAAATGATACCCAAAGGGTACATATATCACTTAGTAAGAGTGAAAGATACTAATGTGGAACCACCAACTCTGCAATCAGTTCCAATATTAAATGAATTCCTTGATGTGTTTCCTGAAGATCTTCTAGGCTTACTCAGCCTATCTCTAGTTCTACGTATAGAATGGCTCCAGCAGAGTCACAAAAATTAAAATGTGCAATTAAAAGACCTGTTCAACAAGGTATACATAAGACTTAGTATGTCCCCGTAGGGTGCACCAGTGTTAATTGTACAGACGAAAGATGGCAAGTTGAGAATGTGTGTTAATTATCGACAACGAAATAAAGTTAAGGATAAATATCCCCTCCCCAGAATTGGTGAATTGGTTGACCAATTACAGGGTGCCAAATCTTCCTTAAAAGATTAATTTAAGATTGGGCTATCATCAAGCAAGAGTTAGAGGAAAGAATATACCCAAGACAGTTTTCCGAACATGGTATGGTTATTATGAAATTTTAAGCTTATGTCATTTGGGCTAACAAATGCACCAGTAGTTTTATGATTTGATGAATAGGATGTTCAAGCCACTCTTAGACAAATTCATGCCAAAGTTTACAGATGCTATTTTGATTTATTCAAGATCACCAGGGAACCATGCTAACTATGTACGACAAATGTTATAGATTCTTCATAAATGATATACAAAGTTCTCTGAGGGTGAATTTTAGTTAAAATCCATAGTATTTTTGGGTTACATGGTATCAAATAAAAGAATAGGGTTTTGATATACGAAAGATAGAAGTCGTGAAGAGTTGGCTAACACCTACGACGCCTATAGAGATTCATAGTTTTTTTTTTAGGTTAGCCGGCTATTACAGAAAGGTTGTTGGAGATTTTTTCTTCCATTACAGAACCCTTAACAAAGCTAACACGTAAGTTACGGTAACCAAGTTTAAAGGGAATGATGCGTGTGAAAGAAGTTTCTAGGAAATAAAGGATGAATTGACTTCTACACCTGTATTAGTACTTCCCGAAGGCACAAAAGGGTATGTAGTTTATTGTAATGCTTCAGAAGTCGGCTTAGGATGTGTAATGACGTATTACGGTAATTTAATAGCTTATGCTTCAAGACAATTGTGTCCATATGAATAAAGAATTAGCCAACACATGATCTTGAATTAGTAGTCGTGATAATTGCTTTAAAAGTACGGCGCCGCTATTGGTATGGGGTTTACATTGATATATAGATTGATCATGAAAGTTTGCGGTATATGTTTAAGCAAAAGGACCCACACTGAAGATAGCAAAGGTGGTTGAAAAAAAAATAATATAACGATAGTGATATCTTATACCATCTGGGGAAAATAAACGTGGTAGCCGATGCGTTAGGCCGCAAAGTGTTGGCAAGCATTGATGGTCAACTTACAAAAAGGCAACGTATTATTAAGGAGTCACGTCAATTAGACAGCTTGGGGTTTCGTCTTCTTGATGAAAGAATGATAGTGTAATATGCAACAGAGTCTTCATTTATAGCTACGGTGAAGAAAAAGTAATATGCAAACCCTATGTTATGTCAGTTGGGAAAAGAATGTACAGTAAAGTTCGACAAACTGTTTGACCTTACATAAGGGGGGAGTACTTCCATTCCAAGGTAGATTTTATGTATCGGATATATATGAGCTAAGGACATGAATTATGGCAAAAGCACATCATTTACGGTATTCTATTCATTCGGGAGCAACCAAAATGTACCATGGATTGGAAGAAATGTACCGGTAGAGTTACATGAAAAGAACATTGCAAAAATTTATAGTTCAGTGATCGAAGTGACAACAAGTAAAGGTAAAATGTGTGGAATTTGAAAGTTATAGGCCATGTAGGGATTTTTCAGTTAAAAAAATGGAACATAATGAGCATGGATTGTATCCCAAGTGTACCTCATATACGTTGGATATTTGATTTCATATGGATAATAGTTGAGGAGATATGATATAAGCTTGTACATTAGACTCAAAAGGTAGTTGGGACGATCATTTACCTCTTGTTGAAATTGCCTACCATACTAGTGATTATTTACGTATCAAAATGGCTCCTTATGCAGCTTTATATAGGAGAGAGAAAGTGAAAAGCAACTATTAGATGGTTTAAAGCGGGTGCAACTGCTGTATTGGGACTAGATCTTGTTCATCAATCCATGGAGAAAGTTCAGGTGATACAACAGTAGTTACAAAAATCAACACACAAGGTATGCCGATGTTAGAAACATGAGGCTAGAATTTACTATAGATGGTTGAGTATTCTTGACAGTGTCACCAAATGAGAGGGGTAATGGAAAGAAAGGAAGTTGGCCCTATATAACATGCCATATGAGAATACCCAAAGATTCAGTCAAGTCGTGTATTTGAAATACCCTAAGAACTCTCCACAGTTCATCCCATAATTTATGTTTCAATGCTTCGAAAGTGCATAGGAGATTCATTGCTCCCATTGAAGATGTATAAGTTACAGAAGACTTCACTTATGAAGAGATACCTGTTGTTGTTCCGGATCGACAAATAAAAAGGTTAAGAAATAAAGAAGTAATTTTCGTAAAGGTACTATTGGAGAAATCAGCAAGTAGATGGAATCACATGGGAAACTGAAGAAATGGAAAAAAAATCTCAAGTACTCGTATTGGTTGTAACAGAAGAAAAAGTTCAGGGTGCGGAATTGAAGAAATAACAAGTAAGTCTATACAAGTATCATGTGTATATGGGAACATGAATGATACACTTAGATTTAAATTGTTTCAATGAGATAATGTTACTAACATTCGAGGACGAATGTTTCTAAGGGGGGAAGGATGTAACACCCCGTAAATTTTCAAACCTAGTTGATTAACGTAACATTCATGGAATTATTTAAACATGGGAGTTTTGAGGTATTATATATCAAATGTGATGGGCCAAATTAACCTTGTACAGTTGGGCTCAATTTAAGGCCCCAAAAGACATAAAATACATGGCCTAAATAAAGAAAATGACCACCCATTCTTGTGAGACCAAGTCAATATATTAGGATTGGACCAAGTGTTTGGTTACAAAGCACCATTAGGGGACTATATAAGGTGGAAAAAATCAGATTTTATTCATTTGAGACACCCATGCCAAGTCTAGAAATTTCTACAAGATTATTCTCTCAACTCAAACCCTAAGCCACCTTCCTCTTTGGACAAGATAATCATTTTGTAAGCCTCGGTAAGTGTTTATATTTATGGTTTAATATATTATATGCATGTAATATGGTATAGATCATGTTGGTTATGTTGGTGAAGTGTGAGAAGTTCACTATGTGTGAAACAATTTATGTTTGCTTAATCGGTGAAGGTTTTTGCCTTGTAAACTTGAAAATGGACTTGTGGTCTTGAAGGAAGTGAACTTGATGGGTTCAATAATGACATGTGAGATGTGCATATAGCTTTAAATTGTTTTATTCTTGTACATAATGTTTGAATTATTATTGCAAATTTGTGCATGGATTTGGTGGTGTATTGAAGGAAAAGTGTGGTTTTGGTGATGTTCATGTGTGTTGTGAAACCATGGCTGATTGTTGGCATCCAAGATGATCTAAAATATGTCAATAGAAGTTTAGTTATGATCATGGACCATTCATTGCATAAAAAGACCCAAAAGAGACCCTTTTTGGCCAAAACGGGCACCCGCCCTCGCAGACGAAGCACCTGCGGGCGCAGGTGACTTCGCAGGTGCCCCTGGATACTGACAAGGGGAATATGCGGATGAAGTTCATCCACCTGCGGGTGAAGGTGGCTTCCCAGGTTAGCCCAAAAGTTCATTTCGGTTGTTTTCGTATCTCTTTGATCCCCCAAAGCCCCTATACCCTTCATGGATGTAATTATCAACTTATGGTGCCTTTTGAATGACTTTAAAGGATCTTACCAAGGGTATTTTGAAGGGTATCAATTATGGATTGTATTTAATGTATTATTGTTAAAGCTATGGAGATGTTTTGATGGAATAGTTGTGACGGAATGATAATGGGGAAGCGTAAAGGGTAAACGTGGTGTGAAATATTTTTGGTTTATGATGTCTTGGTCAATGTATGGAATACTATGGTATTTTTGGTATGATAATGCCATGAATGGTGTTGTAAATGGAGAAATGATGTTCTACAGCAATTGTGTAACTCATTGTCGTCTTATGTACTTGGAATGTAGCTTGTGGTTAATGTTGGTTCCGTTATGAACTTGTGTTGTAAAGTGACACGTAAGGAAGGAATTGGATTGTTGTATTCACATCTAGGACGGTATATTCATATTGAGATCATAAGGTATGTAAGGTTACTCTTTCTGTATCCTTCTGCAACATATTGTTCATATTGACTTTGTACTTATTCCAGAAATGTCCAAAGGTATCTCATTTCAGGTTGTTATCTATTGTTAAGTCACATATTCCTCATTCATTAGTCGTTGTTGCTCATGTGTTACATAATTATGGACATGGTTCTAAAGTCCCAATAATTTTATGTTCCAAAGCCTCCAATAAGGTTATGAATACAAATATATCAATCTCTCACAACCAAAAGTATCAATCTCTCATAAGTGAATGCATTAATCTCTCATGAGTAAGCGTATCAATCTCTCACAAGTAAAGGTACCAATCTCGCAAAAGTTAAAGAATGAAGTAATGTATAATTAGTTGTATCCATGGGGTGAAATACACACCTTTCTGATGATATCCATGGGGTGAAATAGACACCTTCATGATGACCATCCCAACATTATGGGTGTATCCATGGGGTGAAGGAAACACCTTCATGATGACTATCCCAAAATTATGGGTGTATCCATGGGGTGACACGAACACCTTCATGATGGTATAATTTTCCCACTGATCAGCTTGGGGCTCGGGCATTATATGAATGGAAGGATGAGTAATGAATGAAGGAGTGAGTGACGAATGAAGGAAAGAACATAACGGCAAAGAACGTAATAAATATAATGAACATGGTTCCTCATATTCAGAAAGACGGTTTATCCATATTGACTGTTTCTCTAATATTGATTCCATTGACATTCTTATGTATGATGTAGTTTCTTATAACCTTACATACTCAGTACATTCTTCGTACTGACCCTCTTGGGGCACTTACCTTACTTGCTGCAGGCACATGTGCTAGTAGACCTCCAAAGTAGGTTGCGGATTATCTGTCAGTCATTGGTGAGCTCCAGTTGGTTCGGGGCTTTCCGAGTCCCATGTGTACATTGGTTTTTGGCACTACATATGTTGTATAAAGTGGGGACTTATCTCGACTGTAGGTTGGTTATGTATATGTATCTTTAGAGGCTTTGTAGACGTATGTGGGAAGACGAATGTAAGAGATGAATGTCCATTTTGATTTGATGGCCCTAACGGCCAAGTTTCATATATAGTATATGTTTGCCATGACTTCCGCCATTGATATCTAGTTACACGAGATAGGGCGATATTCACACAGAAACATGCATAGGAAGCCACATGAGTAAAGATTGATTCTCTCGGGCCTTATCTGCTTTGGGTGCTAGTCCGTCCCGAATGGGATTCGGGTGTGACACGAGTGAGATATTATCTTTTTGGATAAAATTCATTTGAAACTTAATTGTTTAATCCAAAATCTGATTTGACATTTGCAGACGCAAACCTGCATTTGCAAACGCATATCAAAACGCACATTGAAGTGACGTGATCCTTTAATTCATTGTTTGAATGAAGAAAAGTTGATGTATGGGCGCATATGGTCATATGCGAACGCAAATGGCTCTACAGATGCCAACACAGATCAAACGTCAACTTTTTGTTTTGTACATAGTGCAAAGACGGTCCAAAATAGTGAAACTCTTGATTCTTCTAGTCTTCATCTCTTTCTAAACTTGGTTTACTATTTTTAGAAATAGTTGAACTTCTTTTGTTGTTGAAGTTCTTGTTCTTAAATACATATTTTATTTAAACAAAAATAATAGGAGACCTTAGTATAAGTTGCTATAAAAAATGGGATGGAATTATCGACCTATTCAGATAATACCGAAGAAAGACTGTTGACAACAGGTAGAGATAGTTTTTTTCCTCTTCAAAAGACAAGAAAATGCGGGCAGGGTAGAGATAAACAGACGGTTCGAGAATATGGCACATATTATTCATCAAAAAAATTATTTTATATTCCAAATCTGGAGTTGATCATTTGATCTTTATCTATCTTCAAGGAGGCTCTCACCCTATTAGTAAGGTCAACAACATTCGTGAAGAAAGTAATGTCCTAAAGATTTAGGCTCCTACTTCAATAACATTGTCACAAACCAAAAGTCAAGATCATGATGGTACCTACCTCGACCCAGCCTTGATAGGTAAGCCGAATACCCAAAAAGGAAAGGAAAACCCAAATACGAAATAAATAGATAAAAACAAGACTTCTAAAATGAATTCAAGCCAAAATATACAAACATAGCAAAAATTTGAACGACATACAATAAGTCCCAAAATACTGGTGTCATAAGTGGAAAGAGCATCTAATACAAAGTCTGAATACTAAAATACAATAGTTTGTCTTCGAATATAAGTAAAGACATGGTAAAAATAAGAGGAGTTATGAAATCAGCCCTGGACTCTGGAGCATGCCAATACCTCAGATATCAACCCTGATAGCACAAACTCAGCTGCCAAAATCGTACTCGAACTAGGATCTGCACCGAAAGGGTGCAGTAGGGGTGAGTATGGTCCACTTGTACTCAGTAAGTATTATAGGCTAATTGAGCAAAGTAGAAAATAATACAAGTAAAAGATACTAAGAGCATGTCACTTGTAAATAGAAAAGTTCTCAAATAGTAGCTCACGCAGTCTCCACTAACAGTTCTATAATATAAGATAAAAAGGAACAACTACACACAAAATATATAAGGAACCTAAGTACACATCAAGGGTAAGTTAAAAGGAAACATAGAAGATGCAAATACTGTCACGACCCGAAATCCTATTCGGGCCGGACTGGCACCCAAAGCCAATATGGCCCAAGAGAACCAATCTTTGCTCATGTACATTCATATGCATGTCCTCGTATGAATCTTATTATACCTCATGTAACTATGCGGAAATCATGGACATGGAAACATATGCTATATATAAGTTTATAAAACTTGGCCGTTGGGGCCATCAAGTCAAAACGGACATTTATCTCTTACATTCATAACCCACATATGTCTACAAAAGCCTCTAATAGATGCATCTATAAGACCAACTTAAAGTCGGGAAAAGTCCCTGCTTTATACAACCTTTACAACATCAAAACAAATGTACAACTGGGGCTCACCAAAGATCTGCAAATATTGTCAACCTACTGTGGAGGTCTACTAGTGCCTGCACCTGCAACATGTAAGGTAAGTCCCCCAAGGGGGTCAGTACGAAGAATGTACTGAGTATGTAAGGCTCATAAGAACTGTATCATACATAATAAAAACAACAACAATGGAGTCAATATAAGAGAATAGTCTATGGGAATAAATTCTCTTTCTGTAGGTGAGGAACCATGTATATATTTCTTCTGTCATTGTAATTTATGATTATTCTTTTATATCCTTATTATTCATATAATATCCTCCACATACCCCTTTATTCCATAGAGTTACCTTCACTCAAGAAACTTGCTTCCAAGAGATTCTTCTATTCAAGAGATTCTTTCTATACAAAAGATTCTTTCTTGCTTCTATGCTCATCACCATTGTTATTCATCTACTTGGTTAGTAGGTTGTAAAATAACATTCATTCACCTTATCGGTGGGTTAACATACATCCACTCTATTGGTGGGTTAACATACATCCACTCTATGGTGGGTTAACATACATCTACTCTATGGTGGGTTAACATACATCCACTCTATGGTGGGTTAACATGCATCCACTCTATGGTGGGTTAACATGCATCCACTCTATGGTGGGTTAACATACATCCACTCTTTGGAGGGTTAACATACATCGACTCTATGGTGGGTTAACATACATACACTCTATGGTGGGTTAATATGCATCCACTCTTTGGTGGGTTAACATACATCCACTCTATGGTAGGTTAACATACATCCACTTTATTGTGGGTTATAATACTTGGGAGAGATTGATTTATTCAAACTTGGAACATAACATTCTCGAAACTTGGAGTTATAATATATACACACTTTTCTTTATTTCTTACTTGGGAGGGATTGATACTTTTATGATACATTGAGGATCGTGATACTATTGGAAACACATATATATGCTTTACCTCGTTTCTTTACTTTCAAGAGATTGACACCTTTACTTGGGAGGGATATATATATTAACTCGCACATTACCTCTTCATTACTCTTGTACGATCTTATGAGATTGGTACCTTTACACTTGTGAGAGATTGGTACAAACATAATCATAATATTATTAGACTTTGGAACATGACATGTTTGGAAAAATGCTTTTCAAGCATTAATAGATTCTCTTTATATCTTACTCTCTTTGAGATAGTTCTTTTTGGTAGTTACAACATTATGGGAGCATTTGGAACTTCAGTGTCACGACCCAATATTTGGGTCATGATGGCGCCTATCGTAACCCACCAATAGGCAAGCCAAACCCTAGTCCGGAGCAACAAGCGACGGGCTAACGGGCGGAATCTCATAAAACAGAGAAGAAGTGGAAGTAACCATAACCATATTTATAAACATGCTAAGACTGAGAAGGAAGAGGACAATGTATATAAAGTCCAGAACCCCTCCCAAGACCTGGTGGGGTCAGTACATGAGCCACTACTAACATACCCAAAATACAAGACAGAAACCAAACATGTATAATAAGTACAATAGTCTTGAGAGCAAAAGACTATACAGTAGAGGATGGAGTAGGATCTGCCTCGGACGTCAGTAAGCTCACCCTGCTCCGAAATCAGTGCTGAGAAAAGAGTCACGTCAAAACCGTCGATTGGTGCCTGGATCTGCATCGGGGAAAAAGATGCAGAAGTGCAGTATGAGTACCAGGGCAACGGGTACTCAGTAGGCATCATCGGCCGACTGAGCTTAATATAATATAAGCAAGCTAAAGTACAGGGGGCATGCTAAGTCCGGGGTACAAGTAATAGATACATAAGTAACGGCCGAGGCGTATAGATATGCTCAGGAAAATATAAGTGCGATACATAATAACGAGTAAATAAATGCGTAAGTAAACACACAAGTCAAACATAACCTATCTGGGCCCCCATAAGCCCGATAGGCACACGAAAGAAAACAATAACCCAGTCTGGCCCCCATAAACCAGCGGGACACACAAGAAAAGTAAATGCATAGTCACCAGTGTCTCGATGCTGTATCAGTATCCAGTAACCACAATAACCAACAGGAGTGCACCGGGCTTGAACTGGCACCAATGGGTAATAACAAGAGGCCAGACGCCGGAGTCGAACCGGAAACAGTGGGTAATAACAAGAGGCCACATATATATCATATCTGCCGGACTCGAACCGGAACTCATAGAACAACAACATCATAATCACGGTACCCAGTACCAAAACTCTCCAATCATATCACAACCAGATGCCGGACTCGAACCGGAACTCATAATAATCAGTGGCCGAACTCGAACCGGAACTCATAGTGTACCACAATCCGGGGCCGGACTCGAACCGGAACACCCAATAGTCAATAACCAAAATTATCATACCTGAATCAGTAGCCGGTAACCAGAACAGAATCAAATGTCATATCATATGAAATAAACGGGGAACGCCCTAGTGCCAAGTCAATACTATTATATAGGTACAAAAGCTAACTCTACAACATGCTATAAGTCAATCTCGGGGTACTTCTAGGTCAACTACCTACTATAAAAATATGTATATAAAAGTCTGGGTATACATTACAAGTCATGGAAAGGCGGTTCAGCGTTCTAAGTCAAACTAGCCGACCCCAATCAAATACGGTGCTATCAGGGACGAACAAAGCTAGACGGGCCAACCGGGTATAATCGGGGTGACTCAATCCCGTCATAACCCTAATAGTCATATAGGGCTTATCTAAGCCCAAAGATGTCAAAGTTTCAACAAGTCGACAAAAAGGGTAACGGGGCCCGCTACCGGGTCCCGAAAACCAGGTCTGGTTATACTTGTCTAAGTCTGGGCTAAGTCTGTCTAAGACTGGACTAAGGTCCAACAATAACATTCCCAGACTAGCAACAACAACAACAATACTATCCGACCCCAAATAGGTCATCCGTGGGGTACCACGAGGATAACGGGCCTGGAATATATCCGAATAGCCCTATCCGGCCTAGAAGGCCTAAATCATAGCAAACCACCACCACCAAGTCTATAATATCAGCCCGCAATACCAGCACAATAGCATACATATATCACACATAAGCCCAATCTAAGTGCAAAAGGGAGGTAAACCTAGCCTACCTGGACGCCTGCCGCAAGCCTGCCAAGAAAACCAGCTAAATAGGAGCCTTTCCCTTTCGAGAGGCCTCAGACTGATGCCAAGCTATCAAAATAATAAACTACATGTCAAAACATGACTATTGATACCCATATTGCATTAGTTCGGAAAAATGTCCGAACATTCCACGTGGGGCCCGCTTGCGGAATCGCAAAACCAAAACCGTCACAGCGTCCAAAATAACTATGTGATCAATAGTCACAACAGATGATATCCAATCCGAGCTCATATTAAGCTCTTAATAAGCATCAACAACAATACCACCAAATAAAATTTCAAATACGCGACTTGAAGCTAAAATTAAATCGAAAAACTTACGATATAAAGACGCTATACTATCAACCACACGATCCTCGAACTTGAATAACTTGATGTAGATAATTAATTTTCTTTTCAGTAGTCAAGTTCCACACCAAGTGAAAACACTTGCAAACACCTTTTTACGTAGCATGAACATGTATGTTAGTATGTGTAGAATGTATGAGAGAGAACGTTACACCTTAAAGTGGAAAATATCCAACATTTCTTAGAAAGTGATATATGACATAAGAAGTTGGAAAATTCATGTTAGCATTAAAATGCTAGTTACAGAATGTATAGATATACATCAAGGTTAGTCAAGTGTTGTACACTTCTCTTGACTCCACGTATTGCCTTGGTGTCAAGGCCATATGTTTTATTCTATATATTCGGATATTGCATAGGTCCGTGGTAAAATAAATATAATATTTTGAATATACCATAATTAATAGAAAATTATTTCGGATAAAACCTCTATAAAATAGAAATATTATTTTAACATATTTAAATTCACTATCTCCGCTTTAATTATCAATAGGTTATAAAACTATTATAAAATAGTATAGATATATCATAACTAAAAACTTTTATACATTTTATAAATTTCAAAAGCATTTTCGAAAGGTAATTAACTATGTCATTTTACCAAATTTTAATTTAATTTAATATTTTACAACGTGCTCGATCTAAATAACATTCTCAAACGAACTGCCCGGGAGCCGAACTGTCGGTCCCAGCAAGTCATAAATAACTTGGGGCAGTTATAGAAAAGCTCTAAACGCTGACAACACACGAAAACGAAGGAAATGACCGGGAAGGTCATTACATTCAGTCAATGAATAAGAGATAAGTGAATCATAATTCGTCTAAGAATAGGACATATGAATAACAATATATCTCAACCTGAACTGGGGTACTTTAGAACACTTCGGACATGAGTAAGTACCATAACAAGGTGAATACTCTATGTTGCAGAAAGATACGGAAAAGTAACCTTACATACCTTATCGTTTCACTATGAACACTCAATCCTATACGTGAATACAATAGTCCCGCTTCTTCCTTATGTTTCACTCTATAACACAAGTACATAACGGAATTACATTAAACACCAGCCATCTTACAATTGCATATAACGACAATAGGTTACATGATTGCCTTTAAAAATGTCATTTTCCCTTTGACAATACTATTTATGAAATTATCATACCAATAATCCCACAATATTCCATACATTGACCAATACATTATAACCAATAGCATGTCACACCAAATTCATACTTTACACTTCTCCATCACCACAACATCACAATGATTCCACCAATTAACTTCAATACACCTCACAACAACAAATCGGCCAAAATCCCATAATTACACTTATAGAAAAACAACAAGTTTAGGATCATAATCACACCATACATATTGATATTTCATCCATACCATGTTCTTTCATCAAAACCACAAGTCATCTTTTAAGTTTAAATTCCATGGTTAACACATCTTTTACAAAAACACAAAGTGTCATGTTCAACACTTCCAAGCATAACCAACATGATCTACATACTCTCCCATGCATATAATATATTAATCCATAAGAATAATCACTTACCCAAGCTTGAAAAATGATGATCTTGCTCCAAGAAGTGTCTTAGGGTTTGAAGTTGAGAGAAAAGGCTAGTAGAAAATTCTAGATTTGGCATGAGAGTTTTATGTGATAAAAAATATGATTTTTGCCCCTTTATATAAGCCTTGGGTTCATCCTTATCCACTCTTGTCATTTAATGCTATATTTGGCTTGGTCAATGGAAGAATGGGTCATGGCCCATGTTTTCTTCCTCATTTTGGGCTTTTATTGAGCCCAAATCACTTAACCCAATAAAATCAATAATTTATCATGTTTAAATTATTTCATACATGTTACGACAATATTCCCACTCACGCGATTCATATTTGTAGCCTCAATCCCAAAAACAAGTGATTCTAGCCACGTATGGCTTATTTTGACCAAAAGGGTAAAACCGTCATTTGGATGTCAAATTCGTCCACGAATAATCTTATCAAAAATGGAATGCCAATATAATACTTCAATTATTCCATGTATATGCTCGTGGTTGTAGAAGAAATGTGGAAAAAAGCGGCCCGGTACGTCCCCGGGCACCCTTGGGACTTAGAAAAATTTTCAACTTTTGAAAGGTGCGCACAAGCAGTCTGGCATGCCCTTGGGCGTGCCACCTTGCTGCCTGTGGGCTAAAAATTTAGCCCAGAGCGGCCTGGCCCGCCCCTGGGCGCGCCCCACTCCTATTTTTTTTTAAATTTCCTTTCTTCGACTTTTCTTCGCGGATTTGGTTAGATACTTCAAGTTCTATTCTTTAGCTTACTTCTTACCTTTAATATCCTTTGTTTGGAGGTCCTTCAAGCCTCGATTTTTAACCCCACAAATGTTTCACGAAGTCACAAAACACCTCCTACAAAAGTCTAATCACATGTACGAAGGCCAACATCAATTATCTCATCAAAATCATTACAAATTACATACTTATGGCTCTCGACACCTAAGTGAACATTGTTCAACGTCGTCAAGTAGGGTTGGGAAGGTACGGGGTGTTACAAATACAATGCAATGCAATGTTGGTGGGACTTATGTATAGACCTTCCAAGCCTCAATGCTTTAGGATATGACCCATGGTGGGTTCGCAACCCATATACTTTTATAATCTCAATCTCATGTCTCAATCAACCTTACCGGCACATCCCTCGTTATAGGAGTTTTAGAAAGTGTCTCATTTTCTATCAAAATAAGTGTTCCTCAGTGGTACCAAATTTCATGAATATGTATGAATGAAATGAGGATGTAATGCTCACAACCAATCAGTATGAAGATAATAATCAATTCAATACATGTATAAAAAAAGATCAGAATGAACTCAAAATATAATAATTCATGATATAAGCCCTCGCATGGCACCACTAGAATAAATAATCATGTAAGACACCAATAATATCATTTCTAACCCCTCACTCGGGCATCACTATAATGATAATGCAATTTAATGCTCAAATAAGGCCTACAATATCAAGTCAAGCCCCCACTTGAGTGACACAATAATAAATAAGTCAATTTAATGCACAAATAAGGCCAATAATATCAACTCAAGTCCCCACTCGGACGATACAATAATAAATAAGGCAATTTAAATACACAAATAAGGCCAATAATATCAAGTCAAGCCCCCACTCGGGAGACACAATAATAATAATAATCTCAAAAAATAACTCCTCATGGCTAATTCCCCAACCCATAGCATTCTTTACATATACTTAACTAGTCAGCCCAGTCTGAAGAAAGTTAAGTCATAACCTACCTCGAAGTGTCAAAATCCAAGGCTAGACCCTTCAATGCGGAGCGTTTCCTTTTCAAACAGTCTCAGAATGAGCTAAATTTA
Organism: Capsicum rhomboideum; assembly: GCA_031232105.1. Classification (NCBI taxonomy): domain Eukaryota; kingdom Viridiplantae; phylum Streptophyta; class Magnoliopsida; order Solanales; family Solanaceae; genus Capsicum; species Capsicum rhomboideum. The sequence continues at coordinate 44,070,510 of CP124717.1, read as the reverse complement.
TCAAATACATAATCTATGCATTAAAATAAAGCTAATGATACCCATATTACCTATATTTAGAACGACTCCAAAATCAATCCAAAAAATAAGTTTGAAATCAAAAGGGGGTGAAACAGGAATTTTATTTTAAAAACATGTTCCTCAAATCTATAGGAGTCTACAACTAAAAACCCATATGAAAATGAGTTAAAATCGAGGCTCAAATCGATGAAAAACCAATTTTATAATTTACCGGGAAAACCCCCCAAATTCTAGTTTGAAATCATGATTTTGAAGGTAAATTAGTAAAGAGATCAAAGGGAATTGATAAAATAAAGATTTAGAAGTTACCCACATGAATTATTAGTGAAAAACCCTTTGAAATTACCTCCTCCAGAGCTCCAAAGATCAAAAGATGGAAGAAAATCATGAAAATGCAGTTTATATACGGTTCTATGAACAGTACCTCGCGATCGCGAGGGTCAACGTTGACTGGGCATTAAATTGCTCATCGCGTTCGTGGTCAGGCCTCATTGCATTCATGAAGGTCTAGTTCCGTTCGCTAAAGTTGATGACCCAGACTCATTGCATTCGCGAAGGTCCGATTGAGTTTGCGATGAAGGAAAACACCTGACCCGAACTCGTTAACCCTTCATGATGGCATCCACCACCCTCGCGGTTGTGATTAAGGAAGATTTTCTTCTCTGTGTTTGCAGCCAATGGCTCGCGTTCGTGAAGAAGGATCATGCACCAGAAAATCAGTTGTGTATCAGCTGAAAAACTACAACCTCTAAGTCTCCGAACGGACCTTCAGGATTCGTTTGGGACCCCACAAAACTAAACCATATATTCTACTAGGCTATTTTTGACATTCCAAACTCAATGACAATGTCGGATTTTTGAAAAGAGATCATTTACAACAAATAAGCCTCCGGGACCCCATTTAAGCATATTTCACTAATTTTTGCAAGGAGGGTCGAAATACAAATAAAGGTTTTGAACCCGAATCATCTCTGCTACTAACCCAAAATCGACATTCCGGATCTAATAGAAATGTCCAAATCCCCATCCGATGCTCATAACATGAAATGTTGACCGAAGTCAAACTCATGGTTGTTAAAGCCTCTAAGGGTCTCAAACTCTCCCAAATCACTCCCGAATGCATCAAGGACTGTGCCAACCACCCCTACATCTCATAAATAGCATATAACAACTACATGGAAGGATAAAATGGTCAAAACACATAAAAAAGAAAATTTCACAATCAAGGTTGTTACAAACATTTATGATAGTATTTGCCTCTATATACGCAAAATGGAATTATTCCTTCTCTTTAGAAGTATCAATCTTTTCTATAATGCTTTTGATTTTCCAGTGACAAGACTTTTTTTATTGATGGCATCAACACGATCAGTGTATCTGATTCAATGACTACGTTAAGCACATCATTTTTGATGCATCAGGTCATACCAATTAAAATAGCAGTAGCTTCAGCAATGTTATTGGTGTAGTAATCCCAAAAAGGAGCTGAATGAACTACAATAATAAAGGTTCTTAGAGGCAATAAATATACACTTTAACAAAGAGTGCTAAAGTTTTTGGTGCTCCATTCGGTATCATTAGAATAACCATGAAGTTTTAAATGACTATGTGCTCAAAATATCCTAATTGGAAAGTTTTCCAACTTTCCAACCAGGGCTGATAACCTGACATTAGTTAATTGTCATTGGATCCAATGCCGCTATAGGCTTTAGGGGCATTTACAAAAAGTGTTAAAATGTAATTGTCACTTAAAATTTCCTTTAAAACATAATTTAACAACAATTAAGCTATTGTTGTTAACGAATTACCGGAAACTATATTTTTTGTTGTAGTGATGTCGTGACCATGCTTCCATTATGATCTCTCAAACAACCATCTCTTCCACCTAAAACAGGATTACCTTTAGAGCATGGGTGGAACTACCAAGGGCCTCCGAATCCCTTCGGTGAAAAATTACACCATTTATACATGGTTAAAATTATTTTTTATGTATATATAATTGATGTTGGACGCCCTTATGCCTCTTCTTGTGTTTACTTTTTATATTACGAATCACCTTAGTGAAAATTTTAACTCCGTCACTGCTTTAGCCCATTTGATTAGGATAATCTTTAGTATAGGCTTGATCCTTGTCACTTTCTCTGTGAGTGAAATCCAATCAGTGACACAAGGAAGGTTATAATGCGCCTCAATTGTAGAAGTATTGGGTCCTTGATATGGCATCATATTCAACTTTCAACTAATTATAAAGTGTGTTTTTGGCCTTTACGTAGAAAATATGTTATATTTGAATTTTTTTTACATCTATATTACTGACAAATATAGAGTGACAAAACAAGATTAATTTATCTCATGCGTAATTAGGTTGTGGAACAATTATTCATTATGATGAATTTATAAATATTGACAAGTAAAAGGATAGAAATATTCAATTAATTAAAGATTAGGAGTTTAGTCAGATGTTACAAGAATTAAAATCAAAACATACTAATAATTGAGGAATTAAAAGTGCAATTAACCCTAATTTATATTTTCGTTGGTTTAGTGCACTAAAACTCCTGATATGTGCAAGAGATATATGGTATTTTGTATTTATAAGCTTAAAATATTAGATTTGCTTATAAAGTTATTAGCATAAAAAGGGCAATTAATAGCATGTTTAGCCAAATTATAAAATTCACTTATTTTTAAGAAGTATTTTTTTTGTCAAAAATGTTTTTTTAAAAAAATTAATAAATAGAGAGTGACGTTTATGTTTGTTTAATCCACTTGAGAAGCACTTTTATCAATAATAGAGCAACAATTTGTATTTAGTCAAGATTTCAAAAGTTCTTATGAGAAATCTATTTTTTTTAGCTTATACTTCAAAAAACTTATTTTTCCAAAACATGGTCAAACACCTCTTTTTAAAATACGCACCTTTTATTTTTAAAAAAAAAAAAAACACAAACTTTTCCTGAGTTTGACCGACAAGAATAATTTGCCAATAAATTTGCTGTAAATTGAAGTATTCAACAAAAAGATATTATTCTATCTATTTATATTTGCATAGTTCATCTTGCTATTTGTTATGGTTATTTTCTTTTTAATAATGTTTTGTTTTCACTTTTTTTGAGCAGAGGGTTTATCAGATATAGCATCTATATCATTGTTTGTAACAAATTTTCTCAAATAGAGAAAATATGTTGCAATCACAAAATAAATAAAAAGGATGATTTTATTCATCAAAATTGTGAATATAATTTTGTTCCTCCCTTGATTCTTCTTTCTTATTTTTCTCTGTGATTTGAGGTTTGTTAGTAGCGTATTTATCAAATGTAGGATGATTTGAATCTCCTTGCAATGTATTTGATCGCTGGGAACGTTGGGCAATGACTTTGACAAATTAAAGGCAATATTTGATGTCTTGATTTCTTTATGAATATTCCAAGAGTTTATGGAATTTCGAGATCTTGATCTCTTTGTGAATATCGATGAGTTTATGAAACTTTCGAGATGTCTCTTTAAGGGAATATGTTGCCCTCCATATAGGTGTGAACTAGGGTTTAGGATACTGTCACGACCCGAGACTACCCCCTAGTCGTAACACGGTGCCTAGAGTCACAAGTGACCCCAAGCTAACCCATGACCTGACATAACACTGAAAATACTAAAATAAACTGAGAATCACTGATGCGGAAGCTAACAATCTGAATAATATAAGACTAATATCCACACAACTCAATATCAATGTCAACCCATAAACTGAAAGCATAATCTATCTGTCTGTCTAAAAGCCTCTAAATAAGATGAGTTGCTGGGACAAGCCCCCAGCTAACTCTAACTGTCTGAAACTGAATGACTGAAGTAAAGAAAATAAACATTAATCACGTCCTGAAAAGATGAGGACTCACCACTCTCTATTGCAGATATAAGTAGGGAATCGTGTTAACCGCGAGCTAGATGCGGAACGTCTGAATCTATATTATAAGATAATATAACGTAAAGGAAAGTATGCGGTCAGTACTTTGAATGTACTAAGCATGTGAGATATGTACTACACTATATAAGTTGAATATCCTAAATCTTACATGATAAACTGAATATGGACTAAAATTTGTAAACTGATGCAATGATCATGTAATAAACATGTAACAATATAATATGCTGAATAAACTAAATACAAGGTCATACGAGGTTCGAGTCTGAATTGTGGGAGCTATTGTTAACCGACATACCCCAATCTGAGCTAACCGTGGTCCAACATGTAATCCCAGCTGGAAGGGTGCTTTGTACCTTGTCAAGGGTATGAACACTGACTGACGTGGATCTACTAAACTGATGTTCAAAAAGAACTAAGGAGTCAAGTCTGGTCTAACGGGTGACCCTTTAGAACCTACGGTGGCACCATAGTTCTGGGGCTTAGGGACTTTTTCTAAAGGTCTCATCCTAACTGACGGGTGAGCCGTCATCCCTGCGTCCTCTCGGTGCTAGGTACTACTCCCAACTGAATATAAACTGATATACTGAAATGCTCAATAATACTAATATTCTGAAACTAAAAGATAAGTTCTTTATCTGAAAGTATTCTAAATCATGAAAACTGACGGACTAAGTAATCAACTCATAATGCATGAGATCCTAAGTCATTGGGTGTTCATAACCCGACATCTCTTAAGAATGCAACTATTCATGACAAATCTATAATCTGAACAAGATAGGGAATTTCATAACTCAAGTTCAAAATCACGAATTTACCAATATATATACTGAGACTTCATATTCATGAGCATGTAAAGATACTAGAGTTCATGGGAAAACATGTATTCATGGCTTAATCAAAGCAAGAACTGAAACATAAAGGAATTCATACTTTTCATGGAAACCCTAAGCTTGAAGAATGATTTAAACTGAGAATTTGAATTAACTTTGGGACTCACTAAGTGAAAGGAAGCCCAATGATGAAATCCCACATACCAGGAAGTAAAGATCTTGGACTTGAAGCTTGAAAATTGAGGAACCCTAGCTCTTGCTTTGGAGAAGAGAAAATCGCTTCTTTTCTCTGAAATTTGCTAAGTGTCGATTGTATTATGAGGGAATGAGGGACATAGGGTAATTTAGGCTTGTTATTTTTCCATAGGATAGTTTAAACGACGTAGTTTAGGGGTTTAAATATTGGAAAAAATCTGGAATGCCCCTCATAAAATGTAACTGAAGAATCTGTAAGGTGAGACGGACGAACCATTCCATGATCGTGGGATCTACCTACGATCGTGGATGGTGCTCATAGGTTGATGGCTGATTTTGAGGGTTCTCTAAACTTCATCAGACAAGCCAAGGGATGACTCGTGGGATGATCCCACGATCTCACCTTGGTTCGTCATTGAATGTCCAAGCCGAAACAAACTATGCAGGGTACGATCTATTATATCTTAAGTAGGCGATAATGGTGAAATAAATCAATAACTATCCATAAATATTGTAATTACTTATGTAATAGTGTAAATGATTTTGACCCCATTTTGAACCATAAAGTTATGAAACACATCGTAATCTGATAGTGTCTATTATATGTTAGTAGGTGATAATAGTGAAATAAATCAATAACTATGCCTAAATATTGTAATTACTTATGTAATATGCTTTAAAAATAATTGAAAAGCACTTCATGTAATATGCCAAGGAACAACTGTGTATAAGATATGTTAGTAGGAGATAATACTGAATTAAATTAAAATGTGAATATTTAATATGCAACAATCCACAATGTTATCTTGTCCATGAGGATCACGCCTACTAGTAATACTGTTGGTTAAGTAATCAGTCTTATAAATATAGTACAATCATAAACAAAATAGACTCATTGAGATCAAAATCAAATTTACCTTAAATTATAGCAGGAATAGTGCGTGGATCATATATGGCTTCAAAATTGTTCTCGATTCTTTTCATTATTATCGTGGTGATTGGTAAGTGTAAAGTGCTTTGATATTTTTTCTTCCTCCCTTGAAATTGTAACGTTAAGCTGGTGTTTGACAATAGATTTTGGATCGGATTTGAAAATTTATAGCCATGAAATTTGATCAGATTCTGAAATTCTGATCCTTTTCAAGTTCTGATTTCACTCACAAAAACTCCAAATGTTTTTCAAGTAAAATGTTTGTCCAAACAAAATTTCAATTTCCAAAAATCAGAACTTCAAAAACTCAAATTTTCAAATTCAAAATTTATGGCCAGCTAATATATTTGCATTGAAATGGCAGATATTTTAGGGAAGGTGGGTGAAGCGCAAAAGGTGTGTTGCTATCCATGCGAGACAGATGAAGATTGCAACTGGAACTGTGGAACATATATAAAGTACACTTGTTCCTTCAATGTTTGTTCATTTTGTCCTACTTATGGCCGTTCTTCACACCCTGGACTTGCTGCTGCTCTTAACAAACTTGCTCCAAATTAGCAAATTTCTCCTCTTTAACTCCTTTTTACAAACTTCTAAATAAAATGAAATATTAATAGCAAATTTCTTGCTTTAAGATATCTCTATTATATTTTTATCATCCAATTGCTACATTTATTACCAAGAGCATATTTGGCTTTACTGATTTAATGTAGCCGATAAATATTAAGTGTTGAAAAGCACTTTTTAGTGAAACTATTTTAATAAATAAATATTTACGTAATTGGATAAAAATATTGAAACCGATAATGAACAAGTTTGGCTAAAAAGTGTTGATAGGCACCCTTTTTCTATTAAAATGACTTTAATGCCTTTAAAGTTGTTTGCACTAATAAGGACGTGCTAAAGCACCTTTTTCAAAGCAGTTATTTTACGCTCTTGGCTTGGAAATCTAGATTTGTGTCAAAACAAGTTATCTATTCTAGAATATGAAGTTGATAAGGATCAAGAGATGTTCTTGATGGTGGCCGATGCTGTTGCTATCTTTTCAAGGAAATCATATGAAGGCTGAGGGACCAAAGTTATGGAGAGGGTTAGGATACTTTTATTTAAATGATGGTGTATTGGATAAAAGTACCTGGCATGTGGCTGTATAAAAGTTAAATGTGTGACTCCGATAAGAAAGCCTTCGTCAAGTAAGATGAAATCGGAAAGATCGAACTCAGAGCATTCTCGAACACATAAAAATGGTCATCTTTGGGGGAAAATCAAGAGCATGCGCGGCCCAAGGGATAGAGAAAGACTCGTGTCCCGATGATCTAGCCATAAGGACAAAAAGAATGGATACGCCAGATATTATCATACTATAGCTTGAAAGCGGTTGAGGAATATTGGTTGCTATCACTAAAGGTATTCCACGTGGATAGAAGCTATTGGTCATAATACTTTAGGGCTCAAGGAGAGGTTTTTTTATTGGTTAATTCATCACATTTATAAATTAAAAATTGGATTTTTCACAAAATTTTATGGGATCTGGTTTTCAAGGAATACAATAGCACATTTTTTGTCCTCCAGGGTTTCTATATTTTGCTGTGTCTTTACAGATCTTACTCAATACACTGTCATATCAGAAGCTAAGAACACAAACAACACCAAATCCAACGTTGGTACACATCATCGAATCTCCAAAGCTCCATATGATTTCCATTTACTTGTTATATTTCATTATCTCATTTTTACTTACTTTAATCCATGAAATTCAACTACTTATAACTGGATCTAATGAGTTAAACCAAAATGTCTGTCCTTGACCTCATATAAATTGAATTGTATCATTTTCTTGAAAGACAGTCTGAAGCCCACTATGGGGGTAGGACAGTTGTGTGTTGGTCTAACTCACTACTCTACCTTCTTATTAGCTCTCTATTGTTTGTTTTCTAGGAAACACTTATGAAATACGAAAACCAAAGCACCGAGCACCAAAACAATGAGAACCAAATCAATATGGTCAGTATGCAGTCCCCTAATGAGGTGGATGATTGAACTGACCTCAGAAATGAGCGGGACCCATCTCATCCAATTGAGTTTTTTCTAAACAGAGTCCTGATACTTGAGAAAGCAGAGTTTGGAGCTGGAAAACTCAACCAACCCAATATGAACATAAGGAGGAGAAATAGGAAGACAGTTCTCGAGGAAGTAGAGTCACAAGGAGAAGAAGGTTTCACTGATTTGGATGGTCTCAAAGAAACTCTAGTATTTCTTACCAAACAATAGAAGTTCATAATGGATGACATGAAATGCAGTACGGGGAGTGGTGGAGCTGCGGAGCACGTTAATCCAAATGACTACTAACAATTCGGGGGCAATAATCAGACACTACTGGAATGGAGGATGATTTGGAGGTTGACGATCAGTTAGAGGAGTGTAGGGCAGACGAAATAGTAGCCAGCTGTAAAGTACCAAAAGCATTTGCCTAATGGTTAATCTTCTCAAAAAGGAACTCAGGCCTGTTCTGATGGAATTAGATACCTAAATGGAACATATCCTGGAAGCACCACTGATTATAAAAGAGCCAGATTCCAAAAGCTATGATAAGGTGTCTGATGTGCTGCAATTTCACGACATATTATATGGTTAAAAAAGGGATTTTGTAGGTCTTAAAGAATATTTTTATCAGATATAATATATTTTTGTGCTTGTGCCTAGGAAATTAAGGTGTGAAAGCAAAAGTTGGAATTTTGGAGCTGAAAATGCTAAGTATTGGTCCATGAAGTCATTTGATGAACCGTAGACCCAAACCATGGCTCGTCCTATTACTCGTTGAGTGGGATCTGTGAAGGTGCAATTTAAATTCAAGACCACGAATCATCTTACAGCCTGTGAAAGTACATCACGGACCATGTTGTTATCTGTAGATGGTGATCCAAAGATATACAAGTTAGATAATTTTCCATGAGTCAGTCTATGGACCGTGAAGCCAGTTTACTGTCTGTTCCATTATTCATAGACTCAGATGCCCACAAGGATGCAATTTTGGAATATGAACCATGGACTAGTCCACAACCCATAGAAGTTGTCCATGAATCATAATGTAGCCCGTGGTAACCTGAGTAGATGTGATCAAATTAGCAAATAATGAATGGTTAATCCACTTTCACAGACCGTGGTTCCAAACCATGGAATGTGAGTTGCTGACGCGGCCTAGTTTTCTTATTTGGTTCAGGATTGGTTTTGTAATCTATAAATACTTTTCCTAGATTTTCATTTTCAGTTTACACACTTATTGTTTTGATACAGTTATTGTTGCTTGAAGACCTAGTGTTCTTGAGTTTTTGAGTAAATTAACATACTTTGATCTTTGGTTCTTTGAATTGTGGTGATGATACAATTTCTGAATTTTGGTTATTCTTCTTGTAAGTTGATGATCATGATGTCTACATTGTTTCTTGGTTGTATTCTTGCTAGCATGAGCAATTAAATTTCATAACTAGGGTTGTGGGAACCATGATGGAATAACAAAGTAGGTTAAAGTACTTAGTGATTCTGGAACGGTGTTCATGCATGTATTATTATTCTCTTTGTTTTGATTGGTTTTTAATGGTTGCAAATGTTAGAACTCGCCATAAATCTTCACTAACTTGATAAAAGAGGTAGAGATTAGGAAAAAAATTAACAATGGAAATTTGAGGTTTCTAACCCTCATCTAATAACTTGAGCCTTAATACGTATAGTCAATCCGAGATTAAAGACATGGGTTAATAAATCAAACACTTAAAGATCGAAAGGGATTAAAGTGGCATTCATCTAATTAGGATTGAAAGAGGTTTAGGTGAATCAATCTTATATGTTTTGGATGCATAGAACCAGGATAGATCACTAGTATGCTACACTTATTGAGTTATGAAATTATGAAAAATACAGTTCTAGTCCATTCTCACTGATTGATTACAAACAACATTCTCAACAGTTGTTACTTGTTTTACTTACTTTTACAAACTGTTTGTTGTTACTAGAACTACCCCTCCGAAAATAACTAACTACCAATTGAAATAACCATATTGACCTAGTTTCTAGCCATATTCCTTGGAGAATCGACCCCAACCTAGTTGAATTTTATATTTGATTCAGAGACCAATTTATACTTCATAGTGAGGTATAATTTGGGCAACATCAGTGCTTTATAATACTAGTGGTATACCAGACTCATCCCTAAGAAGTTTAAAATGCCAAATATACCAAAATAAAATATACTCCCTCTGTCCCAATTTATATGACACACTTTTCTTTTTAGTCAGTCCCAAAAAGAATGACACATTTCTATATTTGGTAACAATTTAACTTTAAAATACCCACTTTACCCTTAATGAAATGATTTACAACCACACAAATATTTATGACTCATTTTAGACCACAAGTTTCAAAAGTCTTCCTTTCTTTCTTAAACCCCGTGTCAATTCAAAGTACATCACATAAATTGGGACGGAGGGAGTAACATATATCCGTTTGAACATGTTTTGTTCTTCAGCTTAACTATCAATGAAAATGACTTGACCAAAGAAGAGGCTGAGTCGATCATGGTTAATAAGTCTGGGGAGACCTTTTTTGGTGGTGCATTTATATGGTATTTATTATTTCTAGAGGACTCTATTGACTCTATTAATATGCTTGCATATTACTTTTCCAAAGCACTTGTTTTCCCAAAAAAGGTGCAATCCATGAAGACAGAAATCTTCAAAATAGAATAAGGTGACTCCAAGCTACTTTGGGACTTCATCTCTAGGTTCTAGAGGAAAGGAAAGGATGATGTTGCTAATGGCACTAGATGACTGGGCTACAGAATATTTTATGAAGGGTTTGAACCCCAAAAAATCAGTTACTTCCTTAAACTAAAGGAAAGTCTGACTGAGTTTGAGGCCATAACTTGGGAAGATGAACGTAATTGAAATGAGTCAAATTTTGGGTTTAATACAACCTCCATCGATCTCAAGAAAAGATTGGTAAATCATGGGAAGATGATCTTAAATCGGAAAAAAGTCAATGTCAATAGAAATCCAGCCCAAAGCCAATTAAAAGCCAATATCAATGGGAGTCTGATCTGAAGTTGACAAGGGGCCAGTTTCATAATTGCTACTCCCTGTATCCATCAAACACAAAGAAAGGTTTAGGCCAAGGATCTGGTTTCTAATTTATAGACAGACCTCAATTAAAAAATGGAATGACAAGGGACAAGGAAACAATTAAGCCTTTGGTATCAGTTTCACAGTTGACGAGATTCTACAATTGTCCAAATACTTCTTCAATATTGAACCACTCAATTGATGGCTACAATCCAGAATATCAAAGAATATTGGCTCCCAATACCCATTAGATTGGATTTTAATGTAAGGGATTGAAATCTTTGGTGTGACTTGAAAAGTTGGCATGTTATAAATTTATCTCTTTTTATGCTTAGATTTTTGTTATGTTTAATTGAGAAAAATAGGTGCATTTACTATAGTTTGCTTCAATATTATAGGTTTATGTGATTGAGAAGTGATTTAGAAGAAACCAAGTGAAAAACAAGTCAGAAAAGAGGCCAAATTGAAGAAATAACAAAATTAGCTAGAAGCGCAAAAAGTAGCTAAAACGGGATAGATCTACAAGTGTTTTGGTCATATTTTTACTTAGAAAAATTAAAGATCTATAAAAGAAAAACTTGGAGAAAATAGCTATCACTTGTGATTATTTATGCGAGCTTTGGAGCTAGGATTCTTACACCCATACTTTGGAAGTGGAATTTGAAGATCTTAATGAGCAATTTCTCTATCTTTTATTCATTTCTTCATTTTCTTGTTATGTATTAAATATTTAAGTGTGTAGTATTTCTTTCAATACGTGAATATTGGTTATGGAAATATTCAATGATTAAAGTATGGATCAAATCTCTATCTTGCTTATGAGTTGAATGATTTTTAGCTATAATGAAGTGAGTTAATATTTCTTTAACTATTCTTGTTCTTTATGTTTCTTAAAGGAGTAGAAAACCCCAGGACTCGCTCATTACATTGATTTGAGCTCAAAAGAGAAAAAATAAGATTGCAAAAGATTAATTAATAAGAATTTGGGGCAATAACCTTCATCTAATAGTTCAAGCTAGCAATAGAAGAACCACTTATAGCCACATTCAGGTGTTATTAATGCGCTTAATTAGACTAGAAATAGCCAATTGTGTAGTATTGTTAGCGTTTGAAAGGAACTAATGCAGAATTGTTACCCAAGGCTAATTAAACATAAATTTTCTCTCATTTGTAAAATCATGAAATATATTGGATCGTTACTTGAGAATGATTTCCTTATATCCATGCTTGTGGCCATTGATAATTGTACATGCTTTCTAGATTAGTTTATATTTTTGTATTAGTCATACTTTTCTCGAAAACCAAATATTTATCAAGTGTTTGACATTAAGTAATTAATTTTAATTTCATACTTTCTTGATCTCGTATATATTGATCTCTTGAGTTTGACGCTCACTCGTAGTTGGGTAAATTATATTGCATATCCGTATATATTTTCTTACTTTACATCAACAACATACCCACTAAAATCTTATAACTGGGGTCTGGGAGGGTAGAGTGTACGTAGACCTTATCACTACCTCAAAGGTAGAGAGGTTGTTTCCAAAAGACCTTTGGCTCAAGTACAGCAAGTGCAAGTGCCAAAAACGAGGAAATAGTGAAGAAAACATAGCAACTAACAAAGAAAGCAGTCCAAAGCCTACAAGAAGGGGACAATAACAACAATAAAATATGGCAATAATCAAACATAATTAATAATAGACGATGATAGATAGTAAAATAAGAACTACGATAATATGACTAGCAAAATAATAAATACCAACAAGCCTAAACCCTCGAAAAATATGAAAATACTTTCTCATATTGTGTAACACCCCAAAACTTGGATAGGATCAAAACCAGACTTAACTCAAAAAATTAGTTTGGAAATTCAAGGTTTCACCTCAGTACGACTTATAGCACGAGTCGTGGGATGACTCAAGGTAGGCTACCAAAATTTCCCCAAGGTTCCAGCCACCACAACTCATTCCACGAGTCGTGAGACCAATTTACGAGTCATACTCAAGACTTGTACTAATAACCAGAGACAAAGTTCAGAAAGTTGTCAAGTTGCCTCAGAGATCATTACTATCCGTACAAGTCTTGGTATCAACCTACGAGTCATAGTATGACTCGTAGGATGGACTTCCAGTAAGCTCAACTAAACTATTCTAGGGACCACGAGTCAAACCAGAACTCATAATCCCAAACAACGAGTTGTAGGTTGAATTGTGGGTAGCCTTTTAGGTAAGTACAAAAATATCCCAGGACTCACGAGTCCAAACCATGATTTGTGGTTTGATAGTACGAGTCATACTACGACTCGTAAGGTTGTTATTCCAAAAAATTAGTTATGTTTTAATGAGGGCATTTTGGTCATTTTCCACTCTTTTAGCCCCTAAACTATGTTGTTTTAGCCTTAGTAGAGGGAGATTAAGAGGTATTTAGCCAATTTTTTCCCTCATTCTCAAAGACTAACACTTGGAGAAAACAAAAGAGCGATTCAAGCCCTTCCAAAGCCTAAGTCTACGGTTCCTCTTCTAGAGCTCCTTTTAATTCAAGTTTTGCTAGCAACCAATTATGTGAGGTTTCAATGGGGAATTCCTTTCACCTTCATGCCCAAAGTTTTAGATTTTTAGTACAACATTCCTGATTCTATGATTTAGGATTAAAACCTAAATTGCTCAAATTATGATATTCTTTCAGTTCTGACAAGTTGGAAGGTTGCTATGACTATGGTTTTCAATAAATATGCATGATTTCAGCTTTATCAAATCAATTATTATGTTTTATGAACAATGGTGAATAGTTTGACAGATTGCAAGATAGTTTTCAAAAAAACTTGACATGTTATGAACATATGATCCCAAAACTCAGTGAATTTCACATGACTAGTTCAGTATAAAAAATATCAGTAAAATAGTAATCAAAGTAGTTCATGCTTTATTATTAGACATCAGTTTATATTTATGAGCAGCTAGTATATATTTTTGGGAGAACTATTTAGCATCGAGCGGATACGGGTTCCAGACAACCCAAGTCCTAGAACTATATTTATAACGACCCAAACCATCGTTACGTGTAAAAAATGCTCCGAGACTAATTTAGGATGAATGATGGGCTCAAAATGGACCTAGAAAAAATTAAATCGGGGAAGAAAATTGGGGCCTAAGAGAATTGGGCCAAGAGGCCAATAAAGGATTGGGCCGGCCTACCTACAATCGCTGCAGTGGTTGCAGCGGTAAAAGTTCCGCTGCAGCGGTAAAAAGTAATGTGCCAGCCAAGGGAATTTTAAAAACCCTCTTTCTTTTTATTCCCCTAGGTCTCCCCCTTCCTTCAAAAATATCTTGAGAAACCCTATTTTTCCAACCATGAGATTTCAAAGGCCAAGATTTATGAGAGCAGTTTTGAGGCACACCCGGAGGAAACCCGACATAGGAATACAGTTAGCACATACGGGCCAACTCACTCCTCTCTGGAGCAGTATGTTTCGCCTAAGAGGTAAGTTAAGGTTTTAATTGTATAAATTAGACTTAGGCTAGAAGCATCTAATGTCAATAATAATGTCGGGATTATCATCCATTAGGCCTTCGGGCATGGAGTTATATGGATGAACATGTTTTAAATTCGGATAGGCTTGATTTCAGTGAATTACTTAGAGTATGTAATGTAATGGTTGGTTTGGGCTAAGAGGTGAATGGGAAGATGGAGCGGGTATGTGTAATTTATTATCTTTTAGGGTTTGAGTACAGCGGAAAGTTGAATAAAATAATGTGAAATGGTAAAACGGAAATGTTAAGGTAACTCGACTAATTTATAAATGCTTAAAAATGCCTAAATTGCATTGGATAGACTTGTACGATTCTAATACCTTGATAGTCTTAATTAATACTTTTCAGAATTTAGAAGATGAGACAGTGAGTAAAAAGGTATTGAGACGAGATAGTCAGTAAAAAGTTATTGAGTCGATATAGTGAGTAAAAGGGTATTGAGCTTAGCCGGTTTGCAGTGTTGGCATTGCTTGTCATATTATTTTGATCAATGCTCTCCAGAGTTTAGAAGGTATTGTGAAATTATCAAAGTTGGGATTTGATTAGAGGGGAAGTGTGTATTAATGAGAATTGGTGACGACACTCCATAGGGGTGATTTGTAAGTCATGAATATGTTATATATGTGTGAAGAATGAGGTCACTGATGAAATAGATGGTTGATGTAACTATATACTAATTTGACCCGTGTTGGGTTGTGAGCTGACACTATTATCATCTTTGGCATGAATTATGGTATGTTGAATTCATGCACTCATTCATATGCATTGGGATGATATGTTGTGATATAGGTTGGGTAACACGCTGGTATAGATATGGTATGATGTGACATGGGTCTGGTTCCATACCAATACAAATATGATATGGGTCGGGTACCATGCTGGTATGTTGTGATGTTGTTGATGATGAGATGGTAGGGATAAGGAGAGATGATGCGCACATCTTACATACATGCATTTTTGCATCTGTTTGAATGTTTTATTATTTTATTTTAATGTCATTTATGTTATTGTTGTGGTAAGAGGTGAAAGGTGGTATGAAGGTATGTTAGGTCCCTAGGTGGGATGAGTTGAGAAGAAGATTTTACGATTCCCCGAAGAGGACAGGATATGATAGTATATGATTGGTAGGACAAGGAATTTTGGATGGGTAAGGACTAAGTGGTTGTAGATACTATAGGAATAAGTCGGTATTGGAGGTAGAGGTATCGACTGGGATAGGTGGCCAAAGGAGAAAGATATACAAAAATATTAAATGACAGGCATGTCACAAGATGCTAAGTGCGGGTTACAGAGATGCTAAGTGTAGGTAACAGAGATGCTAAGTATAGGTCACATAGATGTTAACTGCAGGTCATAAGATACTAAAGGTGTAGTAATAGGAGTTGTTTAATTTAGGAATTTAAACCCTTACTTGATGTTGTGATTCTCCCTATTTATTATTGATGTTATTTGTTTCTAACCCTGGTCAGCTGATGAGGCTTACCATTACATGTAGTTGTACTGATGCTATACTTACTATATCTCCAATCGGAGGTATAGCCATGGTGCAGGTTAGTTGGAGTTTCTATAGCAGCGATGCCGATCATTCAGCAGCAGCTTCTTCCATCTCTATTCTATATGGAGGTTATGTCATAGATGTCCTTACTTCATGTCTAGTGCTGTTGTACCAATTTAGGCTAGGTTATGGGGAGTCACTTATAGTTATTTTTCGCATTTGCTTTTCATTTTTGATGTATTAAAACCTGTTGGGGAAGAATAAAATGAGCAGCTGTATTTCTCTTGATTAGATTTTCTCTTATAGTAAACATTAAGTTGACTAGGTTCATAAATGGCTTTAACTTCTGCATTAGTGAATCATGGGATTTCACAATTCTCTTATCTAGAGTAGGTGTAGGTATGTGCCCAGCACGATCTGGTGGGTTCGGTCGTGACAGAGATGGTATCAGAGCCTAGGTTATCGTTCTCCCAGTACAAGAGCAATTGTGTAGTAGATTTCTATAGATTAGTGTGTTGACGTCCACATCAAATCTGTAGGAAGCTACAAGGCATCTAGGAATCCAACGCATCTTCTTCTTTCCTATCGTGCCCTCTCAATGTCTTATTCCTGGATTGAATTCAATTGGTATATAGTCAATTCTAATTGGTATCTCACTCATCACAATTGGGACTAATTGGTATCTCATAACGTGAAGAGTTGGGATAAGACGCCCAACCGATAGTGGTCAATGAGAAAACTTAAAAATGGATTGTTATGTTATTTTCAATATGGTGTTAGGTATTTGAGCTAATGCAATGATGTGTTGAAATATACTATGTGTGTTGTTTTTGATGGTAGCGTATGGTAGCTTGCTTGGTGATGTTTAAATTCCCGAATATGATTGTTGAGTGTGTGTGGGGTTAGATAGTGTGTAGCCAAGTAGACCGGTGGATAAAAGGACTGGGTGTGATCTTGAGAGTAACTTCATTTCCATGACTTGATCTATAACTCATCTCTTGTTGATTTGGAGTACTACTTGTCTTCTAGACGATCCCGTACAATCCACGCGGATGCTTGACTGTTGGTGGAACACTCTCGAGGATAGTGAACTAAGTAAGTAAGAAGGTCGGTGAAAGTGTAACACTATTTATTTTGGTAGACGGGAGATTTTGTCGATCAAGGTTCGAGGGAAGTAGAGTTGTGAATTCGAGTTATGTAAAGTATGACAAAATGTTATTATGCTACTTGAACATGTATAAAAAGAGCCTTGCATAGGAAGAACCTGAGAATGAGTAAGGGAAAAATCGAGGCAGAGCTACTGGAGGCTACCGCTACAGTGGATCTTTTATCGCTGCAGCGGCTCCAGGAAGAATCTTACCAGGCATTCCCCTGTTTATTAATTTTGCAATTTTCCCAAAGCAACCCTATTTTTGAAGCAATAAAGAGATAAAAATTATCCAGCACGCATTATAAGACAAGGTAATAATTATTATTAAAGGGGTGGGGGAAGAAAACTGTTTGAAAGTGCAAAAAATAAAAATAGAAAATTATTTGTTACATGCCCCAAACAGGGCCAACCCAGATCTAGAAACATATAATGTAACCCAAGGGGGGAACCACTAACTGTCGGTGCTGTCTCCTAGACTAGAGGCATTTGAGCCCTCCTCCTCCATACCATTAAGGAAGAAGAATTCCTCAACATCCTTCCTGGTTAGTTTTTCAAACTTCTAGGGAGGAGAAGTGCACCCAAACATCACCTGGACCGCCTTCCACATTCTCACAAGCATGCGGTCATAGGAGTGACACTTCTTCTTTTCTTCGTTCAGCTCTTCTCAAAGCTACGCGTAAGCTCAGGCCAGGTCTGGTGGGACAGTAGAGCTTGAAGGAGCCACTCCGAGAGGGGGTAGGTGAGACCTTTCTAGGATACCTCAGACTGCGGTAAGACCAGTTTTCCAATCACCGAGAGACGCGGGAGCCTGAATAGAAGGGGCGCTCGACCTCTCATCCATCCCAAATAAAGCAAGAAAATATCTCATACCTACCTCTCCCGAACATAAAAATACCTCTACTCATCTACAATCTGGGCCCCTATATTCACCTGAATTCTCGTCATGGAACAAGCCACAACCATGGCTCGATAGAAGGCCATATATATGACATTTCCTAAGGGTCGTATTCTCTGGGACACCAACTGTAGCCACACCTTGGCCTCAACTGAGAAATAAGTACTTTTCGTCCCTTTAGCACTGGACGACCTCACCTCAACAGCCCGTCCTTCTGGTACCAATACCCCGGTCGCCCACTCCAAGTCCGATACCAAAATCCTTGTCTCACAGGCATCATTGGAAGGGTTTGGGACACCTAAAACATCATTGATGGTCACCGCATCTACCGATACCCTCTTTCCTCAAACATGAATAGTAGGGTGAGGTACTGATCAGTCCACAGTCGATAGATTAACATAAAACTCCCAAACTACCTCCATTTTATGTTGAGAAATGAGCTCGGTCAACACTTTCTACCCAAAGGCTTTCAGTTGGGCGTACAATTCCAAAAACTCTTCATTCATATAGGTCATCACCATACCCCGCTCGAGAAGGAAACCCTTATTATTTAATCCCTCCTCATAGTGGTCATGACATTCTTTATTGGGAAATTGGTGGTAGTCGGGTTGTTAGGTCATTTTGATTTTATAAATACCACAAAAAAAAGTTAGAACCATATCAAATACCAAGGGAGGGAAAGGGAATTCAAAGTTTCAGAAAAGCAAAGACTGGGAGCACACTACCCAGTACCGCTGCAGTGGTTAATATACCGCGATAGCAGAATGTCATCTTCAACCATCAAACCCCCTCTCCTATGGCAGAATTTTGATGTTTCTCCATAGATTTGAAAATTTAGCATAGATCGGGCTTGGGGAAGTGTGTGAAACTTTTTACACCAAAATGGGGGTGTGAAACACCCAAAATCAAGTCCAAATTAAAGGAATTCATAGGAGAAGATGACTTCTCACCTTCAACCATCCCATGACTGGAAACCAATATGAACTATGTCAATCTTATGTCCCGAACGCTATAGGAGCATTGGAAACGTAAGAAAACTAAGCATGCCGACCAATATACGCAAGAACACTACCAAAATTCAAGTTCAAGAGTTTCACCCCAACACCTCCAAAATTTCCCCTATTGTAACGTAATCCTATGATTCTACAATGGAAAGTACGTAAAGTAAGTAGCAAGGACAAAGAAATTACCTTAAATTTGTTGACAGGGGGAGATTTTGCACAGAGAGTGGAGAGAATTTTGAGAGAGATTAGAGTGAAATGGGCTATAAAACTTTCACGAACAGCTTCTGCAGTTAATTACCGCTACAAAGGTAAAATTTATTTCTCTGAAATCAATTCAGTCTCGAATTTTCATGTGTGTGGTGTCATACCGTGTTGAGGTAATCGTAATTGGGAATTATCCCGCAAATTAATTGCGGACATTTACTTAGGAAAAAAATATGGGAATAACCATCGGGCATAGATTAGGCAATGTTGTAACAGTCACCTATCAAGGGACATGGTTGTATAATAAGCTATCCTAGATGAATTCACTCTAGTGGCTTGTTGTAGTCAGAAATCCATCGAGTGATCGTATAAATGATCTGACCTCACCTTTAGGTCCATTCGGGGATGAACGACGAGTAAATTGGTATCTAATGTAATGATCCAAATCGTCTTTACATGTAAAAAATGCTTCGAAAATAATTTACGTTGAATAATGGGCTCAAAATGGATCCAAAAAAAATTAAATCGGGGAAGAAAATTGGGGCCTAAGGGAATTGGGCCAAGAGGCAATAAATGAATGGGTAATAATCGCTGCAGTAGTAAAAGTTCCACTACAGCGGTAAAAAGCAGTGTACCAGCCAAGGAAATTTTAAAAACCCTCTTTCTTTTTATTCTCCTAGGTTGCCCCTTTCTTCAAAAACATCCTGAGAAACCCTACTTCCCCAACCATGAGATTTCAAAGGCTAAGATTTATAAGAGCGATTTTGAGGCACACCTGGAGGGAAACCAACATGGGAATACGATTAGCATGTGCAGGATAACTCACTCCTCTCTGCAGCAGTAAATTATCGAGAAGACGGATGAAAGATAGATATCTTCTCCCCTCGACCTATAATATTTTGCTTCCTTTCGAATTTGTTATTGGAGAAATCGAAAAGGATTCCTTCTGGTTGTCACATCTTCTCACCCTGTCTGCTTTGGCTATCTGTTCGTAATTCTTCCTTCTTTTCTTTGATTGAATAAATTCCTTCTGAATTGGAATCATGAATTGGATTCAAACCAATATATCTGGTTTTAATTGTAGCAACTAGACTTAGGCTAGATGCATCTAATGTCAACAATTATGTCAGGATTATCATGCATTAGGTCTTTGGGCATGAAGTTGTAAGGATGAATATGTTTTAAATTTGGATAGGGTTGATTTTATTGAATTACTTAGAATGCAATGGTTGGTTTGGGCTAAGAGGTAAATGGTAAGATGGAGTGGGTATGCATAATTTATTATCTTTTAGGGTTTGAGTATAGTGGAAAGTTGAATGAAATAATGTGAAATGGTAAAATCAAAATGTTAAGGTAACTCGACTAATTTATAAACGCTTAAAAATGCCTGAATTGAGTTGGATAGACTTATACTATTCTAATACCTTGATAGTCTTAATTGATACTTTCCAGAATTTAAAAGAAGAGATATTGAGTAAAAAATTATTGAGATGAGATAGTGAGTAAAAGGTATTGAATTGAGAGAGTGAATAAAATGGTGTTGAGGTTAGCCGATTTGCAGTGTTGGCATTGCTTGTTGTATTGTTTTAATCAATGCTCTCCAGAATTTAGATAGTATTGTGGAATTCTTAAGGTTGTAATTCGATTAGAGGGGAAGTATGTATTAATGAGAATTGGTAAAGACACTCCATAGGGGTGTTTTGTAAGTCATGAATATGTTATGTATGTGTGAAGAATGAGGTCACCAAAACGATGAACTAGATGGTTGATGTAATTGTATATTGATTTAACCCTTGTTGGGTTGTGAGCTGACATTGTTATCATCTTTGGCATGAATTATGGTTTGTTGAATTCATGCACTCATTCATATGTATTGGGATGATATGTTGTGATATAGGTCGGGTACCACACTGGTACATATATGGTAGGATGTGATATGGGTCGGGTACCACGCCGGTACAGATATGATATGGGTTGGGTACCACGCCGGTACATTGTGATGTTGTTGATGATGAGATAAGAAGGGATAAGGAGAGATGATGCACACATCTTACATAAATGCATTTTTGTATTTGTTCGTATGTTTTATTATTTTATTTTGCTTTTACATGTTATTGTTATGGTAAGAGGTGAAAGGTTGTTCGAAGGTACGTTAGGTCCCTAGGTGGGATGAGTTGAGAATAAGATTTTACAGTTCCCCTAAGCAGACTAGATGTGATAGTATATGATTGGTAGGACTCGAAAATTTGGACGGGTGAGGACTAAGGGGTTGTAGATATTATAGGAATAAGTCGATGTTGGAGGTAGAAATATCGGTTGGGATAAGTGGTCAAAGGACAAAGATATACGAAAATATAAAATGACAGGAAGGTCACAGAGATGCTAAGTTCAGGTTACAGAGATGCTAAGTGTAGGTCACAGATATGCTAAGTGTAGGTCACAGAGATGTTAAGTGCAGGTCACAGAGATGCTAAAGGTGGGGTAATAAGAGTTGTTTAATTTGGGGATTTAAAATTGTACCCTTACTTGATGTTGTGATTCTCCCTATTTATTATTCATGTTATCTGTTTCTAACCCTGATCGACCGATGAGGCTTAACAGTACGTGTGGTTATACTGATGCTATACTTACTATATATCCAATCGAGGGTATAGCCATTGTGCAGGTTACTTGGAGTTTCTATAGCAGTGATGTCGATCATGCAACAGTAGCTATTGCCCTCTCTATTCTGCATGGAAGTTGCCTCATGGATATCCTTACTCCTTGTCTAGTGTTCTTGTACCGGTTTGATCTTGTTTTTGGGGAGTCACTTGTAGTTATTTTCAGCATTTATTTTTCATTTTTGA
The DNA here is from genome assembly GCA_031232105.1 of Capsicum rhomboideum. Lineage (NCBI taxonomy): Eukaryota > Viridiplantae > Streptophyta > Magnoliopsida > Solanales > Solanaceae > Capsicum > Capsicum rhomboideum. Next base: position 44,048,373 of record CP124717.1, on the reverse strand, counting down.
TGTATTAAAACCTGTTGGGGAAGAACAAAATGAGCAGCCATTTTTCTCTTGATTAGATTTTATCTTGTAATAAACATTAATTTGACTAGGTTTATAAATCGCTTAAACTTTCGCATTAGTGAATCATGGGATTTCAGGGTTCTCCTATCTAGAGTAGGTGTAGGTAGGTGTCCGGCATAATCCGGTGGGTTGGGTCGTGAGAATATTTCCATCGTAGGATAAGGGATCCTCACCAGTTGAAAGTGTCTCCCTTAGCCCAAATGGGCTCAATTTAGTGAATCCACACCAGATAGGTTCTATACCTTTGGTCAGGTATAGGGCACCCTCTCAACTGGACTTGTACGTTGGACTCCATATTGCTTACATTGTTTATATCAGTTATAAGAACCTCCCACATATATGGTTTTAACATGATTTTGTAAATGACCAGCATTCTCGGTTAAATTAATGGCTTAATTCGTCGACGGACCCTCAAAGTTGTTTGCAATATTCACTTAGACACCTCAACTGATCAGCCTTATACCTATTAGACACTCTAATAATAACAAATATGTACCTATTAAATGCTAGTTCATAAAAAATTGTGTGTGTAGCTCACTTGCGGAAATTATGATAAAGAAACAAATCAAAATTTGACAAGTGGCACTAGGCCCCAAAAATTAATATAAAAATAAATTTTATATTAAAAATAGTTAAAAATTATTTCAAATATATTTTCTACCTATTTTTTTTAAAAAAAAAAAGCTAAATTAACAAATATATTTTATCCCCACACTACCTAATGCCCTTTCTTCTTCTTCCCGTCGACACCCTCTCCCCTCAACAACAAAACTCAACCTTTAACAGATAGATTTCAAATTCAACCTTCTTCTTCTTTTTTTCTTTTCCTCTTATTCATATATGATATGGGAGACACTGGTACAAAAGTGAAGGAGAACATATGTTCACCGACGGGACAGTTATGTCGTAATAGGGTGACAGCGATTGGATTTTATGTCGGGCTTCCATAGAGGAAAATCTTCTAGTTGTTAGCATTTTTAGAAATTAGTTTCTTAATTGGGATTTTCAATTTGTTTGGCCATCTCAATCACTTTCTTGGTTAGTTCAATTTTGGGATTTGGGGTTGTTTCGTAGATGTTGATATCGGCTTTTTCTAAACACTCGACATAACGGAGGAAGGTAGAACAAAGAAAGTAGGGAAATTGAGATAGTTAGGCAGCAATATGTGGTGGTGTCTGCTGAGAGGTGGCCAGAAATGGTGGCAAGGAGGCTGTAGTTTTGTGGAAAACAACTACTGCTAACCTTTTTAAAAAAAATTAAAGAAGACAACTACTAACTTGAAAGAAGAAAAGAAAAGTTCTATATTTTTAAAAAAAAAAGTTAAATGGGAAATAAGATAAGGGACAAAAATGTTGTAAAAAAAAAAGAGAAAAGAATATTATAGTAGTAATTCATGCGCTCAGTACTACATGAAAGCCACTTTTTGTGTCATGTCAGCTACAATATTTAATAGGTACATATTTGTTAATATTGGAGTGTCTAATAGGTACAAGGCTGAGTTGAGGGGTCTAAGTAAATTTTGCAAACAACTTTAAAGGGTCGTCGATGACTTAAGCCTTCATTAATCTAATACATGATTTACAGGTATGTTTCACATTACAATTTATGATTTTACTCTCGGGTCATGGTAGTACAGTTCAGTTATTTTATTCAGTTTTACCTATAACATCTAAATTAATTTTAAAGTATTTTTCAGTATATTTATAGCATCATACATCTCACATACTTAGTACATACGATAGTACTGAATGTATACTTTCTTTGTGTTATTTCCTATTATGATATAGATTCAGGTACACACTCCCAGGCTTGTGATTAGACAGGACTCGCACATTTTCTATCCCATAGTTGGTGAGTTCTCATTATTAAAGGACTAGTCTTACTTTCAATATTAATTATTTATTTGGATAGTTATGTTTTTGAGAGTTAGCTAGGGATCTTGTCTCAGCTACTCATTCAGTTAGTAGAGACTTTCAGACATAGTTGAGTTAGTAGATGATTTGATGTTATTTAAAATTATTTAATTTAAGTAAGATATTCAGTTGGCTTTACAGTTGCCATTTTAGTTATCTTTAAGCTTCCGCACAGTGTTTTCAGTATTAGTCTGATAGTGCCAAGGGTTTTCTTAGTACCACTTATAGTTCTAAGTACCGTGTCGCGTCTAGGGTATATACTCAGGTTGTGACAAACTTGATATCAGAGTTTCAGGTTTAAAGTGTCCTAGGTAGCGTGCCACACTTATGAGGAAGAGGTTGTGAGACATTTTTAGGAAAATTTCGTTCTTTCATGATCTTTATTATGCTATAAGGTTTGACTCTATGTTCCATACTAACTCGTGCTTTACACGTGAAAAATATTGCCTCCCAGAAGAAACAATAGCTAGAGGAATGGGAACCAACCAATACCTGCAGAGCCTTTGAATGATCAGGTCACACATGCAGAGTTTCGGGCTGCCTTTCAGATGCTGAAACATGCCATGGCCACTTGAGTCAACCCATAGGCAGCAGCCTCAGCCAATCAGAATGGGAATTCAGCTACAACTAGGGTTTGAGATTTCACGATGATGAACCCGCCTGAGTTCTTCAATTTGAAGGTAGATGAGGATCCACAGGGCTTTATTGATAAGATGTTGAAGATTACCTAGTTCTTACAGATTACTAGGGATGAGAGTGTAGAGTTGGCATCTTACCAGTTAAAGGATGTAGCTCATTTATAATATAAGGATTGAAAGGATGGTCTTTGTAGGGATGCAACTCAGGTTGATTGGGACGAACTTGTAGTAGCCTTCTAAGATAGGCTCTTTTATCGAGAGTTGTAGAAGGCAAATTTTGAGTAGTTCATTTACCTAAAGAAAAATTTGATATCTGTTAGGAGTATGCTCTCAAGTTTATTTAGTTGTCTAGATATGCTTCAGACATGGTTGCTGAGCTGAGGGTTTGAATGAGTAAAATTTGTTTTGGGTGTATATGATTTAATGGTCAAGGAGTGTAGGACTGTTATTCTTATTGGAGATATAAATATATCCTGATTAAATAATCATGACCATTAGATTGAGAAAGAGAAGTTGGAGGAAAGAGATAGGGAGAACAAAAGAGTACGAACTGGTCATTTGAGTTTTCTCAGTAGAGGTCTGGCGGTAGGAACCGCTCACAGTTTCAGTAGAGATCATCAGCTCTAGAACCTTCATCAGCTAGTACTCCATCTCCAGCACCTAGACCCCAGCATGATTAGAAGGGTAGGGCATCAGTATAGGGCTAATATAGAAGCTAGAAGTAGCTAGCCTATAGTAGTCGGCCTAACTAAAGCCTCACGACAACATAAAATTAGCCTTATTTCTTACTTTGTTTTAGATGTAGACTTTATCATCACATCTTTGATGAGATTCTACTTTATTCCCTATTTGTTATTCTTCCATCTAAGCTCCAGCTATGTGATGTGCGGCTCCCGTGAAGCGAATAAAGGGAAGCTCTTCGAGATTTTGAGTGTGTTATGCTTACTCTAAACCTCCCCACATTGAGATCTTTCTATTTATAGATTAGAGGGTCCTCTCTTAGACAAATTCTTAAAGGTTAGGTTACTACATACTTCTACAAAAGATTTTTAGTAATCCAAATCATAGTATGTAAAATAGCACGTAGCATTTTTCTAAGAACCAAGACTCACGATATATGTCATTCTCAGGGTAGTGTTGCAAAAAGGAAGTGTGGTAAGAACCACCCTGGGGAGTGTTATTATGGCAAGAAGGGATACTTCAATTGTGGTCAGATCAGTCACAGGTTGAGAAATTTCCCCTTAACTAAGTAGAGCAACAGTGGTGGTCGTACCCATTCTACTTTATCAGCAGCTCCTTCAGGTTACCCAATTTAGCAGGGTACTTATTCTAATATAGGGGGTGGTCAGTGCTAGAGCCAGTTCTATGAGCTATCATCCCCAGGATTAGTAGAGTTCTCCAGCTATGGTCACTTGTATGTTACAAGCTTTCCATCTTGATATTTATGCATTAAAATATCTAGGGGATATATTATATTTTGTGACTCCCTATGTTTCAGTAAAATTTGGTGTCAGTACCAAGCACCTTTCAGAACCTTTCTTTGTTACTACTCCTGTCTGTGAATCAGTCATAGCACAAAGAGTGTATAAAAATTGTCCAGTCCCAGTCCTCCATAAAGTCACTTCAGCAGATCTAGTAGAGTTAGATATGACTGATTTTAATGTCATTCTTGGCATGGATTGTCTTTATTCATGTTTTTCCATAGTCGACTATAAAACTAGAGTTGTAAAATTTTATTTTCCGAATGAGTCAGTCTTAGAATGGAAAGGTAGTCCGAAAGTGCCTAAAGGTCATTTCATTTCTTACCTTAAGGCTAGGAATATGATATCCAAGGGTTGTATCTATTATCTAGTCTGGGTTAAGGATTCTGAATCCAATACCCCCTCTTTTTAGTCAGTTCTAGTAGTCAGTGAATTTTCAGAAGTCTTTCCTGAGGATTTACCTTGAGTCCCTCCGAATAGGGAAATTTACCAAGCCTATATATATTCCTCCTTATAGAATGGCTTTAGATGAGCTTAAGGAGTTGAAATAGTAGCTTAAATACCTTTTAGAAAAAAGGTTTCATCATGCCTATTGTTTTTTCAAGGGGTGCCCCCAATCCTTTTCATATGAAAGAAAGACGGTTCTCTCAAGATGTGGATTAACTACCGTCAGTTGAACAAGGTCACAATCAAGAATAAGTATCTCATACCCTGGATTGATGACCTGTTTGACCAGCTTCAAGGTTCCAGTTATTTATCCAAAATTGACCTTAGATTTGGATATCATCAACTTAAAGTTAGGGAGAGTGGCATTCCAAAGATAGCCTTTAGAACTTGGTATGGTCACTTTGAATTTATTGTTATAACTTTTGGTCTAACAAATGCTCCAGAAGCTTTTATGGACTTGATGAACAAGTTATTTAAAAAATAATTGGATATGTTTTGTTATAGTTTTCATATATGACATCCTTGTCTATTCTCGAAGTGAGAAGGAATATGCAGATCATTTGAGAGTGGTGTTGCAGACTCTCAAGGATTGCTAGTTGTTCACTAAGTTCAGTAAGTATGAGTTCTACTTGAGATCAATAGCCTTCCTTGGCCATGTTGTTTCCAGTGAGGGTATTCAAGTAGACTCTCAAATGATAGAGGCAGTGAAGAACTGTCCCAGACCAACTTCTCCATCAGACATTAAAAGTTTTCTGGGTTTAGCCTGTTACTACAAGAGTTTTATTGAGGGGTTTTCATCTATTACTACCTCATTGACTAGGGGTATGCAGAAAAAGGTTAAACTTCACTAGTCCGAGGCTTGTGAGAAGGGCTTTTAGGAGTTGAAGGCTCGGCTTACTTCCGCCCAGTTTTGACTTTGCCCAAAGGTTCAGATAGTTTCTTAGTCTATTGTGATGCTTCTAGAGTTGCCCTTGGTTATGGGTTGATGCAAAATAGTAAGGTCATTTCTTATGCTTCTGGATAGCTCAAAGCTCATGAGAAGAATTATCCTACTCATGAGCTTGAGTTAGAAGAAGTAGTCTTTGCATTAAATATTTGGAGACACTACTTGTATAGTGTTCATATGGATATGTTCACGGATAATCAGAGTCTTCAATATGTGTTCACCCAGAAGTGGTTGAATCTTCATCAGAGGAAATGACTAGAGCTTCTTAAGGATTATCACATGAGCATGCTTTACCATCTAGGTAAGGCCAATGTAGTGGTTGATGCTCTTAAAAGGTTTTACATGGGTAGTGTGGCCCATGTTGAAGAAGGAATGAAGGAATTGGCTCAAGAAGTTCACAGACTTGCTCGATTAGAGGTTCATCTTACAGATTCAATAGATGGTTTTGTCATTATCCAGAAAGGTTTAAAGGCTTCTCTAGTGATGGATGTTAAGGAAAATCAAGATAGTGATCCTATTTTTCTTATGTTGAAAGAAGTTGTCCACAATCAAATATGGAGGTTTTCTCCCGAGGGGAAGATGGTGTTCTTTGTTATCAGGGTAGATTGTGTTTTCCAAATGTAGAGGGTTTGAGGCAGTAGATTTTGATAGAGGCTCACAACTCAAGATATTTTATTCATACAGTTACCATCAAGATGTATCGTGACCTACGCAAAGTCTATTGGTGGAATGGCATGAAGAGGGACATTAGAGATTTTTTGACTAATTGTCCTAATTGTCAACATGTTAAGGCCAAGCATCAGAGACTGGGAAGTATGGTACAGGATATCAGCATTCCTACTTGGAAGTGGGAGATAATTAATATGGACTTTGTCATAGGACTGCCTCGCACACGACGCCAGCATGATTCTACTTGGGTTGTAGTAAACAGGATGGATAACTGTGCTTATTTCCTTTAAGTCAAAGCTACAGATATAGCGAAGGACTACGCCAAGATCTACGTTCAGGAGTAAGTCAGATTGCATGGAGTGCCTTTATATATCATCTCAGATAGTGGTACTCAGTTTGTATCTCGGTTCTGGAAATCTTTCCAGAAGGGTCTAGGTATGAAATAGATCTCAGTACAGCTTTTCATCCTCAGATAGATGGTTAGGCAGAATGCACTATCTAGACTCTAGAGGATATTTTGAGAGCTTGTATGATTGATTTCAAAGGTAGTTGGGATGATCACTTACCTCTTATCGAGTTTGCTTATATTAATAGTTTCCATTCCAGTATTCAAATGGCCCCATTTGAGGCACTCTATGGGTGGAGATGCATGTCTCCTAATGGTTGGTTCAAAGTAGGTGAAGCTACTTTGATTGGACCTGATTCAATTCATGAGGCGATAGAGAAATTTCAATTGATCAAAGAGAGGTTGAAAACTTCTCAGAGTCGTCAAAAGTCTTATGCGAATATGGGGAGGAGAGAGCTTGAGTTTGTTGTTGATGATTGGGTGTTCTTAGAGGTTTCTCCCATGAAAGGGGTGATGAGGTTTGGGAATAAGGGGAACCTTAGTCCCTGGTATAGGTCCTTACCAGATTTTGAGGCACATTGGAAATGTTGCTTATAAGTTAGATCTTCCAGCAGAGTTGGCAGAAGTGCATCCAATATTTCATGTTTCCTTGTTAAAGAAGTGTATTGGTGACCCAGCATTGATTGTGCCCTTACAAAGCATTGGTGTAAATGACAACCTTTCTTACGAGGAGATTCCAGTCAGATTGTTGACCGTCAGGTTCGCAGGTTGAGAAATAAAGAGGTCGTTTCTGTAAAGGTGTTATGAAGGAATCATTCCATTGAGGGAGCTACTTGGGAAGAAGAAGACGCAAATATAATGGTTAAGTACCCTTATATAGTCCCTTCTATCATCAAGTCAGCTTAAGGAAATGATCCTTCCTTCTCAGTTAGTTCTCCTTATTTTATGCTCTTCTCAGTTATTCATGATTCCTTTGTATGTAATTACACCATATACCTTTCAGCTGAGTCAGTACTCTTAGCCTAAGTCAGTTCTAATCATGAAATATGCCCAGTTTTAGAATCAGTCTTATGTTAATAGTTTCTACTCTTTTCAGGTTTCATTCGAGGATGTATGATGCCAAGGGGAAGATATTGTAACACTCCAAAACTTGGATAGGATCAAAGCCAGACTTAATAGAAAACTAGCTTGGAAATCCAAGGTTTCACCTCAGTATGACTCATAGCACTTGTCATACAATGAGACCACCAGTCGTGGAATGACTCGTGGTAAGCTTTTAGAAATTCCCCAAGGTTCCAATCACCATGACTCATTCCACTAGTCATGGGACTAATGCATGAGTCATACACAAGACTCGTACTGATAACTAAAGCCAAAGTTTTGAAAGTTGTCAAGTTTTCCTTAGGGACCACGACTATCGGTACGAGTTAATAAGGTCATTTTGGTCATTTACCACTCTTTTAGCCCCTAAACTATGTCATTTTAGCCTTATTAGAGGTAGATTAAGAGGTCTTTAGTCAAATCTTTCCCTCATTATCAAAGACTAATACTCAGAGAAATCAAAAGAGCGATTCAAGCCCCTCCAAAGCCTAAGGCTAGGGTTCCTCTTCTAGAGGTCCAATTCAGATTTTAATACAAGTTTTGCTAACAACTAAGCATGTGAGGTTTCAATGGGGGATTCCTTTCACACTCATGCCCAAAGTGTAAGATTTTTAGTCCAACTTTCATGATTTTATGATTTAGGGTTAAAACCTAAATTACTCAAAATATGATATTTTTTAATTCTTATAAGTTTTTAGGTTGCTATGACTAGGGTTTTCAGTAAACATGCATGATTTCAGTTTTCTTAAATCAGTTATTATGTTTTATTAACAATGGTGACTAGTTTGACAGATTGCAAGATAGTTTTCAGAAAAACTTGACATGTTATGAACATATGATCCCAAAACTTAAACTAGTTCAATATAAAAAATATCAGTAAAATAGTAATCAAACTAGTTCATGCTTTATTTTTAGACATCAGTTTAAATTTATGAATAGCTAGTACATGTTTTTGGGAGAACTATTTAGCACCAAGCGGACATGGGTTCCAGACAACCCAAGTCCTAGAACTATATTTTCACCATAGGATAAGGGGTCCTCACCAGTTGAGAGTGTCTTATTTAGACCCAATGGGTTTAGTTTAGTGGATTCACACCAAATAGGTTTTATACCTTTGGTCAGGTATAGGGCACCCTCCCAACTGGGGTTGTACCTTGGACTCCATGTTGGTCACATGGTTTATGTCAGTTATAAAAACCTCCTACATAAATGGTTTTAACATGATTTTTTACATGACCTGCATTCTTAGTTAAATTAAGCTAATACATGATTTACAACTATGTTTCATATCACAGTTTATGATTTTACTATCGGTTCATGGTACTACAGTTCAGTTATTTTATTCAATTTTACTTATTACATCTAAATCAGGTTTAAAGCATATTTCAGTATATTTATAGAATCACATATCTCAAATGCTTGGTACATTTGATAGTACTGAATACATACTCTCTTTGTGCTATATCCTATTATGAAATAGATTCGGGTACATGCTCCTAGGCTCGTGACTAGACCGGACTCGCAGATTCTTTATCCCACAATTGGTGAGTCCTTATAATTTGAGGACTAGTCTTACTTTTAGTATTAGTTATTTATTTAAACAGTTCTGGTTTTGAGAGTTAGCTGGGTATCTTGTCCCAGCAACTCATTCAGTTAATAGAGGCTTTCATACATAGTTAAGTTAGTAGATGATGTTATTGATCATAGTTTTATTTCCGTAGGATATTCAGTTGGTTTTACAGGTGACTATTTCAGTTATCTTTATGCTTCCGCATAGTGTTTTTAGTAGTATGTCAGTGCCAAGGGTTCACTTGGGACCACTTGTGGTTCTAAGTATCATGCCGCATCCTGAGTATAGACTCTGGTCGTTACATATTAAGGATTGGATTTGGGCGTTAGCGTATTTTGATGTTGTTTCTAGGGAATATGAATTAGCAATTACTATTTAGTGTAAAGTTCTACCATTAGTCCTTCTTTCTCATATCACTTTTGCTTGTTGTTTGTCTTGATACGTGTGAAATGGGCACAAATGCGGGTGAGGAGAACTTGGCACAAGCCAGATTTTTCCAGTTCCACTCCCATATGTTGCACTTGCCCAATATGAAGGGTCTTTCCGGGGGCCTAGCCCATGGGACCTGAATCAATAGTTAAAGAATTTTATGGAGCTTTACTCAGCCTACAATATGACAAAATATCTCCCAAGAATCTATCAGATTGAGGCTTTTCCCCTTCTCTTTTATGGTGGAATCTACTACTGGGCTAGGGAAGTTTCTTGAGGAGTCAATCACATCAGGGGTCGAGTTGACCAACGCATTTATTGAAAGGTTTTTTCGTTCTTCTCGAATGATATAACTCCAAGATGAAATCAACAATTTCCCGCAACTTCATTGGAGGCTATTCACGAGGCATGGTTAAGGTTTAAGAAGAAGATTCAACAAATCCCGAACCACATACTTAATACAGTGCTTATCTAGGTATTCTATAGATCACTCTATGCAGTGGAAAAATTGGTTTCCAACAATATGGTAGAGGTGCCTCTCATGGGTCATTGATTTGAGATGGGTAGTGGTTTATTTGATTGGTTGAAAAATACTAACCGAGATTGGCATACAAGTGTCACGATCCAAAATCACTAGAGTTGTAATGACACCTACCCCAACCCAAGCCAAGTTTGAAGAAAGGTAAGCCATAACCTACCTCGAAGCCGAATAAACACACCATGAACCACCACCAAAATTATTTCTCTTCCAAAATAGTCTCAAAACTATCAACAATAAGTTATACACATAAATATAAGTCCACCAATACCCATATTGCTATACTTTTATTTCGGGTCCAAAAGTCAACCATGAGCCTCCAAAGGAAAAACTAGAATTTTATTTTAAAATCAAATTATCAATAACTTAAGGAGCTTAAATTTGAAATTTCATCAAAAAGGGAGTTAACATCAATCTTAAAATCATCAATTTATCATTCTTTAACTTTACCCAAAAAGCCTCAAATTTCCAAGTTAAAAAAGCAAGATTTGAACATGAAATCAAGAAATAATCATTGAAAAATGTGTACAAGTAGTGTAAAAATCTTACCCAAAGAAGAATTGTTGAGATACACCTTTTGAATCTCCAAAAATTGAGTTCCCAAGCTTCTATAATTGAGTTAATAGGTTTACATTAGAAAATAGTGATTTAAATTTGTCCAGGTATAATTTGTTCTTCGCAAACGCTAAGGACCCTTCACAAATGCAAAGGACTAATCTGGCCCATCATTACAAACATGATCAGCCCATCATGAATGCCATGGTAATATTTTGGCCAGACCCTTCGCGAATGTGGTGTTCACCACGCGAATGCAAAGGCCAACAAGATTTTCCTTCGTTGAGAATGCGAAGAAGGAATTCTAGTTGCACCAGACCTGGTGCACCAGCAATGAGAAAATATCAAAAATTCACCGAAAGGATCCTCGAAACGTGTGTGGAACCTTATGAACACAATACCACTATGCTACTACACCAAAATTGACATTCTGGACTCAAAGGAACTACTAGATTTACGAATAGAGATGGTTATTAATGGATATTGACCAAAGTCAAGTCTAGGCCATGAACATCTAACTTTCCAACTAACTACTCAAAATCCATTTGAATACTTAGAAACCCGAACCAAAGGTGTTGCTAACCTAAAAAAGACATTTTGGAGCTAATGGAACTAAGGGAATTCTCATACGACCTCAAAATCTCCAAAATATTTACCAAAGTCAACCCTACCAACTTTAAAACCTTTCAAAATGAAAAACTCACTAAATACCCAAGCAACCACCTTGAGAATCGTGCCACCCACTCTCACAAACTACAAGTACCGTAATACAACAATGAGAAAGGATAAAATGGTCAAAATATATTAAATGTAAAAAAACTATATGAAGGTTGTTACAACATCCACCACTAAAATACAAATTCATCCTCGAATGTAAGATTAAGGAAGAAAGATACACTGTCAAAAAGCTGGGATATCTACTCTGCATGTCTGAATTTCTCTCTCAAGTGGCCTCCTCAACTGGTCGATGCTTCCACTGAACCTTCACTAAAGCAATATCCTTAGATCTTAACTTCCTAGTCTGCCTATCAAAAATAGTTATGGGTTGGCTCCTCCTCAAATATCAGCTCTTGATCCAAATCTACTGAATCCCCCAAAATCACATAAGAACCATCAGAATGATACTTCTTAAACATCGAGACATGGAAAACCGGATGCATAGGTGAAAGACTAAGAGGTAAAGCCAACTAGTAGGTCACCTCCCCAACAGGCCGAAGGATCTCAAAAGGACTAATAAACCTCGGGCTAAGCTTTCCCTTCTTCCCGAATCTCATCACACCCTTCATGGTTGATACATTCAACAAAACTTGCTCCTAAACCATGAACTCTAACTAATGAACTCTTTGATCTACAAAACAAGTCTGTCTACTGGGCTGTCAAACTACCCATCAAATATCTCAAAAAGTTCGTACCCCAATGCCAAACCTCAAAGAAATAAAAACTAACCAATCAGTATCTACACTTTTTACCATACAAAGCCTTGAGTGGTTCCATCTAAATGCTGAAATGGTAACTGTTGTTGTAGGCAAACTCCACCAAAGGAAAAAATCAGTCCCACTAAACACCAAAATCAATCACACAAGCTTGAAGCATATTCTTTAAAACTTGAATAGCCCACTTTGACTGACTATATGTCTGTGGGTGAAAAGTTGTACTCATCGCTCACTGAGTGCCCAATATCGCTGCATAGAACTCCAAAAGTGTGATGTAAACTAAGTATCTCTATCTGAAATGAAGGAAATAGACACACAATGCATCTGAACTATCTCTCAAATGTAGATCTTGGCCAACTTCTCTGCATTATAGTTGACATTCACCGGTACGAAATGAGCAGAGTTAGCCAATCTATCCATAATCACCCAAATATAGTCAAACTTCCCCAAAGTCTGAGGCAAGTCGACCAGGAAGTCCATAGTGATACGCTCCCACTTTCACTCAGATATGGGCATCCTCTGAGTCATACCACCCAGTCTCTGGTGCTCAACTTCACTTATTGATGATTCAAACACTTAACCACAAACTCCACCATGTCCCTCTTCATCCTACACCACCAATAATGTTACTTCTAGTCATGATACATCTTGGCAACACCCAGATGAATAGAATACCTTAAATTGTAAGCCTTCTCTATGTTCAGCCTAGTCAAGTCACCAACTATAGGAATACAAATACGACCCTTAATCCTCAAAACACCCTCTAGATCAAGAATCACTTCCTTAGCTTCACCACTCAACACTTTATCCCAAATGATGCATAACTTTTTGTCCTTAAATTGTCTATCCTTAATTTTCTCAATCAACAAGGACCATGCCTCTACACAAGCAAGAACTCTACTAAACTCAGAAATATCAAGTCTCACAAAGCTATTGGCCAAAAACTGAACATGCATAGTCAAAGGTTGCTACTCCACTACAAATAAGGCAAGACTACCCATAGTCCTTCAAAAACTCCAACCACTTGAACTATCTCAAATTCAGATCCTTCTTGTTGAATATATATTGTATGATGCGATGATCAGTGAACATCTCACAATGAACCCCATTCAAGTAATGTCGTCATAACCTTAAAACAAACACTACCTCTGCCAACTCCAAATCATGAGTGGAGTAGTTCTTCTCATGGGTATTCAACTGCCTCAAAACATAGGCGATCATCATTCCCTAATGCATCAAAACAGCACCAAGGAAAACTCTCAAAGTATTACAAAATATGATAAAACCTTTACCTTCCACAAGTAAGGTCAAAATAGGTACAAAAGTAAATAATGTCTTGATCTTTTGAAAGCTCTTCTCGCACTCATTTGACAATAGAAAGGCAACATTCTTCTGAGTTAATTTAGTTAAAGGAGCTTTAACAGTAGAGAAGTCATGCATGAACCGTCTGTAGTATCCAGGCAACCCAACAAAACTCCAAATCTCTGTAGGTACAGTTGGCTTGAACCAATCTCGAACTGCTTTAAACCTGGCCCGATCAACCATAATACCCTCCTTGGACACAAGATGCCCCAAGAATACTATAAAACTAAGCTAAAATTCACACTTTGAGAACTTAGCATACAACTTTTCATCTCTTAACCTCTAAACCACAATCCTTAAATCTATACATGTTCAACCTCACTCTTGGAATACACCGAGATATCATCAATGAACACAATCACAAAAAAATTAAGATAAGACCGAAATATTTCATTCATCAACTCTATAAATGCCGCCAGGGGATTGGTCAATTCAAATGACATCACAAGGAACTCATATGACCATACTGATACCTAAAAGTCAACTTAGGCATATTCGAAGCCCCAATCCTCAACTAATGGTACCCTAACCTTAAGTCAATCTTCATAAACACTGAAGCACCTTGAAGCTGGTCAAACAAGTCATAAAATTGCTAAAGATGATACTTGTTCTTGATGGTAACCTTGTTCAACTATCGATTGTCAATACACTTACATATAAACCCATCCCTATTCTTCAAAAAATAACTAGAGTACCTCAAGGGGAAAAACTGGGTCAAATGAATCCCTTACTTAGCACCTGTAGCTGGTCTTTCAACTATGTTGAAGCAATCCTAAATGTGAATGATGCCTGACTCCAAGTCAATGCAAAAATTGATGTTTATATCTAGAAAACACCCAGTAGATTAGTAGAAAATGCATCCTAAAACTCTCTCATCACCCTCACTGACTCCAAAGGAGGCATGTAAGCACTATTATCATGCACATAAGTCAAATATGAAAGACACCCTTTCGCAACTATCTACTGAGCCTGAAGAAAAGAGATCACTCTCTTGGGATACAAACCCTGGTGTTGACACCCAATTTTGGCTCTTCATATTTTAAGCCTCTATATCTGAATAATGTGAAAATTATTGTTAAAATATTTTAGTAATTTGCTATCTCATTTAGCGAAATATTCTATAAACACTATTCTTATAAGTTTTGACTATTAACATATATATATAACTTAGTACATGTTTTTGAAATTATTAAATCAATTTTGGCTATTTAAAATTCCCACTTTTGCAAATAATTATCTTTCAAATTGGGAAGCCTAATTAGTTCATTAATTGGTATATCATCTTATTTTATATTTACAATAATCAATTTTATAAATAAATTAGTTTTGCAATTAACTATTTTCAATATAATCAATGGTGGCTATGTTACATAACAAATTGACTACAATTGAAATTTTTAAAAATAGGTCAAATTGAGCAAGAATATGTGGCAATCCTAGTCTCAAAATACTGTCCAATCTGTGTATGCTACTTAAGCATCACATGGATTGTGCCTTCTTAATGCATCGTGGCCATTAAACCCCTTTTAATCCAATGGCCATGGATTTTTTTGGTCTATTATATATATATATATATATATATATATATATACTATATTAGTATTATTTTAATCTGGTTTATTTCCTAAACGTTCCGATCAAATGATCGGACGGCTCAGATCATGTCAACAATTCCAACTTAATGCATGCTTTTCCTTTTTCCAAAATCAGAAAAAGTGTTTTCCCTCTTTTCATAAAACATCGACCTTTCTCTTTCCCTTTTCCCAAATCAGAACCCTAGCCTACTTCCTCTTCTCTTCTTCTCTCTCCTCCACCTCCAAACCCAACAACAACAACATCACAACCCCGCTCCACCTGCGTCACCTCTGTCACAACGCCAACAAGGTTCCAACGGCTCCAATGTCACTCTCAGTGTCAGAAATTTGAATTCAAAATTCAAATCCCCCTTTCACGAATTTCTCGTTTCAAATCCGGACTTTCAAGTCCGGATTTCACCTATAAATAGAGGTCTTGAACTCTCATGTTTTGGGGGGAGAAAGAGGAGGGTTTTTGGACATTCAAAAAGAAAGCTTTCAGATTCAGAAAAAGGGAGAAAACACACTGTCACATATTCAAAAGCTCCAAATTTCATGGTTGTCTTCTTTTGTTTTCGAGTTTGAGTTTCGAAGCTGAGTTTCGAGCCGGGATTCTCGACGCCAAAGCCCCTGTTTGCTGCCCAACAAAAAGTGAGCCTTCATCCTTCTTTTATTTTTCATTTTAGTTTCAATATGTGTCCGTTTTGCGTCTTGAACAACCTTAGTATTGATTTCCTGTCCCATCTTGATGTTACTGTTGTTTCTATGCTAAAATTCAGCCATATAACCTCGCCTTAATTTTTTGATTGTTCAAATATGTGGCTGTTTTTGTGCGAATTGTGAAGTTTTCCTCCTTTTCGTTTTTCATATGTTGATAATACATAGCATATGCGGAGTTATTGCTCCCCTGTTTCCGCTTTTGTATTGAAAATATGGGGTCACAAGTAGGTGATGAATGTATACTTCAAGTGTCAACAATGCCCTCATGTGTCATGATAGATTTAAGTCTCAGTACTCCTTGATAATAAAAAATTGTTCTAATTTCTTTAGGATGAGTATTTTTCCAGTTGTTAAAAAGTATGCTTAGGGACATATGTTAAGGCCAAGTCATTTGAGAAGTTATTAGTAGTATTTACTCTTATTAATCAACCTTCTTCGTTTTGGTGTTTAATTTGTTCTCCAGACATTCGCAAGGGGGTTTTAGTGTGTTAAACTTAAACATGTTTTGTAGCTTAAACACATTCGGTTCGTAACTTGATCCCTGTCCAGTTTGCTTGATAAAACAACTAGAAATTTGTTAGTTTTAGCTGTAATTCGATTCTTAATTCCTAAACCGGCAACTAGTCTTTTTCCTGTTTGTTTGTTTTCCAACCAAAATGATAAAATTGTTTTACAATTTGAATTCTATCGATTATGTAAAAGTACTAGTTTCTACGTAAGTTCCAAGACCCTACTTTGTGGGATTACATTGGGTATGCCGTTGTTGTTAGATTCTTCACAAGTATCGTTGTAATATTAGGACTCTTCAGTAAGGGAGGGATTGTCTAATAGATTTTCGCCATTAGACAGTTAAATGATCGAACAAATTGTTAGATGTTATTTCTGATTCCATTGGAATGCACAAGTCATTTTGTCTTTTTAAAATAAAGAGAGATTTGTGTTTCAAACGGGCTAGATCATCAATTTTTCTTTACTTCTTTTCACTAGTTATACTTGAGTAGTTCAGATATGAGTTCTTGTTTCCTATTGTTTTCCATCTTCTCTAGTCAGTCTTTTAAAACTTCCATGTTGATTTGGTTTAGGATTTTAAGTTTACTTGGATAATAACTTAGAACAATTAGTGTTTGTGCGTTTCCTAATTTGGAGTTCATGAAGACTTTTTTCTTTAGCCTTAAGTTATAACTATGTTTTTGGGGTGGGCTTTACCTTCTCCTTGTCTATCTTCCTGTTCTTGCCTCCGTGTAGAATGACGTGGGCTTCCAACATATGACTGTTTTCATTTTTGTGTCATTAACCGAATAATAACGTACAAAGCAATGTTTCAGTTAGCAACAACTAGAACCTCATTTCCTTCTCCGTTTATCTCTTCGATTGCTTACTAAGTTCCTAAAACAAAAGAGCAACTGGTAGTGTTACTTGTCATGTTTCTTCGCTCAAAATTAGTGAATTGGTTAGCCATGTGTTGTTAGTATTTCTATTAAATGTGCATTTTCTGTTAGTGAATGTCTACAAGCAGTAGTTCATTTTAGTGTGAATTTTTCAATGGTTAAGTATATTTTATTCAAGTTCCGCATTTATTTGGTCACATCTTGAACATTTTGAAGCTTAAATGTTATTTTCTCTTAATTCCATCTTTCTTGGCTTATTATTTGACGTTTAGATATCTACTCCTTATCTTTATTTCCTTTATTTTACATGTACACTCGGGAGCACATTTGGAGTCATGGGTTGACTCCATCTCTGTTCAGACCATAGGAACGACTAATGGCTATTTGTATATGCTCGTGTCCAGCCCATCCGTTCACATCAAAAAGGGTCCAGCGTCCTTCTCCCTTTCTCTTAGAATCTACTACTCCTATTAGTGTTACCCCGGCTAATATTATATCACTTTGGTATTGTTCAAAACTAATGTTTTCTCCTGTGTTGTTGCCTATGTGTTTTTCTTTATACCTTGAATATATTACCTCGGCACAAATGATAGTAAAATAGTTGTTCACTTCTCTACATTTCCTTTTTGATATCCAATATCGTATAGCTTCTCCGCTTTCACATTTGGAGCTACAAGAATTTTGAACGCTCCTCGATTTAGATAGTTTATTTCTTAGGTCTCAAATGGTTTTCATAAAAGATTAAGTTAAAACTTTTTTTTTGGCAAATCGGATATCGATAACAATATTTTCAGGTCTCTAAGCCAAATAAAAAATAGGATTATTTAAGACGGATTGAGTTGAGACAATTTCTGGGACTATAACATGCAGTCAATTGGAACACATTGATTTTCTTCAAAATGGGTATACATTTGCATATTATTTTCCAAAGACTATGTAAGTAGAATATTCACAAGTTAAAACATATTAATGTCATTTTATCACTCACTGTTATGGTTTTTCACTTATCAGTTATCACATACATATATTATTTCATACACATAACCATTTTTCATACTGTACATATATTACATCATACACCTGTTACCTTTCCTATTTTTTGTTTATACATACTACTTTCACATATAACACTATCTCATACCCAATATATACCATTTTACATATTATATATTATATCTTGTATTTTATACGTATACCACCTTATACCTTAACAA
The DNA here is from genome assembly GCA_031232105.1 of Capsicum rhomboideum. Classification (NCBI taxonomy): domain Eukaryota; kingdom Viridiplantae; phylum Streptophyta; class Magnoliopsida; order Solanales; family Solanaceae; genus Capsicum; species Capsicum rhomboideum. Next base: position 44,029,989 of record CP124717.1, on the reverse strand, counting down.
CACATACCTCACATGCTGCTTCACAGCCGACATATACTATGCATTTCACTTATTCTGTACATACATTTTACTTTGTATGTCACCTCATTACATATGTCATTTCATAAATGTACATGCTATTTTTTTTTTTTCTTTCTATACTCTTTATACTCATTATATACCAAAAGTACCCTCTATTTGCAATAAAATTATTTTCAACCTCCTTCCATTTTATTTGGTTAAAATAATTCTTTCATTTTTTTAAAAAAAATAGGTAATAATAATAAAACAAATACTTCCCAAATTATTTTTTTTAAAACTAAGTTTAAGGACTATCTTCGGATAGGCTCTGAGGGGTGCATAATACCTTCCCCTCGAGTAACCAAAACCCTTACTCAGAATCTCAAATGTTTTCAAGACAAAAAAAAAAAAAAAAAAGAGTTTTACATTACAAAATGGTTTTCCTAATTTTTTCTAAAAGTTAGGTGGCGACTCTAAAAATACGAATTTTCAAAACAAGGGAGTCACGACCACCATATGTTGTGTGCTGTTTCGACCGGTTGGAAATGGGGCGCGACAGCGTGGCGACTCTGCTGGGGATATAGACTTAGGTTTTGACCTTAGCAGACTTAGTTTAAGATTGGTATTTGGGAATATTTGCTAATTTTGGTTAATTATTTGCTTTAATTATATACACTGCTTTGCTTGAAAGGACACAAGCCAGATCCAAACTTGTGTTTCTTATATTTTTGATAACACTATTAGTTACTGCTTTCCTTATAGTGTCATTGCACTTTCTATCGAGTCTTTGGCCGTATACTTCACACACTGTGGTTCACGCGGGGGGTGTCTCACACTCCCCCAAACCTTCTTTTGGATTCCTTAGTTTCAGAGTTGGTACAATTAGGTTAGCGTGCCTTCTCGCAGTTATTCAGTCCTACTCTTAAACATCTAGGAAAAAATTCTACTCTAGCAATAGGTCATGTTGCATACACCTTAGGCGGGATGGTCCGAGGTATCGTCTCCGCAATTAGGGAACCAGCCTCTTGTCAAAAGGTTATGTACCTTTGCGACATACTTTGTGTGAGAATTGATTCAGATAGTCTACTAATGGATTCAGAACAATTGGATTGACCTTCTTTTAATTCCGTCGATAGACGTGGAGTATTTTCAAAACTCCGCCTTCATTCGACACCATTTTTTCAAGTCAATAGATGTGGAGTTATATCCAAACTCCGCCAACTTTTGACATCCCTTTCTCAAATTCAGAGTATTGCCAAAACTCTGCTTCATCGAACGTCCTTTTCAAAGTCCATGAAAGTTGAGTGTTCTCAAAAAAGCTTTGCTTTTATCCGACTTCCTCTTCAAATCCACAAATATGAAGTATTATTAAAACTTCACCTACGTCTGACATCTTTTTGATCCAAACAGGCGTGGGATATCAAACATTTTTTCCAATATCTGTTTCTTTCTTTCTAGTCAACAGACGTAAAGTATTGCTCAAAACTCTGCATTTGTCTGACGCCCTTCTTCATGACAACGGATGTGGAATCTCCACCAACGTTTAACTCTTTCTCTCCAGCCAACGAGCGTGAGGTATTGTCAATACTCCTCTTACGTTCGATATCTCTATCACAAGATGCTCATTTATCAATAATTGGACTTGAGATATTCTCTTTTCAGAAGCATCATTTTAGCTCACTCTTACCAATTCATACTAATTGTACATCTTTGTTACCATCATCCCGGCCTATCTCGGCCACACCTGTTGGATGTATCTCATCTTCAAGAAAATCCAAATTGATCAGAATCCAAAACGTGTCAAAATCTAGACTCATTTGTATCAATATGAATGACGTAGGCCTACCTCTGGCAAAAAGAGGCTCCAAAATATAGGACGCATCTACTTGACATCATCCGAGTGTGTTTGTCTACCGATATAAACTAACTCTTTACTTTTTATTTATTTTTCGCTATTATTCTCCTTTATCCCCCGACAGAGGTTGATTGTGTTGATCGATAGAACTAGCCGACTTATGCTATAACCCAAGGATGAACACCAATGGCAGTGACCCGGCTATAAGTGCTCCAACACTAGCAAACGTATCAGGAACTTTCAGAAAACAAGATGATGCAGATAAAGACGGACGTATTTCTTGCTTGGATCAACAACTCAAGACGTTAAGAGGAGAACTACGCCGAGAAAAGGACCCCACACATCCATCCATGACTACTCTACCACACCCTCCTTTTTTTCCATCACTAGGAACTCCGATACCTGAACACTATCCATCAATACAACTTCCCACCACCACTGTTGACTTAACAAATCCATCATCCCCGTTCACACCCATCAACTCCCAAAAATTTCCTCATTGCACACCGCGTCCCAATATCATCGCCTCTGCTCATAATATTCAACAGACGAACAACGCTACCTTTCAAGAACGATATGTTCCCCAAGTGTGCATGAATGAGACACCCGCTTTCACCGTACCTATTAAAAGTAGGTTCTCGATGAATAAAAGTAAAGAAGAGGAAGACGATGCAATCGTAAACGAGCTTCGCAATTTAAAACTGGCGATGAAATATTTCCAGGAAACCCAAGGCAGCGAGCGTTTGAACTATGAAGATTTATGTATCCATCCAGATATTGATTTGCCAATCGGTTTCAAGCCACCTAAGTTCGACTTGTTTGATGGAACCGGCGATCCACATACTCATTTAAGAGCATATTGTGATAAATTAGTAGGGATTAGCAGAAATGAGAAGCTCATAATGAAATTGTTCATTAGAAGTCTGTCTGGCGAGGCTCTCGCTTGGTACGCTAAACAAGACCCTCGTCATTGGCATAAATGGAGTGACATTGCTGAAGACTTTATGAATCGCTTCAAGTTTAACACAGAAATTGCACCTGATCGACTCTCCCTCATTAGTATACAGAAGAAGACTTCAGAGTCATTCCAGGAATATGCTCGACGATGGAGGTCTGAGGCAGGAAAAGTCAAACCGCCAATGGATGAAAGTGAATTGACAAAGTATTTTATCCGTAGCCAGGAAGGGGTCTACTTCAAAAGGATGATGTCCACGTTAGGACAAAATTTTGCCGATTGCGTCAAAATGGGAAATTTTATAGAAGAGGCGATTCAGTCTGGAAAGGTTAAGCCAACAAATAGCTCGAGCAATTCTACTCGGTTAGAGTACATCGAAGGGGCTAAGGTAGAGAATGAAGAAGAGGTATCTATTGTGATACCACACTACTCAATACCTGAATCCTCCCAATCATTTCAAAATCCTGATAACCAATTGATGCAAACATCGCATCACAAACCACATCATGCCTACAATATCCAACTAAATTACCCTCAACCCCGTGCTTCCACATACCAAAATCTTCCGCAACCATGTGTACCGTTCCAAGTGCCAGTTCACCAAAATCAAACACTTTTTGCGCTAAGACAAAATCCAAAAGGAAAGCGCAATCAAAGCCACACCCAATTTGTTGAACCATTAACACACCTGTTTGAGAGATTGAAGGCCGTAAATTTATTGCAACCCGAGCTGGGAAAGATTTCCAACCCATTACCGAGATGGTTCGATGAAAGCAAAAGATGTGCTTTCCACTCTGGAGTTCAAGGGCATGACACTGAGGATTGTAATAGGTTAAGGCACAGAATCGAGCGTTTGATCAAGGTAGGGGCAATTCAATGTGTCGTGGTGCAACCAAATACAAACATCAATTTATTGCCCAATCATGGAGTATTATAACATGAGAGACACCATCATTCACGTCGAACCTGCTAGACCTTTACAAGTGACTCTATGGAGAAGCACTAATGTCAGCAGAATTAGACAAGGATGAATTCCAAGTTGATCAACTCAAAAGCGGTCAATAGAGTCCTACATTCAATATCATTTCCTAAATATGTTTCCCTTCTAAATGTCATGTAACAGAACTACGTTCTGACCTGATTTCTCATGGTGAGATACGTAGGCAACCCTCATCGGGTTCGGTCGTACTTAAGTAGAATCCTTCCCTCCTTTGTAATTGGAACTACGTGCGACCTGATTTCCCTCGGTGGGATACGTAGGCAGCCTAGATAAGGCTCGGTCCCTTTATAATATAAAATTTCATCTTCTCCTGATGACAAGAGGAATTTGAACACGCCGAGCTCTAGAAGACCCGACACATTCTATCAAAGACGTCCTAAGATACTCAACAAAGAATCATCAAGAAAGTCTCTCCGAGAGACTGGGGCAAATTTTTGGAGAACGCTCCAAAAATCAACGAAAGGTTCAATTCAAGCTAAGGCTAGGAGGTTTGACTCAGACTCACCACTGTTGGTATACTAAACAACAAAAATTATCGTGGATCTACTATAAAGCATCAGTGACGAATAATTTCTCCACAAGCAGTGTTGGTCTGACATCTTAACGACAACATCAGAGGAAATACGTCGCAAAAAGATATTTTGATCAATGCGGAAGACATTACCCATCCAAACGCTTTCAGAATTACATCGACAATCAACACACGGTCAGCTATACTCATTGTATCGGTCATAAGAGGCCAACTGAATCTTCAGGTGGTACATGCCTATGAAAGAACCGAGAAAGAAGTCCAGGAACGACGATCTATACCCACTATCCCAAAGTGGATCTCTAAAGAAGAAATATGCTCAAGAAGCATTCAAACTTGGATTACGATTAGTACATCTATCGTCAGATGCCATCCTAATTGGCTAGAGATACGACTATGCAGAGGACCCAAAAGGATCCCAGATTCGAAAACATCGACATGGTAAGGAGTTTATCGAAGATGTGCTCAAGAAATATCTAGAATTTACGCAAGGGAGATTTGTTTATATACCCAAGCCTCTTCCACCAAAATTTGAGTTATCAAAACTACATGTGAAAATAGTTTACATAATGCATTCACTGCTCTCTCGCTAAAAACCATGCCTCAAAGGTACCGACCTTGAGACATGAATTTCAAAACTTGATTGACTCTGACAACTTACAAAGCATAAATCGAAAAAAGAGAGGCTCCGATGCTAATCATTAGCTGCAAGGGAAAATGATCGAATGTTGAAAGCTCTTACATAAGAGACATCGCTTCGACAAATGATCAAAATGAGCCTTTGAGGGCAAGCTCATAATTATCAACCTTACCATTCTTCACCCACCCACCCTTTAAACCAAATTTACTAGATTCTCTTTATGCGGAACTACGTTTTGACCTGATTCCTATTCTAGGATACGTAGGTAGCCTGAGTCTGGCCCGGTCATATCAATAAAATATCCTTTCCACACTTTCAAAAAAATAAAAAAAATAAAAAAATCTCTTTTATCATCTCAAAACATATCGATCGCGTCGCTCTGACAGAAGTCGAGAGAAAAAATAAAGGTAGAGAAAGTCTCCACCAGAAGATATCCCTGTATGAGCATGTCATTTGGAACCAGGAAACGTCATCTCCTAAATTGACTAATAGATTTGCCAAATACCGAAAGGATGAAGGATGATATATCTACTAGGCCGAATTCTCGATCAACATAAAATCAACACCCCCTCCCCAAACTAAGAAACTTTCTTTGAGCGCAGGAGAAATGACGCTACTACAAAAGTTCAAACATCTTGGAAGCCCAAAATACTGAGCAGCCAGGTATCATCAATTTATCCATAATTATTCCAAGACTCTAAAGAGTTTTCTCGAATCTTGCAGGTCATAATAATGCTCAAGGAAGCACATATCAAATATCTCACATTGGGGATAACATGCTGACAATACCCCATCAGGAACTCGACACCACATCGCTATCACAAGCCAGGAGGCTAGGTTTTATCAATTCATTCGCTATTACTTTCTAACTCTAAGAGGAATTTCTTAATTTTTACAGATCATGTTAAAGGGAATCCCTGTCAAGCCATGGACGTCAAGTACTAACCAGTTGTTCACAAAACTCTAACATAATAAACACAGGGAAGTCTGCCCCGAACAACAGGACAGGGCAAGTCCGCCCCGAACAATAGGACAGGGCAAGTCCACCCCGAACAATAGGACAGGGATGTCCGCCCAGAACAATAGGACAGGGCAAGTCCACCCCGAACAACAGGACAGGGCAAGTCCGCCCCGAACAACAGGACAGGGCAAGTCCACCCAGAACAATAGGACAGGGATGTCCGCCCAGAACAATAGGACAGGGCAAGTCCACCCCGAACAACAGGACAGGGCAAGTCCGCCCCGAACAATAGGACAGGGCAAGTCTGCCCGAACAACAGGACAGGGCGAGTCCGCCCCGAACAACAGGACATGGCAAGTCCGCCCCAAACAATAGAACAATACAACACAACTTTTCCTTCTCCAGCAAACTGCCTCGCCAGATGGAGGATTTTACATTTCCAACAATCGCCCCGCCGGTCAGAAATGTCTACATCACAAGATGCGTCGCCAGTCAATACATACAATATACTCACTCCACATGACAGAGACATCAACATTTGTTTGAATATCTACACTCTACCCTTTACATTACTACTTTAATTTACAATTTTGAACCACAACAGGTACTTTGTCACCCCTTTTACCTATTTTGCAGGACAACACATTACAACGTGGAACTACCCTCTAAGCAGCAAACTGGGGCAAGCTAGCGGAATGTCAAGCGTCCCTAGCTATATCAAGGATTCATTCTCGAAACTCAACTTGACTCAACTCTCTAGATTTGATTCTACATCTCCAAGCTCTTTTACATCCTAGTGTCATCACAACTCGACATTGGGGCAATTTTAAAATTCCAAGATCATTTTCCTCCTAAAAGACCCTCAGTTGAAATTGCTTTGGAAGCCTTTCTCCTTCCAAACTATCCTTTAGAACTATATCCGGCCTGATTCTCGTATCTTTCAGGGATATGTAGGTAGCTCAAATTTGAGCACTGTCGTACTCACTCAATTTGTGCCAAAACCATTTTATTTTTCTACCACAAAGGAAAACAGTGTCATCATAATTCAACACTTAGATAAGTTTTGAGAGTCCATCAAAAGTTGTTGTATCTTCACCTTCCTGAACTACATATGGCCTGATTTCTCATGGAACCCAATATATGTAGGCAACTCAAAAGCAAGAGCTCGGTCATACCCCCACCAACCAAACCTATTCTCGAACTACATATGACCTGATTTCTCATGAAATCCAAGATATGTAGGCAGCTCAGAAGCCGGAGCTCGGTCGTAACTTCCTAAAGGATTATGCCAATTCTTGATCAAAAAAAAATATATATGTTTTGTCGATCGGCCAAAATTGGAATGTGTCAATATTTCTTTGCCCACGCCTTCTTTACTTTCAGTCGTAGACAAAGAAAGGGGCAACTGTTGACACCCAATTTTGGCTCTTCATATTTTAAGCCTCTATATCTGAATAATGTGAAAATTATTGTTAAAATATTTTAGTAATTTGCTATCTCATTTAGCGAAATATTCTATAAACACTATTCTTATAAGTTTTGACTATTAACATATATATATAACTTAGTACATGTTTTTGAAATTATTAAATCAATTTTGGCTATTTAAAATTCCCACTTTTGCAAATAATTATCTTTCAAATTGGGAAGCCTAATTAGTTCATTAATTGGTATATCATCTTATTTTATATTTACAATAATCAATTTTATAAATAAATTAGTTTTGCAATTAACTATTTTCAATATAATCAATGGTGGCTATGTTACATAACAAATTGACTACAATTGAAATTTTTAAAAATAGGTCAAATTGAGCAAGAATATGTGGCAATCCTAGTCTCAAAATACTGTCCAATCTGTGTATGCTACTTAAGCATCACATGGATTGTGCCTTCTTAATGCATCGTGGCCATTAAACCCCTTTTAATCCAATGGCCATGGATTTTTTTGGTCTATTATATATATATATATATATATATATATATATATATATATACTATATTAGTATTATTTTAATCTGGTTTATTTCCTAAACGTTCCGATCAAATGATCGGACGGCTCAGATCATGTCAACAATTCCAACTTAATGCATGCTTTTCCTTTTTCCAAAATCAGAAAAAGTGTTTTCCCTCTTTTCATAAAACATCGACCTTTCTCTTTCCCTTTTCCCAAATCAGAACCCTAGCCTACTTCCTCTTCTCTTCTTCTCTCTCCTCCACCTCCAAACCCAACAACAACAACATCACAACCCCGCTCCACCTGCGTCACCTCTGTCACAACGCCAACAAGGTTCCAACGGCTCCAATGTCACTCTCAGTGTCAGAAATTTGAATTCAAAATTCAAATCCCCCTTTCACGAATTTCTCGTTTCAAATCCGGACTTTCAAGTCCGGATTTCACCTATAAATAGAGGTCTTGAACTCTCATGTTTTGGGGGGAGAAAGAGGAGGGTTTTTGGACATTCAAAAAGAAAGCTTTCAGATTCAGAAAAAGGGAGAAAACACACTGTCACATATTCAAAAGCTCCAAATTTCATGGTTGTCTTCTTTTGTTTTCGAGTTTGAGTTTCGAAGCTGAGTTTCGAGCCGGGATTCTCGACGCCAAAGCCCCTGTTTGCTGCCCAACAAAAAGTGAGCCTTCATCCTTCTTTTATTTTTCATTTTAGTTTCAATATGTGTCCGTTTTGCGTCTTGAACAACCTTAGTATTGATTTCCTGTCCCATCTTGATGTTACTGTTGTTTCTATGCTAAAATTCAGCCATATAACCTCGCCTTAATTTTTTGATTGTTCAAATATGTGGCTGTTTTTGTGCGAATTGTGAAGTTTTCCTCCTTTTCGTTTTTCATATGTTGATAATACATAGCATATGCGGAGTTATTGCTCCCCTGTTTCCGCTTTTGTATTGAAAATATGGGGTCACAAGTAGGTGATGAATGTATACTTCAAGTGTCAACAATGCCCTCATGTGTCATGATAGATTTAAGTCTCAGTACTCCTTGATAATAAAAAATTGTTCTAATTTCTTTAGGATGAGTATTTTTCCAGTTGTTAAAAAGTATGCTTAGGGACATATGTTAAGGCCAAGTCATTTGAGAAGTTATTAGTAGTATTTACTCTTATTAATCAACCTTCTTCGTTTTGGTGTTTAATTTGTTCTCCAGACATTCGCAAGGGGGTTTTAGTGTGTTAAACTTAAACATGTTTTGTAGCTTAAACACATTCGGTTCGTAACTTGATCCCTGTCCAGTTTGCTTGATAAAACAACTAGAAATTTGTTAGTTTTAGCTGTAATTCGATTCTTAATTCCTAAACCGGCAACTAGTCTTTTTCCTGTTTGTTTGTTTTCCAACCAAAATGATAAAATTGTTTTACAATTTGAATTCTATCGATTATGTAAAAGTACTAGTTTCTACGTAAGTTCCAAGACCCTACTTTGTGGGATTACATTGGGTATGCCGTTGTTGTTAGATTCTTCACAAGTATCGTTGTAATATTAGGACTCTTCAGTAAGGGAGGGATTGTCTAATAGATTTTCGCCATTAGACAGTTAAATGATCGAACAAATTGTTAGATGTTATTTCTGATTCCATTGGAATGCACAAGTCATTTTGTCTTTTTAAAATAAAGAGAGATTTGTGTTTCAAACGGGCTAGATCATCAATTTTTCTTTACTTCTTTTCACTAGTTATACTTGAGTAGTTCAGATATGAGTTCTTGTTTCCTATTGTTTTCCATCTTCTCTAGTCAGTCTTTTAAAACTTCCATGTTGATTTGGTTTAGGATTTTAAGTTTACTTGGATAATAACTTAGAACAATTAGTGTTTGTGCGTTTCCTAATTTGGAGTTCATGAAGACTTTTTTCTTTAGCCTTAAGTTATAACTATGTTTTTGGGGTGGGCTTTACCTTCTCCTTGTCTATCTTCCTGTTCTTGCCTCCGTGTAGAATGACGTGGGCTTCCAACATATGACTGTTTTCATTTTTGTGTCATTAACCGAATAATAACGTACAAAGCAATGTTTCAGTTAGCAACAACTAGAACCTCATTTCCTTCTCCGTTTATCTCTTCGATTGCTTACTAAGTTCCTAAAACAAAAGAGCAACTGGTAGTGTTACTTGTCATGTTTCTTCGCTCAAAATTAGTGAATTGGTTAGCCATGTGTTGTTAGTATTTCTATTAAATGTGCATTTTCTGTTAGTGAATGTCTACAAGCAGTAGTTCATTTTAGTGTGAATTTTTCAATGGTTAAGTATATTTTATTCAAGTTCCGCATTTATTTGGTCACATCTTGAACATTTTGAAGCTTAAATGTTATTTTCTCTTAATTCCATCTTTCTTGGCTTATTATTTGACGTTTAGATATCTACTCCTTATCTTTATTTCCTTTATTTTACATGTACACTCGGGAGCACATTTGGAGTCATGGGTTGACTCCATCTCTGTTCAGACCATAGGAACGACTAATGGCTATTTGTATATGCTCGTGTCCAGCCCATCCGTTCACATCAAAAAGGGTCCAGCGTCCTTCTCCCTTTCTCTTAGAATCTACTACTCCTATTAGTGTTACCCCGGCTAATATTATATCACTTTGGTATTGTTCAAAACTAATGTTTTCTCCTGTGTTGTTGCCTATGTGTTTTTCTTTATACCTTGAATATATTACCTCGGCACAAATGATAGTAAAATAGTTGTTCACTTCTCTACATTTCCTTTTTGATATCCAATATCGTATAGCTTCTCCGCTTTCACATTTGGAGCTACAAGAATTTTGAACGCTCCTCGATTTAGATAGTTTATTTCTTAGGTCTCAAATGGTTTTCATAAAAGATTAAGTTAAAACTTTTTTTTTGGCAAATCGGATATCGATAACAATATTTTCAGGTCTCTAAGCCAAATAAAAAATAGGATTATTTAAGACGGATTGAGTTGAGACAATTTCTGGGACTATAACATGCAGTCAATTGGAACACATTGATTTTCTTCAAAATGGGTATACATTTGCATATTATTTTCCAAAGACTATGTAAGTAGAATATTCACAAGTTAAAACATATTAATGTCATTTTATCACTCACTGTTATGGTTTTTCACTTATCAGTTATCACATACATATATTATTTCATACACATAACCATTTTTCATACTGTACATATATTACATCATACACCTGTTACCTTTCCTATTTTTTGTTTATACATACTACTTTCACATATAACACTATCTCATACCCAATATATACCATTTTACATATTATATATTATATCTTGTATTTTATACGTATACCACCTTATACCTTAACAACACATACCTCACATGCTGCTTCACAGCCGACATATACTATGCATTTCACTTATTCTGTACATACATTTTACTTTGTATGTCACCTCATTACATATGTCATTTCATAAATGTACATGCTATTTTTTTTTTTTCTTTCTATACTCTTTATACTCATTATATACCAAAAGTACCCTCTATTTGCAATAAAATTATTTTCAACCTCCTTCCATTTTATTTGGTTAAAATAATTCTTTCATTTTTTTAAAAAAAATAGGTAATAATAATAAAACAAATACTTCCCAAATTATTTTTTTTAAAACTAAGTTTAAGGACTATCTTCGGATAGGCTCTGAGGGGTGCATAATACCTTCCCCTCGAGTAACCAAAACCCTTACTCAGAATCTCAAATGTTTTCAAGACAAAAAAAAAAAAAAAAAGAGTTTTACATTACAAAATGGTTTTCCTAATTTTTTCTAAAAGTTAGGTGGCGACTCTAAAAATACGAATTTTCAAAACAAGGGAGTCACGACCACCATATGTTGTGTGCTGTTTCGACCGGTTGGAAATGGGGCGCGACAGCGTGGCGACTCTGCTGGGGATATAGACTTAGGTTTTGACCTTAGCAGACTTAGTTTAAGATTGGTATTTGGGAATATTTGCTAATTTTGGTTAATTATTTGCTTTAATTATATACACTGCTTTGCTTGAAAGGACACAAGCCAGATCCAAACTTGTGTTTCTTATATTTTTGATAACACTATTAGTTACTGCTTTCCTTATAGTGTCATTGCACTTTCTATCGAGTCTTTGGCCGTATACTTCACACACTGTGGTTCACGCGGGGGGTGTCTCACACTCCCCCAAACCTTCTTTTGGATTCCTTAGTTTCAGAGTTGGTACAATTAGGTTAGCGTGCCTTCTCGCAGTTATTCAGTCCTACTCTTAAACATCTAGGAAAAAATTCTACTCTAGCAATAGGTCATGTTGCATACACCTTAGGCGGGATGGTCCGAGGTATCGTCTCCGCAATTAGGGAACCAGCCTCTTGTCAAAAGGTTATGTACCTTTGCGACATACTTTGTGTGAGAATTGATTCAGATAGTCTACTAATGGATTCAGAACAATTGGATTGACCTTCTTTTAATTCCGTCGATAGACGTGGAGTATTTTCAAAACTCCGCCTTCATTCGACACCATTTTTTCAAGTCAATAGATGTGGAGTTATATCCAAACTCCGCCAACTTTTGACATCCCTTTCTCAAATTCAGAGTATTGCCAAAACTCTGCTTCATCGAACGTCCTTTTCAAAGTCCATGAAAGTTGAGTGTTCTCAAAAAAGCTTTGCTTTTATCCGACTTCCTCTTCAAATCCACAAATATGAAGTATTATTAAAACTTCACCTACGTCTGACATCTTTTTGATCCAAACAGGCGTGGGATATCAAACATTTTTTCCAACATCTGTTTCTTTCTTTCTAGTCAACAGACGTAAAGTATTGCTCAAAACTCTGCATTTGTCTGACGCCCTTCTTCATGACAACGGATGTGGAATCTCCACCAACGTTTAACTCTTTCTCTCCAGCCAACGAGCGTGAGGTATTGTCAATACTCCTCTTACGTTCGATATCTCTATCACAAGATGCTCATTTATCAATAATTGGACTTGAGATATTCTCTTTTCAGAAGCATCATTTTAGCTCACTCTTACCAATTCATACTAATTGTACATCTTTGTTACCATCATCCCGGCCTATCTCGGCCACACCTGTTGGATGTATCTCATCTTCAAGAAAATCCAAATTGATCAGAATCCAAAACGTGTCAAAATCTAGACTCATTTGTATCAATATGAATGACGTAGGCCTACCTCTGGCAAAAAGAGGCTCCAAAATATAGGACGCATCTACTTGACATCATCCGAGTGTGTTTGTCTACCGATATAAACTAACTCTTTACTTTTTATTTATTTTTCGCTATTATTCTCCTTTATCCCCCGACAGAGGTTGATTGTGTTGATCGATAGAACTAGCCGACTTATGCTATAACCCAAGGATGAACACCAATGGCAGTGACCCGGCTATAAGTGCTCCAACACTAGCAAACGTATCAGGAACTTTCAGAAAACAAGATGATGCAGATAAAGACGGACGTATTTCTTGCTTGGATCAACAACTCAAGACGTTAAGAGGAGAACTACGCCGAGAAAAGGACCCCACACATCCATCCATGACTACTCTACCACACCCTCCTTTTTTTCCATCACTAGGAACTCCGATACCTGAACACTATCCATCAATACAACTTCCCACCACCACTGTTGACTTAACAAATCCATCATCCCCGTTCACACCCATCAACTCCCAAAAATTTCCTCATTGCACACCGCGTCCCAATATCATCGCCTCTGCTCATAATATTCAACAGACGAACAACGCTACCTTTCAAGAACGATATGTTCCCCAAGTGTGCATGAATGAGACACCCGCTTTCACCGTACCTATTAAAAGTAGGTTCTCGATGAATAAAAGTAAAGAAGAGGAAGACGATGCAATCGTAAACGAGCTTCGCAATTTAAAACTGGCGATGAAATATTTCCAGGAAACCCAAGGCAGCGAGCGTTTGAACTATGAAGATTTATGTATCCATCCAGATATTGATTTGCCAATCGGTTTCAAGCCACCTAAGTTCGACTTGTTTGATGGAACCGGCGATCCACATACTCATTTAAGAGCATATTGTGATAAATTAGTAGGGATTAGCAGAAATGAGAAGCTCATAATGAAATTGTTCATTAGAAGTCTGTCTGGCGAGGCTCTCGCTTGGTACGCTAAACAAGACCCTCGTCATTGGCATAAATGGAGTGACATTGCTGAAGACTTTATGAATCGCTTCAAGTTTAACACAGAAATTGCACCTGATCGACTCTCCCTCATTAGTATACAGAAGAAGACTTCAGAGTCATTCCAGGAATATGCTCGACGATGGAGGTCTGAGGCAGGAAAAGTCAAACCGCCAATGGATGAAAGTGAATTGACAAAGTATTTTATCCGTAGCCAGGAAGGGGTCTACTTCAAAAGGATGATGTCCACGTTAGGACAAAATTTTGCCGATTGCGTCAAAATGGGAAATTTTATAGAAGAGGCGATTCAGTCTGGAAAGGTTAAGCCAACAAATAGCTCGAGCAATTCTACTCGGTTAGAGTACATCGAAGGGGCTAAGGTAGAGAATGAAGAAGAGGTATCTATTGTGATACCACACTACTCAATACCTGAATCCTCCCAATCATTTCAAAATCCTGATAACCAATTGATGCAAACATCGCATCACAAACCACATCATGCCTACAATATCCAACTAAATTACCCTCAACCCCGTGCTTCCACATACCAAAATCTTCCGCAACCATGTGTACCGTTCCAAGTGCCAGTTCACCAAAATCAAACACTTTTTGCGCTAAGACAAAATCCAAAAGGAAAGCGCAATCAAAGCCACACCCAATTTGTTGAACCATTAACACACCTGTTTGAGAGATTGAAGGCCGTAAATTTATTGCAACCCGAGCTGGGAAAGATTTCCAACCCATTACCGAGATGGTTCGATGAAAGCAAAAGATGTGCTTTCCACTCTGGAGTTCAAGGGCATGACACTGAGGATTGTAATAGGTTAAGGCACAGAATCGAGCGTTTGATCAAGGTAGGGGCAATTCAATGTGTCGTGGTGCAACCAAATACAAACATCAATTTATTGCCCAATCATGGAGTATTATAACATGAGAGACACCATCATTCACGTCGAACCTGCTAGACCTTTACAAGTGACTCTATGGAGAAGCACTAATGTCAGCAGAATTAGACAAGGATGAATTCCAAGTTGATCAACTCAAAAGCGGTCAATAGAGTCCTACATTCAATATCATTTCCTAAATATGTTTCCCTTCTAAATGTCATGTAACAGAACTACGTTCTGACCTGATTTCTCATGGTGAGATACGTAGGCAACCCTCATCGGGTTCGGTCGTACTTAAGTAGAATCCTTCCCTCCTTTGTAATTGGAACTACGTGCGACCTGATTTCCCTCGGTGGGATACGTAGGCAGCCTAGATAAGGCTCGGTCCCTTTATAATATAAAATTTCATCTTCTCCTGATGACAAGAGGAATTTGAACACGCCGAGCTCTAGAAGACCCGACACATTCTATCAAAGACGTCCTAAGATACTCAACAAAGAATCATCAAGAAAGTCTCTCCGAGAGACTGGGGCAAATTTTTGGAGAACGCTCCAAAAATCAACGAAAGGTTCAATTCAAGCTAAGGCTAGGAGGTTTGACTCAGACTCACCACTGTTGGTATACTAAACAACAAAAATTATCGTGGATCTACTATAAAGCATCAGTGACGAATAATTTCTCCACAAGCAGTGTTGGTCTGACATCTTAACGACAACATCAGAGGAAATACGTCGCAAAAAGATATTTTGATCAATGCGGAAGACATTACCCATCCAAACGCTTTCAGAATTACATCGACAATCAACACACGGTCAGCTATACTCATTGTATCGGTCATAAGAGGCCAACTGAATCTTCAGGTGGTACATGCCTATGAAAGAACCGAGAAAGAAGTCCAGGAACGACGATCTATACCCACTATCCCAAAGTGGATCTCTAAAGAAGAAATATGCTCAAGAAGCATTCAAACTTGGATTACGATTAGTACATCTATCGTCAGATGCCATCCTAATTGGCTAGAGATACGACTATGCAGAGGACCCAAAAGGATCCCAGATTCGAAAACATCGACATGGTAAGGAGTTTATCGAAGATGTGCTCAAGAAATATCTAGAATTTACGCAAGGGAGATTTGTTTATATACCCAAGCCTCTTCCACCAAAATTTGAGTTATCAAAACTACATGTGAAAATAGTTTACATAATGCATTCACTGCTCTCTCGCTAAAAACCATGCCTCAAAGGTACCGACCTTGAGACATGAATTTCAAAACTTGATTGACTCTGACAACTTACAAAGCATAAATCGAAAAAAGAGAGGCTCCGATGCTAATCATTAGCTGCAAGGGAAAATGATCGAATGTTGAAAGCTCTTACATAAGAGACATCGCTTCGACAAATGATCAAAATGAGCCTTTGAGGGCAAGCTCATAATTATCAACCTTACCATTCTTCACCCACCCACCCTTTAAACCAAATTTACTAGATTCTCTTTATGCGGAACTACGTTTTGACCTGATTCCTATTCTAGGATACGTAGGTAGCCTGAGTCTGGCCCGGTCATATCAATAAAATATCCTTTCCACACTTTCAAAAAAATAAAAAAAATAAAAAAATCTCTTTTATCATCTCAAAACATATCGATCGCGTCGCTCTGACAGAAGTCGAGAGAAAAAATAAAGGTAGAGAAAGTCTCCACCAGAAGATATCCCTGTATGAGCATGTCATTTGGAACCAGGAAACGTCATCTCCTAAATTGACTAATAGATTTGCCAAATACCGAAAGGATGAAGGATGATATATCTACTAGGCCGAATTCTCGATCAACATAAAATCAACACCCCCTCCCCAAACTAAGAAACTTTCTTTGAGCGCAGGAGAAATGACGCTACTACAAAAGTTCAAACATCTTGGAAGCCCAAAATACTGAGCAGCCAGGTATCATCAATTTATCCATAATTATTCCAAGACTCTAAAGAGTTTTCTCGAATCTTGCAGGTCATAATAATGCTCAAGGAAGCACATATCAAATATCTCACATTGGGGATAACATGCTGACAATACCCCATCAGGAACTCGACACCACATCGCTATCACAAGCCAGGAGGCTAGGTTTTATCAATTCATTCGCTATTACTTTCTAACTCTAAGAGGAATTTCTTAATTTTTACAGATCATGTTAAAGGGAATCCCTGTCAAGCCATGGACGTCAAGTACTAACCAGTTGTTCACAAAACTCTAACATAATAAACACAGGGAAGTCTGCCCCGAACAACAGGACAGGGCAAGTCCGCCCCGAACAATAGGACAGGGCAAGTCCACCCCGAACAATAGGACAGGGATGTCCGCCCAGAACAATAGGACAGGGCAAGTCCACCCCGAACAACAGGACAGGGCAAGTCCGCCCCGAACAACAGGACAGGGCAAGTCCACCCAGAACAATAGGACAGGGATGTCCGCCCAGAACAATAGGACAGGGCAAGTCCACCCCGAACAACAGGACAGGGCAAGTCCGCCCCGAACAATAGGACAGGGCAAGTCTGCCCGAACAACAGGACAGGGCGAGTCCGCCCCGAACAACAGGACATGGCAAGTCCGCCCCAAACAATAGAACAATACAACACAACTTTTCCTTCTCCAGCAAACTGCCTCGCCAGATGGAGGATTTTACATTTCCAACAATCGCCCCGCCGGTCAGAAATGTCTACATCACAAGATGCGTCGCCAGTCAATACATACAATATACTCACTCCACATGACAGAGACATCAACATTTGTTTGAATATCTACACTCTACCCTTTACATTACTACTTTAATTTACAATTTTGAACCACAACAGGTACTTTGTCACCCCTTTTACCTATTTTGCAGGACAACACATTACAACGTGGAACTACCCTCTAAGCAGCAAACTGGGGCAAGCTAGCGGAATGTCAAGCGTCCCTAGCTATATCAAGGATTCATTCTCGAAACTCAACTTGACTCAACTCTCTAGATTTGATTCTACATCTCCAAGCTCTTTTACATCCTAGTGTCATCACAACTCGACATTGGGGCAATTTTAAAATTCCAAGATCATTTTCCTCCTAAAAGACCCTCAGTTGAAATTGCTTTGGAAGCCTTTCTCCTTCCAAACTATCCTTTAGAACTATATCCGGCCTGATTCTCGTATCTTTCAGGGATATGTAGGTAGCTCAAATTTGAGCACTGTCGTACTCACTCAATTTGTGCCAAAACCATTTTATTTTTCTACCACAAAGGAAAACAGTGTCATCATAATTCAACACTTAGATAAGTTTTGAGAGTCCATCAAAAGTTGTTGTATCTTCACCTTCCTGAACTACATATGGCCTGATTTCTCATGGAACCCAATATATGTAGGCAACTCAAAAGCAAGAGCTCGGTCATACCCCCACCAACCAAACCTATTCTCGAACTACATATGACCTGATTTCTCATGAAATCCAAGATATGTAGGCAGCTCAGAAGCCGGAGCTCGGTCGTAACTTCCTAAAGGATTATGCCAATTCTTGATCAAAAAAAAATATATATGTTTTGTCGATCGGCCAAAATTGGAATGTGTCAATATTTCTTTGCCCACGCCTTCTTTACTTTCAGTCGTAGACAAAGAAAGGGGCAACTGTTGACACCCAATTTTGGCTCTTCATATTTTAAGCCTCTATATCTGAATAATGTGAAAATTATTGTTAAAATATTTTAGTAATTTGCTATCTCATTTAGCGAAATATTCTATAAACACTATTCTTATAAGTTTTGACTATTAACATATATATATAACTTAGTACATGTTTTTGAAATTATTAAATCAATTTTGGCTATTTAAAATTCCCACTTTTGCAAATAATTATCTTTCAAATTGGGAAGCCTAATTAGTTCATTAATTGGTATATCATCTTATTTTATATTTACAATAATCAATTTTATAAATAAATTAGTTTTGCAATTAACTATTTTCAATATAATCAATGGTGGCTATGTTACATAACAAATTGACTACAATTGAAATTTTTAAAAATAGGTCAAATTGAGCAAGAATATGTGGCAATCCTAGTCTCAAAATACTGTCCAATCTGTGTATGCTACTTAAGCATCACATGGATTGTGCCTTCTTAATGCATCGTGGCCATTAAACCCCTTTTAATCCAATGGCCATGGATTTTTTTGGTCTATTATATATATATATATATATATATATATATATATATATATATACTATATTAGTATTATTTTAATCTGGTTTATTTCCTAAACGTTCCGATCAAATGATCGGACGGCTCAGATCATGTCAACAATTCCAACTTAATGCATGCTTTTCCTTTTTCCAAAATCAGAAAAAGTGTTTTCCCTCTTTTCATAAAACATCGACCTTTCTCTTTCCCTTTTCCCAAATCAGAACCCTAGCCTACTTCCTCTTCTCTTCTTCTCTCTCCTCCACCTCCAAACCCAACAACAACAACATCACAACCCCGCTCCACCTGCGTCACCTCTGTCACAACGCCAACAAGGTTCCAACGGCTCCAATGTCACTCTCAGTGTCAGAAATTTGAATTCAAAATTCAAATCCCCCTTTCACGAATTTCTCGTTTCAAATCCGGACTTTCAAGTCCGGATTTCACCTATAAATAGAGGTCTTGAACTCTCATGTTTTGGGGGGAGAAAGAGGAGGGTTTTTGGACATTCAAAAAGAAAGCTTTCAGATTCAGAAAAAGGGAGAAAACACACTGTCACATATTCAAAAGCTCCAAATTTCATGGTTGTCTTCTTTTGTTTTCGAGTTTGAGTTTCGAAGCTGAGTTTCGAGCCGGGATTCTCGACGCCAAAGCCCCTGTTTGCTGCCCAACAAAAAGTGAGCCTTCATCCTTCTTTTATTTTTCATTTTAGTTTCAATATGTGTCCGTTTTGCGTCTTGAACAACCTTAGTATTGATTTCCTGTCCCATCTTGATGTTACTGTTGTTTCTATGCTAAAATTCAGCCATATAACCTCGCCTTAATTTTTTGATTGTTCAAATATGTGGCTGTTTTTGTGCGAATTGTGAAGTTTTCCTCCTTTTCGTTTTTCATATGTTGATAATACATAGCATATGCGGAGTTATTGCTCCCCTGTTTCCGCTTTTGTATTGAAAATATGGGGTCACAAGTAGGTGATGAATGTATACTTCAAGTGTCAACAATGCCCTCATGTGTCATGATAGATTTAAGTCTCAGTACTCCTTGATAATAAAAAATTGTTCTAATTTCTTTAGGATGAGTATTTTTCCAGTTGTTAAAAAGTATGCTTAGGGACATATGTTAAGGCCAAGTCATTTGAGAAGTTATTAGTAGTATTTACTCTTATTAATCAACCTTCTTCGTTTTGGTGTTTAATTTGTTCTCCAGACATTCGCAAGGGGGTTTTAGTGTGTTAAACTTAAACATGTTTTGTAGCTTAAACACATTCGGTTCGTAACTTGATCCCTGTCCAGTTTGCTTGATAAAACAACTAGAAATTTGTTAGTTTTAGCTGTAATTCGATTCTTAATTCCTAAACCGGCAACTAGTCTTTTTCCTGTTTGTTTGTTTTCCAACCAAAATGATAAAATTGTTTTACAATTTGAATTCTATCGATTATGTAAAAGTACTAGTTTCTACGTAAGTTCCAAGACCCTACTTTGTGGGATTACATTGGGTATGCCGTTGTTGTTAGATTCTTCACAAGTATCGTTGTAATATTAGGACTCTTCAGTAAGGGAGGGATTGTCTAATAGATTTTCGCCATTAGACAGTTAAATGATCGAACAAATTGTTAGATGTTATTTCTGATTCCATTGGAATGCACAAGTCATTTTGTCTTTTTAAAATAAAGAGAGATTTGTGTTTCAAACGGGCTAGATCATCAATTTTTCTTTACTTCTTTTCACTAGTTATACTTGAGTAGTTCAGATATGAGTTCTTGTTTCCTATTGTTTTCCATCTTCTCTAGTCAGTCTTTTAAAACTTCCATGTTGATTTGGTTTAGGATTTTAAGTTTACTTGGATAATAACTTAGAACAATTAGTGTTTGTGCGTTTCCTAATTTGGAGTTCATGAAGACTTTTTTCTTTAGCCTTAAGTTATAACTATGTTTTTGGGGTGGGCTTTACCTTCTCCTTGTCTATCTTCCTGTTCTTGCCTCCGTGTAGAATGACGTGGGCTTCCAACATATGACTGTTTTCATTTTTGTGTCATTAACCGAATAATAACGTACAAAGCAATGTTTCAGTTAGCAACAACTAGAACCTCATTTCCTTCTCCGTTTATCTCTTCGATTGCTTACTAAGTTCCTAAAACAAAAGAGCAACTGGTAGTGTTACTTGTCATGTTTCTTCGCTCAAAATTAGTGAATTGGTTAGCCATGTGTTGTTAGTATTTCTATTAAATGTGCATTTTCTGTTAGTGAATGTCTACAAGCAGTAGTTCATTTTAGTGTGAATTTTTCAATGGTTAAGTATATTTTATTCAAGTTCCGCATTTATTTGGTCACATCTTGAACATTTTGAAGCTTAAATGTTATTTTCTCTTAATTCCATCTTTCTTGGCTTATTATTTGACGTTTAGATATCTACTCCTTATCTTTATTTCCTTTATTTTACATGTACACTCGGGAGCACATTTGGAGTCATGGGTTGACTCCATCTCTGTTCAGACCATAGGAACGACTAATGGCTATTTGTATATGCTCGTGTCCAGCCCATCCGTTCACATCAAAAAGGGTCCAGCGTCCTTCTCCCTTTCTCTTAGAATCTACTACTCCTATTAGTGTTACCCCGGCTAATATTATATCACTTTGGTATTGTTCAAAACTAATGTTTTCTCCTGTGTTGTTGCCTATGTGTTTTTCTTTATACCTTGAATATATTACCTCGGCACAAATGATAGTAAAATAGTTGTTCACTTCTCTACATTTCCTTTTTGATATCCAATATCGTATAGCTTCTCCGCTTTCACATTTGGAGCTACAAGAATTTTGAACGCTCCTCGATTTAGATAGTTTATTTCTTAGGTCTCAAATGGTTTTCATAAAAGATTAAGTTAAAACTTTTTTTTTGGCAAATCGGATATCGATAACAATATTTTCAGGTCTCTAAGCCAAATAAAAAATAGGATTATTTAAGACGGATTGAGTTGAGACAATTTCTGGGACTATAACATGCAGTCAATTGGAACACATTGATTTTCTTCAAAATGGGTATACATTTGCATATTATTTTCCAAAGACTATGTAAGTAGAATATTCACAAGTTAAAACATATTAATGTCATTTTATCACTCACTGTTATGGTTTTTCACTTATCAGTTATCACATACATATATTATTTCATACACATAACCATTTTTCATACTGTACATATATTACATCATACACCTGTTACCTTTCCTATTTTTTGTTTATACATACTACTTTCACATATAACACTATCTCATACCCAATATATACCATTTTACATATTATATATTATATCTTGTATTTTATACGTATACCACCTTATACCTTAACAACACATACCTCACATGCTGCTTCACAGCCGACATATACTATGCATTTCACTTATTCTGTACATACATTTTACTTTGTATGTCACCTCATTACATATGTCATTTCATAAATGTACATGCTATTTTTTTTTTTTCTTTCTATACTCTTTATACTCATTATATACCAAAAGTACCCTCTATTTGCAATAAAATTATTTTCAACCTCCTTCCATTTTATTTGGTTAAAATAATTCTTTCATTTTTTTAAAAAAAATAGGTAATAATAATAAAACAAATACTTCCCAAATTATTTTTTTTAAAACTAAGTTTAAGGACTATCTTCGGATAGGCTCTGAGGGGTGCATAATACCTTCCCCTCGAGTAACCAAAACCCTTACTCAGAATCTCAAATGTTTTCAAGACAAAAAAAAAAAAAAAAAAGAGTTTTACATTACAAAATGGTTTTCCTAATTTTTTCTAAAAGTTAGGTGGCGACTCTAAAAATACGAATTTTCAAAACAAGGGAGTCACGACCACCATATGTTGTGTGCTGTTTCGACCGGTTGGAAATGGGGCGCGACAGCGTGGCGACTCTGCTGGGGATATAGACTTAGGTTTTGACCTTAGCAGACTTAGTTTAAGATTGGTATTTGGGAATATTTGCTAATTTTGGTTAATTATTTGCTTTAATTATATACACTGCTTTGCTTGAAAGGACACAAGCCAGATCCAAACTTGTGTTTCTTATATTTTTGATAACACTATTAGTTACTGCTTTCCTTATAGTGTCATTGCACTTTCTATCGAGTCTTTGGCCGTATACTTCACACACTGTGGTTCACGCGGGGGGTGTCTCACACTCCCCCAAACCTTCTTTTGGATTCCTTAGTTTCAGAGTTGGTACAATTAGGTTAGCGTGCCTTCTCGCAGTTATTCAGTCCTACTCTTAAACATCTAGGAAAAAATTCTACTCTAGCAATAGGTCATGTTGCATACACCTTAGGCGGGATGGTCCGAGGTATCGTCTCCGCAATTAGGGAACCAGCCTCTTGTCAAAAGGTTATGTACCTTTGCGACATACTTTGTGTGAGAATTGATTCAGATAGTCTACTAATGGATTCAGAACAATTGGATTGACCTTCTTTTAATTCCGTCGATAGACGTGGAGTATTTTCAAAACTCCGCCTTCATTCGACACCATTTTTTCAAGTCAATAGATGTGGAGTTATATCCAAACTCCGCCAACTTTTGACATCCCTTTCTCAAATTCAGAGTATTGCCAAAACTCTGCTTCATCGAACGTCCTTTTCAAAGTCCATGAAAGTTGAGTGTTCTCAAAAAAGCTTTGCTTTTATCCGACTTCCTCTTCAAATCCACAAATATGAAGTATTATTAAAACTTCACCTACGTCTGACATCTTTTTGATCCAAACAGGCGTGGGATATCAAACATTTTTTCCAACATCTGTTTCTTTCTTTCTAGTCAACAGACGTAAAGTATTGCTCAAAACTCTGCATTTGTCTGACGCCCTTCTTCATGACAACGGATGTGGAATCTCCACCAACGTTTAACTCTTTCTCTCCAGCCAACGAGCGTGAGGTATTGTCAATACTCCTCTTACGTTCGATATCTCTATCACAAGATGCTCATTTATCAATAATTGGACTTGAGATATTCTCTTTTCAGAAGCATCATTTTAGCTCACTCTTACCAATTCATACTAATTGTACATCTTTGTTACCATCATCCCGGCCTATCTCGGCCACACCTGTTGGATGTATCTCATCTTCAAGAAAATCCAAATTGATCAGAATCCAAAACGTGTCAAAATCTAGACTCATTTGTATCAATATGAATGACGTAGGCCTACCTCTGGCAAAAAGAGGCTCCAAAATATAGGACGCATCTACTTGACATCATCCGAGTGTGTTTGTCTACCGATATAAACTAACTCTTTACTTTTTATTTATTTTTCGCTATTATTCTCCTTTATCCCCCGACAGAGGTTGATTGTGTTGATCGATAGAACTAGCCGACTTATGCTATAACCCAAGGATGAACACCAATGGCAGTGACCCGGCTATAAGTGCTCCAACACTAGCAAACGTATCAGGAACTTTCAGAAAACAAGATGATGCAGATAAAGACGGACGTATTTCTTGCTTGGATCAACAACTCAAGACGTTAAGAGGAGAACTACGCCGAGAAAAGGACCCCACACATCCATCCATGACTACTCTACCACACCCTCCTTTTTTTCCATCACTAGGAACTCCGATACCTGAACACTATCCATCAATACAACTTCCCACCACCACTGTTGACTTAACAAATCCATCATCCCCGTTCACACCCATCAACTCCCAAAAATTTCCTCATTGCACACCGCGTCCCAATATCATCGCCTCTGCTCATAATATTCAACAGACGAACAACGCTACCTTTCAAGAACGATATGTTCCCCAAGTGTGCATGAATGAGACACCCGCTTTCACCGTACCTATTAAAAGTAGGTTCTCGATGAATAAAAGTAAAGAAGAGGAAGACGATGCAATCGTAAACGAGCTTCGCAATTTAAAACTGGCGATGAAATATTTCCAGGAAACCCAAGGCAGCGAGCGTTTGAACTATGAAGATTTATGTATCCATCCAGATATTGATTTGCCAATCGGTTTCAAGCCACCTAAGTTCGACTTGTTTGATGGAACCGGCGATCCACATACTCATTTAAGAGCATATTGTGATAAATTAGTAGGGATTAGCAGAAATGAGAAGCTCATAATGAAATTGTTCATTAGAAGTCTGTCTGGCGAGGCTCTCGCTTGGTACGCTAAACAAGACCCTCGTCATTGGCATAAATGGAGTGACATTGCTGAAGACTTTATGAATCGCTTCAAGTTTAACACAGAAATTGCACCTGATCGACTCTCCCTCATTAGTATACAGAAGAAGACTTCAGAGTCATTCCAGGAATATGCTCGACGATGGAGGTCTGAGGCAGGAAAAGTCAAACCGCCAATGGATGAAAGTGAATTGACAAAGTATTTTATCCGTAGCCAGGAAGGGGTCTACTTCAAAAGGATGATGTCCACGTTAGGACAAAATTTTGCCGATTGCGTCAAAATGGGAAATTTTATAGAAGAGGCGATTCAGTCTGGAAAGGTTAAGCCAACAAATAGCTCGAGCAATTCTACTCGGTTAGAGTACATCGAAGGGGCTAAGGTAGAGAATGAAGAAGAGGTATCTATTGTGATACCACACTACTCAATACCTGAATCCTCCCAATCATTTCAAAATCCTGATAACCAATTGATGCAAACATCGCATCACAAACCACATCATGCCTACAATATCCAACTAAATTACCCTCAACCCCGTGCTTCCACATACCAAAATCTTCCGCAACCATGTGTACCGTTCCAAGTGCCAGTTCACCAAAATCAAACACTTTTTGCGCTAAGACAAAATCCAAAAGGAAAGCGCAATCAAAGCCACACCCAATTTGTTGAACCATTAACACACCTGTTTGAGAGATTGAAGGCCGTAAATTTATTGCAACCCGAGCTGGGAAAGATTTCCAACCCATTACCGAGATGGTTCGATGAAAGCAAAAGATGTGCTTTCCACTCTGGAGTTCAAGGGCATGACACTGAGGATTGTAATAGGTTAAGGCACAGAATCGAGCGTTTGATCAAGGTAGGGGCAATTCAATGTGTCGTGGTGCAACCAAATACAAACATCAATTTATTGCCCAATCATGGAGTATTATAACATGAGAGACACCATCATTCACGTCGAACCTGCTAGACCTTTACAAGTGACTCTATGGAGAAGCACTAATGTCAGCAGAATTAGACAAGGATGAATTCCAAGTTGATCAACTCAAAAGCGGTCAATAGAGTCCTACATTCAATATCATTTCCTAAATATGTTTCCCTTCTAAATGTCATGTAACAGAACTACGTTCTGACCTGATTTCTCATGGTGAGATACGTAGGCAACCCTCATCGGGTTCGGTCGTACTTAAGTAGAATCCTTCCCTCCTTTGTAATTGGAACTACGTGCGACCTGATTTCCCTCGGTGGGATACGTAGGCAGCCTAGATAAGGCTCGGTCCCTTTATAATATAAAATTTCATCTTCTCCTGATGACAAGAGGAATTTGAACACGCCGAGCTCTAGAAGACCCGACACATTCTATCAAAGACGTCCTAAGATACTCAACAAAGAATCATCAAGAAAGTCTCTCCGAGAGACTGGGGCAAATTTTTGGAGAACGCTCCAAAAATCAACGAAAGGTTCAATTCAAGCTAAGGCTAGGAGGTTTGACTCAGACTCACCACTGTTGGTATACTAAACAACAAAAATTATCGTGGATCTACTATAAAGCATCAGTGACGAATAATTTCTCCACAAGCAGTGTTGGTCTGACATCTTAACGACAACATCAGAGGAAATACGTCGCAAAAAGATATTTTGATCAATGCGGAAGACATTACCCATCCAAACGCTTTCAGAATTACATCGACAATCAACACACGGTCAGCTATACTCATTGTATCGGTCATAAGAGGCCAACTGAATCTTCAGGTGGTACATGCCTATGAAAGAACCGAGAAAGAAGTCCAGGAACGACGATCTATACCCACTATCCCAAAGTGGATCTCTAAAGAAGAAATATGCTCAAGAAGCATTCAAACTTGGATTACGATTAGTACATCTATCGTCAGATGCCATCCTAATTGGCTAGAGATACGACTATGCAGAGGACCCAAAAGGATCCCAGATTCGAAAACATCGACATGGTAAGGAGTTTATCGAAGATGTGCTCAAGAAATATCTAGAATTTACGCAAGGGAGATTTGTTTATATACCCAAGCCTCTTCCACCAAAATTTGAGTTATCAAAACTACATGTGAAAATAGTTTACATAATGCATTCACTGCTCTCTCGCTAAAAACCATGCCTCAAAGGTACCGACCTTGAGACATGAATTTCAAAACTTGATTGACTCTGACAACTTACAAAGCATAAATCGAAAAAAGAGAGGCTCCGATGCTAATCATTAGCTGCAAGGGAAAATGATCGAATGTTGAAAGCTCTTACATAAGAGACATCGCTTCGACAAATGATCAAAATGAGCCTTTGAGGGCAAGCTCATAATTATCAACCTTACCATTCTTCACCCACCCACCCTTTAAACCAAATTTACTAGATTCTCTTTATGCGGAACTACGTTTTGACCTGATTCCTATTCTAGGATACGTAGGTAGCCTGAGTCTGGCCCGGTCATATCAATAAAATATCCTTTCCACACTTTCAAAAAAATAAAAAAAATAAAAAAATCTCTTTTATCATCTCAAAACATATCGATCGCGTCGCTCTGACAGAAGTCGAGAGAAAAAATAAAGGTAGAGAAAGTCTCCACCAGAAGATATCCCTGTATGAGCATGTCATTTGGAACCAGGAAACGTCATCTCCTAAATTGACTAATAGATTTGCCAAATACCGAAAGGATGAAGGATGATATATCTACTAGGCCGAATTCTCGATCAACATAAAATCAACACCCCCTCCCCAAACTAAGAAACTTTCTTTGAGCGCAGGAGAAATGACGCTACTACAAAAGTTCAAACATCTTGGAAGCCCAAAATACTGAGCAGCCAGGTATCATCAATTTATCCATAATTATTCCAAGACTCTAAAGAGTTTTCTCGAATCTTGCAGGTCATAATAATGCTCAAGGAAGCACATATCAAATATCTCACATTGGGGATAACATGCTGACAATACCCCATCAGGAACTCGACACCACATCGCTATCACAAGCCAGGAGGCTAGGTTTTATCAATTCATTCGCTATTACTTTCTAACTCTAAGAGGAATTTCTTAATTTTTACAGATCATGTTAAAGGGAATCCCTGTCAAGCCATGGACGTCAAGTACTAACCAGTTGTTCACAAAACTCTAACATAATAAACACAGGGAAGTCTGCCCCGAACAACAGGACAGGGCAAGTCCGCCCCGAACAATAGGACAGGGCAAGTCCACCCCGAACAATAGGACAGGGATGTCCGCCCAGAACAATAGGACAGGGCAAGTCCACCCCGAACAACAGGACAGGGCAAGTCCGCCCCGAACAACAGGACAGGGCAAGTCCACCCAGAACAATAGGACAGGGATGTCCGCCCAGAACAATAGGACAGGGCAAGTCCACCCCGAACAACAGGACAGGGCAAGTCCGCCCCGAACAATAGGACAGGGCAAGTCTGCCCGAACAACAGGACAGGGCGAGTCCGCCCCGAACAACAGGACATGGCAAGTCCGCCCCAAACAATAGAACAATACAACACAACTTTTCCTTCTCCAGCAAACTGCCTCGCCAGATGGAGGATTTTACATTTCCAACAATCGCCCCGCCGGTCAGAAATGTCTACATCACAAGATGCGTCGCCAGTCAATACATACAATATACTCACTCCACATGACAGAGACATCAACATTTGTTTGAATATCTACACTCTACCCTTTACATTACTACTTTAATTTACAATTTTGAACCACAACAGGTACTTTGTCACCCCTTTTACCTATTTTGCAGGACAACACATTACAACGTGGAACTACCCTCTAAGCAGCAAACTGGGGCAAGCTAGCGGAATGTCAAGCGTCCCTAGCTATATCAAGGATTCATTCTCGAAACTCAACTTGACTCAACTCTCTAGATTTGATTCTACATCTCCAAGCTCTTTTACATCCTAGTGTCATCACAACTCGACATTGGGGCAATTTTAAAATTCCAAGATCATTTTCCTCCTAAAAGACCCTCAGTTGAAATTGCTTTGGAAGCCTTTCTCCTTCCAAACTATCCTTTAGAACTATATCCGGCCTGATTCTCGTATCTTTCAGGGATATGTAGGTAGCTCAAATTTGAGCACTGTCGTACTCACTCAATTTGTGCCAAAACCATTTTATTTTTCTACCACAAAGGAAAACAGTGTCATCATAATTCAACACTTAGATAAGTTT
Source organism: Capsicum rhomboideum (assembly GCA_031232105.1). Classification (NCBI taxonomy): domain Eukaryota; kingdom Viridiplantae; phylum Streptophyta; class Magnoliopsida; order Solanales; family Solanaceae; genus Capsicum; species Capsicum rhomboideum. The sequence continues at coordinate 44,000,502 of CP124717.1, read as the reverse complement.
TGAGAGTCCATCAAAAGTTGTTGTATCTTCACCTTCCTGAACTACATATGGCCTGATTTCTCATGGAACCCAATATATGTAGGCAACTCAAAAGCAAGAGCTCGGTCATACCCCCACCAACCAAACCTATTCTCGAACTACATATGACCTGATTTCTCATGAAATCCAAGATATGTAGGCAGCTCAGAAGCCGGAGCTCGGTCGTAACTTCCTAAAGGATTATGCCAATTCTTGATCAAAAAAAAATATATATGTTTTGTCGATCGGCCAAAATTGGAATGTGTCAATATTTCTTTGCCCACGCCTTCTTTACTTTCAGTCGTAGACAAAGAAAGGGGCAACTGTTGACACCCAATTTTGGCTCTTCATATTTTAAGCCTCTATATCTGAATAATGTGAAAATTATTGTTAAAATATTTTAGTAATTTGCTATCTCATTTAGCGAAATATTCTATAAACACTATTCTTATAAGTTTTGACTATTAACATATATATATAACTTAGTACATGTTTTTGAAATTATTAAATCAATTTTGGCTATTTAAAATTCCCACTTTTGCAAATAATTATCTTTCAAATTGGGAAGCCTAATTAGTTCATTAATTGGTATATCATCTTATTTTATATTTACAATAATCAATTTTATAAATAAATTAGTTTTGCAATTAACTATTTTCAATATAATCAATGGTGGCTATGTTACATAACAAATTGACTACAATTGAAATTTTTAAAAATAGGTCAAATTGAGCAAGAATATGTGGCAATCCTAGTCTCAAAATACTGTCCAATCTGTGTATGCTACTTAAGCATCACATGGATTGTGCCTTCTTAATGCATCGTGGCCATTAAACCCCTTTTAATCCAATGGCCATGGATTTTTTTGGTCTATTATATATATATATATATATATATATATATATATATATATACTATATTAGTATTATTTTAATCTGGTTTATTTCCTAAACGTTCCGATCAAATGATCGGACGGCTCAGATCATGTCAACAATTCCAACTTAATGCATGCTTTTCCTTTTTCCAAAATCAGAAAAAGTGTTTTCCCTCTTTTCATAAAACATCGACCTTTCTCTTTCCCTTTTCCCAAATCAGAACCCTAGCCTACTTCCTCTTCTCTTCTTCTCTCTCCTCCACCTCCAAACCCAACAACAACAACATCACAACCCCGCTCCACCTGCGTCACCTCTGTCACAACGCCAACAAGGTTCCAACGGCTCCAATGTCACTCTCAGTGTCAGAAATTTGAATTCAAAATTCAAATCCCCCTTTCACGAATTTCTCGTTTCAAATCCGGACTTTCAAGTCCGGATTTCACCTATAAATAGAGGTCTTGAACTCTCATGTTTTGGGGGGAGAAAGAGGAGGGTTTTTGGACATTCAAAAAGAAAGCTTTCAGATTCAGAAAAAGGGAGAAAACACACTGTCACATATTCAAAAGCTCCAAATTTCATGGTTGTCTTCTTTTGTTTTCGAGTTTGAGTTTCGAAGCTGAGTTTCGAGCCGGGATTCTCGACGCCAAAGCCCCTGTTTGCTGCCCAACAAAAAGTGAGCCTTCATCCTTCTTTTATTTTTCATTTTAGTTTCAATATGTGTCCGTTTTGCGTCTTGAACAACCTTAGTATTGATTTCCTGTCCCATCTTGATGTTACTGTTGTTTCTATGCTAAAATTCAGCCATATAACCTCGCCTTAATTTTTTGATTGTTCAAATATGTGGCTGTTTTTGTGCGAATTGTGAAGTTTTCCTCCTTTTCGTTTTTCATATGTTGATAATACATAGCATATGCGGAGTTATTGCTCCCCTGTTTCCGCTTTTGTATTGAAAATATGGGGTCACAAGTAGGTGATGAATGTATACTTCAAGTGTCAACAATGCCCTCATGTGTCATGATAGATTTAAGTCTCAGTACTCCTTGATAATAAAAAATTGTTCTAATTTCTTTAGGATGAGTATTTTTCCAGTTGTTAAAAAGTATGCTTAGGGACATATGTTAAGGCCAAGTCATTTGAGAAGTTATTAGTAGTATTTACTCTTATTAATCAACCTTCTTCGTTTTGGTGTTTAATTTGTTCTCCAGACATTCGCAAGGGGGTTTTAGTGTGTTAAACTTAAACATGTTTTGTAGCTTAAACACATTCGGTTCGTAACTTGATCCCTGTCCAGTTTGCTTGATAAAACAACTAGAAATTTGTTAGTTTTAGCTGTAATTCGATTCTTAATTCCTAAACCGGCAACTAGTCTTTTTCCTGTTTGTTTGTTTTCCAACCAAAATGATAAAATTGTTTTACAATTTGAATTCTATCGATTATGTAAAAGTACTAGTTTCTACGTAAGTTCCAAGACCCTACTTTGTGGGATTACATTGGGTATGCCGTTGTTGTTAGATTCTTCACAAGTATCGTTGTAATATTAGGACTCTTCAGTAAGGGAGGGATTGTCTAATAGATTTTCGCCATTAGACAGTTAAATGATCGAACAAATTGTTAGATGTTATTTCTGATTCCATTGGAATGCACAAGTCATTTTGTCTTTTTAAAATAAAGAGAGATTTGTGTTTCAAACGGGCTAGATCATCAATTTTTCTTTACTTCTTTTCACTAGTTATACTTGAGTAGTTCAGATATGAGTTCTTGTTTCCTATTGTTTTCCATCTTCTCTAGTCAGTCTTTTAAAACTTCCATGTTGATTTGGTTTAGGATTTTAAGTTTACTTGGATAATAACTTAGAACAATTAGTGTTTGTGCGTTTCCTAATTTGGAGTTCATGAAGACTTTTTTCTTTAGCCTTAAGTTATAACTATGTTTTTGGGGTGGGCTTTACCTTCTCCTTGTCTATCTTCCTGTTCTTGCCTCCGTGTAGAATGACGTGGGCTTCCAACATATGACTGTTTTCATTTTTGTGTCATTAACCGAATAATAACGTACAAAGCAATGTTTCAGTTAGCAACAACTAGAACCTCATTTCCTTCTCCGTTTATCTCTTCGATTGCTTACTAAGTTCCTAAAACAAAAGAGCAACTGGTAGTGTTACTTGTCATGTTTCTTCGCTCAAAATTAGTGAATTGGTTAGCCATGTGTTGTTAGTATTTCTATTAAATGTGCATTTTCTGTTAGTGAATGTCTACAAGCAGTAGTTCATTTTAGTGTGAATTTTTCAATGGTTAAGTATATTTTATTCAAGTTCCGCATTTATTTGGTCACATCTTGAACATTTTGAAGCTTAAATGTTATTTTCTCTTAATTCCATCTTTCTTGGCTTATTATTTGACGTTTAGATATCTACTCCTTATCTTTATTTCCTTTATTTTACATGTACACTCGGGAGCACATTTGGAGTCATGGGTTGACTCCATCTCTGTTCAGACCATAGGAACGACTAATGGCTATTTGTATATGCTCGTGTCCAGCCCATCCGTTCACATCAAAAAGGGTCCAGCGTCCTTCTCCCTTTCTCTTAGAATCTACTACTCCTATTAGTGTTACCCCGGCTAATATTATATCACTTTGGTATTGTTCAAAACTAATGTTTTCTCCTGTGTTGTTGCCTATGTGTTTTTCTTTATACCTTGAATATATTACCTCGGCACAAATGATAGTAAAATAGTTGTTCACTTCTCTACATTTCCTTTTTGATATCCAATATCGTATAGCTTCTCCGCTTTCACATTTGGAGCTACAAGAATTTTGAACGCTCCTCGATTTAGATAGTTTATTTCTTAGGTCTCAAATGGTTTTCATAAAAGATTAAGTTAAAACTTTTTTTTTGGCAAATCGGATATCGATAACAATATTTTCAGGTCTCTAAGCCAAATAAAAAATAGGATTATTTAAGACGGATTGAGTTGAGACAATTTCTGGGACTATAACATGCAGTCAATTGGAACACATTGATTTTCTTCAAAATGGGTATACATTTGCATATTATTTTCCAAAGACTATGTAAGTAGAATATTCACAAGTTAAAACATATTAATGTCATTTTATCACTCACTGTTATGGTTTTTCACTTATCAGTTATCACATACATATATTATTTCATACACATAACCATTTTTCATACTGTACATATATTACATCATACACCTGTTACCTTTCCTATTTTTTGTTTATACATACTACTTTCACATATAACACTATCTCATACCCAATATATACCATTTTACATATTATATATTATATCTTGTATTTTATACGTATACCACCTTATACCTTAACAACACATACCTCACATGCTGCTTCACAGCCGACATATACTATGCATTTCACTTATTCTGTACATACATTTTACTTTGTATGTCACCTCATTACATATGTCATTTCATAAATGTACATGCTATTTTTTTTTTTCTTTCTATACTCTTTATACTCATTATATACCAAAAGTACCCTCTATTTGCAATAAAATTATTTTCAACCTCCTTCCATTTTATTTGGTTAAAATAATTCTTTCATTTTTTTAAAAAAAATAGGTAATAATAATAAAACAAATACTTCCCAAATTATTTTTTTTAAAACTAAGTTTAAGGACTATCTTCGGATAGGCTCTGAGGGGTGCATAATACCTTCCCCTCGAGTAACCAAAACCCTTACTCAGAATCTCAAATGTTTTCAAGACAAAAAAAAAAAAAAAAAAGAGTTTTACATTACAAAATGGTTTTCCTAATTTTTTCTAAAAGTTAGGTGGCGACTCTAAAAATACGAATTTTCAAAACAAGGGAGTCACGACCACCATATGTTGTGTGCTGTTTCGACCGGTTGGAAATGGGGCGCGACACCTGGTACTGTTCCACTCCAACCTCAAAACACCTGAGATAACTAACGTAACTGTCTTGGCATGATAATATAAGACAACATGATATGGAGAGAGCCAATCCATACCCAAAATTAGATGAAAATCTATCATACCTAGAATAACCAAGTCCACCCAAGTATCATACCCCAACAGAGTCACAATACAAGATCGATACACCAATCCACCACTAAAGAATCCACTGGGGGTAGCAACACAACAATTCACAATACGTGACTCACAGACCATATCAAGACCTGATGTAAAATATATAGATACATAGGAGAAAGTAGAATCAGGATCAAATAATATTGAAGTAGTCCAATGGCAAACTAGGATGATAACTTTAATAATTACATTGGGGCCTCTACCTCGGATCTACCCGAGAATTCATAACACTGTCCACATTTGCCCTTAAACTGAGCACCTCCATGATAACCCCCAGAGGTCGCTTGAGCTCCACCCCTAGAAACCTGAGAACTACCTCTACCACTTTGTGCACCTCCTTATTGATGGTGTTGTTGCCCGATAAGTCTATATTTGAGAACCCGGTTGTGGGTACCCCTGCTTATTCTTAGGGAAATCTCTTACTAGATAACCCAAGTCACTATAATAATAACACCCCTACCTAGAAAAGAATGTTATGCTGGCTTAGATGAACTAGAGTGTAACACCCCGTACGTTCCTACATCTAGCTGACTACCGTAACATTTATGGACATATGAAAACATGAGAAATTTGATTAATTATGCATTAAATTGTGGGCTTTAAGTATTAAATATTGGACATTAAAAGTCTTGCATTATTGGGCCCAAAAATAGCAAGAAGACATGGCCCAATATGGGATTTTTTGACCCATTCTTCCAAATTTGGTCCATTTGACCAATCAACATTTCATTAATGCCAAGGAAAGGATAAGAAGAGACTTGAGGGCCTATATAAAGCATGAAAAATCAGATTTTCCATTCATTGTGCCACCCATGCCTTTTCTAGAATTTTCTCCATATTTCCATAAACCCTAAACTCTCATCCTTTTGGCCAAGAGCATCACTTGGTGAGTATTGGTAAGTGTTTATTATTATGGTTTAATATATTTTATGCATGAGAGATGGTGTATATGATGTTGGGTATGTTGGTGGAATATCAAAAAGTTCACTATGTGTAAAGTGTACATGTTTGCTAAATCGGAGAGTGGTGTTGCCTTGTAAACTTGAACATGGGTTTGTGATCTTGAAGAAAATGAACTTTATGGACTCAATATTGATATGTGAGATGTTAGTATAGACTTAATTTGTTTTTCATGGTGTATAGTGTTTGGAATTTCTATTGAGAAATTGGTTATGGTTTTGGTGGTATATTGGCCGTGAACTGTGGTTTTGGGTGTCGTTATGTGTGTTGTGAGACCATGACTGAATGTTGATGTTTAAGAGGATCAAAAATATGTTCAAATATGTTTGATTTTGATCATGGACCATTCATGGCATTAAAATAACCAAAAAAAAATCATTTCGGACCAAAACGGGCATCCGCCCCTCAGACGAGGCATCTGCGGACGCAGATGCCAACGCAGAAGGCCCTGGAATTTTCCAGGAGCCATCTGCGCGCGCATATCACCACCTGCGTGCATAGGTGGCAGCGCAGGTCACCTCCAGAATTCATTTTGTGTGTTTTCGTCACTAGTTGATCCCCAAAAGCCCCGATACCCTTTTGGGATGTAATTATCAACTTGTGGTGTCGTTTTAATACTTTAAAGTATCATATGGAGGTGTGTTGTACTGTATGAAGTATAGAATGTTGTTCATATGTTGTTATAAAGGAGTAAATGCGACGGAATGCTAAAGGGAAAAACGTACAGGGTACGTGAGGTGTAAAATGCTATTGATGTATGATATTTTGGTCAATATGTGTAATGTTATGGTGTTGTTGATATGGAAATGCATTGGATTGTATTGTAAGGGGGTGACATGACGTTATATAGTAGTCACATGGTTCATTATCATCTTGTACGTCTTTATAGTGAATAGTTGCTAATGTAAGTTCTGGTATGAACTTGTATTGTAGAGTAAGAAGTAAGGAAAAAGACGGACTGCTGTGTTCATACATAGGCTTGTATATTCGTATTTGGAAGTGAAGGTATGTAAGGTTCCCTTGTCCCATAGTACTCATATTTATGTTACACTTGTCCTATTCCGAAATGTGCTATGGCATCCTATTTCCGGCTACCAAAGGTTATGGTCACAAGTCTACTACTCATTGAACAAGTGTGAACCACATGTTTCATATAATATTCCAAAGGTCCAATAGTGATAGTGCTCATGTATCTTGTTCCTTTATTATTGTCTAATGGTTCCAACAGTGTTACGTTTCCTCAAAGATTATGTTTCCAATAACGCTTAATCACATGTCTCTCATTCATTGGTTAATGACCCAAAGCTTCAAAGTAAAGTATCAATCCCAAAGTTTCAATCTCAAAGTAAAGATCAAAGTAATGCAAATGTGGTTAACGATTGAGTACGGGTGGCAGCTTTGGGGGCAAAATGCCTAGCTCAAGCCTAACCCGATATTATTGGATCAGGGGGCAGTTTTAGGGGCGAAAGCCTAGCTCAAGCCGAACCTGATAGGGGGCAGCTCTAGGGGTGAAAAACCTAGCTCGAACCGAACCTGATATATTAATTTATGGGTGGCAGGTCTAGGGGCATAAGCCTAGCTCGATCCGATCCCGATGCATTGATTTATGGGTTGGCAGGTCTAGGGGCATAAGCCTAGCTCAACCCGATCCCAACATAACGTTATGTTATGTAAAGACCCACTGATCAGTCGGGGCCCGGGTACATTGTGACATATGTATTGATACGCAAGCATTGATTGTAAAGAAAGTAAAGAAATTAATGAAAGCATTACGCATGGCTTCCAAAATGCAAAATGGTAACTTATTCACATCGATTATTCCGTTATCTTGAGTTCATTGAAATATTCATGTGTTGTACAGTTTCAGTTGAGCCTTACATACTCAGTACTTATTTCGTACTGACCCCTCTTGGGGAATTTACCTTACTTGCTGCAGGCGCAGGTACCAGTAGGCCTCCTCAGTAGATTGCCAGTGTTAGCGGTTCTTTGGTGAGCTCCAGCTAATTCGGGGATTCTCCGAGTCAGAGTGTATATATGTTTTGGTGATGTACATGTTATGTAAAGAGGGAACTTGTCCCGACTTTTAGCTTGTTTGGTCAATGCATCTGTTAGAGGCTTTTGTAAACTAATGTGGATGTATGTATATAAGGTGACTCATGAAGTCTTGTTTTGATGGCCTCAACGGCCAAGTTTCTCAAATGTATATATGTAAATGTCACATGTTCTCCAATACTAGTCGTTCATGTTCTTATGTGATAGTCGTATTTCCGATGGCATGCATATGAATGTATAGAAGCATAGTTTGGTTCTCTCGGGCCTTATCGGCTACGGGTGTCAATCATGCCTCGTTGGGATTTGGGGTGTGACATAGAGTACCCATCGTGACCTGAAAACCTAGAATGAGAACGTTTAGACACCTGCCCCAAACTTTTGCTGCCCTGGCTATTGTACCCATAATAACCACCATTAAAAATCTGTAATATTGTATTCACTAGCCTGCTAGGCTAATAATGATGACCCCTACCTGAGAAGTTTCTGCCTTGGGATGATGAACTATTAGACCTACTATGTCTACGAACCCACTTTTCGCTGCCTCCATAGGCATGGCGACAGATATCCTCAATACTTTTAGCATAGTCCACTATCCACTAAAAAGTACCCCCAATAGTTACTAATCTCTCAGTAGCCAAATGAAGGAGTAATCCATTCCTTCACAAAAATCCTAATCTGCTCCTCCTCTAAAGGTATACTCATCAAGACATGCTTAGGTCATAAAACATGGTCTCATACTCAATAACTATCATGGTACCTTATTTTAGGTTACCAAACTGATCTCTAAAACTCTCTCTCTCATATAGTGAGGTAAAACTTCCCAAAAAAGGCCTCAAAGAGTTGCATCCATGTCATAGGGTTTGACTCCGCTAGCCTACAATCAAGATAAGATCTCCATCACTATTTTGCTGCCCCTACAATCTGGAAAGTAGTGTAGTCCACACCATGAAACCCAACCAAACCAAGATTATGCAATTTCTCTAACAACTAACCAAAAACTTATTGGCATTCTCATCAGGTAAACTATTAAATCTTGGAGGATCCAACCTAACAAATCCATCGAACATCTTTCACTCCTTAACTGATATCACTGGCCTAGCCACAACCAGTGGCGCAACAAGTCAAACTGGTAAAGTATTAATGCATGGAGCCATAGAAGTAGCTTGTTGTGCCTCAGGAGTCTTAAAACCATGAATCAGTACTTGTTCTGGAGGCTAAACTACATCCCTTGTCGGAGATCCATCAGGAGTGATAGGTAAAGCTCTTGTCTGAGTCATACCCTCCAAGAAACTCAAAATCTGAACCATGGTGTCCTACAACACTGGGGTAGCTATGAAACTTTATGGAATATGGGCTAACCTTACTCCCTTTAGCTTATAAGCCATATCCTTAAACTCAACCTCCTTAAACTCAACCTCTGGATTAGGAGATGCCACTTTAGAATGACCCTTAACTGGTGTTACACCTCATGGTCTACCTCTGTCATGGTTGTGACCCCTGCCTCGACCCCTAGCTGGAGCCTTAACAGTAGGTGCAGGTACATCACCCTCAATAGCAGCTAAACTCTTCCTCACCATCTGTTGAGAGAATAAAATACAAAGTTTAAAATTCAAGAACTGAATAAATTCGCATAATAACGAATCAAAGAGTAGAATGTTTCTAAAAATATCCCATAGCATCCCGAAGATTGATAGAAAAGTCATCGTACTGATCCACGAGACTCTACTAAACACTTACTCTTGTACTCATGATACTGGTGAACCTGTCGCTCTGATACCAACTTGTCCGATCCAAAATCATAAGGATTGTGATGGCACCTACCCCAATCCAGGCTAAGTCTAAATAAAGGTAAGTCATAAACTACCTCAAAGCGGAATAAATACACCATTAACCACCACCAAAAAGACTTCTCTTTCAAAATAGCCTTAATTCACCTCGAAGCTATCAAGAATAAGTTATACATATAAATACGAGTCAATCGATACCTATATTACTATATTTTTTCGGGTCTAAAACGTCAATCAAAAGTCAATCCCAAGCTTCCAAGGGAAAATTGAAATTTTATTTGAAAATCAAGTTACCCATTATTTAAGGAGTTCAAATATGAAATTTCATCAAAATAGAGTTAAAATCAACTTTGATATCATCAATTTATCATTCTCTGACTTTACCTAAAAACCCAAATTTCTAAGTTGAAAAATCAAGATTTGAAGATGAAATCATGAAATAATCATTGAAAAATATGTAAAAATAGTGTAAGAATCTTACCCAAAGAAGAATTAGTGAAACACACCTTTTGAATCTCCAAAAATTGAGTTTTCGAGCTTCAAAAATCGAGTTATAAAGTTTGTGTTCGAAAATGATGATTAAAATATGTCCAGGTACAATTTGTTCTTTAAGAATGTGAAGGACCTATCGTGAATGCGACAAATCAATCCAACCCACCATCGCAAACGTGACCATCCCCTCACGAACGCAATGGATAACCTTGACCCAACCCAGTGAGACCCTCCACAAACGTGATGCCCACCATGTGAACGCTAAGGTCAATAAGATTCACTACAAGAAATAAGACCTTTAGCGAGGGGATTTTTCGTCGCTAAAAGTCCTAATCCAGTCGTTATTAATCAATAACGACCGAAAAAGAACCAGTCGTCACCGGACGTTAAAAGCTCTGTCGTTAAAGGTTAACGACCGAATTGTGATCCGGTTGTTAAAAAATCTTTAGCGACGACAAGAAATCCAGCGTTATACCTCCTTTTAACGACCAAATTACCCTTCGTTGATTGTCATTCCAGTCAATAAAAACCTTTAATTAGACGAGATATCCGGTTGTTATAAGTGCTTTTAGCGACCGCGTGAATTCTTCCTTCGCTAACTGTATGTTAACTTTCAGCGACCAAAAATTCAATCATTAAATAATTATCAATTCAGAGGTTATATGAAAGTAAAAAGTAATCAAAACATACAAAATAATTTATCCGCGCAAGATTCCGTAGTTAATTAAACAGAACTAACACATCATGTTACCAAAAATATTTGTCAACTCTCTTAAGAAAGTGCAAAATATAATTGTACCATTTACAATGCAACCATCTTTAAAAACCTCCTAGCGAAAAGTAGGTCTCCTTCGACTTAACTTAGTCTCTAACATGTTCTGTTGTTCAGACATGCTTCATAATTTCTTCATGGACAAGTCCTCCGATCTTCAGATTCTTTATCTGTTAAAAGAACAAGTTCATGTAATTCAGTATTAGATCTCCCAATAACTATTTCATTTTTCTCCTTTTCTTTTCCACAAAAGGTTAATCACAAATAAAGCAAACAAAATATTTAATAATTGTCCAAATTTTACAAGAAAATTATATTGATTGGAACTACAATAACAGCAACATAACATACCCAGTGTATTTCCACACACTGGGGTCTGGGAAGGGTAGAGTATATGGAGTCCGTACTACTACCTCAGAGGTGAGGCAGAGAGGTTGTTTCCGATTGATTGGAACTATCAAAAGAAAGCAAAAACAACTTATATATTCTGTAAGAGAACTCCAAGAACAATCAACATAGAACACGAAAAAAGACTGAAATTCAAGATTAACCATACAAAAAGAGAAGCTAAAATTATTTCTAGGAACTGTTCAAATAATTTTAACTATCAATAGAAAGCAAACACAACTATAGTTATTCATGTGGTAACATTGTCACCGTTAACATTAGATATTGAAGCTTATTTGGTACAAAATATAATAGCAAACTTATACTTCATACTAAATCAAAAGGATGTTTTCTTAGACTACTCCGTCATGACAACAACTTGAAACATATATCTATTGTTATCACATTAACATTACACTCAAGTGTTAAATGGGCAAAAATGTGGCCAACCTAAAATGACCAAGCAAAAGAACTTGTTAAAGTATAAAGCAACACTAAGTCAGGGGCACAACAGTCTTTTTACTTTCATGTCCACTTATTAATTAAATATTGTTAATAATTAGTTAGAGTTAGATGGTTATTGGTTGGTTATGCTAATGACTCATTATAGAATCCAAGTATATAAATACACCCTCAACATGTACTGATGTTGAGAGATTCCGGATAAGATCTAGAAAATACTCTCTTCTTCTGCACTTTATCATCTCTGTATATTCTTCATATTCAAGAATTGTAACCATACATGTTCAAATAATGACATGGTATCAGAGCTATCCAGTTTGAGTTATCAGCTGATTTCGATCTTTAAGTTTCCGCTGCGAGATTAGAAAAATTCGAGATTAATTTCAAAGAAAGCTCGGGGAATTCGTCTGCAATTAAGGCTCGGCAGCAATTCATACAAGAATGGAGAATGCGAATGACCAAGCTAACAGAGAATTCAATCCGACTATGAACCAGTCAAATTCAACTGGGAATCTCAATCAAAATGGGGTAAACTTCACTAGAAACTCCTCAAATCAGGGAACTGGTATGGATTACAATCACCCTTTATTTCTTAATCCAACTGATGTGAGTGGTTGTACTATTGTGTCATTTCAACTAACTGGGAGTGAGAATTATACTATTTGGTCAAGATCAATGAGAATTGCATTACTAGGTAGGAATAAGCTAGGCATGGTAGATGGATCTTGTAAGAAAGAACACTTTCGTGAAGACTTGTGGGATCAATGGGAGAGAGTGAATGCTATTGTGCTTTCTTGGCTTATGAATTCTGTGTCTAATTCTCTGCTTAGTGGTGTAGTCTTTGGTTCAAGTGCATATGCTGTGTGGAGTGATTTAAAAGAAAGGTTTGATAGAATCGATGGATCAAGAACCTTTAATTTGCACAAGGAAATTGCTACTCATAGTCAGGGGTCTGTGTCTGTTTCGGTATACTATTCAAGGTTGAAGGATTTGTGGAATGAGTTTGAAAATTTGATACCTTCACCTAGCTGTGACTGTCCTAAGTCAAGAGATTATGTGCAGTATCTACAACAACAGAAGTTGTACCAGTTTTTGATGGGACTGAATGAGTCTTATCAACAGGCTAGAAGCCAAATTTTGTTGATGAATCCCCTGCCTACAGTGAATCAGGCATACGCCATGATCATAGGAGATGAGAATCAAAAAGGAATCTCTAATATACATGGAACCAGTTCTCATGCTAGTATGAGTTTGTATGAGCCTTCTGCAATGTACTCAAAGGGAAGTCACATGGGGTCAACAAGTTATGATGCTACTGCCATGTACACTAAGGGTAATAATTCAAATGGTTATGAGAAAACTAGCATGCAGTCTAAGGGGAATGGTCCTAAATTCAAAAGGAACTACAACCTGCAATGTGATTTCTGTAAATTGAAGGGTCATACAAGGGAGAATTGTTGGAAGATAATTGGTTATCCCACAGACTATAAATTCAAGAAGAAAGGAGTCAGTGTTGCTTACAATGTCATGGGTGAAAATGAACCAGGAGAAATGAACAACTCTGGTGTCAGCTATGGATCTACTGGAAATTCTCATATGGCTTATGCTTCTGAGAATCATGCTAGTTCTCAGTCTGGACTGTCTACTTATGGAGCAAGTTCTGCTCAATTTCAAATTGGGAATACCTTCACTCAAGAACAATACAATCAGATTCTTCAACTCCTCAACAATTGTGCACCTGCTCAGGCTTCTATGGCTAATGTTTCAGGTATTAGTCATGCTTTGTTAGTTAATCAATCTACACCAGAATGGATCATAGATACTGGTGCAACAAATCATATGGCGTCTGACATTTCATTATTAAATAAGTCCAGCATTTATGTGCCTAGCAAGCCTAAACAAGTGTATTTACCCACTGGGGACAATGCCTATGTCAAACATATTGGTTCTACCTCAATCTCTAGTAGAAACACTATCACTAATGTGTTTCATGTGCCTGGTTTCAAATACAATCTCTTATCAGTCTCCAAGATCACCAAAGAACTAGGTTGTTCAGCATCCTTCTTTCCTGATTTTTGCATATTCCAGGAACTCTACAATGGGAGGGTGAAGGAGATTGGTAGAGAGCAAAATGGGCTGTATATACTGCTCAATGAGTCAAGCAGACACAACAAACAACTATCACTGATTGCAGATGACAGAGTCAAATTTAAATAGATTGACATCAACTTGTGGCACAAGAGACTTGGACACACTTCTAGTACTGTTTTACAACAAATATTTCCTTTGAGTAAAGTTTCTATTCATAATGAGATTGATAAGTGTAGTATATGTCCATGTGCTAAACAAGTTAGAATTCCTTTTCAGCATAGTAGTATCAAGACTGTCAGTTGTTTTGAGTTGGTGCATATGGATGTTTGGGGTCCTTATAAAGTTGCTACAATTGATGCTCATAAGTTCTTTTTGACTATGGTGGATGATTACTCCAGAATGACTTGGGTGTTTATGATAAAACACAAATCTGCTGTGCATGTCTATATTCAACAGTTTCTTAATTTTGTCAAAACACAATACAATGCCTCAGTTAAAGTTATCAGAAGTGACAATGGCACAGAGTTTGTAAACTCTGTTTGTGATAGTTTATTCAAAGATTTGGGAATTCTACATCAAAGGTCATGTCCCTACACACCCCAACAGAATGGGGTGGCTGAAAGGAAACATAAGCACATCCTAGAGGTTACAAGGGCTATCAGATTTCAGGCAAACATTCCGTTAAGATACTGGGGTCATTGTGTTACTGCAGCAGTTTATCTTATTAATAGAATGCCTAGCAATGTTATCTCTGGTCAGTCTCCATTTGAAAGATTGTATGGTAGAAAGCCTTCTATAGGACATCTCAGGATTCTAGGGTGTCTATGCTATGCAAAAAATCTACAAGAACATGATAAGTTGATGCCTAGGTTCAGACCTGCAGTCCATATGGGATACTCAGAAGTACACAAGGGTTATGTTTTACTTGATCTAAAGTCTCAGCAATTTTTTACTAGTAGGGATGTGGTGTTTCAGGAGGAGATATTTCCTTTTACTAATACCAGGCAAGATTTACCTCTTATTCTAGATTCTATGCAAGGATCAAGTTTGTTTCCTAATCCTCCAATGCAGTTCTATTCTGAGTTTAATCCTCAGGAGATGTCTCATCCTCCATCTGGTCTTCCACCACAGATGTCAGCTGACATTCATCAGGATGATAGTGGTGGTCCTACAGCTGTACATGTACCACCTGAAATTACACAACCTCCAGTTGCTCCTGCAGAATCTAGAAGGTCAGAAAGAGGAAGACGTCCTCCTATTTGGATGAAGGACTTTGTGTCCTTAAACATCCATAAGTATGTCTCCTTTCCCCTAAATGATGTTGTTAGATATGATCACCTGAATTCACAACATCAGGCTTATATAGCTGTTACTTCAGTAGAGGTTGAACCAACTAGTTATCATGAGGCTATCAAAGATCCTAGGTGGGTGGATGCCATGAAACTGGAAATTCAAGCACTGGAATCTAATAAGACATGGGAAGTAGTGGAGTTACCAAAGGGTAAAATACCCATAGGATGTAAGTGGATATTTAAGATCAAATACAAGGCTTCTGGTGAAGTCGAAAGATTCAAAGCAAGATTAGTTGCTAAGGGGTTTAGTCAAAAGGAAGGA
This sequence comes from Capsicum rhomboideum, assembly GCA_031232105.1. NCBI lineage: Eukaryota > Viridiplantae > Streptophyta > Magnoliopsida > Solanales > Solanaceae > Capsicum > Capsicum rhomboideum. Next base: position 43,984,908 of record CP124717.1, on the reverse strand, counting down.
ATAGACTTTCAAGAAACTTTTTCCCCTGTAGTTAAAATGGTTACAGTAAGAACCATGTTGGCATTGGCTATTTCTAAGAACTGGCATATACATCAAATGGATGTATATAATGCCTTTCTTCAAGGTGACCTCCATGATGAGATTTACATGCAATTACCACAAGGATTTACCAGTCAGGAGGAGCCCAAACCAGTGTGTAGACTGATTAAATCCTTGTATGGATTAAAGCAGGCTCCTAGGGAATGGAATCAGAAACTTACTGAAGCCTTGGTCAAGTTAAAGTTCAACCAGAGTCAATATGATTACTCTTTGTTTGTCAAAAGATCAAGTAAAGGGATGGTTATAATTTTGATTTATGTTGATGATATGCTGATTACTGGTGACAGTCTTGAGCTCATTCAAGAAACAAAAACTTCTCTTCAACAGATATTTAAGATGAAAGATCTAGGTGAACTCAAATATTTTCTTGGCATTGAGTTTGCTAGATCAAACAAAGGTATGGTCATGCATCAGAGGAAGTACACACTAGAGATGTTGTCTGAAGCAGGTTTGTCTGCTGTCAAACCAGTTGCTACACCAATTGATCCTAACATTAAGCTTACATCTACCCAATATGACTCATGTGTGAAAGAAAAGAACACAGTTCTAGAAGAAAAGAACACAGTTCTAGATCCTCCTACTGATCAAACTACATATCAAAGGCTTATAGGTAAGCTTCTTTATCTAACATTGACTAGGCCTGACATTTCTTTTGGAGTTCAGACACTGAGTCAGTTTCTTCAAGCTCCTAAAAAATCTCATATGGATGCTGCTATAAGAATATTAAGATATGTGAAGAAGCAACCAGGTCAAGGTATTCTACTCTCTAATCAAGAGAAAAACACTGTCACAGCCTACTGTGATGCTGACTGGGCAGCATGTCCTTTAACAAGAAAGTCAGTTACAGGTTTTCTTGTTAAGTTTGGTGATACCTTAGTCTCATGGAAATCAAAAAAACAGTCTACTGTTTCAAGAAGCTCTGCAGAATCAGAGTATAGAAGTCTAGCTACCACAGTTGCTGAATTAGTTTGGTTAAAAGGTTTGCTCGAAGAAGTTGGACTAGAGATTAACTTGCCTATTGAAGTGTTCAGTGATAGCAAAGCAGCCTTACAAATTGCTGCAAATCCTGTTTACCATGAAAGGACTAAACACATTGAAATTGATTGTCACTTTATAAGGGAAAAAATTCAACAAGGTCTCATCTCCACCAAATACATTCACACCAAAGATCAACCTGCTGATTTGCTTACCAAAGGGTTATTCAGAGTTCAACATGAACTGCTTCTATCCAAACTTGGAGTTCTCAACTTGTTTCAATCTCCAGTTTGAGGAGGAGTGTTAAAGTATAAAGCAACACTAAGTCAGGGGCACAACAGTCTTTTTACTTTCATGTCCACTTATTAATTAAATATTGTTAATAATTAGTTAGAGTTAGACGGTTATTGGTTGGTTATGCTAATGACTCATTATAGAATCCAAGTATATAAATACACCCTCAACATGTACTGATGTTGAGAGATTCCGGATAAGATCTAGAAAATACTCTCTTCTTCTGCACTTTATCATCTCTGTATATTCTTCATATTCAAGAATTGTAACCATACATGTTCAAATAATGACAGAACTACCTGTCAGTGACTACAAAGTGACATGAGTAAACCATTAGCTGAGAATAAAGAAAAATAGTAGAAGGAACTGCAACAACCTCCATGATTCCCGAGCAAGAACTTATTAGAACAAAAATCATTCTTTTTAATAGCTTTCTAGAAATACAAAACAAATTTGTTGGACTATCAAATTCATTTCTAACATTACACATGCTTTTAAGTGGTTTCCCAGATATGTTCTTGAATGTCAACAAAGAGAATCAAGCTAAAGATTTACATGGATAAATTTTTCAAAAAATAAAGGTCTAACTAAGCCATTTAGCCCGGTTTTAAAACTCGCACAATTCAGACAACTGTAGTGACGTTTCAGCCATAAAGAAGCATACCTTTTGTGTTAGAAAATGGGTCCATCAGAAACATATAGTAAATCAAGCATGTATTTGTTATACAAGGAAAAAATGAAATAGAAAGAAAATGAGATACACTAATATATCTTAACAGAAAATGAGCAAGGATTACAGAGGATTAAGATATATCGGCTGTCATTACGAAAAAATAAAGTTTCACCTTGATTTAAGGATTTGACAACATAGTCCATAACTTTCACGAGTCACTAATTAACTCGGAGAGAGTTCCAAAACATATATGTATATAAGGAGCCAACTATGGTAAATGTAGCACACTCACTAGTTTTCAAAGTACATAATAAGGCGAAAGATTAGAAGTATGATAAAATATACACCCTCCGTTTCAAAAAGAATGACTAACTTTCCTTTTTAGTCTGTTTAAAAAAAATGACCTTTTCCTTTTTTAGCAATACTTTAATTCCAACTTTCCACATGACATGTTTAAAACTACAAGATTAAAGGGCATTTTGATATATTTGACACCATGTTTAAAACCACAAGATTAAAGGACATTTTGGTATATTTGACACAATTTTAATTTATGACCACAAAATTCAAAAGTCTTCTTTATTTTCATTAATCTTTTTGAAATGGAGGGAGTAGCTATTTAACCATGATTTTTTCCCAAAAATAAGATTGGGTCAACAAACGTGCAAATTCAGTGAACATATTTTTTAAAAGCCAGATTCTTTCAAGCTTTTGGGATTATAACGTAATTGATGACCTAAGCTTAACGAAGAAGGACCAGAACTATAGTAGAACCTATGACCAAAAGATGCAGACTGTGAGTTATTCACAGTCGCATATCATATCCACGAGGCGAATCCAGCAAAATTTAAAAGGCAATCGACGGTGGTGCAAGGTCAATCCACGAACCACAAGTAAGTTGACAGTTGTGGATTGGATCAAGAAGTATGTCGACAAATTTAATTCTTTTAGGATTCCAACTTCTTAGATTATTATAAATAGACATGTTCGGTTTTAATTGTAAGAAGTCGACAGTTTTCCATAGATTCATTTTGTTTTGGTTCTGCCATTAGGTTTTATGTTTTCATAGTTCTTGAATGAAGTATTCAACATTCTTTCAAAGTTTTTAATACTCATAGTAAGTTATGCAATCTCTTTATTTATATTCTTGTATTTTACCTTCAGTATGAATAGCTAAATCATCAATTGAGGTTATGTATTGTAGAGTTCATAAAATTTTAATGTAGTTGCGTGTTACTAGGGTTCTAAGATATCAAATTTCATTTCATTCTTAATTAAAAGGTTTAATGGTTGCAAACGTTAATTTACGTCATAATATCTTAATCTGCAAACTTCAAAAAAGTAGGTTAGGATTTGGTAAAAGAAGATTTGTATGAACTCGAGGTGCTAACCCTAGTTTGATAAATTCATATTTGGAATAATAGGATTTACTTGGCATAATCTGTAGTTCTTATTATCAATAACTCATATAGTTGCAGAAGCATCATATGCAGATAAATCGTTCATGACACTCGAAAGAGGCTTAGTAATAGTATAGGAGACTGAGTGCATATCTGTAACTCCAAGTGCATGTAGTTGCATGATTACCGATGAACAAAATAATCAATTCAGGAGACACAATCATAGTGTTTTAATATCATAAGTTTTACAATCTTATTTACTTACAACATATTTACTTTCTGCAATATTAGTTTAGTTTACAATCATTATCTACAATTCTAAGGATCACAATGTGGCTATAAGTTGAGTAGTCATACCGATAGTATACTTTTAGAGATTCTCCCATATTTTTTACGGATTTGATCCAACCTACTTGGGTTACTACCATTGCATACAACCACGCACATCATTTGAAATGCATATTTATTTTTGTATTTTTCTATTTTATCCTCATGATAATTCAAGAAAAAAAAGATTTTATTGTTTTCAAAAAATCGAATAAAATTAGAGTGTAAATCATTAAAAATAACAGGATAAGGTGCAAATTACAATAAAAACACACATTAGATAGACAAAATGCGAAGAACTCGTTTGTTAAGTTTTGCAGTTGGACCAGTCCTATAAATATAGTACTCCCTTCATCTCATTTTATGTGGCACCCTTGACTTGGCACAATATTTATGAAAAAAGAAAGACTTTTGAAACTTGTGGTCTAAAATAATCCTTGAATATTTGTGTGGTTGTAAATCACTTCATTAAGGGTAAAAGGAGAATTTTAAAATTATTTTTTTTCTAATTATAGTAAGGTGACATTCTTTTTTAGAAGAACTAAAAAGAAAAGTATGTTACATAAAATGGGATGGAGAGAGTATACAATATACTCATTCATATCTACCTTATAATAAAAGTAGTGTGGGGACTATATATAACTTCAAAATTGTTCTCTTCTCTTCTCATGGTTATGGTGGTGATTGGTATGTCTAATTAAGTTGTTTTGTTGTTTTTTCTTCACCACTTAAAATTGTAATAGCCTTTTTGGCCAAACTTCTAAAATCAGCTTATTTTCAGAAGTACTTTTTTCAAAAGTGCTTTTCAAAAAAATACTTTTGGTGAGAAGCAGTTTGTGTTTGGTCAATACAATTAAAAAAAACACTTTTGAGCAGCAATTAGTGTTTGGCCAAACTTTTAAAAGTGTTTTTAAGTATATTTTTCTCATAAGTGCTTTTTTCAAAAGTGCTTTTGGAGAGAAGCTACTTCTTTTAGCTTATGAAAAACTGTTTTTTTTACTCCCCAGAAGCACTTAATTTCTTCCATAAGTTTGGCCAAACACCTCAATTTTTTAAAATAAGTACTTTTGAGAAAAAATAAGTACTTTTAGAAAAAATAAGCTTGGTCAAACAGGCTATAAGTCTTTATATTTACATTAAATGGCAAGTATTTTACGGAAGGCGGGTGAAGCGCAAAACGTGTGTTGCTTATCCATATGACTGTGTACATACAGATTGCAACAGGCTATGTACCGCTGCTCAATGTTTTTCATTTTGTCTTATTTATGGCCGTTCTTCGTATCCTAGACTTACTGGGGCTCTTGGCAAAAAGGTCAATTTACAAGTCTTAATGTATTTTTTAGACACAAGCTTTGGTCAATGAAAGAAAAGGTCCCCATTTATGATGTCATCATTTAAGCTTTTAAAGATGACATCTCTTGCACTTAAGTCTTAAAAAATACAAAAAGGCCCCAACCATCAAAGTCCTCTAATATATTTAACCCTAACACCAAAGTTTTAAAAAATACAAACTAATCGCTTTATATAAATATCTTATATACCTATTAAAAAAAATCAGAAATCAATTCTTTTCCCTCTAAAACCTCTACATACAAGTCAATTCTCCAACATCTAAGTCGATTTCCAACCAAAATTTAAAGATTCTCATCGAAAAATTACTCCACACGATAAAAACCTCCTCAAGATTAGCCATTGTGGCTTTCCAATGTTGTAGAAGCTCGTAGAAGAAACTCATTTTTTCCAGCAGCCTCTTTTTCGATCGTTTTTCGATGACATTTTGGTATTTTATTTCACCATTTTAATAGCAATCTGATCTATTAAGAGATTTATCTCTATAGTTTCTCATTTTGTATTAATATAGAATCATCAAGCAGTGAACAATAGCCTCGACCATTATAGATTTATTATGTAGATTGTTGAATATATTGTAGTAGATGGTGATTATAACACTACAACAAATTCGATTACTAGTGACGAATAATTTTGTCTTTTAAAATTCATATTTCATCACAAAAAATAATCCGTCAATTATAGCATGGGTCACTAAATGTATATTGAGACAACTTTGTGTTTCGTCACTAAATAGAATTGTATTAACTATGAAAAAAAATTTGTCCCCAAATACATAGTATTTATGACGAATTTGTTCGTCACAGAAATTATAAAATTTTGTAGGTAATAGTATATTTTTATCACTAAAGAGCTTATTAAGGCCGACGAAATTACTGCATAACTAGTGAGTTTAATTAGTGACGACATCATTTGTCTCTAATGTTGTATGTATTTCATAGTTGAACAAATTCTTTTTTGTCCCTAAATATATTAATTAGTGACAAATTTATGTTTTACAATTTCATAGTTAAAAACGAGCATATCGTCACTAAAGTATTTCTTTTACCGACAAAATAAAACTGTTGCTAGAAAATGTCATAATTAGCGACAATGCCACTAAACGTTAAACTTTATGACGAAATGTGATCGTCACCAAAAGTGAAAGCTTCTGAGAATAAAATGTTTTTTCACTAATTACAAGCATCTGATGACATTTAAAATCATAGCAACACTATTTAAAATTTGCATTTAACTAGGTTTCCATCAATTTAAAAAAATTATAATAAACTTAGAATTATAAAATACTAATACATAAATATCTTAAACTTCATAGCCTGGAGTAGTTTACTTTACAACGAACAATATACATTAAAAATAACAATGAACAGTGTGAGTCTAAACACTTCTCTTCATCGCTAATGAAGCATTTGGCTCATTCAAAGAGGTTTCAACAAAATCAAGCACCGCCCTCATACCCGAAAAGTGTTGGTATCCTGCACAAGTAGCCACCCATCAAGTGAACTCAATGACCATTTCAAAGCAAAGGTAAATATCACAAGCAAAATATAAGCAGAATAAAACTAGAACGTTCATGAAAGCAATGAACATAGAGCTGAACTCATGAAAAAGTGTTTCTACTTCAGAGTAAAGCCTCACCAGAACCAACCTTGACCCAGAGAAATTGCAAACAAGCTCTACAACCTAGAAGTTAACATGCAAACATAATTTTCAATAACTAAGTATCATAAAATAGAAATACTGCATGATCCACAGAATATCCATGAAGTAGGGAGCTTAAAGTATACTCTAGCATGATATATGCATTTAAGGAATAGTTCTTCTGGGAGGGGAATTCCAAACACAGAAAATTTCATCTGGTTAAATGGCAGAAGGTTATGAGGGACAGAAAAGGGAGGAGGATTGGGAGTAAGAAATCTGAAGATGCACAATAAGACTTTCCTTTTAAAGTGGTTGTGGATATATAATTCAGAAGCTAAAGCATTCAGGAAGAAGATAATTAAAGCTCTCTATGGTAAAGACATGGTTATTAGCCGGTTGTGGCATGAGTTTCAGTCAACATAATAAAACAGAAGTGGGAAATGATATAAAAGTCAGTATATTTCAAATCTCATACATGAAAAGGGCAATTTGCATCAATCAATGGATTATCGGATTCTCCTATAACTGAAAAAGTCTGCAACCAGCCTGCAGTGATGGTAAATTCAAACTCAAGAACATTTGCAGCCCACACAACTTTGACAAGTACAACAGAAAAGGAGCAAAATCAAGTCTAGTAATAAAACAAAAATAAACAGAATCAAGTTTAGTAATAGAACAAAAAGGACCAGCACCAAGTCTCGTAAGAGAACAAAAAAGACCTGAACAAATCTAGTATTTAAGTGAAAACAGATAGAGAAACAAACCATTATTGTTCATCAAGGCAGCTGTAATCAACAAATTCTTGATTATCAAGAGAAGGAACAAACAGGCAAAAACTAAACCCTAGGAAACGCTTATAGAACTGCAAAATTGCAGTCTTCCAATGCTTAAGTGTGGTCTTATACACAAATATGGAGGAGTATCTGTACATCACATTTATATACATAAAAATAGAACTATCAGTTATCAGTAGAGAATGTGTATCACCGTAACTAATATTATAACATCAATTTGCATTTATAGGATGTGTCCATACCATGACATCAATCATTATAGGATAAGGAAAATATAAATAGTTACCTTTTCTTTTCGAATGTGATGGTGATATTTGAATTGATCTGGAAAGCTCCTTTAAGTTTGAACTTCGTGGTAATTGAAGCTCTACGTCAGATAATATAATTCACAACTTGATTTTGGATCCAAGTAACATATTATTAGTAGAAAAAGAATCATAAGCAATTAAACTAGCTACACTTCAGTTTCTTTTTACTATCAATGTACCTTGGTAGCAATGACATCCGAATCACTCCCATTTGGTTCCTACAGAATAGTAGACAAGTATTAATCACTCACGAAGATCACCATCCTCAAGAAAATATGAGCGATAGATAAGGAGTCGCTTTTATCTTTTGCAAAGATATGTCACAACAGATATAGAATTAGTGCCAAAATCAGCTTATAAATCAAGCAATTACAACTTCTAAGTTTAAACACTGAATACAATCCAACTTCTAAGATATAGAATTAGTGCCAAAATCATCTATATGTACGGATAGTGCTGCATTCATATTTATGGCAGGGGCAACAGTTTAAGTTTAAACACTGAATACGATACATATACACATGGATTACACATAGCATGTGTGTATATAAACAACAAATATTTAAAAACTTTCTCGTCTATGAAACATGAAATTACACAAATAGTTCTCCATATCCTCAAAAGTTGTCACGTGTTTGAATAACCAACTGCACAAGAATGGAATCCCAAGTTACAATATTTAACATGTAAAGCTGTCATAATTTGAAGTTCGAACAGAGAAGAAAACAATCACTCTTCTATCAAAATTTTACTAAAAAGACAAGTATCAAAACATTTCACACAATTTTGAATTAGTTCACATGAAGTAAAATCTTTTAGTTACCATGAATCCATGATTAGCATGTAAAGATGCTGCATGAGTCAGGACTTAAGCATGGGAAAAGAAAAGTAGACACGATTATCATATAATTCGAATTGATGTAGAAATGAACACACATTAGACAATGGCATGTCGTCCACGCTGTTTGAATAGGTAATTAATCAAACCAGCAAGTAATCATACATGGCGTGAACACAGTATTGACAACCGAATCAGACACAACATGTACTAGGATTAACATAGAATTTTCACATACGACAACATTCAACATAGAGGAACACGTTTCACACCTAAATCAATAATCATGCCTGAGGACTTCTAAAGTTGATGATGTACTGATGAATAAAAATCAGATCATGTTGAGAGACGGGCATAAACGGGATCATACCAGGGATGGGAATCCGTCTTAAACCAGAAATGCAGAATCTGGACAAAATAGAGACAAATAGCGGTTTCCTGTTATCTTCGAGACATAACTGAATGTAAAATAATTCGACGGAATCAACCATTGGTGTCTTGTACGGATCTTTCTTTTCACCGGAATCTCTCCGAAACTCATCGGAGAAGAAACAAATTTGCACTTTTGGAATCTATTTGGTCGTGCAAGCAGTGGGGTTCGACGGACGGAGTTGGCCGGTTGTGGAGTTGGACAGACACGGATAAGGGAGGACAGAGAAGGTGATGTTTGTGGTGGAGCTTGTCGGCCGGGCAGAGAAGAGGGAGATGTGGCGGAAGGGAGGAAGTGATAGGAGGGAATGAAGGTGCCGGTGACTGGGTTACGCCGGAGCTGGCGGCGTAAGGAGAGAACTGAGGCTGCTTGGGTGAGGGAAAATGAATAAGGGATTTGGGTTTTAGGTGTTGGGATAATTAAAGGGAAAGAAATTAAGAATTAATCCGGACCGCTAGATGATTATGATGAACGGTCATGATTAAAAGGGGTGAAGTGGGTCGGATCAAATAGGACAAATTGGTTCATTCAAATTGAAATTGAACTTGGGATTAAAATTGAGCCAAATTGGATTCAATTGACTAATTGGGCAAATGGCTAAGTTTTAAATAAATTGGGGATATTGAATTAAATTAGGCTACTATTTAATGGATATCGTATATATAAATTGGTAGGTAAAAATAATTACAATGATTAATCATTACAAGTCAAAATAGGTCAAATAAATTAAAACGGAGAAAGTATTATAAATAGAGGTCCTCGTAGTTTAGAAAAGGCATGAGAACTCTACGTGAAATTACTACTGAAAAAGTAATTATTTTTTGAGAGAAGCAAGCAGATCAACTTCGTCGTACTAGTTTATTGACCACAAAATCGACAGAAATGAGCGTAAATTATAAATAGTTTCTTTTTTCAAAATTTTGAAGTAACAACAAGTATTTTTAGCGTCAAATCTCAAGAAATTACTTTTTCTATCGTGTCTATTGGTAAATGAAATCTCAAAATTTATTGTTTTATAAATCAAAAGAATTGATCGATTTTGTATTTTAAAAATATATATAAATTACTATATATAAAACAAGCCGAGTCGTTCATTATTTTGTCAAAGATCCATTCGATTCATTAAAATAACTGATAGGCATGGTCAGGGTACAAACCTCGATTGCATTTTTGTATGATACGTTTTATAATTGTGTAGTTTAAGAAAATTAGTCGATTTCGTCATATTTACAAAACTTACCGAAATTGTCGATTTTTAATTTATTTTTTTCCTCGTCAATTAATTGATGGACTCGATTCTTATGAAGCGCTTGAATATATTTTTTGTGAATTATTACTTATAATTATAGCCAAGAACATTTTGCATTTAGCTATGATTTTTTTTATAGTACATAATTAAATTACTCAATTATAATTTTTAAATCATTGTTGTTTAACACATTACATATTTTGTGACGAATCTTTGTTGTAACTAAATTGCTGGTTGATTAAAGACAATAATAAAGTGTTGTCACTAATTATGGATATTATTAGTGACGAAAATTAAGGTCACCATTAAATATAAATTTTGTAGCTAAAACTTATAATGTTTAACTACAAACATAAATTTGTATATGGCGGTGAATGAGAGGAGACTTCAAAGTGTTGGAAGTGAAACTTTTTGAATAAGGTGACAATGCTCATTGCGCTACATCGCAATGATACGTATGACGACATGATTGAGAGTATAACTGGAAGTGTGAATTAACTTGTGAGCCTAGCAACTTGATCATTAGTTATTTGATGAGTGTTAAGGAAAAAAATTCATTCACATTCATAAAAAATGATAGGCAAGAGGAGTTGTACATGCTTGATGTTGCCTTTGATGGTTCTAGACTAGTTTATGTACATGTTCTTGTTTTTTCCCCTTTTTAAAATTTTATGCAACTTATTTTCGTAGTTTTTGCCAAGGATCAACTGCTAACAACTACAAACGTAATCAATCGATATCATCTATAATAATCCATCAGCAGTAAATCGATGTAACATCATAGACCGATTATAAATAAGTGATGGTTGCTTAGAAGAGCGACATTAAGTATTTGATATAGTTTTGACTGGATTATTTTTAATGGGAAGCATGAGTTAATTTCACAAGTCTAATAATTTTTTATCCACAAAATAGTATATAATACACCGACACATTTTATCATAATATGACTAGTCTATTATGGCCATTCTGTAACGTCGAGACTCACTTACCATTATATATAGACCAAGGCATGGATGTGGCTTTAAAAAGACAATTAAAAAATAAATAAAATTAGAATTGGGGACTTGCCCCCAATTAAACATCATGGCACCATTTAGTTACATCATATGAGAGTCCCTATCAAGTGGTGACATGATTTAAAGAGTTTAAGGACAAGTAATGGTCCCTAGATCAAGAATAATTAGCTAAAATGGCGATAATAAATAAATAAAATTAGAGTAGGACACTTTCCACCAATTAAAAACCATAACATCACTTAGTAACATCATATGAGAGTCCCCATCAAGTGTTGACATGATCAAAAGAGTTTAAGGATAAGTAGTGATTCATAGATCAATCATAATTAGCTAAAAGATGATAAATAAATAAATAAAATTCAAATAGGAGACCACCATCATTAAAATATCATAACACCACTTAGTTACATCATATGAGAGTCCCCATCAAGTGGTGAGATGATACAAAATATGGTTGAGAACAATTAATGTCTCTTAAAGCAATAATATCCAATTAGTATGAGGAGAAATGATGGTCTACAAGCACAACCCTGATCTAAGAATGTACTTTATATAATCATTACTTGTCCTTAAATTTGTGAATCATGTCAGCACTTGATGGAGGCTCTCATATGATGTAACTAAATTGTGTCATGATATTTAATTGGGGACAAGTCTCTTATTTTAATTATATTTATTTATTTATCGTCTTGTTAGCTAATTATTATTGATCTATAAATTATTACTTGTCCTTAAACACTTTGGATCATGTCACCACTTGATGGGGATTCTCATATGATGTAACGAAGTGGTTCCATGATGTTTAATTGGTGGCAAGTTCCTTATTTAAATTTTATTTATTTTGTTATTTCCTTTTTTAAGCCACATCCATGCCTTGGTCTATATATAATGATAAGTGACTATCAATGATACAAGATGTCTATCATAGACCAGAGCTATTAGATATTGACTACGATCAATTGAGTACACTTATTTTGGGGTTTTGGGGTTGGGGTTAAGCGTTAGCAGTTTGGAGTTTGTGGTTAGGATTTGGGGTTTGGAGTTTGATGTTTGCGATTTAGGGTTTGAATGTTAGACTTGTTTAAATTCAATAGATTTTTTTTAATATTCATTTTCTAGAGTCTATCCCCGACCACTAGTCAATTATAGATCGTTGTGTTATTTACTAGTTCTGAATGATATATACTTCACAACTGTTGTGGTTTAGCAAATATAATGTGTGGGCTATTAATTGACTGGAGGTGATATTGTGGTTTATTAGTATTGAGTGCTACTTGGAAATATGTAAATAACATGTAGGGAAAGTGATGTATTTTTAACAATATATGAAAAAGTATTTGCGTATCTATAAAATTCATGTTTGAATTAAGATTTGATCTTTGATTCATAATATATATAATTTATCATATACTATCAATCTATTATCAACAAGTGGTATAGTAGATAACAAATTTTAGTCATGCCAATAGTCAAAAAAGATCTCAATGACTCAACCCTAGCATATTAGCATCAAGTGAACAAGCATAAGATATTTTATAAAAATTATTGAGATAACCCACTATTACCCCCTCGAACTATAGCCAAAGTTGCTACGACACACCTTAACTTCACGAGGGTCATATTACCCTCCTAAATTCAATTTTACTATATTATTGTCCACTTTTTGTGCTTACGTGGCGCCTTTTATGACACGCCTTAATTGCAAGTTTTTTTAGGCCACGTAAGTACAAAAGGTGGACAATAATATAGTAAAATTGAGTTTAGAGGGGTAATAGAATCTCTGTAAAGTTAAGGAGTGTTGTTAACAATTTTATAGAAAAACCTTGGGCGTAAGGGGCTTTAATATCGTATTTGGTCAACAATGGGGCAAGACTTGTCTTGATGTTATTATTTGCACGTAGATCTTAAAAAATGAGAAGTAGAGGAAGAGAATCTAACATGCTCATCATTTCATACAAGAACACCACCAAAATTCAAACCCAAAAGTTGCACCAATACCATCTAAAAATTCTCTAATTATTCTACAATGATAAGTGTGTAAATAAGGTAGTAGGGATGAGAAAGTACCTTAAAATTGAAGCCGGGAGGAGATTGCATAGAGAGAATTGAAAGAGTTTCGTGGTGGGAAGTGAAAATAGGGGGAATGAAACATTTCCCCCTATTTTGAACTACCGCGAACCGCTGCTGCAGCGATAAATTAACCGCTGCAACGGTAAAATTCCCCAAATGCTAGTTTTGTCTCGACTTTTCATGCATTGTAATATTGTGTGATGTCCAGTTATTTTAGAGTAGTTGTCATGTAAATAATTTTGTAAGTTCCTTCTATGACCTTCGTAAATCTGACAAGAAAAACTTTAACTAGTGCAAGGACCTCCTAATGTTTAGGATGGTCGGTACGTTGGTCCCGTGGTTAGCAAAACTAGAGTAGGCAAAGCGAGCTTGCGAGAATTAGAGATTGCCCTGTCTTCGACATATCGTAGGCCCGAATTTTCTCTTAGGTCGTACCTAAAATCCTTGATTCTCACTCAGTGGCTGTTCGGGGACGAACGATGGATAAATTGATAGCTAATATAATGATCCAAAATGTTGTTACATAGAAAAACATTCCAGAAAATTTTTATGATGAATAAAACCCTCCTACTTGACCTGATGGAATTTAATTCGTGGGAAAAAAATGTGGCCCAACGTAATTGGGCTGAAAAATTTAAAAAGAATTAGGCCAGCCTGTTGCCTATCACTGCAGTAGTAAACTAACCGCTGCAGTAGTAAACTAATCGCTGCAACAGTAAACTAACTGCTGCAACAGTAAACTAACCGCTGCAGTGGTACCAGTGCAATAGTAAAATTAACCGCTGCAGCGGTAACCCGGCAGTAGCCAGCCTGAACTTTGGTAAAAACCCTCCCTTATTTTATCCCTCCTAAGTCATCCTTTTCACCTAAAAATACCCTGAATAAGCTCCACCTCCATAGTCATGAGATTTCAAAGTCCAAGCTTTATGAGGGCGATTTTGAGGCACACTCGGTGGTAACCCGACGTGGGAAGATGCTTAGCACGTGCGAAACAACTCTCTCCTCTCAATAGCAGTATGATTTATCTACGAGGTAGGTTGTGGTTAAATTATAGTAGACTATGGCTAGATTTATGTAATTTTGATAGTAATGTAGGGAGATTTCATGCCTTAGGCCTTCGGGCACGGTGTTTGGATTGACGAAATGATATAAATTCGGTTAGGCTTTAATATCATAGTAACTTGTCCTTGTACTTAGCTTGTATGATAATTGTGGCATGAAATTAGCCAAGCTTAGTGAGAATTACCATTGGTCGAACGAATACAGGTACGTAATGAGTATTGTGTAGGGTAAGTATGATAATAGGGGGAAGAGGAGTGAACTAAAGGTTAATTAGGTTGGTTACAATAATCTGGATAATCTATGACCTGCAATAAGAAGTGGTATCGAGGTGTAAATATGAAGTGATAACCATATTAGTAACACCATTTGAGTTGAGTGTCATACAAGGGTTAATTCAATAGATGAATAGCTCATGGGGTAGCCAATATCAGTATTCATAAAAAGGTAAGTATCGTGGAATAGACTGACTGAATTCCAAGTGTAGGGTAGAAGGGTTAGCCATTTTTGTTTGGATTGGGGACATTAGTAAGGAGTGTAAGAGAGAACCAAAAGTACGAATAAGCGTTAGAATTAAGGGTTGGCGTTGTTACCTAACCAAACACTTGTAACTAGTAGAGGTTATGTAGATATAGTTACAAGGAGATAGACACACACACACACACACACACACACACACACACACACATATATATATATATATATATATATGTACTTATAAATGAATCCTCAAGTCGATAATGAAAGGGTAGAACCAATGAGAGTGATTTGACACCGTGTGAATTCGTACGTGCGAGGAATTGAAGCTTATTGCCTCTATGCTTATATGTGAATTGAGTAATTGGGAATGCTTTCGAGCACTACTTGTGATATTTGATTGCATTTGCATATTCATACATATTAATGATGATGATATTGAAATCATGATGTTGTTGTTGATGGTGATGATGATGTTATTGAGTTCATAATGTTCATGAGGCTTTTTCTATTGATGATGTTGAGTATGATGTTTATTTCATGATGTTCATGATATTTATGATGGTGATGTGATGTTGATGATGATGAGTTGAGAAGGGGGAGAGAGGTAGTGCATATTACATACGTACATTTATCATATGCATCGGACGTATATTCTTATTTATATATTGTGGCTGTCTAGATGATGAGAGTCTATTATGGGGGTAATTAGTGTACCCGATTTACCTATGAACAAGAGAACAAGATTAAGTGAAGATACTTAAATATGCATAGGTAGACATGCCATGCTAGTTAAAAGATAAGAAAATCATGTTACCACCGGTGGTCCCAAAGTAATTATACAGTGAAATCGGCAAGACTATTGATACTAAGTTAGGAAATAAGGATGCATGGAGTTGAACTAACTATGTGATATCAAATGGTTTATCAAGGGACAAAGATATATGAAACTTTTAAATAATGGGTAGGTCACAGAGATGCTAAGAGTGATAGGCTGAAAGAGTATAATTGGGAGTTAGTAACCAGAACTTTACTTAAAGTCACGATTCCTTCCTATTTGCTATTATTATTATATGTTTCTAACCCTGGTCGACCGATAATACTTACCAGTATGTGGTTGTATTGATGCTACACTTACAATATCTTCTTCCGGGGATATAGCCATGTTGCATGTCAGTTAGAGTTTCAATAGCAGTAAAGATGATCATTCCCCAATAGCTCATGCCCTCTCGATCATGCATGGATATTGTGTCTTGGATTTCCCTACTCCTTGTCTAGTGCTCTTGTACCTATTTAGGTTAGTTTCTGGGGATTCACTTTTGATTGTTTTCCGCATTATTTTTACTTATCAAATGTATTGAACAGATTGTGTTATGACTCAACTTAATTAAAAGAGTTTGAAGTAAGAATTGTTTTATCTTCTGCATGAAATGAATGGTTAGGTAGTAAGGGTTCTCCTATATAGGGTGGGGTTAGGTAAGTTCCTGCATGATTCGTGATTTGGGTCATGACAAGATGACATCAGAGCCCAGGTTACTGGTCTCCCAGTACAAAAGCAAATGTTGAGTAGAGTCCTGCGGATTGGAGTGTTGACATCCACTTTAAATCTGTAGGAGGCTATGAGGCATATAGGAATCTATTTCACTTTTTTCTCTCCTATTGTGCTATCTTAGTGTTGTCTCCCCTAGTTGAGTCCAATTGGTATCTGGCAGATTCCAATTGGTATCTCACCCCTCACAATTGGGATTGGTTGGCCCCAATTGGTATCTTTTTAATGTTTGAAAGGTTGGAACAAAACATTCCAACCCATAGAGGTCAATAAGAAGCATAGGAGTTGAATTTTTATGTTGTGAAATTCGCTTGATATTGTGTAAAGTAACTGCTGTATTGCAATAATGTGTTGTGAATATGTTATGTGGATTGTTATAACTTGTAGTATATTGTGACTTACCGTAGAATGATTAAAATCGCTTAAGTACAAATGTTGGTTATGTATGTGATTTGCATGATGTGTGGCCAAGGGACCTGAGGATCATGAGGAACTATGTGATATCGGGATGTATCTTCATTTTCGCGACTTAAGGCATGCCTCATCTCTCCGTCATTTGAAGTATTCCTTAATTTCTCTCCAAATTCTGACAAACTACCTAGGTTTCTAGCTGTTTATTTGGGGAGAATAGAGTTATACCTATTAGAATTACGAATTTGAATCGTGTTAGTAATGGTGCGGGATGATAAAATAAGTATTCTGGTTGGGATTTTGCTTCAACAAAAGGGTAATAAACAATAGAAATGTTCATGGGATAGTATTGTGTGGAAAAAGGGCATGGGACTGATTAGAAAAATAAAGAGCGGAACCTCTGGAGGGTACAACTAGTGGTAAATTAACCACTGCAACAGTTCCAGGCAGTAAGCTGACATGAACTTTTCCCTATTTTGTGATTTTGGCAATCATAGCAAAAATGACCCCGTATTCACAATAATTGACGTTAGAAATCATGCCCGACACGCATAGTAAGATAAAACAATTAATACTAAAGGTGCAAAAATGATAAATGTCCTAAAAATGTAAGAAAATAAAAGGAGTAATTGTTTGTTACAAGCCCCAAACGGGGCCAACCCAAATCCAAGCAATAAAAAATATAAAAATGGGGGGGGGGGAAGGGATATCTAGCTGGTAGCATTATCTCCAAAGCTCGAGGCATCCGAACCCCCCTCCTCCATTCTGCTAAGGAATGAGAACTCCTCAGCATCCTTCTTTAACAACTTTAGGAGTTTCTTGGTAGAGGAGGTGTATTTGAACATCACCTATACCGCCTTCCACATCCTTACTAGCATGTGGTCCTGCAAGCAGCATTTCTTCTTCTCCTCATCTACCTTCTTTTAGAGCTCAGCATAGGCTCAGGGCGAGTCTAGTGGGGCAGTCAAGCTCGAAGAACCACTCCGGGTGGATAAAATGGTATCCTCTCCAAATAGCCTCGCAGAACAGCAAAGTCGGCCGCCCAGCCACCGAGAGATGCAGAAGCCTGAGTAGAAGGGGTGCCAGACTGCTTACCTCCACTGGCCCGGCTACTCTCACCTTCCTCCCCCATCTTTCTCTTCTTCTTTCTTCCTTCCCGTGTGCCCTACCCCTCAGTGGGTTGTACGCCATGTCACACTTCTTCATAGTATCATGATCCTCCGTGGGCACGTCCACCTTCTTGGACAGCTCGATAATTAGGAAAGGTAAGAAAAGATCTCTCACCGACCTCTTCCGGGCATAAAAGTGTTGCCACTCATCCACGATCTGTGCCCCCACATCTAGATACCTACAAGAGCATATGCCACCACTATGGCCCACTGAAATACCATATCCATCACATTTACTGAAGTAAGTATCCTTCTATATGCCAGTTGCAGTCCACACCCTAGCCTCTACTGAGATATAGGCAATCTTAGTCCCTTTGAGGTTGGACCACTTCACCTCATTCGCCCGACCCTCCGACGCTAAGACAGTGGCTACCCATTTTAGGTTCGGCTCCCAAACCTTAGCTTCGAAGGCAGCATTCAAGGGGTTTAGGAAACCCAGAGTATCATCAATAGTGGAAGTATCCACTGGGACGTTCTTCCCCGGATGCAAATAGTGGGGAGTGGCACTGACTACTCCATAAATTACATTCAGGGATGGGCTCCGTTAGCATCTCCCATCCGAAGGTTTTCAACTGATTGTAGAAGTCTGGGGCCTCATCTTACTCATCCTTCATTACAAAACCCCTTTCATAGAAACCTCGATTGTGCCGTCCTTCCTCATAATGGTCGCGACTAGTAATGTCAGGAAATTTTCGATAACGAGATTGGAGGTCTATGTTAGTTTTGTAATACATTGCAATCACAGAGTAAGAAACCATAATAGGGCAAATAGGGCACCACGGGAGGGAAGGAATTCGAAAAATGCAAAGAAAATAAAATCCTGAAGGCTACTGCCAGGTACCGCCACAACGGTTAATTAACTACTGCAGCGGTACCGCTGCGGTGATAACTAACTGGTGTAGCAGTTGATGTCGCCCAAAGTATACCTCCGAAAAAGTACAATGCGGTCGCTGAATCAAATATAGAACCCAACTAGGTTGGGGTCGATCCCACAGGAATAGGTCAAAGTATGAGTAGACTATTGGAAGGAATAACTGGCAAGTAACTAAAACTGGGGGGTTTGCTGGTAAATAGTGACTATGACGATTGTAGACTGATATCGAGTTTGTAAATAATAAGAGAAGTTCACTAGGACTGTGATCCCCAATGATTCCTTAACTCCACCGTGATTTATGCTTAACAAGACTGCCCCACTGCACTGCATGCAAAATCTAACAAGTTAGGTTCATCTAACTGTCTCTCGACTGTCATTAGATGAATTTCACTCTTCTCCTCTCGGTCTCCAAGTGTCGCACTTCTAACCCTTGTCCTGGATTTCAGATAACCTTTCCCACTAAGGCTCCGGTTAATAGATGAAGGTTAATAGCTCCAAATCTCTGTTGTTATCTCCTTTTCCCAATCTCTACCTCTCTCTCGAGCAAGTCTAGAATACAGGAAAGATTCTAACATTTGCAACCGTTAGAAAAGCAATCAATATGAAGGAGACAACAATACATGCATACACAACAGTACAAAGTTGTTTTGCACTTCACCGATTTCGTTAATCCTTCATGGTTCACACAACCCTAGTTGATGGGTTTAGCTACTCATAATTGCAAGAACACAAGAATAATCCAAAGATGAAAGCATAATTATGATCTCACAAGAATGAAGGAAAAAACGAAATTTCAATTATCAATCAACTTCAGAATTAGGGTTTGTGAATACAAAACCAAAATATATGTCTCAAACAATGTAAAATAACTCTCAAAGTAGTAAATTGTCCAACTCTTGCACTTAGGACTACCTAGGAGTATTTATAGATACAAAACAAGTCCTATCCAAAACAAAATAGGAGAACAGAGTCGGCAGCTTTCACGGTGTCGTGACTTGGTGTCGTGGAACCAAGTCACGACACGTGACTTGTATCGTGGGAATCAGGTCCTTTTTTGGATCTCTGAAATGAACTCACGGCAGGCTTCCACGTCACATGGATGTCAGTCACGCCACGTGACCCCTGCCGTGGAAATCAGCCTAATTTTTCAGCATCTGGACTTAAGTCACGATATCAACTCACGCCACGTGAGTGCCTTCCACGCCACGTGACTTGTGGCGTGAAATCTTGTCCATTTCAGCCTTTTGTTCTTTCTTCATCCGTCACTTCGTTCTCGGGCTTGATTCTTCCTCTTTTGCTCATTTTGCCTTTAAAGCCTGTTTTCCTGCAAATTAGGACAGAAACCACATCATACCAACAAAACACACCCAAGTTATTGCATCTTTTCCTTGTTTTAAGCATCGAAAGTGCCATATAACCATGGCATATCAACACCCTCAACTTAGAATGTTTGCATGTCCTCATGCGAACAACATAAAACTACACCAACACAATGCTTAACTAAGAGAAACCTAAGGGACTTATGGCAGTCAACTTGTTGCTTTTTTTTTTTTATACAAAAACTTTTCCAACCCCTCCTATTTTCAAAGTAGAACCAAAGTATGTATGTAAGCAATGCAGAATCATGACATAGCAGGGATCAAGTGATGGCACCAAATTATGCACAAACAACTAAGCGTATATGCAATTGACACTTCCAGAACAACTAGCAGCTAATTATGCAACCCATGTGCCCTCACAATCAAAGAAGTCCCATGCACTCTCAATATACTAATGAATATCAACATAGGGACGAGGTCAAAACACTCACGCTCAAAAAGAATTTAAGACAGTGTGCGTTAAATACCATAGGCTTGCCCTTATTTTCTATGCCTTAGTTTTCAGACAGTTGGACTAGGATCACTATAGGACTTTACTTGGCTTATAATGTAGGCTTAGGGACAGGTATGGTGCATATGGATATAGTGACTC
This sequence comes from Capsicum rhomboideum, assembly GCA_031232105.1. NCBI lineage: Eukaryota > Viridiplantae > Streptophyta > Magnoliopsida > Solanales > Solanaceae > Capsicum > Capsicum rhomboideum. Next base: position 43,963,931 of record CP124717.1, on the reverse strand, counting down.
AACCCTCCTTGACACTACACTATTTTTGGCTCCCACTTCCAACCTTTTTTATTTTTATTCTCCCTTGTTCTTCATTCTTTATTCTCAGACTTTGGGTGTGGTTTTTCTCCTCAACTTTAAACACATATACCCCCCCCCCCCTTTTTTTTTATTATTATTATTATTATTTTCACACCCAAACTTTTTCTTCTTTATTAACCCTTCTTCATGCCCAATTCAATCTACGAACCCCTATAATAACCACCCTCAACTTAGGCTATTTGCCTGAGTTGAGGTACACAGTGTCCAAGGAGGGACCAGGGCCAAGACAGGTTCATTGTGATTAAAAATGGGAAGGTGAATAGGCTAATGAAAGAAATAGGACAATTACGGCTCAAAAGTTGGGATCAAGGGATACTTATTCTTTTGGTTTGGAATTTAGGCTAATAGTGGACTTTTTCAACAACGGCCTATGATCCTTTCCTAATCCTTATCTTCTAACTTAGGCAAGACTAACCAGGCAAGTTTTGGATCGTACACACACAGCTAACTAAGTAGTGACCTCACACGCACATAGCACAGGGTTATATTACCAACTACTACCTATCCGTTCATGCAATGCTAGCTACGGTTGTTTGCCTATAATTCTAGTGCCATAACAAGATCCAACAACAGTCACACACAAAGCATGTTAATTCCAAGACCAAAATTTCAGGAGGGGTATCCTTAGCAACAAAAACACATAAGAAATTTTTCAAAACTGAACTGCACTAAAGTTCCCTCATTTTTCTCCTAATATCGCAAGAAACATAAAAAACATCAACAATATCATCCTACACATGCCGGTTCTAATATGATAGCACACTCGGGGGAAAAGAAACACGGCAACAAAAACACCTAAGTGGTGGTACACCCCCACCCCCAACTAATCGTGGTGTAATGCCCTCAATGCACTGATACCATATCAAAAATAAGGGAGTGAAGACATACCTGTGGAGCTCTAAGCGCCGGAAGTGGGCCTGCCAGCCGCGGGATCATCAGACTGTGCAGTGGTCGCATTCGGTGGGGGAATAGCCTGGCTGGCAGATGCACCACGCGCCCTCTGCTCTGCCTCAATCTAGCTCGCGTGTTACTCTACCCGGGAGGCTTTAACAGCCCTCCTCAGATCACTATCGAACTCATCATCACTCGCACCCCCATCCGCCGAACTACGAGGTCTCTTTCCTCTATCCATCTCCGTCTCCTCATCAGCAAACAAATCCACCTCAAATGTTGGTCGTACGGAGGTCGGGACAGTCATAGGTGGTATAATTGGCGCGCTAGTCGATGCCAGTGTTCGAACCTCCTCTCTCAATGCAGCAACCTCCTGGGTCAAATCGGCCAAGTCAGGGCTCGGTGCAGCACTCAAGCGGGAGGCCATACGTGCCTCAAAACTGTCAATCTGCCCATGCAGGCCCTGCATAAACTGGTCCATAGTTGCAGTCATCCGAGCCTCCACCCTAGTCTCTGCAGCCTCGACTGTAGATCGAACCCAAGGCTTAAGCTGGGATACCAGCTTAGCCATCTGAGTCTCAGTATGAGCCTGGCGCTCAAACATCTCTGTCTGCCTGTCAACTAGCTGCTGTAGAAAGTCTCGAGAGACGGACACCATCCCAGCAGGAGTCGGTGGGGTACTAGTACTAGGTATGCTCTCATCAACAGGGCCAGTGCCCTCAGTCGGTACCGGTGGCCTAACTGGTGAAGGAATATGCAAAGGTACACCACTCACCTCATCCATGGCAGCACCCGACGCCTCAGACGGCTGTGACCCTCGGGGAAAAATGGGGTGCAAACCCCTCTACTGCATCATCGCAATATCTGCCAAACGGGTCACCTCTATAGAATTATCGATGGCAGGTATTCTGGCAACCCCAGCTTTATCACACAGTACCTGAATCAGACATGCGAAAGGGATACTTGTGTGATCTCAGAATGCTTGCTCGTGGATTTCTTGGATGATGTATCTTGCGAAATGGATCTCATAACCAGCCAAGATGCTGGCTACTACTATCTCCCTATCCAGTGTGAGAGAGTTATCAGCATTGGTTGGACCCAACCTATGACGAACCACTGACCACCAGAAACGACCAGCGAAATGGAGCGTGGACTTTTTGATGTCCAGCTTCCCAGTCACCCAACTAGCCGCTACACACTCCTCGGCTATGAAACCTGTAATCCATTTAATTAACTCTAACTTCTGCTCAGCATCTCTCATCCTAACTCTATCTCTGACCGTGGCCAGCCTGTGATCAAATTCAGGTGTCAAAACTGGAACTGGACGGTCAGGCCCAAACAAGAAGCGGTGAGTCTCTTCCGAAATGTCTACTCGGGTACCGCACACCATGACATGAGGTAACACTGGCTGCAAAATATTTCGTTGCCCAACTGGGGTGCTCAAACCAACAGATGCTGCATAGGAAGCATAAAATTCTCGGACCACCTCCGAGCTATACCTGCCAGACGGCTGCGCCATCCAACCCAAGCCATATAGCTCAAAAAGAGGCCAAATATCCGGCAATGACCTCAGTTCCTCCATTCTATACCGGGGCTCCTCCATAATGCTTCTCTGACACACACCACGCTCTGTCAGCTCAGCATCTCGATCATAAATAGCACGCATGCCCTGTACACACCACCTTTGAACCTCCCTATCCTGTGCAGTAGTCGAGACACTCTCGACACCAGTACCAAAAGGAGAGGCTGTAGCCTCTGCCACAGATGTATCCTGACCCGTAGCCCCATCTGCAGATGTACCCTGACCTGTCCCTGACTCAGAACCCTCCTCCCCCTCTGCAGACTGGGGGAAAGACTCAGACGACTCAGCGGGAATAACTGGCGCAGCAGGTGGTGGGACCGGCTGACTTGCTGCTTGGGCAGCCGCTCGGGCCCGCGTCTGTAACCTCGTAGCCCACGGGACCAACGCAGTATCGTCATGACTAATATCAAATTCATCTACAGACCCACTTGGCTCAGACTCAGTGGGTTCATCCCTCAGATGTGTCAGTAAGTCTGGGTTTTTAGTCCGGATCTGGGATGATACATCAAGGTGGTCACTTTTGGGATTGGATTTCGGAGGCATGGTAACGGGTTTGGATCAAATTTTTTGGGTATGGGGTCGGATTTGGGTCGGGTTTGGTATGGTTGTTTTGGATTTTTCGGACCTACTTGGTAATGGGGTTTGGATTTCTGAATAGGGAACGAATTTGGTCAGTGTTTGGGATATGGTTTTTGGATTTTTGGAGTTTGAGGGAGAAGGGATTCGAATTTAATGGAGAAAAGTAGAGGGGATTAGAATTTTAGGATTTAAGATGAATGAATTTAAAGTGGGGAAGAAAGGGTTTGAATCGGATATAAATTGGGTGAAGAAGAAAGGGTTTTGAATTTATTTTGGAAAAATTGGGCTCGGGTCGGGTCGAATTTTGATTTCTGGTGGTTTTATGTTTCACGGCACGACCCACGCCACGTGACTGACACCCACGTGACGTGGAGTCTGTCATGACTGGTGTACTGTAACTGGACTGGGTGTCTGAATTTAACGACACCAGTCACGTGGTGTGGATCCCATCCACGTCACGTGAACTACCTCCGTGGGAATGATTCAGAACCTGGAAATCTTTCTCTGAGTTTGACGATGTCATCCACGTGGCGTAGAACCCCATCACGTGTCGTGATGCATGTCGTGGAGGAAATTTCATCACTTCTGGTAGAATTTGTGATTTTCAACTAACTGCTACTTAATAATCCGATCTCCTAATAACAAAATCTTGGGTTGCCTCCCAATCAGCGCTTGATTTAACGTCGCGGCACGACATGGCTAACTTGGATACTCAGACTTCCCCAACTAGCCCATGGGTTACCTCCCATGAAGTGCCTGATTTAACGTCGCGGCACGACTTAGTTAACTTGACTACTCAGACTTCATCAAGTTCAAGTTCTTCAATCGTCCTTATCTCTTTCGAAACTCCTACGTAGTGCTTAACACGTTGTCCATTGACTTTGAATAGGACATTATCTGCTCTTTTCAGCTCGATATCACCATGTGAGAATACCCGAACTACCGTGAATGGGCCAGACCATTTGGACTTTAATTTTCCAGCAAACAGGCGAAGCTTGGAGTTATACAGCAGCACCAAATCTCCCGGATGAAATTTTTGATTCTCAATTCGACGATCATGATACAATTTTATCTTTTCTTTATACAACGCGGAACTCTCATAAGCCCGAAGACGAAATTCATCCATCTCATTCATCTGTTCCAGTCTCATTTTAGCCACTTCATTCCAGTCTAAATTCAACCTCTTCAATGCCCACAATGCTTTATGTTCCAGTTCGACGGGCAAATGGCAAGCTTTTCTAAAAACCAACTGATATGGTGAAGCACCAATCGGTGTTTTGAAAGCCGTCCGATATGCCCATAGAACATCATCCAATCTGCGAGCCCAATCAGTCCTATTAGCATTGACTTTTTTTGCTAAGATAGACTTGATTTCACGATTTGATACCTCAACCTGCCCACTTGTCTGCGGATGGTAAGGTGTGGCCACCTTATGCTTTACACCGTATTTTTCAAGAAGAGCTTTAAACAGCCGGTTGCAAAAGTGGGATCCGCCATCTCTAATAATAACTCGAGGTGTCCCAAATCGTGAGAAAATGTTCTTTTTCAAGAAATCTGTGACACTTCTTCCTTCGTTATTGGGAAGCGCAATTGCCTCCACCCATTTAGAAACATAGTCAACATCCACCAAGATATACTTCATTCCATGCGAGCTCACAAATGGACCCATAAAGTCAACTCCCCACACATCAAATAATTCAAGTTCAAGAATCGTAGTCATGGGAAGTTCGTGTCTGCGTGAAATATTACCTTACCTTTGACACCGGTCACAAGTGGGGGCAAAGTCATGAGCATCCTTGTAAATGCTGGGCCAATAGTACCCACATTGCAAGATTTTATGGGCATTCCTTGCACCTCCATGATGACCCCCAACTGGAGATGAGTGACATGCCTCCAAAATACTCATCATTTCGACCTCTGGGATGCATCTTTGAATAATGCCATCAGCACACACTCTAAACAAATATGGCTCATCCCAAAAGAATTTTCTTACCTCATGCATGAACTTTCTTCTCTGCTGATATGTCATATCCTCTGGTACTAGATCACTTGCCAAAAAGTTGGCAAAATCAGTAAACCATGGTATTAAATCTTGGGATGCTGCAAGCACTTGCTCATCTGGAAAAGTATCATCGATTTCAAGATCATCTTTCAATTTATGCATGGCCTCTTCCTCAAGGCGTGATAGATGATCAGCCACTTGATTTTCGGTCCCCTTTTGATCCTTGACTTCAAAGTCAAATTCTTGCAATAGCAGTACCCACCGAATCAGTCTTGGCTTAACATCCTTTTTCGACATAAGATACCAAAGAGCCGCATGATCTGTGTGCACAATCACCTTCGTGCCAATCAAGTACGATCTGAATTTCTCAAAAGCAAAGACTACTGCCAACAACTCCTGCTCAGTCACAGTGTAATTCTTTTGAGCTGGATTAAGCACTTTGCTAGCGTAGTAGATCGGATGTAATATCTTCTCAAGTCTCTGACCTAGAACTGCTCCCAAAGCCACTCCACTAGCATCGCACATAACCTCAAAAGGCTTCGTCCAATCCGATGACACAATGATAGGGGCTGACACCAACTTCTCTTTCAGACACTCAAACGCTTTAAGACATGCTTCATCAAACACGAATTTCACCTCTTTCTCTAAAAGTTTGCACAAGGGATGAGCAATCTTGGAGAAGTCTTTGATGAACCTTTTGTAAAAACCAGCTTGACCCAGAAAACTCCGAATGCCTTTTACAGAGATAGGTGGGGGAAACTTCTCAATTACTTCGATTTTTGCCTTATCCACCTCCATGCCGTTCTTCGAAATCTGATGCCCCAATATGATACCTTCATTGACCATAAAGTGACACTTTTCCCAATTCAGCACTAGGTTGCACTCCTCGCATCTTTGCAGCACATTAGCAAGGTGTGCCAAACAGCCCTCAAATGATTCACCTACTACAAAAAAATCACCCATAAACACCTCGATAGTGTCTTCCACCATGTCGGATAAAATAGACATCATACAGCGTTGGAATGTGCCCGGTGCATTACACAAACCGAAGGGCATCCTCTTGAATGCGAACGTCCCATATGGACAAGTGAAAGTGGTCTTTTCTTGGTCTTCGGGGGCAATAAAGATCTGGTTATACCCTGAATATCCATGAAGAAAACAATACCATCCTCTTCCAGCAAGATGGTCTAACATCTGGTCCATGAAGGGCATAGGAAAATGATCCTTTTCAATCCACGAATTTAGCTTCCGATAGTCCATGCAAACTCTCCATCCAGTCACTGGTCTCATTGGAATCAACTCATTTTTGTCATTCGGAACCACCGTGATTCCTCCCTTTTTTGGAACACACTGAACCGGGCTCACCCACTTGCTATCAGCAATAGGGTAAACCACTCCTGCATCTAACCACTTGATGATCTCTTTCTTTACGACCTCTGGCATAGGTGGGTTTAGACGACGCTGGTGTTCAATGCTAGGGATGCATTCTGGCACAAGTTGAATTTTATGAGTGCAAATGCCGGGTGGAATACCTATGATATCTGCAATGGACCAACCAATGGCCCTCTTGAATCTTCTCAAAACTGAAACCAAAGCCGCTACTTGACATTCCACCAGCTTAGCAGAAATAATCATTGGCAAGGTATTATTGGCTCCCAAGAATGTGTAGCGAAGGTGGGCCGGAAGAGCCTTAAGCTCCAACACTGGAGGCTCCTCTATAGATGGGCGAGCTGGTGGAGTTACCCTATTCTTTAAATCAAGATCCAGTTTATTAGGCGCATAAGTGTACGCTCCTTTACCAGCTAGCGCATCCACCATCTCATCATAGTCTTCTATACCATCGTCTTCAAATTTCATGATCACTGCAGCCAGAGGTTCTACTCCCAACCTTTCTTCAATGGGCATGACAACTTCAATATCATCGACCGCATCTATCACTGAAATGACTCTCTTATCTTTTGGCTGCTTCATTGACCGACAGACATTGAAAGTAACCTGTTCATTATTCAATCTAAATTACAGCTGCCCGATTTCCATATCAACCAGTGCGCGACCCATGGCAAGGAATGGTCTCCCCAGTATGATGGGAACCTCAAAGTCAACCTCACAATCGAGGATCACAAAATCAGCCGGAAATATGAAAGAAGCAACCTTCACCAAAACATCGTACAAAATACCTACCAACTTTTTCACAGTTCTATCAGCCATGAGAAGTCTCATGGAGGTTGGTTTTGGTGCACCCAACCCCAATTGCTTAAACACGGCTAATGGCATTAGGTTGATGCTAGCACCCAAATCGCACAGTGCTTTAGCAAAGTCGTATGACCCAATAGTACTCGGGATTGTGAAAGCTCCTGGATCCTCTTTCTTTTCAACTAAGGACCGTGAAACAATTGCACTACAATGGTGAATGTTATCTGCGGGCTCAAAACTAACCTTTCTCTTCTTAGTCACCAAGTCTTTCATGAACTTGGCATAGCCTGGCATCTGCTCTAATGCTTCTACAAGAGGGATGTTAACTGACAGCTCCTTCAACATGGTGATGAACTTTTGATACTTTCCTTCCTCCGCCTTTTTCTTCAACCTTTGAGGATAGGGAGGAGGAGGTCGCGGAATAGTTTTGAGTACTTTTGGTACCTCGTTCTCCTTCCTCTTCTCAGATTTTGCATTGTCGCTATCATCCTACTGATTTGGAACCTTGCTACCCTTTGCATTATCTAACTCTAACTCAACTTCAACTTCGATAACCACTGGATCATTAGGCATACTACTGTCGGCAGGCATAGGTGGATCTGTCGTGCACTTCCCGCTTCTAGTAGTGATGGCGAGGCAATGACTATCATTTTTAGGATTCTGGACGGTATTACTTGGAAGGGTGCCCGGCTGACGTTGATTCAGTGCCACTGAAATTTTCCCAAACTGTTGCTCCAACTGTTTGATGGCGGTCGAGTGAGACTCCACTTTCTGACTAATGCCCGAGATGTCAGTTCTAATTTCTTTTAAGCAATTCTCCTGACTTTCTGCTCCTTTCACCAATTTATTTATAAGTGCCCCCATCCTCAAATTTTCAGACTCCTCATCACGTCTTCCAGGCGGTACATAAGTGTCATTCTTTTCTCTATGATCATCTTTCCACCTCCAATCACCATCACATTCCCGTTCACGATCTCTGTATCCCGATTTGTTGTAGCTGTTCCCATAATAGTTCCGACCTTGATTCCCTTGCCTTGAGTTCAAAGAGTCTTGATTAGACCCTTGGACCTTGGCTCGAAAACCCGCCACTTCACGATCTAGATACTTCGCCTCTTCATCTGACTCACTATCATCATGTCTAACTGATTTGCTTTGTGCACCAACAACATGCACCTTTTCCGCATCTCTAGCAGCTATCTGTTTGGCCAGAAGACCAATATTTGTCCTCAACTGAGCAACCTCTTACGCCACAGATTCATCCAATGTCCTTTGAGCTGCTGAAGCTCCAATAGCATATGTCCCAGCTGGCATATCTGCCTCTCGAGTATGCCATCCTCGGTTGGTCTTAGTGACACGATCCAATATCTCAGAAGCTTGGTTCCATCCTAGACTCATGAATGCTCCACCAGTGATAGTATCCGCTACCCCCTTTGTGTTGACATTCAAAGCTCTGTAGAAGATTTCAAGTAAATTCCGACCACTCATCCTATGATTAGGCACGTTCTGCAGCTTCTTCTTGAACCTCAGCCATGTTTCATAGAGTGCTTCCGAATGAAGCTATCGAAAATTATAGATCTCGTCCTTTAACTGCAGTATCTTGGATGGTGGAAAAATCTTTCCAAGAATTGATTTCTCAATTCCTGCCAAGTAGTGATAGAACCTCGTGGTAGCTTAGCCAACCACAAAGTGGCTTCTCCTGTAAGAGAAAATGGGAACAACCTCAACCGAATCGCCTCTTGGTTAACTCCAGGCAGATTGTATGACGTGCAGACCCCCATAAAATTCATAACATGCATGTTTGGATCATCAGTAGGAAGACCCGCGAACACACCTTTCAAGTTCAGCAGATGGATCATGACGCTAGTAATGTCAAACTTAGTGCCTGGAGGTAACTCAGGTGGAACAATAGCACCATTCTCAATAGGCTCAAAATAGGCCACATATTCATCTTTAGGATCATCATAAATAGGCACACGTTGTCTTGGTTGTTCTCTTAATTGTCTTTGTCGCTCTTCAGCATCAGCCAGACGCTGTGTTACTTCCTGCATAGCTCGATTATCTCTTTCTGCTTGCCTAAGAGCATCTTGTCTAGCATGCTCTTCTCGGGTCAATCGAGCAGTAGTTTGCTCTGCTGTTTCCTGACCAGCCGGATGTATTGGCTGATTGTGAACATCCCCCGTAGCTGCGGGATTCTGGACTCCTTCAGTATTCACCATTCTTCGACTAGCTCTTAAAGTTCTTTCGATTTCAAGATCAAGTGGAATCAGGGGATTGCCTTGACTCCTAGTATTTGGCATACACCGGCGTATGCCCTCGAGAGTATGTAAGAACACACCCAATCACCTCCAACCAATAATGTTCAACTTCGTAACCGTATTCCCCGGCAACGGTGCCAAAATTTGATGTCGCCCAAAGTATACCTCAAAAAAAGTACAATGCGGTCGCTGAATCAAATATAGAACCCAACTAGGTTGGGGTCGATCCCACAGGGAATAGGTCAAAGTATGAGTAGACTATTGGAAGGAATGACTGGCAAGTAACTAAAACTGGGGAGTTTTGCTAGTAAATAGTGACTATGACGATTGCAGACTGATATCGAGTTTGCAAATAATAAGAGAAGTTCACTAGGACTGTGATCCCCAATGATTCCTTAACTCCACCGTGATTTATGCTTAACAAGACTGCCCTACTGCACTGCATGCAAAATCTAACAAGTTAGGTTCATCTAACTGTCTCTTGACTGTCATTAGACGAATTTCACTCTTCTCCTCTCGGTCTCCAAGTGTCGCACTTCTAACCCTTGTCCTGGATTTCAGATAACCTTTCCCGCTAAGGCTCCGATTAATAGATGAGGGTTAATAGCTCCAAATCTCTGTTGTTATCTCCTTTTCCCAATCTCTACCTCTCTCTCGAGCAATTCTAGAATACAGGTAAGATTCTAACATTTGCAACCGTTAGAAAAGCAATCAATATGAAGGAGACAACAATACATGCATACACAGCAATACAAAGTTGTTTTTCACTTCACCGGTTTCGTTAATCCTTCATGGTTCACACAACCCTAGTTGATGGGTTTAGCTACTCAGAATTGCAAGAAAACAAGAATAATCCAAAGATGAAAGCATAATTATGATCTCACAAGAATGAAGGAAAAAACGAAATTTCAATTATCAATCAACTTCAGAATTAGGGTTTGTGAATACAAAACCAAAATATATGTCTCAGACAATGTAAAATAACTCTCAAAGTAGTAAATTTTCCAACTCTCGCACTTAGGACTACCTAGGAGTATTTATAGATACAAAACTAGTCCTATCCAAAACAAAATAGGAGAACAGAGTCGGCAGCTTTCACTGTGTCGTGACTTGGTGTCGTGGAACCAAGTCACGACACGTGAATTGTATCGTGGGAATCAGGCCCTTTTTTGGATATCTGAAGTGAACTCATGGTAGGCTTCCACGTCACGTGACCCCTACCGTGGAAATCAGCCTAATTTTTCAGCATCTGGACTCAAGTCACGATATCGACTCACGCCACGTGAGTGCCTTCCACGCCACGTGACTTGTGGCGTTAAATCTTCCCCATTTCAGCCCTTTGTTCTTTATTCATCCGTCACTTCGTTCTCTGGCTTGATTCTTTCTCTTTTGCTCATTTTGCCTTTAAAGCCTGTTTTCCTACAAATTAGGACAGAAACCATATCATACCAATAAAACACACCCAAGTTATTACATCTTTTCCTTGTTTTAAGCATCAAAAGTGTCATATAACCATGGAACATCAGCAGTACCGCTGCGGTGGAAAAGTTACTGCTGCAGTAGTTCCATTGTTCCTAACCTATCAACCTCCCCTTCCATGGCGGATTTTCAAATTTTCTTCATATTTTCGAGATTTAAGGGTAGATCAGGCTTGGTAAAGTTTGTATGGACCTTTTTACACTAAAATGGGAGTTTATAACACTTGAATTCACACCTAAATCATCCGATTTCATTGGGGAAGATAACCCCTCATCTTTCACCCCTCCATGATTGAAATCCACCAAGAACTACGTCAATCTTACGCCTAAAACATTGTAAGAGTGTTGTAGTTGTAAGAGAATCTAACATGCTCATCATTTCGTGCAAGAACACCACCAAAATTCAAACTCAAAAGTTGCACCAATACCATCCGAGAATTCTCTAATCTAACAAAGTTTCTATGATTCTACAAAGATAAGTACGTAAATAAGGTAGTAGGGATGAGAAAGTATCTTTAAATTTACGCCGGGAGGAGATTGGGTGAGGAGTGAAAATGGGGGAAATGAAACATTTCTCCCTATTTTAAACTATAGCGAACCGTTGCTGCAGTAAGTTTACCACTGCAGCAGTAAATGAGCCGCTGCAGCGATAAAATTCTACGAGTGCCAGTTTCGTCCTGACTTTTCATGCAATGTCCAGTTATTTCAGAGTAGTTGTCAAGTAAATAATTTTGTAAGTTCCTTCCGCGACCTTAGTAAATTTGACAAGTAAAAATTTAGCTAGTGCAAGGACCTCCTAATGTTTAGGATAGTGGTACGTTGGTCCCGTGGTTAGCAAAACTAGAGTAGGCAAAGTGAGTTAGCTAGAATTAAAAATTGCCCTCCCTTCGACATATCGTAGGCCCAAAATTCCTCCTAGGTCATACCTAAAATAATTGATTCTCACTCCGTCGTCGTTCGGGAATGAACGGTGGATAAATTGGTATCTAATGTAATGAATCAAAACGTCATTATGTTGAAAACGTTCCAAATTTTTTTACCACAAATAAAACACGCCTACTGGACCTGATGGAATTTACTTTGTGGGAAAAAAATGGGGCACAATGTAATTGGGCCAAAAAATTTAAAAAAATTGGGCCAACCTATTGCCTATCGCTAAGAGGTAAACTAATCGCTGCAACGGTAAAATCAACCGCTACAGCAGTAACGCAGCAGTAGCTAGCCCAAACTCCCTTAATAACCCTCCCCTATTTTAACCCTCCTAAGTCGTCTTTTTCCCCAAAAACACCCTCAATAAACCTCACCTCCATAGTCATGAGATTTCAAAGGCCAAGCTTCATAAAGGCGATTTTGAGGCTCACCAAGTGGGAACCCGACATGAAAAGACACTTAGCACATGCATGACAACTTTCTCCTCTCAGTAACAACATGATTCGTCTATAAGGTAGGTTATGATTAAATTGTAGTAGACTGAGGCTAGATGCATGTAATTTTGATAGTAGTATTGAGAGATTTTATGCCTTAGGACTTTAGGCATGATGTTTGGATGGACTGAATGATATAAATCTAGTTAGGCTTTAATATTGTAGTAACTTGTCATTGTACTTAGCTTGTGCGATAATTGTGGAATGAAATTGGTTGTGCTTAGTGAGAATTACGCACGAACGAATACAAGTGTGTAATGAGTATTGTGTGAGGTAAGTACGATAATAGGGGGAAGAGGAGTGAACTAAATTTTAATTAGGTTGGTTACAATAATCTAGATAATCTGTGACCCTCATTAATAGGTGGTATTGAGGCGTAAATGCAAAGTGATAACTATATTAGTAACACCATTTGAGTAGAGTGTCATAAAAGGGTTAATTCAATAGATGAATAGCTCGTGGGGTAGCCAATAGCAGTGTTTATGGAAGGGCAAGTATCCTAGAATAGACTGACCGAATTCCAAGTATTGGGGTTAGCCATTAGTGTTTGGATTTGGGACATTAGATGTAAGGACCCAAGCTTTCGTTATGTGTAAAAACATCCCGAGAATAATTTATGATGAATAATGGGCTAAAAATAGACCCAAAAAAATTAAATTGGGAAGGAAAATCTGGGCCTAAGAGAATTAGGCTAAGAGGCCCAATAAAAGACTAGGTAGGCCTATAGGTAACCGCTGCAGCAGTCGATTAACCGCTGCAGTGATACCGCTGTAGTGGTAAAAGTTCTGCTGTAGTGGTAACAGGTAGTAACCCAACCGAGGGATTTTTAAAAATCCTCCCTTTTAATATTTCCCCAGGCTGCCCCCTTCATCTAAAAACACCCTGAAAAACCCTACTCCTCCATCCATGAGATATCAAAGACCAAGATTCATGAGAGCTGTTATGAGGCACACCCGGAGGGAACCTGACATGGGAATACATCTAGCATGCGTGGGACAGCTCACTCCTCTCCGTAGTAGTATGTTTCGCCAACGAGGTAATCTAAGGTTTATTTTAAAGCAACTAGACTTGGGCTAGATGTATTTAACATTAATAATGATGTTAGGATTATCATGCATTAGGCCTTTGGGCACAGAGTTGGATAGATAGACATGTTTAAAAATCTGGATACGCCTGATTATATTGAATTACTTAATGTTATGCTAATGTTTGGTTTGATTAAGAGATGGATAGGAAGCTGGAGCGAATGCGCGTGGTTTATTATCCTTCAGGGTGGAGTATAGTGGAAGGTTGAATGAAATAATGTGGAATGGTAGGAATCTTAAGGTGACTCGATTAATATATAAATGCTTTGAATACCCGAATTGCGTTAGGTAGATGTTGTCTTCAAGTGCACACGCAAGCGTATGTGGTCAAACAAGTAGTAAAGTGACTCTTTTTGAGAGCTGGGTTGTCGTACCCAAGGGACATGAAGTCAGTTATTCACCAATTCTAAGTATACTTCTTAGCTTAACAAGTGTGAGTTTGTAACAAAAGTATAAGTGTTGTAATTATAAACTAAGAAATAAAAAATGATAATGGTATGAAATTTGGATTTTAAACAATATATGGAGAGCTTTCAGGGTTGAGACTTGCTACACATTAATGCATAACTATGGTTTCTAACTGGTGTTGGTGCTTATCGTGATTATTGACCTATGAGGTTGATATTATAACTTGGGAATGGTCATACTCTAAGTCGTGTACTCAAATTAATCTCACAACTACATCGTTGAGCGGGGATGTGAGTCTTTAATTAGAATGCATTAAGCTATCTTCCCATTTCATTAATCAAGTGGGGCATTTAGGTATATCTCTATCCTAACTGCAAATCTTCCCTTATCAAAGTAAAGATAAGATCCACACTCCTTATGTTCTTCATTATGTCCCACCACTCCTATGGTCAATTCATTTTGAGATTTCAATTTATCCTAAAGTTTGCAATTCTTTAGAATAGTAAAACAAGAACGCAAGAACAATCACATAACTTGATAAACATATAAACCAAACTATAAAACCATACTTAAGAAATCATGTTATAGCCTCAACCCTAGAAATAGTGTGTTTTTCCACTTATAGTCTTACAAATAATCACCATAGATGAGTTCATAAAATAAAACTACAAGAAGAAAGAACCCTAGTTTGAGCTCCTTGATGTCTTCTTCTCCTCCCCATATCGTGTATGTTCCAAAGATATTTGTAATTGTGGATAAGTTATCTTTATATAGCCCTAAAATTTGTCCATATGCTGCCCCATACGAAATATATGCGTTGACCACTTTGCCCTCAACTTAAACCAAGTAGAAAACCAAGTTTTAGTCGATTTTGGAGTGTGTGTGTTTTGATTTCGTGTTGCGGACTGACCCAACATGCTCCACTCTTATTTTCTGCATGTTTTGGTGTTTATATAGCCTCCAAGTTGTCCAAACCAAGTCCCATATAGATTAGGTACAAGTACCATACGTTTCCAACTCAAATTAAGACTTTAAACCGATTTTAGCCCCGTCTCAAAAGGTACGCGTCACGGAGCTTATAGAAGAATCAAACCAGTGACCAATTTCAAGTTGTTGTGTGGCGTACAGATGATATAATAAGCTTGGATACTCAGCAATCATCCCATTCCATGGAATTAAGGGTGCGGCATGGAGGATGGTGCAACTACGCACAATTTCATCCGGCTGCATCTCTTAGTTCACGTCAAGCTTGCTTGTGTTCCATCATCACTTGTAGCTCATGTGCAGCTTCTTTTATCACCTATAGAAGCTCAAAAAGACTCCTAAAATAGCTCATCACAAGCATTAGACCATACAATACACAAAGCACATAAAAACCATACAAGAACAAGTATAGCTTAACCTAGTTGAACTAGTCATCTCGTCTAATCTTTCCATGCCCATTTTGACTCTTGTATTGATTCATTTACACTATAAAATACCTAAATATGAGGTTTATCACACAATTACACAAATATCACTAGATATTTACATCAACACACTAAGTTATCCTCAAAACTAAGCTAAACGCGCGTAGATAATGACATTTAGGTGTATAAATACGCCTAAGATCACTATCCCACACTTAAAGCCTTGTTCGTCCTCGAACAACTTTTTAAACTAATTACAATCAAGGAATACTCTAACATCACCAATTGAAAAATGACACTCAAGCTATCACTACAACAACTATCATAGGTAGCAAGTTCACAACAAGCATGTTACATAATCAACTTCAAACACATGAATGACTACTCAAAACCTCCTAGCCTCAAGACTTGACTCCACAAAATTAGTAAACTCATTCATATTACTCAAATAAGAAATCATATAAGTCACCTATCCTTCATTAAACATGCGCCCTCACAACAAGAGAGTTACCCATAATCACTCACAATATGCAATTTAACACAAGAATGGGTGTAAGAATAGAATTACGCTCACTCTCACAAAGAATTCACATGCAACATAAGATGAACCATAGGCTTGCCCTTAGTGTAGTACTCCACTAATATAAGAATATCAAGGCTCAATATCAAGTAGAACTTTAAGGGTTGTAATGTAGGCTAAGAGACGGGTAGGAACTATTTTGGGTAAAAATAGTGGCTAACTTTCCAAAGAACTTTAATACATCACAATATTCATTTAGATTATTCTTCAAGCACTATTTTCCACCTCTTTTATCTTCCACAACTCTCTTTTGTTTTGCCCCTCTCTTTAAGTTAGCTTACACATCTTTTAGTAGGGAGTTTTTGATTATCTTTTCAAAACACTTTAGCTCTTTTTTCACCATAACAATAGCTATTATTTTGGAAGCTTCACCCTCACTTTATCCTTTCTTTAATTCTCACTCCTTAACATCTAAACTTTTCAACTAAAGCGCTTAGGAGTTTTGAATTAAATTACGGTCAATTGAAAGAAAAGGAATAAGCTACATATGAGGCTACCAAACAAGAGGCGAAAGGCTCAATGGGGTTGACTAAGATCATGCATTATGGGTAGATACAGAAGGTATAAAATATAGCTATTAAAGAAATGCCTATATCATCTCTTAAACTCAACATAGCTATCAAAGAAATGTCTATATCATCTATTAAACTCAACATTCTTCATTTTACTTTGCAAACACACTGAGAAAGTTCTAGACATCAATATGCAACATGGAATATAATAAAAACCTCACACACACTTGGCATATGTTCAACTCAAGAAAGATCCCTACAGATTCTCAATCAATCAATCTCAAGAATTCAAATTTAAGCTAAAATAATAAAAGAGTCAAACACAGGAGTCTTGGTGTCTCAAATAGTCATTCAATTCCTTAACATGCTTTTTAATTCACAACACTTGCATCATATAGTCATGTAGCCTAACACGAGTACCCATTATCCAACAAGTGAAAGGGTTCTAATTATTAAATGCTAATGACTAATTTTTCCTCAAGACGGTCATCATCCATCCATTGTCGGGAAGAGTCCTAAAACTATGACTAAAATTTTTTTAAATTGAATCCTAATAATCAAAAAGGGATAGTCGGTTCAAAGGGCACCCCCTTGGAAAAGAATCAAAAATAAAAACCAAGGGGTGAATGAAGTGTGCTCCTAAAAAAATAAAAAGAGAATAAAACTAAAACTACTAAAGAAAAATCTTTTTGTATTTTCAAAATTTTTAGCAACATAAGCAAACAACCAAAAGACTCCTATAGTACACTCCACCCTAAATATAAATCGAAATATTCCCCACCCTACACTTAAGATAACACTTTGTCCCCAAAGTATAAATCAAAGAATGAAGAATAGAAATACTCCTTGAGGCCACTAGGCCTAGTTAGTAGCATCATATCCATCAAAGAGGTTTGGAGGACCCCACACTTAGTTTTTTCCATGTTACTTAGCTTAGATTTCAGGTACTCAGACTTCCCTTCAACCTATTAACACAAAACAAAAACAAAACAAAATGTGATACCCAAGATAAAAAAATAAAAACAAACTACCTTAACTTGGGTTGCCTCCCAAGCAGCGCCTTATTTATTGTCGCGACATGACTCACATCACAACTATCATCCATAGTCTCTTATCCTTTTTTTTCTTTCGTGGACCATCTTCTCCTTCTTTTCTGAAGTTTTGAATGCTTACACTCAAGGTCTGCAGCTTTTCTTACATTAACCTTTTCAGGATTCCATTTAAGTCTTTCAGGATCAGGCTTATTCATCAATTTGGGTAACTCCATGAGAGAGTCCAAAGAGGTAATGGGAGGTTTGCACTCCTCCACCCCACACTTATCCACTTCTATAGCTATGATCATGCATAGATCTCTGTAGTGTGAGGATGTGTTGAGTTCTTTGTACACTCTAAAGACCACCTCTTCATCGTTCAATCTCATCTTGAGCATTCCCTCTTTAACATCTATCAAAGCTCCACCAGTAGCCAAGAATGGATGTCCTAATATGATTGGTACCCTGTCGCCTGCATCATAGTTAAGAACAATAAAGTCAGCAGGAATAATAAACTTACCAACCTTAATAAGAACATCTTTAATAATTCCTTTGGGGACCACTCTTGTTCTATCGGCTATTTGTAGTACAACTGATGAAGGCCATGGCTTCCATAAACCCAAAGTTTTAAACACAGAGATGGGCATTAAGTTGATGTTTGCCCCTAAATCACTCAAAGATTGAACAATATCACTTTCACTAATTTGTATGGGGAGGGTGAAACTCCCAGGGTCCTTGAGCTTTTGGGCATCTTGCTCATAACCACAAAACTGCCTCTTTAGTAAGTGCTACAGTCTCGATATCACCAAGCCTCCTTTTGTTCGCTACCATATCTTTCAAGTACTTAGCATACTTGGGCATTCCCTATAAAACATCTAACAAAGGAAGGTTAACGTGAAGTTCTCTAAATGTGTCAAAGAACTCTTTAAAACAAGCATTCTCTTTGGATTTCTTACTCTGTTGAGGGAATGGTAGTGGTTATTTATTTTGATATTTCTTAACTGGATGTTCATTCGGGTACTCAAACTTCCCCTTTTTGTCGGTTTCTTTGATTTTAACTTGTTTTTCCATCTACTTAGGTGAGATCAACTCTACTGGTACCTCATGATTATTCTTTGGATATACATCAATCAAATCTCTACCATTCTTCAAGATGATTGACATAATTTGTTTTGGATTATTTTTTGTATCACCAGGCAAACCCCCTTAAGGTCTTGTATTTTGCGCCTGAGCTAACTGACCCACCTGCATCTCTAAATTCTTTTGGGGGATTTGCTGATTTTTTTATATCCTCAGCCATTTGTTCTTGATTGGCCAAAATCTTTTTCAAAGTCTCTTCTATATTATTGGCCTGAGTATTAGTCTGCATACTTTGCTGCTGCTGAAATTACTGATGTTGGACCTGATTATTTGCCCATGAGTAGTTAGGCTGACTCTGCCAGTTTTGGTTGTAGGTATTACTATAGTTCTAATTTCCTTTTTGTGTATTGCCCATAAAATTTACCTACTTTGGATTTGCTCCACATAGGTCTGCATAATGATCACTGCCTCCACAGACTTGACACCATATCTGAGCATGTAGAACCTACTACACTGGTTGCATAACCTTGGATTGAGCTTTGCCCTGAGCCATACTCAATTTATTCAACTGAATCATCATCTAATTTTGCATGCTAGCCACTTGTGCAGTCAATGGCATCGCTTTCTGATGCACTTGAAACATGCTTCACTACAGCTCTGGAAACATTACTATGCCAATTTGGGTTACTCTGCGCAAGTCTGTCAAACAAAGTGTAAATCTCATCATAAGTTTTCTCCAAAGCTTGACCACCTACAACTGAGTCTTGCAAAATTTTAGTATTTGGGTCAAGAATTTCAACAAAAATGTAAGCTAACACTTCATTAGACTGCTGATGATGAGGGCAATCTCTGAGAAAACCCTTGAATTGCTCCCAAGCCTGGTATAAATTTTCTTATGGCTTCTAAGTGAAACCCATGATTTCACTTCTTAATTTCGCAGTCTTACCAGATGGGAAGAATCAGATGAGGAACTTTCTTGTAAGATCATTCCATGATGTGATGGAATTTGCAGGCTCTTCATTTAACCACTTTTTAGCATCTCCCAAAAGTGAGAATGGGAAAAGTGTAAGTCTTACATAATATGTAGAAACCCCTGCAGGAATGAATGTGTCACTGATCTCTAAGAAATTCTAAAGATAGACCTGTAGGTCCTCATAAGTCTAACTAGTGAACTGTCCCCTCGTGTGCAACAATTTCACCATGTTTTGTTTAAGCTCAAATCTACCTCCAAGTTTCGGTTTGAGTATGGCGAAGGTAACATTAGTTGCAAGTGGGATTTCCACTTTGCGTACTATCCTTGGTGCTGCCATTACTTCAGGAACAACCTTGACTTGTTGATCTTGCTCAACCTGAGGTATTGGGTAGAGAAGTTCTACTTCTCTTCTCAATAGGTATAAGCGACCCTCAGGTTCAGGATCCTGTTAGAACAAATCCTTATCCCTTGCCAGCATACTAGCTTCATAGATTTGTACCTACAAGATGGGTAGCTAAGACTAAGTTGTTAGCACTTATCGAATGAAACAGTAAACTTAAAACTAGAAATTTACTAATCTTAAGTCCCCGACAATGGCTTCAAAAACCTGTTAGCTCCAAGCGCACACGCAAGCGTACGTGGTCAAACAAATAGTAAAGTGACTCTTTTTAAAATTCGGGTTGTCGTACCCAAGAAACTTGAAGTCAGTTATTCACCAATTCTAAGTACACTTTTCATTTCAACAAGTGCGAGTTTGTAACATGAGTATAAGTGTTGTAATTATAAACTAAGTAACAAAAAATGACAACGGTATAAAATTTGGATTGTAAACAATATATGGAGAGCTTCCAGGGATAAAACTTGCTACACATTCATGCATAACTATGGTTTTTAGCCGGTGTTGGTGCTTATCGTGATTGTTTATCTACGGGGTTGATATTATAACTTGGGAATGGTTATCCTATAAGTCATCTACTCAAATTAATCTCACAACTACATCGTTGAGCGGGGATGTGAGTCTTTAATTCGAATAAATTAAGCTATCTTCCCGTTTCATTAACCAAATGGGGCATTTAGGTATATCTCTATCCTAACCGCAAATCTTCCCTTATCAAAGTAAAGATAAGATCCACACTCATTACGTTCTTCGTTCCATCCCTCCACTCCTATGGTCAATTTGTTTTGAGACTTCAATTTATCCTAAAGTTTGCAATTCTTTAGAATAGTAAAACAAAAATGCAAGAACAATCACATGACTTGATTAACATATAAACCAAACTATAAAACCATACTTAAGCAATCATGTTATAGCCTCAACCCTAGAAAGAGGGTGTTTATCCACTCATAGTCTTACAAATAATCACCATAGATGAGTTCATAAAAAAAAACTACAAGAAAGAAAAGTACAAGAAGAAAGAACCCTAGTTTGAGCTCCTTGATGTCTTCTTTTCCTCGCCAAATCATGTATGTTCCAAAGATCTTTGTAATTGTGGCTAAGTTCTATATATATAGCCCTCAAATTCTTACATAATCTTCCCTATACGAATTATATACATTGACCACTTTGCCCTCAACTGAAACTACGTAGAAAACCAAGTTTTAGTCGGTTTTGGAGTGTGTGTATTTTGATTTCGTGTTGTGTACTTCCCCAATGTGTTACACCCTTATTTGATGAATGTTTGGGTGTTTATATAGCCTCTAATTTGTTCAAACCAAGTCCCATAAATATTAGTTACAAGTACCACACGTTTCCAACTCAAATTAAGACTTCAAACTGACTTTAGCCAGGTCTCAAGAGGTGCGCGTTGCGGAGCCTATAGCGGAACCAAACCAGTGACCAATTTCAAGTTGATGTGTGGTGCACAGCTAAGAGAATAATATTGGAGGTTCAGTGAGCATCCCATTCCATGGAATGAAGAGCGAGGCGCGGAGGATGGTGCAACTACGCATAATTTCATCCGACTTCGTCTCTTAGTTCACGTCAAGCTTGCTCGGGTTCCATCATCACTTGTAGATCATGTGTAGCTTCCTTTATCACCTATAGAAGCTCCAATATACTCCTAAAATAGCTCATCATAAGCATTAGACAATACAATACACAAAGCACATAAAAACCATACAAGAACAAATTAAGCTTAGCCCGGTTGAACTAATCATCTTCTCTAATCTTTCCTTGCCCATTTTGACTCTTGTATTGATTCATTTACACTATAAACCACCTAAACATGAGGCTTAGCACATAATTACACAAATTTCATGAAATATTCACATTAACACACTAACTTATCCTCAAAACTAAGCTAAATGTGCATAGATAATGACACTTCGGTGTATAAATACGCCTAAGATCAGTAGACTTGCACAATTCTAAGGCCTTGATAGTTATAATTGGTGCTTTCCAAAATTTAGAAGATGAGATAGTTAGTGAAAAGGTATTGAGACGAGATAGTGAGTGAAAAAGTATTGAGATGAGATAGTGAGTAAAAGGTACTGAGATGAGATAGTGAGTAAAAAAGTATTGAGGTTAGCCGATTTATAAAGTTGACATTGCTTATCATATTATCGTGATCAATGCTTTCCAGAGTTTAGAAGCTAATGTGAAAATCTCAAAGTTGGGATTCTTTTAGAGGGAAAGTGCGTAATAATGAGAACCTGGGTGACGACAACCCCATAGGAGTGTTTTATAAGTCATGAATATGCTATATATGTGTGAAGAATGGGGTCACCAAATTGATGGATTAGACTATTGAAGTAATTGTAGATTAGATTGACCCTTGTTGGGTTATGAGCTGACATTGTTATCATCTTTTGCATGAATTATGATTTGTTGATTTCATTCACTCATTCATATGCATTGGGATGATATGTTGTGACATGGGTCAGGTACCACACCGGTACAGACATAGTATGGTGTGATATGGGTTGGGTACCACGTTGGTACAGATATGATATGGGTCGGATACCACGTCGGTACGTTGTGATGTTGTTGGTGATGAGATGGGGAGGGATAAGGAGAGATAATGTACACATCTTGAATACATGCATTCTTGCTTCTGTTTGAATGTTCTATTATTTTATTTTTCTTTCATACATGTTATTATTATGGTAAGAGTTGAAAGATGGTATGAAGGTATATTAGGTCCCTAAGTGAGACGAGTTGAGAATGAGATTCTACGGTCCCCTGAGAGGACCGATTGCATTGGTATATGATTGGTAGGATCCAGAATTTCAAGTGGACGTGGACTAAAAGGGTTGTAGATATTATAAGAATAATTTAGTATTGGAGGTAGAGGTATAGGTTGGAATAGGGGGTCAAAGGATAAAGATATACGAAATATTAAATGACAGGTATGTCACAGAGATGCTAAGTGCAGGTCATAGAGATTATAAGTGTGGGTCACAGAGATGCTAAGTGCAAGTTACAGAGATGTTAAATATGGGGGTAATAGGAGTTGTTCAATTGGGGATTCAAAATCAGAACTTTACTTGATGTTGTTATTTCTTCCTATTTATTATTGATGTTATTTGTTTCTAACCCTGATTAGCCAATAAAGCTTACTAGTACGTGTGGTTGTACTGATGCTACACTTATTATATCTCCAATAGGGGTATATTCATGGTGAAGGTTAGATGGAGTTTCTATAGCAGCAATGTCGATCATTCAGCAGCAGCTTCTGCCCTCTTTATTCTGCATGGATGTTGAGTCATGGATGTCCCTACTCCTTGCCTAGTGCTCTTATACCGATATAGGCTAGGTTCTGGGGAGTCACTTATAATTATTTTCTGCATTTATTTTTCATATTTGATGTATTAAAACATATTTGGTAAGGAATTAAATGAGTAACTATATTTCAACTTGATTAGATTTTTCATATAATGAACATTAAGTTGACTAGATTTATATATGGCATTAACTTCTGCATTAGTTGAATCATGGGATATTCAGGGTTCTCCTAGTTGGGGTAGGTGTAGGTAGGTGTCCGGCACGATCCTATGGATTGGGTCGTGACATTAGTAAGGAGTGTGAGAGAGAACTAAAAGTACGAATAAGCATCAGAATTAGGGGGTTGACGTTGTTACCTAACCGAACACTTGTAACTAGTAGAGGATATGTAGATATAGATACAAAGATATATATATATATATATATATATATATATATATATATATATATTTATATATATGCTTATAAATGAATCCCCAAGATGATTATTAAAGGGTAGAACCGATGAGAGTGATTTGGTACTATCTGAATTCGTACGTGTGAGGAATTTGGTCTTGTTGCCTCCGTGCTTAAATGTGAATTGAGTAATTGGGAATGTTTTCGAGCACTACTTGTGATTTTTTATTGCATTTGTATATTCATACATATTGATAATGATGAGATGTGATGATTATGATGATGATGATATTAAAATCATAATGTTCATGATGTTGAGATGATGGTGATGATGATGTTATTGAGCTCATGATATTCATTAGGCTATTGCTATTGATGTTTATATTGATGATGTTGAGTATGATGTTTATATCATGATGTTGATAATGATGAGTTGAGAAGGGGGAGAGAGGTGGTGAATATTCCATACATACATTTATCATATGAATTAGATGTACATTCTTATTTATATGTTGTGATGTGGTGAATATTCCATACATACATTTATCATATGCATCAGATGTACATTCTTATTTATATGTTGTGATTGTCTGGATGATGGGAGTCTGTTATGGGGGAAATTGTCGTACTCGGCCAGATGGGAGTCTGTTATGGGGGAAATTGTCGTACTCGGCTTACCTATGAACAAGGGAACAAGATTAAGTAAAGATACTTAAATAGACATAGGTAGACATGCAATGCTAGTTAGGAGATAAGAAAGCCATGTTACCACCGGTGGTCCGAAAACCATGTTACCACCGGTGGTCCCAAAGTAATTATATAGTGAAATCGGCAGGACTATCGGTACTAAGTTAGGAAATAAGGCCACATGGAGTTGAACTAACTATGTGATATTAAATGGTTTATCAAGGGACAAATATATACGAAAATGTTAAATAATTGGTAGATCACAGAGATGCTAAGAGTAATAGGTTGAAAGAGTATAGTTGGGAGTTAGTAATCGAAACTTTACTTGAAGTCACGATTCCTTCCTATTTGCTGTTATTATTATGTGTTTCAAACCTTGGTCGGCTGAATATACTTACCAGTACGTGTGATTGTACTGATGCTATGATGTGTGGAAAAAATTACATATATTTAGCATTATTTATCTTATATTTAGTATTTTTATTTGCCCTTTTTGAGCATCGATTTTATGAATTATGCTTAATATTATATTTTTATTTGTAGGAATAAATTGGTGTGAAGATGAAGAAATTTGGAGCAAAAACGGAATTAAGATCGAAAAGTTATATAAGGAAATCAAGCACGCAGCTTAATGAAAGAATTATAATATAATATTAATATTTCTATATTTGAATTGCATGCAAAATTGAAACTTTGAAGAGGAATCAGAGAAAGTGGTCATAGGAAAAGGACGTCCGTCGCCCAATTGGACTGGGTTTTATTTTCCCAGTCCATTTTGGACTCAGTTATTTTATTTTGGGGGTTTTCTTACACCTATAAATATTCCAACTTTTGATAACTTTCAGAATATTGAAACCTTGGAGAGGTAACTTGTAAACTTTTTATTTAGAGAAAGCTTGGAGTCGTTGTGGAGGCCGGAGAAAATTGATTTATTCTTTTCTTCTCCATCTTTATTAATTTTTCTTTGAGAATTCATGATTCCGGATTTATTCTACTCAATTTGTAAGTTCATAATTACGATTTTGTCCATGATTTCTAGTTGTGATTTTCAAGCCATGAGTATCTAAATACCACAACTAGGATTGTAGGAACCATGATGAATTAACGAAGTAGGTTAAAATACATAGTAATTTTTGGAACGGTGTGAATGCATGTATTGTTATTTCCT
Organism: Capsicum rhomboideum; assembly: GCA_031232105.1. Taxonomy (NCBI): domain Eukaryota; kingdom Viridiplantae; phylum Streptophyta; class Magnoliopsida; order Solanales; family Solanaceae; genus Capsicum; species Capsicum rhomboideum. The sequence goes on along the minus strand of CP124717.1, from coordinate 43,938,393 downwards.
TCGTTGTGATTGATCTTCTAACGGTTGCAAACGTTAGAAACTCGCCTGTATTCTAGACTTGCTCGAGAGAGAGGTAGAGATTGGGAAAAGGGAATAACAACAAAGATTTGAAGCTATCAACCTTTATCTAATAACTTGAGCCTTAGCGGGAATAGTTATCTGAGATCCAGAACAAGGGTTAGTAGTGCGACAATCGGAGACCAAGAGGAGAAGGGTGAAATTTGTCTAACCAAGGTCGAGAAACGTTTAGATGAACCTAACTTGTTAGATTTTGCATGCAACACATCGGAATAGATCACTAGTACGTAGAACCTACGGAGTTATGAAGTCATGGGGAACACAATCCTAATTCATCATTCTCATTGACTTTCTCAGCATAAATTGATATTTGTTTACTTGTTACTTCAAACTAAAAATTGTTACTTGTTCTTTTAAATCCCCCCATTGAAAATAAACGACTAAAAATCTAAATAACCACATTGACCTAGATTCTAACCATATTCCTCGTGGGATCGACCCCAACCTATTTGGGTTCTATATTTGATACAACGACCGCATTATACTTTTCTGGAGGTATATTTTGGGCGACATCAAATTTTGGCACCATTGCCGGGGAATACGGTTTAGGGTTAGATTAATTGTGTTTATTTGACTATTAGTTCTTATTTCTTGTATATATTTTATTTGTCTCGTAACTTTTTGTTATTTTATTTTTAGTTTTTAGTGTTTTTTTTTTTTTGAATATTTTACTACTCTTCTTGATATGACATCTTTAAAAGATGAAGTATGGAATAATGAGGACTCCTCTTTTATTGATCCTTATCTCTTTGATATAGTGCATTATTGCAGGAGTGTGGTAGATATATTGTGGGATCATAATGAGAGCATGATAGAAATGTTAACACTCCTTGCAGTAGAAAAACGTGAGTTCATGAAAGAGGTTGATAGATTTGGCTTGGATATTCACAACTTAAATGAAGATTTGGCTTGGATATTCACAACTTAAATGAAGATTTGAATGCAAAGGTTGATGCGTGTAACGTCGAACAATTTAGTTATGAGCTGTGTGAAGCTGGAAAAATTCTTATAAGCCAAATTGAGGAGCTAAAATTGGAGGGTCAAATACTTGATCATACTTTTATTAACGTTGTCACTGTTGAGAAGAGTACACAAGAGTTATGTGAGAAAGTAGATAATATTAATTTTAAAAACTCTAGTGTGTTTAAATATGAGGATGTAAATAGTAATACAATTCATGAGTTAGGGTGTATTGGACCTCATTCTAATCATTTTTCCACATTATGTTTCGATAGTAAGATATTAATCAAGCCATCCGAGCCTATGAAACAGTGTAAAGAGGAGGAAAAATATGTCTATATTCTTGAATTTGTTATGCCAAAGTCGAAAAATTACATTCCTCACTTAAGGGCCAAGAATTGCAATATGCCACATCTATGCTTGGTTCCTTTACTTTTATACTACCGCCCCTTGAGCGTAGTAGAAAATTAGAAAAGAAATTAGGGGTGCAATTTATAAGTTCAAAGTGGAAGGAAAAGTGGGAGGCAACCCAACTAGTAGTTTAACTTCGTATTTTATTTTATTTTTTATTTTTATTTTTATCACGTTTTCTTTTTTTTTTTTTTTTTTTTTTTTTTTTTGTTTTGTTTTTGCAGATTTAGGGGAAGTCTGAGTACCCAAATTTAAAGCTAAAGAGCATGTTTGAACTTAAGTGTGGGGTGCGCGCGACCCTTGATAAAAATTGAAGAAACATGTTGCTAGCTAGGTCCGGTCTCAGGAAGTATCTTTAACCCTCATTTTACTTTATTTATTGCTTTGGGGACAATGCATGATTTTAAGTGAGGGGTGGAATCTCTTCCAATATTTGTTAAGGGTAAAAGTATGCTATAGGTTTTTATATTGATTTATTTTTAGTTTAAAAATTAAAAAGAAAGGGAGAATTTTTATTTTTATTTATTTCTTATTATTTTTTTTGAAAAATCCAAAAAAAAAAAAAATACAAAAAGATTTTACTTTTATTCTTTAGTTTAAAATAGTTTTAGTTTCTAATTTTTTTTTCCTTTAGTTGAGCATACTTTGCCCACCCCTTGGTTTTTCTTTTCGGTTCTTTTTCGAGGGGGGCCCTTTGAACCGTATTTTTTTTTTTTAGGAATAAATTTTTTGGAGTGAAAAAAAAATAAAATTATTTGGTTGATACTAGCAATTTAGGTCTAATTTTGAGTAGTACTTTTCTTTGAGTGTTTGAGTATAAATAAAATAATAGACTTTTTGACACCTAGGTCCATGGTTGTGACTCTATATATAGCTTATTCTTATTTTTGTAGTTTGCTATCACCCTATTTGTCTTAGAAGTGGAATTGATCCATCTTGATTGATACTTGTGCCATATAAGGTGAGGATATTTTTGCATATATTCCATGTTTTGCATCTTAGTCTAGAACTTGCCCTGCATGTTATTGAAGCGAAATAAAAAGTATTGCTTTGTTTAGAATATGATACTAGGCTTTCTTTTATATTTCTTGTAAATTTTAGCTTTTTCAGTTATTATATCACTAGTTAGCCCCTTTGAGCCTGTAGCCTATTTTTTGGTAGCCATATTTTTACCTTGATCCATTTTTTTTTGAATCCCTAAATTTTGCACTATGTTTCCTTGAGCACTGTAGCATAGATTGTGTTTGAAATTGTTAAATTTGAAGATAGGAGATGGTTGAGTGTAAAAGGTGATCAATGCTAGCTACAAAGTGATGAAAAGACCCTCTTTGAAAGAATGTGACATGAAAAAATAAGAAGAAGAAAAAATTGAAATATTCTTGATATGATGAGAAATACTAGTGAAAATAATTGATGAAGAGGGGGCTGAAAAAATATTAAAGTGATAAAAATAATGGGTGATGAAGTTTAAAAAGTGCAAAGTGCTTAGGGAAGTGTAAGTCACTATTATATAGTTTTCCAACCCGTCTCCTAGCCAACATTACAACCCGTTAAAGTCCTATTTGATTCTATTCGAGCATGCTTAATTAGTGGAGATGTTCATAATGGGCAAACCTATGGTTCTTTGTGCATACATGTGAATTCATTGTGATTGTGAGAGTTGTTCTTTGATGTTAAGTCCTTAAATTATATTCGATCTTTTGAATTGAGTGTGTGGACTATTTCTTCTTGTGAGGGCACTTGTTTCATGATAGATAGGTGATGTTATTAGCTTTCTTTGACAAAAATAGGTCAGCAATCTTAAATTTGATTTAGTTAGAGCCCATCTTTGAGGTTAGGATGTTAGAGGTTTGTTATTTGTTTGTATTTCTTGCGCAATGATCAAAAAATGTACTTGATGTTGTGAATTGTTATATGGTCTAATTGTTTGTATCAACCAAAGTCGTGGCGTTCCTTGATTTGATTAATTGAGATGAGCTTTAAGGCTTGCTCGAGGACGAACAATGTTGATGTGTGGCAAAAATTACATATATTTAGCATTATTTATCTTATATTTAGTATTTTTATTTGTCCTTTTTGAGCATTGATTTTATGAATTATGCTTAATATTATATTTTTATTTGTAGGAATAAATTGGTGTGAAGATGAAGAAATTTGGAGCAAAAACGGAATTAAGATCGAAAAGTTATATAAGGAAATCAAGCAAGCAGCTTAATGAAAGAATTATAATATAATAGTAATGTTTTTATATTTGAATTGCATGCAAAATTGAAACTTTGAAGAGGAATCAGCGAAAGTGGTCACAGGCAAAGGACGTTCGTCGCCCAATTGGACTGGGTTTTATTTTCCCAGTCCATTTTGGACTCAGTTATTTTATTTTGAGCTTTTTCTTACACCTATAAATATTCCAACTTTTAATAACTTTCAGACTATTGAAATCTTGGAGAGGTAACTTGTAAACTTTTTATTTAGAGAAAGCTTGGAGCCGCCAAGGAGGCCTGAGAAAATTGATTTATTCTTTTCTTCTCCATCTTTATTAATTTGTCTTTGAGAATTCAAGATTCTGGATTTATTCTACTCAATTTGTAAGTTCATAATTACGATTTTGTCTATGATTTCTAATTGTGATTTTCAAGCCATGAGTAGCTAAATACCACAACTAGGATTGTAGGAACCATGATGAATTAACGAAGTAGGTTAAAATACATAGTAATTTTTAGAACGGTGTGAATGCATGTATTTTTATTTCCTTCATTGTGATTGATCTTCTAACGGTTGCAAACGTTAGAAACTCGCCTGTATTCTAGACTTGCTTGAGAGAGAGGTAGAGATTGGGAAAAGGGAATAACAACAAAGATTTGAAGCTATCAACCTTTATCTAATAACTTGAGCCTTAGCGGGAATAGTTATCTGAGGTCCAGAACAAGGGTTAGTAGTGCGACACTCGGAGACCGAGAGGAGAAGGGTGAAATTTGTCTAACCAAGGTCGAGAGACGTTTAGATGAAACTAACTTGTTAGATTTTGCATGCAGGAATAGATCACTAGTACATAGAACCTACGGAGTTATGAAGTCATGGGGAACACAATCCTAATTCATCATTCTCATTGACTTTCTCAGCATAAATTGATATTTGTTTACTTGTTACTTCAAACTAAAAATTGTTACTTGTTCTTTTAAATCCCCCCATTGAAAATAAACGACTAAAAATCTAAATAACCACATTGACCTAGATTCTAACCATATTCCTCGTGGGATCGACCCCAACCTAGTTAGGTTCTATATTTGATACAGCGACCACATTATACTTTTCTGGAGGTATATTTTTGGCGACATCATGCTACACTTACTATATCTCCTTCCGGGGATATAGACATGTTGCAAGTCAGTTGGAGTTTCACTAGCATTGACGATGATCATATCCCAACAGCTCATGCCCTCGCTATCATGCATGAATATTGTGTCTTGGATTTCCCTACTCCTTTTCTAGTGTTCTTGTATCGGTTTAGGCTATTTTCTGGGGAATCACTTTTGATTGTTTTCCGCATTATTTTTACTTATCAAATGTATTGAACAAATTGTGTTATGAGTCAACCTAATTAAAAGAGTCTGAAGTAAGAATTGTTTTATCTTCCGTATGAAATTAATGGTTGGGTAATAAGGCTTCTCCTATCTAGGGTGGGGTTAGATAGGTGCCTGCACTATCCATGATTTGGATCGTGACACCGAAGCCGAAGCCGAGCCGAGCGAGCAACGATGACGACGACGCGAGGCTTGCTTTCTTCTTACCTCACTAACAACATGGAGTATTGCTTCTATATTTAAGTATAAGAAACTCTCTTTCTCCCACCAATGTGGGAGAACACTTCTTTTATAAAGTGAAACCACAATTCACTTTTCCCCTCTATTTTGCATTCACATTTCATCTAGAACTCAACACATCAGTGATTATGTAATTTTGAATTTATCATATAATTTTGTTATTATTATATAAAAGTAATCCTATTCTAAAATTATCACGCCAATTTATTTTTTTTAACCTAGAGTCATTCAACTTTAAAAGTCATTACATTTTTATTTTTGATCACTTAAAAGTCATTCAACTTTGACTAAATTAACTAAAAGTAAATTTCACATGGATTTTAATATTTTATATGAAAAATATGACATTATTCTCCAAAATAAGTTAATTGCTCTTTCCGTTTCATATTACTTGGACTACCCTATTGACTTGACACACTCCTTAAGAAAAAAATTAATTAGATGTGTATTTTTACTAAACTAACCTTATTAATAATTATTTGAATCAAGAGAGAATTAATTATTCTTTTCCAGCTTTTCCCTTAACATTAATTATTCTAAAATTAAGAGACACGTAAATAGATAAAAATTACGAAATTAATAAGGGTTACATTGGTCAAATCACACTTTAACTAAATAAATATTTTTGCTTCGAGTTCTAAGAAAATTATGGGAATATTTGAATAACCATAGATTTTTTTCTATGATAAAACTTTTAGTTGATCATAAATTTTTGCCTCGCGATAAAAGTTACATTAGCAATAGTAATCTTTTAGCCATAATAAATTATTTTAAATAAATATTTTTGGTTCAAGTTATTAAAAATGTGGAAATAATTAAATGATAGAACCACAATTTTTTTTCTATGATAAAATTTTTGGGATAGTTAATTTTTATTTCGAGTACTAAAAAATTATGACAATAGTTAGCTTAATAGTTATAATGAGAGATTCTTTTGAGTTCTTGTTAACTAAGGTCAACAATTATGAACTATATGATTTCTATAATGTGTTAATGTTTGTCATGTCTAAAGTGTTTTGAGTTTTGACTATCGTTATAGAAATATTTTCAAATAATATTTAAATATATTTTCTTTAGATATAACCAAGTAAATAAAATCATATCTAGTTCTTCAATGATTAGTGCATCGTCTATATAATGGATGTTTTTCAAGAGAAGAAAAGAATGTAATTTTGTAAATTAGATATTTTAAATAAAAATTTAATTGATAATGAGACATTTATAACTGTAGTAGAACCTCCATAAATTAATACTCGATAAATTAATAAACTCTCTAAGATAATATATTTCTCCGGTCCCGACTTGGGACAGTGAAAAAGATCACTGATTTCGATAAGATAGTAAGATACTATATTTTTGAAAGACTCAGATATAAATATATGGTCTCATTAATATTATAAATTAATAATTCCTTAAAATTATAAAAATATCTAAGAAAATTTAGTGAAATATGATTATAGTGTTTTTTTGTTTTTTGTTAAAATTTAAATTTAGTTGAAGCTCATCTCTAACTTTTCTTATTGCATCCAAAAGTTCTAGTGTTATCTTCTCGAACTGCACCAAAAAATTATGAAGAGTTTTAGACGCAAAAAGTACTTCCTTACTCGTAACTGGTTCCAAAGGTATTGTATTGTCTTCAACTTCATCGTCAGCTTTGTTTTCTCCGTTGGTATCCACAATTTCTTCTAAGCTCTGAGCCGCTGAATATGTATCGTTTTCACCCGTGTGTATCCAACAGCCTATTGACATCCATTTTATTGTTGTAATCAAGATCATTAAGATACAATGATTTTGATGTAATCAAATTAACCTTTATTGAATCTCAAAAATACTTTTTAAGTTAATAAATATTAATTTATCAATTAAATAATACCTCTACAAAATAATAATATTTCATGGTCCCGACAATATTAATTTAGAAAGGTTCTACTGTATACCTTGAATAACACGTTAAATTTTTTATAATATAATTATTTTCAAATAAGAATTAACATATATAGTAAATGGTAAAAGAATTTCACCAATTTTAACCACAAATAAAAAATTCAGTTATTTCAGTTATACTAACTAAGAGGATGTTTCATAAAAAAAAAAAAAAAAGATCGCTCAATACCTAACTACAAGTTGTAATATCTAAAATTGATATATTTTATGTATGATACTATATTAAATTACGTCATTTTTAATATATGTAAAATAAAGTATAATAATAATTAGGAGATACATTTTAAAATTATTTTTGATTTAATATAGGATTTTCTATTGAAGGAAACAATCAAACTTCATGTTAATAATAAATATAAATAAATATTTTCTCTAATTAAAAATTATACTAGTTACTCAGTAATATACAATTTAGTAAATTGAAGTACGTATGAGTTTTAAAATTTACAATTGAATTTTCTTTAAATATAATTTGCGAATAAAATAATATACAACATTGTTCTAAAAGTCGCAGGCGCAAGGCGAGGTGTTTTACCTGATATGGAGCAAGGCGTAAGCCTCAAGGGACTGATCAAGCGTAAGCCCCCTGAATCTTTAATTTTAATATTTTATAAAGTAATATAATTTACATAAAGTAAGGTTTACAAAATATTAATTCTTTTGGTAAGTTAATATATAGGACAAAATAATATTATTTTTTTATAAATTAATATATATTGGTAAGTTAATAAACAAGACAAGTATAAATAACTTAATATTAACCCCTGACCAATAGTAACTAATATATTTAAGTAAAGAAAGGTTGAAAATAATATTTTTTTATTGATACATTGCGAAAATTATAAACTCCAATAATTTGTATCTTGTATTTATAACATTAAATTGACTTAATTTATTTGTAACATTTCACATTCATATAGATAAAAACAAATCAATACATATCATATATTATTCATAATTAAGAAACAATTTAATTATTTTGTATCTATTAGTTTGGCTACTAATTAGAGCATTGCGATTATTTTTCTCCCCCACCTCAATGTTGGTTAGTCCATCACTCACAAAGTTTAAGGTTTTGTAATAAGATTAACTATTTGAGACTAAAATATAGGGGTGCAAGACTATAACATTAATGACTGATTCTTTTGAATTGTTGTTTAACTAGAATTGATACTTATGAACTATATGAATTTTATGATTTTTATAATGTGTCGATGTCTATCGTATCTAAAGTGTTTTAAGTTTTGATTGTTGTTATAGCAATATTCTCAAATTATATTTAAAAAGATTATCTAAATATGTAGTACAAACTTATTTTTACATAATTAATAAAATTACTTCCTAGAGATCATATTAATAACAAATATAATTAGTGATTTATAAGTTATTAAATCGGCATAACGTAGGGGCAGTAAGACTACAACATTAATGCGTGACTCTTTTTGATTACTGTTAATTAGGGTCAACACTTATACACTATATGATTTATTATTTCTATAATGTGTCCAAGTCTACCATATCTAAAGTGTTTTGAATTTTGACTGTCATTATTGAAATATTTTCAAAGTATATTTAAATATATAGTTTAAATTTATTTAAACATAATAATTAATAAAAATACTTAATTAGAGGTCATATTAATAACGACTATAAATAATAATTCGCAAGTGATTAAATCGGGAAAGACTACAATATTGCATGACTCTTAGAGATTGTTGTTAACTAGGGTCAATACTTATGAATTATATGATTTTTATGATTTCTATAATGTGCTGATATCTATCATATCTAAAGTGTTAAATTTTGACTGTCATTATTGAAATATTCTAAATTATATTTAAAAATTTATTTAGATACATCTAAACATAATAATTAATGAAATTGCTTAATTAAAATTTATATTAATAATAAAATATTTTTTAATCAAAGTGATTTATGACAAAACTTCAACTGTTGCAACAAAAATAATTGGGAAAGACATCAGAAGCTTGCAGCGTTAATTGGTTACTAGATACTCCCTCCGTGCTATTTTAGTTGGTAATCTTACTAAAAATAAATGTCTCATATTAGTTGATCACTTACTAAATTAAGATATAATTAATTATTTTTTTTCCGTTTTACCCCTACAATTAATTACAATTCCAATATCCATTCTTATGCCAAATGAATATCATTAATATGGGTAAAAGGTAAAATAGTAAAATTCATCATTTTATATATGATTTCTTAATTACAGTGTAAAATAAAATATGCCCAATTAAAATGGGACGGAGGGAGTATCTGTCATAATGTAATAAATTTGTCAAGATCCCATGCATTGAAAAAGTTTCCCATGTATGGAAAAAAAATTACTCCCTCCGTTCCTAAATAGTTGTCACCATTTTTGTTTACACTCCCCTCAAGAAAAATATTACTCTGCATGCTACATTGACTAAATTACCCTTATTTATTATTCTTCTGTATTTAATATTTCTCTTTCTTGTATTATGTTGATATCTCTTCATATTTATGACTAAGGATAAAGATGAAAAAAAATAAGTAATTATGCTTTGGTTTTGTGAAATGACAAGTGCACCCTTCGTCTATTAATAGTTGTCCACTATTGACTTGGCACACATGTTAAAAAATAGTAAATGACAGGGGTAATTTTACCATATTACCCTTTGAATATAATAAATTTAATGTTTTGGAAAATACATTGGATAATGAATCATATTTAATGTTAAGGGTAAAATGGGTAGAAATAAGTAAATTATTTATTGATTTTTCAAACTGTACAAGTATTATTGGACATCTATTTTTAGTATAGTGGACAAGTAAAAATGAACGGAGGAAGTATTAAAGAATATTTATTTTTAGTAAGGACGACAAGTAATTAGTAACTGAGGGAGTACTAAACAAATTAATAAGGGAGCTTTAGATAGGAGGAAAGGGTAAAAAAGTAAAAAAAGAAACCGATTTAAGGTGTGAGTAGTCCGTAAAATCACATGTGGGCCATTGTGACCAAAATCATTGTGGCCCAAAGGATTTTTCCTAAATGCCTTTGAAGTTGTTTACTCTAACAAGGACATGATCGCATCTTCTTCCAAGCAGTTAGTTATGCTCTTGGCTTAGAAAGATAGATCTGTGCAGAGCAAGTTGTCTATTCCAGAATATGAAGTCTATAAACATGAAGACGGAGATGTTCTTGACAGCGATTGATGATGTTGCTGGCTTTTCAAAGAAATTGTGTAAAGGCTGAGGGATTGAAGTCATGGAGAGGGTTGGGGTATTTTTATTTCAATAATGGGTATTTTGAGAATTACGAAATAATATTAGGGATATGATGGTAAAAGTATTGGTTAAATCTAAAGTGCTTATAAACTGAAAAATAGAAGTTTGAAGGTTTACATACTATGTCTACTGTTCCTTAGTTTGAGGCATATAATTTTCTGCAACTTTCAAAAGATTTCAATAATGTAGATCCCTTAAGACTTTCAAATTTGAGTCCAAACTAATATTAGTATGAACTAATAGAATTGGATTAATTATTTATAGATTTAATCAAGTCCAAGTTAACTTAGATCTAGTTATAGTTTGCAAAATATATCTAGTTCATTAGGCCAAAATCCAATAGGCGATTTTTGCCCCAAAAGTCCAAGTTTACGCAATGTGAGATCCTGTTCCGTTTTATTCTAAACTCGTTCTTATAAGATGTGCCAAAGTAACTAAGTGAGATAATAAGTTAAATCAAAGCCCGCCGGGTTTGTATGTGAAATGCCTAATCTATTTGGTTGTCACATGTTCAATGCAATTGTTCCAATGACGCAAGTGAGCCAGCCAAATTGAACTTGTCACATTATTCATATAGTCGTTTTATCATAAAAAGAAACAGAAACAGGGAGAGAAATGTGGAGAAAACCTTGTATATTGACAAAGCAGCAAGATCTTTGTCATAGAATCCACAAGATATACAAGAAATGTATTCGAGAACTCAACATCCCTCTTCTGTTACTTCTCTGTGTAAAATGAACTATGACATATGAAGCACCATTTGCCTTCATCTAAGAGCATTCACAAAAGCCAGCAAGGAGTCTACATCCCTCTTTTCAGATGGGTATTTAATTGGCTGTGAAGAGTGCTTAGGAAAGAATAGTATTGTGGGGAAGCTTCCCAGCTGCAACTCTTGCTGTGCAAATGTTTTCTGCTCCCCATCTGCCCTGAACTTCCCTGCCTTTACACCTGAACGTCCCAACTTCTCTGCCAATTCAACATATGATCCTTCCATTGCCTGTGAAAATTTAATTAAAAAACATCTTCAAGCTAATTCCCAAATGCATTCATCAAGAAATATATTTCGTGTGCATGTAACAGTTATTCAAATATTAAATGATCAATTACCTGGCAGAAGTGGCACCAAGGAGCATAAAGAACAACGAGCCAAGGCTCTCTTCGGTCTTCCAATTTCAATAGATTCTCAACTCCAGGTCTACTCAAGTTAACAATGTCCTTGGTGTCAAAAATATCAGCAACATTGCCATTTGCTTGGACAGCACTGTTCCCATTACCATTTGCACTTTCATCTTTGATGTTTCCTTTGTGTAAGCCACATTCCTTGGCCTTTGCATCCTCCCACCACCACCTTCCTTCTCTCTCGTGTTGCCCAGGCAGGACCGGCCTCGTGCAAGGTTCACATCCAATGGAAACATAACCTTTGGAATGCAAAGAGTTCATGGGCACATTCATCGCACGAAGGAAGTTCCATATGTCCTTGCCTTCTACATTAGCCACTGGGTTCCACTTCACCAAGCTTCCAGAACCACCATCCAATCCCTCGAAAGAAGGGTCTACCTGAACAACTGGAACTTCAGATCGAGTTCCAGGGGACTGATCTTTTCTTTGCCCCGTGATCCAGGAACGTAAACCTTTGAGGGCTCTCCTCAAGGGCCTAACTTTCCTAACACGGCAGCATTCTTGGTGGCCATCCTCGTAGAATGAGAAAAGACCCTTGCTCCTTACTAAAGCCTGAACTTCAACAGCATCAGGAAACATGTATTCGATGCGAATGCCATAGTGCTTCTCAACAGCATCAAAAAGTTGGTAGGTCTCTGGATTCAACCTTCCGGTATCAAGGCTGAACACTCTAAATGGTCTACCAGTTAAATGTGCATACTCTATCAAAGCAACATCTTCTGCACCACTGTAAAATAAAGCTAGGGTTAAAGAGCAACATCTTAAGGAGACACTCTGGAAAATCATCATAAATAAGTGCTGGCAGAAATTCACAGTTCAGGTGGATAAGTAAAACAGGCACAGCACATAAATCAGGAATTTCTCCATAGCAAATTTCAGTTTCAATTTGTTTGTCTTACTTTCCTTTTTAGTCCGTTTCTAAAAGAATGTCTATTTTCTTTTTTGGCAACTCTTTAGTTCCAACTTTCCACATGACATATTTACCACATGATTAAAGGGCATTTCAGTTTAAGACCACAGATTTAAAAGACTTCCCTACTTTCTTAAACTCCATGTCAAGTCAAAACGAGTATGAAGATAAATTAGCGAAATAGCATAGCAAAATGAGTTCCCTCCGGTATCAATCAATGAAGAACAAGCACAAAGTCAATTACACTGATCGGCTGCGTCTATAGTTAGATATATTATCATCCATGGATAATTCCTAAGTTGCACGGAATCTTCACATCCGACGCCGCACCCATGTCGGATTCTCCAAAAATACACTACTTTTGGAGAATCCAACACGCACCCATTGACACTTTTGAAGAGTCCAAGCAATCATAGGATAATTCAAATGTTAAGCAAATCATTAATTTAGGTTTTTCAAATTGCTCTCCTCAATCAACTTTAAAATTCTTGTACTTTTCACTTACATGGGGTTTCATAAAATAATTTGGAGTTGGACATGAAATAGTCAATCTATCAACTTAGTACAACAAAAATAACAAAGATCAGTACCTGAAAGCAATGGCAATATCATCTCCAAATTTCTCAAGGGCATTATCCATAATCTCAAGAGGTGAAGCATTTTCAAGATCTTTAGCCAGTTTCTCAAAGTCCTCTGCCTCTAAGACTTTCTCTGCTACCTCTGCATATACATAGCAAAGCAAATCAGTTTTTTTGCAAGAGAATTACTCCTTCTATTTCAATATGCCCCTGCTACTTTCCTTTTTAGTCCGTTTAAAATAGAATGTCTTCCGACTTTTAGCAACTCTTTAATTATAAGTTCGCACATAACATACGATCATTCAAAAGTTTTCTTTATTTTCTTAAATTCTGTATCAAGTCATCTAAACCAGACAAATAAATTGAAGCAATGGAGTATTAAACCAGCTACCTACAAATACCAAGTCATGAAATTCAACATACCAGGAGCAACAATGGTTGCTGCTAAAGGAACTATCGACTCATTCCTCTTAGGTTCAGCATACAATGGCTTCACATCACAACGCCTCCGAGAAAAATTCAACAATTTCGATGGTACTTTTGGCTGATCCAATAGCTGAAACTTACCCAATTGGGATACTGCAAAGATAAAATAACCAGAAATTGTGATGAAAAAAATCCAAGAAACAGAAAAATAATTGAGCCCAAATGATAGAATTATCATAAAGTGAAAAATAATAGGGTACCTTTGGGTTGTTCATGTGAAGATGAAGACAGAGAGCCATGAATTGCAGTTGAAGAAGTGAAAGCCAAAGCCATTTTCTCGATTTTCCCAACTGAAGATACAATTTTTCAGGTTAAATTATTGATGAAATGTGCAAATTGGGTATGGAAATGGTGTGAGTATTGCAGGGTATTTCAAGATTTGAAGAGAGAAAAACATGGGGTGGATTATAAAGTAACCAGAAAAGAAGGCTAGCTTGTAGGTACATTGAACCTGGACGTGTTTTGGAATTAGGATGCAAAGTCTGATGTGGCATTGTTGTTTGGCAATATGTCCATCAGTGCTTCTGTCAGGATTGATGAAACATATTTTATAATTTTTTTTGCAAAAGTTTCAAATTGCTTACACAATGTTTTAGTTTTGAAAAAGATTTTTAAAACGGGTGGAGTAAAACACTTCTTGACCATTTATTTAGTCATAAATTATTTAATTAAGGATAAAAGATAAATTTCAAAGTTAAAATCAGTTCTTCTAATTATAAAAAAAGGTAACAATCTTTTTGAGGTACATTAAAAAAAAAAATATGTCACATAAATTGAAATAGATTGAGTAAATTTTTTTAATATATTTTTATTGTCAGAAAATTCTTTACTTTTCACGTCCATTTTTACTTATTTATTATATTAAAAATATGTATTTATTTTCACCTTTTCATTTTAACAAATTAAGATTAAATTTATCATTTATTCCTAATTTATCTATATTACTAGTCAGAGTTATTTTTTAAAATATTTAATTTACCCTATTCAAAAAGTGCTATAATAAACTTATTATTAAGGACCGTGTCAATCAAATATGAAAAGTAAAAATTGACCAGAGAGGAAATAGTATATATACTAATCATTAACGGAACGCAACGTTGATTAAACACCACACATGCCAAAATCCTGCGAAAAGAAAGGGTCAAAATTGATAAAAACGGGATTTTTTTCCGACAACAAAATACTATGACTATCAAACTAATAGCTAGCCAACAATACCACTCTTATTAGATAATTATGTTATAAATAATTAGATTAATCGTGGAACTTTTATGTAACTCTTCCTTTAATTGTAGTAATTCTTACACCTCCATCATCTCCTCATGGATCTTTCACTCCCCCGTACTCTTTCCCACCTTCTTATGGGTTAACGTCATGTTTATGACACCCCTTAAAGTTCCTCAATGTAATACTATAGATAGAGATCTTGAGAATGATGTTGAATGCACTTGAAAGAAAGAAAGAAAGTCATCTCATAGATTGTTCTATATTATTTCTCGTGTTTTTACATTGCTATTCTTGTTCTTAATTTTACAATACATTATCAGCACAAGTCTCTAACTTGACTCCTGATTTCCAAGTTGAATCTACCCATTCGTCTGATAAATAAATTTCTTCAATTTTCAATTGGATCCAAGATGAGTAACGAAGATATGTGTCTTCTTGTTAGTGCTACAACATACACTATATTAAGAGAAGAAATACCTCACTAATTTAGTTATGAAAAATGCCTATGTTAATACAATATCGGTAGTACAAAATTAATTGAGGGCTCTGGAAGAGTGACCTTATTACTACATGGGGGAACAATATTGGTCATTGATACTGCATTGTATTGTAGTAAGTCTCAAATAAACTTATTAAGTTTCAAGGTTATTCGCCAAAATGACTATCATATTGAGAGTGTCGATGAAGGAAAGGTTGAATACATTTATATTACTACAATATAGGCGGGGAAAAAGCATGTGCATGAAAAATTATCCACACTTTCTTCTGGGTTGTACCATAAAAATATTGGTATGGTTGAATCACATGTCGTAGTAAAAAAAAGGTTTATAGGTTCTAATGTGTTGTGAATTTCACCTTTTATGTGTTTGGACCATTTTTTCATTTCCCGTAGTTGCTTTATGCTATTTGTGAGTTGTAGGGTTGGTTGGCATGGTCCCCAATGCGTTCGGGAGTGATTTGGGTGAGTTTGAGACTTTTAGAGGCTTTTAAAGCCATGAGTTTGACTTCAATCAACATTTCATATTTCGAGCGTCGGATAGTGATTTGGATAGTTTCGTTAAATTTGGAAAGTCGATTTTGGGTTAGTAGCATAGTTAGTTTAGGTCCCGAGCCTTTATTTTGTATTTTGACTCTTTTGACGAAAACTAGCTAAATTACGCTTAAAGAGGTCCCGTGGGTTAAATTATTGTAAACGATCACTTTTTGAAAATTCAATGGTGCCATTGAGTCCGGGACGTTTAAAATAGTCTAGTTGCATGTATGGTTTAGTTCTGTAGGGTCCCGAAAGAATCTCGAGGATTCGTCGAAGGTTTTGAGAATATGCAACTTCAGCTGAATTGTTGATATCTGGTGCATATGGAGTCCTTCATCGCGTTCGCGGGGGAGTAATCGCTTTCGCGATGAAGAAATATTTTATGTATCGCGATCGCATGGTGGTTGTCGCGATTGCAAAGGGTAATGGGGGATCGGGTTGGGTTTTGCCTTCTACGCATTCGCGACAAGGCCGCCACGTTCGCGGTGGGTTCGGGTAGTTATCCTTTGCGTTCGCGAGGATGGGGCCTCGATCGCAATGGGAAATTAAATGTCTGGTCAATGTTGACCCTCGCGATCGCAAGTTGGGGATCACGATCGCGAGGTACTGTTCACCTGAACAATATATATAGCTCATTTTCACGATTTTTACCATTTTTAGACTTGGGAGCTTCGGGAAGGATAATTTCATCTTCATCATTCATGCTTGGGTAATCTCTAAAATCCTATTTCCATAATTTTCTATTGATTCTATCTTCTAAATAGCTTTAAAAATTTGTTTTCAAATTGAATTTTGGGGTTTTTTAACCGGTTAACCTTAAATTGGTTTTTCTTTGATTTGAGCTTCATTTTCAACTCATTTTTACATAGGTTTTCAAATACAGACTCCTTTTGATATGAGGAACATGATTCAAAAATAAAATTTCAGATTTGCCCCTTTCAATTTTGAACCTATTTTTCGAATGATTTTTGGATCTGATTTAAATATAGCCAATATGGGTATCATAGTTATGTTTTGACGCATAAATTACATCTTTAATAGATTCAGTTAGTTTCAAGACTGCTCGTGAAGGAAAGGCTCCATGTTGAAGGGAGAGGCTTGGAGTTCGGCTCTTTGAGGTACGTTATTACTTAACTTTCTTCAGACTGGGCTAGGTAGTTAATCATTCTTGTAAAGCATGCTATGGGTTGGGAATTTAGATGTGGGAATTATATTTTAAAGTTATTATTATTATCGTGTTGCCCGTGTGGGGGCTTATATGCATATTGTTATTGACTTGAGAGATTATATTTAGTGTGATGCCCGTGTGGGAGCTTTATTTGATATTTGTAGGCCTCATTTGTGCATTAAATGCCATTATTATTGTTGTGATACCCGTGTGGGGTCTTAAATAAATATTATAGAAATATTTGAGCATTATTTACCTCTGTCATGATAGTAATGCCCAAGTGAGGGGTTTTGAAATAATATTATTGATGTCTACATGACTATACATACTAGTGGTGCCGAGCAAGGGTTTATATCATTAATTATTGACACATTGAGTTGATTCTGAGCTCATTTATACCTATATTGAATTGATTATTATCTTCATACAAATTAGTTGTGAGTGTTACATTCTTATTTCATCTATACATATTCATGAAATATTGGTATCACTGAGGAACACTAATTTTTGAAAGAAAGTGAAACGCTTTTGAAAAACCCTTGGCCGAGGTCATTTGCCGATAAGGTTAAGTTGAGATTTGAGAAAGTATATGGGTTGCGAACCCCCCATGGATGCTCGAAAGGTGTATACAAAAAGACATGCGATGGCTTTCATCATCATTATCCCACCATCATTGCATTACATTACATCATTTGTATTTTATCTATGTGTTTGTTGTCGTGTACTTAGTTTCTCTATATATTTCATGTGTAGCTTTCCTTTTTTGACTTTATATTATAGAACTGTTAGTGGAGACGGTGTGAGCTACCATTTGAGAACTTTTCTGTTTGTTGGTGGAACATGCTCATACTATCTTTTACTTGTATAGTTTTCTACTTTGCTTAGTTGGCCTATGATACCTACTGAGTACAAGTTGACCGTACTCCCTCCTACTTATGTGCCCTTTCGGTGCAGATCCCAATACGAGTGGAAACAACAGTGGCTGATCATGTGCTATTCAAGGTTGATATTCGAGGTAATTGTGAACTCTGGAGTTTGGGGCAGATTTTGGACCTCCTCCTATCTTATCTTGTCTTTATTTATGCTCAGAGGTAGATTTATGTATTTCAGATTCCAAATTTGCATTAGATGCTCTTTACACTTATGACACCAGGTCTTGGGGATTTATGTATTTCTTTCAGATACTTGTGCTATTTACATATTGTGGCCTGACTTCATTCTAGAACTTTTGTATGTACTTGTTTTTTTCATTTCCACTTTTCTTTTCTTTCTGGGTTTCGGCTTACCTACCAAGGCTGGATCGAGGTAGGTGCCATTCTAACCTCAATTTTTGGGTCGTGACAAATTGATATCAAAGTACTAGGTTCATTGGTTTTATAAGTGTAAGAGCAGGATGTCTAGTAAAGTATCGCAGATTGATACGTTAAAGTTTGTATCTATCTTTGAGAGGCTATAAGACATCTTTAGGAAAAACTTCTCTCATTTGATTTCTTATCGTGCAGGTTGTTCATACCCAATATTCTAAACTTGTATTCCATTCTTTTTTACACATGGTGAGGACTAGATCTAGAGATGTTTAGGATGCTGAGCCAACACCCGCTGTTAGAGCCCTAGTCAAGGGGTGAGGCAGGGGTCGTGCCGAGTAAGAGGTAGAGATTAGGCACGAGGAGATGATTCATCCAAAGAATGGGCTAGGGTGGCCTCTCCAGAGCCTGAGAGCTATTGTGATGGTGAGGAAGATCTGACAGAGGATACAAGATCATCTTAGAGGCTCACCGTTCCTCCTGTTGCTTTGGGTTTGTGATGTCTTCTGATGATCAGAAGAGGTTTAAGAGATTATTTGCTTGGCTCCTCCTAAGTTTAGTGGTGCCATTGGAGAGGACGCCTATAGTTTTTCCTTCACTGTCAGGAGAGGTTGTCTAATCTCGAATACCTTGAGTCTCATGGTGTTGCCTATACGACTTATCAATTGACTGACGTAGCTAGATAGTGGTGGAGGTCTCTTATCAATTGTAGACCATTAGGTTCGCCTACTATGACTTGGACAGTTTTCTGAGGCTTTTCTGGAGATGTTCATGCCCTACAGTTTGAGGATCAGATGAGAGATTTGTTTGATTACCTGGAGCAAGGCTCCATGACTATTGCAGAGTATAAGGCATGTTTTCATGTACTATCCACATATACCCCTGCTAGTATCTCTACTGAGTCAGAGAGGATTAGAGAGTTTCTCAAGGGTTTGGCAGGTTATTATTAGTTGGTTATAACTTAGATAATGGTGTCAGGGGCTTCTTTCCAGAGTATAGTAGAGCATGCCAAGTTGATTAAGTCGATTAGTCAGGGTACTAAGGGTGGTAGAGGTACTAAGAGGATCTATTAACAGGGTGAGTTCAGTGGACATGCATCCCGAGGTAGGGATTTCTCTGATAGAGGTGCTCATGGTTATCATAGTAGACCATTTCAGGTAGCCTTATAGAGTTTGGGTAGTAGGTCTTTGGTTTATGTGGCTCCAGGTATCCAGAGGGTCAAGTCATACGGGTCGAGGCTCTATTTTTGGTTAATTAGGTCAGAGAAGGTGTCTTGGCTCTTCTGGGGCCTCTCAGCGTGATGCTGGTAGCAAAGAGTGTTCATATGTCATAAGATTTGTCATTATGCGAGGGATTGTCCTCTTTATACATTGGGTCCTGCTTAACAAGGTTCTCAACTTCAGCTTTTCCTTACTCCTATATCTGCAGTTAGAGGTGGTTCACAGAGTGGTAGGGTGGTACTAGAAGTGCTCGAGGTGGATCTCGGGGAGCTTGTGGTAGTGGATGCGGGGTTGCTCAGTCTAGGAGCGGGCGTGATCAGTGTTATACTATACCTGGGAGACCTAAGGTAGAGGCCTCGAATGCAGTTATCACAGGTATCATCCTGGTTTGCCATCATTCTGCTCTCGTATTATTTTTCCCTGGGTCTATATTCTCCTATTTGTTTAATACTTTGCTACTAGTTTTGATGATGCATGTGAGTCCTTTGTTGTGCCTATTCATGTTTGAACCCCAATAGGAGATTCTTTAGTGGTGGATCAGGTGTATGGATCATGTGTAGTGACTTTTACGAGGCGTGAGACCTGGGTAGACTTGATTATCCTAGATATGATTGATTTTGATATTATCTTGGGTATGGATTGGTTAGCTGCCTATTATGCGATTTTGGATTATAATACCAAGACCGTGACTTTAGTTACTCCGTGTGTGCCAAGGTTAATGGAAGGGTATGCCTAGTTCGGGTCCGAAGGGAGTTATATCTTTCTATGTGCTCGTCGCATGGTAGAAAAGGGGTGTCTATCTTATTTGGCCTATGTTTTTAATACTAGTGTTGCTTTACCGCCTCCTTTGGATTCTGTTTGGTTTGTTAGCGAGTTCAAGGATGTGTTCCCTACGGATTTTACTGGTATGCATCCAGATCAAGATATTGATTTTGCTATTAATGTTGAGCCAGATACCAAGCCCATTTCCATTCCTCCTTATAGGAAAGCCTCAACTGAGTTGAAGAAATTAAAGGAATAATTGCAAGATATGTTGGGTAATGGATTCATTAAACCTAGTGTGTCTTCTTGGGGTGCTCCTGTCTTGTTTTTTATGAAGAAGGATGAATCTAGGCGCATGTGTATTGACTATCGGCAATTGACTAAGGTGACGATCAAGAACAAGTATCCTCTTCCTGGCATTGATGATCTATTTGACTAGCTTTAGGGTGCCTCGGTGTTTTCTAAGATTGATTTGGGATTCGATTATCATCAGTTGAGGATTATAGCTTTGGATGTTTCGAAGATGACTTTTCGAACTTGGTATGGTCATTATGAGTTCTTGGTCATGTATTTTGGGTTGACCAATGCCCCAACAACATTTATTGAGTTGATGAACCGAGTATTTTGACCATATCTCTATTCCTTCATGATTGTATTCATCGATGATATCTTGGTTTATTCCAAGAATGAAGCTAACCATGTGAGACACTTGAGGACTGTACTTCAGAGGTTGCGAGATGAGAAGTTATGTGCGAAGTTCTCCTAGTGCAAATTTTAGTTGGATTCTATTTCTTTCTTGGGTCATGTAGTGAACAAGGATGGCATTATGGTTGATCCGGACAAGTTGGCGACAGTTCGTGATAGGGTTAGGCCCACTTGTCCTACCGATATTTAGAGTTTTATTGGGCTAGTGGGATATTATCGATGCTTTGTGTAGAGTTTCTCTTCTATTGCGGCTCCTTTGACCAAGTTGACTCAGAAAAAGATTATATTTCAGTGGTCGAATGCCTGTGAGGAGAGCTTTCAAAAGCTCAAGAAGTTGTTGAATTCGGCTCCTATCTTGACCTAGGCCAAGGAGGGTGTGGGTTTTACCGTGTTTTGTGATGCTACCAAAGTTGGCTTGGGTAGTGTATTGATGCAGAAGGGTAAGTGATTGCTTATGCCTCTCGACAGTTGAACCCTCATGAGAAGAATTACCCTACACATGATTTGGAGTTGCCCGCTGTTGTTTTTGTGTTGAAGTTATGGCGACATTACTAGTATGGGATCCATTTTGAGATTTTCTCCGATCATCATAGCCTTCAGTACTTCTTCACTCAGCAAGATCTTAATATGAGATAGCGATGTTGGCTTTAGTCGCTTAAGGACTATGATCTCACTATTCTTTGTCATTCGGACAAGGACAATGTGGTAGCAGATGCCTTGAGCCATAAGATGGTGAGTATGGGGAGTTTAGCTCATCTTTTGACCTAGGAGTGACCTTTGGCCTTGGAGGTTAAGTCCTTAGCTAAGCAGTTGGTTAGGCTTGATATTTTGACAACGTGGCATGTGTTAGCCTTTGTTGAGGCTAGGTCTTTATTGATGGAGTATATTCGAGCTCATGAGTTTGATGATGATAGATTGAGGGTGATACGTAATAGGGTGTCAAGTGGCAAGGCAAAGGCAACATCTTTTGATTCTGATGGTGTTTTGAGGATTAGTGGCCGAGTTGTATGTCGAGAGTTGGTGGATGGATTAGATTGATCTTAGAGGAGGCTCATTGTTCTAGATATTCCATTCACCCAGGAGCGGCTAAGATGTATCATGACCTAAAGCAAAATTATTATTAAGGTAGTATAGTGAAGTATATAGTGGAGTTCATGGTTAAGTGTTTAAATTGTCAGCATGTGAAGTATGAGCGTCAGCGACTGGGTGGTATGATGCAGAGGATGCCTATTCTGGAGCGGATGACCATGGATTTTATTATTGGCCTACCCCCAACCTTGGAGAAGTTTGACTCTATTTGGGTGATTGTAGATAGATTGACCAGATCAGCGCATTTTGTACCTGTGAGAGCAAATTATAATTCAGATACGTTGGCTGAGATCTATATTAGAGAGATTGTTTGATTGCATGGTGTCCCTCTATCCATTGTATCTGATAGAGGTACTAAGTTTACCTCGGGGGTTTTGGAGTACTATGCATAGTGAGTTGGGTCCTCAGCTTGATTTGAGCACAACTTTTCATCCTCAGATGAATGTCAGTCTGAGAGGACTATTCAGGTGCCAGAGGACATGCTTCGAGCATATGTTATGGATTTTGGTGGTTATTGGGACCAGGTTTTGCCCTTAGTGAAGTTCGCCTACAACAACAACTACCATTCCAGCATTTAGATAGTGACTTTTGAGGCTTTATATGGGCGGAGGTGTAGATCCCCCATGAGATGGTTTGACTCTTTTAAGGTGAGGCCTTGGGGTACATATTTGTTAAGAGACTCGATGGATAGAGTGAGAATGATTCAACAGAGGCCAGTGGTTTCCAGAGTAGGCAAAAGAGTTATGCCAACCAGCGAGCCCGTGATGTTTCTTTCATGATTGGATATCGAGTTTTGTTGAAGGTTTCACCCATGAAGGTTGTGATGAGGTTTAGGAAGAAAGAGAAGCTTATTCTAAGGTTCGTTGGCCCTTTTGAGATCATTGAGAAGTATGGAGATGTGGTGTATAGGCTAGCTTTGCCTCCACATTTGTCAGCCCCGTATTTTATGTTTTCATGTTGAAGATATACCGTCCAGATGATGCACATGTAATTCGGTGGGATTCTGTTGTCTTAGACCATGATTTATCCTTCGAGAAGGACCCCATTGCTATCTTGGATAGGCAGACTAGGAAGTTGAGGTTTAAGAATATCGATTTAGTTAAGGTCTAATGGAGACATATCCCTATTGAGGAGGCTACTTAGAAGGTCGAGTCCGATATGCGACGTAGATACCCCCAACTTTTTACCGCTTCAGGTACCTTATTTACTTTTTAGTTCAAGGACGAACTAGTGTTTAGTGGTGGATAACGTAACAACCGTAGTTGTGAATTTATCCTTTTTATGTATTTTGACCATTTTCCCCCTTCCTTGTAGTTTCTTAATGCTATTTGTGAGTTGTGGGATTGATTGGCACGGTTCTCAATGCGTTCGGGAGTGATTTGGGTGAGTTTGAGACTTTTAGAGGCTTTTAAAGCCATGAGTTTGACTTTGGTCAATATTTCATGTTTCGAGCATCAGATGGTTATTTGGACAGCTACTTTAGATCCAAAATGTTGATTTTGGCTTAGTAGCATAGTTAGTTTAGGTCCTGAGCCTTTATTTTTGCATTTTAACCCTTTTAGCAAAAATCAACTAATATAACCTTAGACGGGTCCCAGGGGTTAAATTGTTGTAAGTGATCTCTTTTCAAAAACCCAATGGTACTATTGAGTTTGTGACATCGAAAATAGCCTAGTAGCATATATAGTTTAGTTCTGTGGGGTCCCGAACGAATCTTGAGGGTCCTTTTGGAGGTTTTGGGAAAATGCAACTTCAGCTGAATTGCTGATATCTGGTGCATGTAGAGTCCTTCATCGCATTCACGGTGGAAATATCACGTTCACGATGAAGAAATCACATTCACGTGGTGGTGGCCGCGATTGCGGAGGGAAATCGGGATCAGGTCGGGTTTCGCCTTCTACGCATTCGCGACAAGGACGCCGCATTTACGGTGGGTTTGGGTCGTTAGCCTTCACATTTTTGAGGATGGGGTCATGATTGTGAAGGGAAATTAAATGCCCGGTCAATGTTAACCTTCGCGATCACGAGGTGGGGACCGCGTTATGAGGTACTGTTCACCTGAACAGTATATATAACTCATTTTCATGATTTTTCATCATTTGTGAACTTGGAAGCTACGGGAAGGATGATTTCAAAGGGGTTTCTTCATCATTCATGCTTGGGTAATGTTTAAACTCTTATTTCCATAATTTCCCATTGATTCTATCTTTTAAATCGTTTAAAAACTTGATTTCAAATTGAACTTTTGGGGGTTTTACCCGGTTAACCTTAAATTGGGTTTTCTTTGATTTGAGCTTCATTTTTAACTCATTTTTACATGGGTTTTTGAATATAGACTCCTTCTGATATGAGGAACATGTTTTAAAATAAAATTCCAGATTTTCCCCTTTCGGTATCGAACCTATTTTTCAAACTATTTTAGCACCCGATTTAAATATAGCCAATATGGGTATCATTAGTTCCATTTTGATGCGTAGATTACATCTTTGATAGATGTAGTTCATTTTGAGACTGCTCATGAAGGAAAGACTCCACGTTGGAGGGTCTAGGCTTGGACTTCGGCTCTTCACAGTAGGTTATGGCTTAAGTTTCTTCAGACTAGGCTGGATAGTTAACTATTCTTGTAAAGTATGTTATTGGTTGAGGATATAGACGTGGGAATTGTATTTTGAAATTATTATTATTATCGTGTTGCTCGTGTGGGGGTGTATATGCATATTGTTGTTGACTTGAGAGATTATATTTAGTGTGATGCCCGTGTGGGGGCTTTATTTAATATTTATAGGCCTCATTTGTGCATTAAATGCCATTATTATTATTGTGATGCTAGTACGGGGGCTCGAATAGATATTATAGGCCTATTTGAGCATTATTTTCCTCCATCATGATAGTAATGCCCGAGTGAGGTGTTTTAAAATGATATTATTGATGCCCATGACCATACATACTAGTGGTGCCGAGCAAGGGCTTATAGCATGAATTATTGACTTATTGTCATTATCCAAAATAGAGTGCATGATGGCATCTGTCGCACCCTCTGGTACAGGTAAGCCTATTCCAACCCAAGACTCTAATAATTGAATAAATTAGAAGTGGAAGAAGAAGAAGAATTGAATAATCCCAAATGATATTTAAAGATGAAAATAATAACTTGAAAGATACATCACAGGTCTGGTTGTCACTAGTACAAGTCTCTAATACAGAATAATATCGAATAGTCTAAAATATCTTAAATGCAAAAATAAGCATAAGATAGAAGAGGAGAAATCTGGTAAGCTCTGAGATTCGTCAGCCACTACCTCGATCTTCGTAATGTTAACACTGAAGGAATGCAATCTACGATCTACTGCACTAACCAATACTTGCACGTGGTGCAGAAAATAAAAAAAAAAGGAAAGAAAAGCAAGGGTGAGTATGAAACACGTGTACTCAGCAAGCATTGTCGATAATCGACCCTTATCCAAAGTGATGGCGAGAACCACCACCCCAACTACCCAAGGTTCCCCATCAATCTATTTTTCCAGTAAATACACTATTTCATCCTAACAGGGTATCCCAACACACCGATCATAAGAATATCAATATACAGGGTAGACAAAATAATCCAGGTGAGTCAACACTAGTCACTGTATGATCAACAAGTAAAAAATGTAATTTATAAGGGAGACTCACTAACATATTATATCAGGCTCGATTATCATGTTCAACTAATAATCTGGGATAAAGTGGTTAGAGCGTATAATTAGGTGATTGTCATGCTACCAATAGGTGCGACATTATATGTTTCACTGATCAAGCCATAGCCATACCCTACGTCTCATAAATATCTCTACTCCCAAATCAACCAAGAGGTAGTATAATATGATGTAATATAGTGAAATGAATGCAGAGTACACAATATCACAAACAAGATTCAATCGTAATTCAATACAAAAGTAAATACTCAAACACAATATCAAAACATACCACAGAAATGCCATGCAATACAAGTGATGCAATGCAATGTAGTGATGATGATGAATGATTGAAAGTCATCGTATGACTTTCTATATACACCTTCCAAGCCTCAAGGCTTCCAGGGCAGGACCTATGGAGGGTTCGCAACCCGTATACTTTTTTCATAACTCAATTCACTTCTTCGGCTAATATTCACGGATCAAGGGTTTTATCAAGTGTCTCATTCACCTCTTCGTCTATTGTTCATGGATCAAGAGTTTTATAAAGTGTCACATTCACCTCTCCAGCTATGGTTCATGGATCAAGGGTTTTATAAAGTATTTCTCAGTGGTACCAATTTCTATGAATATGAATGAATAAGTTGAGGATGCATGCTCATAACCAAGTCAATATTATGTTAATGAATCAACTCCATAATGGTATAAATGTGCTCAAATTTCCTCTCTATGTTAATAGTCATGATGTGAGCCCTCCTCGACACCACTAAAGTGAATATTCATGTAGACATCAATAATATTATACCCCTTTCTCGGGTATTACTACCATGATAAAGGTAATTAATGCTTAAAGAAGGCCTATAATATCTATTGAAGCCCCCGCATGGGCATTACAATAATAAACATGCCATTAAATGTACAAATAAGGCCTATGATGTCAAATAAAGCCCCCACATAGGCAACACACAATATATATTCTCTCAGGTCAACAACCATATGCATATAAGCCCCCACACAGGCACGCGATAATAAATAATCTCTCAGGTCATTTATAATATTTGCATAAGCCCCCACACGGGCAACACGAAATTAACAACAATCCAAATAACAATATATCGCAAAACTACCCAAGCCTAGCTTGTTCCATACAATAAGTCTCATCTTTTCCAATGATGACATCATTAGACTAAAATCCTAAAAGGAAAGCTACACTAGTTAATTATATGCCTTAATAAGAGATACTAAACTTCGATAATCACATCAACTATTACTAGTCCATTTATACTTTAAATATTCTCTAAACCTCAATTATTCCATCAAATAACAATAATAACGCAATTATCCCCTAAAAGATCACTAAGCTCTGATCATCACAATAAAGTTCACTAAACACAGTTCAAGCTCTAAAATAGGCATCTAATATCAATTTATTCAAGGTCAATAAGCCATCTATCTACAATCTACTCTAAGCATGTTGCAAGACTAACTAAGAAAAGCAATTATGTAACTACAATCCATCAAAAGACTCTGGTACCCGCGGAGATGCTCGTTATTTCACTAAGCGGGACCTCCAAACCCTAAGCGATTCACAATACACAAGCAAACAAGCATGCAACACATAAACACTTTAGAAAAAGTCAAGGTACATCTGAATTTGCCTTCAAAAAAGATCTGCAAGCCAAAACACAGTCCAAAGCATCAACCAGATGCTCTACTCCCATAAATCATCATTTAACACGTCCAATCTAATCAAATATGACATCTATAAGTCAAAAGGAGTCCAATGATACCCATATTAGCTACTTTCATTATGGGTCCAAAAATTCTTCAAAAATTGACTCCAAAGGAAAAAGGGTAAAATCTAAATTTTATTTAAGAATCATGTTACCCATCATAAAAGGAGTCTAAATCTGAAAACCCAACTAAAATGAGTTGAAATCAGAAGTGAAACCAAAGAAAAATAGGATTTCCCCTTTAGCGGGTAAAAAATCCAAATTTCATGTTTAAAAACAAAGATTTAAAGATGAAAATATAAATTAATCAATGTAAAATAATGAAATACTAGTTTAGAAGCTCAGCTAAAGTTCCAATCCTGAAAACCCACTTTAATTCTCTAAAAAATGAGCTTGGAAGCTTTGAAAATGGTGGAATGGGATTTTTCTCAACTTTGGTTAGAAATCATGACACATGAAATAGATATTCTTGTAAAATGGGAAAAGTAAAGGTAAAATCATATAGCCAATGATTATACGAAAAAACACATCGAGAATCGCCAAAAATGGAGCTTCTTAGCTTCCAAAATATCAAAAATACGAAATGGGACGAAGTCTGAAATTTATAAAATGTTCAGGTACGATTTTCATAGCTAAAGCCCATTTTACGTAGCTAAAAGTCTATTTTTCCATCATTAAAGGTGTGCACTAGCAACCTTTTACACCAGCAACTTTCAAAACTTTTTTTTGCCCCTCGGAACTCATCCGGAACCCTATAAACATGAATAAATAGTGCAAATTGATCATAAAACATATTATGGATCTAATAGAATCATTGGATTTATGAAAAGAGATCATTTACAGTAAATTAATTCCTGGGACCTCTTTAGGCCAAATTTAACTAGTTTTCAATTAAGATGTAAAAATGCAAAATAAAGACTCGAGACCTGAAATAACTATGCTACTAACACAAAATTGACATTTATAATCTAATGGAACTGTCAGAATTACCACCAGAAGTTTGGATCACAAAATATTGACCAAAGTCAAACTAATCCCTTTAAAGATATTCAAAACCACAAACTCATAAAAATCACTCCCGAAAGCATCAAGGACAGTGCAAACCATCCCCACAACTTGTAAATGAGATAGAGCAACAATGAAAAATTACAAAATAGTCAAAAATATAGAAAATTCTAAAAATCATAACGAAGGTCATTACACATATTGAGTTGATTCTGAGCTTTTTTATACCTGTATTGAATTAATTATTATCTTCATACTAATTGGTTGTGAGCATTACATACTTATTTCATCTATATATATTTATGAAATATTTGTGTCACTGATTTTTGAAAGAAAGTGAAACACTTTTGAAAATCCCTTGGCCTCCTTTGCCGGCAAGGTTGATTGTGATATTTTGAAAACTCTTGGCCAAGGTCATTTGTCGGCAAGATTGAGTTGAGATTTGAGGAAGTATATAGGTTGCGAACCCCTCATGGGTCCTGTCTTGAAGCGCTGAAGCTCGTAAGGTATATACGAAAAGTCATGTGATGGCTTTCATCATTATTATCCTACCATCATTGCATTGCATTGCATCATTTGTATTTCCTCTATGTGTATGCTGTCGTGTACTTAGTTTCTCTATATTTTATGTATAGCTTTCTCTTTATACTTTATATTATAGAACTGTTAGTGGAGATAGTGTGAGCTAATGTTTGAGAACTTTTCTGTTTGTAGGTGGAACGTGCTTATAGTATCTTTTACTTATTTAATTTTATACTTTGCTCAGTCGGCATATGATATCTACTGAATATAAGTGGTCCATACTCACTCCTACTTATGTTTCCTTTCTGTGTAGATTTCAGTATGAGTGCGACTCGCAGTGGATGATCTTGCGTTGTTTGAGGTATTGATGATCTCTAGAGTTCGGGGCAGATTTCAGACTTCCTCCTATCTTATATTATCTTTATTTATGTTCAGATATAGATTCATATATTTCAGATTCTGGATTTGTATTAGATGCTCTTTATACTTATGACACCAGGTCTTGGGGATTTATGTATTTCTTTCGGATACTTGTGCTATTTACATATTATGTCCAGACTTCGTCCTAGAAGTCTTGTATTTACTTGTTTTCTTTATGTATCAACTTTTCTTTTCTTTTTGAATTTTGGCTTACCTACCAAGGCTGGGTTGAGGTAGGTTCCATCATGACATCAGCTTTTGGGTTGTGACATAATGATTTTATCATTGGGCATGACCAATTGAGTCATCCATGTTTTAATATGATGCACAAAATTATTGATAATTCACATAGGCATACTTTGAAGAATGAAAATATTCTTCAATCAAATGAATTCTCTTGTCCTGCTTGTTTTTAAGGAAAGGTGGTTATTAAACCATCAGCAGCTAAAGTTGGGATCGAATCCCCTACATTTTTGGAACATATACAAGGTGATATATTTTGGTCAATTCACTCTCCTTATGGACCTTTCAAATATTATATGGTCTTGATATATGTATCTATAAGATGATCACATGTGTACGTATTATCATCTTGCAATATGGCTTTTGTGAGATTTTTAGCTCAAATGATAAGGTCAAAAGCACAATTTCCAAATTATGCAATAAAGACAATTCTTCTTGATAATGCTGGTGAGTTTACATCTCAGCCCTTTAATGATTATTGTATGTCCACAGGGATAACAGTTGAACATTCGGTTGCTTATATCATACTCAAATTGGTCTAGCAGAATCATTAATTAAACATCTCTAATTGATAGTTAGATCATTGTTAATGAGAACAAAACTTCCTATTTTGATATAGAGGAGTGTTATTTTAAATACAACAACACTTGTGCTCATAAGTCCAATAAGTTATCATGAATTCTCCCCATTACAGTTGACTTTTGATCAGGAGTTAAACATTTTTCATCTTAGATTTTGGGTGTGCGGTATATAGTTCAGTTGCTCCAAACACCGCACAAAGATGGATCCGCAGAGAAGATTGTGAATATATGTTGGGTATCAGTCTTCATCTATTATAAAATATTTTGAACCTATTACTGGAAATTTGTTTATGGCAATAGTTGCTGATTGTCATTTTGATGAATTAGTATATCCAACATTAGGGAGAACATAAGTAGTTGGAAAAAGAGATATATTGGAACTCATTTTCACTTATTTAGATGCTCGAACAAATCAATATGAGCAAGGTCACAATTAAGAACAAGTATCGCATTCCTAGAATTAATAACCTATTTGACCAACTTCAGGGTGTTATGTTTTTCTCCAATATTGATCTCAGATTTGGGTACCATGAGTTGAAGGTCAGGGAGCGTGACATTTCGAAGATAGCTTTCAGAACTCGGTATGATCACTATGAATCTATAGTTATGTCTTTTAGACTAAGAATGCTCCTGTAATTTTCATTGACCTTATGAACAGGGTATTCAAGCAGTACCTAGATATATGCATCATTTTTTTTTATAGATGACATCTTGGCTTTCTCTTAAAGTGGGAGGAGCATGCAGATCATTTAAGGATTGTGTTGTAGACTCTTAAGGACCACCAGTTATTTGCAAAGTTCTCCAAGTGAGAGTTTTGGTTGAGATTAGTTGCATTTCTCAGGAATGTTATTTTTAATGAGGGTATCTAGGTTAACTCTCAGAAGATTGAGGTGGTAAAGAACTGGCCTAGGCATACTACTCCGACAGAAATTAGGAACTTTTTGGGTTTAGCCGGTTACTATAGGATTTGAGGGGTTCTCGTCTATTGCTACCCCATTGGCAAGGTTGACATAGAAGAAGGTCAAGTTCCAGTGGTCTGAGGTTTGTGAGACTAACTTTCAGGAGTTAAATGCTCGATTGAGTTCTCTCTAGTTCTGACTTTGCCAGAGGATACATATGGTTTTGTGGTCTATTATGATACATCTAGAGTTGGCCTTGGTTGAGTTTTGATTTAGAATGGTAAGGTCATTGATTATTCTTCCAGACAACTTAAGGTCCATGAGAAGAACTATCCAACTCATGACCTTGAGTTAGCATTTGTAGTGTTTGCTTTGGAGATTTTGTGGCATTACCTTTTAGGGTCCATATAGATGTCTTTATAGATCATAAGTGCCTACATTATATGTTTAGTCAGAAGAAGTTGAATCTTCAGCATAGGGGATGGCTTCATCTTCTCAAGAATTATGAAATGAGTGTGTTTTACCATCTAGGTAAGGCCAATGTGGTAGCTTATGCTATTTGTAGGTTATCCATGGGAAGTGTGGCCCATGTTGAGGAAATGAAGAACGAATTGGCTAAAGATGTTAAAAGATTTGCTCATTTAGGATCTTGTCTTACCGATTCAGAGGATGGTAGTGTAATAGTTCAGAATGGTTCAGAGTCTTCACTAGTGATGGAAGTTAAGGAATAGCAAAACAATGATCCTATTCTGCTCCAATCGAAGGATGTTGTCCACAATCAGAAAGTGGAAGTTTTCTCCCAAGGGGTAGATGGTGTTCTTTGTTATCACAACAGATTATGTGTTTCAGATGTAGATGGATTAAGAGTATGAATTTTGATAGAGACTCACAATTCCAGATATTCTATTCATTCTGGTTCCACCAAAATATACTAAGACTTGAGAAAGTTCTATTGGCGGAATGGTATGAAGAGAGATACTGCGGAATTTATGGCTAAGTGTCCAAATTACTAGCATGTGATGGTTAAACATCAAAGGCCTAGAGGATTATCTCAAGATATCAGTATTTCTACTTTGAAATGGGAGATGATCAACATGAATTTCATTAAAGGTTTACCCCATACCCACTATTAGCATGATTCTATATAGGTGATAGTAGACAGGATGACTAAATCAGCTTACTTCTTACCTGTTAAGACTACAGACTTAGCATAGGACTATGCCAGACTTTATATCTGAGAGTTGGTCAGATTGCTTGGAGTTCCCTTGTCTTTTATTTCAGATAGAGGTACTCATTTTACATCTCAGTTCTGGATGTCTTTCCAGAAGGGTCTTGGTACCCGAGTAGATCTCAGCATAACTTTTCATCCACAAACAGATGGGCAGGTAGAGTGT
The DNA here is from genome assembly GCA_031232105.1 of Capsicum rhomboideum. NCBI lineage: Eukaryota > Viridiplantae > Streptophyta > Magnoliopsida > Solanales > Solanaceae > Capsicum > Capsicum rhomboideum. Next base: position 43,905,774 of record CP124717.1, on the reverse strand, counting down.
ACCATTTAGACCTTAAGACCTTAGAGGACATATTGAGGGCTTGAATGATCGATTTCAAAGGTAACTAATATGATCACTTGCCTCTCATTGAGTTTGAATATAACAATAGTTACTATTAACATCCAGATGGATACTTTTGAGGCTCTCTATGGATGAAAATTTAGGTCTCATATTGGTTGGTTTGAAGTAGTAAAAGCTACATTTATAGGTCAAAATTCAGTTCATCAGGCTATGTAGAAGGTTCAGCTGATTTGGGAAAAGTTAAAGACTGCTCAGAGTCGTGAGAAATCTTATTCGGATGTGAAGATGAGGGACCTTGAATTTGAGATAGATGATTAAGTATATTTGAAGGTGTCGCCTATAGTGTGATGAGGGTTGGTAAGAAAGGAAAGCTCAATGTATATTGGTCCCTATTGAATTTTTAGGAAAATTAGGAAAGTAGCGTATGAGTTAGAGCTGCCTGGGGAGTTGGCAGCAATGCATCCGGTGTTCCATGTGTCATTATTGAAGAAGTGTATTTGTGATCCATCACTTGTAGTTCCTTGGAAAGCATTAGAGTGAAGGGAAGTCTTTCTTATGAAGAGGTTCCAATTGAGATATAGAATAAATCGATTTCCAAGTTGAGGGATAAAAAAATTGCATCAGTTAAGGCCGTGTAGAGAAATTAGTCGGTTGAGGGAGCTATTTGGGCAGCCGAAGCATACATGAAGGCTAATTACCCTTATTTTTTCCCTCCCAGCACTGAGACAACTTAAGGTAATAGTTTTCCTTCTGCAACTATTCTTGTAAGTTTCATGTCCTCATCTGTTACTTGCAATTCCATGTATGCATTCGTGCTTTATGTGTTTCAAATGATGTTCCACTCTTAATCTAAACCAGTCAGAATCATGTTGGTATTCCAGTTTTAGTAAACCAGACAGGCAGTCCTAGAAATTCCATCCTTTCCAGCCTAGCCTTAATCTTTATCCAAGGATGAATCATCCCAAAAGGGAGATACTCTAACACTAGATTTTTATCCATGAACTTGCAGCACTTAGCTCAGAAAACCATATGAAAATTCAAAGTCCTAAACTAGTCATACTACGACCCGTGGTATAGGACCACGAGTTGTGAAGTGACTTGCGTAAACAGTCCCATGTTTAGTCAACTCTCAGATTCCTATGAGTCATACTATGACTTGAGGAATGGAACCATGAGTTGTACTAAGGATCTTGAAAATTGGGACAGAAAGTTGACATTTTTCCCTTAGAAACACTAGCCATAGTACGAGCCGTGGAACCAGACCACGAGTCGTACTGTGTCTCATGGGAGGTGAATCAAAAAGGAAAAAAAATGGTCCCAGGAACCACGAATCAGACCATGACTCATGGACTGAGATCATGAGTCATGGAGTAACTCGTGGATCACTGATGACATAAATTTTTAAAATTGTATTAAAGGGAAATTCAGTCTTCTTCTTATCTTTATAATCCTTTACTATGTCGTTTAGTCAAAAAAAGGAGGGGTTATCAGATTAGTTGATTTTTTCCCCTTATAATCTCACGATTAAACCTCAAAAGTCAGAAAAGTTCTCAAACAAAGAAATTCTAGGGTTCAAGTTTCACTTCAAGCCTCCCGTCCAGATTTCTCAATGTCAGCAGGTATGTGATATTTTCAATGAGAGTTTCCTTCTCTCATACATAAGTTTTCAGAATTTAAGTATGATTTCATAAATTTCAAGTTTAGGGTTAATACCCAATCATGCAATTTACGATGATTTTCATTTTTAGCAAATTATTATGTTGATATTGTTCTTATTTAATCCATTATGCATGATTTTTGCTAATCTTTTCTTAGTCTAAGAAATTGAACAAAACTCAGGATGATTTAGTTTCATGATCTCAGAATTTAGTAAGAGTAGATATTTTAGTGGAGTATTATACTCAAATTTCAGACAGCCAAAATTTATCTACCTATGAGCCTATGACTAAATGAAATTATTTTGGGAGGACTATTTAGCATCGAGAGGACACTATTTAGAAAACTCAAGTCCCAGAACTATGTGTCATCATAGGTTTTGAACGCACCGCTCGTTTGTCGTCTCTTTAACTCAATGGGCTCAGTAGTAGATCCACATCAGACAAACAAGTTCTATATTCAGGCAAGGAATAAGGTATTCCTTCCAACTAGGATCACGCGTTGGACATAACGAGCTCATGTTATGGATGTCGGTTGTAAGAAACTGCCCCAGTATCAACCTTGTGACTTATTCTTAGTTTATGGTTTTACAGTTCTTCAGTTCGTACATGTTTTATCTTGTTACACAACTACACAGGAAATGATTAATGTCTCATGGCTTGTTTCATCCTTTTTAGAGATACTTAGGTTTTCAGATTGCAGGCATGTTTTTTCATGATTGGCTTCTTTCATGTTTTTAAATATTATTAGCATGTCATACATACTCAGTATATTCAAAAGCACTAACCGTATACTTTATCTTGTGCTATATCTTATTATGATATAGATTTAGATGCTCACCCTCACACTCATGGCTAGATAGCTGCAACACATCTAGTCAGCTTTTGGTGTATCTTCTTCATTCAGGGACTTAGTTGATCGATTATTCATTTCAGTAGACATTTTAATTTTCTTTTAGATGTTTTAGATTTAGTTAAGAGTCTTGTTCAGAAAATGCATCTTTATTAGCATAGGTTTTATCAGACCTAGACAGTTCAGTATGTTGAGTATTTTAGATATTTCTTTCATTTGAAACAATCAATCTTTAATTTTCCCATATTATCCTTCTTTAAAGCTTCCGTTATCTTTTAAGTTAATGATTTCTTAGCACTATGCTAGTACCAAGGGTCCACTAGGGATCAACTGTATCCCTAAGTGCCGGTCACACCTTGGGTGTAGACTCAGGTCATGACAATTAGATGCGTCGTCTTTGAGAAATGAAATGGTGTTTGCATTAGCGGAGTAAAATACGCGGTGCACTCAGTTTCCCTTGGCCTAGGTTTTATCCCAATGAATTTTTCTTACAAGGTTTTTAACGAGGCAACAAATAATATGTTTCACAATATATGTGTACTCTTTTTTCTTCACTGGAACACATGGTTTTTTCTTAGTAAGATTTTAAAGGCACATTATCTATCAATGTACATCTAAGGGAGAATGTTGTAAATAATTAGATTAATTATGGATGTCCATAACTTCTATGTAAGTCTTTCTTTAAGAGTGTCTTTGGTATGAAGGAAAACATTTCCTGGAAAATATTTTCCAATTTTCTCATGTTTGGATGGTTTAAATATTTTGGAAAATGTTTTCCAAATAAACTTATTTTCCTCAAATTTAAGGAAAATAACTTACCTTCAAAAAGTAAGGAAAACATTTTTCAAAACTCTCTTTCAACCTCATACCTCAACTTTCCTCCCTAACCCAAGTCTCAGGTACCGATTTCTGACACTAACCCAGAATTTGACTCTCAACCCTGATTCTCGATTCTTGACTTGGGAGTTTGGGTCTGGTCTCGGGACAGGAGTCGTGGTCGGGTGTTAGGGTCGGATTTCATATCTCAGGTCAGGAGTCGAGGTTGAGTCTCAGGTCGAGAATTGAGGTTGGATCTCGGGTCTAGTGTCGGGGTCGGGAGTCAGGGCCGATCTCGTGTTGGGACTCGGGGTCGGGTCAAGTGTAGTGGTCGGGAGTCGAGGTCAGGTCTCGGGTTGGGAGTCGGGGTCGTATCTTGGGTCGGGTATCAGATCGAGAGTCGGGGTCGGGTCTCTAGTCGGGAGTCGAGATCGGGTATTGGGTCAGGTGCTGGGGTTGGGTGACGAGGTTAGAAGATGGGTCCCGATTTGTGAGTAGGGGAAGGGTCTCGATTCGAGTGTCAGGATCGGGTTTTGGATCAGGTTTTAGATCGGGTGTCGAGTTCGAGTCTTGGTTTGGGTGTTCAGGTCATGTGTTGAGGTCGGGCTCCAGGTCGAAAGTTGAGATCGGGTCCCGATTAGGCTGTCGATCGATTATCGGGTCTAGAGTTAGGGTCGGGTCTCGAGTCTGGTGTCAAGTGTCGAAATTGGGTCTTTATTGGGTGTCAGGGTTAGGTGTTAGGGTCAGGTCTCGGGGTGGATTCTCGGGGTCGGGTCTCGAGGTCGGTTCTTGGGTGTCGGGATCGTGTCCCAGTTCAGTTGTTGGGTTCGATTACTAGGTCGGGTGTGGGATTTGGGTCCCGATTTGGGTGTCGGGGTCAGGTCCTGGATCGGTCGTCGGGGTTGATTCCCAGGTTAGAAACTATTTTTCTAAAAAGTATTTTTTTACTCTCTAGCCAAACACTAGAAAATATTTTCCCCTCACCAACCGAACATTAGAAAATAAGTAAGAAACCAACTTTTTTTCCATGAAAACATTTTCTAGGAAAACATTTTCCATGGAAAATATTTTCGTTCATACCAAACACACCCAAGTGTAGTTATTCCCACTCCTCCACCACCTCCTCATTGATCTTCCACTCCCTCATATTCTTCTCCATCTTCTCATGGATTAGTGTCATGTTTATGACACTCCTTAAAGTTCCTCAATATAATAATATAAATAAACGTCTTGAGAATGATGTTGAATACACGTGAAAGAAAGTCATCTCATAGGTTGTTGTCTTGTTCTATAGTAGTTCTCTTGTTTTTACATTGCTATTCTTGTTCTTAATTTTACAACAAATTACTTATAATATCAAGTACTTACAAATTATATCTGATTCAGCAATTAACAGTCTCTCATACAATTAACTCTACCGAATGCATTTCTACCCATGTATGTAAGTGTAACTCCCTAAAAATACGCACCCATAATGAATACCAAAAAGATTCAAATTGTCTTTCCTATTTTATCTCTTTTTTAATTCTCTTACCGACTTATTTCCAATATTTCTTTTGATCTTTTTAACAGCGTTTTTTTTGTATATAATGCTAATAGATTCATTTTTTTTGCATTAGCATTAGAATAAAAATATCTTTCTTTTGTATTTTTATTGTATAAATTGATAATAAGAAAAGTACTTTCATATTAAATACCTGACATTTATTATGTTTTTTCCCCGTATATAGTGTTAATAGATTCTTGTACTTGATATTATAATACCCTTATATTTGTTTTGTTTCTTGTATAAAGTCATAATAGAATAAGTACTTTCACATTAAAATATATCTAGCATTGATTTACGTATTTTTCAAGCAACTTTTTGTATATAAAACCAATAGCTTCATGTAATATTTATTTTGTATTTATATATAGTGATAATAAATTTTGTATGGTTTTTACATTTTCCCTGTTGATGATTTTCTCAGTAGCTTTTTGTATATAAACCCAAAACTCAGTCGTGTTGCCACCTATCACACCCACTATGATAGGTAATTCTAAATCCAACCCAACACTTATAAAGAAATAATTAAGCAGCGAAAGAAGTAAACATAATACCATACTAAACTGCAAAATAAATGCAAAATAGGTCAATAGGAAAGATACAAAGGTCAACAAGATAACATCCCATGTCTGGTAGTCATAAGTCCAAGCCTCTAACAGAATAAATACAATGAATAGTCCCAAAATACGGAGAAATGCATAAGACTAAGATAAAAGAGAATCTGAATATGACTGGAAACAACAACCACTACCTTAGGATCTCTGGGAGATGATCACCACATGATCGTATGATCAACATTTGGAGTCTATCGGCCCAATACCTGTACGTAAAGTGCAGAAAAATAACAAGCGTGAGTACATAACCGCATTTGTACTCAACAGCATTGTCACCGACCCTAATTCAAAGTGATGGAGAGAACTACCAAACTAACCATCCAATACAACCATATAGACCTGCACTTAGGAAAAACAACACCTAGTCTAACAGATAAAAATGATCACCACAGTTATAGATACGTATCACAATACAAATCAATGAGATTCACCATCAAATAGAATAAGATAATCAGTTACACTATTCCTCAACAATAAGTAGGGGCGGATTTATTAAGGCATGTGAGGGTGCCACGCCACCCGCAAGCTTCAATGAAAACTAACTCTCTCTCTCTCTCTCTCTCTCTCTCTCTCTCTCTCTCTCTATATATATATATATATATATATATATATATAAGAATACATATAAATAATAAACGTGCCACCTAGAAAACCAAAGTGTCATTTAGTAATGGCCTGATTTGTGAAATTTTATTTTTTATATGATTTGATCATTTTGCGCTTTCCCGTAGTTGCTACATATTGATTTTGAGGTGTGGAAAAGGTTGACATAGTTCCCGATGCATTTGGGAATGATTTGGAAGAGTTTGTGGTTTTTAAGAGGCTTTAAATAAAGTCATATAGTTGACTTCGGTCAACATTGATGTTCCAAGTATCGGATGACGATTTGGACAGTTTCATTAGATATAAAATGTCTAATTTGGGTTAGTAGCGGGGTTAGTTCGATTTAGAATCTTTATTTTTCATTTTGATCATTCGTTTGAAAATTTGGTGAAAAAAAAGTCCCGTGGGCTAATTTGTTGAATATGATCCTTTCTCAAAAATCCGACGCTGCCATTGAGTTCGGAATGCGAAAATAGTCTAGTAGCATCTATGGTTTATTTCTATGGGGTCCCAAATAAATTTCAAGGGTCCGTTCGGAGACATTGTAACATGCAAATTCAACTAGTGCACAATCGATATCTGGTGCAGGGAACCTTCTTCACGAATACAAGCCACTGGCCACAAACACGGAGAAGGAATTGTTCATTTATAACGATGACGAGGGTGGTGGTTGTGATTGCAAAGGGTAGTTGGGTCCGATTTGGTTTGTCCTTCTTTGCGGATGCGTTGAAGCTGTCGCAAACGTGAAGCCTTGTCCGCGAATGTGAAGGCCAAACTTTTTTTGAGTCAATTTTGACCCTTGCGATCGCGAGATGGACCCCCAAGCTTTGGGAAAGGCAATTTTCAAAGGTTTCTTTATTGATTTTTGTGTGGGTAACCTCTAAAATCATATTCCCATGATTTCTCATTGATTATGTGTTTGAAAACACCCTTTTACCTCGATTTTGAAATGGATTTTTGGGGTTTCTGCCGGTAAGCTTGAAAATAGTTTTTCTTTGATTTGAACCTCGTTCTTAACCCATTTTTGTGTGGGTTTCCAACTGTAGACTCCTTTAACCTTGAGGGCTGAGTTTCTAAAATAAATTCTGGTCTTACCCCCTTTCGTTTTCGAACTCCTTTTGGACCCATCTTAAATATAGTTGATATGAGTATCATTAGCTTCCTTGTAACACGTAGATGCTATATTTGAATGTTTTAGTTGATTCCAAGACTGTTCCAAAGGGGAAAGCTCCATATTGAAGGACTTTAGACTTGAATTTTGTCATTTCAAGGTAGGTTATGTCTTTACTTTCTTCAGACTGGGTTGGGTAGTTAATAAATGAGTAAAACATGCTATGGATTTTGGAAAATAACTATGGGAATTGTATTTCAAGTTTATTATTATTATTGTGTGACTGTGTAGGGCTTATATTCTTGTTGTTGTTGACTTGTGATATCATATATTGCGTGTTGCCTGTGTGGAGGCTTTATTTGACATGTTGGCCTTATTTGTATATTTCTGTTCTTCATTCTTAATGTGATGCCCGTGCGGGGGATTGAATAGATATTATAGGCCTTATTGAGCATTGTAAGCCCTTATCATGATAAAACTCCCGAGTCCTGGGTTGATATGATATTAATGATTTGTTACATGTATGCTTATTCTAATGGTACCAAACTAGAACTGATATCATGAATTATTGACATATTGAGTTGATTTCTGAGCTCTCTTATACATGTATTAGTTATCTTTATACAAATGTGATTGTGAGCATATCATTTTCCTTTCATACATACACATTCATGAGATATCAGTATCATTGAGAAACACTAATTTTTTTAAAAAAATAAGACACTTTTAAAAATGCCTAGACCGAGGGATGTATCGATCGAGTAGATTGATACATGAGATTGAGGTTGATGGAAATCTGAGATACAGTAAATGAGTTGTGAACCACCCATGGATATTATCTTGGGAGCATTAAGGCTCGGTAGGTGCATACAGAAAGTTATGTGGTAACTTTCAAATCATTACATCATTGCATTCCATGTGCATATACATTTTCAGTCTTATATATATGTTTCTTGGTGTTTACTCCATTTAGGCTTTGTTTCTTGGTGTTTACTCCATTTAGGCTTACTTCTGTGATTACTTATTTTCCCCCTTCTACTTTTCGTATTTATATTAGAACTGTTAGTGGAAATGGTGTGAGCTACCATTTGAAAACTTTTCTATTTGCAGGTGACGTGCTCATAGTATTTCTTTACTTATATTATTTTCTTCTTTGCTCAGTCAGCCTATGATACCTACTGAGTACAAGTGGACTGTACTCACTCCTACTGTGCCCTTTTGGTGCAGATCATAGTACAAGTATGACACGCAGTGGCTGATTTAGTACGTATGGAGTTGGTGATTTCAAGGTATTGGCACACTTTAGGTTATCAGAGGTTACTCTAGGCCTCATGTTATCTATTATGATGTCTTATTTATCTTTCGCAGACAAACTTATGTATTACTCAGATTCAATTATGGGTTTAGATGCTCTTGTACTTATGATACAAGGTTTTTGGAATGGCTATGTATTTTTTTTTAGACTTCCACATTTATCTATGTTTGTAGCCTGACTTCATTATAGAAGTCTCATCTTATTCTATCATTATTACCATTTTTTGAATTTTCTTAACCTTTGGGAACTTGGCTTACTTATCAAGGATGGGCTAAGATAACTTTTGGGTTATGACATATTGGTATCAGAGCTCTAGGTTCACCAGTCTCATAAGTGTAAGAGCAAGATGTGTAGTAAAGTCTCGGTAATCATTACGTAGATGTCTGTGTCTATCTTCGAGATGCTATAAGATGTATTTAGGAAAAAATAACTTCTCTAATTTGATTTCTTGTCATGCGGGTTATTTATACCCAAAGTTCTAAACTTGTATTCTATTCTTTTTGATGCAGATGGTGAGGACTAGGTCTAGTAATGCTAGGGTTGGTGTGTTGGAACCCGATATGGGAGCCCCAATCTGAGGAGGAGGTAGGGGTCATAGTCGACCAAGAGGTGGAGGATGGACATGAGGAGCTGACCTAGTCAGAAGACATGCTAAGGAGGCCTTTCTCTTTCCTGAGGTTGAGTATGCTAGAGATGACGATCAGACAAGGGGTGCAGGGCTAGCTCAGGTCCCACAGAGTTCACTTGACACCCCAGTGCTTCAAGATCTGCTGATTCTTCCTTTGAGTCATTTAGAGGGTGTTCCATTGAGTGTAACTGGTATTCCTCATACTTCGAGTGGTGTTCCACCGTTAGTGCCGACTTCTGACTATGGTATTCCTATTTTAAGGGTACAACCATCATCTATAGTACCCTCGTGTGTCGATTCATTGCCTTCCAGACTTACTATTCCCCTAGTTTCTTCGGGTATTGTGATGTCTTCTGATGATCAGAAGATGTTTGAGAGGTTTATTCTCTTAGCTCCTCTAATGTTTAGTGGAGCGATTGGAGAGGATGCCTATGAGTTTTTGATTGTTTGCCAAGAAAAGTTACATAATCTTGGATCTCTTGAGTCTCATAGAGTTTCTTATACTACCTATCAGCTGACAGATATGGCTAGGGATTGGTGGAGATTGCTTTCTAGTTGCAGGCCATTGGGTTTTCCAGCTATGACTTGGGCTATGTTTTCTGAGGCCTTCTTGGAGAGATTTATGTTGTACAACTTGAAAGACCAGATGCAGAATGATTTTGATCACGTAAGGCAAGGTTCCATGACTATTGCTGAGTATGAGGCACATTTTCATAATCTATCCAGATATTTAGCCGCCAGTATCTCCACCAAGTTTGAGAGGATTTGGAAGTTTATGAAGGCATTAGAGGGTCCTTATCAGTTGACTACTGCCCAGAGGGTTGTTTCAAGGGCTTCTTTTCAGAGTATCATTGAGTATGCCAAGTTGATCGAGTCTATTACCCAGGCTACTCTGGGAGGCACTAAGAAGGTATGCTATCAGAGTGAGTTTAGTGGACATGCTTTTCGAGGTAGATATTTATCTAGTGGAGGTTCCAGTGGTTATCATGGTAGGCCGGTTCAAGCCACTTTATAGGGATCGGGTGGTAGACCTTCAGGTATCCAGGCATCAGGTCATACTAGTAGAGGTTCCAGCTTCAGTTCTTTGGGCCAGAAGAGTCGTTCTAGTTTATCTGTACCCCCTCAGGTTGAGTCAGGCCATAGTGGATGCTTTGTTTATAAGGAGGTTGGTCATTTGGCCAAGGATTATCCTCGACGTGTGTTTGGTCCTACCCAGTAGGGTTCTCAGCTTTAGCTTTGCCCTACTTCTATTTCTATAGTCAGGGGTAGTCCATAGAGTGGTACGGGTGGTGCTAGAGGTGCTTGAAGTAGAGGTAGCGGAGCTTATAGTAGTGGACGCTGGGTTGCTCAGTCTGGGAGCGGACATGGATAGTGTTATGCTATAACTGGGAGACTTGAGGTAAAGTCATCTAATTCAGTTGTTACAGGTATCGTCCAAATTTTCTATAAATTTGCTTTTATGTTATTTGACCCTGGGTCTACCTTTTCCTATCTGTTTACATATTTTGCTTTTGGTATTGATACTTCATGTGAGCCCCTTGCTATGCCTCTTCTTGTATCTACCCTCGTAGGAGATTCTTTAGTGGTGGATCGAGCGTATCGATCTTATGTGATTACCTTTGCAGGGCATGAGACTTGGATAGACTTGATCCTCCTAGATATGGTTAATTTTGATGTTATCTTGGGTATGGATTAGTTATCTCCCTATCATGCTATTTTGGATTACTATGCCAAGACCGTGACCTTAGCTACGCCAGGTGTGCCAAAGATATCTTGGAAGGGTACCCTTAATTCGAGTTTGAAGGCAGTTATATCATTTTTACGTGTTTGTCACATGGTAGAAAGAGGGTTTTTGTCTTATTTGGCTTATGCCCATGATACTAGTTTTTCCTCACCGCCTCCTATGGATTCTATTTGGTTGTTCATGAGTTCATGGATGTGTTTCCTATGGATTTTTCTAGTATACCTCCAGATCGTGATATTAATTTTGCTATTGATGTGGATCCGGGCACCAAGCCCATTTCCATTCCTCCTTATAAGATGACCCCAGTTGAGTTGAAGAAATTGAAAGAGTAATTGTAGGATTTATTGAGTAATAGGTTTATTAGAACTAGTGTATCTCCTTGGGGTGCACATGTCTTATTTGTGAAGAATAAGGATGGTTCTATAGGCATGTGTATTGATTTATGGAAATTAAACAAGGTGATAGTTAAGAACAAATATCCTCTTCCTTGCATTGATGATTTATTTGACCAGCTTCAGGGTGCCTCCATGTTTTCTAAGATTGATTTGAGATCCGAGTATCACCAGTTGATAATTAGAGCTTCGGATGTTCCGAAGAAGGCCTTTTGGACTCGATACAATCATTATGAGTTTTTGGTCATGTTTTTTGGGTTGACCAATGCCCCAGTGTTCATGGAGTTGATGAAATGGGTATTTTGACCGTATATAGACTCCTTTGTGATTGTATTTATAGATGATATCTTGGTTTATTACAAAAATAAGGTCGATCATGTGAGACACTTGAGGATTGTACTTCAGAGATTGTGTGGTGAGAAGTTGTATGCTAAGTTCTCTAAGTGTGAGTTTTCGTTGGATTCTATCTCCTTCTTGGGTCATGTGGTGAAAGGATGATATTATGGTTGATCCGACCAAGATAGCGGCGATTCTTGATTGGGCTAGGCCCACTAGTCCTATCGAGATTCAGAATTTTATTATCTTAGCGGGTTATTATTAGCATTTTGTTGAGGGTTTCTCTTCTATTATGACTCCTTTGACCAAGTTGACTCAGAAAAAGATTACCTTTAGTGTTCGGATGCTTGTGAGGCGAGCCTTCAAAAGCTTAAGGAGTTGTTGACTTCGGCTTCTATCTTGACCTTACCCAAGGAGGGTGTAGGGTTTACCATGTTTTATGATGCTTCAGGTGTTGGATTGGGTATAGTGTTGATGCAGAAGGGTAAGGTGATTGCTTATGCTTCTCGTCAGTTGAAGCCTAATAAGAAAAATTACCCTACCCATGATTTAGAGTTGGTCGCGGTTGTGTTTGTGTTGAAGTTGTGGAGGCATTACTTGTATGGGGTCTGTTGTGAGATTTTCTTGGATTATCGTAGTCTTCAGTATTTCTTCACCCGGTGAGATCTTAATATGAGGCAGCGACGTTGGCTTGAGTTGCTTAAGGATTATGATTTCATCATTCTCTATCATCCGAGTAACGCTAATATGGTTGCGGATGCCTTGAGTCGGAATACGTCTAATATGGAGAGGTTAGCTCATCTCTTGACCCAGGAGTGGCCTTTAGCCTTGGAGGTTCAGTCTTTAGCTAACCAGATGGTTAGGCTTGATATCTCATCACCCGAGTTTGTTTTAGCCTTTGTTGGTGCTAGATCTTTTTTGATGGAGCAGATTCGAGCTCACCGGTTTGATGATGATAGTTTGAGGGTGATTCAAGATAAAGTATTGAGTGGTGAGGCTAAGGTTGCATCTCTTGATTTTGATGGTGTGTTGACGATTAGTGGCCTAGTTTGTATGCCAAAAGTTGGTGGATGGATGAAGTTGATCATGGAGGAGGCTCATTATTCAAGATATTCCATTCATCCAGGGGTGACTAAGATGTAGCATGATTTAAAGAAGCTTTAATGGTGGGGTGGTATGAAGAAGGATATAACAGACTTTATAGCTCGTTGCTTGTATTACTAACATGTGAAGGCTGAGCATTTGAGACCGGGTGGTTTGCTTCAGAGATTACCCATTCCTGAATGGAAGTGGAAGTGGATCACTATGGACTTCGTGAGTGGGTTGCCTCATGCTTCTCGTGGTTCTGATAGCATTTGGGTCATCATGGATCGATTGACCAAGTCGACCCATTTCATCCGTATTCAAATTTCATCTAGGGCTGAGAAGTTATCTCGAATTTATGTTTGAGAGATGGTTTAACTTCATAGGGTACCCGTGTCTATTATCTCAGATAGGGGTTCAGTGTTCACTTCTAGCTTTTAGAGGATCTTTCATGAAGAGTTGGGTCCTCTGGTTGAGCTTAGTACAACTTTTCACCCCCAGACCGATGGTCAGTCGGAGTGGACTATTCAGGTTTTGGAGGATATGATCCACGCGTATGTCATGGACTTTGGAGGTCAATGGGAGCAATGTTTAGCTTTGGCGGAGTTTGCTTATAATAATAGCTACCGTTCGAGTGTTGAGATGGCACCTTTTAAGGCATTGTATGGTAGGCATTGTCGATCTCCGATTGGTTGGTTTGAGACTTCCTAGGCTAGACCCCGTAGTACTTACTTGCTTTGCGAGTCTTTGGGTAGAGTTTAGGTGATTCAGGATAGGCATCGGGTAGCCCAGAGTAGGCAAAAAGAGTTATGTGGTCCACCGCAAGCTTTGTACTTTGAAGTTTGGGATTGGCGATCGGGTTTTCCTTCGTGTGTCACCCATGAAGGGTGTGAAGAGGTTCAAAAAGAAGGACAAGCTTAGCTTAAAGTACATCAGACCTTTTGAGATACTTCAAACAGTTGGGTAGGTTGCTTATGAGTTGGCTTTGCCCCTAGACTTTTCAGTCGTTCATCCAGTCTTTCATATAGCTATGCTTCAGTGCTATATTCCAGATGAATCTCACGTGCTTCATTGGGACTAGGTTCAGTTGGATGAGAGGTTGACCTTCGTTGAGGAGCCAGTCTCCATATTAGCTAGAGATGTTAAACGATTACACTCTATGGATATTCCTGTGGTGAAGGTTCAGTGGAGATACTATTCTGTTGTGGAGGTTACTTGGGAGGTCGAGTCCAATATGCATAGTAGTTACCCCTAGCTCTTTATCGATTCAGGTACTTCGTTCACTTTTAGTTCGAGGACGAATTAGAGTCTTAGTGATGTATATTGTAATGACCTAATTTGTGAAATTTTATTTTTTATATGATTTGACCATTTTGCCCTTCTTTGTAGTTTCTACATGTTGATTTTGGAGTATGGGGATGGTTGACACGATTCCTGATGCGTTCAAGAATGATTTGGAAGAGTTTGTGGTTTTTAAGAGGCTTTAAAAGAAGTCCTATAGTTGACTTTGATCAACATTGATGTTTCGAGTGCTGGATGACGATTTGGAAAGTTCCATTAGATCTATGTCAAATTTGGGTTAGTAGCGGGGTTGGTTCGAGTTCAGAATATTTATTTTTCATTATGACCCTTCGTTTAAAAATTTGATAAAAAAGAGGTCCCAGGGTCTAATTTATTGAAAACAATCCTTTCTCAAAAATTCAACGTTTCCATTGAGTCCGGAACATCAAAAAATGACTAGTAGCATATATGGTTTATTTTTATGGGGTCCCGAATGAATCCCGAAGGTCCATTCGAAGACATTGTAACATGCAAATTCAGCTGGTGCACAGTTGATATCTGGTGCATGAAACCTTCTTCGCGAACACGAGCCACTGGTTGCGAACGTGGAAAATAAATTGTTCCTTCATTGTGATGCGAAGGTGGTGGTCACGATCGCGAAGGGTAGTTGGGTCCAGGTCGGTTCGTTCTTCTTCGCAGATGCGATGAGGCTGTCACAAATGTGAAGGCTTAATTCATCAGCCTTCGTAAACAAGAAGCCTTGTCCGCGAACACGAAGTCCAAACTCTTGGCTGAGTCAATGTTGACCCTCATGATCGCGAGGTGAGGTCCGCGATCTCGAGGATCTGTTCACAGAACAGTATAAATACCCCACTTCACAATTTTTCCACCATTTTTGGACCCCCAAGCTTTGGAAAAGGAAATTTTCGAGGGTTTCTTCATCAATTTTTGTATAGGTAGCCTCTAAACTCATATTCGCATTATTTCTCATTGATTATGTCTTCAAAAACACCTTTTTACCTCAATTTTGAAATGGATTTTTGGGGTTTCTGTCAGTAAGCTTGAAAATGATTTTTCTTTGATTTGAACCTGGTTTTTAACCTGTTTTCATGTGGGTTTTCAACTATAGAATCCTATAACCTTGGGGGATGAGTTTCTAAATTAAAATTCCGATCTTGCCCCCTTTCATTTTTGAACTCATTTTTCGAATTCATTTTAGACCCGTCTTAAATATAGTCGATATGGGTATCATTAGCTTCCTTTTAACACGTAGATGCTATATTTGAATATTTTAGTTGATTTCGAGACCGTTCCAAAGGGAAAATCTCTGTGTTAAAGGACTTTAGGCTCGAAATTCATCATTTTGAGGTAGGTTATGGCTTATCTTTCTTCAGGCTGGGCTGGGAAGTGGATAAATGAGTAAAGCATGCTATGGACTTTGGAAAATAACTATGGGAATTGTATTTTGAGTTTATTATTATTATTGTGTGCCCGTGTGGGGGCTTATATTCTTGTTATTATTTACTTGTGACATCATATATTGCGTGTTGCCGGTGTGGGGGCTTTATTTGAGATCGTTGGCCTTATTTGTACATTTATGTGCTTCATTCTTAATGTGATGCCTGTGTGGGGGCTTGAATAGATATTATAGGCCTTATTGAGCATTGTTTACCCTTATCATGATAAAAACGCCCGAGTCCTGGGTTGATATAATATTAGTAATGTCTTACATGCATGCTTATTCCAATGGTACCAAACTAGAACTGATATCATGTATTATTGACATATTAAGTTGAATTCTGAGCTCACTTATACAGTTATTGAATGGATTGGTTATCTTTATACTGATTTGATCGTGAGCATGTTATCCTCATTTCATACATACACATTCATGATATATCGGTATCATTGAGAAACACTGATTTTTGAAAGAAAATATGACACTTTTAAAAATGCGTAGACCGAGGGATGTGTCGGTCGGGTAGATTGAGACATGAGATTGAGGTTGATAAAAATTTTGAGAGACAGTATATGGGTTTGGAACCCCCCATGGGTACTATCTTGGAAGCATTGAGGCACAGTAGGTGTATATAGAAAGTTATGCGATAACTTTCAAATCATTACATCATTATCATCATTGCATTCATATGCATATGCATTTTCGGTGTTATCTACATGTTTCTTGGTGTTTACTCCGTTTGTGATTACTTCCGTGATTACTTGTTTTTCCCCCTTTTACTTTTCGTATTTATATTAGAATTGTTCGTGGAGATGGTGTGAGCTACCGTTTGAGAACTTTTCTATTTGTAGGTGACGTACTCATAGTATTTCTTTACTTATATTATTTTCTGCTTTGCTCAGTCGGCCTATGATACCTATTGAGTACAAGTGGATCGTATTCACTCCTACTGTGACTTTTTGGTGCAGATCCTAGTACGAGTTCGACATATGGTGGCTGATTTTGTGCATATGGAGTTGATGATTTCGAGGTATTAGCACACTCTTGTATTATCTTTCAGAGATAGACTTATGTATTACTCAGATTCGATTATGGTTTTAGATGCTCTTGTACTTATGATACCAGATTTTGGGGATGGTTATGTATTTTGTTCAGACTTCCGCATTTATCTATGTTTGTGGCCTGGCTTTGTTCTATAAGTCTAGTCATGTTCTATCATTATTACTTTTTTACAAATTTTCTTAACCTTTAGGAACTTGACTTACTTATCAAGGTTGGGCAGAGATAAGTGTCATCACAACCTCAACTTTTGGGTTAAGACACATTTGGTGTCAGTGGCAAAAGGTCATCTATTCCCCCCAAAGGGCTCGGGTTCAACTCCCGTTGATAATAATTTTTTTGGAATTTAGTTTTAATCAATGACTCAATTGCATCTAGTGGATGCTAGCGTATAAATATATTACTTTTACTTATTTTATTTATTGTTGAGTTAGTATTAATTAACAATTATTTTTGACTAATTTAATTTATTACTCTTTAACTTTTCTTTTATTTCTTAAGTATTAGTTTTAGTTAATATTTGTTTAATATGAACAAAATTAATAAGTTTTGTTCTCTCTCATCAAATTATAAACATCCTATCCCTCCCAAAATTGATTATGCCAATCAGTACTAACCTCCAACTCATTGACCTTCTTTCTTCTTCTCTAGTTCTTTATCGCCACCCACTGTCGGGTTCTTTGTTGTTGCCATCACAGGTTCATTACCGCACCGCTCTTCGCCTCCACTACTTTTTCAACACCAACCCATCGTCCTTTGTTATTCAACTAAAGTTTTTTTTTGGTTCTCTTTCTTGAACATAGAAATTCAAATTAAGAATTAGTTTGGTTTAGAAAAGTGCTCTATTTTTGTGAGTTGACATGAATAACTTTTTAAAGAAGTTTAATTATTCTAATCAACTTATAGTAATGTCAATGTCAATCATTCGTGTCCCATAAATGAGCTCAATTTACGTTCACTTAAAGCCGATTCAAGAGAAAGAATACCAATTTCTAATTATGACCCTGAGATAAGAGATGAAGTGATGAAATATTATATTTAAAACAGGCTTTATCGACCTATTTTGAGTTCAAATTCTTCAACTGAAATAGGAAGTAGAATGTGTTAATTTGTTTTAAATTGGTTCTAATGTCCACATTCTAGATGGTTGAAATACAGTGAGGAACTTGTCCTATTCCCACTAATGTAACATGGATGCTTAAGAAGATACTGGAGGCAAAGATGTATGCAATGGGAGCACTGAACCTATAGGGTGACTTGCAGACTAGATTGAGGTTGATGGTCACATATGGAAGTTTTCTACCAAAAAGATGTACCTAAGCCTGCTTCCTAACTATCAGAGGGTGGCATGGAAGAGTATAGCTTTGCAACCAGCCATTCATCCTTGATATAAGTTCACACTATGGTTAGCAACCTAGAAATGACTTGCCACAACTGATAGACTGTAAAAGATTAGTATTCATATGCCTTTGGAGTGTAAATTCTGTAATACTGAACTGGAGTTCATAGATAATTTATATTTCAATTTTCCTATCACAATGGAACTATGGTTTGGACTTCTAGCATGGTTGGGGTTCCAACTACCCATTGGTAGGTGGCATGATGAATTGACATGGGCAAATAGCATGGCCAAAATGGCCAAACACTCTTCAGGCATGGGAGTTATCACAAATTATATGTTTGCAATGGTAGTTGCATCCATATGGAGGGAGAGGAACATGATTTGTTTCTATAAAGGTAAATTTCAACCAGACAAGCTTTGTAGGGAGATAGCAGTCCACATACATATCAGGGGTCAAGCCTATCCTAAGTAGAACATTGCTCTCAGTAAGCTCATTAGAAGCCCGTAAAAAAGGGGATATAGGGCTGTCGTGACTGAAGTAAAGCTGGAGTAGTGGGAAGTCTCTACCATTATATGTTTTAGCTTCTATAGACTTTATTCTATGTAATTAGCTAGTTTAAACTAGGATTGGTAGTAAGGGCAGATAGACTTGAGAAATAGATGGTTTGCATCTATTTAGCTTTGTATTTACAACTTTTTTGGTATAAATGAAAAATCTACTGATTTCCTAAATATTAAAGAATTCGCATATTGCCTATGTTGTTATTTATTCAAAAATGAATTTTTTACAATAGAAATACGGGTGAATTTTATACAAAAAAAGGTTTTAGGGATTGGAATAGGGCTCTTGAAAGATTTTATTTGCATGCCGGTAATGTTAATAGCATTCACAATAAATGTTTCAATAAGATGCTAGATTTGTCAAATCATCATCAATCAATTCAAGTTGATCTTGACAAATATTATCAGAAGTTAAAAGTCAGTACCAAATGTGTTTGGATGTCTCAATTGATGCACAAAGCTTCTTTTGCATCATGAATTGCCTTTTTGAGGTCATGATGAAAGTGAATTTTCAACTAATTAAGGCATTTTTCTTGAATTTTTGCTATGGCTTGGGGTCAAACATTCGAATGTGGGGAAATTGATATTAGAAAAAGGTCCACAAATGATACTTTGACTTGTCCTATGATCCAAAAAGATATTGTTAACACTTGTGCGAAAGAAACCTTGAAAACTATAATTAGGGACTTGAGTAGAGATTACCTTGGTATATTAATTGATGAATCTGAAGACATCTCACACAAAGAATAAATGGATCTTGTTTTGTGGTATGTTGATAAGAATGGTGAAGTAGTAGAATGATTTATCAGTCTTGTTCATGTTAGTGATATATCAACATGATCACTGAAGAAAGAAATTTATTCTTTGCTTTCCGATCACTCATTAAGTCCATCCAAAATATATAGACAAGATTATGATAGAGCTAGTAATATCAAGAGAGAGATAAATAGTTTCAAAATATTGATTATGAAAGATAGTCCATCGATATATTATATTCATTATTTTGCTTATCAATTGCAATTAACACTTGTAGCTATTGCTAGAAAATATTTAGAAGTTGAAAACTTTTTTGATCATGTCACTAATGTGTTGAATGTTGTTGGAGGATATTTTAAGCATAGAGATTTACTTAATCATTACCAAGCTCAAAAGTTGAATTAAGCAATTACTTAAGTACGTTGAAGTTCTTACCGGACAAGGATTACATCAAGAATGCTGGCTTCAAAGACTAGGTGATACTCGTTGGGGATCTCATTTCCAAACATAAGATAACTTTCTTGTTATCTTCTCATCTAGTGTTCATGTGTTTGAAGTGATTGAACATGAAGGTTCCACCTCAAGTGATAGAAATCAAACGGAATATATTTTGACAAAAATTAAAACATTCAAATTTATTTTTATGTTTCACTTGATGTTGAAAGTGTTGGCAATGTCAAATGAGTTGAGCAAGACTTTACCAAAAAAAAAAAAAACAAGATATTATTAATGCCTTGGAGTTTCTTAACATTGCAAAGAAAAGATTACACGATATGAGGGAAAATGGATGGAAATCTTTGTTGGATGATGTTTCTTCATTTTGTGATTCGCATAATATCTTGATTCTCAAATTTGATTGGCCTTAATTTTCTGGAAAGTCAAAGAGTAAGTGTTTGGGTGTTTGTTATTCACACCACTTGCATGTTGAAATCTTTTTTGATGTCATTGATGTGTAACTTCAAGAGCTTAATGATCATTTTAATGTAGTGCGTGGTGATTTGCTTCTTGGGATGGGTAGCTTGAATCCAGTCAATTCTTTCTCTAACTTTGACAAAGATAGAATCATGACTTTAGCAAAGTATTCTCTAAATGAGTTTGATAATGGACAAATTTGAGATTTGAGTTACCAAATAGATACTTTTATAATTCATATGCGAGGTAGTAATCCCTAGTTCTCCAACTAGCAAGGAATTCATGATTTGGCAAAAACATTGGTGACCTTAACATTACCGGCATCAATCTAAGCGCATCAATTGGTTAAGGTCGAGATTGATGCACTTAGTTTTTGGTTACCAAGCGCATCAATCTCGACCTTAATCTTCCTCCGGCGCTGGCGTTGATGATGGAAAGTTTGCATGTTTTTTAAATTTTCCTTTAATTAATTAGTTGTAATCTTGTTTAATTATCGTAATACCCCTTTTAACTTTCAAAATGAAGAAGATGGAATGATGGAGAAGAAGGTAAAAACAATGGTGGAAAAAGGCTTGATTTGGGGGGAGAAGGTGACCATTGGGGGTGTTAATGACGTGGATTTACATGTGACATTTTTATTTCAGCTTTTGAAGCATTTGTGAGAGCTCTTATGCACCTAAAGGAGGTGTTCTCACCTTCTATGACAGGTCATCACTTAGGGCTCTATTAATATAGAACATAAAATGTTCAGAGGGATGACAGGAACCCCGTGAAGTTCGAGTGTGTAATTGAAATTTTGGATATAGGTTGGGGGGGGGGGAGGCTATTTTTACTTAGTAATATTAGTTTAATTCATTATCTTAGTCGAATGTGGGGTGTAAATTTGTAGTATATGTAGTACATAAATTGTCATCTTATTACTGTTCATTTTGTGTTGATTAATTTGTTATATAGATTGAAAAGATGAATAATCCAATTGATTTAATCAATGAGTTTACTTGGCATCCGAAGAGTCCAAATTTTGAATCTGCTTCTGACAATAAGCACGTATTCATCGACTACAACTTGTACAACCTGATTAGGAGAAATGAATAGATGAATGTAATGCATATGTTGTGCCCACACCTGCTGCTCTGTATAGCTAGTTAGGACTCATAGGGGGACTCACGAGGTCCATGTACTGGACAAGTGTGACACTTCAATTCCAATAAAATATATAATGTGAATACATGCACTCTGATCCATATAATATATAATGTGCATGTGTGTAACAATCAGAGATATAACTTTTAACTTTTGCTATATTTTTGACTATTTTTTCCTTTGCCGTAGTTTCTATATGCTATTTATGAGTTGTGTGGTTGGTTGACACGGTCCCCAAAGTATTCAGAAGTAATTTGAGTGAGTTGAGCTTTTGAGAAGCCTTGAAAGTGTTTAGTTTGACCTTGATTAATATTTTGTGATTCGAGCATTGGATGGTGATTCTGTCAGCTCCATTAGATTCGTAATGACAATTTTGGTTTCATATTATGGTTGGTTTGGGTTCTGAGCACCTTTATATTTAGTTTTGACATATTAGATGAGAAACTAGTTAAAATAGCTTAAAAGTGGTCCCCGATGGTTAACTTGTTGACAACGACCTATTTTGGTCAATCTGATGGTTCCATTGAGTCCAAAACGTGAACATTAGCCTAGTAGCATTATTGGAATATTTTCACGAGCTCTTGATCAAATCTCGAGGGTCCATTTAGAGTAATTTAAGTCCCTTATGTTTCAGCTGCATCTAGTTTCTGGTGCAAACGCCTAACCGGCCATTTGGTCTCATTAGCAGTAGCTCCTAGGCAGACCAAAAGACTGAGCGATAATTGACTGGTCCAGGCACTATCGCCTAAGCGATGGGTATGTCGCCTTGGCGAGACCGCCTTACCGACTAAAGTGTCGCCTAAGCGATCCCTTGCGTGGAAAGTGATTATCGCCTTAGTGGTAGCCTGGCTGCTCAGGCAATGTTACTTAGGTGACCATATTACTGCCTAGGTGATGTCGCTAGATTAAAATATCTTTTTCTTCTCTCTTAATCCATTCTTCCATTTTCAAACTTTGAGAGCTCGATTGGTAATTTCAAAGAGAAATTTCATCAATCTTGCGTGGGTAAACTCCAAACTCATATTTTCATCATTTTCCATTGATTCTATCTTCAAAATAACTACAAATCTTTGATTTCAAACTTGGATTTGGGGGTTTATCCAGTAAAGTATAAAATTGGTTTTTCTTTGATTTAAAATCCAATTTCAACTCTTTTTTAGTTGGATTTTCAGATATAGATTCCTCTTGATATGGGGAACATGATTCTCAAATAAAATGTCAGATTTACCCTTTTTGACTCTGAGCCAATTTTTGAGACTACTCATGAAGGAAAGGCTCTGCATTGAGGGGTTTAGGCTTGGATTTTGGCTTTTCGAGGTAGGTTATGGCTTAACTTTCTTCAAACTGGGCAGGATAGTTAACCATTCATGTAAAGTATGCTATGGGTTGGGGATTTAGTCATGAGATGCGTATTTTTGAGATTATTATTATTATAGTATTTCCAGGGTGGGGGCTTATGTGGATATTATTGTTGACCTGAAGTTATTATTATTGTTGTGATGATAGTGTGGGGGCTTGACTTGATATTATAGACCTTATTTGTGCATTTATTTTCCTTATTATTATTGTGATACCCGAGTGAGGGGCTTAGATTGACATTATAGGCCTTATTTGAGTATTATATGTCTCTATCATTATACTGATGCTAGAGAGAGGGGCTTGGATTGATACTATTGATGTCTTACATGACCATTTCTTCCAGTGGTGCCATGCGATGGCTTATATCATGAAATATTGACATATTGAGTAGATTTTGAGCTGATTTATACCATTATTGAATTGATTAATATCTTCATACTGATTTGGTTATGAGGATACATCCTCATTTCATTCATTCATAGGGAAAATACATAAAATCACCCTTGAACTTGTCACCGCAACTCACTTTAGCACTTTAACTTTACGGATATTTAAATACCCCCCTAAACAACTTTCAAGTATATCAAATACCACCCCAAAAATATAATACCACTCTCACAATGGAGAGTGCATTACACACGCGCCACATCAGTGCCACGTCAGAACCAGGTCAAATATTATTTTAATTTTGATTTTTGATTTTTTTTTCTTTCCCTCTCCCTCTCCCATGGAAGCAAGAACATGCAACTTTAATTTTGATTTTTTCATTGCCAAGAATCTGAAATTCATTGACGTCAAGCAACCAAAAAATTGATTAATTCCTCGTAGTGTAATTTTGATATTGCACCTTTAGGTAAGTACTTATTCAAGAATTTATCATCAACTAATTTTTTTTCCAATTTTTCTTCTTTCATTAACCTCTATCATCTTCATCCCTTCCGATTACTGCTTCTAATTTCTCTTTTCATAGCATTTTTTTTTTAAAAAAAAGTGGGTATTCTAAATTGCACATTTATAAACTAGAATGAAGATTTCTTGAAGCAAGATGAAATTTTTCCTTTAGGTGATGGTAGAGGTTCGAAAAAGAAGAAAGAGAAGAGAGATGGTTCGAAGAAGAAGGAAGGGGGTGAGAGTTCGTAGAAAAAGAAGGGAGGGGGGTGGGGTTCGAAGAAGAAGGGAGGGAGGGAGGGGGGTGGGGGGGTTTGAAGAAGATGAAAAGGGTGGGCTAGGGTTGCTTTTATTTTTATTATATAATAATTAAATTAGTGGTACCACCTTTTTTTAAAAAAAACGCGCTCTATATTTTTTTTTAATTTTTTTTTTGCCACATCAGCTATTAAGGGGGTATTTAATTCACTTGAAAGTTGTTTAAGGGGGTATTTAAATGTGTGTAAAGTTAAAGTGCTAAAGTGAGTTGTGGCTACAAGTTTAAGGGTGATTTTATGTGTTTTCCCTTCATTCATATTTATGAGATTGGTATCACTGAGAAATACTAATTTTTGTAAAGAAAATAAAACACTTTGTAAAACCCTTTACCGGGATCTTTGCATGTGAGGTTGATTGAGATACTTTATAAAACCCTTGACTGAGGTCTTTGCCTACAAGGTCAATTGAGATTGTGAAAGTATATGGGTTGTGAACCCCTCATGGGTCCTGTCCTAGAAGCTTTGGCACGAAAGGTGTATACGGGGTCATGTTATGGCTGCTATGAGATGACTTATATCATTATCATCCCACCATCATCCCATTGTAATACATCATTTGTATTCTACTTATGTGTTTTGTTGTCGTGTGTTTAGTTCTTCTTATATATTCATATGTAGCTATTCTCATTCAGTCATTATACTTGTAGAAATTTTAGGAGATACGGTGTGAGCTACTATTTGGAAACTTTTTTGTATGCAGATGGAAGCGTGCTCATAATATCCTTACTTGCTTAGTTTTTTGCTTTTCTCAGTTGACCTATAATATGTATTGAGTACAAGTGGACCGTACTCACTCCTACTTCTATGCCCTTTCGGTGCAAATTCTAGTATGAGTGCGACTCATGCAGAGAGAATTGATTTGGAGATCTGGTGAGCTCCCCGTTCGAAGTTTTTTTCCAACCTCCCTCTATCTTTTATGTCTTTACTTATATTTGGAGACATTGATGTATATTCAAATTTTTAGTATTATATTAGATGCTCTTTATACTTATGATACCAGGTCTCGGGATTCAGTGTATTTCTTTCAGATATTTCAGTGTTATGATTATGGCCTGACTTTGTTCTAGAAGTCTTATATTTACTTCTTTTCTTTCCTATTTGCAATTTCTTATCTTGGTGGAATTTTGGCTTACCTACCAAGGCTAGGTCGGGGTAGGTGCCATCATGACCTCAATTTTTGGATCATGACAAATTGATATCAGAGCACTAGGTTCATCGGTCTCATACATTAAAGAGCAGGTTGTCTAATAGAGTCTCGCAGATTGATACATTGACGTCTGTATCTATCTTTGAGAGGATATAGGACATCTCTAAGAAAAAATTCTCTTATTTTATTCCTTATCGTGCGTGTTGTTCATACCTAATATTCTAAACTTGTATTCCACTCTTTTCTAAAGAGATGGTGAGGACTAGATCCAGAGTGGTTAAGGATGATAAGAAAGCACCCACTATTGGAGCCCCAATCAGGGGGCAAAGCAGGGGTTATGGCCGAGCTAGAGGTAGAGGTCAGGCTCAAGAAGCAACTCTATCTAGAGGATGAGCTAGAGCTGCCTCAACTGAGCCTGATATTGAGTTTTATATGAAGGATTATCAAACAAAGGACATGGGACTATTTCAAGCCTCTCAGGTGAATGTTGCTACCCCGGAGTTGCAGGATTTATTGATTCGTCTATTAGGCTATCTGGATGTCATTCCCCAGGCAAGTATTCTACCGGGTGCATCAAGTGGTTCTTAAACTTTAGGAGGTATTTAGCTGGCAGTCCAGGCTCCTACTTATGGTTTTTTGATTCCAAGGATACATCAAGCTATTGTGGTACCCATACATGTTGATACATTGCCTACTATACTTGTTGTTCCTCCTATTACTTCTGGTCCTATGATGTCTTCTGATGATCAGAAGAGATTTGAGAGATTTATTAAGTTGGCTCCTCCCAAGTTCAGTGGTGTTATTGGTAAGGATGCTTATGAGTTTTGGTGAGAACGCTTATGAGTTTCTACTTGATTGTCATGTAGTGACCAGGGATGGTATTATAGTTGATCCGACCAAGATAGCGAGAATTCATGATTGGGCTAGACCTGTTTCTCCTGCCAAGTTTAGGAGTTTTGTTGGGTTAGTAGGCTATTATCGGTGCTTTGTGTAGGATTTTTCTTCCATTGCGGCTCCTTTGACCAAGTTGAATCAAAATAAAATTGTTTTTCAGTTGTCGGATGCTTGTGAGGAGAACTTTTAAAAGCTCAAGGAGTTGTTTTTGGCTCCTATCTTGACCTTGCCCAAGGAGGGCGTGGGTTTCACCGTGTTTTGTAGTGCTTTTGGAGTTGGCTTGAGTGGTGTGTTGATGCAGGAGGGTAAGGTGATTGCTTATGCTTCTCGACAGTTGAAGCCTAATGAGAAAAATTACCCTACCCATAACTTAGAGTTGGCCAGGGTTGTGTTTATGTTGAAGTTATGGCGACACTACTTGTCCGGAGTCCATTGTGAGATTTTCTCTAATCATTGCAGTCTTCGGTACTTCTTCACCCAGCGAGATCTTAATATGAGACAACATCGATGGCTTGAGTTGCGTAAGAATTATGATCTCACTATTCTATATCATCCGAGAAAAGCTAATGTGATAGCTGTCGTGCCCTATTTTGAACTGGTCAAAATACATTTGTAACGTTCGGCTCTTCTACTTAGTTTAGAAAAGATTTAGAGTCGCCACCTAAATTTTAGGAAAAATTAGGAAAACCATTTTATAATGTAAAACTCTGTTTTTGATCTTTTTAAAAATAAGATTCCGGATAAGGGTTTTGGTTACTCGAGGGGAAGGTATTAAGAACCCCTCAGAGCCTCTCCGAGTCCTTACACTTAGTTTTAGAAAAAATATTTGGGGAACATTTATTTCGTTATTTGCTAAAAATAATGACAAGAAAACTTTTATTATTTTTTGAGAAAAGACTCGAGGTATATAAGATTTGTCACTACATATACAAGGATACAATATAGTTATTGCAAAATATATATGTATGTTTCAAAATATTAAAATTAGAAGAGAATAAAAGTTAATGGCAGCATAATTGCAATAATATTTATTGGAAAGTATAAAGTCTTATGATTTTATAAGAAAAAATGTTCAAAAGTATATGAATTTAAGTACGTAAATAAAATCATTATAAAGTAAAGAAAAACATATTTTTAATGTACGTGAAGATTTATTTACAATAAAAATACATGTATATTTAAAAGTACATGAAAAGATGTGAAAATTTATTGTTATTTGCAAAATTTTAATAGATTTGAAACTAAGTGAGGAATAAAGTGTAATTGTAAAGTATACATGTATAATAAAGTTGAAATAACTCATAAATGATAATAATATTAAAAATAATAATAATGTTATTATTATTTAAAAAAAAAATAGTGATAAAATATACCTTGTATATGATAGCATAAATACGTATATACCTTGCGTTTTGGAGGCTTTGAAAATATGGGGAAAAAAACTTGAAATAATGTTAAGGAATAAATATAAGAAAAAGTAGTAAATATTTAAACTAAATTAAGTTAAATAAAAATCAAGTTTTGATGGGTGAGTTATTTGCAAAATTAAAAGGGCTTGACTAATTAAAAATTATTTAGCGATTTATTTGAAACCTTCAATTAAGACAATTAACACCACTGATTAGTATTTTGAGAACGAAAACTTTGCTAGCCATTTGAACAATTCTAAAAAAAAACTTGCACTTAAAAATCACAATTTGCTCTTTTATTCTAAAGGATGATTTATGAGTATAAAGTGTAAAAATAAATGGTTAAATGATATGTCGTTACTACAGCCATAAGCGTGAGTGGATAAGAGAAAATAAATTATAGATGATTAAGCTAAACAAAACTAAATAAAATAAAGTTAATCAATTTCAATCAAATCACATATTCAAAGTAATACAAGGTTAGTAAAAATAAACACCAATGTAAGAAAATATCAAGAAAGTAAAGGACTAGATATGCTTAGTTCTTTTTTTTTTGGACGAACCAACTCCTAACGATGTAGACTCCGAACACTGATGATCCTATAGCGATTGACTTGAGTTTTGGGTCAAAGAATGAGTTTCGATTGAAACTCCCGCTCCTGGGTTTACATGAGACAAAGAAAGAAAAATATTAGTAACTAATCAAATAATTAGAAAACACACATAAATTAATAAAGTGCATTAGCAAACTATGTTACTGTTAACTCCTATGTTATAAACCCAAACACATCGTCATCATACACATTCCCTCACATATAAGGTGTTCAAGTACTTTAATTGTAAAGACCTATTTTTGTGAATTTCTATTTTGTGTATTTTGACCATTTCGCCCTTTCCCGTAGTTGCTTCATGTTGATTTTGGGGTACGGGGGTATTTGGACCGGTCTCCAATGCGATTGAGAAAGTTTTGTGCGAGTTTGTGGTTTTTAGAGGTTTGAAAAGCCTTATAGTTTACCTCAGTTAACATTTCTTGATCCGAGTGCCGGATGGCAAAATGAACTACGCCAGCAGATCTGGAACGTTGATTTTGGGTTAGTAACATGGTTGGTTAGATTTCGTGGCTTTTATATCACTTTTCAACCCTTCATTTAGAAAATAGTAAAATAAGATCCCGGGGCCTAATATGTTGAAAACAATCTTTTTTCGGAAATGCGAGTAGCCATTGAGTCCAGAACATCAAAAATAGCCTAGTAGCATATATGGGTTGTTTCTGTTGGATCCCGAACAAACCCTAAGGGTCCGTTCGGAGAATTTGGGACTTGACCTTAGTTGTTGATGCAACATTTTTTGGAGCATCATGGCCTCCATTGCGATCGTATGGCTATGTGTCGTGATCGCAGGCATCGATGACAAGTTTCATCACTATCGCGTGGTGGGGGAGACCGCGATCGCCCTTAGTAATCTGATAGGTCGGGTCGAGTTAAACCATCACGGTCGCGAGACTCTTCTCTCACAATAGTGATGATCAAACTTACATCCCGGTCAATGTTGACCCTCGCGATCGCGAGGTGGGGTCTGGATCGCAAGGCACTGTTCACCTGGACAGTATATAAGTCCCATTTCTCAATTTTTCCTCCATTGTTGAGTATTGGAGCTTCGGGTTTGAGGGTTTTGGGTCAATTTCTTCACTCTTCAAGCTTGGGTAATATCCATAATCCTTTTCCCATTATTTTACTTTGATTATACCTTCTAAACTCCCTTTAAATTGTGATTTGGAAATAGATTTTTGGGGGTTTTGCCTGAAAAATTTAAAATCAATTTTTTTTCAATTAATCGCTCATTTTTAAGTCATTTTCTCTTGGGTTTTCTTCTATGGGTTCCTTTGATCATGAGTAATGGTTTTCTAAACAAAAATCTGGTTTTACCCTTCGTTTTGAAAACTCATTTTTGAGGTCCATTTTGGACCCGATTTAGATATGGGAAATATGGGTATTATTGGCTTTGTTTTAACGCATAGATGTTATATTTGTGTGTTTTAGTTGATTTCGAGGTCTTTCAAAAGGGGAAGGCTCCGTGTTGAAGCACTTTAGGCTCGAATTTCGTCATTTCGAGGTAGGTTATAGGTTAACTTCTTTCAGATTTAGCTGGGTAGTTAATACATATATAGCTAAAGCATTTTATGGGTTGGGGAGAATGGAAATGGGGTTGATAATTTGAGATTATATTTATATTTGTGTGCCCGTGTGGGGGCTTATTCTGTGTGTATATTGACTTGAGACATTAATAAAAACCCTCTCCGTGAACACGAGCCGGAGAGGTGAGTTGTGTTGATATTGAGATTAAGATTGAGATATGAGATAAAGTATATGGGTTGCGAACCCCCATGGGTCCAATTGCGGAGTTGCAAACTCAGTAGGTATATATTGAAAGTCATGTGATGACTTTCATCATTCCACCCTATCATTACCATTGCATTCCATTCGCATATTTTGTGGTTTCTTTGTTCTTGACTTGCCTTCCTTTCTTGTATTTCTGTGTTTACTCGTGTTGTTTATCTCGTTATTATATTAAAACTGTTAGTGGAGACTGTGTGAGCTACCGTTTGAGAACTTTTCTGCTTGTAGGTTTACATGCTCATAGTCTATTTTTATCTATGTTATTTTCTACTTTACCTAGTCGGCCTAAGATACCTACTGAGTACAAGTGAACCCCTACTCATCCCTACTGTGCCCTTTCAATGCAGATCCTAGTACGAGTATGATTTGCGGCTTTTGAGTTCGTGTAATGGTTTGTCAGACTTTGAGGTACTGGATCGTTCTAGAGTTCAGGACAGACCCAGATCTTATCCTATCCCTATTGTGTCTTTATTTTGATTCAAAGAAAAATTGTATTCAGTATTTCGGATTGTATTAGATGTTCTACACATTATGACACCACTTCTTGGGATTCCTTTATGATATTATTTCAGACTTTCACCATTATCGTAATTGTTTGGCCTGGCTTCATTTGAGGAACCTCTCCTTACTTATATTGTCATTGTATTTTACCTTAATCTATCAATTTAGGTGATTTGGCTTACTTATCAAGGCTTAGCCGCGATAAGTGCCATCATGACCCGTATTTTGGGTCATGACAAATTGGTATCAGAGCATCAGGTTTCATCGATCGCATAAGTGTAAGAGCAGGATGTCTAATAGAGTCTTACAGATCGGTACGTAGTTTTCTGTATCTATCTTCGAGAGGCTATAAGATATATTTAGGAAAACTTTTGCTAATTTGATTCCTTATCATTTGGTTTGTTCTTACCCAATGTTCTAAGTTATGTTCCACTCTTTTTTGTGCAGATGGTGAGGACTAGATCTCGAGAGGCTATGGATGCTGAGCCAGCACCCAAAGATGGAGCCCATACTAGTAGGAGAGGTAGGGGTTGTGGACAACCTCTAGGTAGATGACGGGTACGAAGAGTTGCCCCAGTTAGAGGTAGTGCTAGGGAGATCTCCCTGACCCCGAGGTCCGGTGTGCAAAGATTATGGGGCAGACTCAGGTTCCACAGGGTACTGCTACCCCGGTATTGGAGGGCTTGTTGATTTGTTTGATGACCCACTTGAAGGGTGTTCCTTTGAGTGCACCGGGTGTTCAAACAGTTCTGAGTGTTGTACCACCGTCAGTACTTGCTTATGGTATTTCTCCAACTACTAGTGTGATTTCTCTATTAGTATCGGTATCTACTCATGGTATTCCGCAGACTTCGAGTGGTACTCCACCTTCTGTGTCAGTATCTGACTATGGTATTCCATGTTTAGGGGTATATCCATCATCGATGGTACCCCCACGGGTGGATTCACAGCCTGCCAGACTTACTATCGCGCTGATTGTTTCGGGTACAGTTATGTTTTCGGGTACAGTTATGTTTTCTGATGATCAGAAGTGGTTTGAGAGGTTCATTCGCTTGGGTCCACCCAAGTTTAGTGGAGCATAGACGAAGATGCCTATGAGTTTTTGATTGATTATCAGGAGAATTTGCATAATCTTGGATCTCTTGAGTCTCATGGTATTGCTTATACTACTTATCAATTGACGGATGTGGCTAGGGATTGGTGGAGGTCGTATGCTAGTTGTAAGTCATTGGGTTTACCTGTTATGACTTGGACTCAGTTTTCCAAGGCTTTGTTAGAGTGGTTTGTGCCGCTTAGCTTGAGAGATCAGATGAAAAATGAGTTTGATCATTTAGAGCAGGGCTCCATGTCTATTGTTGAGTATGAGGCACGTTTCCATACCTTGTCCTGATATTCTGCCGCTAGCATCTCCACCAAGATAGAGAGGATTTAAAAGTTTGTGAAGGGGTTTGATGGTTTGTATTAGTTGGCTATAGCTCAGATGGTTGTTTCAGGGGCTTCTTTTCAGAGTATTATTGAGCATGCCAAGTTGACCTATTCTATTATCCAGGCTACTTAGGGAGGCACCAAGAAGGTGCGTTGTCAGGGTGAGTTCAGTAGACATGCCTCTCGAGGTAGAAATTTCTCTAGTAGAGGTTCCTGTAGTTATCATGGTAGGCCAGTTCTGGCCGCATTACAGGGATTAGGTGGTATACCTTTAGGTTCTGTGACCACGGGTAGCCATGCTTCGAGTCAGGGTGGTCGTTCTAGTTCAGCCGCACCCCCTCATATTGAGTCAGGCCGCAGAGCGTGTTTTGTATGTGATGAGTTTTTCCATGTGGCCAAGGATCCTCGGTATATTTTTAGACCTAATATTATATCTATAGTGAGAGGTGGTTCTTAGAGTGGTAGAGGTGCTGCTAGAGGTGCTCATGGTAGAGGTAGGGGAGATCGTGGTGGTGGTCGTATGGTTACTCAGTCTGAGAGCGGATGTGGATAGTGCTATACTATACCTGGGAGACCTGAGGCATAGGTTTCTGATATAGTTATTACAGGTATCATCCCAGTTTGCTATAGATCTGCTTCTGTGTTATTTAACCCTGGATATACATTCTCCTACATGTCTATATATTTTGCTCTAGACTTGATGTTGTATGTGAGTCTCTTGCTATGCCTCTTCATGTATCTACCCTCACAGGAGATTCTTTAGTGGTGGATTGGGTGTACCGATCTTGTGTGATTACCTTTGTGGGGAGTGAAACTTGGGTAGACTTGATTTGCCTAGATATGGTTGATTTTGATGTTATCTTGGGTATGGATTGGTTAGCCCCTTATCATGCCATTTTGGATTGTTATGCCAAGACCATGACCTCAGCTACGCCGGGTGCGTCAAGACTAGCTTAGGATACACTTAATTCAGTTTCGAAGATGGTTATATCTTTTCTACATACTCATCGCATTATAGAAAGGGGTTGTTTGTATTATTTGGCTCATATTTCTGATATGAGTGTTGCTTTACTGCCTTCTATTGATTTTATCCAAGTAGTCCGCGAGTTCATGGATGTGTTCCCTATGGATTTACCTGGTGTGCCTCCAGACTGTGATATTGACTTTACTATTGATGTTGAGCCGGGCACCAAACCTATTTCTATTCCTCCTTGTAGGATGGCCTCGGTTGAGTTGAAGGAACAATTGCAAGATCTATTAAGCAAAGGCTTTATTAGACCTAGTATTTCTCCTTGGGGTGCACCTGTCTTGTTTGTTAAAAAGAAGGAAGGTTCTATGCGTATGTATATTGACTATAGACAATTGAATAAGGTGACGATTAAGAACAAGCATCCTCTTCCTCGCATTAATGATTTGTTTGACCAACTTCAGGGTGCTTCCGTGTTTTCTAAGATTGATTTGAGATTCGAGTATCACCAGTTGAGGATTAGAGCTTCGGATGTTCCAAAGACGGCTTTTCAAACTTGATACGGTTATTATGAATTTTTGGTCATGTCTTTTGGGTTGACCAATGCCCCAGCAGCATTCATAGAGTTGATGAACTGGGTGTTTAGACCGTATCTTGACTCCTTTGTGATTGTATTTATAGATGATATCTTGGTTTATTCCAAGAATGAGGCCGATCATATGAGACATTTAAGGACTGTACTTCAGAGGTTGTGTGATGAGAAGTTGTATGCTAAGTTCTCTAAGTATGAGTTTTGGTTGGATTCTATCTCTCTCTTGGGTCATATGGTGACCAAGGATGGTGTTATGGTCGATCCGACCAAGATTACAGTGATTTGTGATTAGGTTAGGCCCTCTAGTCCTACCAAGATTCAGAGTTTTGTTGGCTTGATAGGTTACTATTAGCATTTTGTTGAGGGTTTCTCTTCAATTGCAGCTCCTTTGACCAAGTTGACTTAGAAGAAGATTACCTTTCAGTGGTCGGAAACGTGTGAGAAGAGCTTTCAAAAGCTCAAGGAGTTGTTGACTTCGACTCCTAACTTGACCTTTCCCAAGGAGGGCATGGATTTTACCATGTTCTATGATGCTTTAGTAGTTGGTTTGGGTGAGATGTTGATGCAGGAGGGTAAGGTGATTGCTTATGCCTCTCGCCAGTTGAAGCCTTATGAGAAGAATTACCCTACTCATGATTTGGAGTTGGCCACGGTTGTTTTTGTGTTGAAGTTGTGGAGACACTACTTGTATAGAGTCCATTGTGAGATTTTCTTGGATCATCATAGTCTTCAGTACTTTTTCACCCAAAAAGAGCTTAATATGAGATAACATCATTGGCTTGAATTGCTTAAGGATTATGACATCATTAATTTGTATCATCCGGGTAAGGTTAATGAGGTAGCGAGTGCCTTGAGTCATAAGTCGACTAGTATGGGAAGTTTGGTTTATCTTTTGGCTCAAGAACGTCCTTTAACCTTAGAGGTTCAGTCTTTGGCCAACCAGATGGTTAAGCTTGATATTTCGACACCTGGATGTGGTTTAGCCTTTATTGATGCTAGATCTTCCTTGATGGAGCAGATTCGTGCTCACCAGTTTGATGATGATTGTTTAAGAGTGATTCAGGATAAGGTGTTAAGTGGTGAGGCTATAGAAGCCTCTCTTAATTCTTATGGTGTATTAAGGATTGGTGGATGAGTCTATGTACCGAGAGTTGGTGGTTAGGTGAGATTGATTTTGGAGGAGGCACATTGTTCTAGGTATACCATTCATCCTAGAGTGACCAAGATGTACCGGGATTTGAGGCAGCTTTACTGGTTGATTGGTATGAAGAGGGATATGGCAGATTTTGTAGCTCGTTGCTTGTGTTGTCAGTAGGTGAAGGTCGAGCATCTGAGACCGGGTAGTTTGCTTCAGAGATTACCCATTTCGGAGTGGAATTAGGAGAGGATCACCATGGACTTCGTGAGTGGATTGCCTCGTTCTTCTCATGGGTTTGACAGTATTTGGGTCATCGTAGATCGATTGACCAAATCAGCCCATTTCATCCCTTTTCGGATTTTCTTCAGTGCCGAGAGGTTAGCTCGAATTTATGTAAGTGAGATTGTTCATCTGCATGGAGTGCCCATGTCAGTTATTTCAGATAGAGGTTATGTGTTCACTTCTAGCTTTTAGAGGGCGTTTTAGTAGGAGTTGGGCACTCAGGTTAATCTCAGTACAACTTTCCACCCTCAGACCGACGGTCAGTTGAAGCGGACCATTCAGGTTTTGGAGGATATGCTTTGCGCTTGTGTTTTGGACTTTGGAGGTCAGTCATATGGCCCTAGCGGAGTTTGCCTATAATAATAGATATCATTCGAGTATTGAGATGGCACCTTTCGAGGCATTGTATGGTAGGCGTTGTAACACCTCATATTTTACGTGCACTTGTTCTATTTATATGGCGCTTGATATAGCCTTGTGGTATAGGTAATGGACTAGACTTCTTATGAGAGTATTGATGGTAAATATATGTTTGGATAGTACTATGGTAAATAGAAGTATTTGAACGTGATATAGTACGGTGGTATTCTACCTTAGGGCTTAAAGTGTCCAAGTGTATATAAGTATTAAAGTAAAGAGATCAAGACTTAGAATATCGGATAAAATAAGTGAGCTGCTTGCTTGACTTAAATTATACTAGTAGGTGACAAGTAGGTGCATCACCTACTTTGACTTATTGACCAACCTAAGAATTAAGTAGGTGCATCACCTACTAAGACTCCTTTGACCAGTTTATTGGGCCAACTACACTACCATCTACTTGAATTAATTTTGACCCAATCTAAATGAAAGAAGAAGAATGGGCAGCCAAGGCCCAACAAGTTTAAGTCCATCATGGCCCAAGTTAAATGGCCAAGTAGG
The DNA here is from genome assembly GCA_031232105.1 of Capsicum rhomboideum. Classification (NCBI taxonomy): domain Eukaryota; kingdom Viridiplantae; phylum Streptophyta; class Magnoliopsida; order Solanales; family Solanaceae; genus Capsicum; species Capsicum rhomboideum. The sequence continues at coordinate 43,870,308 of CP124717.1, read as the reverse complement.
TTCATCACCAACTTGGTATTTTATGGCCAAAAATGGGCAAGAAAGTCGGCCAAGAGTTGGTCCCTTTAAAGGGATTGAAAACAACTCATTTTATTCATTTTAACTTGGAAAAAAATATCAGCTTTCTAGAGATTTCTCTCTTGCTCTCTTTAAGATTCTATAGCATCCCTAAAATTTCATTAGGGTTCTTGGGATTGTCTTTCTTTCCAAGATAAGTTTGGAGGATAATTCAAATCCTTGACGGACTGTAAGTTAAGGAGATATAAATTTCAGAATTTGAGGTAAAGGTTCTGCCCATTTCATCCCTTCTTAAATACAAATGTGGGTAAGTGAGTATGGATGTGATTTTACTGGGAATTCATCAGAAAATGATGGTAAGCCATGTGTTCACATTTTACTATGGTGTAATGGAATTTTTGGGACTATTTGATAGCTATTTTGGAGATATTGTGTTGGTAGGCAGTCGCTAACCCTATATGATGGTTGTGTATAAGTTGTATTGATGTGGAAATGGATGGGGTGGTGATACACCATTTATTCAAGGGCTACTGCCCAACTACTATTTTGGTGAAAACAAATAGCCTAAATTAGTTGATTGGCTATTAATACTAGCTTTGCCACTTATTTCATTGTAGATTAATGCCTTAAAAGAAAGGTTGACTCGTGGTAATTGTATTGGGCAGAAAACATAAACAAGGTATGTAAGGCTACTCGATTCTATGTTCTTTGGCATGAAATCTAATACTTGTGTTACAAAGTGAGCTTTCAAAGTTATCCTATAGTAATTGATAGAGAGTGGCAGTATACGATCTCCCATGTAGCTAACGACCTTGTTCCCACTCCCTAATGTGTTAAAATACTCCAATATGTTCTTACTATTAAATCTACGTGTCTACATTCAATAGCAAGCTTCATGAGTTCTCCTTTTAGTCAAATAAGATCCATGTGTTATTTCAGCTCCTAGGCATTTCATTTGTGTACAAACTGCTCCCTACCTCATTGTTACTGCATCAAGTGTTTATTCATGCATCTCTTACTAGTGTATTATCGTCCCAAAGCTCAATAATGTCATAACCACCAAAGTAACAATCTCAAAGGTAATAAACTAAGAAACGCAAATCGGGTTATGTATGGGTGGCAGCTTAGAAGCCTAGCATGGGCCGATACCGATGTCTTTACATGTAGGTGACAGCTCAGGGCCGTAAACCTAGCATGGGCCGATCCCAACTTGGGTATTTACCACTGTTCAGTTGGTCATTTGTATCACATGGCTTACAAGATTATAAAGTAAAGAAAGGTAAAGTAAATAAAAGAATGTAATGTACACGATTCCATAAGTATATGTAAAGGTGGTCTATTAGCACTATCTATACACTTGTACATGATTTTATTTGAGCTCTTGTGTTATGTGTAGTTACTTTCAGCCTTACATATTCAGTACATTCTTTCGTACTGATGTCCCTTATGGGGGACCTGTATTTCATGCTGCAGGCACAGGTAGTTCGGCTAGTAGACCCCTGCAGTAGGATCACAGGACATCCAACAGCTATTGGTGAGCTCCAGGTTGATTCGAGTCTTTTTGAGTCTGTTAATATGTTTTGGTATTGTATAGTAGTTAAGTGTAAGGTGGGGGCTTGTCCTCTCCTTAACTAAGTTTATATCTCTTTTAGAGGCTTTGTAGACGGTAAAGTAAAGTGTGGTTGTGCCTTGTCTTCCAGTCATTGTGACCCTAATGGACAAGTTATGTATATATAGTTTTGGGCTTATCTACATGGTTTATTTTCACCAATGCATCGTATCCATACTTGGCAGAACCTTTGATTATCATAGTTACATACATGAGAAGTCAAGGTTGTGGGTTAGTGCTCTCGGCCCTTTATGGCTACAGGTGCCTGTCCGCCCCAAAAGGGTTTGAGGCGTGACATGTTGTTGATCTTTTATTAGTTGGTTTGAGACTTTTGAGATTAGACCTCGTGGTACTGACATGCTTCGTGAGTCTTTGGATAGAGTTCATGTGATTTAGGATAGGCTTCGAGCAGCCTGGAGTAGGTAAAAGAGCTATGTAGACCGCAGAATTTGTGCCTTGAAGTTTAGTATTAGTGATCGGGTTTTCCTTCGTGTATCGCCCATGAAGGGCATGATGTGGTTTGAGAAGAGGGGAAAGATTAGCCCAAGGTATATCAAACCTTTTGAGATTCTTCGAACTGTTGGGGAGGTTGCTTATGAGTTGGCCTTACCTCCAGACTTTTCAGCTGTTCATCCAGTTTTCCATGTTTCTATGCTCCGACGATATATTCTGGATGAATCTCACATGCTTAGGTGGGATTCATCTCAGTTGGATGAGAGGTTGACCTTTGTTGAGGAGTCGGTCTCCATTTTAGCTAGGGATGTTAGGCGGTTACGCTCTAAAGATATCACGATAGTTAAGGTTCAGTAGAGGCATCATTCAGTTGAGGAAGCTACTTGGGAGGTCGAGTTTGACATGCGTAGAACTTACCCTCAGCTATTACCGACTCTGGTACCTCTTTATCTTTTAAGTTCGAGGATGAACTAGAGTCTTAGTGGTGGATATTGTAAAGACTTATTTTTGTGATTCTCTATTTTTATATGTTTTGACCAATTTACCCTTCCCCATAGTTGTTTTATGTTGATTTTGGGGTTCGAGGGTAGTTGGCTCGATCCCCAATGCGATCGAGAAAGTTTTGTGCAAGTTTGTGGTTTTTAGAGGTTTGAAAAGCCTCATAGTTGACCTCGGTCAACATTTCTCGATCCAAGTACCGTATGGCAAAACGGACTACGCCAGCAGATCCGAAATGTCGATTTTGGGTTAGTAACGTGGTTGATTCGGTTTTGTGGGTTTTATATCTCTTTTCAACCCTTCGTTTGAAAAATAGTAAAATAGGGCCCCGGGGGCTAATTTGTTGAAAACGATCTTTTTTTTGGAAATACGACGTCGCCATTGAATCTGGAACGTTGAAAATAGCCTAGTAGTATATATAGGTTATTTCTGTTAGATCCCGAATGAATCCCGAGGGTCCATTCGGAGACTTTGGGACTTGGTCTTAGCTGCTGATGCAGCATTTTCTGGTGCATCATGGCCTCCATCGCAATCGCGTGGCCACGTATGGCGATCGCGAGCCTCGATGACACGCTTCATCGCAATCGTATAGTGGGGGAACCGCAATCGCGCTGAGTAATTGGATAGGCCGGGTAGGTTAAAACCATCGCAGTTGCGAGACCCTTCTCTCGTGATTGCGATGACCAAACTAATGTCCCGGTCAGCGTTGACCCTCACGATCTTGAGGTGGGGTCTGCAATAATGAGGCACTGTTCACCTGGACAATATATAAGTCTCATTTCTCAATTTTTCCTCCATTATTGAGTATTGGAGCTTCGGGTTTGAGGGTTTTGGGGCGATTTCTTCACTTTTTAAGCTTGGGTAAGATCCATAATCCTTTTTCCATCATTGTACTTCGATTATATCTTCTAAACTCCCTTTAAATTGTGATTTCGAAATGGATTTTGGGGGATTTTACCCAAAAAGTTTAAAAAGGATTTTTCATCAATTAATCGCTCGTTTTTAACCCATTTTCACTTGGGTTTTCTTCTATGGGTTCCTTTGATCATGGGTAATGGTTTTCTAAACAAAAAATCTGATTTTATCCCTTCGTTTTCAAAATCCATTTTCGAGGTTCGTTTTGGACCTAGTTTAGATATGAAAAATATGGGTATTATTGGCTTTCTTTTAATGCATAGATGCTATATTTGTGTGTTTTAGTTGATTTCGAGGCCAATCGAAAGGGGAAGGCTCCATGTTGAAGAACTTTAGGCCCGGATTTTGTCATTTCGAGGTAGGTTATGGCTTAACTTCTTTCAGATTGAGCTGGGTAGTTAATACATAGGTAAAGCATTCTATGGGTTGGGGAGAATGGCAATGGGGTTGATAATTTGAGATTATATTTATTGTTGTGTCCCTGTGTGGGGGCTTATTCTGTGTGTATATTGACTTGAGATATTTGATATTGCGTGTAGCCCATGTGGGGTCCTTGTTTGACATCATCTGGCCTTATCTGTGCATTTAGATGCCTTATTTTAGATATGATGCCCATGTGAGGGCTCAAATTGTTATTATAGGTCTTATTAAGCATTGGTTGCTTTATCATAATTGAAATACCCGAGTTAGGGGTTGATATGATATTTATGATGTCTTACATGCATATTTATTCCAATGGTGCCCATTTATAGTTGATCAATCATGAATTATGGACATATTGAGTTAATATCTGAGCTCACCTACATATATACATCGTATTGAATTGATTGGATATCTTCATACTGATATGATTATGAGCATTATATCCTCATTCTATACATATACATTCATGAGATACTGGTACTACTAAGGAACACTGTTTTTGAAAGAAAATGAGATATTTTCATAAAAACCCTTTCCGTGAACACAAGCTGGAGAAGTGAGTTGTGTTGAGATTATGATATGAGATAAAGTATATGGGTTATGAACCCCCCATGGGTCCTATGGCAGAGTTGTAAACTCGGTAGGTATATACTGAAAGTCATACGATGACTTTCAAAATTCCACCCCATCATTACCATTGCATTGCATTGCATTCCATACGTATATTATGTGGTTTCTTTGTTCTTGACTTGCCTTCCTTTTTTGTATTTTTGTGTTTACTCGTGTTGTTTATCTGGTTATTATATTAGAACTGTTAGTGGAGATGGTGTGAGCTACCGTTTGGGAACTTTTCTGCTTGCAGGTTTACATGCTCATAGTCTATTTTTATCTATGTTATTTTCTACTTTGCTCAGTCTGCTTATGATACCTATTGAGTACAAGTGGACCCGTACTCATCCCTACTGTGCCCTTTCGGTGCAGATCCTAGTACCAGTGCGGTTCTTGGCGGTTGAGTTTGTGTAGAGGTTTGTTAGACTTCAAGGTACTGGATCGTTCTAGAGTTCAGGACATACCTAGATCTCATCCTATCCCTATTGTATCTTTATTTTGATTCAGAGACATATTGTATTTAGTATTTCGGGTTGTATTAGATGCTCTACACATTATGACACCACTTCTTGAGATTCCCTTATGTTATTATTTCAGACTTCCGCCATTATCGTAATTGTTTGGTCTGATTTCGTTTGAGAAACCTCGCCTTACTTATATTGTCGTTGCATTTTACCTTAATCTATCAATTTGGGTGATTTGGCTTACTTATCAAGGCTTAGTCGCGATAAGTACCATCATGGCCCGTATTTTGGGTCGTGACATTAATCAAACAAGAATGCAAAATCAATCCAAAAAGGAACCAATAATCGTACCAACCATTTGAATTATATTTTTCATCTAACGTATTTTCAGCCAGTAAAACTATCACATATAGACACCAAACACAAATCCAAGTAAAACAAACACCATAGGATCTTTGGATAACTATAGGAGCTATGTTCATATGTACTAGTGCTCATAGTTAGGACTACAACTTAGTTGTTGCAACTATTAAGCCCTCTTCATTACTTATTACCTTAGGAAAAACCACTTGACAAACAAAGTTGCACACAACATACATACAGTCACACTTAGAAATACACACACTTTCCAGTTGGTTATCAAAGGCTATTCAGACATCATCTAATGTGAGCACACTTGTGAGTTAATATTCAAGTTCCTCATGTTAGGTGTTTCATTCGCATATTCAGACAAATAAAATTGCACAGTTCAATAGCTTCCACAAAAAAAATAGTCATGCTCAGACTCAGTAAAATATTCTATGGCTTGTTTCAAGTTCTCTTATTCATTTCACTTGTCATGTTGAAGCAATTGACTTGGACTAATATATAAAAACAGTGAAGAAACTGCAGCTATTCAAAATTTTCAAAATGGATAATTACAGCCTATTCAATTCAACTTTAGAACCTAAAACAGTGCCATTATTTAAGCTAGTTACTTAGGCTAAGTGGATACAAGTTGGTACATGCTTAACCACAGAAGAAGCTACTAAGACTAGTCAAAACTATCTTTTCTGTGAATTCTCAAGCTTCTCTAATCATTTTTAATACTCAAGTTGATACTTTTATGAAATCGAACAAAAAAAAAAGTAGGGGACGTCAAACATGTGATGAGCTATATTTGAAGAAAAAGTTTCAAGCTCGTGTAACCTCTTTTTCATACTAAAATAAGCACATTGAAGGATGACTCTCTAAACTAGATTAAGATTAATATACCTATCTTTCAACAATGGATACGTGGAATATTGGTATAAGTAGTTGCAGATAATAATTAGTGTTGCCTTTGCTCATTCTAATTCCATTAAAAGTACTGATAGGTTTGGTTCATAGTTAGAGAACTAGCAACATAACAGCTATGCTACTAGAACTACGAAAAAAGAGTTACAACAGCACGTTAGATTCCCAGTTTTAAAGAAAATGCTTTAGTAAATGGAGAGCTACCAAAAGGTTTCATAACGTATATCTATGACATGGAAAAGGATCATCCAATCAATACAACAAAAGACATGGAAATCAAACAAGACCGAAAGAAGAGTATAAATAACCAGAAAAGTATCAGCCTATCATTACTCTGTTCATGATATAAAGATCAAAGGAAACATCCATGACATGGCATATGATTAACAGAGCAAAACTCTTTAGCGGAGGTGTATAGTAAACTGATAAGTGTCTTAACACTGTAATGTGTTAGCATCCATTTAAAAATCCCTTCCATAATGAAAAGAGAATGTAGGGATCGTACAAACATATAAACTAAACATATACATAGCTAAGTCATTATTACCATGTTAAAGCATCTGAATCGAGATCAAAATAACTTCAAACAGTCCACTTAAATATTTATCGGAAAATTTAAAGCTTTATGGAGTCTGTTTCGAGCTTATTAGAGGGTTTGAATAATCTACTAACTTACTGTCAAATAGGTACAAAGCCCAATGACCAAAAACTACCCATTCGAGTTCACATTCGCAGCTAGCACAACAAAACGTCCAATTTCATTTTTTTAAAAAAACTCAAACTTTGTAGGTTTTATTTAAGATAGATTTCACATAAACACATAATCTAATACGAAATATAAATAAATGAGAAGAAAAACTATCTTTACTTCATGTATTCGCACCCAAAATCAAACAGTCTAAAGAGGAAAACATCCATAATCAATGCACGATTAAGAATTTACAGACTAAGCATAATGTAGTCAAGATAGGATAGGATTTACTCAAGTTAACTCACAAGTCGCGAACATTCTGCCGGATAATATAATGTGAATGACATTATCTTTACTTCACATTTTCACACCAAAAATCAGATGGCCAACATCTATATTGGACACACATTTAGGAATTTATGAACTTAAGCAGAAACATAACTAAGACGTGATAGAATTTACCTTGTGTAGGGCAACGATTGAGGCCGTTGAAGTGTCGAGTTTCAAGCTCCGCTACTCCAAATCCGAGTATGAATGATGAAAAGTAATGGTGAGAGGTATTAGTGCGTCGAAAAGAAATAAGATAGAGCTGAGGAGGTAGAGAACTTTGGAGAACAAAGAAGATGAATCCTTTGAATTATCCTTGAAATTTCTGAACCTTCAACTCTTGCCCTCGAAGGAATGGGCGAAGCCCCCTTTTATAGGCACATTTTGGAGTGTATAAGCTTCTTAAAGAGGCTCCAAATTAAATTCAAAATTTGAAATTCAAAATTATTGATGGGACAATCCACAGAGATTTGAAAAGAGATGGAATAAGGAGAGAGGGGAAAAGGGTTTACCTCTTTCAAATTGATTTGAAGGAGATAGAGAGCAGAAAATCAGGAGGTACAAACGTTATCCTAATGATACCCAGATTTTCTCCTCTCCTCCAAGCTAATAGTAGAGAGGGTGAGCTTCTATAACTTCAAAATTGCGAAAAAAAAAGGAAAACACAGAGATGAACTATCAGAACGTGAAATTCGGTTGATTATCAGGGTGAAGGAGATGGGCGACGCAGTGGGTGGTTGAAGTTTGTCTGGGTAGGGGTCGGCTAGGGTGTGTTTGATCGATGAAGATGATGAAGTGAAAGAAAGAAGGGATTAGGGGGTGTTTAGGAGTGAGATTTGGGCTAGGTTGGAAGTCTTTTGAGCTAGCAATTAGGCTGACTTAGTAAGTGAACAAAATTGGCCCAAAAATCTAGTAAGTGTGAGTTTGGTAAGAAAAAGAAAAAAATCCATTTTTCCCAATTACTTCCACTTAATTAATTTAGTGATGCTTCTTTCGTCCCAATTAGCTTTCCAAAATACATACGCATCTGTACATACATATTCATATACATATACGTACATCTATTAGTTGTTAAATAAATTAATATGTGTAGCTATAGTACATGATTCAAATATATATATATATGAAATCGTAAATAGGGTATATCAAAATTTATTTAGAGTTTGAAATAAAAGTTAACACACTAATATTTTGTTAGAAAAATAGTGAAAAGAATAAAACAACAATAACAACATAACCAGTGTATTCCCACAAAGTGGGGTCTGGGGAGGGTAGAGTGTACGCAGTCCATACCACTACCTCAAATGAAGTAGAGAGGCTATTTCCGATAGATCTCCAGCTCAGGACAAATAACAGTATAACAAGCAGAAAAATAGTGAAAAGAATAAATTAAAAATATATATATTATTATTATTATTTCGAGCAATTTTATAAGATACAATATATATATATATATATATATATATATATAAAGTAATGGAAATAATATTTTAAAATCATTACTGGCGCCAGATTTATTAAAATTAATTCAAAAAGTAAGAAAGATACTATGGCAAAGTCACCGGGACTCATAAGCATAGAAAAAAAATAATTTTACGAAAAAGGAGAGCCAAAATTGGGTGTCAACAATAGCAGATGCCTTGAGCCGAAAGGCAACGAGTATGGGGAGTTTGGATCATCTTTTGACTCAGGAGTTGCCTTTGGCCTTGGAGGTTGAGTCCTTAGCTAACCAGTTGGTTAGGCTTGATATTTAGGCACCCAGGCATGTTTTGGCCTTTGTTGAGTCTAGGTCTTCATTGATGGAGTAGATTTGATCTCATCAATTTAATGATGAGAGATTGAGGGTGATTCATGATAAAGTGTTGAGTGGCGAGGCAATGGCGGCTTATCTTGATCCTGAGGGTGTTTTGAAAATTAGTGATCACATTTGGGTGCTAAGAGTTGGGGGTTGGATTAGACTAATCTTGGAGGAGGCTCATTGTTTGAGGTATTATATTCATCCAGGAGCGGCTAAGATGTACCATGACTCAAATAAACACTATTGGTGGGGTGGCATGAAGAAAGACATTGTGGAGTTTGTGGACAAGTGTTTGAATTGCCAGCAAGTGAAGTATGAGCATCAGAAACTAGGTGGTACGATGCAGAGGAATCCCATTCCCGAGTGGAAGTGGAAGCGGATCACCATGGATTTTGTAGTTGTCCTAACCCGACTTTGGGGAAGTTTGAATCTATTTGGGTGATTATGGATAGATTGACCAAGTCAGCATATTTTGTACCTGTGAGGGTGAATTATAATTCTAAGAAGTTGGCACTAGGACTGTGTTCCACATGACTTCATAACTCCACAGGCTATTCGTGCTAGCAATCTATCCCAATGTGTTACATGCAAAATCTAACAAGTCAGGTTCACCTAAACGTCTCCCAACCTTGGTTAGGTGATTATCACTCTTCTCCTCTCGATCTCTAACTGTTTGCCTTCTAACCCTTGTTCTAGATCTCAGATTAACTCTCCCTTCACAGGTTCAAGTTATTAGATGAAGGTTGATAGCTTCAAATCATTGTTGTTATTTTATTTTCCTAATGTCTACCCCTCTTCCGAGCAAGTCTACAATACAAATGAGTTCTTAACGTTTGCAATAGTTAGAAAGCAATCATAACAAAGAAAATAATAATACATGCAAGCACCTCAGTTTAGAATTTCCATGCACTTAGCCTGCTTTGTTAAATCATCATGGTTCCAACAACCCTAGTTATGGTATTTATCAACTCAAGGGTGGAAGAACACAAGAAGAATTCATTGAAGAAGACATAACTATGAACTTACAATAATAAGATGAAAACTCCAAGATTACTCTTTGAATTAAACCTTAGTTATCGATATTTGTAATTCTCAAGATCAATGGCCTTGAAACCTTACAAGTATGTGAAAAATAGTAATAAAACGTCACCTAGTAAAAAAGACCCAATAGGAATATTTATACACAAAATAAAAACCTATCCTAAACTAACTAGGAAAAAAAGGTTAGCGCATGTTGATGTCGCTCAAATTACACCTCTAAACAAAGCATAAAGTGGTCGTTGATCAAATATAGAACCTAATGAGTTTGGGGTTGATCCCACAGGGAATAGGTCAAAATATCAATCAAAATGTATGTCGAGGAAATCAATAACGATTTCTAGTAAAAGAGGGGGATTTGTAACTAAATAATTGAGTAGTAACAATTGTTGATTTGTTGGATTTGTAATCAATATGAGAAAAGCACTAGGACTGTGTTCCCCAATAACTTCATAACTCCATAGGTCCTTCGTACTTTGTAACTCCTCCCGGTGTTCGGAATGCAGAATTGATAGGTTATGTATACTTAGAAAAGCTTTACGCTCTTGTCTAAGCAGTATCCTCAAGTAAGTTTTTTCTTCTCCTAAGCCTACATTACTAACCCCTATCTTGGATCCCATATAGTTATCCCGGATTATCGGCTCAAACTATTAAGTAGAGGTTGATAGCTCCAAGTCTCTATTGTTTGTTCCTTTCTTCCCATTTGTATTCATCCTTTCATCCAGAATACAAATTAGGCGAGTTCTAATGTTGTGCACTATCAAAATACATTCAAACCCAAGGAAACAATCAACACACTTATGAACACCGGTTGAAGATTACTCCATACTATGAACCCTACATTATTAATCCGTCATAATTCCCATAACCCAAGTTGTGGTGTTTAGATACTCATAATTGCAAAAACACAAGAAGAAATCTGATATGAAAACATAATCATGCACTTACAATAATAAATAATAAAGTACAAAATTCCACTTTGAATCAAAACCCTAAAATCGATGTTTGTGAAATTCCAAAGCCAAAAGTCTGCCTTAGAACCTTACAAGAATGTAATAGAACATAAAACTAATACGATAAAATGAATAGGAGTATTTATAGACAAAACAAAACCTATCCTAAACAAAATAGGAAATCTGAGGGTCCCGTCGGACTAGAGGAAGGCACGATCATGGTTGAATACCTCGATCGTCCTTTAGTGATCGTGGGTTGTACTGGACTTATGATCTTTTCAGGTCTTGTATGGTATGACTCAATGTATGATCTCGTGGTTCCTAAGAATGATCGTGCCAAATGTTCATATGATCATTTCTCATTTCATCTTCTGCAAACTCCACATCTGAGCCTCCTTCCAACTTCCTCAAGGTATGATCGTACAATCAAAGCACGGCCGTGGAAAGCTCTGTCTGATTGACTCCTGAGAACCCTTCCTCTGATTTATACCACGATAGCCCTGGTACGATTGTGGTTAGGTCCCAAGGCCATGATATTAATTGTTTACAGCCCTTTTTATCCCATATTCAGTACTTTCCCTCTCTAAACCTATTTTACTTGCAAATACCAGAAAAAGACCATGACATCCACATGGAAATACCTTCGTACTTGAAATATTCACCGTTTTAAGCATCAAAAGTGTTGTAATTTCATAGCATATCAACAACCTCAACTTAAACTATTTGCATGTCCTTAGGTAAACAAAAATACTATACTATCATGACGCTTAGCTAAGAGAAAAACCAAGAAACTACGGCAGACAAATTTTCACAAAATCATTTTCAGCACGCATCAACAAAACATTGTTCAACACCCACCAACTTCATCAAACTCAACAAATACTGTATATACACAAACCATCAACCGTAACACAATGGGATCAAGAAATGGCATCACATTATTGGTAAACGACCCAACACTTAAACTAATTACACTACCTAAATAAGCAGCAACTAAAATACAGCCCTTATGCCCTTACACCAAAGAAGTCCCAACACTCAATGTATGCAATGAATATCAAAAATTGGGACTGAAACAAATCTCTCACTGTCACAAAAAATTTAGGCCTGTGCATATAATACCATAGGCATGCCCTTATTTTCTATGACTTAGCTTTCGGACAGTCGGATTAGGATCATTATAGGACTTTCATTGGCTTGTAATGTAGGCTTGGGAATGGGTATGGTACATATGGATAAAGTGACTCAATCCTCCTTGACACTACGCTATTTCTGGCTCCACTTTCCTACTTTCTTTTATTCTTCTCCCTATTTTTATCTTTTTCAATCTTTTGGACCCTGGGTGCGGTTTTATTTTCTCAACCTCTCTTTTTCTCTTGCTTTTTATTCTTTTCTCTTTCTCTTTTTTTTTTCTTTTCAAACTTTTTCTTTTTCTTTTTCTTTTCTTTCTATCATCACACCGCACCTGAGTCCCTTTTTCTTTTCCATTAACATTTGTAGCACACATAATCTTTTACGCACCCCTATGATAGCCAACCTCAAATTAGGCAATTTTTCTGAGTTGAGGTGCCCAGTGTCTAAGGAGGGTATAGGTCCAAAGAATGTTCATTGTAAAAACTAGGAAGGTGAAGAGGCTAGTTTCAAATAAAAGGGCCTACTTAGGCTTGAATTAGAGTTCAAGGGATATTTTATTCATTTGGTAGGCTCTTTTAAGATTTAAGTGGACTGTTTCAAGAACGACCTATGATCCTTTCCTAACCTTCTATCCTATGACTTGGGCAAAACTAACCGGGTAAGTTCTAGATCAGACACACACGCCAACTAGGTAAAACCTTACACTCACTTAACTCAGGGCTATCATTTAAGTCACTACCTATCCGGTTCATGTAAAGTTAGGCCAGGTTATCACACTAACAATGCTAATGCCATGACAAGATCAAACATTGGTTGCAGTTCAAGTAAGCATACATACAACACATAAAAAAAAAAATTCAGAGGGGTATCATTTAAATCTATCAAAAATAGTTTGCATACTCTTTTTAGTTCAACTACACCAAGTTTTCTCAATTTTCTCTAGGTTACACACATAACACTAAAAAAAATACAAAATCAAATAAAAACACCTAAACATGTCGGTTCTAACTAAGATAGCGCAGCCGAGGGAAAAAAACATGGCAACAAAAACCCTCGGATGTGGAATACCCCCATCCCCAACTTATAAGGCAAGTAATGTCCTCTTTGATCAATTACACCTCCAGAAAAGTATAACATGGTTGATGTATCAAATATAGAACCCAACTAGGTTGAGGTCGATCCCACAGGGACTAGGACAAAAGTCTGTCGAATGTTAGTCTGAGTAATTGGCAAGTAAGTAAACTGGGGGGGTTTTGTAAGCAGATATTAACAGTACTGGTTATTGATTTTTGGATTTATAATCAATATGAGAAATACACTAGGACTGTGATCCCCAATGATTCCTTAACTTCACCGGTTACTTGTGCTGGCAACACTGTCCCGCTGCATTGCACGCAAAATCTAACAAGTTAAGTTCATCTAAACATCTCTCGACCTTGGTTATACGAATTTCACTCTTCTCCTCTCGGTCTCAAAGTGTCGTACTACTAACCTTGTCCTGGATCTCAAATAACTATCCCTGTTATGGCTCAAGTTATTAGATGAAGGTTGATAGCTTCAAATCTCTGTTGTTATTTCCTTTCCCCAATCTGTACCTCTCTCTCGAGAAAGTTTAGAATACAGGCGAGTTTCTAATGTTTACAACCATTAGAAGATCAATTATAATGAAGGTAATAACAATACATGCATTCACACCAGTTCAGAATTGCTTTGCACTTTACCTATTTCGTTAATTCCTCATGGTTCACACAACCCTAGTTGATGGGTTTAGCTACTCATGTTTGCAAGAACACAATAATAATTTGAAGATGAAAACATAATTGTAACTCACAATAAAGAAGAAAACTCTGAAATCTTAATATTAATAAAACCTCAAATTTTGGATTTTCGATTACAAAACCAATAATGTGTTTATGAATCCTCAAAATACTCAAAATATATCTCTAAAAAATGTGAAGAATAACTTCTGAACATAGGACAATAAAGGGGTATTTATAGATACAAGGTGAATCCTACCCTAAACAAAACAGGAAAATAGAGTCGGCACTTTTCCACGGTACTGTGACTTGGTATCGTGGAACCAAGTCACATCACGTAGGTCCCTGTAGTGAGAATCAGTCTTCTTCACAATATTCAGGAGTCAACCCACGAGACAGACCTATGTCACGTAGGTCGACTCACGTGACATAGGTCCTGCCGTGGAAATTAGGTCACTTGACAAACTTTCAGGAGTCGACCCACGACACGGACCTACGTCACGTAGGTCGACTCACGTGACGTGAATCCTGTCATGAGTCACTCCTCTGGTCCTAACTTGACTCTTTCATCTTCAAATACTTTGTTCTCATTCATCATTCTTCCTCTTTGTCCATTTTGCCTCCAAAAACCTATTCTCCTGCAATATAGAACAAAAAACACATACAACCAACTAAACATTCCCAAGTTATTTCATATTTTCCTTGTTTTAAGCATCGAAAGTACCATGAAACCCCGGTATATCAACACCCTCAACCTAGAACATTTTCATGTCCTCAGGCAAACAAAAACTAAATAAACACTTTAAATGTTTAACTAAGAGAAACCTAAGAGACCTACAACAGTCGACTTATTGCTTTTGGCATCAAAACTTCTCCTACCACTCCTATTTATAAATCAAAACCAAGATGTGTATACATGTAGCATATTATCATGACACAGAAGGGATCTAGTGATGGCATCAGATTATGAACAAACAACTAAGCATATATGCAAATGACATTACCCAAACTAATAGCAGCTAACAATGCGACCCATATATTCTCACAACAAAGAAGTCCCATACACTCACAGTACACTAATGAATATCAAAGTAGGTACTGGGTCAAAGCACTCTCTCTCACAAAGAAGTTCAAACAGTGTGCATGAAATACCATAGGCTTGCCCTTATTTTCTATGCCTTAGTTTTTCAGACAGTTGGACTAGAATCACTATAGAACTTTCTTCGGACTGTAATGTAGGGTTGAGGATGGGTGTGATACATATGGACATAGTGACTCAACCCTCCTTGACACTACACTATTTTTGGCTCCACTTTCCAGCCATTCTTATTTTATTCTCCCTTATTCTCCTTCATTCATTTTCAGATTTTGGGTGTGATTTTCTTCATACTTTCAAAACATACATTTTTTTATTTTTTTTTATTTCTATTTATTTCACTCTTTTTTTTTCTTCACACCCAAATTTGTTTTCTTTTTCTTTTTCTAACCGCTTATTCATACCCAAGCTAAACTACGCACCCCTATAATAGCCACTCTCAACTTAGACGATTTGCCTGAGTTGAGGGGCACAATGTCCAAGGAGGAACCAGGGCCAAGACAGTCTCATTGTAAGTCAAAACGGGAAGGTGAATAGGCTAATGAAAAAAACAGGTCAATTAAGGCTCAAACTCGGGATCAAGGGATACTTAATTCATTTGGTCGAACATTTAGGCTAAAAGTGGACTCATTCAAGAATGGCCTATGATCCTTTCTTAACCACTATCCTATAACCTAGGCAAGACTAACCAGGAAAGTTATGGATCGCATACACAAAGTGAACTAGGTAATGACCTCACACACACCTAGCATAGGGTTACACTATCAACTACTACTACCTACACAGTTCATGCAATTTCTAGCTATAGTCATGTTGCCTATAATACTAATGCCATAACAAGATCCAACAGCTGTCATAAACTAACATACTACACACACATTTCAAAATAAAATTCTCAGGAGGGGTGTCCTTTAAATAATCAAAAAGCATCATTATCATTCAGAATACGTTCAAAATTGAACTGCACTAAGGTTCCCCTATTTTTCTCCTAATTAATCATGAAAACACATAATTACTATAAATAACGACCTAAATATGCTGGTTCTACTATGATAGAACACCTGGGGGGAAAAGAAAATACGGCAACAAAAACCCCCAAGTGGTGGTATACCCCCACCCCTAACTAAATAATGATGCACTACCCCTAGTGTACATCTATCAATATAATAAGTGTAAGGGAGTGAAGACATACCTATGGCGCCCTAGGCACTGAATGTGGGTTCTTCCACAGTAGGATCAGCTGTATGCTCTCTGGGCTCCATGTAAGGTGCGTCCGGTAGAGGGGGTAGCTGACTAGAAGATATACCCCGTGCCCTCTGCTCATAAGCAATTTGACTGGTATGGTACTCTACCCTGGAGGCCTTAGTCACTCTCCATAGATCATTCTCAAACTCATCTCCACTATCAGTCTAACCCTCCAAACTATGTGGTTGCTTTTCTCTATCAATGGGAGGCTCTTCATCAGCAAACAAATCCATCTCAAAAATCAGCCTCCTCAGGGCCGAAACCGGCATAGGTGGAATGACAGGGGTGCTGCTCGGTGCTAAAACTCTAACCTCTTCTCTCAATGCAGAAACCTCCTATGTCAACCCTTCCATATTAGGGCTCTAGGAAGAACTCATCCTGTTATCCATCCGTGTCTCAAAACTATCGATCTGTCCATGCAGCTCTCTCATAAATCTACCCATAGCCGCAGTTATACGGGCCTCAACTCTGGCCTCTGAAGAATATACCGTGGTCCTAACCCATGGCTTAAGCTGGGATACCAACTTAGCTATTTGGTCCTCTATGTAAGCCTGCCTCTCAAACATCTGTGTCTGCCTATCAACCAACTGTTGCAGAAAGTTCCTCGAAATTGAGACCATACCATATGGGGGCGGTGGTGATATAGTGCCTGCAACCTCATCAATCACATGGCCTGTACCCTCAGTAGGTACACATATAGCCTCAGGCACACTCACCTGTACTGGAGTACTAACTGGCTCCTCTCTATCTCCTGGCTCTGCAAAAAGAGCCGCACCAGATGAAGTGGACGGTTGAGACCTCCTCGGAAAAACTGGGTTAGCCCCCCGCTGCTGCATCAACTATATAAGCAATGTGGGTCACCTCAATATCATGATCAACTATAGGTATTGAGGCCACACCAGCAGTATTACATAACCCCTGGATCAAACATGGAAAAGGGATGCTGGTGAAATTGTGGAAAGCACACTCAGGGATCTCCTCAATGATGTAGCGAGTGAAGTTAATGTCATAACCTGCCAGAATGCTTGCTACCACAACTGCCCGATCAAGCGTGAGTGAATTATCAGTATTAGTGGGACCCAAATGGTGCCTTAAAACCTACCACTAAAATCGTCTGGTAAAGTGAAGCGAGGACTTCTTAATGTACAACTTCCCAGCAACCCAACTAGCATCTACACCATCCTCCGCTATGTAACCTGCAATCCACCACAGTAACTCCAATCGCTAATCGTCGTCCCTCATTTTAGTCATGTTTCTCACCGTCTCCATGTGGTGATCAAACTCAGCAGTCGTGGTTGGAAGCTCCCTTTCCATTCCAAACAAGAACCGGTGGATAGTCCACTTAGATATGTCAACTCTAGTGCCACGAACCAAAATATAAGTCAGTAGTGGCTGGTCCTGATATCTCTGCTCATTAGGTGTGGTGTAATCAACGCTACCAACGTAGCATATGAAGCATAAAACAAGCGGACCAACTCACGGCTATAGCTGCCCAAAGGCTCCGTGATCCACCTAAATCCATTGCAATCAAACAATGTCTTTAACTCAGGCAGTGCGTTCACCTCATCAATCCGATACCGAGCCTCCTTCGTGATATTTCTTCTCCATGTACCCCGCTCAGTTGGTTCGGCATCCCTATCATAAATGTCTTTCATCCCTTCAACACTTCACCTTCTGTCATCCCTTTGGAACGTAGCAGCGGCCTGACGTGCATTTAAAGCTCTTTGTGAGGAGATAGTCAAACCCTGGACACCAGTACCGGAGACAAAAGTTGTCCCATCAGCCACAATACTCTCACAGAACGCAGACTCATCTATACCTTCAACATTCTCCTCAGACCCAGATACATTATCCTCATGGTCATCACCGGTTGCAGAAGCATTCGTCCCTTCATCAGACTGGGAGACGGAATCAGAAGACTGATTAGGAGCAGACGGTTTGGCAGGTTGCGGGGGTTGTGGAATAGACTGAAGTGCAGCTCGGGAAGCATCTAGTGCCCTAGTTTGTAGTCTTGTTGTGTAGGGTACAAGTGTAGAATCATTATAAGAAATCTCAAACACTTCCTCGGATCCACTTTTATCTGACCCAAAAGGTTCATTGAATAACGTTGTCGTAAACTCGAGGTTTTTAGTTGGGATTCTCAAAGATGCACCATATCTCCATGTTTGGGGTTTAATTTTGGTGGCATTTTGGATCAAATGGGTTGGGTTTGGGTCAGATATGGGTTGTGTTTGAATTGGATTTGGTTCGGGTTTAGGATTTTAGGGTTTCCAAAATTTAGGGAATTTTGGGGAAATTGTTGGGGTTTATGATTTTCAGCTAAATGGTGGTTGGAAATTGATGAATGTCAGAGTTGATATGTGGGAATTTGAGAGATGAATGATTTAAAGTGGATGATTTGATGAATTTCCAAAAATAGGGATGATGTTAGGATTCGAATTTGAGAGGGTTTAGTCGGATTTGTGTTCGGGTTTATGTTGTATCGAAACAAATAGGGTTAGTTCGGGTTGAATCTCGGATATAAAATTAGGTTTAGTTTCCAAGGCACCAACCCACGCCACGTGGGTTGACCTACGTCACGTGGGTCCCTGTCATGGGTCGGGTTTTGCATGTGAATAATTTTCTCTGACTTCCACGTACTAACCCACATCACGTGGATGAACTTACGTCACGTGAATCACTGTCGTGGGTTGTACTGAGTTCAAGATTTTAAATTCCAACTAACTTATCCTTTGTATCCTCCAATAATCGAATCATAGCCAAATCATACCTTAGGTTGCCTCCCAAGTAGTGCCTGATTTAACGTCGCGGCACGACATGGCTAAATTGGATACTCAGACTTTACCAAGCATCCCATGGGTTGCCTACCATGAAGTGCCTAATTTAACATCGTGGCACGACATGACTGGGCTGACTACTCAGACTTCATCCAGACTAATCTCCTCACATGTCCTTATTTTTTCCATGATTCCCACATAGTGCTTTACACGTTGCCCATTGGCCTTGAATAGAACATTATCATCACCTTTCAGATCGATTGCTCCATGCGGGAACACCCTACCAATATTGAATGGTCCAGACCATTTGGACAGCAGTTTTCCATGAAAAAGGTGAAGCCTGGAGTTATAGAGCAGCACAAAATCTCCCGGGTGAAATTCTCGTCTTTCAATCTTCAGGTCATGATATAGTTTCATCTTTTCTTTATAATGTACCAAATCCCTGACATCAAGTGCCTACTAACCTTATATCAACCAATCCCGTGAAGATGTCCAAATATCGGTATATCCCACAATAAAATCACAGATATCACGACAATGATAACCACAATGATAACAGAACAATACTTGAAAAAACCAACAAGCTTTCATATAAGTTCATTGCATGCGATTAACACTTAGGATATCAATAGTCATTAACATTCCTTGAACATGCATTATAACAAGCAACACAAAGAACGGTTAGCAACACATATAACTTAAGTTGGATCCCGATTATGTAAAACCATCACCTATAATTTGCACATATAACATGTACCATAACCCACCCCCACCTGTTCATCCTAACATTTGATACATTACCAATTCTCCATTTCTCTGGTTATCACCATAGATTCTTCGGAATCCACCAACACTAACCACCCTTAATCTAGGCATTTACTATGTTGACCTAATTTCTGAGTACAACACCATTTTTAATCATGCAAGGATGAACAACAACAACAAGGTAAACACAATAATTAATGTACAAGGTCAATACCACTAAATAATAACAAATTCCCACCCAATTAACTAGGTTTTCATTATTTTTATCCATCCAAACGCCATGCCCAAAGGCCTAAGCTTGAAATCTCCCATCAATCTACGTCATGTTTATACTTTCTAACCCAAGTCTAAACAACTCAGTTAAATCTAGCCTACCTCGATGCTAAGCAGCTGCTACAGAGGCATGAATGTGAGTTTTTGACTCTGTGAAGCTGAATTATACAGTGAAATCACCGAAAAACCATGGGTTTTACCCTATTAAAGAAAAATCCCTCTTCTCCATTGTTCCCAGGCCATGGGGTAACCCTAGAAGGGTTTTTAGAGTAAACCTCATCCTTTTTATAACTGGAGAAGAGAAAAGAGAATTATTAAAAGTAGACCTGAGGTTCTGGTCCCGTCATCCCACTATAGCATCTTGCCGGCCGCTATGGTGACGCCACTATAGTTAGAAAATTCCCGCTATAGCGGGATGATGTTAGCCCAACTAAAATCTTAATTTCCAAATTTTTAAGCTGCATCATCCCATACAAAGTCGAAATCGTGTTTTAAATCACATTCTGTAGCCCGTTCCTATAGTGAAATGTCTTTCTTTAATAACGACAGAACAAGTCATTGCAATAGATATCAATTTATCCATTGATCGTCCTCAAAAGATCACGATAAGAAAAGAACAGTATTAGTCTAGATTGAACATTAGCGCCCTTACCACGATGGCATATTTATAGACTTATGTGAAACATTAAATTTTGTTTCTCTTGGTGTACTAAAATTTCAAGCCATAATTTTATTACTACCGACTCCATCAAGGAATCTTTCTTCTTTAAAACTCGCACGAGACTAAACGAAACGATCGTTCCCTGAGAGCCCAAGGTATCCAGGGCGGCCTCGTCATTATATTAAAATGGAAAGAGTTAAAAACAATGAATGAAAAACATGTCCACACTCCGAAGGACTGGATCCTTCTATAGCAAGAATAATCCAGCCATAGAGGCATTGCTAAAGTTGGAGAGGGCCAGCGGGTGCCAATAGTTTAAAGGGGTGTTCCTCTTTTCACTCAAAAAATCCTCTTCCCTCCCTGATCACTTCACTCCCATCGTCGAAAATAAGGTAATTATCGATATACTTCTTCTCTTTACTTTATTACATGCATTCCTGCCTAATTTAGCCTTGAATTCATATAAATAAAATAGGTTTTGGGGTTGTTTTTGAATTTTCAAAATTAGGTTCAATTTGGCTGAAATTTCGAAGCATGGGTGCTTTCCTTATGTTTACAACGCTTCTATGTGTTCTAGCGTAAGAATTACGAGTTCATGGCCAAAATAGGCTTGAAACAGTAGGGAATGTGAAGGGTCATACTTGGTTTGGTTTTGATAATTTGGGCATTTTTTAGGAGTTATCATGCCCAAATTTTTGCATGCACTAGTGTTAGGGTACTTTAGGAATCCTAATTTGAAGTCAGAATGTTAAAAATGAAACTTTTTGTCAAGAGGAACCATTGTTGCACCTCTTGAACTTTTGGAATGATGAAGGTTGCTATATTGGTTGTATCTTGCTATAGTGACCCCACAATAGTGGAAATATTCCCGCTATAGCGACATCGCCGTAGCGGGGTGTAGCTCGCTATAGCGAGAGGCTGCAGGCAGTAGCCTTCCAGTCAAGCCAAGTCTTTGGACTTTTACTGAAATTTGATTTCTTATCACTTTTATAAGTTCTAACTTGTTCCTTACCATGATTTTGCATATCAAACACCTCAATGGCCAAAAATCAAGAGAATGCTCCAGCCTATGAGAGATTTCCCGACAAAGCTTATCAGGAGAGATTTCTAGAGTGCCAGAGCATGGGGTTCTGCTATGAGAGGGCCATTGTAATGAGGGGGTGGTGGAAAACGATTCTGAATTCTACAACCAACTCCACGAGTTTGGCAAGGGTCCACTGGTGGAGGCTCTCCCATTTGGGGTCTCAGGCTGGGTTAGGGAGTTCTATGCCATATTTCTTACTATGCTTTGGGACAACCCCAACCCCACTATCCACATCAGATGAGTGGATGTCCCTGTGGGCATTTGTACTATAAATGAAGTACTCGGGTGCCGCATATCTCTAATGTTGGGTACCTGGCTAAGGCTCGGGAGATAGACATGAAATGGTTGTAGGACACTCTAGTCGCGGAGGAGTTCAGGGACCAGGTCTACTAGTGATAACGCTCAAATACACTCTAGAAATGAATGTACACATTCATTAGCAATACTTTTACCCAACTTAGGAGTCAGAGTAGAATCCACAGGGAATGAGAGCAATAGCTTCACTCTCAAGTGTCACAAGCAACTATCAGTCGGCACGTAATTGTTAAAACAATTTTGTTTTGAGTTAACAATTTCAATACTGGCTTGTCAAAACTTATGATATAAGATTGTAATCAATGAATTAAAGCACTCGGGGTTATGTCTTTTTGAGAATGATTATATGCATGGGTAAGTGAAAATGAACCTAAGATTTGATTGCTAGTTATGATTAGGCATGGTTTTAGGTATTGGTGGTGATTTCCCAATCCTCAACCAAATTTCACATGGGTTTCTTCCGTAACCCCAAGTCTATACACTACCAAACAACCAATAGCCTCATAATAGGTAATCTATTCCTAGCATCACCACTTAAATGAGTATACCTCAAGTGTTGTTAACAAAATCTCATCACTACTGTATTCTCTTTCAAGCAATACAAAAGATACAAGCATAAACCAAGTTTGCAACCTCTACTTATAAATTAAAACATAGAGATTTAGCTAAAATCATAATATACAACCTAAAACAAAGGTAATAATCACTACCCACACAACAATCAATACTCACTACTACATAACCCCAAGTTTAGGGAAATTAGCTACTCATAACATAAGAAAAAGGAATTATACCAAATTCTTCTTCCATATTCGCCAAAGAATCCAAATGTTTCACAAGAAAACTCCAAATTCCAAGAACAAAGTATTTAATCCCATAACTAGGGTTTAATTACAAGCTTAAGATTCAAAAAATTGACAAAATATAGGGTTTCCAATGGCCAAAAAGGCTTAAATAGCTTCAGAAAAGTTAGGCCTCCAAATTACAGAAATGCCACTGCTTACGATTTGACTGAGCAACACACCATCGCCGAAGGTATCAACAATGTGCTAAATAGTCTCAAGCTCATCAATCTATCGACATGTCATGCTCTATGGTTCGGCTACTATCTCTTTCGGCGATGTAGAGTTTGGTCAGCTGATTGGTTTGGCGATGCGCCAAAATTCTTTAAGCATCGCCATTTTGTCACAAAAGTTCTTGGCCCAAACTGTTAGGATTGGCGATGGAAACACCCATTCAGAGATGTGCCAATGGGTCCTTGTGATGCCCTTGTGCACTTTTGGCTTCAATCTTCAATCTTTTTGCCTCTTTTCGCTCTTTTTTGTCCTTTCCACTATTTCTTGGCCTTAACCCTGAAATTAAACCAAATCAACAGTAAAATGCATTCAAATTAGCATTGAGGACATGACTTCTCTCAATTTTTAGGTCAAATGAGTCACAATTTTCTGACTCGTCAACTGGCCCACTACTGAGGGCATTACAAGCGCCTTCTTCACAGTTGATGATAGGAGATGGCTGAATCTGGTGTCTTAGATGATTCATCCATTGGGTAACCTTTTCGACGTGTCCTATCCTCGGGATTTGGTGATGGCCTATGCTATACAGGGTATTTCGCTAAATGTGGGGGCTCAGATAGTGATAGAGTGGAAGGACTTCTACTGGGGTAGTAATAAGGGCCCCTACCTTCCCGGTCTGGTCTCTGCACTATGCAGGTCCATTGGGGTACCTGAGGAGGATGCTGACACTAAGGTGGAGATGGACATCCTCTTTCACCCCTTCAGTGAAGGTGGTTAAGTCCAAGGGGAAGAAAAAGATGAAGGTAGGTGAGGCTGAGAGCAGTCGGCCTGCAGAGGAGGAGGAGGAGGAGGATGCCCCTCCTTCCCAGTCCTAGCCTCAGCCTCAGATTTCTAGTAGCTGTCTTGAGGCAAACCTAGATATGGTTAGGAGATATATAGCAAGCCCCTTCCAGCTTCATAGGCCCACCTCCCTCTTCCCAGAACTATACAGAACTTTGTAGAGAGCTTGATGAGGAGAAGGCGCTCTCGAGACAGAATGCTCGCACAGATGTGGAAGACCGTAAAGGTCATATTTAGGTGTGCAGTCCATGATCAGGAGCTTCCCCAATTGCAACTGAAGGATATGCAGTAGTTTCCACGATAATTCAAACAATCACATTTCTCAATTTCACAGTCATTCAAGCAATACCACCACATATAAGTAACAATCTCAAGATTCATCAGTAAACAAGTCCTTTTTATTATCCTTTATTCGCCTCATGGACAACCATTAGCTGTTTATCCATGCGTTTACTTAGCGTCTATGGCCAGATACCAATTGGAACCTTCCCGGCTCCAACTTCCCTTTCTTGTGTCATTTAAACCAGAGTCAAACGACATCCTTATACCTTGTTGAGATACTAATTGGAATCAAGAGATACCAATTGGACTCAACTCACACAAGTAAGCGAACACATCGGACGAAAAGATAGAAATAAGTGAAACAATTTTATAGAATGTCTTATAGCTCTCCAAAGATTAGATGTGGACGTCAACACACCAATCTGTAGGTCTCTACTCAACATTTGCTCTTGTAATAGGAGACCGGTAACCTGGGCTCTGATACCAACTTATCACGACCCAACTAATCAGATCGTGTGGGCACCTACTCTAATCCACCTAGATAGGAGAACCCTTACCACCCATTCCAACATACATGTGGAAGTCAATAAAAAACAATAAAATGCTTTTATTTATTACAACCAGTTTACCAAAACTTGGAATACAAAATTTAAACTTTCCCCAAGGATCTAGTCTAAACAGGTATAAGAGCTACTAAGAGAAAGTACAAACTGTATACATGAATCAGCTTCTGTAGTAGGAACAATAACAGAAGCTGCTAGAGATCTTTATCATGTCAAGCATGAAACACCTACTAATCCTACAACTAGACTATACCCCAAAAAGGGTATAGCAAGAGTAGTATCAGTACAAACAACACGTATTGGTAAGCATCATCGGTTGACCCAAATTAAATTACATAAATATTGAAAAAGAAAACATACAACTTAAAAGTTATTTAGCCAAAGAATTTTTGTCATAATCTTTCCTTAAGACCCTTAGCTTTTGCTATCCTTATCATAGTCAACCCTAATCACCATTTATCAACTACATCATAAAGTCAGACCATGTTCCGTAATCACCTGTCATTTATACGATACTCAACCCCCAAGGTTCCTTATCCTTAACAATTCGCAATTAAGACCCTTACGATTTACTTAACCTTGTTCTACTAGTCCGGTTATACCTTAACACCTTAGCACATTTAGGTTCATCTAAATCTATGCAGCACAACTAACAAGACAGTAATGCTCCGCCTTCCCAATATCAAATGCAATAATCGATAGATCACCGACCATACACATATCATATTACAAATATGAACTCCCATCGGGTAGCCTTACGTCAAGTTCATAACACTAAACCTTATTCAACACCTTATAGAATTTAGTCAATATAATTCCAGATGGATAACAAGCTAAATCAAACTATGACCACCAACAAGACTCCAAGTCAACAACCGTGACTCAAACAATTATAGCAACCACGTTCAGATTACACAAGTAAATAGAAACCATAGAATTATACCACTAATTACAATTAGTTCGGCCCACTCAAGGACCCACAAGAACAGCAACAATGGCAATATCATGCATACCGGTTTACATAATGAAACCACCCCTTAGCAATTAAGCACCTAAACCCAATTTACTCAAGGAACCAAATATAATATCAGATAACACATAAACCTGATTCACTCAAGGAACCAAATACAATACCAGATAACACATAAACTCGATTCACTCAATAAACCAATATAACACAGTGTAATAAATAAAAAAATAACCCGGTTCACTCAAGGAGTCATCACTCTTACCAAATGCCTATACACATATTTTAAGGGTCTTATGATTGCCCACTAGCCATGACCTGCAGGGGACGAGCTCTTGTCTATGTACCAAATCCCAGACATCAAGTCCATGCCAACCTTATATCAACCAATCTCGTGAAGATGTCCAAATACCGGTATATCCCATAATAAAACCATAGATATCACAACAATTACAACCACAATGATAACAGAAGAACACTTGTAAAAACCAACAAGCTTTCATATAAGTTCATTGCATGTGATTGCCTTCGAGCACGGTGTTTGAACGGATAAAAATAATGAAAACCTACTTGAACTTATCCATTCAAACATCGTGCTCGAAGGCCTAATCATAAAATCTCCCGTCAATCTACGTCATGCTTATGCTTTCTAACCCAGGTCTAAACTACTCAATTAAACCTAGCCTACCTGGATGCCAAGTAGCTACTATAGAGGTATGAATGAGAGCTTTTGACTCCGTAAAGCTGAATTCTGCTGTGAAATCAGCGGAAAACCATGGGTTTTACCCTATTAAAGAAAAATGCCTCCTTTCAATTGCTTTCATGCCAAGGGGTAACCCTAGGAAGGTTTTTAGAGTTAACCTCATCCTTTTTACAACTGAAGAAGAAAAGAGAGAATTATTAGAAAATGGACATGAGGTTCTGGTCCTGTCATCTCGTTATAGCTGCATGTTGGCTGCTATGGCGACACCGCTATAGCGGAATGGCGTCAGCCCAACCAAAATCTCAATTTCTAAATTTTTAAGATGTGTTATCCCATACTAAGTCGAAATCATATTTTAAATCACATCCTCTAACCCGTTCCCATAGCAAAATGCCTTTTTTTAATAACAACGGAATAAGTCGTTACAATTAGATTGACATTATAGGCCTTATTTGAGCATTATATGCCTCTATCATTATAGTGATGCCCGAGAGAGGGGCCTGGGTTGATATTATTGATATCTTACATAACTATTTATTTCAGTGGTGCTATGTGATGGCTTATATCATGAAATATTAACATATTGAGTAGATTTTGAGCTCATTTATACCATTATTGAATTGATTAATATCTTCATACTGATTTGGTTATGAGCACACAACCTCATTTTATTCATTCATATTCATGAGATTGGTACCACTGATAAATACTGATATTTTTAACAAAATGAAACACTTGTAAAACCCTTGACCAAGGTCTTTTCCGGTGAGGTTGATTGAGACATTTTATAAAACCCTTGACCAAGGTTTTTACTGGCAAGTTTGATTGAGATTGAGAAAGTATATGGGTTGCGAACCCCCCATGGGTCCTATCCTAGAAGCTTTAGCTCGAAAGGTATATACAGGGTCATACGATGGCCTCCATGAGATGGCTTATATCATTATCATCCCACCATCATCGCATTGCATTGCATCATTTGTATTCTACTAATGTGTTTTTCTTATCGTATGCTTAGTTCTTATAATATATTCGTGTGTAGTTATTCTCATACAGTCATTATACTTGTAAAATTATTAAGAGATATGGTGTGAGCTATTGTTTGGAAACTTTTTTGTATGTAGGTGGAAGCGTGCTCATAGTATCCTTTACTTGTTTAGTTTTATACTTTTCTCAATCAACCTATGATACCTACTGAGTACAAGTGGACCATACTCACTCTACTTCTGTGGCCTTTAGGTGCAGATCCCAGTACGAGTGCGACCCGTGGTGGTTGATTCATGCAGAGAGAGTTGATTCAGAGATCTGGTAAGTTCCCTATTTGAAGTCTTGTTCCAGCCTCCCTCTATCTTTTATGTCTCTACTTATATTTTAGAGACATTGATGTATATTTAGATTTTTAGTATTGTATTAGATGCTCTTTATACTTATGATACCAGGTCTAGAATTCGGTGCATTTCTTCCAGATATTTCAGTTTTATGATTATGGCCTGATTTTATTCTAGAAGTCTCGTATTTACTTCTTTTCTTTCCTATTTCACATTTCTTATCTGTTGTGGAATTTTGACTTACCTATCAAGGCTGGGTCAGGGTAGATGCCATCATGACCAAGATTTCTAGGTCGTAACAATGCGTACACTCCGATCCATATATTATATAATGTGCAGGCGTGCCCTTCGATCCCAATGAAATGCAATGCATGATGTGCAGGTGCAACTCCGATCCCATTAATTTAACAAGGCATTACATGTCACAAGTCAAATCAAATATCAACTCAAGAATCACCTTTTTCAACGCTCACAGTCACACATGCTCTCTTTTGTATCTTAAGAAATCCAAAATCTCAATTCTTAAAACAAATAGTACCATAAGCTAGCTCAAATTATCAAAGGGGAGCACTATCATCAACTAGCATGTTCAACAAGTCACCTTCAACTATAAATCACATCAACCAGGCTAGCAACTAGGGAAAAACATTCAAATAAGTCTATTAATTATTTTTAACCCCTAACATAATATTGGTACCCACACAGATGTTCATCATCTCATTTATATATGACCCCCATTCCCCATTAATTCCAATACAGGCAACCAACACAAAAACACTTAAAAGAAGAGTCAAAAAAGCCTCAACTTGCCTTAAAAGAAGACTCGTAAAGTCAAACCAAAGCCTTAGCTTTCCAAATTATCTCTGAATGAGCCCAATCTAGTTAAATATGGATTCTACATGAGAACACGAAACTAAGGACACTCATATTGCTATACTTCTAATTCGGGTTCAAAAAGTCAACCCAGAAGTCAATTTCGAACCCACAAGGGCAAAATTAGAATTTTAGTAAAAATTCAATGTACCTATAACTCAAAGAGTTTAAATCTGAAATTTCATCAAAAATGAAGTTGAAATCGACCTAGAAATCATCAATTTATCAATCTTTAACTTTACCCAGAAAACTTCAATTTTCAAGTTGAAAAATGAAGATGACATTACGAACTAATCATTGGCAAATGATAAAATATGAATTTAGAAACTTACCCAATTTTGAAATCTTGAAAATCCCCGTTAGAATCTCTCAAAATCATATTTCCAAGCTTTAAAAATGGAGTTATAGGATTTTGGTCAAAATAAGAATTTAATGATCTGCCAGTGATGCTTTCATCGCGGTCGTGGGACCTCCATCACGATTGTAGTGTTGGCCGACCTGGGTCCATCATCTTTGCGATAACCCGATCGCATCAGTGAAGCATAAATCAGACCCGACCCCCAACCCGTCTAAGCCCTTCTTCCCGATCATGATCAAGCCCCCGCGATCGCATTGCGAAAGGATTTCCTTCTCCGCAATCGCGACAGAGGCACCAAGAACGCGAAGCACAAGACGCCCTGCACAAGCAACAATTTGACAATAAAATACTCAAACCAAAGCTCCCCAACGAACCCTGGAATGCATTCGGAACCTCGTAAACACAATCTAACTATGCTAGTAGACCAAAATCGACATTCCGAACTCAAGAAAATCGTCGAATTTCCAATGGAGATCGTTATCAACGGATGTTGACCGAAGTTAACTCTATGCTTAAAACTCCAACTTTCCATCCAACTATCCAAAATCCAATCGAAAGCCTCGGGACCCAAACCAACTGCGCTACTAACCTAAAAATGACATTTGGAGCTAACGGAACTGACAGAATTCTCAAACGACGCTCAAATCTCCAAATGTTGACCAAACTCAACTCTACCAACTTCAAAACCTTTCAAAATGAAAAACTCCTATAAAACACAACCAAACGCCTAGCGAACCGTGTCACTCACTCCCGCAGACCACAAACACCAAAATACAACTAGGAGAAGGGGTAAAACGGTCAAAATGCACAAAAATCTAAATTTCACTATAGAGGTTGTTACATTTGGTATTATCTATAAGGTAGTTTTGGTAAACTTAACATCACTGGTATTTTAGGCAACTTTGGGTCTTATTATAATTCCCCAAGTAATTTTCCATTAAATTTAAAAGGAGCAAAAATGCTCAATTTCGGATAGCACAAGGCCAAATTTGACCTTTTTCGGATTTGGAATTTGTTTATGTCATTGCATATCCTTATTTGCATTTTCTGTTAGTGTAGCATTTAAAATTAAGTAATTTTTTCTTGTTTTTTTGAGAAGACAAGTAATCACGTTGAACTAATGAAAATAATTTTGTCAGACTCTACAGATGTTTGTAGGAACTCATCTTGTCCTTAAATCTTTCGCGAAATTTTCTAAAAGTTGATAAAATTCATTGAAGTCATCATTTGTATATTATGCATGCGTTCTTAAAACCTTTTGAAATTGATTCTTAATGAGCTTTAATTAATTCAAGGGAAACTTATGTATCAATTTCTGTCTCTCACACAATAGTAATATGAAGTGGCAACATTTCGTAGCAGAAAGAAATGGATTTAAATGCAATTTGGAGATGAAAATGTCCAATGTATTATTCTTCATTAAATCCAAGCACAATGTGTTGCTGATTAGTAATGCTTCTGGAAGAAAAGTGCTATTCTCCTGTTGAAGTTTCATAATAGAATTATGGTGGTGGCTATAGCTAATGCAAGGGAATCTCATGATTCGGACGAGGGGTGTTCACGGGTAAGTTTGGGTCGGTTATTGGTCAAAACTAAAATCAAACCAATATAATCGGTTTTTATATAATTGAAACAAAAATTTCATTCAAAAAGAAAAAATAAATCCTGATATTACCACATAAAACAGTAAGGTGACGTACATCTAATACAAGATATTCAAATTATAAATAAATTTCGAAGAAAACATATATAAGATATTTAAAATTATTCATAAAAATAATTTGTCGGTTTGATTCGGTTATTTCTTCAATTTTTTTGAACAAAATCAAAAACAAATCAAATATTATCGGTTTTAAAAATTGTAAAACCCAACCAAGCCAAATAAAAAAATGGCTTATTTAATCGTTTTGCGTCGGTTTTTACCCAAACCATGAACATCCCTAATTCGGACCATCCGAAGAACTTGATTTGGTTGAAAGTTAGGTACTTGTGAAGTTATGAACGACTCAACATTAGCTCATTTTCTATGCACAGTTCAAAAATTCAATAGATAATTGACTCGGCCTTCTATCCTTCTTCACTTTAATTTCAAGCTTTTTCGTCGTAGAATTCAAACTCGTGATGTGTACCTTTATTCACACATATGAGCTGCGATCTTACCACTTTAACATAAACCTGGGCGGCACTAGCTTCTCCTATTGCAAAATATTGCCATATATAAGTTCACAGTATTAGCACCATGTATACCTTTTGTTTGCACAATTTAGAACTCAATGAATACACACAATTATTTGAAATATGAAAGTTCTAGTTCTCCCTCTAGATCATTTCTCTCAACTTTTTTACTCCATTGATTATAGGCAGTTCTTTGGGGTAGATCATCTGGTTATAATTCATATAGTAATGTTTGCTTGAGAAAAAATAAATTCTCTTTTATACTCTATAATATAATTCAGGCTCCATTTTTGCTAAAGCTGATATCTGTTTACAGTAAGATTTAGAACAGATGTTTTAGTTGAGCTTCCTTACTGCTATATAGGAGATTGATGCCCTAGACCAACAATTCTCAAGCTTTTTTTTTTTTAATATAAGGAACTGTTATACCTTAAAGAATTCCAGGAAACTGAGGTTGGAACAGCTGTAACTGAGATTGGAATTCCTTCCATTCTTCTATAAACGAAGTGTAGCTTGAGTTTTTGGCCAAAACATCTGGTGAAACTTCCTTATTTTCAATCAATCTCCTAGCATATTGATCAAACTTAGTGATATCTTCCAACATCTTGATAAACTTTCTTGCATCACCCTCAGCTCTGACCTTAATAAGCCTGTCTCTTGCCTCCTCAACCTTAGCCCAAAAGCATGAATCTTGTGTCGAACTCGCGAACCGGCTCCTTGTATTAGGATGATCAGCGCCATTCTCACTCCACCACTTATCGAAAATCTTGTACCTTCTCTCCCTTCCATGCTGCATGTAGTGGCCTTTCACACGATGCATTCCACTGCTGTAGTACGCCGCAATATCAAGTGGCTCGACAAGGAGTTTGTAGAACTGAGAAGCACATACCCACTTTTCACGTTTATGAAAATCATAGGGCAGTTCATTAGCTTCCAACTTGTCAATTAAAGAATCCCAAAACTGAGCAAGTTTGATTCTGTTCATATTGACCTTAAAGTCTCTTTTCGAGGCACCTCTTTGCTTGAATGAATCGTAATATCCCATTTGATCACCATAATTGTCACAAGATGCTTTATACCACTCTATCTGTGCTCTCAGTGGATTGATCTTGGATAAACCAATTGCAAGGTTGGCACTGTTGAGGTTGCGAGTTCGACCCAACTTTTTTGCCTTTTTCAGGGCCTCCTTAGCATCTTCTGAATTCAATTCCTGTTTGTCAAGTAGAAAAAGCAAAATCATTAGCCTGGGTCTTCCACAGGTACCAGAGAAAGAGAATTAACAGAGAGACACCAATAGAGCATACATTGCTCTTTCTTGTTGAAAATTGCTCTGCAACATTATTAGGTATATGATTTACAAAAAAAAAAAAAAGGAGGTATATGAAGGTAGTTAAATAAGAAAGGTTGACATTACATGAGGAGCTATTCCTAGAGACTCCAGCGCCAATGTTATCCCTGCTTCATAGCTTGACTCGGATAGATTGCCTCCCATGAAGCTTCTATTCTCTATAAATTGCCAATGAACTTTCTGAATGAAATCAGCATAACCAAGATTATCTTCGAGGAAAGAATTTAGCGAGCCATTCAGCAGCGTCAAGTAAAGCAACTTAATGACAAGCATCCCATTATCGACACAAACTGCACCCTTGTTGGTGCAGAACAAGTAGCTCCCAGAGGGACAAAATGAACTCTTACATTCATCTTTTGATAGAACTCCAAGAGAAGCCAACACAAGGTGGAAAAGCTGAGTCTTGTTTTCCTCAGATAAGTGAGATATAAACTGGAAAGAACACGATGAAGAAGCCAGTGGGGTAGACGGGGCAAAGAACAGTCTTGGGACTATATCATGCTGTGAAACAACATGGCAAAAATGTCCAGCCCATCTTTGTTGAAGAATGGCTCTGGAAAAGGGCTCATTGCCAAGCATTGGAGAGCCAAAAGTAATGCAAATCACAGAGCAAGTAGTTTTCAGGTGGCAGAGAAGCCAAACAGCTAAGAGGGATGCAATTGCTCCTCCAATTGAGTGTCCTGTTATGACTATTGACTTGGTCGTGCTCATTATTTCAACCATCTGCACATTGTTAAGAAAAGAAATGGTGACAAAATTTCTTTGAAGGGAGATTCAAGGAAAAAGAGTAGGAAGTTCAATCTTGCAAGTGATTAAATCTTGTATTGTGTTCAGGTCATTTGGCAAAATGCTCAAATAACTTATCAATAGCTATTGGCAAAAATAATATGCGAGGTATATCTGAAGTTCTTATCTTAAGAAATTCATTAATTTCGTAATATCAACCTTTGAGAAATGATTATTCTTCTCGTATGTATCATAAAAATATTGAATGATGATAGTATAGCTTTAACTTGGCTGAACCCCTCGACCGGTTTCCTAAATTTGGCATCATTTTCCCCTTAGATATCTTAAGACTTGTTGGAGGATCGACCCAGGATTAAGTGGGGTAACTTAACCTTTGACAATGCTTTGGAGATAGGGGAGAAGCTGACGACTAGGGGGGCCTGGGAAAGTGGAGGGGATGTGGATAGTATGTGGGAGACGACTACTGGTTGCATCAGGGAGACAGCTAGGGAGGTGTTGGGTGTCTCGAGAGGCCATTCTGGCAAGCACCGAGGGGACTGGTGGTGGAACGAAGAAGTCAAAAAGAAGGTGGAGACTAAGAAAAAGGCCTATGCGAAGTTGGTAGAGAGCAAGGATGATGAGGAGAAACGGATGAACAGGGAGGGGTATAAGTTAGCTAGGAAAGAGGCGAAGTTGGCAGTTACAGCAGCTAAGACAGCAGCTTTTGAGAGGCTGTATGCGACGTTAGAGGAGAAAGGTGGGGAGAAGAGGTTGTATAGACTTGCCAAGGCTAGAGAGCGTAGGGCCCGTGACTTGGACCAGGTGAAGTGCGTCAAGGGTGAGGATGGCAGGGTGTTGTTGGATGACACCCGCATTAGAAGGAGGTGGCAGTCTTATTTTCATAGACTTTTGAATGACGAAGAGGCCGAAGTTTTAACGTTGGGGGACTTGGAACACTCAGAGAGGTGTCGCGATTACGGCTATTGTAGGCGTATTAAGGTTGAAGAGGTCAAGGGGGCTATTCGGAGGATGCGTAGGGGTAGGGCGACCGGGCCAGACGAGATCCCGGTAGATTTTTGGAAGAGCACTGGCAGGGCAGGTATGGAGTGGCTGACAAAGGTATTTAACATCATTTTTAGGACGACGAAGATGCCGGAAGCTTGGAGATGGAGCACGATGATTCCTTTATATAAGAACAAGGGGGACATTCAGAGTTGTAACAACTATAGGGGTATCAAGCTTTTGAGTCATACTATGAAGGTGTGGGAAAGAGTGGTAGAGTTGAGACTGAGGAGGACCGTGACTATTTCCGAGAATCAATTCGGTTTCATGCCAGGTCGCTCGACAACCGAAGCCATCCACCTTGTGAGGAGATTAGTGGAGCAGTATAGGGAAAGAAGGAAGGATTTGCATATGGTGTTCATCGATCTGGAGAAGGCGTACGACAAAGTCCCCAGAGAGGTTTTGTGGAGGTGCTTGGAAGTTAGAGGTGTGCCTGTGGCGTACATTAGGTCAATCCAGGACATGTACGACGGAGCAAAGACCCGGGTAAGGACGGTAGGAGGAGACTCAGAGCACTTTCCTGTGTCGTCTGGTTTACACCAGGGATCGACTCTTAGCCCATTTTTATTCGCCGTGGTGATGGATGTATTGACACGGCATATTCAAGGAGAGGTACCTTGGTGTATGTTATTTGCGGATGATGTAGTGCTTATTGACGAGTCCCGGGGAGGGGTTAATGATAAGTTGGAGGTTTGGAGACAGACCTTAGAGTCTAAAGGGTTTAGGCTGAGTAGGACCAAGACGGAGTACCTGGAGTGTAAGTTCAGTGCTTTGACGCAGGAGGCTGACGTGGTAGTGGAGCTAGACTCTCAGGCCATTCGGAAGAGGGACAGTTTCAAGTATCTTGGGTCTATGATCCAAGGAAATGGGGAGATTGACGAAGACGTCATGCACCGTATTGGTGCAGGGTGGTTGAAATGGAGGCTCACTTCAGGAGTCTTATGTGATAAGAAGGTGCCGCCAAAGCTTAAGGTAAGTTTTACAGAGCGGTGGTCCGACCGGCTATGTTGTATGGAGCGAGTGTTGGCCAGTTAAGAACTCGCACATACAGAAGTTGAAGGTGGCGGAAATGAGAATGTTGAGATGGATGTGCGGACTTACTAGGAGGGATAGGGTGAGAAATGATGCTATTCGAGAGAAGGTGGGAGTAGCTTCGGTAGAGGATAAGTTGCGGGAAGTGAGGTTGAGATGGTTTGGGCATGTGATGCGACGGGGCATGAATGCCCCAGTACGGAGGTGCGAGAGGCTCGCTATGGATGATTGCAAACGGGGTAGAGGTAGGCCGAAGAAATACTGGATGGAAGTGATTAGGCATGACATGGGGCAGCTGCAGCTTAGAGAAGACATGACCCTTGATAGGAAGGTGTGGAGGACGCGAATTAGGGTAGAGGGGTAGTAAGAAGGAGTGTGTTCGTACTAGTTGGGAGGAGTGCCTTGTTTGTCGATGTAACTGAAGGCATAGTGCTAGGCCTATGCCTGGTAGTTTCTTGTTTGTGGTGTTTTTGGGCGATGTGCTCGATTTTGGAACAGTAGTTCCTAGCATTACTTCATGGGCGTTTTGTTTCTTTTCCTTGTGGTATGTTACCTCTTGTTTGTGTTTGTTTTTATGTTTCTTGCTTGTTATACTGCTATCTATACTGCTTTCTATTCTGAGCCGGGGGTCTGACGGAAACAGCCTTGCTACTTCGTATGAGGTAGTAGTATGGACTGCGTACACTTTACCCCCCCCAGACCCTACTTAGTGGGAATACACTGGGTATGTTGTTGTTGTTGTTGTTGTATATCTTAAGACTTGTACCATTTAGAGCCCGTTTGGAATTGCTGCTAGAAAACTGCTTATTTGAGGAGCACTTTTATAAAATAGTTTTTCAGAAAAGTGCTTTTGAAAAAAAGTAATTTGTGTTTGATAAGTCATTTGAAAAGTATTTTTAATAAATAGATTGTGTTTGGATAATATTTTTCAAGAAGTACTTTTGAGAGACAAATAACGAAAAAAGACATGTATCAATAGACTTTTACTACTAAAATCATTTTATAGAGAAAATTTATTTTAAATATCTATTATAATATTTTTAATTAAAATTTTTATTTTTATTTAATTAAAAAGTACGTACTATAAAATTTTCAATCAATATTTATATATCCATACGTACATTAAAAAATATTAAATAATGATATAATATTACTATAATAATTTAAATATTACTTAAAAACATCAAACAAAATGAATTTAAAAATTATTCCATAAATTAAATCACTACATATGAAAAAATTCACCACAAAGTAAAGAAAAGAAGTGAGGAATAAAATAAAAATCATATATCATCACCATCAATGATATTTTCGATTCTATTTAAAGAAAATGAGTGAGGAATAAAATAATAATATATCATCACCATCAATGATATTTTTAATTTTATTTAAAGAAAAGAAGTGAGGAATAAAATAATAGTATATAAATCATAAAATAAAATAAAGATTATGATGTAAATATGAAGTATAAAATTTTAAAATAAAACTTTAATCAAACTTATACGATATGTTAATTAAATCATAAAATAAAATAAAGAATTATGATGTAAATATGAAGTATAAAATTTTAAAATCAAACTTATGCGATATGTTAATTAATTAATAAGGGATATTAATTAATCTTTAACAAGGTGGCGATACTGGGAACTTCTTTACAGACATGTAAACCCTCAGCCAAATGATGCAGTAAATCACAGTCCTCTCGGCTAAACGGGCACAACAGGACTACCGTTATGTTGCCATAACACCACATCACCCAACTGAGGCCTTAAGCCTTACTCAACCGCTACCCTAGCTCCAGATTCATTTATTCAATATAGGAACCTTCTCTATAACAGACTGGCATGCCCTAGTCCAACACTTAGGGAAATTAGCTTTTCATTTAGGCTAATTAATCTTTTAAGAAATTAAAATTAAAAATTAAAAATAAAATAAATCCCCTTTTAAATAAGGTTGTCACCAGAAAGATGGAAATGATTAAAAGAAAACTTAGACTTTTATTGACAAACTGTTTTTAGAAAGAGAGAGAGGGGTTTCTAAAACCTGTCTCTTACATACGTCTAATGAATCCTTTTATAATGGATTCTACATACTAGTAAACAAAATACAAAAGTAAATGGGCTCAAGTGTGACCGACAAGATAAAAAGGAAAAAAGGAAAACGTCAAAAGGCCTCATGTGGACGACAAAGAAAAATGTGGCCATTTGGCCCTACCAAGGAAAATTGTGACCATGTGGTCCTTCTACTTTATTAAAGGTTTTTTGTTGTATTACCCCAATAATTCATATAGCTGAGGTGGAAGATTCTTTCGTCTTGCTTTTGAATTGTTTAGGAGTAGGTCCAAATTGTCAAATCAATTTCTCCCGTGCTATTATCACTTTGTGCTTCTCCTGCCAGTTCATCTCCATCTTCAGTATGACTGATAGACGCCTTGAAAATGTCATCTGGTATTTCTATGTCCAGATTTTTTAGAAGATCCTTTTTAATCTCCTCCATGTATGAAGCTAGGATTTCGGATTTAGACATTATCCCCTTTTTCATTTGAAGCTTTCTGGAGATATGTTTAAAAGGACTAGCGTCGTCCTGTCTAGTTGTTGCTTCTTGCATTATTGTATAATCACTGATAGTTGTATAATGCTATCTATGGTCTTTTGTCCATGAATGTTTCCTTTCTTGTCTTTCTGAGTCATTTTATTCCAGAACTTTGTATAAAAAGTCCTTTCCAAGCAAGGAAATTCTCCTGTTGTATCAACTTCAACTGACCATTTCATGATCCATGGTATTGAAAACTCTATAAAGAAATACATGGCTGACCATGTCATCAAAGAAAATATGCAGGATTCTTCAAAAAAGCGCGGGCTGACTCGGAGACCTGGGACCTTGGCTTAGTAATGAATGAAGGGTTTTCTTTTTGTAACTCCATTAGTTTAAGAGAAACATCAACCCATTGGGTATAAAGTTTTTTATATGATTCAGGTAAAATATTTATAGTTGGACCATATAAAGTCCACCATTTATAGAAAATTATCAAAGACCCTGAAATCAGGTCACAAATTATTGACAAAATGGAAGCTTCCAGCAACAAACCCCAGGAACCCCAAGGAGGAACCTACTCTATGATAGAATTGAAGAAGATGTTAAGGGAAAAACATCAGGCGGAATATACTCCTGCTACTCTCCAAGATTTGATTAAAGAGGTTGATAACCTCAAGATAGAAATTGAACATCTCAAAAAGAATAATAGGGTTATGGATGAACGAATTTTGAGTCTTGAGATGTCTAATATGGAGGATCAAGAACTGGGTACAGATTTTCAAAATAAACTGGAAGCTCGTATTGATGAAGCTGAAACCTCAAAAACAAAAGAATTGTTTTTGGGATCCTTAAAGGATAAGGATAAAGAAGAATTTCTTCAAGTTCTGGAGTTAATAACTTCACAAAAAAATTATATTAAAATTACTCTTTTGATTGATTATAATTTCAAAAAAGAATTTACTGTCCTAGTTAATAGCGGAGTAGATTTAAATTGTATAAAGGACGGATTTATACCTTCCAGATATTTTCACAAAACAACTCATAGTCTCCGTAATGCTTGCGGAAGTAAAATGAAAATTAATTTTAAATTATCAAAAGCGTATATTTGTAATAACAAAGTTTGTATGCCTGAGACCTTTGTTTTGGTAAAAGATATTTCAGATGAAATTATCTTAGGCGTACCTTTCTTTATACATATTTTTTCGATTACTAGATGGGATGAAACTGGTATTACGGGAACTTATGATAATAAGAAAATTCGGTTGGAGTTTATAACTCAACCATTTGATAAATTTTTAAATCGGATAAAAGACAGAATACTGTCAAAAATTAAACAAGTGGATTTTATAAAAAAACAAGATAAATTATTTATCTATAGAGAACACTTTACAGGCTCCTAAATTAAAGGAGAAAATTGATCTCTTACAAAATCAGTTCACTTTACAAATCTATTGTGATCATCCAAATATTTTTTGGGAAAGAAAAACACATGTGGTGAATCTACCATATGAAGAAGATTTTGTAGAAGATAATATCCCTACTAAGGCTAGACCTTGTGAAATGAATTCGAAATATTTGCAATTATGCAAAAATGAAATTCAATCTTTGTCAAATAAAGGTCTAATAAGGCCTTCAAAATCTCCTTGGTCATGTACTGTTTTTTATGTTAATAAACATGCAGAACAAGAACGAGGGATTCCCAGACTTGTAATTAATTACAAGCCCCATAATAAGGTTTTAAAATGGATACGCTATCCAATTTCTAATAAAAAGGATTTATTGGATAGACTCCATGATGCTATTATATTTTCAAAATCTGATTTAAAATATGGTAATTGACAAATTCAAATTGAAGGAAAAGACAGGTATAAAACTGCTTTTAATGTTCCAGAGGGAAAATTCGAATGAAATGTTATGCCTTTCGGATTAAAAAATGCTCCTTCTGAGTTTCACAAAATCATAAATGATATTTTCATACCATATAGCATTTTTATAATTGTGTATATCGATGATATCTTGGTATACTCAAAAATCGTAGAAACTCATTTTAAACATCTAGATTTATTTTAAAAAGTCATTATTCAAAATGATTTGGTAATATCTAAGCCAAAGATGTTTTTGTTTCGAACGAAAGTCCGATTTTTAGGACATTTCATTGAAAAGGGGAAAATAATCCCTATTAATAGAAGCATTGAGTTTGCTTCCAAATTTTTGGATATTGTTACTGATAAAATTCAGTTTCAAAGATTTTTAGGAAGCTTAAATTATATATCTTCTTTTATAAAAAAATTGACAGGAGATACTACTATTTTATACAAAAAGCTTAAGAAAAATCCTAAAGTCTGGATCGATGATCATACCGATGATCATACTCAAGCGGTCAAGAATATTAAGGCAAAAGTTAATAACTTGTCATGCCTTACCTTAGCCATCTGAACTGGACAAAGATAGTCCAGACTGATGCCTCAGATATACTATGGGGGAATTTTGATACAACATTCCCCAGAAGACAAGAAGCAAGAGTATCTTGTCTAATTCTACTCTGAAAAATGGACTAATAGTCAAAAAATTATGATACTGTAGCTAAGGAAATCCTTGCTATAGTAAAAAGTGTTATCAAATTTCAGGGTGATTTATGTAATCAGAGTTCTTTATAAGGACTGACTGTTAATCAGCCAAATTTATTTTTAATAAAGATATTAAACATGATATTTTCAAACAAATGTTTACAAGATGGCAGGCCTTATTAGCCCCATTTGATTTTGAAATACAATATCTGAAAGGATCGACTAATAGTCTTCCTGATTTTTTTACTAGAGAACATTTGAGTTAATAACTTTTACTTTCCTATTTTAAGATGATACCTGGGATCAGACTGATCTATTCACCCGCCTCTAATAGAGGAAAGGGACTAGGACAAGAAAGGGGCAGAAAAAATATCCTAGCCCAAATAAGAAATCAGAAGCTAATAGCTTCAAATATTGCAGGAACTTCTGATCTTAATACAGATCATCCAATGTATAAGGAGTTCATGAAATTTATACAATCCAAAAAAGAAAGGGACTATAATAATCCCCCATCTTATTCCTAATTACTGGCAGATGATAGTTATGAGAATACTGAGGTTTATAAATTAAAAGAGAAAAGAGAAGTTATACTTCTTTTGGAACATACGGATCTTAAATGGAAAGATGATCCCTGGAAAATAATAATCAGGCATTTCAATACAGCATTATATATTGCTCCTACTTATAACTACAAGAGGCACTATGAGATTATACTCTCATATACAGAGTCGGCTGAATTCCAGCATTTTTATTCTACTAATAATAGAACTGCTTATAATTTTTCAAAAATTATCATCAAAAAGATTTTGGCTCCAGAATATTGGGGTCTTAATATTTTTCAAGAACGGAATTATACTCACCCGAAAAAGAAAGTCTCAGTTAAATATAATTATTGGGACTATCTGGACAGCTTTAATAAAAGCCTTTTGTATGAAAATCATAGCAAAAAACATTATTGATTTATAAAAATTTGTAGCCAAGTTTTTACACAAAATGTTCCAATATGGTTCTGTAAATAGTGAACTTTATATGGTCCAACTATAAATATTTTACCTGAATCATATAAAAAACTTTATACCCAATGGGTTGATGTTTCTCCTAAACTAATGGAGTTACAAAAAGAAAATATTTTCTTTGATGGCATGTCAGTCATGTATTTCTTTATAGAGTTTTCAATACCATAGATCATGAAATGGTCAGTTGAAGTTGATACAACAGGAGAATTCCCTTGCTTGGAAAGGACTTTTTATACAAAGTTCTAGAATAAAATGACTCAGAAAGACAAGCAGGGAAACATTCATGGACAGCAGACCATAGATAGCATTCATACAGCTATCAGTGATTATACAATAATGCAAAAAGCAATAACTTAGACAGGACGACGTTAGTCCCTTTAAACATATCTCCAGAAAGCTTCAATGAAAAATGGGATAATGTCTAAATCCGAAATCCTAGCTTCATATATGGAAGAGATTAAAAAGGATCTTCTAAAAATT
Source organism: Capsicum rhomboideum (assembly GCA_031232105.1). Lineage (NCBI taxonomy): Eukaryota > Viridiplantae > Streptophyta > Magnoliopsida > Solanales > Solanaceae > Capsicum > Capsicum rhomboideum. The sequence goes on along the minus strand of CP124717.1, from coordinate 43,828,262 downwards.
TGGACATAGAAATACTAGATGACATTTCCATGGCGTCTATTAGTAATACTGAAGATGGAGATGAAATGGCAGGAGAAGAACAAAGTGAAATTAGCACAGGAGAAATTGATTTGGACAATTTGAACTTACTCCTACAACAATTCAAAAGCAAGACGGAAGAATCTTCCACCTAAGCTAAATCCAATAAAGAAAAAGAAAAAATCTGAGCAGAAGGCCCCATAATTTAAATTATTGGGGTAATACAACAAAAAATCTTTAATAAAGTAGCAGGACCACATGGTCACAATTTTCCTTGGTAGGGCCAAATGGCCACATTTTTCTTTGTCGGCCACGTGAGGCCCTTTGACGTTTTCCTTTTTTTCTTTTTATCTTGTCGGACACACTTGGGCTCATTTACTTTTGTATTTTGTTTACTAGTATGGAGAATCCATTATAAAAGGATTCATTAGACGTATGTAAGAGACAGGTTTTAGAAACCCCTCTCTCTCTTTCTAAAAACAGTTTGTCAATAAAAGTCTAAGTTTTCTTTTAATCATTTCCATCTTTCTGGTGACAACCTTATTTAAAAGGGGATTTATTTTATTTTTAATTTTTAATTTTAATTTCTTAAAAGATTAATTAGCCTAAATGAAAGACTAATTTCCCTAAGTGTTGGACTATGGTATGCTAGTCTGTTATAGAAAAGGTTCCTAGATTAAATAAATGGATCTGGAGCTAGGGTAGATGTTGAGTAAGGCTTAAGGCCTCAGTTGGGTGATGTGGTGTTATGGCAACATAACGGTAGTCCTATTGTGCCCGTTTAGCCGAGAGGATGGCGCCAAGGACTGAGTTGGGACTGTGGTTTACTGCATCATCTGACTGAGGATTTACGTGTCTGTAAAGAAGTTTCCAGTATCGCCACCTTGTTAAAGATCTGTGAAGTTTGGTATCATATATATATATATAAGTCATAGGGATATTTTTGTCATGAAAGAAATAATTTACTGCTTCTGCTTTTTTTGAAAAGCAAAAAATTTTTGTTTTTTCCTAACAACAGAAAAACTGTTTCTACTTCTTTTTAAAAGCACTTTTACAAGTTAACCAAATACCATTTTTTTCAAAAAAAGTATTGTTATTTTAACATTTTTTGTTGACTTGGGAGATTGCGTGTTTTCCATACAAAACACAACAGGCACGTGAAAAAGCCAAAAAAATATTATTATTTTTCATTAAAGCCTAAAAGTTGCAAAAATAATTCCAAAAACTTTTTTACCTCAAAATTTTTGATTTAGCATTTCCAGATTTTACAAATTTTACGTTTCATTTTAAGTTTTTCTTTTTCTTTTTGAGAATGTTATTTTTATTTTGTTTATCTATTAAATAGATTTTACAACAGTTTTTCCTATTTTTTTCAATTTTTTGGCTTTTATTTTTCCATAAGTTGCGATGATTTTTGGATGTAAACTAAGTTTCTTTTTTAGATTTTTTTATTTTTATTAAATAGAATTTAAAATAGTTTTTCTTTTTTTTCTTATTTAAAATACCATATATAATCATTTAATTCGCTGCTTTGCCACATCAGAAGCTAGTATATTACACTCTCCTTAATTTTTTCTTGTTTGTCAAAATGACACAGTCGAATTCTACTATAGGTGTTTAACTCCTCTTCCCTAGAAATCTTAGATTAGGGAATCAAATGATTTTAATTGAGATGTTTAAGTGAAAAATTATATCAATTTCATTGTCTGTTGATGAGTTCAGCCTTATGACATTATAGTATGATAAAAACATGCCTAAATAACTTAATTAATTTGACTATATCGTAAATATGTGTCACAGCCTAGTTCTTTGAGATGGCTTAGTTGGTCTAGAGACAACACACAGATGATCTAGGTTTGATCCCCCTCAATGCCTTCTGATTCGAGCTTGTCGCACAGGACTTGCCTAGTGCGGTTTATATTTTTTATGTGGTTTGTAGGTTATTGCATAGTGGGGAGTTTACTCAATACACACCATAGAATGCTCACCCAAAAAACAAAGATTATGATAGAGATTGTAGCGGCTGCAAATTATCCTCGAGTTAAAAAAAAATATTGACCTCTAAGATCAAGGGGTAAATGATGTATCCTACCAAAAAAATATCAAATAATGCACATGGAATAAACTTTGGCCGACATAAAAATTCGTTTTGAAATGCTCGGTGTTTGCTTTGTCAACTTCACAAAATTCGAAATAAAATAAGTTATAGTTAAAACAAAAAATAGAAGATACACTAATGTACTCCCTCTGTTTGTTTTACTTGTCATTTTTTATCATGATATATTTATTAAGAAAATAATGATTGATATAATTATTTTATCATATTATTCTTATTAATTGATGTTTAGAGTAATATGTCTTGAAAATAATTTGGAGAATAAACAATTAATGCAAAAGATAAAATAGAAAAAATTCTTTTATCTTTTTTTGACAGGTCAAAATTGACAAATAAAAATAAAAATCAAATTAGAAAAATTATGACAAGTAAACGCGAACATAGGGGAGTAGTATTGACTAAAGTTGGGATTCGTTGAAGCAAATGATGTAGAAGGAACAGTTAGGACTCGTTTGGTACGATAGATAAGGAATAACTAATCTTGAGATTAATTTTAGAATAAGTTTATCTCATTTTTGATTGAGATAAAATGCATGGGATAACTCATCTCAAATTAATTATTCTGAATTATAATTTTACTTTTATCTATCCTAATCCCAAAATAAATAATTTTGAGATAATTAATTCCGAAATAATTTGTATCTAACCAAACCACCCCTTAGAGGTGTCAAAATGGAATGACGTAGTCTTTGCGGGCAATTAATAAACGTGTTGGGGCAGATTAGCTTCTTTTAAGTTTTGCACGGATGAGCCTTCAAACCGATTGGTGTTTTTTAACGGGAAATGACATGGGATGACTCACTATGGTTGATTTTATTTTTTTGTTCCTCACAAGAAAAGTCATTAAAGATTATTCATTCTTTTTTTTATGTATAAAATAAATATATTTTTATCCCTTTACATCTCAAATATTTTTTCACTTCCATGCTTATTTGTCTCTCAACTTCTAATTTTATTTTCTTTTTCTTCTTTTTTTTCTCTTTTTATTTTTTCTTGATTTTTATTTTTTCTATCTATTTTTTTCTTTTTAAAATTCATTTGTCTCAACCTTTATTTTTCTTTTATTCTTTTTTTTTTTTCTTTTTTTTTTCTCAAACATTATTTATTTTTCATTTCTTTTTTTTTTAATTCATTTGTATCAATCTTTATTTTTTTTTCTTTTCTCATTTTTTATTCTTTTTTTCAAACTTTATTTTTATTTTTTATTTTCATTTTTGTTTTTCTCAATCTTTATTTTGTGTGTGTATTTTTTATTCTTCTCTTTTTTCTTTTTTCTTAACTTTTAATTATTTTTTTTCTTTTTTCTCAATCTTTATTTTTTTTTCCTTTGCTCTTTTTTTTTTTTATAATCAACTTCTATTATTTTTTGCTAATGAACAGAAAGTTGGATAATCCACAAAGAGAATCTTCGTTCTTTGACATCGAAGTAAACTTAAGGGTGTGACTTGTTGTTTGTAAGTCCTTTGGGATAAGTCTTACTTCTAAGGCAAGAGTTATAGAACATCTCATAAATCAAGACACAATGTGGTAGTGTCAATTTTTGTCCATGGGGCGTAACTTGCAGTTTGAAAGTCCTTGGCTAAGTCTTGCCTCTAATGCAAGAGTTATAGAACATCTCATAAATCAAGACACAATGTGGTAGTGTCAACTCTTGCCCCAGGGGCGTACCTTGTTGTTTGAAAGTCCTTGAGCTAAGTCTTGCCTCTATGGCAGGAGTTATAGAGCATCACATAAATCAAGCCACAATGTGGTAGTGTCAACTCTTGCCCATGAGGCGTAATTTATTTTTTGAAACTCCTTTGGGATAAGTCTTGCCTCTAAGGCAAGAGTTATAGAGCATCTCATAAATCAAAACACTATGTGGTAGTGTCAACTCTTGCCCATGGGGCGTAACTTGTTGTTTGAAAGTCCATGGGCTAAGTCTTGCTTCTAAGGTAAGAGTTATAGAACATCTCATAAATCAAAATACAATGTGATAGCATCAACTCTTGCCCATGAGGCGTAACTTATTTTTTGGAAGGAATCGAAGAAAAAAAGATAAGAAACAAAAAAAAGAAAAGAAAAAAATAAGGTTGAGGAAAAAGAATAAAATGAAGAAAAATAAAAAAAAAATAAAAAAAAAGAAAAATGAAGGTTGATAATATTAAAAAAAAATAAAAAGAAGAAAAAGAAAAAAAAATAGAAGTTGAAAGGAAAAAAGGAAAAAAATAAAATAAAAAAATAAAGGTTGAGAAAAAAGAAAAAAAAAAGACAAAAGAAAAAATAAAAACCAACGAAAAATAAAAAAAATAGAAGTTGAGAGAAGAAAAGGAAAAAAAGCAAGGGTTGAGAAAAATTTAAAAAAAAATAAAAAAAGAGAAAAAAATAAAAACAAAAGTAAAATAAAAAAGAGAAAAAAAATGAAATTGAATGATAAATGAACATAAAGAGTTGTTTAAAAATATTTGAGGTATATATAGAGGGGTAAATTGGTATTTGTTCTATACATAAAAAAAAAAAGGAAGATTAGTTTTGTAAGACTTTTCTTATGGAAGACATAAAAACAAAGTCACTCAAAAAGAGGACCATTTCTGTAGTTTACTCTTTTTTTAAATGTTTACCTCTCTGATTTCAAGTGTTTAATTTTTGACCCTATAGTTTATTTAGTGAAATTTTGTAGACGAAAATAATCTTATACTTTTGCAGAATATAATCTTTAAGTTAAGCCCCATATGATTTCGATTTCTAAAAACTTATTCCCTATTAGGTATAAGTTCAGTTGCAAAAAAGCACAAAAACTAAAGATCATTTCATTTTAAGGGCTAGTCGTGCAATTTTTTGTTCATTCATGTACTTTTCCCTAGGAAGAATAAATAACAAATGAATCAAAAACATAACTCCAGTTTCTGAACGCTATAACAAATTCTGAAAATACTACACATTTGTGCCTTTATTTTAATTTGTTTGCACAAATTCCAAAAGTTATGCCTAATGTGACTTAGGTTTCTAAATACTTATATTCCTAGGCATAAGTTCAGTTGTTAAAAGGACAAAAATTAAAAATTAACTCATTTTAAGGGCAATTTGTGCAATTTTAAGTTCATACATCTATTCTTCTTTCTTTAAAATGGATGAAGAACATATGTCTGCTAATTTGCAATACATAAATTATTAATAACTTTCTTTCACTTTAAATACATAAATTATTTGCAATTTTCATTTAATTACAATATTTATTTCACATAAATTTCTCTTTATTTTAATATTTTATATATTTCTTCCACTTCAAAATTATTTTCATATTTCTCTTAGTTAGATGAACTTTCATTTACGTAGAATTTTCATTATATAAAATAGTTAATTCTCTTTTTAAATAATAGGGATAATATATATAGGAGTATAAATATGAGTAAATATCTCAAAAGATCACTAAATTATATAAAATTATTTTATAAAGTCACTAAACTTACTTTTCTATCAAAAAAGTCACTCAACTTGTGACTTTTCTCCTACAAAATCACTTTACATGATATTTTTATTTTTATTTTTTTAAAAAAAGAAATCTGACACTTCTGGGAATATGGTTCTGTGCATGTCTTTTTTTTCTTTTTTTTTTCGCAATATTTGATTTAACAAAATTTAAACTCTAGGTTAGTATCTAATTTGGTTTTCTCGTTTCATCTAATAATTGTTTGCTTTTTTTTTCCTAGACAATTTGGTGTTTTTCTTTCTAATAGCTAATTTTTTATTCTTTTAATTACGTACTTCAAAATTATATATCTTCCTATTCTTTTACTTGTTTGATCTACAAAATTCTAAATCTTCTATTACTTTAGCAGTAATATTGATGAAAGCAAGTATGCATTGCAAGGTGAAAGCATTTAATTCTATCAAATTATTGCTCTGGTATGATCATGATAGGAGGTCGAGGTACCAAAGAACTATGGAATATAGGAGATAACTAGGAGAGCTTTAATTTGTTTAAAAAGTCATGTCTTATTCTACAGTAGATTTATAGAGCATAATTTTTACTATATTTGTTATTTTGAACTAGAATTGTTTTTGGCTATAGCTAAGTCTTTTTTTTTTTTTTGGTTCTAAATAGACCCTCGCAAATTGTATCTACCATTTGATCTTTTTCGAATAGCTCTTATACATTTTATTTTCTCTCTGATAATTCATTGTAGTTCCTAAAATCATTACAAAGAATTGATAATTTTGCTTAAAATCTACTGTTTAATTGATTTTGGGAATATTTATTATTATGAGATTTTAATTTGATATTTTGGTCTATTGGAGACTTGCGGGTGGGCTAGGTGTTTTAATAGTTTATTATTTAAGGGGTTTATGTTTTTATAATATAAAAAAATAATTTAGTTTGTCAAGTCATTTTTTTAATAAAAAATTATGTAGAGTGATTTTGTAAGAAAAAAGCCGCAAGTTGAGTGACTTTTTTGATAGAAAAGTAAGTTTAGTGACTTTACAAAATAATTTTCCATACTTCAGTGACCATTTGAGATAGTTACTCTATAAATATAGGGAATGTAAGGTTTCATTTTAAACTAAAGGAGTTCACTTGTAATTACCTCATGTACCTACCTCTAAAGAAAAAAAATCTAGGCCATTGAAATCTTCAAACGTCAACGACCTAGTCAAAAGTCAAGAGTCAATAATAACTATCTATGATGCATATGGAGACTTAATGCCTTTTTTAAGTTGTTAAGTTTTGGAACTCACTCATGCTTTTTTTTTTTGTTGTTAGTTGTTACTCCCTCCGTCCCATTTTAGTTATCATCTTATTAAAAATAAATATCTTAAAATAGTTGATTACTTACTAAATCAAAATAGAATTAATTAATTTTTTTTATCTTACTCTTACAATTAATTACAATTCCAATGTCCATTCATATGCCCAATGAATATCATTAATATGGGTAAAGGGTAAAAAGTAAAATAGTAAAAACAATCACTCTATTTATGATTTCTTAATCACCGTGTAAAATAGAATATGCCCAACTAAAATGAGACGGAGATGGGACAGAGGGAGTACAATGTATATGGCACTAAAATTAGTAACTTCGTTCTTTTCACCCAAACTGAATTTCTAGCAATGTTTCTGCTTGTTAATTGTTCCTTCTATTTCTCATTGAATTTCTTTTGTTCAATTTCGTACTCCATTTCAGCTATGTAGCTGTAAGGGGAATTTAAGAGGCAGAAGAAACCGTTTCTCATGTGATAAACAATTTCCACCTTTAATTATTAATACAACTTTTACCCTTGGTAATTAAATGAATAATGATGAAAATTCAATATGTATTTTCATCTTATATCCTAATAAAAAGATATTTTTTATATTAAGTGGTTCCGAACAAGTTTAGTAAGGTAATATGAGAACGTTAAGATTAAATGGTGCAGGAAAGTAGATAAAACATAGGTCAAACATATCGCCAGGTTCATAAACTTGGCATGAACTTTCACTTTAGCACCTAAAGTGGACGTTGTTCATTTTAAACATCTAAACCAACCTCCAACTATGTCATTTTGGTACTTTTTTTATATTCTCATGATCAACTTAAGTGCATGTTGCCAAACGCCTCCTACGTGAAAAAATGAATAAATCCGTATGCAACATGTGGATTTTCTTTATTTTTTTTTAAAAAAAAAACTCACTTTTATTTTTTTTTAAACTCCATTATCTTCTTGTGCCTTCTCCTTTCCAAACTTCACCAAAAACAGAGGAAAATCCAATTGAGAAAAAAAATTAGAGTAACGTAACAGTATCGAGCTAAAATTTAGCACCTTTAACAACTAAATTTTCACTACTCCGAATACATAAAAGCAAAATCACACAAATTGAACAAACTCAGATAAGATAAACACCAAAAATGAACCGGGTCGAAGAGAAATTAACTATTAGAAACTCAAAATCACACAAAATTGAACAAACTCAGATAAGATAATCACCCAAAATGTATTGGGTCGAAGAGAAGTTGAGCAGTAGAAACTCAAAATAAAAAGTGTATCTACACAAAATCAAACAAAATAGAGGAAACCCAACTGAGAAATGAAAGTAACAAAGCATCAAGATGAATAATAACACCTTTTACAGCTTAAATAGGTGGCAGGAGAAGGAATGAGGAAGAAGAAAAAAGAGAAAAAAAATGGCGGAAGTTATTAGGGAGAAAGAGTGAGGAAGAAGGAGAAAGAGAAGAAGAAAATTTACAAAACGATCCTCAAATGCGCTCAAAATTTGTGTAGCACGTCCTATGCTTAGTCAATAAAAGGTGCCAAAATAACACAGTTGAAGATTTGTTTAAGTGTTTAAAATGAACAACGTCCATTTTAGATGTCAAAGTGAAAGTTAGTGTCAAATTTAGAAGGCTAACGATGTGTTTGACCTAAAACATAAAGGAATTTTGCATTCATTTATTTGTGGGAGGACTATGATAATTCTTTTAGTTTTCTTCCGTGGAAAGTAAGTAGAAAATAGTTACTCTATCTCGCTCCATCCAATATATTATTTAATGATTGTTTAACTTTATTTGTTTAGATTGAAAAATCAAAAAATAATTTATCATTTTGTGTTTATATTATTTCTATTATTAAATATTAGATTTATTTTTTAATATTTAGATGATTTGTAATTTATAAGGATAATATAATAAAATTACATTTTACTTATAGCTTTAAGATGTGCCAAGTCAAACATACACAAATAAAGACTAGGGGAAGGGGGGAGTAACTTTGTGTGAGGATTATGTGCTCGAATGTTTTTTCCTTTTAATTAGGAGTTCAATTTTGAGACAAAATAAAGAGAGAGTGAACGGAGGGAGCAAATATTCCCCTATTGCCCAAAAAAGATAATTTGAGAATTCCATTTTAGTACTATTTAATTAATACCACATGAGAATTCTTTATTAGTATTACTGGTAGAGTAGAATATATATGGAATCCATCGGTTCAATTCGGTTCAGTTTTATATATTATCAATTTGATTTATTAATTTTTTATTTTTAAATATGCTAAACCAATAATTAAACCAATAAAATATTTTTTATCGATTTTTGATTTGTTGGTTTTTAGTCTTAACGATTCGATTTTCGGTTTAACCGATAAGAAAATACTCATAAAATAGAAATAGTAACAACTAACATGAAAAGAAACTGAATCTTAGTTGTAGCAAAAATCCTACATGATGTGTTTTAATTTACAAGAATCTTCAAGCTTGAACTGAATGTTAGTTCAAAAAACTGAATTCTAGTTGTTGAATCCTAGTCGCTCGACCCTCACCGTCGTCATCATAAACCCTCACCGTCGGTTTACCAGAGGGAAATTAATTTTTAACTTTATGTCTTTATCGGGTTATAGGTTTTCAAGAAATTGAATAGGTTTGTTAGGTTGTAGAAATTAAAAAGAAATATATAATAAGTAATATATACTCCCTTCGTTTAAAAAAGAATGACATACTTTTCTTTTTAGTATGTTTCAAAAGAATGACACTTTTCTTTTTTGGCAATACTTTAATTCCAACTTTTCACATGGCATGTTTAAGACCATAACATTTAAAGGCATTTTGGTACATTTGACACAACTTTAATTTATAATCACAAAAGTCTTTTTTATTTTCTTAAACTCCGTATCAAGTCAAAATAAATCATTCTTTTTGAGACAGAAAGAATATATATAATGTAAGTAAGGATAAAGTAGTAATTTAATATATTTTTATTGGGTTGTCGATTTACCCAATAACTCAATAAGAAAAAATCGAAATCGAATCAATAACCCAATAATTTTTCTTTTACAAAATCATTAAAAAATCGTTAACCCAATAATAATTTTATTAATTCAATTTATTAGTTGGTTCGATTTTTACACTCCCCTAATTCAATTTTTACACTCCCCTAACAATTTTATTATATATATATATATATTGAAATACTAATAAGCAAACTAACCTGACCGCGGAATAAATTGTCCGCGTAGACTGATAGAAAAAGATGCAATAATCCGGCATGGACCATTGGCGGATCGGGGCCATCCAGGCACAAGGTAGAGAAAAGTTCATCGGGAAGTCGCACTATATTCCGGCAACTTAAGTCGACTCCGGCAGCCAATTTAACGCCGGAGAGACCCACATATGCTGTTCCACCAATACGAATCACGGTAAAATGGCTATCCACCGATCCATCGGCAACGCCACAAACCTTCCACGATTCCTCCAGCAACGGTGTCGACGCCACAAGAGCTGCCAACGTCTCGCTAGACTCAAACCTGCAGACATAATGAATTCTCTTTAGTTAGGTGAAAGAAATTGTAATAAAGTTATGGTTAGTGGAAAAAAGTTAAGGGTTTACTTACAATGAAGCTTCCGATTCCATACTTTTCAAAGTTTTTTTGAGAAAAGAGTTTGAGGGAAGTTGCTAACTGAAAAGATTTGAGGAAAAAAAAGATATTTAAATTGGTCTTTTGAGACTCGACAATTGACATGTGTGCGTATACATTACTCTGCGCGTGCTGTCGAAAATGAGTAAGTCTTTGAACTTGACATCCTCTGCTGTTAGATACGCACAAACTTTCCTATTTGCATATATTTGTGCAGTTTTAATTTAGTTATCTAATTTTAATTTGGCATAAAATTTAGGAAAATTTTAAATTTTATGGTGTTAAACTAAAGACAAATAAAATATATTAAAAATATTTTTTTTAAAAAAAAATTATGATTTAAAGTATGTCATGTGAGAGTTAAGATTAAAGAATTATCAAAAATAAAAAAATATTATTTTTTAAATGAAATAAAAAGAAGAGACGAATAAATTGAAACCTAGAGAATCATGTCTCAATTATAGCTCGACGAATAAATTGAAACGTAAAGAGAATCATGTCTCAAATTATAACTCCTATTTGCTAATTTAATATTTTCTTATGCAAGTCACATCTACCACCACTATATTTCTATGCGGATGAAAATATTTACACCTCTTAGTTTTCTTTAAAAATTAAATTTTCTTATTTATTTTGAATGATAGATGTTTTCTCCTTTTATCTTAATTGTATTTTTGATATACCTAATTCATCCTCAGTATCAACCTTTGTTTCTTCTTTAAAAAAATTATGATTTTTTTTTTCATTTTCTTTGTCGATGTAACAAATTTTCTATAGAAATAATAAATATTATTTTTGAGATGAAAAAACAAAAGTGAGAAATACTAGAAAAAATTATTGAATGAAATATTAATTGAATATATATATATATATATATATATATATATATACTAGATAAGGGTGCCCGTGCTCCGCACGGGTGTCTAATCATTATTTATCATTTTGTATTTATTTACTTTTTTTAATTAAATATTATTAATTTTCTAATACTCAAACGACTTATAATAATTAATTAGGGGTGATATAGTAAAATCACGGGGTTGAAGCAGGTGGTTGGCGCCATAATTCATCATGTTGTATTTATTTGCCTTTTTAAATTAAATATTATTAATTTTTTAATACTTAAATGAGTTAAAATAATTAATTAGGGCCAAGAGGCGGAGGAACGGATAAGATCCGTCCGATCAAAGGCCGTGGACGGCCGAGATCTTTTTGGTCATACCAAAGACCCACACTTATTAAAAGGGATGATTAAATATTATCAATTTTCTAATACTTAAACGACTTATAATAATTAATTAGGGGTGATATAGTAAAATCATCGGGTTGAAGCAGGTGGGTTTGTCCCTTAATTTATCATTTTGTATTTATTTTTTTTTTTTAATTAAATATTATTAATTTTCTAATACCTAAATGAGTTAAAATAATTAATTAGGACTAAGCAGTGGAGGAACGGATAAGATCCGTCGGATCAAAGGGGGAGGTGGACGGCCAAGATCGTTAGTTGTTAATTATATTACTTTTTAACGTAATGTAATTTATCATTTTGTGTCTATTTTACTTTTTTTAAATTAAATATTATCAATTTTCTAATACTTAAACAACTTATAATAATTAATTAGGGGTGATATAGTAAAATCACCAGGTTGAAGCAGGTGGGTTCGTCCCTTAATTCATCATTTTGTACGTAATGTAATTTATCATTTTGTGTCTATTTGACTTTTTTAAAATTAAATATTATCAATTTTCTAATACTCAAACGACTTATAATAATTAATTAGGGGTGATATAGTAAAATCACGGGATTGAAGCAGGTGGGTTCGTCCCTTAATTCATCATGTTGTATTTATTTACCTTTTTTAATTAAATATTATTAATTTTCTAATACCGAAATGAGCTAAAATAATTAATTAGGACCAAAAGATAGAGGAACGGATTAGATCCGTCGGATGACGGGGCACGTGGACGGTCGAGATCCGTTTGGTCGTCCAAACGGATCACCGCTTATTAAATAGGATATATATATATTAATGATGTTTTATAATGAAATAAATGAGTAGAACAAAAAAATAATTTTATTAGTAATAATCAAAACATCAATATCTATACTATTCTAAAAGTGGGAAGCCCCATAGTTGAAAGTTAGTTTACTAAAATATCCTTTAAAAATTGAACGATCAATTTACCCTTTACCTATCATTAAATTACCTCCTTTTAAATAAGAACTAATTAATGCCATTCTAAGATTATTACACGCTATACTAATACATTCACTGAACAAATATACTTATATAAAAAATGAAGTTGGCTACTATTAAATTAAGACCTTAAATGGTAACTTACAGTTTCACTTTTAACATTTTTGCCCTGTAAGTCAAAGTGACCACATTCAGTAAATAAATAATTTTTCATTAATATCCCATTACTCTAATTTATTTCACTGTTATGCTCTTTGGCTTTCCATTTTCCTCAATGCTTTTAAATGAATATGAAGTATAATTTTTCAGCTATAAATATAGTATGCTTGATAGTCATTTGATATTATTTGTTCTTCCCAATTCCTTATTGTTGGTGGTAAATTTGGAGTGATACAGAAAGAGAAAGGTATTAGAATTTTTTAACAATTTTATAGTTTTACTTTTTATTGTAAAAGTTAAACATACTACATTTATTTTCTTTCCATTATTTGTACGCGTTAAAAATAGTGTTTTTATCTACTTCTATGTAATATATTTTATTAATACAGTAATACCTCTTTAAATTAATATTGTCGGGACCATGAAATATTATTATTTTGTAGAGGTATTATTTAATTGATAAATTAATATTTATTAATTTAAAAAGTATTTTCGAGATTCAATGAAGGTTAATTTTGATTACATCAAAATCATTGTATCTTATTGATTTATGTATCTTATTTATTGAATTAATGTAAGAAATAAATTCATCATACATAAAGTACATTGTATCGACACTTCAAAATTCATTTGGGGATAAAGACTCAAGGAATTTAAATGAACCCACTTGTGAAAACGATATTCATGAACTTGATGTCATGATTAATGATCTCAGTTACTGCAATAAAATGGATGTCAATAGCTTATTGGATTACCCGGGTGAAAATGATACAAGTTCAAAGGTTCAGAGCTTAGAAGAAATTGTGGATACCATTGGAGAAAACAATGTTGATGATGAAGTTGAAGACGATACAATACCTTTGGAACCATTTACGCATAAGGAAACACTTATCGAGTCTGGAACTCTTCACAATTTCTTGATGCAGTTCGAGAAGACATCCCCGGAACTTTTGGATGCAATAAGAAAAGTTAGAGATGAGCCTCAACTAGATTTAAATTTTAACAAAAAAATAAATAATAATAATAATATGTCACTACACTGTCTTAGATATTTTTGTAATTTTAAAGAATTATTAATTTATAATATTAATGGGACCATATGTTTATATAGGGGTCTTTCGAAAATATATTATCTTATTATCTTATTGAAATTGATAATTTTTTCCATTGGCCCAAGTCGGGACAAGAGAAAAATATTATTTTAGAGAGTTTATTAATTTACCGAGTATTAACTTAGAGAGGTTTTACTGTATTTGCTTTTATATTGATTTTTTTACTATGACGAATAGTTACTATTTCTTTGCTAGATGTATACTATGAAATTGATGATTATGTACTAGCTATCACAAGAAAGACATATATTGATTGAATCTTATGACTTCTATCACTACAAGAAAAATGGTCATTAGGGACGAGAAAATTGGTCCCTAATTGTCTGATTCTGGTCCCTAAAAGTTAATAGGGACGGGAAAAATCTGGTCGCCACCCGTCCCTATAGGCTCCGACGCTAAAGGTCTATAGCGACGAGATTTATTTACTGGTCCCTAAAAACGTTTTTGTGACCAGAGAAATTCCAGTCCCTAAATTACTTTTAAGGACCATATCTCTGGTCCCTAAACCGATAAATCAATTGGTGCTAAAATATTTAGGGACAAGTCAACTGGTCCTTAAAGGTCTTTCGCGACCACAATTATTGTCATGAATTGCTGGTCCAAAATGTTCTATTTACAATTTTGATGAAAAAGCTAGTATTAAAGAAATATGGAAGTTAAGTAATACAAATAATCAAATGCATATAAACAAAGTTATCACTAGAATTAATTAAAAATAGAATTGTCTAACTAGTACATCTGATAACAAAAATATACAAGTCACAATTCTATTTACACAACTCATTACCCACAAAGGCTAACATCCTAGTAAATACTTTATTGTTTTCTCCAACAGTCCAAACAAAACAATAATCAATTTGTCAACTTGTTTATCTTTAGAATTGCATCTCGACTTGCAAACTGAGCCTCCAAAATCCTGTAAATTAAAATGTATAAAATAAAATTTGTTTAAAAAAGAGAAATATGTGCACAACCAAATCACATAAAACTACAGTTAATAAGAAATGAGAGAATACATTCTAGATTTTCAATTCCTAATTACTTTGCCATTACATAGAACAAAATATGTTGGTACCGATTGCATTGATCAACTAAATTAGCCCAAATGGTTCAACATCATTCAAGCAGTTGTTAGACGACTACTATATAGTCATACTCTTCCATTTGCAAAATGTTTGTTATGGACTGTTAAGTGCAAAATGTTTGTTATGGATTGTTAATATTAATCAGTAGACATCAACATATTGTAATAATAACAAAGCACAATGCAACAATAACTTATATTGGTAAGGAATGTCATATTTAATATATACAACTTTTGAAGTCCATCTAAGAAATTAGGACAATCCATTTGGCATTGCGGTGTTACCTGAAATATCATGATGCTCATGACTCTCATAATCTGTCACCCATAATACATCTCTGAAGAATATATTCAGGTCAGCAAGACAAGAAAATTCAGCATCAATTACCAGAGAACCTTTGTTAAGTACCTAATTTTCCTTGAGTATCTGTAAATTACAAGAACATACCTAGTGTAAATTAAAGAGATAAATTCATCTACCAATCAAAAGGGTGAAATCATAGAGACAGAAGGAAGACAACAACTATATTTTTTGTGAGATGAGTAAACTGCCATCAACCGAAAAAGACAAAAGTGCAAGTGAAAATGAACATTACCTGATTATATATCTATTAAAGTTACTTATAAAAAGAAATTTTTTTCACATAATCTTGAAATTTCTACAGAATCAATATAGGTATTAGAAATACAAAACCAAGAGACTCTTGAATTGAATAAGAAAAGAGTGAGTGTTTGATGTCCTCAATTATGAGAACATGTCCCTCAATTAGGATAAGCAAGGAAAAACATTCAAAAGCAGGAGACATCGATCCAGCAACATACTTCGAATGATTAACAAACCATTCTTAAGAGCATCACTTAAGTTTGTTAAGATCTCAACTCAAAGCAACTTCAAAAAAATCAACTCCCTTGAAAGATAAGCAAGGGAAAGCATTCAAAAGCAGGAGACGTCCAGCAACATACTTCTATCGACTAACAATCCGAGGTGAAGGAAAATTTACATCCAAAAAAATAATTGGATTGTCACCTGAATTTTAGTGAATGAAGAAACAATCCTTTCCTCTCCAGTTTGGTTACAACGCAAGTCATAGTTATGTGTATCATTGAAGTTCTAGAGGTATTTAACAAGTAACTAGATTACAAACTCTTTTAATCGGTCATATGGAAATCAAAAATCTTATGCAAAACTACAATAAGCATAAAACAATCAAAGACAAGCAGAAGAGATCTTTACAACACCAACTCCTACAAAGCATATTATGCAGCAGCTGAAAAGATCAGATAAATTACACAAAACCTAATTTAATCAAAGGATATTGATATTAGCTTAAAGGTAAACTTCGAGTGCAAACAAAGAACTTAGCCTACTAAAATTAAAAGAGGAAAAGAGGGACCTTAATTACCTGAAAATGATAGAAACAGAGTGTAGCATAAAACATCACCGAACATCCAGACTCTGAGAAATTTCAGATATGGGAGACATGATTTCAGAGAGTTCTCATGCTCATGGACATGTCTACAAGCTGTAGAATATCGATAGATGAGAAAAAGACATCCCAAACAATACAAATTAGAAACTCAATTGGTCGAAAAATCCAAAGGCTACCAGAACTACTTTCCGGCAAGGTCCAGCAACGACGAAAGAACACAAACACGAAATCCACCAGGGTCAGATAATGAATTTTTGGGCAAATAGCGGCAATGAAAATTAAGAAAATGAGCAAGAAAAAAACATGAAATCCACTATGGATATGCAAACAAAATTCCTATGTAACTACGTGACCTCATTTCTAGTTCCAATTTGAAAACAAAGTTACACTGAGGAGTTTTGTTTTGTTTACCTGAGCGTTATTTCAGTCGCTATTGTTCAAAGCTTGCGGAAGAACGATGAACCCAGTGGACATAGGATGGACGAATAACTGGAACGTGTCACAGTCGGTGGTAGAAACGCTGCTTAAAGGTGGAGGGTTATGGATGAGGCGGCGGAGGATCTAGATCTGGGACTTTCATCAGTATTATCAGCAAGGACGATCGTGGCTACCATCGGTAAAATCAACCGGCAAACGGAGAAAGGAAGAGTGGCGATGCCTTTGATGATTTCGTGTACCACCAAAATCCACAACAAGGACATGAAATGAAGCTTCTTAGATTGGTCTTTAGGGTTTCATCTAAAGAGAGGGGGAAACCTTTTTTTACCTCAAGTGCCTATTGTTGCTGATTTTTTCTTATTAGGGACCGGTTATTTATTATTATTATTTATTTAAAGAATAAAATATAATTAGGGACTAGAAATTAATCTCATCCCTAAAAAGTATATCATTAGGGACCACATTTTAAATCCGTCGCTAAATCTTGGTCCCTGATGACCCATTTTCTTGTAGTGTATGTTACTTTATTCATGAACAACTTCTTGATATGTATTAAAAAAAAAAAGCAGTTTGGTGCAGCTTCTCGATATGTATACGTTTGTAAAAAGGAGGTTATAATTCTTTAAAAACAAGGAAAAACTTTCTAGTTGTAAATTAATTACAATCATAGCAACGATTTTTATAATGAAATATAAATTGTATATTGTTGAAGAATATATCAAAGACAAGAAATTGTGAAACTAAATGTCTCATATATTATAAAGATAATAGTTCTAACAATACTTTATTGCATTAAATTTTTATTATCATAACAATACAACTATACAATAAAATACCAACATATTTGTAAGTAAAAACATGCAACATAATTGTGTGTCTCTATGATCGCAGTAAAAAGATACTTATTAGAAGAGGGTATTAGCGAAACGGTTTTTTATCTCCAAATTCAATTCAACATAAAAATATAAAGGATATTCTTATATTCATAATCTGAAACCAATTTTCAATAAATTTGTATTTGGAGATGACAATAGATATCAATCGAATAGACTCACCATTCATCGGTCCGCGCTTGTATTTTCCTCTTTTTAAATTTCATCCAACTAATATTATACATTTAAAAATATTTACACCAATTAGCACGAGATACACGTGCAACACACGTGTTCGAAAACTAGTATGTCTATACAAGTAAACAACATGTAAAAATAACTTTATAAATATATTTCAATGTAGATAATACAAAATAAGTTAGTAAAAAAGAGATAGATTTTACAACAAAATCCTAAAATATTATCTATTTATATCATAAATTAATTTTAAACTATAATTTAGAAAATATTTCATCAGTGACAACAAAAACTCGTTTATTTATATAGACATTAGAAAATAAGGAAAAATTGTAGTTTTAAACATATCATAATATTTGTATTGTTATTTTTTTAAAAAAAGTACATCAAAGATAAATTTTAAAGTTTAAACGAAACTATTACCAAATTTTAAAACAAGGATCACTCTTTTTTAAGAAAACAACAAGAACAACAATATATCCAGTGTAATCGCATAAAGTGAAGTCTGGGGAGAATGGGGTGTACCCAGACCTAACCTCTACCTTAGAAGTAGAGCAGCTATTTTCAAAAGACCCTCGACTTATCTTTTGAGCAAAATAAAAGTAAAATAGATATAAATAAATTAAAAGTCAGAAAATAATTATTGTATCACGCGTTCGAATCACAATGCAGCTCTTTAATTTGTAGCAATATCTTGATTATATTGGTCATATATGAGATGGATGTGAGAGAACATATATCTTGGATTCTGAATAAGGAGAAAAGGGGAGAATTGAGGAACATTGTGAACTATTGTTGTTTGGTTGGGTGCATTAGAAAAAATAATGCATGTATTAGCTTTCTGTATTACTAGTACCTTATTTGAACTATTTTTTCAACCTATGTATAACTAATTAGTTATACATTCTATTTGGTATTAATGTATGTATAACTAATACATTCGTTTGGTAGGATGTATAAGAATAGTGTAAAATATGGTGTATTAGTAATGCTTGCGTTAGTTATGCTTGTATTAGTTATACTTGTATTTTTCTTATGCAGTGTTTTGATTTGGTGTATTAAAAATAACATGAATTGTATAATTTCTAAAAAAAATAATTTTTTTTTACAAAATACCCTCCATAAATATGGTGGAAAGGATGAAGAAAAGATTTTGAGGGACAATTGTGACTTTAACCATGCATTGGATCCATTGCATTACTAATACCATGGATTTCCATGCATTAGTAATACACTCCTTAATACCAAATAGAGTGTATAACTAATGCAAGCATTACTAATACATAGGATGAAAAAGTGCACCAAACAATGTATTAGTATTATACAAAGCTAATGCATGCATTATTTTTTTTAATACACTCTACCAAACGATCCCTAAAATTCATAGTATTAATAATGCAAAGGGTTATATATAATGGATGCACACATTAGGATAGTTAAAGACATAATTGTCCCTAAAAATCTTTTCCACCTCATTTTCACCATATTTGTGAAGGATATTTTTGTAAAAAAATATATTTTTTAGAAATTGTGCAATGCATATTATATTTAATACACCAAACCAAACACTACATAAGAAAAATCTCAGCATGCATAACTAATACCAACATTACTAATCAAAAGCCTTATTCTTATACGCCCTACCAAACGACCACTTAGAAAATTAGAAAATATACTTTCAATTCCCAGCTATATATGAAAATGCAAGATTGATCTATAATCAAAAGCCACAAGAAATACATCAACAAGAGAGGCATCATTTAATAAAAAAATCTACTCATACTTGATGTTTACACTAAATTAACGAATACATAAAAATTAGCTTCCACACGTATACTTATCATTTAATGTCATGACTCAAAAATAAGAGAAGTGATATATGACACATATCTAACTCATCAATAGATAAGCCAATCCAAAATGACGAATCATAAGATAAAATACGAAAATGCGAAATTAACATTTAAATATTAATATAAGTCATAAAACGATCTTTTAATAAAAACTCATAAAAACTGTGGAAATAAATACAACTCTTCTCAAAACCTAGTGTCACTAGTACAAGCCTTTAAGAATTCAAGTACAACTATATAAATCTCTAAAACATCCAAAAAATGGAAAATGACATAAAATAAATAGATAGATGAGATCCAGGAAGATTGCGAATCAACCAAACAACTACCTTAGAATCTCAAAAATAAGCTCTGACGCCAGTATTAATCACCTGCCTGAAGTACCAAGGCAAGAATCTGTACAACATGGTGCAAAAAGAAAATCAATAGGAGTATGAATTCACATGCACTCAATAAGATCGTCAACTGATCCAAATTAAAGCGATGATAGCTAGGGTCGGTCTTAAACTGCTCTATTTCGATACTTAGCACAATTACTACTCATTTCTAATGATAGACCAGGATTAGCAGCTTATGTCAACAAAAACATAAATAAGTC
This sequence comes from Capsicum rhomboideum, assembly GCA_031232105.1. Classification (NCBI taxonomy): domain Eukaryota; kingdom Viridiplantae; phylum Streptophyta; class Magnoliopsida; order Solanales; family Solanaceae; genus Capsicum; species Capsicum rhomboideum. The sequence continues at coordinate 43,807,825 of CP124717.1, read as the reverse complement.
AAGTCTAGATATCTCAAAACTACAATTAAATTAAGATAAGAGTAATAAAGTCACTTTCGCAATAATTCGATCACTTAAAATTTCCACAAAATAACAGTACAATTCAGATAGAAATGATGTACTGAATACATATGATGCATATGCCTCTCAAGTCTGAATTGATCAGAAACCTGCATATACCTTCTTCAATAATGTAACTAGTTAGGACCTATGAAGGACTCACGATGTTCATATCCATTCGAAAATGACCTCGGACACACACAATCAGAAATGAGCTCGGTATCATCCGAAAATGAACTTAGAATCATTCGATAATGACCTCAAACACACAACCAATAAAGACTTCGGTACCATATTGCAGGTAAATACCTCGATACTACAACTGGTGCATGAGAAGAATTATCCTACACATAATTTGAAGTTGGTGATGATTGTGTTTCACTTATGATTTGGAGATATCAGTTGAGTGCAGTATGATCTTGTGAGATTTGTACAGACCACTACATATTACAATAGATATATAAAGGAAATATGTTGCTCTTCGTTCTTCACAAAAGCTTCTAAAACTAGAGAGTAATATTGCAAATCTAAAACTTTGTAGCTTTAAATTATGCATGACTCCTCAATATAATAATACTATCAAATATATTTATAGTGGCCCACAAAATTGGAATTCTAAGTAAATTTGATTGACTTCTGACATCATCCACGATCGCATCCACGAGTCGTACCTGTAGATTTTGTTTTAAGATTTTTGGTCTTCAATCATGCATCGATCAACGGACCGTAAAATGATCCAAGTTTCATATCCGAGTTTCATATGTTTAGCCATAAATCTTTCTGCTAGCCTGATCTTCACCAAATGTCTGGATTATGAATGTGACATACACTTCGTATTTTCTTCCGTAGTTTGATCATCTGTAGAGTACCCTTTTTGCACCCACTTTGAACTTTTCCACGATAGGATCCACGAGCCGTATTACAATCCACGGCCTTGAATGCCTTTTTTCTGGCAGTTTCTCCGCTTTCCTCCTTCTGGATATTTTGACTTCCAAAACCAACGAAACAACATTTTAACATAAAAAACACATAAAAGCCTAAAAATAAATAAAAGTTAAGTAAAAGATATCAATTATGCCCTAATTTCAAAGCACACCAAATATTGCATGTGAATACAAATTTGTCCTTCATAAGTCATTGTATCAACCGACTACTACGATAGTGAGGCGTGCATGCATGCTTGTTTCAACACGAGAGTGCTGGTTGGCATAAAATTTGAGTCTTAGTGCATATTAGCTGTAAGATTCATGTTGACGTATTTTATATAGATGATATATATGTACTTATCTACTTGTGTTATATAATTATATTTGTGCATATCTTTTATGTTATTCCTTGCATAAATATTTCTTTCATTGTTATAAATATTGCACATGCAAGTTTATTAAAGTGAGTATTCTCGGTACAACCCAGATAATTCCTTGATGGGAATGACTGATGATACTTGTTGAGTATCGATTGGTGTACTCATACTATATTTCTACAGTGTGCGGATACTAACCTAGGCCTAAGTGAAAGTTTAGGAGAGGGAGCTTAGGAGATTGCTCGAGACATCCAGTGGTTAGCTACATGCATTGTTCGTTGTTGCAGAGTCTTTTCTAGTTCTTCCATACTTTGATGTATTTTATTTCGAGATACTTGATTCTTTATTAATCCGCTCTTAAGTTGTACCATTAGTTCCCGTGTAATTATGATTTAATTTGTGATGAGTGTTAGATATTTCATCACAATTTATGATGTCATCCTTATTAGAATTGATATCGTTCTTGTTATAATAATTGTCTTTTCACATTAAGTTCATTCAACGAGGTAATTTGCTATCATCGCACCCTTGGAAATTTGGGTCATGATATAGCTTAAAGCTAAGGCGCTTCCCTTTACTCCATAGGGGCCTTCTCCTCATTTACAGGGTTTGGTGACCCAAAATTTGTTGGGTTCGAAATCGAGAAGGCGTCATGCGGAAGCTAATAGTTTGCAAACTATAGAAGCGGTAATTCAGATGACAAAGAAAAACATACTAAAAAGCATATTATTAATATAGTTCGGTCAAACGACCAACATATAAAAACTAATATCAAAAAAGGATAAAAGCTATTGGGAGAAATCTCCCCCTAAACAAGACTCTTTAAGGACTACATTGTGAATTCTATTGTGTTATGGTATGAGAAGAGGGATCTTCTATTTATAGAGTTTCAAAACCTTTCTTACAATAAAGAGGTTAGCCAAATATGGAAGAGTTTTATATTTTCCTTTTAGGAAAAGTAAAAGTAATTATGGTATTACTTTTATTTTCCTTTCAAGAAAAGTAAAACTTAAATTTGATAAGAAAATTAGGGCAAAAACCCTAACAAATCTCCCCTTGTTGGCTTGATTTTCTTGACAAAATTTGATCCGCCTTCTTCACTTGCATAATCTTTATTTTTCACATAATCTTCATCACTGTTGCTTGGCATGCTTAAAAATGGAGCTTTTGGGGTTAAAAATATATGAGCCCTTTCGGGTTAAAAATATTGGAGCCCTTTGTAGGGTTAAAAATGAGCTTTATTTTCAAAGATATAACAGCAGGATTGTTGAAAATATGATTGACAATTATCTCCACATGTAGTTTTTTTTTTGGACAGATATCTTCATTATCATCAAATTGGTTGCAACTTTCATCATAACATGTCTTCAATCTGAGCCATCGGATCATTGAACCGTAAGCTCTGATACCATTTGTTGGGTTCTAAATCGAGAGGGCGTCATGTGGAAGCTAATAGTTTGCAAACCATAGAAGCGATAATTCAGATGGCAAAGAAAAACATACTAAAAAGCATATTATTAATATGGTTCGGTCATATCAAAAAAGTATAAAAGCTATTGGGGGAAATCTCCCCCTAAACAAGACTCTTTAAGGACTACATTGTGAATTCTATTGTGTTATAGTATGACAAGAGGGATCTTCTATTTATAGAGTTTCAAAACCTTTTCTACAATAAAGAGTTTAGCCAAATATGGAAGAGTTTTATATTTTTCTTTTAGGAAAAGTAAAAATAATTATGGTATTACTTTTATTTTCCTTTCAAGAAAAGTAAAACTTAAATTTGGTAAGAAAATCAGGACAAAAACCCTAACAAAATTGACTTGGCTTAGTCAAAAGGCCTCATCTCTAAAAGCCCGACTCGCGAGGCCAAAAGCTCACATGTATTTGTATCATGACATCACCATATGACCAAGCCGATACAACTAATTAAATGGATAAATTCAAAAAAACAAAAAACAAATCTATCTAGTTATTCTCTCTATCATGGCACGAGGTGTTAAGAATAAAATACAACTAAGAGATAAATTTTAAGATGTTAATACAAGTTTACTACTAGTTGGAAACTCATAGAGCAAAAAATGTCCAACATAACGTCACAGAGGGAGTTAGCGTTTTTTTGGTTCCCATTGTCAGGTCTTTAGTTTGCATTCTTAAAGGAAGAAGGAATATAACTGATGTTTCATCATACATTGCATCTCCCAGAAAGTATGGCAAAGTAAATTGCTTAGAAGATGCTAAAAAGGAATAAATAATCGACAAGTGCATCGATAATAAATGAATTAAGATTTTGGTTGTCCCGAGTCCATATAAGCTATAGCTAGGTCTTCCTGCCAAAAGTTGGTGTCACAAAAAAAGTACTTGAAAGAATAAGAAAACAAAAGCATAGCCAATTATTAGAGTAACCACATAGATAATAGGTAATAACCATTAATCCAATATCCATGATGACTGTAGGTGGTTAATACATAAATAGAGAATCTAGGTTTTGGAGCCGTTTGGGCATGACAATTGAGAATTATTTACTTTCTTTCAGAATAATTTTTTCTTCATTTCAAAATCAGTGTTGAGTTATAAAATTTTTAAATTCAGTTTGCACTTGGATTTTTACCTGATTGCGCTCTCTCTCTCTCTCTCTCTCTCTACTCTCTCTAACGTCTCTTTGACTTGACCACGTTCAGTCCGTCGACGCCGGCGGCTTAGTATCCCGGCGACAGGTAAGTTGCTCTTTCAACCCTTCCAGTTTCTCTCTCCCTATCTTTCTCTCTCCATCTTGGTCATTCTCGGCCAGACAACCTCCATTTGCCGTAGAGTTTCTGCTTTCGCCGCCCTTCTAACTCCGACGACGACAAACTAGCGAACAACGACGATCTCTTGTGAGAATAGAAAAGAAGTAGATCGGTCCGTAAAAGTTCAGATTGGGCTGAACCGGCAATCTCCAGTGGTTAGCTCCGGTGGATTTAGAAAACCAGGCTTTTGTTTCCCCAAGCTTGGTGATTTCCAGGCACTACCAGACCAGATTTATCCTGCAACTTTTCGGAGAAGCTCCAGCGACCAATTTCTGCACCAACTTTTGCCGAAATCCAATAAAGCAAGCAAGAAAGAGCCCTTAATTTTCCAGCGTATCCCGGTGACTTCTAACTTTTAATCTCTATTTTCTATTTCCTTATTTTGTTCTTGTTTCCTGACTCTTTTTTACTTTGTTTGGGACTGTTCTGCCTTCTTTTTTAATAGATGTTTATTGATTGTTGTTTATTTTATTTTGCCTTTCCACTGTTCTATCCTCTGTTTTGTTGTTAGTTTGTGTTCCTATTACTATCTTTCGAGTTGCTATAGCTTTGGTTTGTTGCCTTGGGTGTGTGGGATCTTGTGTGTTTTGTGCATGCTTGCCTTTTGTTTTTGAGTAGTGGCTTTGGTGGTTGATGGTAGACTAGGGTTATGTCATAGGTAGGGGTCGGGTTTGAGGTTGGGGTTGGGGTCTATTTTGGGTGTGGGGGCGAGGAAAAGGGTGGGGCCAGGGTCAGGTTTGGGGTTGGGGACGAGGGGTAGTAGGGATAAGTGGGATGCGAGAGCCTCTAGGTTGAAAGTAGGGTCTTAGAACATAGGGACCCTTCAAGGTAAGTTCATAGAGCTCATAAAGATTCTTAGAAAGAGGAGGACCAATATTGCGTGTGTCTAGGAGTCCAAGTGAGGACCAATATTGCGTGTGTCTAGGAGTCCAAGTGGGTAGGTTCTAAAGCAAGGGATATGTATGGGTATAAATTGTGGTACTTAGGAATCGAGAGGCGTAGGAGAAGAAGAGTTTTTGGATTAGGTGGTGAAAGGAGTGCCTAGATCAGAGAAGATTTTTATAGGAGGGTATTTTAATGAGCACATCGGTCATTATCGAGAGGTTATGACAATGTGCACGGTGGCTTTGGTTTCGGGAATAGGAATGAAAGAGGATCCTCGCTTTTGAATTTTGCTAGAGCCTTTAGGTTAGTGGTTGTAAATTCGAGCTTTTCAAAGAAGGAGGAACACCTAGTTACTTTCCGTAGTGCGGTGACCAAGACTCAGATAGATTTTTTACTACTTAGGAAGGGGGATAGAGCATTGTGTAAGGACTGTAAGGTCATTCCTAGTGAGAATCTTTCGACCCAACATAAGCTTTTGGTGATGGACTTGGGTATCAAGAAAGGCAGAAAAAAGAGGGTGGAGAGGATCGACCCAAAATTAAGTGGGGTAGCTTGACTCCGATCAGTGCTCTGGAGATGGGAGAGAAGTTGGCGGCGAGAGGTGTGTGGAAGAGCAGGGGGGAAATGGATAGTACTATACACTATCTAACCGAAAGCACCCAAACGCCACGAACAAAAAACTCCAAGATACGCACATAGAACTACGATCACTAGCCTGGCTACAACCAAGAATCCCTATCTACTAGTTAGGCCTCACTCCAATGAACTATCCCTCTACCCTAATTTGCATCCTCCATACCTTCTTATCCAAGGTCATGTCCTCCGTAAGCTGTAATTGCTCTATGTCATGTCTAATCACCTCCCTCCAATACTTTTTTCGCCTATCTCTACCCCGCCTGAAACCATCCATAGCCAACCTCTCACACCTCTGAACTGGAGCATCCGTGCCCCGCCTCATCACATGCCTAAACCATCTCAATCTCACTTTCTGCATCTTATCTTCCACCGAAGACACTCCCACCTTCTCCTGAATAGTCTCATTTCTAACCCTATCTCCCCTAGTAAGTCCACACATCCAACGTAACATCCTTATTTCCGCCACTTTCAAATTTTAGATATGGGAGTTCTTGACTGGCCAACACTCTGCTCCATACAGCATGGTCGGTTGGACTGCAACTCTATAAAACTTGTCTTTAAGCTTAGGAGGCACCTTTTTATCATACAAAACTCTGAAGGCGAGCCTCTATTTCATCCACTCTACCCCAATACGGTGTGTGACATCCTCGTCAATCTCTATATTCCCTTGAATAATAAACTCATGATACTTAAAACTATCCCCCTTTCGAATAGCTTAGGAATCTAGCCTCACTAGCACTTCGTCCTCATGCATCAAATCACTAAACTTGCACTCCAAGTATTTCGTCTTGGTCCTGCTCAACTTTAACCCTTTAGACTCTAGGGTTTGTCTCCAAACCTCTAATTTATCATTAACACCTCCCTGAGTCTCATTAATCAGAAATACATCATCCGCAAATAACATCCATCAAGGCACCTTTCCTTGAATATGCCGCGTCAAAATATCCATTACCAAGGCGAATAAAAATGGACTAAGAGTTGAACCTTGATGCAACCCTGTCAAAATAGAAAAATGCTCTGAATCTCCTCTCACTGTCCTCACATGAGTCTTTGCTCCATCGTACATGTCCTTAATTGATTTGATGTACGCCACGGGGACACCTCTAGTCTCCAAGCACCTCCAAAGAACCTCCCTAGGGACTTTTTCGTACGCCTTCTCTAGGTCGATGAATACTATGTGTAAGTCCATCTTCCTCTCCCTATATTGTTTTACTAATCTCCTCACAAGGTGAATTGTCTCTGTCGTCGAGCGTCCTGGCATAAATCTAAATTGGTTCTTAGAAATAGACACAATTTTTCTAAGCCTTAACTCGACCACCCTCTCCCATACCTTTATAGTGTGACTCAACAACTTAATATCCCTATAGTTGTTACAACTCTAGATGTCACCCTTGTTCTTGTATAAAGGAATCATCGTACTCCATCTCCAAGCTTCGGGCATCTTTGCCGTCCTGAAAATGCCGTTAAACAACTCGGTCAGCCACCCTAAACCTGCCCCACTAGTGTTTTTCTAAGAATCCACCGAGATCTCGTCAAGCCCAGTCGCCCTACCCATACGCATCCTGTGAATAGCCTCTTTTACTTCCTCAAGCTTTATACGTCTACAATAACCGTAATTGCGACATCCCTCTGAGTGCTCCAATTCCCCTAACACAATGTCATTGTCCCCCTGCTCATTCAAGAGTCTATGGAAATAAGACTGCCACCTCCTCTTAATAAGGACGTCCTTCGCCAATACTCTATCATCATCCCTCTTGATGCACTTCACTTGGTCAAGGTCACGGGCCTTCCTCTCCCTAGCCTTGGCAAGCCTATACAACCTCTTTTTCCTGCCTTTCTCCTCTAATCCCACATATAAGCTTTCTAACACTGTTGTTTTAGTCGTCGTAATAGCTAACTTAGACTCCTTCCTAGATAACTTATACTTCTCCCTATTTGACCATTTCTCCTCTTCATCCTTACTCTCAACCAACTCAGCATAAGCCACCATCTTAGTCTCCACCTTCCTTTTAACTTCTCCGTTTCACAACAACAGCAATAACATACCCAGTGTATTCCCACAGAGTGGGGTTTGGGGAGGGTAAAGTGTACGCAATCCATACCACTAACTCCGAAGAAGTAGAGAGGTTGTTTTCGATAGACCCCCGACTCAGGACAGAAAAATAGTATACAAAGATGTAATAAAACATAAAACAAGATTAAACCATTTTGATTTTTTAATATGTTTGAATTTGATACTGATTTGAAGACATAAAAACTTCATCAACATTCAAATTTCATTCGGTTGGCGATTTGAAGAGCATAAAAACTTCATCGTTGACTAGAAACAAGTTGTGTAAGATTAAATCTTTATTATTAGTATTATGAGATACCAAGTTGTTTGTCTATTTGTGACAAAAAAATGACTAATAAAAATAAAGTCAATGTTGGGACGGTGAATGTAGCAGCAACAATTACTGCATCTTCAAGTCGTTCAAATGTTGCTCCTATCATGGCACCGACTGAAAAATCAGGAAAATTTTCTAGTGTAGATTTCAAAAGATGGCAGCAAAAGATGTTCTTCTACTTGACTACTCTAAGTCTGCAGAAGTTCATCAATGAAAATGTTCTTGTCTTGCCGGAATCAACTCCGGATGATGAACAATTCTTAGTGACTGAAGCCTGAAAGCAATTAGATTTTTTATGCAAAAACTACATTCCAAGTGGGCTACAAAATGATTTGTACAGTGTGTACAACAACATGAAGAACTCAAAAGCACTATGGGATGCTTTAAAAAAAGTACAAAATAGAGGATGCCGGAATAAAGAAATTCATAGTTGTAAAGTTTTTGGACTTCAAAATGGTTTACAGTAAAGCTGTTGTTACCCAAGTTCAGGAGTTGCAAGTCGTAATTCATGATCTCCTTGCTGATGGTATAAACTTATATAATACCTTTGTTGAACATATTAAGTTTGTTCTTAATACTCACATAACCTTTGATATAGGTTTGGTTGTGAATGATGCATTTCAAGTGCCTGTCATAATTGAAAAGCTACCTCCTTTGTGGAAGGACTTCAAAAATTACTTGAAACACAAACTCAACGAGATGACAGTCAAAGATCTCATTATAAGATGAAGAATCAAAGAGGATAACAAGGCTGCGAAAAAGAGATCACATAAAAATTCAGCAATATCTAGAGCAAACATTGTTGAAGATGATCTCATAAAGTCAAAGAAAAGGAAGAAATCATCTAGACAACAAAACAATCCTCCTAAGAAGAAATTCAAAGGAAATTGCTTCAATTGTGACAAAGTTGGTCACAAGGCTCCTAATTATCGGGCTCCAAAGAAGAGTAAGAAAAAGGATCAAGCATATGTGACTGAATCCAAAGAAGAAATGGACAACCTTTGTGCCATACTTTCAGAATGCAATCTGGTTAGAATTCAAAAGATTGGTGGATGGATTTCGGTACCTCCCGCCACGTTTGTGAAAATAAGGAACTCTTTGCTTCATATGCTCCATCTCAACATGATGAGAAAATATTCATGGAAAACTCTGCTACTGCAAAAGTTGAAGGAACATGCAAGATTTGCTTGAAGATGACATTTGGCAAGATGATGACTTTAAACAATATCCTTCATGTTGCGAAGTTGCGAAAGAACTAAATTTCAATATCACTTCTGACTAAGAATGGATTCAAATGTGCCTTTATTTCCGATAAATTTGTACTAAGTAAGAATGAATTGTATATAGGTAAAAGCTACCTCACCGAGGGCCTTTTTAAGATCAGTGTAGTAACTATTGAGATGAATAAGAGTTCTGTTTCTTCTTACTTACTTGAGTCAAATGATTTATGGCATGAATGTCACACCCCGAATCCCAACGAGGCGTGATTGGCACCCGAAGCCGATAAGGCCCGAGATAACCAATCTTTGCTTATGTTCGTTCATATGCATGCCATAAGAAATATCATTACCACGTGAGAATTTACCATGCTAATAACAACATTCATGAAACATGTGCTAAATATATATACATATGTGAAACTTGGCCGACAGGGCCAGCAAGTCAGCATGGACATACACCTCTTACATTTGTCTTCCTACAACTGTCTACAAAGCCTCTACAGATACATGACCATGTCTATACAATATTTACATAATACCAAAAACCTAGTGTTCACATGTGACTTGGGAAGCCCCGAAGCAACTGGAGCTCACCAGAGACCTGTATAAAATCCGCAGCCTACTGTGGAGGTGTACTAATGCCTGCACCTGTAGCATGTAAGGTAAGTCCCCAAGAGGGGTCAGTACGAAGAATGTATTGAGTATGTAAGGCCTTAAGAAAATGACAATGACATCAATGCATCAATACATAAGAACTTCAATGGAAATGATTATAAGAAAAACTCTATATGTGGAACCATGTGCCTTACGTTTATTATATTCCTTACTTACAGTCGTCATCTTTAATAGTCGTCCACCTTATTGGTGGGTTATTATGATCATCCACCTTTTGGTGGGCATCCACTTTATTGTGGGTGGTCATCCAATCTTTGGTGGGCATCCATTTTACTGTGGGTAGTCATCCACTCTTTGGTGGGCATCCACTTTACTGTGGGTAGTCATCCACTCTTGGTGGGCATCCACTTTATTGTGGGTAAACATTACCTAATATTGCTTCCTTTATTTCATTACTTTGAGATTAGTACATTTGCTTGTGGGAGATTGATTCATTCACTCGAGAGAGATTGATACTCTTGCTTATGAGAGATTAATGCAATGATAGTCACAACTTTATTTGAAGCTTTGGATCAATAATTAATGAGTGAAAAACATGTGAATAAGCAGTATTGGAAACATAACTCGGTTGGAACCATTGGACAATGATCAATGAACAAGATACACGAGTATAACCACTATTGAAACCTTGAAACATACCTCATTGGACTTTTGGAACATTGCTAATGAATATGAGACATGGATCTAATTCTATTGGAACTTGAACCATGACATGATTGGAATAATGCTATTCAAACTAAACAAACCCTCTTTACCTCATTGCTCTTGTTAGGATCATACTCTTAGGACCTACAACCAATGATAACTTAAGACCTTCCGCCCATAAATAGAAGACAAGTGGATCCTAATTCATCTAAGAAGAAGTATATATCAACCTTCGTTGGAATACTATAGATCCCCATTGGAATAGAACACTTTTGTAATCTTAGGATAATAAGCACCAAACACTATGCATATGGATTTCAACTGTCCTTTTCCAAACATTATACACAAGAATAAAACAGGTCAATACTCTAATCACACCCCACATATCAATATTTAATCCATCAAGTTCATAGTCTTCAAGATCACAAGCCCATGTTCAAGTTCACAAGGCAAAATCATCCTCCGATTTAACCAACACATACACTTCACACATAGTAAACTTATCAATACTTCACCAACATAACCAACATATTATACACCATCTCTCATGCATAATATATATGAAATAACAATAATAAACACTTACCAAGGCTTGAAAAAGGGTGATCTTTCCCAAAGAAGATGATAGCTTAGGGTTGTGTGTAGAGAGAATTGTGGAGAATTCTAGAAAAAGGGCATGTGTCTTTTGGATGAATAAATTCTGATTTGGGGCCTTATATAATGCCTTATGGTGCTCCTTATCCATCCAATTAATCAAGAATTAAGGGTCCTCTTTTGGTCAAAGCAAGAATGGACCCTTTTTTTCATTTTTGGGCCATATTTGTCTTGAAGTTTTTTGGGCCTCATTTAAGGGCCCAATTGTCTTAGACTTTTAAATGCCCACAATTGAACACATAATTCATATTTTCTCTCATGTTTTCATAGCTCCACAAATGTACACGCAGTCATATAGGTTCGACAACATACGGGGTATTACACGTCCTACAAAGCTCGAGTCCCATGTACTAAGCCCAATATCAATTATCTCCTCACTAACATTACACAAGACACCCTTTACACTCTCGACACTTGGGTAATCATTGTTCAACGTCGTCGTATAGGGTTTCATAGGTACGGGGTGTTACAATGAATGTTTAGGACATATCAATTATAAGACCATATGAAAACTTATTAGTTTAGAAGTTTTGCCTAACTTTGAGTGCAATAAATCAAAATGCCAAACATGTGTTGAATCTAGTATGCTAAGCATCCTTATAAATATTCACACTGATATTTGTGATATGAAGTCAACACCATCTCGTGGTGGAAAAAATATTTCATAACTTTTATTGACGATTGCACTAGATATTGTTATGTTTATTTGCTGAATAGTAAGGATGAAGCAATAGAAGCATTTAGGAAATATAAACCTGAAGTTGAAAATCAGTTAGATAAAAAGATAAAAATGATAAGAAGTGATAGGGGTGGAGAGTATGAATCTCCTTTTGCAGAAATAGAAATATGTTTGAAAAATAGAATTGTCTATCAAACTAAAGCCCCCTACTCCCCTCAATCTAACGAAATTGCAAAAAGGAAAAACTGATCGTTGAAGAAAATGATGAAAACCTTACTTATAAGTTCAGTTTTACTACAAAACTTGTGGGGAGAAACTATCCTTATAGTAAACTGAATACTCAATAGAGTGTCTTATAGCTAGACACAATCTATTCCATATGAGAAATGGAAAGGAAAGAAACCCAACTTGAAATATTTCAAAGTATGGGGGTATCTATCCAAAGTCCAAGTTCATATACCCAAAAGGGTCAAAATAGAACCAAAGACTGTGAACTGTGTTTTCACTGGATATTTTACAAATAGTAAAACATGTCAATTTTTGGTTCACAAATCCGAACATCTGGATATTCATGACAATACGTTAATTGAATCAGATAATACTAAGTTCTTTGAACACATTTATATGTATAAAACTAGATATGAATTGTCTAGTGAAGGGTTTCAATGATCTCGAGAAGAACCAAAGGAGAATGTACTTAATAAAGAGAATCCAAGTCGTAGTAAATGTCAAAGGACATCTACTTCCTTCGAATTTGATTTTGTAACATTTCTTCTTGAAAATGAGCCTCAAACATTCAAAGAAGTCATGTCTTCTTCGGACTCATCCTTTTAGAAAAAGGTTGTCAATAGTAAGATTGATTCAATCTTAAACAACCATACTTGGGAGTTGGTTGATCTTACTTGGGAATTGGTTGATCTTCCTCCAGGAAATAAACCTTTAGGTTCAAAATGAATCTTCAAAAGGAAAATGAAAGGTGATGGAACTATTGACATATACAAGGCAAGACTTGTCGTTAAAGGCTTTAAATAAAAAGAAGGCCTTAATTATTTCAACACATACTCGTCAGTAATAAGGATTACATCCATAAGGATGTTGGTTGCACTAGCAGCAGTATATGGTCTTGAAATCCATCAAATGGATGTGAAAACAACTTTCTTAAATGGAAAATTGGAGGAAAAAATTTGTATGGAACAACCCGAGAGTTTTGTGGGTCCCGCTAAAGAAAGAAAAGTGTGCAAACTTGTTAAGTCACTTTATGAACTAAAACAAGCACCCAAACAGTGACATGCAAAGTTTGACCAAACCATGTTGGCAAATGGATTTAAGATTAATGAGTGTGACAAATGTGTTTATATTAAAGACACTCCAAATAACAAAGTCTTTGTTTGTTTATATGTTGATGACATGTTGATCATCAGTAGAGACATTTTTGACATAAATGCTAGTAAGAGAATGCTAGTAAACAAGTTTGATATGAAAGACCTTGGAGTTGCTGATGTGATCTTAGGGATAAGAATTCATAGAACTCTATAAGGTTTAGCATTGTCACAGTCTCATTACATTGAAAACGTACTTGACAAGTTCAAGTATTTGGATTTCAATTTTGTCAAGACACCAATAGATGTGAGCTTTGCACTTCAAAAGAATGAAGGTGAAAGTGACTCATAATTGGACTATGCAAGAATGTTGGTAAGTTTGATGTATATCATGAATTGTACGCAACCACATATAGCATGCACTATTAGTAAAATGAGCCAGTTCACAAGTAATCACAATCAAACTCATTGGATGACAATGAAAAGAGTTTTGGGGTATCTAAAACATACTCAAAACTATGCTTTGCATTATAACAAATATCCAACAGTAATTGAAGGATATAACGATGAAAATTAGATCACCAGATCAAATAAAGTAAAATCCACAAGTGGGTATGTATTTACTCTTGGTGGAGGAGCAGTCTCTTGAAAATCATCCAAACAAACATATATCGCTCGCTCTATAATGAAATCTGAATTTATCGCTTTAGATAAGGCTGGTGAAGAAGCTGAATGGCTCCGAAATTTCATGGAAGATATTTCTTTTAGGCCCAAGCCTTTGACACTAGTATGTGTTGACACCCAATTTTGGCTCCCCGTGCTTAAAATTAATGTCTTCAGGCTTCCTGATCATTAAAGAGCACAAAATATAATTTTTACACATTTTATAATTTATTGATAATTATCCTTATTTAGGAATTTTACCAATTTATTGTCATATTTTAACTTTTCACAATTTATTGATAATTATCCTTAATTTCATAAATATTAGGATTTTTATCAATTTATTGTCATTTTAATTCTTAACAGTCATCTGCACATACACAATACGAGCAATATAATTTTTATTCTTTACCACACAATACGTTTATTTTTACATTATTTATATTTATACTTATATGTTAAAAATTATATATAAATTAGTTAAATTTTTTCATACATAGCAAATACAATTAATTCATCGATATTTCAAAACTCACATTGTGTAAATTATTCGAGAATAATATTACACAATGTATAATATCATCTTATCCAATCATATTTTTTATTTTACTCCACTAAAATAAAGCACATCCCTTAAATGTGGGAATTTTCTAACAACTATTTTTGACTCTAAATTTTTACACACACATATGTACAAAAAGAAGAAAAAGTAAGATTTTTTCTTTATATTTCTTCTCTCTCTTTTTCTTAGTAGGCCCCATTCTTTTTATCTTTTTGACTTTTTGCTTATCTACTCTCCCTAGTTCAAGGGATGTGTTGGAAGAAAAAATATTTTATTGAGATTTTATCTCCTTTTAAATGAAACTCTCTTCTTTTTTTTTTTAACTCTCGAGAGGGGTAACAAGAAAATCTCCCTCATCTCCCTTTGCTCTCTCTTCTTCCTCTCTTTTTTCTCTTCTCTTCATCACACCAATCAACACTACCAACACCACAAAAACCCTCTCTCATTTTTCCCTCCCTTTTTATTCTCTTAATGTTCCCCTCTTTCTCCATTATTTTTTCTTTAAAGAAGCAAAAATACTATTGCTCATTTTTTAGAGCTCTTTCTTTTACTCTTAGGCTCACAATTATTTCTCCTCTCATAATCCTTGTCTTTCTTCTTCAATGGACTACTATCCAACTTCAATAAACCCCACTTCATGACTGTGACCATTTTTATGTATACATGTTTTAATTGAATCTTGCTTGTTATTGTTTTGCTGCTGATATTGCAATCTTTGTCCAAGTTTTTGTAGGTCTCCAACGATCAATTTTCTCGCTAATCTTGCTTATCTTTTGAGCAAAAGCATGTGTTTTGCTATGACTTTCTTCTAGCTACTAACTTTTGTGCTAATTATGTTTTTTTTTACAACTCTAACAATGCTTGTTTGTTGTCCTAATATTTTTTTTTATGCTACTCTGTTTGTCTATAATGAATTTTTTGGATCATGTTTTTTTCTTAACATTTTATTAAATTAGTAATGAGCAAATACTACATACATGCCCAATGACAATATCTCTCCGTCGGATTTTTGAGGCCTTTCCATAACAAAAGACGGATTTTATTTTCTCAAGTTTACTTATTTTATATCAAGTATCAATACATGGCCAATGAAAAAATTCCCGTCGATTTTTGAGGCCTCCACAAATAAAAAACGGGCATTAGGTATACAAATACGTAACAAAAAATAAATTTGGGCGATGACGAAATCATTATATTACCACAACAACACAAAAGTTTTACGATTCGTATCTTGGCAAAGCGATTTAGGACGACCAATAATTTGAGCAACCACTTCGTAGCCATGGTGTATCTAAAACTTCATCTGAGCCCACTATATAATAAATATTATTTTCATATATACATTTACATACATATATGCACACATATTTTTATAATTATTTGTTCGTTACTAATATTTCTAACAAGTGTTTACACAGGTTCTTGAGGATACTTCTCGAAAAAGGACATTCAAAAAGGAGTTTAAATTTTATGTTTGTATTTTACATTCTTACAATTGTACAAATATTAATCATAGTGAAAACTTTATTTTTGGGGTTTTGGGCGGGGGATATTCTTTACTTACGTAACCCTCACCATGCGTTTAGGCAAAACTTAGGTCGTTAATATTTATATAAAGAATCAAACTGATTCGGATATTTAATCAATTAATTCACACTTTTTTTCATTAGAAAATATTGTGCAGTCTTTTCTATCAAAAATAAACATTCATTTTATTTAATCTTTTCTCCCGTTAACTTTTGTCAAATACAAAATATTATTTGAATACTTTTTTTAGTATAATACAAAAATTACTTTTCTTTCCATACATTACACACAAAAGTGATTTCCTTTCATAAAAGAACACTTTTTTCACATATATAATTTTATACAACGTACTTTTGTTTATTTCTATACATATATATTATGATAATAAAGTCTATATATGCATTTGACATACCATGTTTTATACATGCATTTTTTACATTATTACATATTTTAATTATTCATACTTCTCAAAAAATGATTTTTACCTCCTTCCTCTTTGATAAATTTATTCTAGTCGGGTACCACATTTTGTGGATTCTGAAGGATGCCTAACACCTTTCCTTCGAAATAATTTGAACCCTTACCTAGAATCTAAACTGATTTTCGCAGATTAAAACACAAGTCATACATGTCAATAATTAAATAGATTTCCTTATTTTCCTTAAAAATTAGATGGCGACTCTGTACAAAATCAATTCTTTTAGAGTCCATAAGTCATGCTTGTTTTAACTTTGGTGAAAAATAGGACATGACAATATGCATACACTATGATAGTCAAGCTGCAATAGGTAGGGTACGAAACATGATGTATAACGAAAAATCTCGTCACATAAGATGGAGACATAATACCATTAGAGAACTAGTCTCTAGTGGAATTATCATGATTGACTATGTGAAGTCAAAAGATAATGTGTCAGATCCACTTACTAAAGGCCTAACTAGAGAGGTAGTTGAAAGATCATCAAAGGAAATAAGTTTAAGGCCTAGGACAAGTCATCACGGTGATTACTCTACCTAGTAGACTAGAGATCTCAAAAGCTAGGTTCGAAGAAATCAAATAAAGTTGTGACTGACGGTTCAACATTATCATATAACTCAACTTATTCTTATGATGAAGACAATGTTAGGGAAACAAGGATAAGGCTTAAGGTTTGAAGCTTTTTAATGGTTTCTAAGTTTGGTAGGTATGACCAAATAGTTTATCTATAGAATTAAACATTTAGGAGTCACCTATATGAGTGTGAAGTGGAAGCCGCTTCAAAGAGAATGATAGTAAAGATTTATTCTCTAAGCTCTCATGAAACCGGGTAGTGTTCATGGCTAAAACAAAAAAAACCGTGAGAACCATAAATAGTAAAAGGCTAGTTGTGTGACTTGTATTGTCTAGGTGTACAACAAAGTTTGACGGTTCAAAGATATGGCATCTACCGATTAACAGAGTGCATCTGATATAAGTTCACTATGAAAAGTTCAAAGAAAAACCTACTTATCCAGATGCAATTAGTCTTTGCTTGTAAATCACACACTTGTCTATATATTTTTTGATCTTATAGCCATTTTCCATTCGAATGGGAGATTGTTGGGTTCTAGATGAAATATGAATGGAAAATTGAGGGAAGAAAAATGGAGAAAAAATGAAATGTGTCTTTATTTTATGGAAAAAGTATTCTTCCACATTGGTGGGAGAATTTTTTTTTTTCATGCTTAAATATAGAAGCATTATTCCATGTTGTTAGTGAGGTAAGAAGAAGATAAGCCTCACGCCGTCGTCGTCGTCATCGCTTGCTCAACTTCGAATTTGGATTTGGATTTGTCAAGTGATCGATTGAGAGACTATCTTGTTGGACAAAATCATTTGAAACTTAGGTGTTAATGATTTTTTAATCCAAAAATATGATTTGAAATTTTTTCTCCATTGCGGACGCAAACGAGCATTCGCGGACGCATATCAAAACACACATTGAAGGGAAGCGACCCTTCAGTTCACTGTTTGAATGAAGAAAAGGTGATATGCGTGCGCATATGGGCATCTGAGGACACAGATGCCAATGCAAGTTAGCACTCAATTTCTTATTTTGAGTAAAAAGCGCAAATCATCATTTGCGGATGCAGATGAATCCGCATATGGATCCGACGGTCCAAAACATTGCAACTCTTCATGAACCATTGCTTCTTTTCTGAAGCAACACCTTTTGGCTATAAATATCTATTTTTTCCTTAGATGTTGGCATGAAATTTTTAAGTGAAAAACCCTTATTTCTTGCAAAAACTCTAGTGTGATTTGCTACCATTGAGTGCATTCGTAGTTCGATAGAATTTGAGGTACCACTATTCTACTGAAGTGAATTATTTTATCTGGGAGAATATATTTCATAATATCGGGTACTTGAGGGGAATAATTTCCTTAAGAACATACTGTGAATTTAGTGGACTTGATTATTAATTCTATCTTCATCTCTTTCTTGTTTGATTTACTATTTTCCAGAAATAGTTTGAATTTCTTTGTTGTTCTTAAGTTGTTTTGAACTTGTTATTGAAGTTCATATTTTAAATACACATTTTATTTAACCCAAAATAAATAATAAAAAGGGTGAGAGCTTCTATGAAAGGGTAAAAAAAATAAATCTTATAAGGGTGAAAAATGAATGATTTGAGCTAAATTTGAACAACTCAAAATGAATTAAATCAACAAAGGATTTTATTGCGTCAAGACTGACTTTTCATGCCATTTATATACCCTTGTATGTTTCCCTGTTCATCTACGAGTGGTGTGAGTGAGTGAGAACTAAATCTAGCCGCCGGACCCGTATGTGCCGGTACCGTTCCAGTCCATCCCGGTACCGATATCGGTTCGTACCGATCCTATAGGAACCGGTACAGAACGGTATGGCATGTACCGGAACCCGAATCGGACCAAAATCATGGTTTTCTACCGGGAATCCGGTATCGGTTCATTCCGATTTCGACCCGGTCCCATCCGACGAATTTCATTTTTTTTAAATCTGTAACGGTAACTAGCCGTTGGGGATCGTTGACAAAAGCTAGTGAGCCCCTCAACGGCTAGTTTGACCCCCCAGCCCCCCAACACCCCCTCCATTTCCAAAATCTTATAAATATCCCTTCCCCATTCAAATTTTTATTCACAATTTCAACTCTCATTCTCTCTCAATTTTCTACTCTTAATATCTATAAATTCTATAATTATTGTTATTATTTTGCAATTGAAGTATAATTTGGTGACTTTTGGAGGAGCAATCTTTTTCAAGTTTCAAATTTCGGTTATAATCGTCTAATTTTACGGAAGACGTTTGGTACATTCGTTCCACTCTCTAGTCTTTTAATTTATTTTTCGTGTTTAATAGTTGTGATTCGTTTATTTTAATTTGCTACTTTCATATTTTATTTCATTATATTATGGATTTCTCTCAAAAAAATTTCGGTAAAAAAAGGATTGCACAAGAAGCAAAAGGTTTAATAAAATTTGGTAATAAAAAAAATAAAGGTTCTTCTAGTTCTTCTCACTTGCCTCAAGTTGGATTTAATACGGATGATTTTACGCATGTTAATGAAACTGATTTTGTCCATCCCTCTATCATAGAAATTAATACCAATACCTCTATTCCCCATGAAGCTCTCGAGAGATTGTATAATGATTTTGAAGATGAATTAGATGAAGAAGTAGAATTATATGTGGATGATGGTTTAGATGATACACCGACTAGTTCCACTCTCTCCCTCGCTAGTGTCGAAGCTCCAACTCAGGATAATTCTCAGGCTGAAGCTAGTCATCCCCCTATTCCTCCGGTAAGGGGTAAGACCACGACACAACGTACTTTAAAATCATATGTGTGGAAATTTTGTTATTTAAATGATGAAAAAACTGTAAATACGTGTGGTATTTGTAAACAACAGTGGAAATATGTATCTGGCGGGTCTGGAGGTTCAACTGAGGGGTTAAAAATCCATTTGATTAAGAAATATCTGAGAGAATGGAATGCATATATGGCTTCTCGTCAAACTGCCGGTTCTGGCACTGGACCCTCTGTTGCCGGGTCAAACATGGTTCAAAGTGAACTAAACCCTTCAAACCCGACTGGTCCTGTTACACAACGACCCTATAATAGGGATCGTGATCATGAAAATTTTCTAAAATGATTGTTGTTTGTGGTTTGCCTTTTAATTTTGGAGAAAATGAAGGTTTTATAACATATATTCGGGATACATATAATCCTAGTTTGGAAGGTTTTTCAAGAAGTATGGTAAACAGAGATATTTTTGAATTTCAAGAAAAACATATGCAATTTCTTCGTAGCTATTTTTACATAATGGATTGTAGGGCTGCTATTACAACCGAGATGGGTCGTAGTCCTAACGGTAACGATTATTTAACTGTTACTGCACATTGGGTTAATTATAATTGGAATTTGCAAAAAAGAATTATTGTTTATAAAATTTGTGAACATAAAAAGACCGGTGTTTATAAAAAAGAATTTGCACATTAGGTCATATTTTAGAATTTTATTGTCTTTCGGATAAAGTGATTAACATTACTTTAGATAATGCTTCTGCTAACTTAAATGTTATTTCTCATCTAGAAACTAGAATTTGTCCAATTAGAAAATATGCTGTTCATGTTAAATGTGTTGCATATATATTGAATTTAGTTGTGAAGGGTGGTATTCAATTATTTGATAATACTTGTAATAAAGTTGAAAATGCTGTATTTTGGATTTTTCATATGCATAATAATAGCAGAATTAGACAATATAATTTTTTTTTATCGTGGGTGTGAACTTCCGTATAAAAAAATTTCAAAACAAGTTAAAACTAGATGAAATTCTTTTTATGAAATGATTGAAGATACTTATACATATAGACAACCTATTACTATGATGTTTAATTCTCATAACGCTTATTCTAGTCATCAACTCAATGAAAATGATTGGGATCAAATAGAAGCACTTAAAGGTTTTTTGAAATTATTTTATGATGCTACAAAAAATTTTTCTGGATCGTATTATCCCACTACTTCTGAAATTTTAATACATATATGATCTATTTCATCCTTTTTTGCAGTATAAAGATAATGCATTTTTTAATAATGCTATTGTAGCTATGGTTGAAAAATTTTAAAAATATTTTTTTCCTATCCCCCAAATTTATTTAATTGTAATTCTTTTTAACCCGAAATATAAAGAACATGGTACAAAAACTTTGGTTAAAGGAATTTATCAAAATTTAAATATTCAACCGCATGAAAGTTCGGATTTGATAACTTGTCAAAACAACATTCAAACTTGTGCTAAGGAATTGTATGAAAAATATTGCACCTTCGATAATGTTGAAGTTCCTCAAACTTTTATGCCTCGACTAGATGCCCATGGTAGAGCACAATCTTCACTTGGTCTTCATTCTTCTCATAAATGTGAATTTGTTAAATATCTTGACCAGGTTTCTGATACCATTACAAATCAAGAAGGCGTACCACAACTATTGAATTGGTGGAGGGCTCGTGGTCATCAATATCCAAAACTTATCAAGATGGTGAAGGACGTGCTAGCTATTCAAGGATCATCCGTAGCTTAGGAGCAAGGTTTCAGTGCGGCAAGATTTCAAATCGGTCATCATAGATATTCATTAGCAGAAGACATTTTGGAGGTATCAGTGACTTTTAGAGATTGGATCAGCGCCGAGAGAAGAAATAAAGGAGTTCCAAAGTTAACTAAATTACAAGAAGATTACTTAGATGCAGTCATTGGATGTAATAGTGACGATGACATTGAACTTGAAGATCGTCAATAAGTTTTACCAAGACCGGAGGTTATTGCTCATAATTTACAAGAGTTAGAACAAAGCTTTATAGGATTATACAACTATTAGTTTACATTCGAGGCTTAGTTGAAACAGAACCATTCCTAGAAGGTGGCTGCATAAATTAGGCGCTCTAATAATAGTTGTAAATTGTAATACAAATTTAAAATTTTGAATAAATTGGATTGATTTTTAATTTTATCATACTTTTACTTAATGCATTTCTTTTTTGTTTAGTTTGAGTGTTTAAACTAGCAACTTATAAACTTAAAAAAAAATTTAAACTTACAAACTTATAACATATAAATTGAAAAACTTAGAAAAACAAAAAAGTTTAACAAACTAATAAACTTCAAATATATAAACTTCAAAAAATATAAACTTAAAAACTTATATAATTCATAAATTGAAAAACTTAGAAAAAAAAAAGTTAACAAAGTTATATACTTTTATATATACTTCAAAATTCAAATATATAAACTTCAAAATTCAAATATATAAACTTCAAAAAATATAAACTTAAAGACTTATAACTTATAAATTGAAAAACTTAGAAAAAAAAACATATTTAAACTTAATTCAAAATATTTAAAAACTAAATTTAAACTTAAACTACATAATTCAAAATATAATATTTATTCTTTAACTAAAATGTAAAAATTAATTAATTTATTAAAATATAAAAAACTATTTTTTAAAAAAACAAAAATTAAAATCGCCCGTACCGGTTATCCCGTTCCGTTCCGGTCCATACCGATAGTATACCGGCTACTAACAGAATAGAATGGAACCGCAGTTTCATACCTGTAATTCCCAACCAGTACAACCAGGTACCGGTTCCGTCTAGGTCTAATTCATACCGGTCCGATCCGGTCCAATACCGATCCATTCCGGTCTGATCATTTCATTCCGACAGAATGTCCAGCCTTAGTGAGAAGTGAGAAATGTAGTTTTTCTTTTCGACCAGCTCTCAGGTTTTGTCATATCATCTTTTTATGCTCATGTGACATGAGTCATGTCATTCAAAAAATAGACAAAATGAAGGGAACTATTTAATTCCAACACGAAAGATACAACAGTGATGACCCACCTTAGTAAATTTACAATTCCATTTATTTATCTCACTCTGCACAATACAATTTCATTTTTTTAACATTCCTCCTCTTTTTTCTCTTTCTCTAATTTTACAATTCTTTGCTAAATTAGTAAATTAATAAAATGAAGTTCAATGTGATTTTTAGCTGTAGAAGACCTGGTGTATATTCTATTTGGCATTATTGTGCAAGGCAAGTTGTGGGAATGTTGGTGTCCACGATTATTACTTAGATATTGTGAATAGATTTTATAGCCTTTCTCAGCGACGCTAACAAAACTAATTGAAGTTCTTCTGAATTGGGAGTTCTTTTGGCCTGACAAAGAAGGTGCATACTTTAGCCAGTCTTGTTGGCTGAAAAAGACTACCAAATCTACTACTAAAAATAGGTAAGAGTTGAGGGTCAAAACCGACGAACATTTATAGATTAAAAGGAAAAATTGACAAACTTGGCAACGTCAAAAAATGGTGCTTCAGTAGAAAAAAATTGATGAATTATCTCGATTAAAATATAGGGACGTCCGTCAGTTGTATAAAATATGTAAATATCAGTTTTATTACAAACGTGATATTAAAAAACTAATGGATCCATGATTTTTTTTTTTTTTTAAAAAAAAAGAATTCACCAAAATGAAATATTTCAACTAGGAATCAAACTCAAGTATGTACCATGACAGAGAACAATTCTATACCATGACATAAAACAATTTTATCACTAAACTACTCATGCTCTATGATTAAATACTTTGTTGTTTTCATTTGTATTCTTCAATTTCAGTTTTCAACTTTAAAATCAACACAGACGCTCGTCGGTTTTCTTTTTATTAAAAAAATTATATTTTTCGCACATTTTTTTGCAGAATTAGCCGACCCACGTCCGTTGATTTTCTTACATTTTTATTTACTTTTTTCTTATAGTTTATACACATCCTTTTCGCAAAATATAACCGATGGATGTCCGTCGATTTTCTTTAAAAAAATTAAAAACCGACATAATTCCGTCGATTTTCTTTTTAAAAAATTCATTGACTTTCTTAAGGAGTCCCTCAGTAATCTGTCGATTTATATTTTTTTAATAGTGTCCGATTGCCCGATTACTTTATCTAAGTAACCAACTTGGACATTTCTGGATCAGAGCTCCAATTGAAGGACTTATTCATGTTATAGATTAATAGAGGATGCAATGAAAGCATATAATATTTTTGAAGAAGAATAAGGAAGACCCAGTTTGCGTAAATGAAGAAAAAGCCGAAAAAATATAAAAGGAAAAGGAGATGCTATTTTAATATCAGTATTCATGACTGGTGCACTAATGAGGCTTTATTATAAGACAATTAGTAAAATATATTCCATGTAATTTTATGAAAAAAGTTAATCTTTTTATACAAAATATCATTGAATTTTAAGAAAGTTTGTAGAATGATCTATTACAATATTTTGAAGATATATATAAAAAAATTAGATTCTTGTTAGGTATGTTAGAAGAAGATAAGGTTAACTAGTTTTCTTATGTATCTAGAACCATTTCTAGAGAAGTATAAATAGAGGTGATCTTAGCCATTTGTAACCAAGCCAAAGTCAAAATTTTTTAAAAAAATTCTTCCACAATCAAGTTGTCCTATCTAAAATCTCCCTTCTCCTTTAAAGCTTCCTCTTTTTAGTTGAATCACCAAATGTTAATTATCGATCTTGTGCTAGCAAAATATCTCTAATTTTCCTTCTGATATTCTCTAGATATATCGCAACCATAGGTTGACTTCTAAAGATTTAGTTTCAAGATCAGGTTAGTATTAGATTCAACTAGTTTTTCTGATTAGATTTGAGTGATCTTGTTAATGGATTGAGAATAAAATTATAGAACCAATTCAATTACTAAGTATGGAAGACTTGTATAGAGTCCTACCTTCGGCGAGCAGTGGTTGATTTAAGATTTGAAGGTCGTGGGTGCTTACTTTTTTTAACATAAAATTTCAAGCAATCACATAGTATGAATATACATATACTCGAACACACAAATAAAAAAGTTGATGATAAAATAACAATTAAAATTATCATCACCCAAAATAACTTCTAATCACAAGTCACAATGATCTACTAGTAATATTATCATTACAAAAAGAGACTTCTAGGCTAAGTCATAACTGTGCTCAATGACTTTTCATATGTTGATAACGATGAATAATAGCATCATTACTTACAGTTATGAGTATCTTATGCTCTACATAGAAAACTAGGCAATCATTCAAAAATTCATCATCAATACTTTTATGAAGTTCATTTTTGATATAGTCCACGGATGAGAAAGCTCATCCCACAAAAGCAATAGCAACAGGAAGGATGAGAGTCAACTTGATAAGTAAATAAACAAGTGGCCAAGTTTGATGCAGATCTGACTTAATCAACACTTTAGCAAGGTTACTAATTTCCTTCAATTTGAAGAATCTCTTATCAGAATCACAAACATAAACTATAAAAGTATCAAGCTGACAACTGAAATTTCGAAGCTTGCTGCAATCAAACTCATGTATATAATATTCATCCAACCTCATTATCTTTCTCTTATTAAAACTATTGAATAAATTGACTAAGTTTATAAAACTATTCATATCAAATGGTAAGTCAGTAGTCACAACATTAAAACGATAATTAAGTTCTTAAAAGTGCAAATCAATAACAACATAAAATATTTCAATGCGCATATGATAAAAATATGTAACATCAATAGATTTACGCTTCGACTTTTCAGGAAAGTAGCTAATATCCATTTGCAGAATCACTATATCATGTTTATCACAAAAGGAAAAGACATCATCCATTAATGATCCAAATTCGCTATCCCTTATATTTTGCAATCTTTACTTTGTAAGAGTAACAAATCTCATTGCATTGATAATACCTTTATCCATCCTTTATGATGAGGAGCTCAACTCAATTGTCATCGTTAGAACTTTCCACATCAAGTAAAATATAAAAGCAAAATCGAATTTCTTAATCGCACTCACAAGACTTTTAGCAACAAGTCTATTAGTATAATTTGGACACTCACGTTCAGTAAATTGAAGCACATGAATAACTGATGGAAATAGAAAAGTGAGATTATCAATGTTTTATAACAAAAATTCTAATGAGTATTGTCTGATTGCTGACGTCCACATTTTTTATAATGAAAATTCTTAGTGAGTATTGCCTGGTTGTTGACGACCACATTCTTGATTTAATCCTCGCCCGGTATGCACTTCACCTGATATGAGCAACTCATATAACTTTTCAGCTTGATGTTTTCGAAGTAATTCTCTGTACATAAAAGATGCCCCAACAATATTTAACACATTAGTGGCTAAGAAAAAGTCATTTGCATTGGAATTCTTCTTTGCAAGAGCTACAAGTAATAACAATAATTAGTGAGCAAAATAATGAATACAATGTGCCAATGAAGTCTCAATCAAAATCAAAATTGTATGACTATTTAGCTCTCCCTGCATATTGATAGCTCCATCATAATCTTTCCCATATATTTGGGATGAACTTAATGAATGATATAAAAGAAAGGAGTAAATTATTTCCTTTAATGAACGAGCAAATATAAAACTAACATGAATAATACCAACAAATCGCTCTATTACTTTTCCATCTTTAATAACATATCTTAAAACAAGTGTCATTTGCTTCATATGTGATATATTCTTTGAATCATCAATTAGTATTTCAAATATTCTTCATCCAAGTTTTCAATGATAACTTTGATTATTTCTTTAGCACAAGAATCAACAATATCCTTTCGAATACTTGGAGAATACATCATTTCATTTCTTGGAGCTTTATCTAATATAATGCTTTTAACATCTCAATCAATATCTCCATACTATTACAAAAGTTCAAGAAAAATACCTCTATTTAAAGTGGATCGACTCTTACCATGCCCACAAAATGATAATTCTAATCTCAAGAGAAATTTTATCACGTCGACTGAAGCACTCAAGTGACTTTGAGACTCACTTTTTTCTTTCTTAGATTGCTTGTCAAAAGAAGTGCGTATTGACTTTGATTGATTCATTAAATTAATCATCCTGTTGAAACACTCGTTGTGGATGCTATTTAAATCTCATTTACATCTCTACATGATATTTAGATCTTTCAATAACCATGTTTCAAGTTTCAAAGCCATTCTTTATAAAAATAGCATCAACCATAATTCCATGATTGTCATGTTCATTTTTAAACAAATAGCAATACAAACAATATGCAACATCTTTTGTTATGTTGTACTCCAACACCTTTTATGCTTAAATCAATTATGAAAAAACTGACATATTTCCTTTCCAAACTTAGTTTTAGAAAAATCACGACTCGCAGGTCGACAAAGAATTTTTAGAATATTATATCTTCTAACATCATTATTTATATTAGAGTTATATTCTGCAACAGGATTTCTAATTCATGGATCAGCTTCAAGAGATTCTAAAGCAACATCTAAATAATGTTTCCCTCTAAATTTTAGGAGCTACGAATGAACTGACGGATAGATGAGTAGAACTAGTGTTCTATGACATATCTATCCATCTCGAGCACAATCTGCATTTATCTCAAAATCTAATTTTCAAATCAAGTAGGTTGGTAAGATAGAAAAATAATTTTTTAAACTTTTTGAAAAGCACTAAATACCCAAAACAATATGTTTTTTATCACCAAAATATTACATTCATTGAATGTCTG
This sequence comes from Capsicum rhomboideum, assembly GCA_031232105.1. NCBI lineage: Eukaryota > Viridiplantae > Streptophyta > Magnoliopsida > Solanales > Solanaceae > Capsicum > Capsicum rhomboideum. Next base: position 43,780,207 of record CP124717.1, on the reverse strand, counting down.
AGACCCTAGATCAAGTAACAAAGAAAACATCTTGAATCTACTTTTTAGAGTATTGGCTATAAGCTTTGAAAATTTTCAACCCTAATTTTCAAAATCCTTTTTGTTAATATCTAACTTTAATCAAAATCTAAAAGACCAAATCGTATTATCTCATTTTGTATTTAGATATCGAGAAGAAGAAACTTGCTATAGTTGTTGATGACTTGACGGGGTTGCTGCGTTTTCTCTCTGAAATAAGAAGAAAAAGAGTTTTGTTGTTTTGAAACTTTAGGAGAAAAGAAGGACAAGAATGATTAAGAAAGAAAAAGGAGACAAAAAGTTTTAAAAAGTACAAAAAGCTAGCAAAAAGTCAAAAATAAAAAGATTGAAAAATTTAAGCTAAAGTGAATCAACAATAATTTATTTTTTTTAAAAAATATACACTTACCAAGAATCAAAGCCGAACGAAGCAGTCGTTGAGGCACCTAACTCTCACTCCATAACCAAAATACCCACTATTCTTTTTGGTCTATGAGTGCTTATTAATACATTATATCTATTTTTCTATATTTTTTTTTATATAGATATATACAATTTTTATTAGAGCCAATGAATGCTGAAGCAGCCGACATGCACTACGTAGATCTGCACCTGTTGACGAGAATTTTTATTGAAAGTTGTTAATGATAATAACACAAATCCTCCTAGCTATGAATTAGAGTATAGCAACACACTCAAGAAGGAAGTAGATTAATGTTAAGATGGAGTTTATCCTATAGAGATCTAATTGTCATAGTTTATTTTATCATATTATAAAGCGTAAATTAGCTCTGGAAATGTGAAGGATCCTCGATAAATTATTCAACAAAAAGGATGAATGTCACACCCTGACCCTGGGCCTAGGTGGGACGGACACTCGATGCCTTAATTTTTCTAAGCAAACCAGCTAACTAACCTTGTCATGAGGCATGTGCGGAATAGGATGGAATAGATTCTATATCACAAAACAAGATTCTTTAAGAAATAAATTTTATTCATATGCTTTCATTAAGTTGCAAAGGCAAAATCGTACATACCAATAAATGAAAAGATCTGTCATTCTTTACATATTTGAACATCTTGGCTAGTGTAGCTGTTTATGAAGCCTCTAACTTAATAAAGATATAATATTATCAGGACAAGATCCCCAACATACTCATAAAGTGAAGCTAAAAATAAAAATAAAATATACACCCCAAAAGTAAGTGAACTCACCAATAGCAAAAGTATAGAACGTAATGTGGAGCTCGTTCATTCTGAGTACCAAGTGTAGAACCTAATGTGGAGCTCGTTCATTCTGAGTACCTGAGTCTGGATTATTTAGAATTCAATGTCTCTGATAGAAGGGACATAAATACAATTAGAATTGTACCATATGTAATATTTCAGACTAAACATAATAAAAGTACATCAGTTGAAAGGACAACCAAAGAATCATACTCGTAGTATGAAAAGAAATCAAAAGATTCAAATCATTAGGTTGACCTTAACGTTTTCATATTTTGTCATAGCTTAGTTTATTATGAAGTTTCTTAGTTTAACCAACATAATTCACTATGTGAGCTCATGGAGTCTGAACTCTATCCGGTTAGCTAAGTCTTCTTATATTTTTTTGGGATACGAGACATATATAACATGTTTGTTAGTAATAAATCCACAATAAGTCATCTTGGATATGGTGGAGGATTCACTTGAACCAAAAAAAAAATTCAAAATCTACGTTGATATACATAGTTTCGGACACTTGTTGTGTAGACTCATGTCTTCTCGATTAACAATATTACTCCCTCATTTATGTTATAAAGACTAGCTTATAAATAATATTACATAAACCATAAGTCATGTTTCTTCATGATTATCAGGTCGTAAATCATGATTCATAATCATAAAAGTCATGTTGTACGTAGAATTCTTAAGAGAAATCATCAAATTCAAATTTCAAAGAAAAATCATAATTTCATATTTTATAGTTTCATAGTGAAAATCATAGAATTTATGGAGTGAAGATACAACGAAAAATCAAGACTATATAAGAAATTATAAGGAGTTCACGACATTCATAGAGAAATAACACGAATAAGTTCATAGCATTCGTAGTTTAATCTAACTCATTCATAGAGTATAATTCATAAATATGAGGAAAGTAAATTTGGGGAAAATCAATGATGTTCTCTCACATAGAAGATAGTCTTACATATCTTGATCTTTCCTAATTACGGATAAAAATCTAAAGTTTGTCCAAGAATGTCTAAAACACTATGCTTGAACCTTTAAGAAGGATTGATTCGAAGATCCTATAATCGTAGAGTGGATTTGTGTTAGGAATTTATCCAACATGAGAATAACTTAGAATTTATTGGAGTAGACTTACCTTTGTTTGGGAGGTGTTGAGAGAAAAGGAGAGTCATCTGAGGGCTTAAGAAAATGAAGAGCAAGTAAAAAAGTTTGAAAAAACTCGGAGTAGGTCCTATTTAATGACTTGGGACTGGGTCTGGTGTTTGGCACATCATGAGCTCTATCGAGGTGACAATGAGTATAGCGTCGCCCGTTACATCCAACACTTGAGAAAACTTTCTATATCCTTTCTGCCCTTCATCACAAAGCGAACCTCCATCGCGGTGAACCTCGTCTCAATGGACGTCGTGTCACGACCCTTATCATGACAACTCTTTTTCTCACTACAAATAGACTCATCATCTTCTTTTCTCTCTCTTTCTAACTCTATCTCTATAGATATCCTTTCTTTATCTCTCTCTACATATATAGTTTCTCTTCTCTTCGGCTTTGCAGCCTGTGAAAATCAAGGACTAATTTTTTTTTAATTATTTCTATTGGAGAGAAGGAGCTGAAACCCTAGAAATTGTAGGGCTTGAATTCTTGAGTTGTGAAATCGGAGATTATTGAATTTGAATTTTTTAAGAGTTGTGTTGTGAGGTAGAGAAAATGTCTTCTCTTAACAGAAAATTGGTGTTCCTCATTCTCAAGTTCTTCGAAGAGGAGAAACTTAAGGAGTTTATTCACAAGTATATTTTTTTTAAAAATAAATTGTGTTTCTTTCTCTCTTTCTCTCTTTCACACACACACACGCACGCGCGCGCGCACACACACACATTTATGTGTTACTTTTGAAGTGAGTTGGTAAGATTTAAGTTAAACTTCAAAAGAAGCGCAAGGAAGAACACAAAATCAGAATTTATATAATAATGTAAAATATGATATAGTATTGTATACGAGTGTATAAACATCTTTTATAATTTTGTGTAATGTTGTATATTGGGTGTATAATATTGTATATCAAAATCTTAAACATTTTTATAATAACAATGAAAGTTTTGCTTATAATTATACTAGATGTATAATGTTGTATATTGAATTTTTTAAACGCTACTATAAGAAAATAGTCGCTATATGACTGAAAGTATAAAAACTTGGCTACCTAAATAGCGGCAAAAATATTTTCCTATCGGGAATGAGTTATTGTGTGTTTTGGGCTAAAGATTACGCTGTAAGTTTTAAGCTATATTTTTGCAATGTAAGTTAGGTAATTGCATTTTTTTTTTTTTGAAATTTTTCCAAAAAATAAATTTGATCATCAAAATAATAAATCCAAATTAGTCGTTGAATTTAAAAAGGAAAAAAAATCATGTATGAGAAGAATCAAATAAACCCATGAACTTTGCGAGAAGGATCAAATATACCCCTATATGAAGTTTATTTTAATAAAAAATCAAAAAAATAAATTCAAAATTATTTGTTTTCACTTCCGTCAGTTGAAAAAAGAGTTTATCTGGGTCATTTTTGTAATGGTAGGGTATATGTGAATCGCTTTTTTAATGGGAGTATATCAACTCTAAATTACAAAATTGAGAGGTGTATCTGACTCTAAATGATTTCAACAATAAATTAAGATATATACAAAGTGATAGCTATTCCAAACATTCTGCCAACTTCTTATCTTCCTTAAATAGACAATGCAATGATCCATTTTTCTTCATCCACGATCTTTTTCAAGAAGGCATGACAAGTTAATGTGAAGATTAGTGGCAAGAAACTTCAGAAGGTGTGTTTCATCTTTACATTTAATTCAATTTCCACCAAATTCATAATATGAAGTTATGATTCACAACTAATGATCACAATATAATTGGAAAAAATGTAGTGTAAAGATATTAAAAGATTACTTAAAAAGTAAGTGTAAGATGATATAACGAAAAAAACCTGAAAATGCCCATTTTGTTAGTGGACTATATTTTCTACTTTTCAATATATTAGAAGAGCCACTTTCAACATGTCAGCTTAGTGGCATTAAATATAAGTTTGAGGATATTAAAGTCTTTTTGCAAAATCAACTTACTTAGAAAAGTTGTCTTTTATTCTTTATTGTTTGGACCTTATCAAAAGCTTTAAAAAACGCTCATCTTTTTTCTATTTAATTACACTCCATGTCATGCAACAATTGTCCATTGAAGGATACAGTGGGAATCATGGACTTTCCTATTTGCCATAAATGGTATAGCATGTACCCCTTTACTTACACGTGGGCCTTTCCGTCTATTGCCATTTCTATTTCTCAAATTTGATTGGTGTATTATTTTTATTAGGTTTATATAAATTATTTAAATCTGATATATTTAAGTAAATAAATGAGATAATAATTCATAAAAATTAATTATAACTAATATAATTAATAAAATTAAATAAATTTTATTCTTTATTCAGATTTTATATTAAAAATAGAATTTTCTTTTTTACATGTTTATTTTAGTAAATTAAGAAAGATTTATTATTTTTGTCTGATACTATTTTTATCATTAAGTATATGAAATACTAATAATCAAATTTAAATTTTAAAGTATACTTAATAAAGTTAATTTAGTAAAATAAACTTCTAATAAATATTTTCTTAAGATTTGTGTCAAGTCAACATATACCAAATAAAAAGGAACGAAAGAAAAACACCTGATAAGATTTTACTTTTGCGAGGGGTAAACATAATTCATTATTACATAAGGTATGTAATTAGATATTATTGTGTATACAAAACATATTATGAAACATTTGATTAAGCATACTACTCCTATGAGTTGTTTTGCAATTGAAACTTTTGAGTGTTGATTATCCGTTGGCTTGTACTCATTTTCACCACCACAAATCCAAAGTAAAATTTTTAATGTTTCATTATGTCAGACTTAACATATAAAACACATTTTACTCATATAACTTATTTGATCAATTTGATATTTTTTCAGTTTAATTTTATAAAATTAAAAACCTACCGAACTTACGATTTTAATTAAAGAAATCTAATAACTAATCCGGTATGGTTAATTCGGTTCGTAACATCCTTAGAATCAACTATAAAACTGAAAAACATCTTTCGATGCTTACTATATCTCTAGATTATCAAGAATTTAGAATTTATTTAGAATATCAATAGACTATGTATATATTTATACCAAAATAGGTGATGTATATTTTATTTATATTTATTCAAATTATTATTTTGACAAAAATATATTATTAATTTCAGTTTTCACGATATTGGGCCTGTGCTAACACAGGCTATTTCCCTCTAGTACTTATAAGAGGGAGTTAACCAGCTGAAGCAGGCACCAGATCAACATGCCTGCTTCAGCAATCTTAGGGGTATTTTGGTTATTTACACTGAAACACAGCAACTGCATCGGTGGACAAAATTATTTAATGTAGCTGCTTTGTTATTTTTTTGTTGTGTAGACGTTTATGCCATTGTTAAAGTTATCCATTTGTGGGTCCCATCCTACATCACATACTGTTTATTCTTCCAAGTTTATGAAAGTGAAAAGTTGAGAAGATTTGGAAAAAGAGACACTTTCAAAATTTAATTGAAAAAGTGTCCACCACTTCTATTTTTGATTTATTTTTTTGGGTTTGGGATAAAAGGTGTGGGGTATGGGTCCATTTGTAAACTTTAAAAGTTGCTATCACTCCTTAAGTATTTTTAAAATACTTTTTACCCCCCTTTTCCTTAATATACCGTTCAATTAATTTTTTTTCTCTTGACTCCATTAAGTCCTCTTCGTCTTTCCCGCTTTCTCTTCTCCAAAGCTCCCTTTTCAATTTTTGTCTTCTTCAAAGGTCGAAAGTCGTTCATCTTCCAACTCAGGTAGATTCTCTCCATCTTTCGACTATTTTGTGCTCCATATTGATGATTTTTTTTTGCATTTTTGTATTTTTGATTTGTGTCAATTGAGTTGATTTTGAAGGAAAATATTTGGGATTTTTTGAAAAATGGGGCTTGATTTTATTGAAAATCTTTGTTTTTAAGTTGAAATTCGTTTGATTCTTGATGGATTTTTGTTGGATTTTGATAATCGTTGCCGATTGCATGTTTGATTTTTTTTTATTTTCATCGATCATTGTGCCTAGAAATCTGAGTTTTTTTTTCCAACTTTTCTTCAATGTAATGGTGTTTAAGATACTTGTTCTTGAGGTTTGATTCATACATTATTATTGTTCTGTTAATAAACCGTTCGATTGATTAGATATTTATTTAATTTATGGGTTTGATTTTCAATTGTTCTTGACTGTAATGGTGTTTTAGATAGTTTTGTTTTTCTTGTTTGATTCTACATTCATCTGTTTGTGCTGTTTTTCTGTTAATAGACTGTTAGGTCGATTAGGTATTTTTTTGATATGGCAGTTGATTGTTCAATTGTTTTTTGTACGTAGATCATAAAAATTGTCTAGAGGTAGGGTGCAAAGATTAACACTGCTAATAAATGCAATGCTAAAGAAGCTGAAAGGGCTTCCAAAAGAAAAAATGGGTAGTCGATTAGTCGGAGAATATGAATTGTAGTGATGAAGGAGTTCAAGCTTCTAGTGGAGTTGACTAGGAAATTAAGTGTCGCATAGAGAAAGAAGATGAGGAAGCATTGATCTTGCCCCATCGTTCAAGGTTTATTTCTGGCGAGAGGTACGACCTCACCATAGTCATGGATGATGTTGCATCCTTTTCGGCTAAGATATTCGTTAGTATCGATTGAAATTATTTTATGAATTTAAACAAGTCGTGGTTAATCAACGTCTCAAGTCAAGGTTCAAGGAATCCTGTTTTGGCTGCTTATGGGACTTGCCAGAATATTTGAAGTTCAATGAACAACTTGTCCACTATACACTTCTTCGTCGAGTTCAGGTGGACAACATGTTGCATGAAATGTGGTTCTACATCAACGACAGACCGACATGTTTTGGCCTGAAGGAGTTTGTGCTAATCACAGGGTTAAATTGTGAGCGATATCCTCGTGATTCAAAATATCTCAAAGTCATGAAGAACAGTGAATGTTTTTTCAAAATGGTTGCGAGAAAGAAGAGTGTTTCTGACTAGAGATTGTTGAAGCTTGTTAGAGGTGGGAGACTGGACAAGGAGGACAAGTTCGATGGCCGAGAATCTAAAAGAGCGCTTGTTTAAGATAGAGGAGGCAATAAAGGATATTGTTTCCTTCGTCAAAGAAGAGAGATTAAGAAGAAAGAAGAAGACCAAGGTAATATATTGTCTGTTTACTATAGAAGTTGTATATTTTATATAAGCAGTGTTTGTTATCATAGAATCTATGCCATGCTTTACAGACAACTATCATAGTTTATTATAGACCTTAAATACTTGACATATATTTTATCCTTTTTAATTATTTGCCCTATATAATTTTGGTAATCCATGTATGTATGAAAATAAAGGTGTACAGGTCCCTAGTGAGCATTCAATAGTGAGGGCTATCCGCGATGACGGCGGTATTAAAGAAGTGCTCTTTGAAGCAACAACTATAGAACAGGCCTTCATCAATGCTGATTAGGTGATGATCCTTGATGAACCAGTTGATGTAGAGAAGGAAAAGAAGGAAGAAGGCAATAAAGAAGAGAGCGAAGAAGAAGAAAAAAATGAGAAAGCTATTTTTGTAGATGAAAACAAAGAGGAAGATGAAGTGAAAGCAGGAGAGGAAGAAGAAAAAAATGTTGCAGAGGAATTGAAAGAAAAGACAGAATCATAGGTAAAAGATAAAGAAGAAGAAGGAAAGAAGGCACCAACAGAAGAAGTAGAGAAAGAAGAAGAAGGAAAGAAGGCACCAACAGAAGAAGAGGATAAAGAAGAACAAGAAGAAGAAAAAAAGAAGGCACCAGAAGAGGAAGATGAGAAAGAAAAAGAGGAAGAAAAAAAGGCACAAGAAGATGAAAATGAGAAAAAAGAAGAAGAAGAAGAAGAAAAGACACCAGAAGATAAACATGAGAAAGATGAAGAAGAAGTGAATACAAATAAAGTTGTCAAGGATGTTGTTGATGACATTAACAACAACCAAATCGGAGACAAAACAATTGAGGAAACAATTTTTTTTTTTAAGTTTTATTCGGGTGTGAATGTTTATTTGGTTGGCCGTTAGACAATGAAGTTTTTATTAGGAAATGATTGTGACAAACAATTTAAATTTTTTAAGCTTTGAATGTGCCAGATGAGAAACAATTTTCCCTGTAAGTAAGTTTTTTTTATAACAATTTTCCAACTGCTATATGAGGATGTGAAACGTTTTAGTTAGTTTATAACAAATATTTTATAATTTATATAATCAATGTCAATATTTATAGATAGCCATCATCATTGATTAAAGACTCTAAATAAAAGGTAAAATGTAATGACCCAAACCGTGGTTACATGTGAAAATGCCCCAAAAATAAATTATAATAAATAATAGGTTCAAAATGGATCGAAAAAAATTTAGATCGGGGAGAAAAATTGAAGCCTAAGGGAATTGTGCCAAGAGGACCAATAATGGACTGGGCAGGACTGCCGGTAACTGCTACAACTGTTGGGGAACCGCGATAGCAGTAAAAGAATCAGTGCAGCGGTAAGAAGCAGTAGTTCAGCCGAGGGATTTTTAAAAATCCTCTTTCTTTTTATTTCCCAGGTCGCCTCCTTCCTCCAAAAACACTCTGAAAAACCCTATCTCCCCAACCATGAGATTTCAAAGGCCAAGGTTCATGAGAGCAGTTTTGAGACACACCCGAACAGAACTCTACATGGGAATACGTTTAGCACACACGGAACAACTCGCTCCTCTCCTCTCCGTAGCAATATGTTTCACCTAAGAGATAAACTATGGTTTACTTTGTAGCAACTAGACTTGGAATAGATGCATTTAACGTTAGTAGTAATGTCGAAAATCTCATGCATTAGGCCCTCACACACAGAGTTGGACGGCTGGACACTTTGAAATCCGATTAGGCTTAAATATGATTGTATAACTATATATTATGTTGATATTTTAATTGTGATGAGAGACGGATAGAATGGTGGAGCGAGTGTGCATAGTTTAATATATTCCAAGGCTTGAATATAGTGGAAAGTTAAATGAGACAACATAGAATAGTAAAAAGTGAAATTAGGGGAACTCAATTAATTCTAAATGTCTTAAATGTTCAGATTACACTAAAGAAAGTGGCTAAAATATGAGGTATGGCTAGTTGGGGATTAGTAATTAGCACAAGCGAATACCGTGACTAATGAATGAACATAAAATAGTAATACTGTAAAGTAAAGAATAAAATTCCCGTTACTGTTAGAAATAGTTAGGAAAGATTAGAGGTTAATGTGAAACATGTGACGGTGGGGATGTGGATAGAGAGAAAGTGTGTGATAGTGTGAACTTGAGCTATGACAGCCTATAAGGAGGTATGGCACATGATGGTCATGGATATTTATATATATCAAAATGAGTTAGACGATTGTTGTAACACTTAGACTTGCTTTGTGAACTTGACATCCATGATTGCCTTCTAGCATGACTTGTGACTTAATAACTGCATTATATTTCATTTGCACTGTGCTAATGTGTTGAGATGATATGGGTTGGGTACCACATCGGTACGAATATGATTTATTGTGATATGGGTCCGGTACCACGACGGTACGAATATGATATATTGTGATATGGGTTGGGTACCACATCGGTACGAATATGATTTATTGTGATATGGGTCCGGTACCACGACGGTACGAATATGATATATTGTGATATGGATAGGGTACCACATTGGTACGATATTATATTGAGGATGGTGATGAGGTTGCTGAGAAGGTGTAAAGAGAGATGATGCGCACATCTTGCATACATGCATTATCCATATGTTTTGATTGTGACTCTATTTTATATGTGCTCTTATATATTTTTCTGTTGTGATAAGTGATAGAAGACGATTTATGGACGTACGTAGGTCCCTTGTGCAGATTGGGTTGGACGTGAGAATCTATTATTCCCTGAGAGAATCGATTATCATAGAATATGATTTTGCAGAATTCTGATTTCATAGTGGTGTGGCATAGTGATGTCTGAGATAGTGAGTACCGAGATAATTTGGGAGCGGATGTAGATTAAGAATGGTAGGTACCATAAAAATGAGTCGGTAGGGAAAGAAGAGGCATAAGTTAGAACAGTTAGTCAAAGGTAGGGCTGCATATCGGTCGGTTCGATTCGGTTATGAAAGTTATCGATTTTACTTATTCATTATCGGTTTGTATACATGCCAAACCGTTAAAGAACCATTAAGATATCAGTTAATCGGTTAATCGATTTTTGGTAGTTATCGATTCGGTTATCGGGTTAACCGTTAACATTCAAACTTGATAGTATTTTATACTAGCAGGGATATAGGGGGCCTTTTTAATTTGGTTGTATCACCTGTATATCTCTTTTCCACCCCCGAAATAGGCAACATAATCACTCATTGTTTTTCATTTGGAGTCAAGTGTAGTATCAGTTAGTATTTTTTGTTTGTTCTTGTTTGATTGATGCAATGTTCTCGCTCTTTTGAATTATGTGTAGAGTTCGTTTGTTTAGCAAGTTACTCGAGCAAAACAGCAAAACAACAACTCAAGTCTCAAGCAAGTTACTCGAGCAAAACAGCGAAACAACAACTCAAGCAAAAACAGAACAACTCAAGCAACCATAATTCAAAGTTCAAAAACAACAAAACAACAACTCAAGTCTCAAGCAAGTAACCATAGTTCAAATAGGAAAAACAACAACTCAAGTCTCAAGCAAGTAACCATACTTCAAAGTTCACACATAATACGAAAAAGACAAATTCCAAACTGTCTACCAATTTAAAAATTAAGTCCAAACTCCAAACATAATACTAATAACTACTCAATCCTACAACCATGCTCCATCATCTCCAAACAACGCTCAACTTGCTTTATTAAACCGTAGGTCCCGGTATTCCTTTTGTGGTAATTATAAACATTACCACAATGAACACACTTTACTTTGCATTGTCCATCATCATCTGCTTCAAGCATTTCATAGTGAATCCAAATATGTGATCGAACTTTAGGTCTACGAAGTGGAGGCATGGTGAAACCTAATTAACAGAGAAACAAAGTATTAGTATTAACCTAAACATTATTAAATTGCTTTAGAAGTTTCGATAAAAATGTCGGTATATATATATATTTATACATATGTGAAGACAACAATCAACATGATGCAGGTTGAGAATTCAGAGAATAGATAATTATGTGAAAATGAAATATTGTTAAAAAGGTAAGCAACATTCAAAAATATATAAATTCAAGTCAATTCCAATAGACCACCAACAAAGAGCACAAACGAACAATCCTCACCTTTTGAAGTTTTTGTTGTTCATATCACCAGATACTTTTAATTGAAGCCAGTAAAACCTATCAAATGGTATGGGGAATGACATACAATCTTAAACTTACCCATAAATCCATGTCAAAGACATTCCACTAGAGCAAAAATAACAATACAGAAACAAAAGTGAACTTGGGCTACTGCATCAAGTTATATCTACAACTTGTTCATATAACATGGATAACAAGGCAACAACCCAACACAACTAAAAACTTGACATATATTGCACCAAAACTAAAAGATAAGGAGGAAAAGATTTGCAACATGCTCAGTTAATATGAGATCTATTCTCTATTCAAAACAGTATAAAAACTTGACAAATCAAAGATAATTAACTTACCAAAGTTTCATCTCTTAACCCTCTTCAATCCTATATGTCATCAATGCTAGATTCTTTTCCAAGTTTGGTCAAATCTAAAAAAATTAGAAAAACAAGTCAAGACTCAAGCAACAAAAATATTCAATAAACAATTCACCAAATGCAAGGTTCTTTTCTTACCTTGTTCAAGTTGCTCGAGAGAATATAATCCTCCTCATTTTCCTCCAATGTTCACCAAATACAGTAAATACCATATCTTGACCCTTTCCAGTAAATATATCAAAAACAACATTTCTTGTTCTTGAACCAAATTCAACTCCTTGTGTGTGTAAAACTTCTTTAGCTAATTCAGGGGATGACACAACAACTAAATTTCTTTGCCCCATTCTAAGCGAGAAAATGTCACCAAATTTTTTGGCCTTTCTTGAGAGGTTACTTAAAGATCTGTAAGGAAGTTAAGGAGAAAAGGTTGCAGCTATTTAAAGATTACTTTGTTGATGAAAGAAAGTAAGTTTTTTTCACTTTATCTCATTTATGTATCCTAAACTTGGGGTCGGATGACTACTGAAAAATGAGAATAGAAGTTACCTGTTCACTATTGAATCTTGAGCACAGCAACCGTTGAATCTTGAGATTTGAGTGCCGTAGACAACAACAGTCAACAACATCTTTGCCTTTGAGAATTTCGTCTCTCTATTTTGATTTCTATTACCGGATACCCTAGAGAGACTAAAGAGTAGTGAGTGAACTCAGTGAAGTACTAATAACCCTAGTGAAGTTGGGCTTGGGCCGACTGGGGTGTGGACTAATGGGTTAAGTAATTGACTAATCTGTACAAGCCCTTAACATTGTAATATGCTTATCGGCTTATCGGGTAACCCGATAAAAAAAATGACTAAACCGAGCCTCGACCCAAAAACCCAATAATAGAAATAACAAAACCGAACCTCGACCCGAAAACCCAATAAACCGACCCATTAACCCGATAATCAAATTATCGGTTAGGGTTAATGGTTTGACCCAAAATTTGCACAGCCCTAGTCAAAGGACAAAGATATACAAAAATGTTAAATGACAGGTAGGTCACAGAGATGCTAAATTGGGGTGTTAGGGATTCTATAATTGGGGGTTTTAGAATCAGAACTTTACTTCATGTTATGATTCCTCCATATTTATTATTGATATTATTTGTTTCTAACCTTGATCGTCTGATGATGCTTACCAGTACGTGTAGTTGTACTGATGCTACACTTACTATACCTCCATTCGGGGGTATAGCCATGATGCAGGTTAGTTAGAGTTCCTATAGCAGTGATCACTCAACAACAACTCCTACTATTTCTATTCTGTATGGATGCTGTGTCATGGATGTACCTACTCTTTTTCTAGTGCTCTTGTAACAGTTTAGGCTAAGTTCTAGGAAGTCACTCGTAGTTATTTTTAGTATTTATTTTTCATATCTGATGTATTAAAATAAGTTATGGAATTAATTGATTAAGTAATCATTTTTCAGCTGTTGATTAGTTATTCATATGACATACATAAATTGACTAAGTGAATATTGTAGCAATTTTCGCATTGATTGAATGGTGGGTTAGTCAGGTTTTCCTATCTGAGGTAGGTGTAAGTAGGTTCCCGATACGATCTGGTGGGTTGGGTCGTGACATAAAGCATATATAATATAAGTGAAGAGTAGTCGATGAATAAAAGGTGAAGCATATATAATATAAGTCTAGAGTAGTCGATGAATAAAAGGTAAAGAGTACATACTAATAGGTAAAACATGTCTAATACATTCAATCGCACTACATCCCCGTTATACCTTCTCGAAAAGCCAATACTAAAAGTAAACCATACAATATAATTTTTAGACCATTCTCTTTTTCTTCGGCCACAACTAACTTCTGTTTAAGTTGATCCCTCTTTATTTCAGTATGTTTTAACAATCCTTTTAAGTGATCTATCTTGTATTTCAATTCTCTAAATAATGTCATAAGTAGATCTTTATTTTCTTCAGATTCTCTGAGCCTTTGCAATCTTTCAAACTTTGTGACGCCTTGAAATTTTGATTCCTCGATTTTGGGAGAAATCCACTTAAAACAAGAGCATCCACCATTATCCTTAAAAAACGACGATAAATTAGAGAATTTTATTTCTTAATGCACATAAATAATGTATGGTTTTTTTATAAAAACACACCTTTCCAACTGCACAGTGGTAGAGTTTCCGATCTGGATTCTTGTCAGTTTGCGATGTCTTTAAGATAATGGGATTATCACAGTGACAAATATAAGTATTTTTGGATGTTTTAGATGACTGATACATTGTTTGTATTGAAACAAAAAGAAAAATGGATGAATAAGAGAATATAGAGAAGTTCAATGAGGCCCCATTCATTTATATAGTAGGGCTGGTAGAAATATGACTGTTGGAGGTCTGCACTTTTTGACCATTGTAGCACGAGCATAGACCATACTAATGGTTTATCATTTACCTACATTGTAGTCTATCATCTCTTACTGTGGTCGATAATCTATATTTGTGGTTTAGTGTAGACCCTCCCCTTGTACGACCTAAAAGGGCTGTAATTTTAAACAAGTTGCAGTTAGGGCTTCCAAAAATTAACAAGTTCAGAGCATTCAATAATTATTAGAATATGTGAATGGTTTATCCTACACTGATGCCATTCTCGATGAAATATATCATCTAGTAATTTATACACTTTGCTATGCATCGATACATGACTGTTAAATAGGTCTACGATTGATCAATCGAATATATGAACAAGTAAGATAGGACTAAAAAGGGGGGAAATAAAATAAAATAAAATAAAATAAATTAACATCATTCAAGCAATGAAAAACAACTAAATTTTATCATATGAGAGTACACGATAATTGAACACCTGATCTAATGAGTATAAGGAAGAGTGATACTTGTGAGTGTTCATATGACAAGTAATGTTTGAGAATAAGTAGTCTTTCTCAAAGCATATATTTATTCTGAGTAATTGGTTCTTACTACCATTGCTCTTAGTCATACTCATTAGATCGTGTGTCTAAGTGTTGTGGGCTCTCATATAATGTGATTTAGTTGTTTTCCATTACTTGAATGATGTTAATTTTTTTTTTTTTTTAATTTCCCCTATTTTTAGTCCTATCTTACTTGTTGATATATTCAATTGGTCGATCATAGACCTGTTTAAAAGTCACGTATCGATGCATATAATAATCTATAATCAATAGACCTTAACATCTAGTACTGTCACGACCCAACCCACTGAGTCATGTCGGGCACCTACCTACACCTACCCCAGATAGGAGAACCCTGAATAACCCACCATTCAACCAAATGTGGAAGTTACTACTACATACACTTAGTTAATTTAATGTCCACCATATGAAAAATCTAATCAAGTTGAAATACAATTACATGTTTGATTCTTCCGAAAGCTCATTTTAATACACTAGCTATGAAAAGTAAATATGGAAAACAACTATAAGTGACTCCCTAGAACCTAGCCTAAACAGGTACAAGAGCACTAGAAAAGAAGTAGGAACATCCACAATGCAGCATCCATGTAGGATAAAAATAGTAGGAGCTGCTACTGAGTGATCGACGTTGCTGCTATAGAAACTCCAACTGACCTGCACCATGGCTATACCCCCAAGTAGAGGTATAGTAAGTATAGCATCAGTACAAACACAAAGACTGATAAGAATCATCGACCGATCAGGGTTAGAAATAATCAACATCAATAATAAGTATGGGAAAATCACAACATCGAGTAAAGTTTCGATTCTAACCCACCAATTATAGAATTCTCAACACACCGTTAAGCACCTTTGTGACCTATCTGTCATTTAACATTTTTGTATATCTTGGTCCCTTGACATATATTTCATATATCTTTGTCCTTTGACATATATTTCGTATATCTTTGTCCTTTGACTTATAGTTCTTATATCTTTTTCCTTTGACTTATATTTTGTATGTCTTTGTCCTTTAACTTCTATTTTGTATATCTTTGTCCTTTAACTTATGTTTCATATATCTTTGTCCTTTAACTTCTATTTTATATATCTTTGTCCTTTAACTTATATTTCGTACATCTTTGTCCTTTGCTACCTATAATTCCTTAATCTTACATCCACCCAAGTCCTCTCGGTACTTACAATCGTAAGATGCCACAATACCACACCCCATAGTTATCATAAGTTTCCCAGTCATGTTATACCATACGCGGTCCTTAGAAGGCACCTAACGTACATTCGTAAACTCTCTTTCCTCATTTACCACAACAAAAAACACTTATGAGAGAATATATAGAATAGAGTCACATTCAAACATATGAATGAATGCATGTATGCAAAATGTTTACGCCATCTCTCATCCTTCTCAACATCATTATCATATCCGTACCTGCGTGGTACCCAACCAATATCATATTTGTACCGATATGGTACCCTATCTATATCACAACAATCATATTCATACTAGCATGGTACCCAACCCACAATCATAATACATTCATACAGTGCAAATGAAATGCAATGCAATTATCGAATCACAAGTCATGTTAGAAGGCAATCATAGATGTTTAAATCACATACAAGCACAAAGACAAGAAAGTCTAAGTGCTACACTAACCATAGTTTACATGTATATATATATATACATATCCCCCAACCATCATGTGACACACATCCTTTCAGACTGCGGTAGATCTAGTTCATGCTAACATACCTTGTTTTCTCATTATCCTCTATTCTTTTTTAATCTCTCATTTTGGGAATTATATTCCTATTTTACATTACTGCTCTTTTATGCACACTCACCAATCTCGGGGTTTAGTCATGCTAATTTCCAGCCCCCAATATACCATATTTCATCTTTTATTTACTCCTCTTTAGTGGAAATCCAATCATTAAAATATTAGAATTAATCGAGTTCACTTAATTCACCTTATTGCCAGGTCATGTTATCGAGTTCAACTCTTCACTGTATTCATCTTGGAAAGGTATTAGACTACGCACATTCACTCTATCATTCTATCCATCCCACATCACGACTAATATGTTATCATAATGCATGGTTATACGATCATATTTAAACCTAACCGAATTTCAAACATGTCTATCCGTCCAACTCTGTGCCGGAAGGCCTAATGAATGATACTCCCTACATTACTATTAATATTAAATTAATCTAGCCCAAGTCTAGTTTCTATAAAATTAAACCTTAGCTTACCTCTTAGACGAAACACACTACAGAGAAAAATGAGTTGTGCCGTGTGTGATAGACGTATTCCTATGTCGGGGTCCTTCAGGTGTGTCTCGAGAATTCTCTCATGAACCTTGGCCTTTAAAATCTCATAGTTGGGAGGATAGAGTTTATCATAGTGTTTTGGAGAAAGGGAACGATCTAGGAAAATAAAAAGAAAGAGGGTTTTTTAAAAATCCCTCAGCTGGTTAAAAATCCCTCAGCTGGTATACTTCTTTTTACCGCTGCAGTGGAACTTTTACTACTGTAGTGATACCACTGCAGGAGTTATCCAACCGCAGCAACGGTTACTGATAGTCCAGCCCAGTCTATAATTGGGCCTCTTGGCCCAATTCCCTTAGGCCCAAATTTTTCTCCCCGATTTAAATTTTTTCTGTTTCGTTTTGAGCCTATTGTTTATTGTAAATTATTTTTGGGGAATTTTCACACGTAACAACATTTTGGATCATTTCATTAGATACCAATTTACCCACCGTTTGTCCGACCCTAAGGGTGAGGTCTGGACAATTGCTCCAATACTCGACGAACTTAACTGTGATAAGTTACTAGGAGGATTACTTAACATATGCTAGCTCATTATACATCCTTGGTTCGTGGTGTACAACCACTGAGGTACCGCCTAATCTAGATCTAACCGTTATCCCCTAGTTTTCCCCGAGTTAATGTACGTAATTAATTCGTGGGATAATTTCCAATTATGATTATCTTAATACGGTACGACACCATAACGCATGAAAAGTTGGGACTAAATTGATTTTGGAGAAATTTTACCGATGCAGTGGTTAATTACCACCGCAGCGGTAACCAACCATAGCAGCGGTACCGCTGCAACGATAACCAAACGCAGCAGCAGTTCCTAATAGTTTTATAGGGGAAAAATACCCCTCCGACAATGAATTTAAGGGAATTTCTTTATCTTCACTACTTACTTTACGTATTTCCTGTTATAGAATCGTAGAATTATGTTAGAATAGGGAGAATTCGAGCGAGTTTGGGTGAAACTTGATGAACTTGATTTTTGATGGTGTTTTTGAGTATAGTAGTTGGCATGCTAAGTTCTCTTATGTTTTCAATGCTCCTACAACATTTGGGACGTAGAATTAACGTAATTTGTAGTAGATTTCGGCTGTGGGAGGGGTAAAAAATGAAAGGTCATCTTCTCCAATGACTTCTTTTGATATGGGTTTGATTCTGGGTGTTTCACACCCCTATTTTAGTGTAAAAAGGTTCACTCACACCTCCCTAAGTCCGATTTGTGCTTAATTTTAAAAATTACGGAGAAAAGTCAAAAATTCGCCATGGGAGGGGAGGTTGGCGGGTTGAAGACGATGAACCACTGCAGTGGTAACTTTACCGTTGCAGCAGTATCTCCATAGTGGTAAATAACCACCTCTATGGTAACGCTACAATAGTTATTTGTCTGTTGTAGCGGTACTAGGCAGTGTGTCCCCAGTTCTGCATTCTTTTCTTTTTGAAATCTTTGAATTCCTTTTCCCTCTCTTGGTGTTCCTATATGGTTCTAACTATTTTTTATGGTATTTACAGGATCATAATGGCCTTACAACCTACCTACCGCAGATTTACCAACGCCGAATGCCAAGATCGGTATGAAGAGAGGCTGTATACTAGGGATTTTCTTTGTAATCAGGGAATGGCGATGAGGGATATGGATGAGGATTTATAGGGGTTTTATGCCCGGTCAAAGTTTTTTGGGTGGGAGAGTTTGACCGAGTCTATCCCTTAGCACAAAATAGAGGTCATTTGGGAGTTTTATGCTAACCTCTCGACTGTGGACTGGTCAGTACCTCTCCCAACTGTCCAAGTATGAGGCAAGAGGGTCCCAGTGGATGTGGCCACCATCAATGATATTTTGGGTGTCCCAAGCCCTTCCAATGTCGCCTTTGAGGCGAGAATTCAAGCATCGAACTTGGAGTCGGCTGCCCGGGTCTTGGCACCGGAAGGATGAGCTGCTGAGGTGAAATGGTCCAGTCTCAAGGGGACTAAGAGCATTTGTTTCTCGGCCGAGGCCAAGGTGTGGTTACAATTGGTATCCCAGAGGATACGTCCCTCGGGAAATGTTATAGATATGGCCTTTCATCGGGCCGTGGTGGTGGCTTGCATCCTCGGGGGTTCGAGTGAATGTAGGGGCACAAATTATGGACGAGTGGCTGTTCTTCTATGATAGGGAAAGGTTGCCAAGGGACCTTTTCTTACCTTCCTTGGTTACCACACTTTGTGACAAGATGGATGTACGCCGGGAGATTCAAGACACTATGGATGGTTGTAAGGTGGCATATAACCCATTGCGGGGCAAGGATATTCGAGGAGGGAGTAAGAAGAAGAAGAAAGTGGGGGAGAAGGGTAAGAGTAGTCGAGTTAGTGGGGCTGGGAGGTCGAGTGCTCTTTCTACCTAGGACCCCGCATCTCTTGGTGGTTGGAAGGATGATCTCGTTGTAGTCTAGGGTATTCTAGAGAGGTCTCAGCTGCCCCTTGCCAAATTAGCCCTTCTGAGTTCTACTGCCCCACTGTACCCGACTAGAGTTTCGAGGAGAGTTAGATGAAGAGAAAAAGAAGCATCGCTCCCATGACCACATCTTTGTGAGGATGTGAAAGGTAGTCCAGGTGATGTATGGGTGCACCTCTCCCCAAAAGAAGTTGCCGAAGCTAACCGGGAAGGACACCGAGGAGTTCTCCTTCCTCAGTGGCATGGAGGAGGAGGGCTTGGATGCTTCGAGCCTCGAAGATAGTGCCTCCTGTTAGATGCTCTTTCCCTCCACCCCTTGGTTACATTTATTGTTTTTGGATTTAGGTTACCCCTATTTGGGGCATGTAACAAACAATAATTCTTTTTATTTTTTGCACTTTTTTAGATGTTTTTCCTTCCCGCCCCCCTTTAATAATAATTGTACTTTCTTATAATACGTGGTAGATGTATTTCTGTCATTTTATTATCTCAAAAACAGGGTTGCTTTACAAGATTGCAAAATCACAAAATAGGAAAAATGGCTGGCAGGACACTACCTGGAGCCGCTGCTGCAGTTAATCTTACCGCTACAGTTGTAGCCTCCATTAGCTTCGCCTTGTTTTTTTCTTACCCAGTCGCAGGTTCCTTTCTACATAATACTCCTTTTATGCAGGCTCTGTAGCATAATAACCTTTTGTTTACACGTAATATAAATTGAATTCACAATTCTATTGTTTCCAAACCACAACCAACACCATTTTTCGTCTATCAAATTAATTAGCGCCATATTTTTATCAACCTTCTTACTCACGCAATACACTACCTTCAAGGATTTTCCACTAACAGTCAGGCACTTGGGTGGTTCACGCTGGATCGGATAGAAGTCAAGTAGTACTTTAAATCACGATAAGATGAGCCATAACTCAAGCCATGAAAATGAAGGCACTCTCGGGATCACACCCCGGTCCTTACGTCCACTGGTCTTCTTGACTACACATCACACAACTACACACACACACTGTCAACACACCATGTTCGAGACTTCAAGCATCATAAAGCAATTTACATATGTCACCATTATCAACAATCCACATAGTACATTTTAACCCATGGTTGCTTCACCACAAGTACTGAACACCATATCAAGCAAAGCATAACAATCCCTTCCTATGTATTTACTAGCCTTTATTCGTTGGGCATTCTATTTTGACCCTTTCGTATTAAGAGATACCAATTGGTACAAACTAGTCCCGATTGTAACGATTGAATACCAATTGGAATCTACTAGATACCAATTGGACTCAACCTGAGGATACGACATTGTGATGGCACGATAGGAAAGAAGTACGGGAGATAGATTCCTAGATGCCTTGTAGATTCCTACAAATTTGATGTGGATGTCAACACACCAATCCGTAGGACTCTACTCAACATTTGCTTTGGAATTGAGAGACCGGTAACTTGGGCACTGATACCATATTTGTCATGGCCCAACCCATCGAGTCGTGCCGGGCACATACCTACACCTACCTTAGATAGGAGAACCCTGAATAACCAACCATTCAATCAAATGCGAAAGTTACTACTACATACACTTAGTTAATTTAATGTCCACCATATGAAAAATCTAATTAAGTTGAAATACAATTACACATTTAATTCTTCCCAAAACTCATTTTAATACACCAGATATGAAAAGTAAATGAGGAAAACAACTATAAGTGACTCCCCAAAACCTATCCTAAAAAGGTACAAGAGCACTAGACAAGAAGTAGGAACATCCACGATGCAACATCCATATAAGATAGAAATGGTAGAGCTCCTGCTGAGTGTTCGGTGTCGCTGCTATAGAAACTCCAACTGACCTACACCATGGCTATACTCCCGAGTGGAGTATAGTAAGTGTAGCATCAGTACAACCACATGTACTAGTAAGCATCATCGGTTGACCAGGGTTAGAAATAATCAACATCAATAATAAGTATGGGAAAATCATAACATCGAGTAAAGTTTCGGTTCTAACCTGCCAATTATAGAATTCTCAACACACCATTTAGCATCTCTGTGAGCTATCTATCATTTAACATTTTTGTATATCTTGGTCCCTTGACATATATTTCATATATCCTTGTCCTTTGACATATATTTCATATACCTTTGTCCTTTGACTTATAGTTCGTATATCTTTGTCTTTTGACTTATATTTTGTATATCTTTGTTCTTTAACTTATACTTCGTATATCTTTGTCCTTTAACTTATGTTTCGTATATCTTTGTCCTTTGCTACCTTTAATTCCTTAATCTTACATCCACCCAAGTCCTCTCGGTACTTACAATCACAAGATTCCACAATACCACACCCAGTAGTTATCATAAGTTTCCCAGTCATGTTATACCGTACCCGGTTCTTACAAGGGACCTAACGTATATTTGTAAACTCTCTTTCCTTATTTACCACAACAGAAAACATGTATGAGAACATATCTATAATAGAGTCACATTCAAATATATGAATGAATGTATGTATGCAAAATATGTGCACCATCTCTCATCCTTCTCAACATCATCATCATATTCGTATCGGAGTGGTACCCGACCCATATCACAATACTCACATCCATACCAGAATGATGCCTGACCCATAATCATAATACATAGATACAGTGCAAATGAAATTCAATGCAGTCATCGAATCACAAGTCATGCTAGAAGACAATCATAAATGTTTAAATCACAAACAAGCACAAAGCCAAGAAAGTCTAAGTGCTACACAAACCATAGTCTATACGTATATATATATTCATATCCCCTAACCATCATGTGACATACATCCTTTCGGACTGCGGTAGCTCTAGTTCATGCTAACATACCCTTTTTTGTCGTTATCTTCTATTCTTTTTTAATCTCTCATATCGGAAATTCTATTCCTATTTCACATTACTGCTCTTTTATCCACACTGCCGCGGTTGGATAAATATTGCAGCGATAAAAAGCAGTGTACCAGCCGAGGGATTTTTAAAATTTTTCTTTCTTTTTAATTTCCTAGGTCGCCCCCTTCCTCCAAAAACACTTTGATAAACCGTAACCTCCCAACCAAGAGATTTCAATGGTCAAGGTTCATGAGAGCAATTTTGAGACACACCCGGAGGGAAACCGACATGGGAATACATCTAGCACACGTGGGATAACTCACTCCTCTCCGTAGTAGTATGTTTCTTCTAAGAGGTAAGCTAAGGTTTAATTTTGTAGCAACTAGACTTAGGCTAGATGCGTTTAATATTAGTAGTAATGTCGGGAGTATCATGCATTAGGCCTTCAGGCACAGAGTTGGATGGATGGACACGTTTGAAATCCAGTTAGATTTAAATATGATCGTATAACAGTGCATTATGATAATTATTAGCCGTGATGATGGATGGATAGAATGAAAGAGCGAATGTGCGTAGTCTAATGGCAATAAGGGGAATTAAGTGAACTAGATTAATTCTAATATTTTAATGATCGGATTTCCACTAAAGAAGAGTAATTAAAAGATGAAATATGGTATATTTGGTGTGGAAATTAGCATAACTAAGCCTCGAGATTGGTGAATGTTTATCAACAGTCCAACCTAGTCCATAATTGGGCCTCTTGGACCAATTCCCTTAGGCCCCAATTTTTCTCCCCGATTTAAATTTTTTCCAATCCGTTTTGAGCCTATTATTTATTGTAAATTATTTTTGGGGCATTTTCACACGTAATGACGTTTTGAATCATTACAAGTACAAACCAAAAATGTAATTTATACAAGTGATAGGTATAGGTCTATCATCAACCGTTTGAATATATTGACAAGCCTACATATGACTAAAAAGGGGAGAAATAAAATAAAATAAAATAAATTAGCATCATTCAAGCATTGCAAAACAACTAAATCACATCATATGAGAGTCCACAATAATTGGACACATGATTAAATGAGTATAAGTAAGAGCAATTGTAGTAAGAACCAATTACCCAGAACAAATGTATGCTTTGAGAAGGATTACTTGTTCTCAAACATTACTCGTCATATGAACACTCACAAACATCACTCTTCCTTATACTCATTATATCATGTGTCCAATTGTTGTGTACTTTCATATGATGATATTTAGTTATTTTGCATTGCTTGAATGATGTTTATTTATTTAATTTTATTTCTCCCCTTTTTAGTCCTATTTTAGTGATTTAGGACAACTGCATGCCTTAAGTATCACTTGATCATAGTCAAAAGTGATATGGAGTCACAATTAATGTAGCTAAATAGCTTTAAAATGTTTGAATGGTGATACTTGACCTACTTTAATTCTATTTAATTTAATTTTTTCCTTTTTAGTCATAATTTTAACGTGTTCATATATTCAACCAGTCGACCGTAGACCTTTGCATTTGTCAAGTATCGATAAATAGAAAAATCTATAATGTATTGTACAATTTATTATATTAACAATGGCATCAATATATCATAAATTATTCACATAGTCTAGTATTTGTTTAATGTTCCAAACTTTATCAATTTTAGTCAAATGTTCAATTATTCTGCCCCTTTTTGGGCATATGGTGTGTAGGTCTAAAATAGATCTTTAGGGTTTATGGAATACCATAGAAATGGTCTAGCATCGATCATTTTATAAAAAACTTAAAAAGGAAATTGAACAAAAATGGAACACATTATAATACTTGCACAAAAATGGAAGATTTTACATTAAACTTAAAAGTTCATTGCTATTACATATATCTAAATAGGGACAAAAATCAGCAAAAGTGTAAAAAAGGAAGCTTTCATTTACAAAATCAGATCACCATGAAAGCTTCTGCAATGAACTCTAAGCAACAACAACAAAAAAACTAAACTATACTACACTACGGGATGTTAGGGGAGGAGGGTGATGAGGTCGTTGGGGTCCAATATGAGCCTCTCTGCTATGGCCAGGAGGAAGTGAGCCATTCACTAGAGATCCATCTACAGGCGACACTGATTAGCGGCGAGCCCTGGGCAGAGAAAATCCAGGTCGTTCCTCATCCTGAGCAGATCTTGGTTGCGCGTGGTTTGCATTCTCAGCATTGGTCGGAGATTATAAACCCTTCTTGCCAATATTGTAGTGTATTTGTGCTTCTTGAGGAAGATAAGTAAGAGTAAATAGACCTCTAGGTTTCTTAAATAAACCAACAGAGAAATACAGGAATCAATCGTTGCTCGACACGTGTAGCGTGTAGGTAAAGGAGGAGGCGTGTGAAAATGAAAAGGAGCATCAGTTGAGTCATTTCAAATGGGCGCTTGTTCCCATGCATCATGAATACATTGCATTGTTCAGTGTATTTAGAATAGCGTTTCTTGAATAGACCATGACAAAGGTCTATTTTAGATTATGTGTTTAGGAGTTCCTATATATACCAAGCATACGGTTGATTATATATATAAGTCGTCGAGGGAATATAGTGTATAATAGACGGCCTGAAGATTATATAACAAACAAATAATGGTCGATAATTGTTGACACCCATTTATGGCCCGACATTTTCAAAATAAACACTTTTGTGCTTCTTATTTGTTAAAGAGCACAAAATTCATTTTTTTTTACATATTTTGTTCAATTTTAACACAAGTTATTGGTAATTATCCTTTTTCTTGAAAATTTTAGGATATTTATCAATTTATTACTATTTTAAATTAATTGTCACTGATTTTTTACACAATCGTTTTTATAAACAAATATTGTTTGAGTTTTATTAAATCATCATTTTTGTTTTAAACTCAAACTATATTATTATCTGATATTAAATTCATTTGTTAATTTATTTTTTATCACAGTTTGTTAATTTATAAAAGGTGGAGAAGATATTTTTTACACAGATAAGATCAAATAGTCTTGATTTTGGATAACCTATGATTTTCGGAAAGCATGGTATTAAGTACATAATTTTGCTCTTGAATGGTTTATTTACCTATAAAACTAATCCATTCCTTTCACAATTAATGGTGGTGGAAATTTTCAATTTCACAAAAAACTCAAGATAATTATTTTTTTTCCTTTCCCCTATTCTTTTTCGACCACCATCCACCAAAATTCAACATCAGCCGCCCCACTTTTATTTTTTTGGTGAGATTCCACCATTGCACCACCATAGTTCCACCACCCACCATCGTGTCTTTCTCCCTCACCTTCGTCATTTCTGTCTAACCTTCGGAGAAGTCATCTCCGGTGAATGAAACAACCAAACAAACCCCAACGCCACCCGTACTCTTACTTGTCATCATTCCAACGAGCCAACCACCACTGCCACCCCATCACAATGCCACTTTAGTGAAATAGACACCACAACACCACTACGAAGCTCCAACGAACTCGTCAACACCAACTCCGGTGAAACCACAATGAGCCACCAACCACAAACGTTGCTCACTCCTTATTCACCATTATTAGTGAGCTCATGATCACCTGAGAAAAGACAAGATTTATCCAGAACAAGCTCCAACGACGGTGAACCAGCGAATAACAACAATCAAACG
Source organism: Capsicum rhomboideum (assembly GCA_031232105.1). Lineage (NCBI taxonomy): Eukaryota > Viridiplantae > Streptophyta > Magnoliopsida > Solanales > Solanaceae > Capsicum > Capsicum rhomboideum. The sequence goes on along the minus strand of CP124717.1, from coordinate 43,753,910 downwards.
AGCTCTAAGCCCCGGCGAAGAGCAACAACTTCAGCCACTCACGAACTCGGGTGAAACGACGCCATTAACGACGAGCTTGTTGCTCCAAAACTAGCACTCACCAATGAACAACAACAACAACCAATGATGCTAACTCCAATAATCCAGATCTGGTCGAAAAATAGCTTCATCTAGTAACCTGTTTCCTTTTTGCACTTTTGTGTTTATTTTAATCTTCAGTTGTTGTTGATTTTGCTAAATATTATCATCATTGTTGTTGTTGGATGGTCCTGAGTTTTATTTTTGATGTGTTTCCAATGGTATGTTACTAGCGTTATTTCTCTCCAGTCACTATTGTTATTGCTCCGATTATGTTCAATTTTGACTGTTGAGTTACATTTTTTCTTGCCCGAAGCTTCATAGTTGATTAATGTTGCTCTTGCTTTCTATTCAAGACTAATCCAATTATTTAAGAGATATTTGTCGGAAACCTCATCAACTTTTCTTGTTGCTTAGTGCTAGTCATCACTGCCATTGTTATCGCTCTTAATATTACTACTTTGTATTATTTTATTTGTTATTTGTTATGGTGGATAACCAAATTTTTGTTGATTCAGACATTTTAATAGATTTTAATTTCACTTCTATCATTACTGTTGCCTTGGGTTTGTTTGTTGTTGTTCAATATTGCTCTGTTCTTCATAATCTCGCTGTAGTTGCTACTGTTGTTGGCTGAGCTTCGCGGTAAATTTTGTGTATGAGTTTTCCATATTTTTTGATAGTGATTTTCTTGGAGTATTACCAAGTATAATTACTTGGCCAATGAAGGAATCTTTTCATCGGATTTTCAAGGCCTTTCTATAATAAAAGATGGATTTTATTTTTAAGTTCAATTATTTGTCAAGTTCAATTATTTTATTCAAGTTTATATTTGACCAATGATAAATCCCCCCGTCAGATTTTCGAGGCCTCCCCATTATAAAAGATGAATTTTATTTTAAGTTCAACTATTTTATTCAAGTTTTGATAGTTGACCGATGAAGAAATGTCCATCGATTTTCAAGGCCTCCATGTATATAAGGTGTGTTTTACTTTTTGTTTATTATTTCTTTAATTCATTTTTATTTATATTCATTCATTATTAACACTTTTTAACCAAGTGTCTTTACTGGCCGTCTTCGTTATTGATGCTTTACTTTATTCATTGTGTATATTTTATGTTTGTTATATTTGTGAAAAGTTATTTTATCTGCTACTCAATTGAAAAAATGAGTTCAGTCGGGAGCCACCATTGTGGATTTTGAAGGGTGCCTAGCACCTTCCCTTTAGAATAACCTGAACCCTTACCTATAATCTAATTAATTTTGCAGACTAAAGTTTTTCTTTAAATTAATAGGTTTCCTGATTTTCCTAAAATTAGGTGGCGACTCTCTAAATTATTTTAAAAGATTTAATTTATTTTTTGAGTCCCAAACGAAGTTGCGCCTTATGAAATAGAGATCGCGACAGAATGATGACTCTGCTGAGGATATAAAAGTTCTAACCTTTATGGGTTCATTTTTTCAATTGAGGAATTTTTAACTTTTACTAGTTGTTATATTGCTTTGCGTATTTTGTTCATTGTTTGTATCATGTATGTTCTTTACATTATTTATTTATTTGTTCTTTACTTGTATAATTATATGTACGTTGTCATTGCATTCATGACATACTAATTTCGCCAAATAGAAAAAAATAGATTTCGTTAGGGACCAACGAATACGCATTTTTTGCGGTCGTTTCCTTTACTAAAAAATCAAATTTCTCGAGATGATAAAATAATCAGCCGGGTCGTCCAACACTTGTTATAGTCTCAGTCTATGGTAGTTCGCTCGGGTTCCCAATCTTGCTTCAAAGCCCACTCTAGTACAACTATGATAGAGCTAAACCAACTCCCTTGTTCTAAGCATGATAACCTAAGAGACCCGGTACCCAGGAGTACCGGGTCCATTAGCAAGACCACCTTATGTCCAAAAAGGCCTACAACCTAAAAGGATAAGCATTCAACTATTTGTTTTAAATTGAAGGATGTGATGTTGATTTGTACGAACCATTGTCCCTCGGGGTTGAAAATTTATTATTTTATACCGATCTTCATCCGAAATTGTTCAGAAATTTCAAGAAGTTTGAGAATGAAGGACTTCGAGGAAAATTAGTTTAAGATTGTACCCCTGCGCGAGACTGATTTTATTGTACATCTCTTTTCCTTATTTTGTATCCCCATTCAATTTAATTGATTTGTATATAATATATTTTTTTAGGGAGGGGGGCAATGAGACGTTTTACAAACGTCATATACGTCCTTCAATCGTTAGGCTTACTCTTGGCTCAAAAAGGTCACATGCATATTAGGACACATTATACATTGTTTATGTTAAATTCTTCATATTTTCATTCATTTTTATCTGGTTTTGTGTTAATACACATGCTTTATTTTAAACATTATTTGTCCATCATTTCATTTTCAAAAGTTTTTTTCGAATTATGTTTGACCTGATTCCTGACTCAAAGGGATACATAGGCGCCATAACGGCTCGGTCATATTTCTTGTAAGCTTTCTATCTTCCTTTATAATGGAAACTGAAAGAATACATTTTATTACTATTCAACAAAAGAGTTTGTTCAAGCTGAAACAAGGACAAAATTTTAGAGGAGGTCTCAAAAATTCCTCTCAAAGCAGTGTCAGGAAGTGTACAGAAATTCAAGAATTCTAAACTGGAGTAGAATTTTTAAGAAAGGTCCTAAAAAATTCCACTAAGCTTGCACTTCAAGAGTGGATGAGTTTGCAAACATGTGACCTCGAATTCCATGAGGCACTATTATCTAATTCAGAGGACAATCAGGGGAGTCTTTGACTATACAATCACACTTTCATTTTGTTATAATTTTTATGACTTCCCTGCATTCACTCTTGTGACGATCCAATTTCAGAGTCATGATGGCACCTACTATGTCCACTAGTAGGTAAGCCAAGCCTTATCCCGGGATGACAAGTAATGGGTGCAATGGCGGAAGGATACCAAAAGTAATACAAATCATGCCCATAATACATGCACGAAAATGTAGGGCTAAATAAAAGAGGGAGAAGAACAAAATGAATCCCACGACCTGGTAAGGCCGGTACAAGAGCCACTAGCAAAAGAATAAGAGTACTAGTAATATCGATATATAAATAGTCTCAAAATGAAAGACTGTCCAAAAATAGGGGAAGGAGAAGAGATCAGCTCCGGCTCTGAAAGCTCACCCTATCTCCGAGAACTGTAGATAGCTGGCTAGAATATCAACGATGGCGGCTAGTACTCGGATCTACACCAGAAAAGATGCAGAAGTGTAGTATGAGTATTGAAATAACAGGTACTCAGTAGGCATCATCGACCGATTGAGATAAATCATAATAAAAGTATAATAAAATGCGAGGATGTAAAATAAGTCAAGGGAGAGGGGCAAACCAGAGAACATGCTCTGAGATAGGTAAATAAATAAAGAAACACGCGATGCCAAAATTAAAGTAGCTATTACAACCCAACTGGGGCCCTATAATCCTAGAGGGTACAAACAAGAGTAGCCTAATCCAAATGGACCCCCATAAGCCCAATAGATGCAATTAAGGAATATACCATTACCATACTTATGAATCCCTTCCGAACCACAACGCATCGGACTCGAACCGGTACTATAATACCATGGAATAACCCATAGACACCGGACTTGAACTGGATTTCCTTCCTCATAACTCACCACAAGTGCCAGACTCAAACCGGTAATTTAGTGCCATAAATAGATAGAGTATGCCAGACTCGAATCGGTCTTTAAAAGCCATAAATCAATAGAATGTGTTGGACTCGAACCAGTCTTTAAGGGCTATAAATCAATAGAATGTACCGGACTCGAACCGGTCTTTAAGTGCCATAAATCGATAGAATGTGCCAGACTCAAACCGGTCTTTAAGTGCCACAAATCAATAGAGTGTGCCAGACTCAAATCGGTCTTTAAATAAACTCAAGATCATTAACCTAGCCCATACCAGGTATATACTATGTAGTCTAAGGCTCATGATTAAGGATAATGTTGGGAAATAAGGCCTCCTAAGTCTACAAGGATCTAAGAGCAATATCCCAATCCTAAAACATCAATTTACCTACGGGAAGGGTAAACGGGTCGATTCTACCTCTGAAACGGGCTTCAAATCGGTCGAATAACCCAACTTTTAATAACCAAGCAACCATTTGTAAATCCCAACCACAAACTAGCTTAATATTATACTAATACCATAATTAAGCTCAATCTATAAGAAGGGTAAGCCTAGCCTACCTGGATGCCGAAGAAAGCTCGATAAAGTCCGCTAAAGTGAAGACTTTCCCTTCCGAGAAGCCTCGGTACAATTCCACGCTATCAAAATAACAATCTACTCATCAATACGAGAACAACAATACCCATATTGCATATGAATGTGTCAGGTCCAAAATCGAGTCTAAAATCCCATATGGGGCTCGCTTACAGAATCACAAGTTTGAAATAGTAAAAATGTCCCTCAAGGATCAGGGATCATTTACCCTCAACAATGGATAAATTTTGAGTACAATAACATTAAAAATAAACCCATCAATGAACTAGGGTTTTAGGCTTAAACGGTGAATCTACCAAGAAATTAGGCGAAACTTACAAAGATTTAGACAAGGGAAATGATGTTAACGAACTCTCCAAGCTCCCTTGAACACCCAAGAATCACCTCTTCTCTCCAAATATCTCTCTAGAGCTTTTATGCTCTAACATTTAGAAAATATGAGAGAAAAACGGATGAAAGGGGATTAAATGTTCTGCAGGTGCCGCTTAAGCTGTCACCGCTAGAGCGGACAAGCTTCCGCTTAAGACGACAGTCGGGTCCAATACTCCAGCCACTAAAGCAGTGTGCAAGCCACTAAATTGGCTTCCGCTTAAGCTGTTGCACCAGTTGAAGCAACATCAGCACTTTGCAATATTTTGCCAAATTTCTAACGGGTCCTCGGGATTTGTTCGGAACCCTGTGAACGCAAATAAACTATGCTACCCTATCAAATTCGACATTTTAGACTCAACGACGCAATCAAAATTTCTATTCGAGGTTGTTTCGATGAAAGTGGGTCCCACACCCAAATGGCCGTTTTCATCACTTTCCACCCAATAGCCCAAAACGAATTCGAAAGCCTCGGGACCCAGGCCAAGGGTCCCCCTAGCCTAAAGTCAACGTTTCAGAGCTGATGGAATTGTCAGAATCGGGATACGAGGTCGTTTACCTAGAGTTTAGGCTAGGTAGCCAACTTTGAAAAGCGTCGAATTCAAAACAGGGAATTGGCTCTAAAACCAAACGAACTACTCGATAACCGAGCTGTCAGCTCCAGCGAGTCATAAATGACTTAGGGAAGCTATTGGAAACCTCTAAACGTCGAAATAATGTGGAAATCCAGAAAATGACCTGGAGGGTCATTACAATATCCACTACTAAATGGACTTTCATCCGCGAAAGTAAAAGATTAAGAAGTACCTGAAGGCTCGAACATGTGGGGATACTGGGTCCGCATCTTGCTCTCGATCTCTCAAGTAGCCTCCTTAACTGGAAGGTGCCTCCACTGGACCTTAACCACTGGAATCTCTCTGGAGCGCAACCGTCTAACATCCCTATCTAAAATAAGGACTGATTCCTCTACGAACGCCAACCTCTCATCCAACTGAACCGAGTCCCAGCGAAGCACGTGAGACTCATCTGGGATGTAACGCCGCAACATAGAGACATGGAAAACTGGATGAACAGCTGAAAAATATGTGGTTAAGGCCAATTCATAAGCTACCTCTCCAACTGTCCGAAGTATCTCTAATGGGACAATATATCTGGCTTCCTCCCGAACTGCATCACGCCATTCATGGGCGATACTCAGAGGAAAACTCGATCACCAACCCCAAATCTCAAGGCATAAAGTCTACGATCAGCATAACTCTTCTTCCTACTCTGAGTTACCCTCAACCTATCCTGAATCACCCACACCCTATCTAAGGACTCATGAAGCAAGTCAGTAATCTCTGAAGTCTCAAACCAACCTATCGGAGATCCACAACGCCTACTATATAATGCCTCAAATGGTGCCATCTCAATGCTCGAATGGTAGATATTATTATAAGTGAACTCTGTCAAAGCTAAGTGCTGCTCCCACTGACCTCCAAAGTCCGTCACGCACACTTGGAGTATATCTTCAAGAACCTGAATGGTCCGCTCTGACTGACCATCGGTCTGAGGATGGAATGCAGTGCTAAGATCGACCTGAATACCCAACTCCTCCTGACAAGTCCTCCAGAAGCTAGAATTAAACACTGAGCCTCTATCAGAAATAATGGATATGGGTACTCCATGAAGGTGAACTATCTCTCGAATGTAGATACGAGTTAACCTCTAGGCATCGAAGGAGATCTAAATCTGGATAAAATGAGCCGAATTGGTCAACCAATCCATGATGACCTAAATACTGTCGGACCCACGTGAAGAACGAGGTAAACCGGTCATAAAGTCTATAGTAATCCCTCCCACTTCCACTTAAGAATGGGTAGCCTCTGAAGTAATTCACCTGATTGCTGATGCTCGACCTTTACCTGCTGACAACAAAGGCAACGAGCTATAAAGTCCGCAACATCTCTCTTCATGCCACTCGACCAGTAATGCTGCCTTAAATCTCTATACATCTTTGCTGTCCCAGGGTGAATAGAATATCTGGAGCTATGAGCCTCTCACAGTATCAATTGAATCAAGTCTCCAAACCTTGGAACACAGATGCAACCATTAACCCTCAAAATACCCTCTGGATCTAGGGTAGCCAAACTGGACTCACCCCTCGCCACTTGATCACGGATGTCACATAGCCTACCATCCTCAAACTAGCGACTCCAAATATGCTCAAACAAGGTAGACCTAGCCTCGGCACTCGCAAGGATCCTCCTGGAGTCTGAAATATCGAGCCAAATCAACAAGTTGGCTAAGAACTAAACGTCCAAAGAGAACGGCCACTGTGAAGCTGAAATAGAAGCCAAATTATCCATGCTTACCACCTTTCGACTCAAGGCGTCTGCTACAATGAACACCATACAAGTAGTGCCTCTAAATCTTAAGCGCAAAAACCACCGTCGCCAACTCCAAATCATGAGTGGGGTAGTTGCACTCATGAATCTTAAGCTGACTTGACGCATAAGCAATAACCCAACCCTGCTGTATCAGAACACAACCCAAACCAACACTAGAAGTATCACAATAAACTGTAAACCTCTCACCCTCAATAGGAAGGGTCAATATCGGAGCTGAAGTGAGTAAGCTCTTGAGTTTAGAAAGCTCAACTCAAAATCCTCGGACCATGGAAATAGAACTTTCCTTGCTATTCAGTAATAGGCGATGTAATAGAAGCAAAACCCTCAACAAATCGTCGGTAGTAACCCACTAAACCAATAAAGCTATGAACCTCGGTCGGAGATGTAGGTCTGGCCCAATCACGAATAGCCTCAATTTTTGCTGGATCCACCATAATCCCATCCTTAGACACCACATGCCCTAGGAATGTAATAGAATCAAGCTAGAATTCACACTTTGAGAATTTGGCATAAAGCCTATGATCTCTCAAATTTTGGATCACAATCCTCAAATGTTGCTCATGCTCCTCCCCGCCCCTCGAATATATAAGAATGTCATCAATGAAAATAATAAGAAAGGAGTCCTAATAGGGCCTGAAAACTCGATTCATCAAATCCATAAACGCCGCTGGGGCATTGGTTAACCTAAAAGACATCACCAGGAACTCATAATGGCCGTACTGAGTGCTGAAGGCCGTCTTAGGGATGTCCTCAGCTTGAATCCTCAACTGATGGTAACCCGATTTCAAGTAAATCTTAGAGAACACTGCCGCACCCTAAAGCTGGTCAAATAAGTTATCAATGCAAGGCATAGGATACTTATTCTTCACTATAACTTTATTTAGCTGCCTATAGTCAATACACATAAGCATAGAGCCATTATTTTTCTTTACGAACAAGACAGGAGCACCTTATTGCTTTGCGGCTTATTATATCGGCTACTACATTTGCTTTCCCTGGATGGTATAATATATCAACATCATAATCTTTTAATAGTTCAAGCCACCTCTGCTGCCTCAAATTTAAGTCCTTCTGCTTAAAGATATATTGCAAGCTCTTATGGTCGGTATATATGTCAACATGAACCCCATACAAATAGTGGCGCCATATCTTTAAAGCAAATATCATGGTTGCTAGCTCAAGATCGTGTGTTGGATAATTTCTCTCGTGTGGATGCAACTGTCTTGAGGCATAAGCTATCACATTACCATGTTGCATCAACACACATCCCAAGCCGACTCTTGAAGCATCACAATACACCGCATACCTTTCTATGCCTTCTGGGAGTACTAATACGGGTGTAGAAGTCAATTTATCTTTCAGCTCTTGGAAATCTTCTCACATGTATCATTCCACTAAAACTTGGTTGCCTTGTGTGTTAGCTTTGTTAAAGGTGCAGTAATAGAAGAAAACCCTTCAACAAACCTTCTGTAATAACCTGCCAACCCAAGGAAGATAAGAATTTTTGTAGGCATCGTAGGTCTTGGACAATTCTTCACCGCTTTAATCTTTTGCGTATCAACCCTTATTCCTTCATCTGACACAATATGACCCAAGAATGCTACAGATTTTAACCAAAATTCACATTTAGAGAACTTTGCATATAACTTACGATCACGAAAAATCTGTAACACCTGTCGTAAGTGATTAGCATGGTCTTATGGTGATCTTGAATAAACCAGAATATCGTCTATGAACACTGTCACGAACACATCTAAAAATGGCTTGAACACCCTGTTCATCAAATCCATAAAAACTGCTGGTGCATTTGTTAGTCCAAATGACATAAATAGAAATTCATAATGACCATACCTTGTTCGGAAAGCTGTCTTGGGTATATCTTTTTCCCTAACCCTTACCTGATGATATCCCGATCTCAGGTCAATCTTTGAGAAGCATTTGGCACCCTGTAATTGGTCAAACAAATCATCAATTCTGGGAAGAGGATATTTATTCTTTATTGTCACCTTATTCAGTTGTCGATAATCTATACACATTCTCAACGTGCCATCTTTCTTCCGTACAAATAACACTGGTGCACCCCACGGGGACATACTAGGCCTTATGAATCCCTTATCCAGCAAGTCTTTTATTTGCTCCTTCATTTCCTGTAATTCTGCTGGAGCCATTCAATATGGAGGAATAGGGATAGGCTGAGTACCTGGAAGCACATCAATACCTAACTCTACTTCCCATTCTGGAGGCAAACCTGGAAGATCTTCAGGGAATATATCAAGGAATTCATTTACCATCGGAACCGATTGAAGAGTTGGTGGTTTCACATCGGTGTCATGCACTCTTACTAGATGACATATATACCCCTTGGATATCATTTTCCTTGCCTTAAGATAGGAAATAAATTTACCTCTCGGTGCTCCAACATTACCCCTCCATTCAAGGACATCCTTTTGTGGAAAATAAAAATGTACTTTCTTAGCTCGGCAATCTACCGTGGCATAACAAGAAGCCAACCAATTCATACCCATTATAACACCAAAATCTACCATTTCCAGCTCAATAAGATCAGCCAGCGTATCATGATCACAAATATTTACTATACAATTACGATATACTCTTTTAGCTACAATAGATTCACCAACTGGTGTAGATACTTTATATGGTTTGACTAGTAATTTCGGTGTTCTTTTGAATTTTTCCACAATCAATAGGGTGACATATGATAATGTAGAACCTGGATCAATTAATGCATATACATTATGCGAAAAATATGGATAATGTACCGGTAACTACATCAGGAGAAGCCTCCAAATTCTGTCGATTCGCCAAAGCATAGGTACGGTTCTGTACTCCACTAGAACTGGCTGCTCCTCTGGCACCTCTACCACGACCAGTAGGCTATATACCCGACGATGATGATGTAACAGCTGATCCCGTAGGTCACGCCATGCTACCCGTACCCCTTCGTGGACACTCTCTTATCATGTGCCCTGACATACCACACCAAAAGCAAACATTCGGTCCAAACCAGCATTCTCTTGAATTAAACCTCCTGCAGTACTGGCACAACCGACGAGAGACTCCTGCTGTCTGTGAACCTTGAATCCCACTACTTTGCCCAACGTGGATGCCTCTAAACCCTTGAAATTAGGATGGAGTACCTATTGTAGGATAGAAAAATGATGGTCTAGGCGGTCTAGGAAAAACCCGAGGCCTAGATTCTCCTTGGGACGCCGTGAACTGCCTCATAGGTCTAGCCCTCTTTGACGGCCCTCTTTCAAATTCTTGCATCCTTATTCTTTGCCTCTAATCCTCCATTTTCTGTGCAAAGGCTTGTATCCTGGCTATATCCATATCCCTATTCAAAGCAGCAATAGTAGAATCTCTGACCAGTATGGATCCAATCGATCCACATATCGATGGACTCTGTCGTCCATAGTGGCTACTACATTAGGAGCATACCGAGCCAAAGAGTTAAATCGAAGACTGTACTCTCTGATACTCATATTCCCTTGACGAAGGCTTAAGAACTGGTCTGCACGAGCCTCTCGGATCTCATATGGAAGATAATGATCTAGGAATGCCATTTTGAATTCTTCCCAACTAACTGGAAGTGCACCTATACCCCTTAATCATTTCTAATCTTCGTACCATAATATAGCCTCTCCTTTCAACCTATATGCTGGAAGCTCCACTATTTCTACACCAGATAAGTGCATAACATCCAAAGCCCTTTGGATTTGATCTATAAAATCTTGTGGATCTTCATTAAGATTTGATCCGGTGAATGTGGGAGGGTCTAATTTTAGAAAATCCTGTGTCCTTCGACTAGCTGCCCTATCCGCATCGTCATTACTTGTAGTCGGACCAACTTGTCCTTGATTTTTTGCAGCGACTATCTGAGTCAGCATGTGCACCGCATTCCGTAAATCCTGCTCAGTAGCATTAACAGGTGGTTCTGGGGATAATTCTCTCCTTTGTGGCCCCCCTGGAAATGGGAGAGAAGAAGATGCCCGCGATACAAATTCAGTTTCAGCCCCACCTTTACTAGCTTGATCTGGTGGTGATTTACTAATTCCTTCTCCGGCAAGCATGTCTACCTTCTTACCTTTGCCCCTACCTTGTCTTGTAATCAGCATTTTACTATAACGAAAGGAAAATAATTTCAATGGTCAGATATGATTCCACCTACAACTTTGGCTCTATTGCATGATCTAAGACATGAAGAACAAAAAAACTCCTAAATGCCCCATAGCCTCCTGCTTATAAATGTGGTGCACAACACATCCATAAGCAAGACTCTACTCGGACACGGCTTTGTAGACACCCTAGGATGACCTGCTCAGATACCACTTTTGTGACGCCTCAAATTCCAATGGGGCGGACCGGCACCCAAAGCCTTTAGGGCCCCAAGCGAACTAACCTATGTCCATGAACATTCATATGCATGTCCCTGAGTGAGTAACATTCTATCACGTATAAATATAAGATACTAATGGCAGAAGTCATAGAGAAACATTCAATAGTTATGAAACTTGGCCTTTAGGGCCACCACGTCAAAATGGACATACATTCCTTACATTCTTTCATTTGCCCCACAACATCTACAAAGCCTCTAACAGATACATACCTAAGCCTAAAGTCGGGACAAGTCCCTTCTTTATACAACATTTACACAGTACCAAAACAATGTACATATGTGACTCGGAAAGCCCCGAACCAAACTGGAGCTCACCAATAATCCGTAGATGACCCGCAGCCTACTGTAGAGGTCTACTAGAACCTATGTGTGCAGAAACTAAGGTAAGTCCCCCAAGTGACGTTAGTACGAAATAATGTACTGAGTATGTAAGGCTATAAGAAACTGTATGAAACATAGGATCTCAAATGGAATCAATTACAAGTGAATAAACATTATGGATAAACCACCATTCTGTATATGTGTGGAACCATGTACATTACATTCATTACTTTCTTTGCTTTTATGTTCATCATCATTATCATTCATCCAGCTGATCAGTGGGTCACATCATAACATAACATAACATTGGGATCGTTCCAGCCAGGCTTATGCCCCTTAGATTGCCACCCATAAATCAATAAATCAGGTTCATTCCGACCAGGGTTTTCACCCCTCTGGATTGCCCCCTGTATTTAATGATCATCGGGATCGTCTCTAGCTAGGCTTTCGCCCCTTCGAGCTACCACCCGGCCTCTAAGAAACACATATATGCATTACTTCATTCCTTTACTTGTGTGAGATTGATACATTGGTGGTTATAACATTATTGGTGCTTTGAAATATTGGTTAATGAATAAGATACATGAGAATAACAATATATGACAAACCTGAAATGAGATACTTTGGAACATTTCGAAATGGAAACAAGTTTGGTAACAATGATAACAATAGGTGCTGCCAAAGGATACGGAAAGAGTAACCTTACATACCTTATCTTCCCAATATGAATACAACAATCCAATATGTGAATACAATAGTTCAGCTCCTTCCTTATGTGTTACTCTACAACACAAGTACATAAGGGAGCTCACGTTAACAACTAACTACATTACAAATGCATAAGACGACAATGAGTTACGTGACTGCCATATAATGTCATTTCACCCTCTTACAATACCATTTACTGCATCACCATACCAACAACACCAAAACATGCCACCCATCAACTAAGGTATCACAAACCAATGGAATTTCATACCAAGTTTATACTTTACACTTCCTCATTAACACCACATTACATTTACTCCATCAAGTCATCTCAATACCTTTTGCCATAACACATAAAACAACAATTCATAATTGATACAATTCAAAATGCCTCCGGACTACCCCTTAGGGCCATTCAAAGGGTACCACAAGTTGATGATTGCATCCAAGAAGGGTATAGGGGCCTTGGGGGGTCAAAGAGAAGGAAAAACAATCAAAACGGAATTCTGGTTGGACCTGCAAAGCCACTTGCGCCCGCAGGTGGGTGAGGTGTGGCCGTATTTGCCCATCTGGCCTTGTCCAGGGCCACCTGCGTTGGCATCTGCGCCCGCAAGAGCCCCATCCGCTAGGGCGGATGCTCGGTTCGGCCAAAATTGGTCTCTTTTGGGTCCTTTTTTGTAATAAATGGTTCATGGCCATAAGTAAGCTTCTATTTTCATATTTTAGGTAAACTTGGATCCCAACGAACAATCATAGTTTCAAAACGCACATGAACATTACAAAACTACATTTTTTGCTTCAATACGCCACCGATTCCATGCACAATTTCACAACAACAATTCCAAATGTTATACACAAAGAGGAAGCAAGTTAGAGACGTAACCACATCTTACATGTTGAAATTTAATCCATCAAATTCCCTTCCTTCAAGACCACAAGTCTCCTTTCAAGTTTAGAAGGCAAAATCCTTTACCGATTAAGCAAAAGTAGATTGTTTCACACATAGTGGACTGCTCAACACTTTGTCAGCATAACCAACATGATTTATACACCCTCTCATGCATATAATATATTAAACCATAAGATTAAACACTTACCCAAGCTTGCATGGAGATGATCTTGTCCAAAGAGGATGGTTGCTTAGGGTTTGGAAGACAAAAGAATATTTTGGAAAAGTCTAGAATGAGAAATGTGTGTTTCATTGAATAAAAATCTGATTTTTATGCCTTATATAGTCCCTTTTAGTCATCCTTAGCCAAAAATTTAAGCAATAATTGAGGTGTTTACTTGGTAAAAGGTGGAATGGGTCATTTTCCATTTGGGCCATGTCTTTTGGCTTAATTTTGGGCCTTTATTGAGCCCATTAGCACATGTTAATTCAGCCCAACAAAATTAGTGCATAATACACCACCCATCTCAAGTTTAAATAATTCCATAAATATTAAGGCACTTAAATAGGTTCAGAAATGTACGGGGTGTTACACAAATGGTCATAATACACGATCTATAAATCTGATCCACTACTAAAGAACCATCAACGGGAGTAGATATGCATAATGGCAAAGATAAAGGCTCCCAAGACATATCTAATCGTGGTGCATAATAAGCAGAAATATAAGTGTAAGTGGATCCCGGATCAAACAAAGCAATAGTCGGCCGACGACAAACTGAATTTGTACCTGTAATAACAACATCTGAAGACTCTGCCTCTGATCTACCAAGTACTGCATATAAATGACCTCGCCCGCCACCTGGTAGGGTGTCTGACCTACCACCCTTCCTACCTGTCTGAGAACCTTCTTGAGAACCATAGGGACCACCCCTGCGACCCTGAACACCACTTATAGCTGGAGGCGGCACTGATCTGATCAGCTGAACACTCTGAGCTGCAGGCTGAATTGTCCCATGCTGGAGACACTCTCTGGAGAAATGGCCAAAAAATCCACAAGTATAACAAGGCCCCGGAATACCACTCGGTCCAAAAGATCCCACTGACCCGAAATAGCCACCTCTGAAAACCTCTGTTTCTGAACTGTGAGCCTTTATGGCTCCCAATGAAACAGCCCTGATGATGTGGTTTCTTATCGCTGCCCTCTTGGGCTTTGGGATGCATCTCCTCCATAGTTTGGGCATAATTATAAATCTCAACGAAAGACCTATCAGCTGTAACCAGACTTTGAGTAGCCATGGGAAGAGAAAGTCTTAGTCCCTTAACATAACACCAAATCCTCGCATACTCGGTAGGCAAAATCATAGTAGCATGTCTGGCCAACTCATGAAATCGTACCTCATACTCAAGAACTGTCATCGAACCCTGCTGTAACCCTGTGAACTGATCTCTCAGGTGCTCACAAAGATAGCGGGGCATATACTTCTCCAAGAAGACCTCGGAGAACTGAATTCATGTCAAAGGGGGAGATCCATCTGGTCAGGAATCAAGAAACCTCTCCATTAATGTCTAGCAGCCAAGTCCAACTGAAAAGTAGTGTAATCGACTCCACGAGCCTCAACCAGACCCAAATTATGGAGCCTAACCTCGCAAGTAGCCAAAAACTCAAATGCATCCTCGCCTGGAGCCCTTGTAAACCTCGGAGGAGTCAATCTCAAAAATATACCCAACATCTTTTGCTACTCAACAGACATAGCAGGCTGGGTATCCACCGACCACCGGCTGAAAAACTACCGACGCTGGGAGAACCTAAACTCTTTGTGCTGCAGCTACAGGCTGCGTTCCTACATCTGTACCAATCTGATCTGTAGACTGTGCACCATCAGACGGTGCACCACTAACTAATCCCAACAACTGGACCAAGGAATCTCTAAGAAACAATGAAGAAATAAACCTCGGTGGAGCCTGGGTTGCCCCCTAGCCCATCAATGGTTGGGTTGGCTGAACTTGTGGAGCAACCTCTGCCTCTAGAGCAATAACTGTATCTGGTGAAGACTCTCTATCTGGCCTCCTAGTTGGGGCTGTAGCTCTACCCTGTCTACGACCTCTAGGTCGGCCACGACCTCTAGCAAGTGCCCTAGCAGCGGGCTCGGGGTCACCATCACCCGTCGTCGTAGCTCGCATCCTAGTCATCTGTGAAAGAGTGAAACTACGAGAACCTTAGAAACCAACGCAAACTTGGTGCACAAAATGAATGAAGAAAGTGAAATCATCCTAAGAATGTCCTGTCGCCTTCCAAAGATAAGAAATGAATTTTATCATTCCGATATATGGGACTTTACTAGACACTTGCTGTTGTACCAACAATACCAGTGAACCTAGGCGCTCTGATATCAATTTGTCACGACCTAATTTTAGAGTCATTATGGGACCTACTATGTTCCACCAGTCGGTAAGCCAAGCCTTAGCTCGAAACGACAAGTAATGGGTGCAATGACGGAAGGATACCAAAAGTAATACAAATCATGCCCATAATACATGCACGAAAATATAGGGCTAAATAAAAAAGGGAGAAGAACAAAATGAAGTCCACGACCTGGTAAGGCCGGTACAAGAGCCACTAGCAAAAGAATAAGAGTACTAGTAATATCGATATACAAATAATCTCAAATTGAAAGACTGTCCAAAAATAGGGGAAGGAAAGGGGCTCAGCTCCGGCTCTAAAAGTTCATCCTATATCCGAAACCTATAGATAGCTGTCTAGAATATCAATGACAGCGGTTAGTACTCGGATCTACACCAGAAAAGATGCAGAAGTGTAGTATGAGTACCAAAACAATAGGTACTCAGTAGGCATCATAGGCCAACTGAGCTAAATCATAATAAAAGTATAATAAAATGCAAGGATGTAAAATAAGTCAAGGGAGAGGGGCAACCTGAGAACATGCTCTGAGATAGGTAAATAAATAAATAAACACACGATACCAAAATTAAAGTAGCTATTATAACCCAACTAGGCCCCCATATGCCTAGAGGGTACAAACAAGAGAAGACAAATCCAAACGGACCCCCATAAGCCCGATGGATGCAATTAAGAAATATACCATTACCATACTTATGAATTCCTTCCGAACCACAACTCATCGGACTCGAACCGACACCATAATACCATGGAATAACCCATAGACACAGGACTTGAACTGAATTTCCCTCCTCATAACTCACCATAAGTGTCAGACTCAAACTGGTAATTTAGTGCCATAAATAGATAGAGTATGCCGGACTCAAATCGGTCTTGAAAGGTCATAAATAAATAGAACGTCGGACTCGAACTTATCTTTAAGGGACATAAATCAATAGAATGTGCCGGACTCTAACTGGTCTTTAAGTGCCATAAATCAATAGAATATACCGGACTTGAACCGGTCTTTAAGTTTCATAAATCAATAGAGTGTGCCGGACTCGAACCGGTCTTTAAATAAACTCAAGATCACTAACCTAGCCCCGTACTAGGTATATACTATGTAGTCTAAGGCTCAAGATTAAGGATAATGTTGCGAAAGAAGGCCTCCTAAGTCTACAAGGAGCTAAGAGCGATATCCCAACCCCAAAGCATCAATTTACCTACGGGAAGGGTAAATGGGTTGATTCTACCTCCGAAACGGTCTTCAAATTGGCCAAATAACCCAACTTTTAATAACTAAGCAACCAACAATAAATACCAAACCCAAACTAGCATAATATCATACTAATACCATAATTAAGCTCAATCTATAAGAAGGGTAAGCCTAGCCTACCTGGACGACTAAGAAATCTTGATAAAGTTCGCTAGAGTGGAGTCTTTCCCTTCCGAGAAGCCTTCGCACGATGCCATGCTATCAAAATAACAATCCACTCATCAATACGAGAACAACATTACCCATATTGCATATGAATGCGGCGGCTCCAAAATCGAGTCAAAAATCACATATGGGGCTCTCTTACCGAATCACAAAATTGAGACCGTCAAAACTTCCCTCAAGGCTCAAGGATCATTTACCCTCAACAATGGATAAATTTCGAGCACAATAACATTAAAAATAAACCCATCAATGTACTAGGGTTTTGGGCTTAAACTAAGAATTTACCAAGAAATTAGACAAAACTTACAATGATTTAGACGAGGGAAATGATGTTAACGAACTCTCCAAGCTCCCTTGAACACCCAACAATCCCTCTTCTCTCCCACTATCTCTCGAGAGCTTTTATTCTTTAACACTTAGAAAATATGAGAGAAAAACAGGTGAAAGGGGATTAAATGCTCTGCAGGTGCTGCTTAAGCGACCACTTGACCGCTTAAGCGTTCACCGCTAACGCAGACCGCTTAAGTGGACGGGCTAGTCCAAGGCTCCAACCACTAAAGTGGTGCCCAAGCCGCTAAATTGGCTTCCGCTTAAGCGGTTGTACCAGCTGAAGCATTATCATCACTTGTCAATATTTTGCCAAATTTCCAACAGGTCCTCGGGATTCGTTCAGAACCCCGTGAATGCAAATGAACTATGCTACCCTATCAAATTTGACATTTTGGACTCAATAGCGCAATTGAAATTTCTATCTGAGGTTGTTTCGATAAAAAGTGGGTCCCACACCCACATGGCCATTTTCATCACTTTCCACCTAATACAAAACTAGTGCGGAAGTCTCGAGACCTAGACCAAGGGTCCTCTTAGTCTAAAGTCAATGTTTTGGAGATGATGGAATTGTCAGAATTGGCATATGAGGTCGTTTACCTGGAGTTTAGGCCTGGTAGCCAACTTTAAAAAATGTCAATTTCAAAACAGGGAATTGACTCTAAAAGCCAAATGAACTGCCCGGTAGCCGAACTGTCAGCTCCAGCGAGTCACCGAACTGTCAGCTCCAGCGAGTCATAAATGTCTTGGGGCAGCTATGGGAAAGTTCTAAAAGTCAAAAAATATGGAAATGCAAAAAATGACCTGGAGGGTCATTATAACTCTTTTCTCGCCGACAATCGGGGATGGTCACTGTCACGACCCAATTTCTCAGGTCATGATGGCACCTACTATAATCCACTAGTAGGTAAGCCAATCCATAATCAGAAAAAGCTAGTAACGGGCTAGTAAGAAAGGAGGAAGAAAATTTAAATAAGAATGAGAGAGAAAGTAAGAAGATAGTAAATATATCCCCAAGACCCGGTGAAGATAGTTCAAGATCTTCTGATACAATAGGAGTACAAAGTGAAATACAGAATAAATACATATATACAAAGCCATCTCTAAAATACAAAATAGAGATCAAACTAACAATAAGAGGGGGAGTAGGAAAACTCCAAACTTCAGAAGCTCACCCCAAATCTTCGATCCATGGCTGCTCCGCATGATGCACACGTCAATGGTGAGAACTCATATTATGATCTGCAGGCTATAGAAGTGTAGTATGAGAACCAAACATGTGGTACTAGTAGGCATCGGCCGACTGAGCTCCAAAGATAATGCAAGTATAAATAACAAGTAAAGCAAGAATATAAGCTACATGCAACTATCCAAGAAACCAACCATAATAGTGCTAATGGAGCAACAAGGATAAACTATCCTATTCTAACAATAACCAGGGACTAATGTGCAATACCGTATATCACTAGGCAATATAAAAATGAAGAGTAAAAGAAGGATATATAGTAGTAGTACAAGGCCAAAAAATATATGTAAAATATGAATAGATAAGGAAGGAGAGAGATATATGCTAATACCATGTATATATATATATATATATATATATATATATATACATATATAGGACTAAACTCAAAGGTAATAACCTGAGGGGACCAACCTAATATCTCGAGGATCATAGCCAAGAAAGGGAGCTAATACTAGCTTAATCAAGGCCTATAACCAAAGTGTGACTAATCATTAGGTAAATTAACAATAATGCATCTTACCGTAATAGAAAAAGGGAAATCAGAAGTGTACCGATAATCTTGAGTACCAGTCCATAATTATCCTGCCACGAACTAACCATAATAACCAACAATAAAGTAATCGGCTAGTCCAGACAAGCAATAACCTAACTAGGCCCCACAAGCACTAAAGGTTCAGTCAAACACTCAGCAGGTAGCAACCATAACCTATACCTATACAGCCCCTTATAAGACAGATAGACACAGGTGCCAAATAATTATACTTGTGCTAGGCAATTCATATGAATGAATGAATGCAATAGTAACAAGAAATACCATGTTCAATCCAAGTGCCATAACATAACAAGTGTATACACCTCCTCTAGCTCAATAGCTCGAAAAGGCAGGACCTACGGCTACCATCCTGCTCTGGCATTGTGGCTCACGGAAGAAGGGGCCCATAGGGGACTCAGGATATCCGTATACACTGCCTGGTCCCGAACCAGGACTTCCAGTAACCATCATAATCAATCTACTCCATCCAGTTCTGGAGATATATATATAAGTATAGTGGGTGCTTGGACTCAAACCAAGACTAAGAGTGTATAAATCTATAAATCCATTACCCGAGATTGAGTTCGGGACTAAATCGGCATAATAATCTTGAAAGGGTCAAAAAATCTCTTGACTGAAGTAAATATTAGTAGTGAAAGAGTGGATTAATAATGGACAGGAATCAACCTTGATCTAATTTCCAAAATAGCATATTTAGTTCCAACAGCTCATAATTCATTAAATAAGGTGGTACGATTCACGTTGTAAAAGAATCCATTTTAAAGGTGAAAGCTGGGAATAAATCTCTTTTTAGAAAACAATAGTAAAATCAAGATTTTGATTGGAATTGTACCACTAAGTGAGCATATATGCCCCTAAAAGTATGCATGAAATCACCAATATCCAAACAATATAACCATAAGTGCCGAAGCATCTATAAACCAGAATCATATCCTCTTTAAGGATGAAATACTCACCTGGAGTTCAACTGGTATAGTAACTATGGCCTCGGGCCCATAATATATAAATTAACGGGATATTAGTGCTATAACTCTGGAAAGCTACTGTAATTACAGGCAAATTACCACTAAAAGGATCTAACAAGGGGAAAGTCATCAAATTTACTATGTAATACGGTAAGCCTTATACTAAGGATCCTTAATGTCAAACTACGGTTATACAATTCTATAATCAAGGATAATAGGGTCCTACAACCATTACAGGTGTTTTATGCTAAGGTTCGGGTCACATTTCTAATATAAGTCCCCTAAATAGGTCAAGTTCAAATATTACTAGGTGTAAACATGTCTTATAATCCGTACCTAGCATGCAATCTATACATAACATCATCTCATAGAGAAAAGTAAACCGAAGCCTACCTCGATACCGAACCGCAATCTTGAATCGCCCATGAATCGCTCATCCTTGCTCCACGATCCAGAAATGTCGTCACACTATCAAAATCATAATCTACATGCCAATAGGAGTAAAATGATGCCCATATTGCTAAATAAAATTCTGAGCCCAAATCACGTTAAGGGCATGTGATTCAAAAATTTAATTAGTAACGAGGTCCCTCGAAGGACAAGGAATGTGTGCTCAAAAGTTGAGCACAAATAGAGTATAAATTGGGGCTCAAATGAGCCCCGAATGATGAGTGAAAAGGAGGGGAAAACAAGAATTAAATAGAGGATTTTGGCCAAAAACTTACAAAGAAATTAGTGGAAAATGATCATCTCAACGTCCTCTGCTCATTCCCAACCCCAATTGACGGTTTCCCACAAGTTCTTGAGCTCCCAAGACCAAATAGGGTTACAGCTTTAGCGATCAAATGGTCGCTAAAGCGACCATCGCTTAAGAGGCAAAATCGTCGTTAAAGCGACCATGGCCCGACTGACAGGTACAACTAAAGTGGTCACCCTGATCGCTTAAGCGGCTTCCACTAAAGCGGATAGGTTCTGCTAAAGCGACCCTCAAATGGTAGCCCAGTACCGCTAAAGCAGCTCCTAGACTAGTTTAGCAGTCACACCAAATATCAGGCACCAGATTTTTTCTAAGTCCAAATGTACTCCGATCGGGTGGTCAAAAATCGTTTGGAACCCCGTGCACCCAAACGAACTATGCTACCATACCAAATTGGATATTTTGGACTCAACGAAACCATCAAAATTTCCAACAGAGGTTGTTTCGACACAATATGGGTCCCCCACACCTATAGTTCCATTTTAACCAAATTCTATCCAATAGCCCAAAATGAGTCCGAAAGCCTAGAAACCCGAACCAAGGGTCCCCCTAGCCTAAAATCAATATTTCAGAGCTGATAAAGCTGTCGTATTTTTATCCCAGTCCGTCTACTCAGAGTTTTAGTTCGAGACCAATTTCTTAACTACGAAAGCTCTAAAATAGGAAAATAAGCCTAAAACCCAAACAAACTGTTTGAAAGCCGAACCGACAGTTCTGGTAAGTCATTAATGACCTGTAGCCACTATAGAAAGGAATGAAATGCCAAAAATATGCGAAAATGACTGGGAAGGTCATTACAATAACCACTAGTAAAAGGACTTTCGTCCTCGAAAGTCAATAGATAGGAAGAGCCTAAAAGCTCAAAAGGACGAGGTATTGTCCCCACAGGCTCTGAGAAAGTCTCCCTAGATAACCTCCAAGGCTAACCAACACTTCCAAGGGATTTCTCTCATGGTATCACTTTAACAACTAAAGCCTTACTTTACTTCTCAAATAGGCACAAACTTAACCTCAACAACCAACTGGCGTCCAATTGAACCGATTACGGTTGAAGCACGCAAACCTAAACCACAACATACTGACATCACACCGATACAAGCACAACCAAGCAAAAACTCAACCAGGCTAAAGGTATCCCAATGCATGAACTATACAGGCAACTTCAAATTCCAAATCTAACATTTTCTTTGCCTCTCCAAACTGGATGTCTACTCCAAACTGTACAGAATATCATCTGAGTCCCATCCATGCAATCACATAACACTAACCTCAAAAGACTAAAGCTGATATAATGAAAATCCATAACGGGAAGCATAAAAATAATCCCATAAGGTGCTACCTAGATACACAAATGGAGACGATCAAAGCCTGTGATCTCTAGCCAAAGTTACAACTGGTTCAGATGACCCTCGAAACTGATAGTCAGGAATCTGAAGCACAAACTCGCGAGACTGAATGATCCGCTCCAGAATATCCCACCATTTATAGGTAAAACCATGCTAAGCGCGACTTATGCACACTTTTTCTGCTGAGAAGACATTCAAAACACTGAGAAACAAGGTCATGAGTAGTAGTAACCAATATCGTATCCTAAGGACGACCTTTCAAACATCTATCAAGTATAACCCATCTGAATTAAAGAAAATTGAACTAGTAGGCAAAGAGTAGGCTTAGTCAGCCTATAAATGAATGCTTAACTGAAATAAACCTGGAAATGGGGTTGCAATCAAGTTACGTAATCTATAGTTGTATTCAAACTGAAGCAAAACTACTCGATCTTATTTATCCAAACCGATCCTGCTGACAAGCGATATCCATATTCTAAAAGCTATCATAACTTTTAAGCCACTATTCAAGAGAGCCAAAATCCCAAAATTGAAGCCCACAAGCCTTAACCAGGGTCAGATAACCAAATCAATCTAACTATCATAAATCAAGCATATATCCAACTGTTTCTGCAAGGGCTGAAGCTAAAATATTAGCAAAAAACATATCCACAACTGGGGAAAACCATAGGATGAAGACACAAACAATCAACTCCACATATGCTGAAGGTCACAATGCATCAAGGCATAACCAAGAACACATTGAGGCTGCGAAGAGTACTAACGGTAGCCAAAACTTTAGCAACTCAGAAAATCTCGATCTTAGTCCTAATTTGGTCAAACCAATACTCAATACATGGCAATGAATACTCGTTCTCAAAAGACACCCGATTTAATTACCAACAACTGATACACAAGCACATACCATTGAATAGAAGAATCCCACAAAGTCATATTAGGCCTGACAAGTACCAAGGTGAGAAATTTCTGAAATTACCCATTTACACCAACTTTAACTCAGCTGAACCATGAACCACATAGCAGAAAGAATAGGGTACCCAACCCAATATTAACATCAAGATCAAGACCACAGCCGAAAGATGAAACCAACAAACCAGGATGCAAGCCTCAGACTTATCAACGATAGGAGCGGGCAGTAGAACCAAATTAGCAACTCCAAAACCATAACAAACCATGGAAGGCCAAACCTTTCTTCACTCCCTCTCAAAGAACGATCTAATTTTGCTAACAGAGAAAGGAAAAAACTAACGTCACCTCACTAAAAGAGAGAGAACCAACCAACTGAGTTAGCTGTCTAAACCAACAAATATCAGGTAAGAATCACAAGGAAGGAGATACTAACTAGATAACGCTAGTCTACCCATCTATCAAGTAAGAATCAACCAATATTAAAACAATAATAATACTAACAATAGTAATAATAGAATCACCAGTATAAGGTGCAGGTGGCATCAAAATGAAAAGCAACAGTCATTTCCACTGTACAACCATAACAAGGCCAATGTGCCAAAGGAAAGGAACTTTAACCCAAATGCTACACCCCTAGGAAATCACAATATTGATCCACTCAATCCACTACTAAAAGAATTCATCTACGGGAGTAGTCAAATAAGCATAAATTTACACAAAGGCATACAACAATTAATATAGTAATCAAGGCATATAATCATCGATGGGTATGAAAACCCCAACTTGACTCAAATAGAAACTAAAGGTAGGAAATCAAAGACACGCCTATCATGGTGGAAATCTGAAGTCATAGTCCTGGCCTACCCAAAGAAGTACGAATCTGAATGCGTCCAAACCCGGACTGAGCATCTGAATGACCAACTAAGGCGCTAAGTACACTACCTTTAACCGAAGGTGCCACTACTCTATGAGACTAATCCCAATGTGTTGACTGACCAATAATCCCACCCTAAGGACACTCCCTAGACTAATGACCGGTCTCTCTACAGTCGTAACAAACCTCTAAAGCTCTAACCTAGAAAGAAACACGAGTTGTCCCCAACTGGCATACCAATTCATGCCTAGGGTCCTTCCTAGACCAGTGGCCAACTTTGCCACAGTCAAAACATGCTCTTGGAACTCTCTAATGCACTATACCTACTCACCTAGAACGACCACCACGACCTGACAACCTAGACCGAATAACCCATACTTCATGACCAGAACTCTGTCCGCTAAGGCCACCACGATATACTTAAGAGCTACCCATAAATTGAGGTGCTACCTATACGGGCATAATAGGTGGCAAATGGTGCTGACCTCTGCTGGGAGGATTCCTACCTACAGACGAAATCCCACAGCCACTGAACTACTGACATGGCCTCTTACCGTCACCTCTATATGTCTCAAAATATGCCACTTCTGTAGCCCTCACATGATCAACGAACTGAGAAAAAGAAAATCCAACTGCTATTAAATGTTCCGATGCCAAACGAAGTGGTAAAGCCAATCCTCTAATAAATCTCCATACCATCTCATACTCTGTAGCATACAACATAGATGTCTGACTGGCCCATTCGACAAACCCAATCTTATACTCTGAAACTAACAAAGATCCCTATCGAATGCCAGCAAACCTAACCCTGGCCTGAGAATCACTCGATGTGTCAGGTATCATCACTGGCTGACGTTAGTGGTCCTTAATTTCAATCTCTAACTCCGTAGTTCAATACTGAGCCAAAACTGTGGCAATGCATGTAGAAGGCCTGTCTACATCTATCAACAACCTCGTGTGATCCATCTGGAAAGGAGTGGAGTCAAGAGAAGTAATTAGAGGTTCATAGAAGTATAGACAAATGTTAAGAAATAAAGGATAAAATTTCCTATGAAACCCCTAAGCCTCCCGAAGATAGGATACAAACATTTTCGTACCGATCCGCAGTACTCTACTAGGCACTTAACTCTAGTACCAACAACATCGGTAAACCTAGGCTCTGATACCAATTTATCATGAACCAATTTCTCAGGTCATGATGACACCTACTATAACCCACCAGTTGGTAAGCCAATCCATAGCCCGGAACAACTAGTAATAGACTAGTAAATATATCCCCAAGACCTGGTGAAGTTAGTACAAGAGCTTCTGATACAATAGGAGTACAAAGTGAAATACAGAATAAATACATATAGACAAAGCCATCTCTAAAATACAAAATAGAGATAAAACTAAAAATAAGAGGGAGAGCAGGAAAACTCCAAACGTCAGAAGCTCAACCCAAATCTCTGATACATAGCTGCTCTGCACGATGCATACGTCAATGGTGAGAACTCGTACTATGATCTGCATGCTACAAAAGTGTAGTATGAGTACCAAACACGTGGTTCTCAGTAGGCATCGGCCGAATGAGCTCCAAAGATAATGCAAGTATAAATAACAAGTAAAATAGAAATGTAAGCTACAGGCAACTATCCAAGAAACCAACCATAATAGTGCTAATGGAGCAACAAGGATAAACTATCCTATTCTTACAGTAATAAGGGACTAATGTGCAATACCATATATCACTAGCCAATATACAAATGAAGAGCGAAAGAAGGATATAAAGTAATAGTACAAGGCCAAAGAATACATATACAAAATGAAAAGATAAGGAAAGAGAAGGATATTTGGTAATACCATATATGTATATATATATACATACATATATAGTAGTAAACTCAAAGGTAATAACCTGAGGGGACCAACCTAACATCTCGCGGATCATAGCCAAGAAAGGGAGCTAATACTAGCTTAATCAAGGCCTCTAACCAAAGTGTGACTAATCAAGAGGTAACTTAACAATAATGCATCTTACCGTAATAGAAAAATGGAAATCAAAAGTGTACCGACAATCTCGCGTACCAATCCATAATCATCCTTCCAAGAACTAACCATAATAACCAATAATAAAGTAACTGGCTAGAATGCACAAGAAATAACCTAACCGGGCCTCCATAAGCCCGAAAGGTTCAGTTAAACACTCAGCAGATAACAACAATAACCTGTACCTATACATCCCCCATAAGATCGATAAATATGGGTGCCAAATAATTATACTGGTGATAGGCGATGCATCTGAATGAATGAATGCAATAGTAACCAGAAATACCATGTCCAATACAAGTGACATAACGTAACGAGTGTATACACCTCCTCTAGCTCAATAGATTGCAAAGGCAGGACCTACGATAACCATCCTGCTCCGACACCGTGGCTCACGGGTGAAGGGGCCCATAGGGGACTCAGGATATTCGTATACACTACCTGGTCCCGAACCAGGACTTCCAGTAACCATCATAATCAATTTACTCCATCCAGTTTTGGATATATATATATATAAGTATAATGGGTGCTTGGACTCAAACCAAGACTAAGAGTGTATAAATCTATAAATCCATTACCCGAGATTGAGTTCGGGACTAAATCGGCATAATAATCTTGAAAGGGTCAAAAAATCTCTTGACTGAAGTAAATATTAGTGGTGAAAGAGTGGATTAATAATGGACAGGAATCAACCTTGATCTAATTTCCAAAATAGCATATTTAGTTCCAACAGCTCATAATTCATTAAATAAGGTGGTACGATTCACGTTGTAAAAGAATCCATTTTAAAGGTGAAAGCTGGGAATAAATCTCTTTTTAGAAAACAATAGTAAAATCAAGATTTTGATTGGAATTGTACCACTAAGTGAGCATATATGCCCCTAAAAGTATGCATGAAATCACCAATATCCAAACAATATAACCATAAGTGCCGAAGCATCTATAAACCAGAATCATATCCTCTTTAAGGATGAAATACTCACCTGGAGTTCAACTGGTATAGTAACTATGGCCTCGGGCCCATAATATATAAATTAACGGGATATTAGTGCTATAACTCTGGAAAGCTACTGTAATTACAGGCAAATTACCACTAAAAGGATCTAACAAGGGGAAAGTCATCAAATTTACTATGTAATACGGTAAGCCTTATACTAAGGATCCTTAATGTCAAACTACGGTTATACAATTCTATAATCAAGGATAATAGGGTCCTACAACCATTACAGGTGTTTATGCTAAGGTTCGGGTCACATTTCTAATATAAGTCCCCTAAATAGGTCAAGTTCAAATATTACTAGGTGTAAACATGTCTTATAATCCCTACATAGCATGTAATCTATACATTACATCATCTCATAGAGAAAAGTAGACCGAAGCCTACTTCGATTTCGAACCGCAATCTTGAATCACCCACGAATCACTCATCCTTGCTCCACGATCTAGAAATGTCGTCACACTATCAAAATCATAATTTACTGGACAATAGGAGTAAAACGATACCTATATTGCTATGTAAAACTCCATGCCCGCCCAAAATCGGGTCAAGAACAGGTTCGTGGGGCCTGTAAATGTGATTAAAAAATTGAATACGTCACAAGGTCCCTAGAAGGACAAGGAATGTGTACTCAAAAGTTGAGCACAACAGAGTATAAATCAGGGCTCAAATAAGCCCCGAACGATGAGTGAAAAAGAAGGGAAAACAAGAATTAAATGAAGAATTTAGGTCGAAAACTTACAAAGAAATTAGTGGGAAATGATCATCTCAATGTGCTCTACTCATTACCAACCCCAATTGATGGTTTCCCATAAGTTCTTTAGCTCCCAAGACCAAAAATAGCTGAAATAGGGTTAGAAAGTAAAGAAAAATTACGAAAGAGATATATATATAGGCCCAGTAGTTACCGCTTTAACAGTCAAATGGTCGCTAAATCGACCACCATTTAAGTAAAAAAATGGTCGCTAAAGCGACCATGGCCCGACTGACAGGTACCGCTAAAGCGATCACCCTGATTTCTTAAGTGGCATCCGCAAAAAGACATATGCCGCTAAAGCAACCCTTAGCTGGTAGCCCAGTACCGCTAAAACGACACAAGATCACTTAAGCGACCACCGCTAAAGTGGCTCCTAAACTGCTTTAGCGGTCTTACCAGCTATCAGGCATCACATTTTTGCTAAGTCAATACCAAATTCGACATTTTGAACTCAGTGTAACCATCAAAATTTCCAACGGAGGTCATTTTGAAATAATGTGGGCCCCACACCTATAGTTCCATTTTAATTAAATCCTACCCAATAGTCCAAAATGAGTTCGGAAGCCTCGGGACCCGGACCAAGGGTCCCTCTTGCCTAAAATAAACATTCTGGAGCTAATAAAAATGTAAAAATTCTCATTCGAGGTTGTCTACTAGGAGGTTTGGTCCGAGACCAATTCCTTAACTACGAAAGCTCCAAAATAAGAAAATGAGCCTAAAACCTAAACGAACTGTCTGAAAGCCGAACTGACTGTTCGGGTAAGTCATAAATGACCTGTAGTTGCCATGGGAAGGCAAAAAATGCCAAAAATTTGCATAAATTGAGAAAATAACTGGGTGGATCATTACAGTCACAATAATGTGATACTCCGATAGATAGTGGAGAAGTTCCACAATCGCTGAAAGCATCCTGGAAGAGAGTAAAAGAACAAGTACGTTTGAAAACAACCAAGGTGGCCACAATATGTCGTCCCTGCAAACAATTAGGAGATATTGTTTAGCTAAAAACATGAGTTGATACCGGATAATACGAGGCATTGCTCTGAGTTTATCTATATCTTTGCATTCATTATTTTTTTTTGCATCATATCTGCACGAACTACACATACCTGATTCTCATACTTCCGATTGAGATACGTAGACATCCCTCTACGGGTTTGGTATCCCTTATTTCAAAAATTTAAAAAAACATATATTTTAATTAAAAACATATTTTTGACTAGGTTGGTGCCAATACAGTTAAAAACATGTAAATAATTAATATGATTGAGAAAGTTGACTTGGTGGTGAACCTTAGATTCTTTTGATACCTCTTATTAGTATCTTTTGTGACACTCAAAAAAGTTCTCTTGCATGCATTTGAGGTAAGAATAGAGCCAACCTTATTGTTTTATGTGCATTGTGTGGTGAGTTTTAGACTAAATTAAAATACATTGCACTGTTGATCTAGAACTTAGCCAATGTGTTTATTGAGGGAAAATTCTGAGTAGCGTTTGGTTTGGAAAAGGATTGTAGGCCTATTTTGATCCATTTGTGCCTTTCAATGCCTACCAAATGACATTAATCCCTAGTATGCCCTCATTTGAGCCTAAAGCTTTTTCTTTGGCCAACCACATATTAATCAATACCTTTTTGAGTGCTTATATGCACTATTCATATCCCACTTCTTTGAGCATGCTGAAGATGTGTAAATTTTAGAAGAGGATTCAAGTTTGAAGCTGCCAAAGGCAAAAGATACAAAAACTCTGAAATTCAAGGATAAAAAATGACTACAAAGATAATAAAGAGAGTCAAAAACTCTCCACAAGGTCAAGCCAAAGAGAAATTCCAAATAAAAAAGGGAGAACACTTCAAACAAAATAGGAGAAACTTTAAAAGAAAAAGAAAACATCAGATTGAAAGGAGAAATTTCTCCAGCAAGCTAAGAGTTTAAAAGAATTCAAAATAAAGTAAGGGACAACAAAGAAGATCAAGCTTAAAGGCATAACAATCGTCAAAAGTACAAACCCTCAAGGAGGGATTAAGTCACTTTTATCCCAAATGAATATCCTACCCATCTCTAAGCCTACATTACAAGTTGATAACAAGTCCTACATGATTCCATTCCAAATGCTCTCACATTAGTGGAGATTTACATGAAGGCCAAGCCTATATTATTACAATTGAATGCTTTAAACATTCTTCTGAGTGTGAGAGTATTTTTCTAAATATCCTCAAGTCAAAAAACTTCAAGTGTGCAAGCGAGGAATTTCTTTATGCTGAGGGCACTTGAAATTTGAGGATAGGTCCAGTTCAAAACCTTTATTTGAAGCAAGACAAACTAATCTTATTGACAGTTAGGTATGTTTGAGGTGCCACTTGAAGCTATAGGAATTATCTCGAAGTTGATCTCAGTCAGGAAGAAGCAAAAGAGAAATTTTTATGCTATGCTAATTTTTGGTACCAACTACATTCAACAATTGATTCTCCTTTTTGTTAAAAATTGAAATTGGCACAAGTACCAATCTTTGAATACCTATCTAAGTGACTCCTTGGTTCTTTCATCGTCAGAGTTCATTTTCTTAATTTGTATTATTCATTTGCCAAAGTGACACTTTATTTTATTATAACGATCCTCCAGGTCATTTTCCTTATTTTTGTGCTTTTTAGATATTTAGAGCTTTCCCACAGCTGCACCAAGTCATTTATGACTTGCTAGGGCTAACACTTTGTTTGGTTTTTAGAGCCACTTCATTATTTTGGAGCTTTTACTATTAAGAAATAGGTATCAGACCTAAAATTCAGTCAAACAGTCCTGAATACCAATTCTAATAGTTTTTTTAGCTCTAAAATATCAACTTTAGGCTAAAGGGACCCTTGGTTTGTGTCCCAAGGCTTCCAAACTCATTTTAGGCTATTGGATGGATTTTGGTTAAAATGGCCCTTAGGTGTGAGACCCATATTTTATCAAAACAACCTTTGATGGAAGTTTTGATGGTGCAGTTGAGTCCAGAATGTTGAATTTGGTAGGGTGGAATAATTTATTTGCATTCACGAGATTCCAAATAAATCCTGAGAGTCTGATAAAAAACTTGGCAAATTGCCAAGTTTGTTGGTGCAGGCCAAAAATGACCTTTGCATTTTCAAGGCCTTGGATGCGTTCGCGAAGCCCAAAGTTATTTGTAATGACCCTCTAGGTCATTTTCTTATTTTTCATGCATTTTTGTCATTTTGAGCCTTTCCATTGCAACTACAACTTATTTATGACTTGCCAAAACTGTTGGTTTGATTTTCAGATAATTCGTTTGAGTTTAAGGCTCATTTCCCTATTTTGGAGCTTTTGCTGTTAGAAAATTAGTATTGGACCAAAAATCTTAATAAATGGTCTTAGATGGAAATTAAGACAATGCTATTGCTTTAGAACATTGATTTTAGGCTATGGGGACCCTTGGTCTGGGTTCAGAGGCTTTTCAACCTATTTTGGGCTATTGGTCTGAAGTTGGTTAAAACGACACATGGGAGTTTGGGTACATTTTGTCGAAACGACCTTGTATGGAAATTCCATCAATTCTGTTGAGTCTGGAATGCCATTTTCGATTGGGTAACATAGTTTGTTTGCATCCACAGGACTCCGGATGGGCTCGGAGCACCCAAACAAAGTTTGGGCAATTGCTGGTTTCTGGTGCCATCACCTCGGAGGACATATTGGTGCCTTGAAGAGGTAACCTTTGTGACAAAGAGTGGAACCTAGGCGATGGGAAGGATGGAAACCAAGAGAGGCGCCTGAGCGACTCTATTGGCGCAATGGCGACCAAAAATCAGCCTTTTTAGGCTTGAACCCCCTTCGACCCAAATTATTTTTCCTCCATTTCCACACCTCTTAGGATGCCATTTGAGCTTAAGAAACATATGGGGAACAACATTTTAAGGCTGGGGATATTTTAGGAACATCAAGTCAACCATTATCTCATCCAAATCTCGTAAGTTCCGAGCTCCTCTTTCCTTGATTTCTCCATTTTGATTGTTGTTTTCCCTAAGTTTGGGGATGATTTGACTAAGATATAGAGCTCGGATTGTGCTCAAATTTTGGGCACAAGTTCCTTGAGTCATGAGGGACTTATTGATAGGTCCGTCCAATTTTAGGATTTTGTGTGTGGGTCCTGCCGGCCCATTTTAGATCTGAATTTCAACCCAGAACTTTATATAGAAATATGGATATCATTTTAATCCTATTAATATGTATATTATGATTTTTATAGTTCAACGTTATTTTAGAGATCGTAGGATAAAGATGAGCGATTTGTGGATGGTTTGAGATTGTGGTTCGGCTTCGAGGTAGGCTTCAGTCTACTTTTCTCTATGAGATTTTGTATTGTATAAATTGCATGCTAGGCAGGGATTATAGGATAGGTTTATGCCTATAAATATCATGACTTGACCTATCTAGGGGATTTAGAATAGAATTGTGACCCGAATCTTAGCCTAGAATACCCGTTATAGTTGGAAGATCCTATTACACTGGATTATGGGCTTATTTGACCATAAATTGACATGAATGACCCTTTTAGTGTAAGAATTACCAAATTACTTAGTGAATTGGAGGATATTCCCTAGTTAGATCCTTTTAGTAGCTTTTTACCCTTATTTACCACAGCTTCCCAAATTATGGTATCGATATCTTATTGGGCCCGAGGTGGGCTGTGGTAATGATACCAGTTGGACACCAGGTTAGTATTATATCCTTTGAAAGGATGTGGTTATAGTTATGGATACATAGACGCTTACGGTTGTATTATTTGGATACTGGTGATGACATGCATATATTTAGGCACATTTATACTTATTTAGTGGTATGATTCCGGTTAAAACTATGGTTTTACTACTATTTTTTAAAAAGGGATTTATTCCCATCGTTCTTAACTTTAAAATTGATTCTTTAAAAATGGAAGTCGTATCACCCTTATTATTGATTTATGACATCTTAAACTAAATATATTACTTTGGAAATTAGACCAAGGTTTATTCTGATCCATTATTGATCCACTCTATTTTACCATTAATTATTCACTTCGATCGAGGGATATTCTGTCCCTTCTTATTTTACTATACTATTTTTATCCTGTATTCTATCTCGGGCAATGAATTTACAGATATACACTTATTCAATTTCGGTTCAAGTCCGACATTTCTTATTATACTTTATATATCTCTCTCTAATACTGGAAGGATTAGATTGGTTATGATGGTTACTGGAAGTCCTAGTTCGGGATCAGGTAGTGTAAACGGATATCTCGAGTCCCCTATAGGCCCCTTCGCCTGATGAGCCATGATACCGTAGAAGAATGGTCGCTGTAGGTCTTGCCTTTGTAAGGTACTGAGCTAGAGGCGGAGTATAAACTTGGTACAGTTTGGCACTCAGTTGATTTTGTATTATTTGTTTATGTTGTATTCATTCGTTCATATTCATTGCCTATCACAAGTATAATTGTTTGGCTCCTGTATCTATCGGTTTTATGGGGGGCCGTGTAGGTACAAGTTATGATTATTGTTGCTGAGTGTTTACTTGTGCCTCTCTAGGCTTATGGGGGCATAATTGGGGTTATTAGTTATACGAGCTAGCCGATTACATTATTATTGGTTGTTATGGTATGGTTAGTGGCTGGCAGGTTATGGACTGGTACCCAAAATTATCGGTACATTTCTGATCCTTTTTCTCATTATTATGGTAAGAATTTTCATTGGTAGATCACCTTATGATTATGCATATTATGATTAGAGACCCTGATTATGCTAGAGATAGCTCCTATATCACTTATGATCCTTGAGATATTAGACTAGCTCCCTTATAGTAGTTTCTTCGGGTTTGGTTGTCAGTATAGCCTGGACATATATATTTATATACTCTTTCCTAGCCATGATTTGTATATTATTTCCTACTTTACGACTACTATTATACATTGCACATACATTTCTTCACTCTACTATTGTATATGGTATATCTCTTTCTTTACTTTACTACCGTATATTGGCTAGTTACATATGTTATTGCACTTTGTCTCGGATTATTGATAGTTCATGATAGGTTATCCTTATTGAT
Source organism: Capsicum rhomboideum (assembly GCA_031232105.1). NCBI lineage: Eukaryota > Viridiplantae > Streptophyta > Magnoliopsida > Solanales > Solanaceae > Capsicum > Capsicum rhomboideum. The sequence continues at coordinate 43,719,773 of CP124717.1, read as the reverse complement.
TCTTTAATATTATTATGCTTAGTTTTGTAGATAGCTGCCTGAAATTTATATTCCTGCTTTGCATATTATTTATACTTGCATTATCTTTGGAGCTCAGTCGGCTGATGTATACTGAGTACAACATGTTTGGTACTCATACGACACTTTTGCAACCTACAAAGCACTGTACGAGTTCTCACAATTTATGTATGAATCATGCGGAGCAGCCATGGATCGGAGATTTAGGGTGAGCTTCTGATATTTAGAGTGTTCCTGCTCTCCCTCTTATTATTGGACTGATCTCTATTTGGCATTTTAGAGACAATTTTGTATCCATTTATACTGCACTTTATTTTGTACTCTATTATTATTAAGAGCTCTTATATTGATTTCACCAGGTTTTGGGGTTATATATCTATAATAGACTTTTGATTAAGTTCTTTTCCATTGCTTTCTTTTTTTCACTTGATAGTCCATTAGCTGCTGTTACAGATTATGGGTTGGTTTACCTACTGGTGGGATGTGATAGGTGCCATCATAACCTGAGATATCATGTCATGACAAATTGGTATCAGAGCATAGGTTCATTGGTGTTGTTGGTACAAAAGCTAAGTGCCTTGTAGAGTCCTGTGGATCAATACAGAGATGTCTGTATCCTATCTTTGGGAGGCTATAGGATATTCTTAGGAAATTTCATTCCTTGATTCCTTATCGTATGTCCGTACCTCTAAGTACTTCTCTTGACTCTACTCTTTCCTAGATGGATAGCACGAGGTTATCGATAGATGCGGATGACAAAAGTTTCAGCTCATTATTTGGCTAGGGAGTTAGAGATTGCTATTGAGGATCTTTAGCATCGTCTAGAGGGTTTAGGGCTAGCCCAGGCTCCGGTAGAGTTTGTGAAGGCCTCATCTTTTCAGGATATAATATTAGGGATTCTAAGCCTTTTCATGAATAATTCACAGTTAGTGGTGGTCCTTGGTACATCAAGTGTTTCACAAACTAGAGTTGGGTTTGTTGGTGTTTAGCTGGGATCTTTATCAGTTTCAGAGTATGAGATTGGGTTTCTTGAGTGGGCCAGACATACTCCTATGTTATTTCCTGCAGAGCAAGAAATAGTGTGTGGTTTTTATCATAGGATTGACTTTACCACTCCGCTTGGCGACAAAGTATTTGATAGCAACTGGGTATTCTTTCTCTTAGATTGTTGATCACACGATGACTATAGATAGGCATGTATTGATATATATGGAGGTGGTAGTAAGAGGCCATGTCAACAATTCAGTGTTAATGGTATACCGCCTAGAGGTAGGGATCCTTCCAGCAGATATCTGCATCACTTGCAGCCTATCAGGTCCGTACAGGTAGCACCTCAGGTTATGGGTGATTCTTAGATTGGTCATGGTGGTCACAATAGACAGAGTTCTGGTCAGACATTATGGGGTATTCGGTTTAGGTCTTCAGGCCATGTCGGCTATTTTGGGTCAGCAGGTACAGTGCATTAGAGAGTCCCAAGGGCATATATTGATTGTGGTGATATTGGTCATTGGTCTAGGGAGTGCCCCAAACGTCAGTTGGTCAGCCAGTTGGGGTCAGCTTATATTTCTCATTAGGTTAGAGCTTTAGGGGTTTGTTACGACTATAGAGAGATTGGTCATTGGTCTAGAGAGTGCCCACGGTGAGGGATTATTGGTCAGTCAGTCAAGTCAGATCAGTCTCCTAGGGATGTGGTGCCTTCAGGCAGAGTTAGTGCTCTTAGTATTTTAGTTGGTCGATTAGATGCTCAGTCTGGGCTTGGATGCATTCAAATTTGTACTTCTTCGGGCATGTCAGGAACTATGACTTTGGATTCCATCATATAATTGTGCTTTTGATTTTCTATCCTTTCAGTTCTATTTGAATTGAGTTGGGGTTTTCACACCCATCGGTGTTTACATGCCTTGATATTACTATATGGATTATTGTAAGCTTTTGTGTATATTTTTCCATGTTTGACTACCCCTTTAGATGATTTTTTTTAGTAGTAGATTGAGTGGATCAGTATTGTGATTTCCTTGAGGTGTAGCATTTGGGTTAAAGTCTCTTTCCTTTGGTCTATTAGTCTTGTTATAGTACTAGAGTGGTATTGGTTGTTGTTCTTCATTTTTGGTGCCACTAGCCCTTATACTATTGTTATTGTTGTCATTGTTTTGACATTTATTGATTCTTACTTGATAGATGGCTAGACTAGCGTTATCTAGTTAGTATCTCATTCCTTGCGATTCTTGTCCATTTTGCTTAGATGGCTACCTTGGTTGGTTGGTTTTCCTTTTCTGTTAGTAATGTCGGTTGTTGAGCGGATTATGAAAGTGAAGGTTTGGCCTTCCATGGTTTTATGGTGATTCTAATTTTGGCGATCCTTTTTTTATAGCCCATTCCTAATGTCGATAAGTCTGAGGTTTGTTATCTAATTTGTCTGGTTCATCTCTCAGTAGTAGTTTTGACCTTGGTATTAGTGTTGAGTACAACACTTCGTTCTTTCTATGATGTGGTTCATGGTTCAATTGAGTTGAGGTTGGTTTAGAAAGGGTGAATTCAAAAATTTCTCAATTTGATATTTGTTTAGCCTAGTATGACTTCGTGGAATGCTTGTACTTAGTGATATGTACTTGTGTATTAGCTATCGGTAACCAAATTGGATGTATTTTTGGAATGGGTATTCGTAGCCATAGATTAAGCATTGGTTTGACCAGATTCAGACTAAGATAGTATATTTCTTCTGAGTTGCTCGATTCTTGGATGCCATTAGTACTCTTGTAGCCTTGGTGAGTTTTTGGTTATGTCCTGATATGACATGCCTTCAGTGGATGTGGATTTGATTGTTCGTATCTTTAGCCTATGGTTTTCCTTAGTTGTGATTATGTTGTTCAGTGATATTTCAGTTTTAACCCTTGCGAGAACCTTTGGGTGTATGTTTAGTCATTGAAGGTGAGATTGGTTTGAGGTATGTGCTTGATTTTTGATAGTGAGATTGATTCAGGTATTTGACCTTAGTAAAGACTTGTTGGCTTCAATTGTGGTTATTGACCTTTTAAACGACAACTTGGAAGTTGTGATAGATTTTAGTATGTGGATGCTTGTTCAACAATAAGATCAATATGGATAGTTGATATCGAGAAGTTTAGCTCCGGTGTTGGATTACATCTATGGATTGTGTAACTTGGTTGCAACCCCATTTTTAAGTTTGATTCAATTGAACATTCGTCGACAGGTTGACTAGGCCTACTCATTAGCTACCGACTCAGTTTTCTTTAGTTCAGGTAGATTGTACTTGAAGAATGCTCGGAGGATAGTCCGTTGGAACTTGGTGTTGGTTTCTACTTCTTTTGACTTTGGTTTCTCAGTTATCATTAGAAATTTTATATGTCTACCCAGCTGAAGAAGTGTACCCGAGTTGGGCTTAGCATGGTTTAACCCACAGTTGGAGGGACATTCTAGAGAGGCTCATTTAGTTTCAAGAGTTTGTGCTTTAGACTTATAACTATTGGCTTCGAGGGTCATCCGTACCAGTTCTAGCTTTGGCAGAGATTGCAGACATTGATCACCACCATTTGAGTATTTAGGTAGACCTTATGGGTTTTGTTCATATGCTGGTCTGTGTGGATTTTTGATAGGTCAGCTTCTAGTCTTTCGAGGTTAGTGTGATGTGATTACGCGGGCAGGACTCGAATGATGCTGGAGAGATTCCATGTATTTCAGAGTAGATATCAGGTATGGAAATACAAGAAAACATTAGGTTTGAAGTTTGGAGTTGGTTGTATGGTTCATGCTTTGGATTGTCCTTAGCCTGGTTGAATATCTGCTTGGTTGTTCTTGTGTCGGTGTAGTGTCAGCAAAGTTTTGTTTGGATTTCACGTTTCTCAGTCGTGCTCTGTTCAGTTGGAAGCCAATTGGTTGTTGAGGATGAGTTTATGGTTTTTGGGAAGTGAAATTAGGATGTGAAGGAAAGAGAGATACCTTTAGCGAAATCCCTTGGAAGCATTGGTTAGCCTTGGAGGTTATCTAGGGAGCCTTGATCGGGGCATGCGAGCCTAGTACATCATCCTTTTGAGCTTTCGGGATCTTTCTATCCATTGATTTTTGTGGACGAAAGTCCTTTTAGTAGTGGATATTGTAATGACCCTCCAGGTAATTTTCACATTTTTTGTGCATTTTCTGGGTTTCATGCCTTTCCATAGTGGCTACACGTCATTTATGACTTGTCGAAACTGTTGATTTGGTTTTCAGACAGTTCGTTTGGGTTTTAGGCTCATTTTCCTATTTTGGAGCTTTCGCTATTAAGAAATTAGTCTCGGACCAAAACTCATAGTAAATTGTCTTGGATGGAAATTCTGACAGCACTCGCTACTCCAAAATGTTGATTTTAGGCTAGGGAGACCCTTGGTCCGGGTCCCGATGCTTCCAGACTTATTTTAGGCTATTGGTCGAAAGTTGGTTAAAATGAGACATGGGGTTTTAGGCCCACATCTTACTGAAATAACCTCGTATGGAAATTTTGTCGATTTTGTTTAGTTTGGAATGCCATTTCGATGGGGCACCATAGTTTGTTTGTGTCCAAGGGACTCTGGATGGGCCCGGAGCACCCAAACAAAGTTTGGGCAATTGCTGGTTTCTGGTGCCATCGCCTTGGTGGCCATCTTGGTGCCTAGGTGAGGTCGCCTTGGAAACCAAGAGTGGTGCCTAGGTGATGGGAAGGCTGGCAAACAAGAGGGGCACCTGGACGGCTCCATTGGCGCCACGGCGACAAAAAATCAGCCTTTTTTGGTTTGAACCTCTTTCGACCCAAATCATTTTTCCTCCATTGCCACACCTCTTAGGATGCCATTTGAGTTCAAGAAACAGCTAGGGAGCATCAATTTAAGGCCAGGTATATTTTAGGAATGTCAAGTCAACCTTTACCTCATCCGAATCTTGTAAGTTTCAAGCTCTTCTTTCCTTGATTTCTCCATTTTTGATTCTTGATTTGTCTAAGTTTGGGTATGATTTGATTAAGCAATCAAGCTCGTATTATGCTCAAATTTTGGGCACAAGTTCCTTGAGTCATGAGGTACCTATTGACGGGTCCAATTTTGAGATTCCATGCATGGGTCCCATGGGTCCATTTTGGATCCAAATTTTGACCTGGAACTTTATATAGAAATATGGGTATTGTTTTACTCCTATTAATGTGTAGATTATGATTTTAATAGTGCAACATCATTTTCAAGATCATGGGACAAAGACGAGCAATTTATGGACGGTTCGAGATTGCGGTTCGATTTTGAGGTAAGCTTCAGTCTACTTTTTCTATGAGATTGTGTATTGTATAGATTACATGCTAGGTAGGGATTATAGGATAGGTTTACACTTGGAAATATCATGACTTGACCTATCTAGGAGATTTCAAATAGAATTGTAACCCGAATCGTAGCCTAAAATACGCATTATGGTTGTTGGATCCTATTACACATGGGCTTGTTTGACCATAGATTGACATGAATGACCCCTTTAGTATAAGAATTACCACATTACTTAGTGAATTAGACAATATTCCCCGATTAAATCCTTTTAGTAGCTTTATGCCCTTGTTTACCGTAGCTTTCCAGATTATGGTGTCGACAACTTGTTAAGTTATATATTATTGGGCCCGACACCGTGGTAACAATTCCAGTTGGATACCAGGTTAGTATTATATCCTTTGAAAGGAGGTTGTTATAGTTAAGATGCATAGATGCTTACGGTCGTATTGTTTGGATACTGGTGATGGCATGCATATATTTAGGCACATTTATACTTATTTAGTGGTACGATTCCGGTTAAAACCATGGTTTTACTACTGTTTTCTAAAAAGGGATTTATTTCTATCTTTCTTAACTTTAAAATTGTTTCTTTGAAAATGAAAGTCGTACCACCCATATTATTGATTTATGACATCTTAAACTAAACATATTACTTTGGAAATTAGACCGAGGTTGATTATTGATCCACTCTCTTTTACTATTACTTATTCACTTGGGCCGAGGGAGATTCCGACCCTTCCTACATTACTATACTATTTTAGTCCCGAATTTGATCTCGGGTAATGGATTTACAAATATACACTTATTCAATTTTGGTTCAAGTCTGGTATTTCTTATTATACTTTATATATATATATATATATATATATATCCAGTACTGGATGGAGTAGATTGGTTATGATGGTTACTGGAAGTCTTGATTTGGGAGAAAGCGGTGTATACGGATATCTTGAGTCCCCTATGGGCCCCTTTATTCGATGAGCCATGATACTAGAGAAGGATGGTTGCCGTAGGTCCTACCTTTTTGATCTACTGAGCTGGAATAGGTGTATACACTTGGTACTGTTTGGCATTCAGTTGATTTGGTATTATTATTTTACGTTGCATTCATTCATTCATATGCATTGCCTATCACTAGTATAATTATTTGGCGCCTGTATCTATCGGTCTTATGGGGGTTCGTATAGGTATATGTTATGATTGTTCTTGCTGAGTGTTTTTTTGTGCCTCTCTAGGCTTATAAGAGCCCGGTTGGGGTTATTGGTTGTCTGGGCTAGCAGGTTATATTATTGTTGGCCGTTATGGTATGGTTAGTGGCAAGCAGGTTATGGACTGGTACTCGAGATTGTCAGTATATTTCTGATCCCTTTTGTCATTATTATGATAAGACTTCTAGTTGGTAGATCACCTTATGATTATGCATACTATGATTAGAGGCCTTGATTATGCTAGAGATAACTCCCATATCACTTATGATCCTTGAGATATTAGACAAACTCCCTCAAAGTAGTATCTTTAGGTTTGGTTGTCAGTATAGTGTGGATATATTATATTTATATACTCTTTCCTATCCACGATTTGTATATTATTTCCTACTTTCCTACTACTATTATACATTGTATGTACATTTCTTCACTCTACTAGTGTATATGGTATATCTCTTTCTTCGCTTTACTACGATGTATTGGCTAGTTACATATGGTATTACGCTTTGTCCCGAATTATTGGTAGTTCATGATAGGTTATCTTTATTGCTTCATTAGTATTATTATGGTTAGTTTTGTAGATAGCTGCCTGTAATTTATATTCCTTCTTTACATATTATTTATACTTGCAGTTTCTTTGGAGCTCAATCGGCCGATGCCCACTAAGTACTACATGTTTGGTACTCATACTACACTTCTATATCCTGTAGATCATAGTACGAGTTCTTACCTTTGATTTGTGTATTGTACGGAGAAGCCGTGGATCAGAGATTTAGGGTGAGCTCCTGACGTTTGGAGCGTTCCTGCTCTCCCTCTTATTGTTAGACTAATCTCTATTTGGCATTTAAGAGACGACTTTGAATCCATTTATTCTGCACTTTATTTTTACTTTGTTATTGTTAAAAGCTCTTGTACTGACTTCACCAGGTTTTGGGATTATATATCTATAATAGATTCTTGATTAAAATCTCTTCTCTGATGCTTTTTTCTTTTCTCTTGATAGTACTTTACTCTTTGTTCCGGATTATGGGTTGAGCTTACCTACTGGTGTTATATGGTAGGTGCCATCATGACCTGAGAAATCGAATCGTGACATTATTGGCCATCGCATTCGCTAGCCGGCCTTTGCGTTCGTGAAGAGTAAGCTAGCTAACTGGTACAGGCTTCCTCCTTCGCGTTTGTGGTGAACCGGCCGCATTCGCGAAGGGCTAGCCCAGTTTCGAGTTGCATTCATGATGGGGTTCCCGCGATCGCAATGAAAGGACCGATAGGCGTACTTATAGTTGTGGAGCCTGATTTCTTTCTCATTTTTCCTTAGTCTTTCACCATTAATAACCCTAGAAGCTTAAAAACTTTTGGAGATTGATCTTTGGGTGTCGGGAGTGATTTGGAGACGTCATTTTGGTCATTTCTCTCACCATTATTTTCGTAAGTTTTCGTTTATTTTCTTGATAAATTCTCTGGTTAACTTTAAATCCCTCGTTTATTATTGGGGCTGATTTGGGGACCATTTATGCTCGGATTTCACCCCTTTTTTTTTTAGGATAAATGGCCCTTGAGCTATGAGGGACACATTGATGGTTTTGATTTTGTGATTTGCAAATGGGCCCTATATGGAATTTTTAGCTTGACATTTGACCCAGAGAAATTCTATGCAATATGGGTATCATTTTTCTCATTGAAATGCATAGATTATTAGTTTGATAGCGTCGCCGCGTGCGGAGGCTTCTTGGAAGGGAAAAGCTCCAGAGTAGAGGACTCTCTCAAGATTTCAGCTACATCCAGGTAGGCTAGGCTTACTTTCTTCATAGATTGAGCTTTATTATGGTATTAGTATAATCTTATACTAGCGATGGGTAGGTATTTACGACTTGGTTGTTAGTTTGGTATTTGATGGGTTAAAGTTAGTTAGTTTGGGGCCTTTTTGGTAGAAATTGGCCTCGTCTTCCCTATTAATGGTTAGAATGATACTTTAGGGGTAATTTTGGGATATTCAAGACCATGGGATAGGATTTTAGGGCCTTAGCCTAGTTTTGGGGTAGATGTTTGCATTAGTTTGGATTTTCAAAACTAGTAGCGGCGGTCCTCCCTTAGGTCAACTGACCAAATTTACTCCTTGTGGAACTAAGAGTTCTGTATACATCCCCTTATACTAAACCTTGAGCCTTAGGATGAGTTAGACATTTCCATGAACTTCGGTTAGTCTTACTACTCTAGATAAAGTGTTGTTTCGGCTTCTAGGTCTATATATTTAGATTGTATGGGTAATACCACTTCACTTATTAACTTGACCGTATGACTTTGGGGTCTAGAGACTAAATGGATGTTAAGAAAAGTTATGACCTTGGAATATTTGGACACTTAGCTTATTTATTAACTTTCGGTTCAAGTCTGGCGAATAGTTGCTCTCTTATTGTCTATTATATTAAGTTTATTTATTGCATATTTACCACATGGTACATAATTACTAGTTTCAGTTCAAGTCCGACATTCATGATCTATATACGGTACTTTATTATGATGATACTATTCTCAGTTTCAGTTTAAGTCTGGCATTTATGGTTCGAAGGGAGTTCCTGATATGTTATCACTTGCGGGCATATTTTAACTTATTATTGTAGGTATTTCCTCCTTGTTTGCATCCATCGAGCTTATGGGAGCTCGGTTGGGTTATTCCTTACTTGTTTGCACCTTTTGGGCTTATGGAGATCCAGTTAGGTTGTAGTTGGACTGTATTTATCTTGAGTTATCTACTCTTGGACATTTATCGCTTTATCCCAATTTGGAGTATTATTTCAGATTTAGCCTTATCCATGATTTTAGTTTACTTTCTCGCATTTTATTATACTTTTATTGTGATTTAGCTCAGTTGGTCGATGATGCCTATTGAGCACCATTATTTTTGGTACTCGTACTTCACTTCTGCATCTTTTTTTGATGTAGATCCGAGTATGAGTTACCGCCGTTGATGCTTTACTCGGGCTTGCTTTCAGAGATTCGAAGATATGGTGAGCTTTCAGAGCTGGAGTTGATTCTCTCTCCTTGTTCTATTTTTGGATAGTCTTTACATTTTCAAGACTACATGTATATTTGATACTGTTTAGTACTCTATTTTTTATTTAGTGGCTCTTGTACCGACCTTACTAGGTCATGGGATGTTCTTCTGCACATTTCTTCTTTTCACTAGTTTTCTTCTTCTATTGTATTATATATTTCGCTGCTTTGTATTTTTATATTCTGTTTGAATCCTGTAATCTTTTATCCTCAGCCGTTTAGCCCATTACTTATCATTTTGGGCTATGATTTGGCTTAACTACTGGAGGTTTATTGTAGGTGCGATCACGACTTGAGAAATTGGGTCGTGACAAATTGGTATTAGAGTCTAGGTTTACTGGTATTATTGGTACAAGAGCAAGTGTCTATTAGAGTCCTGTGGATCGGTGCGATGAAGTCTGTATCCTCTCTTCGGGAGGCAACATGGTATTCTTAGGAAAACCTCACTTTTTTTATTCATTTTCATGCTTCGAGTCTATGTTGCTTTCTAAATGCTCCTTGTTTCACTTTTTCACATATGGCAAGGATTCAAGCTACGATGTTCGTTGATGGGGATCTCTAGCCTGCCGCTAGGGAACCCGCTAGAGACTGGGGTCGACCTAGAGGTCGAGGCCAGGCTAGAGCTGCTGTGCCTGCTAGGGGTCAGGCCAGGGAGCCTTTTCCAGACCCGGATATCGATCTTACACTAGAGGTAGCTCCAGAGATTCAGCCACTACTGGGCAAGGGAGAAGCCCAGGCCCTATCGGGATTTATATCTTCTTCAGTCCTACGAGATGCTCTGATTAGTTACTAGGGTTAGTAGGTGGTACACCGTATGATAGTGCTCAGTCAGCAGACCAGAGTGGTACTGATTTAGGAGCGCACCCTATAGTTGCGGCTCCTAGAGTTGAGATTCCTCTAGCACCGATAGTTCCACAACCGGCAGTTTCTCATCCTGTTATGACCACTGTGGAGCAAAAGATGTTGGGTCAATTCTTGAGATTGACTTTACCTAGGTTTACAGGGGCCCCAACGAGGATGCATTTGAGTTTCTGACTAATTGTGAGGAGAGGCTTCATAATTTAGGCCTGGTAGAGTCGTATGGTGTTGAGTACACCACCTTTCAATGTGATTGGGGCGCCAAATAGTGATGGAGAGGTTATATGGATTCCAAGCCAACTGGATCTCCACCTATGACATGGACTCAATTCTCTGAGGCCTTCTTGGAGAAGTATATGCTCTCTGCCTGTACGAGCATCTGAGGGATCAGTTTACCAGTTTGGAGCAGGGTTATATAACGGTTGTTGAGTATAAGGAGAGATTGCATGAGTTAGCCAAACATGCTACTATGATCTTACCTACCGAGTATGAGAGGATTCAGTGTTTTTTCAGAGGACTGAGACTTCTTCTTTGCATGGCTACTTAGATATTAGTTGCTGGTGGTAGGTTCTTTGTGGTTATTTCTGATTATGCCCAGACTATAGAGGACATACACCACAAGGCCCAAGGGGGCAGTGATAAGAGGCCACGTCAGCAGGGTAGTTTTAGTGGGAGCCAGAGCAGCTCATAGTTTAGAGGTAGAGGTTTTCAGGGGAGGCACCCCCAACATCACTCTTATCAGCACCAGGTTCGGTCTAATAGGCCTGTTCAGGCAACACTTCAGATCACAAACGGGGGTCAGTCTGGTTATAGTGAATATAATGGCCAGAGTAGTGGTTAGTCTTCGAGGGATGCACAGTCAGGGTCTTCAGGCCAAGGTGGACCTTCTGGGTCAATCGAATTTTCTAGACAGAGCTGAGTACCCGAGATATGCTATGATTATAGGTTAGTCAGCCATTTTTCTAGAGAGTGTGCCCAGCGTGGGATGATTCAGCCTGCAGCAGAGAGTGTTCAACCAATTAGATCAGTGCATCCTCTAGCTAGAAGTGGTGCACAGGGTCGTAGAGGTGGTCCCAGGGTTCTATAAGAGGTCCTCAGGTAGGTAGGACAGGTGGTCGGTCAGGTACCCAGTCTCGATACGGATGGGGTCAGTTGTATGCTGTACCTGGTAGGCCGAAGGTGGAGTCTTTGGAAGCTGTTATTACAGGTACGATTTCAGTATGTAATCAGCAAGCTATTGCTTTATTTGATCCAGGGTACGTTTATTCATATGTTTTTGCTTATTAGGCACCGCAGTTAGAGTTGTCTTGGGAGCCTTTATCTGTGCCTTTGCATGTATTTACTCTCGTAGGTGATTCTTTAGTAGTGGATTGGGTTTATAGATCATGTGTTGTGACCGTTCGAGAGTTTGATACTTGGGCTGACCTTATTATGCTAGATATGGTGGACTGGTTATCCCTCTATCACGCAGTTTTGGATTGCTTTGCCAATACCATTACCTTAGCCATGCCTGGCATACCCTCGGTTGTGTGGCATAGTTCTTTTAACCACACACCGACGGAGATTATTTCTTATGTTTGGGCTGGGAGACTGGTGTTAAGGGGTTTTGAGTCTTATTTTGCTTATATTCGTGATATTAGTGCTGAGAGTCCTTCGCTTGATTCTGTCCCTATTTTTCGTGAGTTTTCTGATGTTTTCCCTATTAACCTGCCTGGCCTTCATCCTGAATGTGATATTGATTTGGCTATTGATCTTAAGCCGGGCACCCGACCTATTTCCATGGTACCTACCGTATGGCTCCTCATGAGCTTAAAGAGCTAAATTCTCAGCTTAAGATATTTTGGGTAAGGGTTTCATTAGGTGAGTGTATCTCCTTGGGGTGCTCCTATTTTGTTCGTGGAGAAAAAGGATGGTTCCATGCGTATGTGTATCGACTACAGACAACTGAATTAGGTGACAGTGAAGAATAAGTATCCTATGCCTCGTATTGATGATTTATTTAACCAACTTAAGGGTGCGACAGTGTTTTCTAAAATTGACTTGAGATTTGGTTACCATCAGTTGAGTATTCGGGCAGAGGGCATCCCTAAGACAACTTTCAGGACTCGTTATGGCCACTATGAGTTCCTGGTGATGTCTTTTGGGTTGACCAATGCCCCAGCTGCATTCATGGACTTGATGAACTACGTTTTCAGTCCCTATTTGGACTCTTTCATGATCGTATTCATCGATGATATCCTTGTCTATTCAAGGGGTAGAAAGGAGCATGAACAGTTTTTGAGGATTGTGCTCCTGACTTTGAGAGATCATAAGCTTTTTACCAAATTCTCAAAGTGTGAGTTATGGTTAGAGTTTGTGGCATTCCTAGGATACATGGTGTCTAAGGATGGGATTATGGTAGATTTGGTAAAGATTGAGGCTATTCGTGATTGGGCCAGACCTACATCTTTGATTGAGGTTCGTAGTTTTATTGGTTTGGTAGGCTACTACAGGAAGTTCGTCGAGAGATTTGCTACTATTATAGCACCTATGACCAGATTAACTAGGAAGGAGGTTCCTTTTCAGTGGTCCGATGAGTACGAGTCGAGTTTTTAGAAGCTTAAAGACTTGCTCACTTCCTCTCCTATTTTGACTCTTCCAGTTGAGGGCGAGATGTTTACAGTTTATTGTGATGCTTCTGGTGTTGGTTTGGGGTGTGTTTTGATGCAGTAGGGCTGAGTTATTGCTTATGCCTCGAGGCAGTTGAAGGTACAAGAGCGAAACTACCCCACTCATGATTTAGAGTTAGCGGCGGTAGTTTTTGCTCTTAAAGTTTGGAGGCATTAATTGTATGGTGTTTGTTGTGAGATATATACTAACCATCGTAATCTTCAGTACATTATGACCCAGTGGGAGCCTGATTCAAGATAGCGCAGGTGGATCAAGTTGTTGAAGGACTATGATATCTCTATTCTATACCATCCGGACAAGGCAAATGTGGTAGCGAATGCCTTGAGTCAGAGGGCGGTGAGTATGGATAGCTTGGCCTTTATTTCAGTTTTGGAGTGGCCGTTTGCCTTGGACATTCAGTCTTTAGCCAAGTTGATGGTTAGACTTGATATTTCAAACCCCAAGAGGATTTTTTTCTAGTGTTACGGCTAGCTCTACCTTGTTTGAGCAGATTTGAAGTATTCAGTTTGAGGATAGTAGACTTTGTGGCATTCGTGACCAGGTGCTGAGAGGTGAGTCCAGGAGGGCTACCTTAGATTCGCAAGGCATTCTGAGATTCGAAGATCATATCTATGTTCCTAGGGTTGAGGATTTAATTCAGTTGATATTATGGGAGGCTCATAGCTCCAAATATTCTATTCACCCTGGGCAGCTAAGATGTATAGAGATTTTAGACAACATTACTGGTAGAGTGGCATGAAGAAGGATGTAGCGGACTTTGTAGCTCTGTGTTTGTATTGTCAGCAGGTGAAGACCGACCATCAGAGACAGGGTGGATTGCTTTAGAGGCTACCCATTCCTGAGTTGGAAATAGGAGTGGATTACTATAGACTTCGTGAGTGATTTACCTCACGCCTCTCATGGTTCAGATAACATTTGGGTCATCATAGATTCGTTGACCAAATCAGCTTTTTTGATCCCTATTCAGATTTTCTTTAGTGTATAGAGGTTAGCCCATATCTATGTTTGGGAGATAGTTCACCTCCATGCAGTACCCATGTTTATTATTTCAGATAGAGGCTTAGTGTTCAGTTCTAGCATCTGGAGGACATTTCAGGAGGAGTTGGGTACTCAGGCTGATCGTAGTACCACCTTCCATTCTCAGACCGACGGGCAGTCAGAGTGGACTATTCAGGTTTTGGAGGATATGCTCTGCACGAGTGTTATAGACTTTGGAGGTCAGTGGGAGCAACATTTAGCCTTAGCAGAGTTTGCTTAGAATAGTAGCTATCATTTGAGTATTGAGATGGCACTATTTTAGTCATTGTATGGTAGGCGTTGTCAATCTCTGATTGGTTGGTTTGAGACTTCTAAGGTTAGCCCTCATTTTATAGACTTGCTTTGTGAGTCTTTTGATAGGGTTTGGGTGATTGAGGATAGGCTACGGGCAGCTCAGAATAGGCAGAAGAGCTATACTGACCATAGGTTTTGCACTTTGACATTTGGAGTTGGTGACCGGGTCTTCCTTCAAGTGTCGCCCATGAAGGGCGTGATGAGGTTTGATAAGAGGGGAAAGCTCAGCCCAGGTATATCGGGCCATTTGAGATACTTTGAACAGTTGGAGAGATAGCTTATCAGTTAGCCTTGCCCCCAGACTTTTCAACTGTTCATCCAGTTTTTCATGTATTTATATTGCGGCGCTACACTTCAGATGAGTCTCAGATGCTTCATTGGGACTCAGTTAAGTAGGATGAGAGGTTAGACTTTGTGTAGGAGCCAGTTTCGTTATTAGCTAGGGATGTCAGACGGTTGAGCTCTAGAGAGATTCAAGTGGTTAAGGTTCAGTGGAGACACCGTCCAGTCGAAGAGGCCGTCTAGGAGATAGAGAGTAAGATACGTGCCCAGTATCTCCACCTATTCGAGCTCTTAGGTACATCTTGATCCTTTACTTTCGCGGATGAAAGTCCTTTTAGTAGTGGATATTGTAATTACCCTCCAGGTCATTTCCTTCATTTTTATGCTTTTTCGATATTTAGAGCTTTCCCACAGCTGCACTAAGTCATTTATGACTTGCTGAGACTGATAGTTTGGTCATCGGGCAATTTATTTGATTTTTAGAGCCAATTCCCTATTTTAGAGCTTTCATTGTTAAAAAATAGGTATTGAACCTAAACTTCAGTCAAATGGTCGCAGATGCCAATTATGACAGTACCGTTAGCTACGGAACTTCAATTTTAGGCTAGGAGACCCTTGGTTCGGGCCCCAAGGCTTCCAAACTTATTTGGGCTATTGATTGGATTTTGGTTAAAACTACCCTTGGGTATGGGACCCATATTTCATCAAAATGACCTTTGTTGTAAGTTTTGATGGCCCCGTCAACACCAAATCCGGTGAAACCACGACGTGCCACCAACCATAAACATTGCTCACTCCTTTTACTCCATCATGAGTGAGCTCAAGCTCATGGGAGAAAGGACCAGATTTGTCCAGAACATGCTCCAGTGACGGTAAACTAGAGAACAACAACAATCCGACGAGCTCTATGCTCCGGCGAAGAGCAACAACTTCAGCCACTCACGAACTCTGGTGAAATGACGCCATAAACGACAAGCTTGTTGCTCCAAAACCAGCTGTCAGCGGCGAACAACAACAACAACCAACGATGCTAACTCCAATAACCCAGATCTGGCCAGAAAATAGCTTCATCTGGTAACCCATTTCCTTTTTGCATTTTTGTGTATATTTTAAGCTTCAATTGTTGTTTTTGCTAAATATCATCTTCGTCGTTTTTGTTGGATGGGCTTAAGTTTTATTTTTGATATTTTTCCGATGGTATGTTTCTAGCTTTATTTCACTCTAGTCACTATTGTTATTGCTCCGATTATGTTCAATTTTGACTGTTGAGTTACATTTTTTCTTGCCCGTAGCTTCATAGTTGATTAATGTTTCTCTTGCTTTCTATTCAAGACTAATCCAATCATTTAAGAGATATTTGTCGGAAACCTCATCAACTTTTCTTGTTGCTTAGTGCTATTCATCACTGCCATTGTTATCACTTTTAATATTACTTCTTTATATTATTTTATTTGTTATTTGTTATGGTGGATAAACAAATTTTTGTTGACTCAGACATTTTAGTAGATCTTAATGTCACTTCTATTATTACTGTTGCCATGGGTTTGTTTGTTGTTGTTCAATATTGCTTCGTTCCTCACAATCCCGCTATAGCTGCTACTGTTGTTAGCAGAGCTTCGAGGTAAATTTTGTTAATGAGTCATCCACATTTTTCGATAGTGTTTTTCTTGAAATATTATCAAGTATAAATACTTGATCAATGAAAGAATCTTTTCGTCGGATTTCGAGGCCTTTCCATAATAAAAGACAGATTTTATATTTTAAGTTCAATTATTTGTTAAGTTCAATTATTTTATTCAAGTTTAAATGCCTGACCAATGATAAAATCTCTCCATCAGATTTTTTGGGCCTCCCCACTATAAAAGACATATTTTATTTTAAGTTCAACTATTTTATTCAAGTTTCGATATTTGGCCGATGAAGATCCACCGATTTTCAAGGCCTCCATGTATATAAGATGTATTTTACTTTTTGTTTATTATTTCTTTAATTTATTTTTATTTATTTTCGTTCATTATTAACACTTTTTTACCAAGTGTCTTTACAGGTAAACAGAGTTGCTTTTCGAAGAAGATACTCGAATTCGAACTCGAGGATCATTTTGAATTAGCTATTATATTTATTCATTTTGTTTGGCGGTAGGCAAATATTAAGCCATCTTCATTATTGATGCTTTACTTTATTCATTGTGTATATTTTGTTTGTTATATTTGTGAAAAGTTATTTTATCTGCTCCTCAATTAAAAAAAATGAGTTCAGTCAGGACCCACCTTTGTGGATTTCGAAGGGTGCCTAACACCTTCCCTTTGGAATAACCTGAACCCTTACCTAAAATCTAATTGGTTTTGTAGACTCAAGTTTTTTTTTTTTTTTAAAATTCATAGGTTTCCTGATTTCCCTAAAATTAGGTGACGACTCTCTAAATTCTTTTAAAAAATTTAATTTATTGTTTGAGTCTCAGAAGTTGCGCCTTATAAAAATAGGGATCACAACAATAATAAATAACAAGGAAAGTCAATTAAAACTGCACTTTTATTACATTTGAAAACAGAACAGTGCCAGTAGCATTACAACTTGTCCAGTGCCTTTGACAAAACAAAAATTACAATGCAAATCCTATGTTCTTACATTAAGGCTACATGTTGTTCTCTTATGGTCTACCTGCCCTTTTGCACAAGGAGCAATTGTTCCTCCTCTTGGGCCTAAAAGACTCCGAGGCGCCTTTAACGTGTTTCACCCTCCTCCTCCCTAGTTTGGGGTCAAAATCGGGTGGAAGCACCTGCATTGCTAGATATCCTTGTGACACATTCCATTCCGACTCTATAGGGACTGCACAAATAGGTTCCAAGTATGCAAGGAGGTATGATACTTTCAAATAGATAGGCGAAAAGTAGTTGTACATGTTATTACCATAATTGTTCCCATACCTCAATCGTAAGGTTGCCATCACATGAGCGGATGGTAATTTCATCAAGTCGTACTGCCTGAAAGAACGTGACCTTTCCGATAGATTGACTTTAGGGGAAGGACCAAAACCAATTACGGTGAATTCGTTGGTGCTTCCGTTTATATTGTTCACATACAAGGTGTCTCCCTCTGTCATGTTTTTGCTTAGGATCTTTTCAGCTTCGGGAACGAATGTATTTGTTGAATTGCTCACCTCTGCATACCTCTTCCTGAATAGTTCGCCAAACCTATGAGCAATTGAATTGAAGATGGCGGCCGCTGGGTACTCTCTTTCATCGACCAACATTGCGTTAAGCTACTCGGCGATGTTTGTGTTCATCATATTGAATCTGTTTCCTGGAAAGTGTGCCCTACTCCAATTTTCAAATCCAACGTCATGCTCGAGACAAGCTGCTGCGTCAGAGCATTTTTCTTTAAGCAAGTTGAAGTAATCATTAAACTCATCCAAGGTGTATGACTTAGCCGCATGGTAGTACACATGGAGATAATCTCCATATTGGTGATTTTGAATATTTTCACCAAGATGCCCCATACACACTCCATGATTATGCAAATAATGCTTTGCAAGGCCGTGGGCTATGCTTACGTGTCTGTCGGAGATGATGCACAATTTTGGTTTTCAACGATAATGGACTTAAGCTTCTCGAAGAAGAAGCTCCACAACGCATCATTCTCCTTGTCTACCACACAATATTCTATGAGATAGATATGATTCTGCGTATCTTGTGTGACAATAGACAACAACACACCCTGGTACTTGCCAGACAAATGTGTGCCATCAATGGCAACTACCTTTCTCATGTGTGCATATTCCCAGATGGAAGCCCCCAATGCCATAAAGTAGTACATAAACTTGCTTGAATCCTCATCGATCATTAGGGAATTTATAGACCCAGGATTGAGGCTGTTAAAAACATGCGAAAAGGCGAGCAACACTGCATACCCATACTCCAGTGTCCCTCAAACTATGTTCTTCACAATGACACCTCCCATCCGACACTTCCAATAGCCCAGTCTGCAATGTAGCTCCCTAAAGACAATCCTCTCAATCTCTTTCGGTCTTGGACCTTTGTAGTCAATGAAAAAGTTCAAACAAAGTGAGGCAATGACATCGACAGTGACATTCTTGTGGTTTTCCATGACATGTTCAACACCACAAGTGTGCTTACTGACGTACTTATAGATCTGAAACCTTCCCGATACTCCATTCACAACTAATCGCACCATCCACCAATAAGTAGGATCTACACACCTCACCTTGTAGTATTTCTTACAAGTCTTGTCCGTAGTAAAATTAAAAGACTTCTTCACCGAGGACTTTTTCAAGAACATCTTCAATGTTTTCTTGTCGTTGAATATTTGTCCAACATAAAGATCGGTTCCATCCGAGAAAGAGTGGTGTGCTTGTGATCTGGATTGCCCCTCGGCACATCCATCACACTCTTCTTTTATAAATTCTTCAAAATCTTCCATGTCCATATTCATTGTATAATCACCCATGCACTCGTATCCCATTGAGTTATCATCCACTGTAGGGGGATGGGGTGGAGGTGGAGGCAAGGGTGGGGCTGATGTGGAAGCTTGTTTCCGGGACTTTTCAACAACTTTAATCCTCAAAATAGACCTAGAATGATTGGAATCAACACAAAGAATGTACAATTTCACGTGCCTATCATTTGTTATGAACGTTGGATGGATTTACCCTTCTCATTCATCAAGTAACTAATGACCACGTCTCTTGGATCGTAACTTAAGTCCCCGCTCTCTATTACGCTTTTAACCATGCCATGGTATGAACCATTGCAATGAAAGGCAATGGACACTGTTTTCTTAGACACGAATTTTTAATTCCAAGATTTAGGAGTCTCCTCCCATTCATCCAAAAATTCACCACTAACAACTACATATTCTACAATAGACATGATACACCTAGATGATAATATCGAATATACTGAAGTAGTGGTCTATACACCTAGACTTACTAGACTGTAGTCGTCATTTTTTGACTAGATCTCTGTACAGTACTTGATCAAAATCAGCCTGATCGCTTTTACGATGACCATCGTAATAATGCAATGGATTATAGCTTTGGAAGAAGCTAAGGAGTGTTGGAATGTAGCTAATGAATCTAGAATCTCTTCCGAAAAAGTGGGAGTGATTTTGAAGCTTTTTGACTGAAAATGAAGGGATAAAAACAATGGGGAGGTAGCTGAAAATGGCTGAAAACAGTGGGGGTGGTGTGAGTTTCCGATCTAAGCCAAAAAAATCGATGGAAAATCGCCTAAAAATCAGCTGAAATTTGCTTGAAAATCGCCTGAAAATCATGAAAATGGAGGGAAAATTAACTTGTTGATTTGTGATATTTTTATTTTTTTATTTAATATCTAATATTTATACTTCTAGACATGAGCTAAAGTGTATTTTCTAAAATTTAGGGGTTGGAGTTGTGGGGGACTAAAGTGTATATTTTTAAACTTATGTACTAGAGTTTTCTATTAAAAGTGTGGGCCATTAAAAGTGTCTTTTTGTCAAATTAAGTTTTAAAAGTGTCTAAAATACCAACTCTCCCCGAAAAGTTATCCTTTGTGGGGCCCATCCTACATAAGTGTTTTTTATACTAATAAGTTCTCTCTTTTATAGTTTGCCAACTTTTTTTACCCACACAATTACCATACATTTTCCATCTCTTCCCTCTACATTTTTCAACAATTCATCACTTTTGTTACACATTATTTATTTAGTTAAACATTATTCAGTTGTATTAGTATCAACTTAATGCATAACAGAAATTGAATTATCATTGTAATATTGTATTTAACTTTTTATTTATTTGTATGAATATTGAATTTAACTTTTTTATTTGTGTTATAGGACAAATTGAATTATAGAATTATTAAATTATTGTTACTTTGTTCGTTTCAATTTATGTGGCGTTATATTTGACTAGATCCAAAGTTTAAGAAAAAAAATAAATACTTGGCATTTGTGATTTATTACCTTACTTATAAAGGATGATAAGCAGGTAGAAGGTCGACATGTTTGCTTGTGTTGCCGGCTTAGATATTTCATTTTATATTTGTTTATTTTACTTTTTTTTAATCCGTTATATATTTGAAAATTACGTAAAAGTATTGTAAATTACAATAATTAACAACTTAAAATATTTAAAGACATAAAAATTTTTGGTTGACTCTCTAAATTTTATTACTGCCACATAAATTGAGACAGAAGAAAAAGTACTATAAATCACAATAATTAACAACTTAAAAATATTTAAAAGATATATAAGCAATTTAGTTGACTCTCAAAATTGTATCAATGCCACATAAATTGGGACAGAGGGACTAACATATATTATTTACAAATTACGTAAAAAGTATTATAAATCACAATAGTTAACCTAAAATTTGTAAAAGTCATATAAGATTTTTTGATTGATTATCTAAATCTAACCTATGTCGCATAATTGAGACTTAAAGCATAAAATATATTGGGCTCGTGCTGGCACGGGCTCCTCTATATCTAGTACAAAAACATAAGTTACAATGGAAAGTCGAATGCTTAGGCATTTCAGTAGAACCAAATATTAGTACTTACAAATACCTATGTCTTTTCAATGGATTTTCATTTGAATGGTAAAAAGAACAAAACAACAAAAGGTTATTCACATGGATGTTTGTTCTAGTATATCCTTACATTCGATTTTTTTTAAAACATCATTTGTAAGTATATCTTGCATTATATGTTTATTCTTTAATTTTTGGAATTATAAATTTTTTATTCCTTCTTTTTATCCCTAATGATTCTCTCTGTAGTAGCACATCTTCACCTCTATCCTAATGATTCTCTCTGTAGTAGCACATCTTCACCTCTATCCTAATGATTCTCTCTGTAGTAGCACATCTTCACCTCTAACCAAAACTCTGTTACTGCCTTACTATTACGTTGAAGCCAAAACCAATGTACCATCAGTCTATGTTTGTTTAACTGCTCCATTCTACTCAAACTACTACTTTCTCCTTTGGTACACAATTAGTTACCAAAAAATAGACAACTTAACCATTCAGAAGGTGAGTATGTTATAATAGGTAAGTTTAGAGTTATTTTGAAGAAGAATAAAGTAATAATATGATGCCAGCAAACTTTGCTTCAGAAGAAGGTAAAATATGAGCTGGTTAGTCTTTTTAAAAGGAACAGATAAGTTTGAGAGATAGCCTATTCCACATGCAGCCTCAAGAATATTAAAGCTTAATATTTTTCCCTAGCCTCCTACTTAAGCATCCTTAGCTCCTCCATTAATTCAATGCTCAACCACTGTTAAGTCCCTAAACAGGTAAGCCCCAAGCCCTTTCTATTTTCTCCCTTCTTCATAAATAACTTAGTGACATTTAGAGGCGCATCTCGGATTTAAATTTGATGTATTCAGTATCTAAGGTTCTGAATTCGTTGTACTTGAGATTATGAGCTCAAAGGTTAACTTTTATTGAATTTCTAGTAGTTTTTCGCCATGTTTCATGTCGAAACTACTGTGTTTTGGTTACACACTTGGAATAAAGGCTCTATCCCGCCTCTGGTGAGATTTTTCTATTGGTTACATTTACATTTTTGTTTCTTTGTTTCTGAAGGATAGTTTCTTGATTGATGGGCATACAGTTGAGGCTTTGTAAGAACAGATCAAGATTTGAAAGGATTGATGGCTACAGAGGCACCAAGTTGGGCAGATCAATGGGGAACAGGAGGATTTGGTGCAATGGATGAAGTGGAAAGTCACAAAAGCAACAAAGAGATTGATAGCAATAAGAAAGGCAGTTCATCAGCAGGACTTGGCAAAGCAAAAACAGTGGCAATAGCTGGGGCTCAAAAGGTGAAGAATGGCACTTCAATGGGCATCAAATGGGTCAAGAACAAATGTCAAAAGAAAACCCCCTCTTCTTCTTGATGATTTGAGAGTGTCTTATATAGATTTCTGTAAGAACATTCAAGATCCAATTCAATCAGAGATGTTTTAACTAGTTGTTGTCCTATTCTTAAACAAGGAAAAAGTTTACACTAAAACTCCTTTTGGTATTTTCGACAAGATATTACTTGATTGTTATGCAACTTCTATCAATATTCTTGTGTCAAATAGTACATGATAATATTATTGATCACTCCAAGAAATATTTAACATAAACCGCTAACCAATGCTGAAGAGGTGGAAAGTATATTTCGCTAGAAGTTATACACATCAATTTAGTATATACACTTTGTTAAATCATTATATTCTAGGACAAAATCTCTTGAATATCAGTATTTACAATTGCACTATAAATTTCCAAGTTCAGGGGTGCCAAACTGTAAAGGAATATTCCATCTTCATGCTTAATTCTCCTTGTTAATGCAGACATCATAGCAGCTGTAATGAAAGAAAGTACAGGTAGAGGTATTATTAAGGATAGGCCGTGAGACCTTGAAGACGTACGAAATCTCTACTTACCAGTTGGAGGCAAAATGTTCTTTACAAAGACAAATATGGCCTATTGTAGTTTCAATCCTCTTTTGAGTAAAATAATCATCAAATTGACCAAAAGTAAAATCTACTATGTTAGAATACTAACAAAGGCAAAGGTTCATTTGTGAACCACGTTCACATTTTACTGTGTATGTAGGTCAGCTCTTGTATGAAGGACAATTCTACAAGTCCAGTATTGATGTAATAATGCTTACATGCCTTGAAGAAGGAAACTATAAGATGAAAAATGTGGGATCTAAAGTATGACGAATAAGGGAAGAATGCACGAGGCGCTAGGGTGTAATCTCAGATAATCCTTGAAGATCTCTTTCCTTAAAGATGAGGCAACAAAATAAGGAAAACCTAAGAAGAGAGGGTACAGTATAAAGGCAAAAGATGCTAAAGAAAAGAGCAGCTTTTGGGCACACAAAAAGCAGACGTAGTCCTAGAAGTAAAGAGACAAAAGCTAAAGGCGTTCAAGTAATCTGAACTTGAACCATGCTAGTAGTTGGTGAGAAAAGTAGTTTTGTAATAGGATAGATTCTGAGTTATAATCTTTTCTATTCATTGAGCTTTGCAAGTCAATAAGTTTGAGTAACAAGAAGTGGTTTGACTTCTTGTTTGTGAGTCATAGTAACAAGAAGTGAGGTTTGTCTTCTTGTAGTGTTCGTAGAGCATTTGTCAACCGTTTGAGTAAACTATTGTGTTGAGAATTAAGAGATAGGTTCTAGGTTTAACTGAGTTGTCACCTTGAACGTGCTCTTTAAAGTTAGTAAATTGGTTTAAAATTCTACACACCGTAGGTTGTGGTTGTTACCCTCTCGAGCAAGGAGATTTTTCATATAAAATTATGTTCTTATCTTTACGCTACTTTCACTGCTTTAGGAGCCTAGTTGCAAGTACCTTGCATGTAAGAACATACTCTTTTAATTGATAGCGGAGAAGGTCTTTTCTCAAAAAGGATAACTCCTTGAAAAAAATCCAAGATGACAATAACTCTGACTTCCCAAGAAGGAGCATCTCAAACCAGACCACCACTATTCAAAGAAAAGTATTACAAATGGTGGAAAAATGAAATGATGGATCATCTTATTGGTGAAAGCCGTGACTTATGGAATGTGCTTTTGGACTGTCCAAAAATTCTAATGAAGGACTCTGAAGATGGGAAGTGCAAGGTTCCAAAAGACAGAAAAGAATGGGATGATGTTGACAAGGTGTTTATTCAAAATAATGCTAAGGCAAAGAAAAATTTTATATGCATAGTCGGTCCAGATGAAAACAATAGAATATCCTCTTGTGCTGTACAAAAAAAATTAGGGACACACTTCAAACTGCTCATGAAGGTATTAGTGTTATCAAGAAATCCAAATATGACAATCTAAATAAACAATATGAACTAGTTAGAATGAAAGGAGAATCTATCTAAGACATGAACACCAGGTTCATAGCAATTCTGAATGACATCTATTATCTTGGTGAACTCATTCCTATTGGAAAAGCTATTTAAAAACTACTAAGTGTGCTACTTAAATCTTGGGAGAGTAAAGTGGAAGCTATCATTGAGGCTAGAGATTTGGATGCTCTAAGCATGGATGAACTCATTGGAAATTTGGCTACTTATGAAATCAAGAAAAATCAAGAGAAGCAGATTAATACAAAGAAGAAGGAGAAGAACATGGCTCTTAAAGATACTGAGACCATTGCTTATGAAAATAAAAATATGGCTCTAGTTACCAGAAGGTTTCAAATAATGTTCAAACAAGGACAAAATTTTCAAACAAGGTTACAAAGAAACACTGAAATGGAGGCACAAGATCAACTATGTCACAAGTGTGGAAGTCCTGTTCAGTCCATCAAGCTTGGTCCATTATGGGCCACTGAGCAGAAGAGAAATATTGTTGATAAAAACAAGGAACCAAAAAAGGTAACTGGTTCTTCCATCTCACAGGAAAATGACTAACCAAGAAGCTGATTTTGCTGTTAAAAAGGCCTTTGCTGTAATGGGGATTCCTTTGATGATTCAGATATTGAGGACACTCAAAATCAGCCACAATTAGCATTGATTGAAACTAATGATGAAGACATCTTAGCTCTTGCTGCTCTCACTGATTTTGATGATGAAGAGCAGAATGAGAATTCATAAAACAATAGTGTTGCTCTAATGTCTGGAGTAGACTGAAATGATGGCTCAGACCAAGCCCGAGGTATGTTTTCTTGACCTTAAACCATAACTCAAAAACTTTTCTAAGAAAAAACTAGAATCATTGTCCTCAATTATTATTAATGCCTACTACTCTACTTCTGCTGACAGATCTCAATTTATGAATGATTATGCATCATTAAGAATGGACTACCAAACTCTTGATGGAGAAAATTGCTCTTTTAAAAATCTTTACAAGAATTTTCTTCTAACGAGAAAACCAAAGCAACCACTCTTCAACAATCTGACATCAAGAAATTGACTATGAATCTGCAAGAGATTACTAAAAAATAGGTTGTTGCAAGAAAATATTGTAAGGGCTAAAATTGCATTAGAACAAAATAGAAATGGACCAGGTCTTCCACTCTGTTAACTCAGATTCAGGAAAGTCAATCCACCTCCAAACATGGGATAGGGTTCAAATATGAATGTCAAAATCCCCTTCCCAATGCACCTACTATGATGATTTTATGTACTTCATGTGGAAAAGAAGCACACCTCAAACATCACTGTCCTATTCAACTTAAGGCTTATCATGAGAATTTTAAATTTGTGAACAGAAATAAAAAGGGTTGGAATAAAAATACAACCCAACCTGGTTTTTACCTCATTGGGAAAGACAAAATTTGATTCATCCTTTCACTTACAAAAATAGACCTAAGTTAATCTAAGTTCCCAAGACTAACCCTTTATTATGTGTGCAGGTTAAAGTGAGAGGAAAGTCTAAACCATGGTATCTAGATAGTGCCTGCTCAAGATACATGACTAGAAAAAAAGAAATTTTTCTTCCATTCTCTGATTTCAAAGGTGGATATGTAGCCTTTGGAAATGGTAAAACTGGACAAATTGTTGGGTTAGGTAAAGTGGAAAAGACACATCTACATGCTATTGAAAATGTCTATTATGTACTAGGACTGAAGCATAACCTACCGAGCATCTCAAAGATATATGCTATAGGTAATGATGTATTTTTCACCTCCACTGAGTGTTTGGTGAAAAACATTCAAACCGGAGACCTAGTGCTCAAGGACTTGAGATATAAGAATATGTATAGAAAAAATATTATGAATCCTCAGGAAGACAAATTAAAGTGTCTTAGTGCCATGATGAGTGAATTTGTTCTATGGTACATAAGAATGGGGCATACTAGCTTTTGACTACTAATCAAGCTGGCAACTAAGGAACTGGTGTTAGAACTGCCTAAGTCTAAACTAAAAAAAGATGTGTTCTATGATGATTGTACAAAAGGAAAGAATGTCTAATCCTTATTCAAAACCAAGAGAATGGATTATGAAAATGGTCTAGAATTGGCACATGATTCATCTGATGAACAGAAGGAGACTTAATCAAGGAAACATGGCTATGAGTCTTTGTCTATTGTTAACAATGTAATGCCTCAGGAAATTGGAGACAATATTGGTAATGAGAGTTTGTTGATAGGGGAACTTTGGTTAATCTACCTGACGACCGTAAAGCTTCCTCTCAATAACCTGGTACATGAAGTCAAAAATCCATTGAGTAAATATAAACCAACAACTAGAAGCATAAAAGTTCTTATCCCACTCAAAATATTCTGACCACTCTATACTCTGGGTTCAAACCAGATCCCAAGTAAAAAAACATGTGTGCATTCTTAGGTTATCTGTCCTTGATTGAG
The DNA here is from genome assembly GCA_031232105.1 of Capsicum rhomboideum. Classification (NCBI taxonomy): domain Eukaryota; kingdom Viridiplantae; phylum Streptophyta; class Magnoliopsida; order Solanales; family Solanaceae; genus Capsicum; species Capsicum rhomboideum. The sequence goes on along the minus strand of CP124717.1, from coordinate 43,692,760 downwards.
CCTAAAAACATTAATATAGCTTTATTAGATGCTGATTGGATCATTGCCATGCAAGATAAACTGAATCAATTTGAACGAAGCAAAGTATGACACCTGGTTCCTAGACCTTCAAATCGGATTAACATTGGGACTAGGTGGATTTTTCGAAACAAACTGGATGATCATGGTGAAATTACAAGAAATAAAGAAAGACAGGTTGTTTAGGGGTTCAATTAAGAAGAAGGGGTTGATAATGATAAGACATTTGCACCAGTTGTAAGGATGGAAGCCACCAGGATGTCGATAGCTTTTGCTGCTCACATGGGGTTCACACTATATCAAATGGATGTGAAGAGTACCTTACTAAATGAGTATATTCAAGAAGAAGTATATGTTAAATAACCTCCTCGATTTGAAGAAAATGACTACCCAAATCATGTTTACAAACTGGACAAGGCATTGTATGAACTCAAATAGGCTCCCAGGCCATGGTATGATAGATTATCAAAATTCCTATTTGATCACTATTATTCACGTGGGAAAATTACTAATACATTATTTATAAAAGGGAGGAAAATAGTTTGTTGATTGTTCAGGTATATGTAGATGACATCATCTTTGGAGCTACCAATTGATTGCCAAGAGTTTGATGGGTTAATGAGTAGTGAGTTTGAAATGAGTATGATAGGAGAACTCACTTTCTTTTTGGGATTGAAAATTAAGAAAACTCCTTCTACTACTTCTACTCATCAAAAAAAGTATATCAAGGAGTTGCTGACCAATTATGAGATGGAACACTCCAATCAAATTGCCATGCATATTGGAACGAATCCAAGCCGGATAGATGAACCTGGTTCTCTAGTTACTGAAACCAAATATCGTGGGATGATTGGTTCCTTACTTTACTTGATCACCAGTCGACCAAATATTGTGTTTAGGGTGAGATTGTGTGATATATTTTAGTCCAAGCCTAAGGAGTCTCACTTACAATTTGTAAAAAGAATCCTCAGATATTTAAAAGGCTCTCAAAATCTGATTCTCTGGTATCTAACTAGAGACACTTTTAATCTTATGGGCTTTGCAGATGCAGATTATGCTGGGTACATGGTTGACAGAAAAAGAACTTCAGGAATGACTCACTTCTTTGGGTCTTGTTTGGTATCTTGGGCTACTAAGAAATAAAACATATGACCCTGTCTACTTTCAAAGATGAGTATGTGGCAACTGCATCTTGTTGTGTGTAGTTGCTATAGATCAAGAAAAAATTGGAATATTTTGATGTGAAGGTGACATGTATTCCTATTATGTATGAAAATACTAGTGCTATGAATATAACCAAAAAACCAGTTCTTCGCAAAAGGACAAAGCACATAGATGTAAGACATCATTTTCTTAAGGTCAATATGGGAAAGGGGAACATCATAATGGCTTTCTGCAAAATTGAGAACCAGGTTGTAGATATCTTCACTAAGGCCTTGGGAAGGGAAGCATTTAAGACAAATAGAGTGAGACTTTGGTTGCTCAAGCAACTTGAGTTGAGCCACTAACCTGATGTTTGGCTATGAAAAAGTGTTGTATTGTAATGATTACAAAAAAATTATAATTTTTTCGCAACTAACTCAGTCTCATACTAGTGCATGTGCACACCCCCACTCACAGAACTTTGGACAATTGAGAGGATCTGCTGATATTACCCTTAGTGTCCATGTGTGATGGATTGGACCAAACTTCATAGTACTTGGCACCTGGTTCATATTGAGGCATGTACTAATTCACACCTTGGCATGTCCACTTTACCCTTCCCGTGAACATGTTACTCCTTGCTTTACTAAACACATGTCCATTTGTGCTTTATTTTTTTAGCAGAAAGATTCTGTGCCCTACCTTTGCATCCAATCCTTGACATCCCTAGAGAACAGGTGTGTAGGCGCCTCTTTGACGCCCCACCTATGATCTCCATTATTGCCTATTTTAGGTAAAAAATTCATCTTTGTGCATTCTAAAATCTTTTTCACTCACATTTCTCTTCAAATCTCTATTTTGTATGGCCTTCCTCATCAAATATTTTGACGATGAAGACCACTCTCCCCCTTCTTCACCTTCTTCCATCTCTAGATCATTGTACCAAATTCCATTATCATCCCAACTGCCTTTACACCATCATCTACCACCACCAATGTCCACACTTCTATTACCACAGACAAAATTGTTCAAACTTCATCAGTATCTCCCATCACAAATGACCCTACTATTCAAACCACCCCTATCTCTCTCTCTCTATTGATAACCCCACCACTGAGACACCATCATCTCTAGTGTTGTCCTCCCCAACCACTGTTATTTCCTCCAAAAACCCTACGATAGTAGTAGATCCCTATTTCCCTCTACCTTTAACCTCCCTGCCACCTCCTCAGGGAGAACTTATTTCTCCTTATTCACCTCCTCTCTCTCCAATCCCATCTCTAACAAGATCACTGTTGCATCCTTTTGCATATGAAAGTGTATGTGGTCATACAGGTAATGAAGGATGTAAGTCCATATATCATACCTACATGAATTTGATGAACTAATTTCTAGATTGAAATCTTATACGAGATATTCAGTAGGTAACCGATCGTAAAGAGTGATTTGGGTGTTTTGAATGTAAAACAAATAATTTTAGACATGTCGTTAGTTAGTTGTGTTGTAATTCAAATTTGAGAAAAGATCCAGGGTTGTGGTATTTTGACAATTCAGTTGAGCTATCCAATCATACGCCTAATTTGATTTCCTAAGTTACTAGTTGTAGGTTAGTTTTAGCTATATTGAGCATTTTTCCAACAACTCTAAGACTACTTGACTATTCCTAATGCTTATATTTCTATGATTGTCGGTTATGAAATGCATGAAGATATCATATCAAATATGCTAGGTCACAGAGCATATTTTTATCCTTAGTGACAAATCAATTCCCTTTCCCTTTAAGGTTCAAAAACCAGCCGTATTTCCTCTTTTTACACTTGTCATTCCCTTTTTCAAGTCTAACAAAATATCCCTAGATAGTATTCATAAGGTGATCAAGCAAATGAATAATTAAAATCGAGAATGAATTAAGCAACTCAATACATGGAAATCTAATAGACAAGATGATATTCAAGCTTCAAATCTCATGTTCAACCACAACCCTAGAAATTAAAAGGTTTAGCTACTCATAAATCTCTTTGGAAGAAGAATTTCATGAGTTTGCAAGTTAGAAATTAAAAAAAAAACAAAAAAAACTACACCTTGTTCTTGAGCTTTGCCCTAGCTTTTGGCGTGGCTTCCCCAAATCAGTTGTCTATCATAAAAAACATGTGGAGGGAGTTTATATATAGTTTAGGAACCCTTAGAATGTAAAAAACCAATCCCAATAGGGTTAGGAGAAGTCCCGACTCGCGCCACATTCCTAAAGCGGAGTTGTGGTGCGAAGGGCAACTGATAATTCAGCATGGTGTCCAAACTGGCGCCATTCCTTTCTTTGGGTGAGTGACGCAAGCGGTTCTACAAGCTTCAAAATTTTATGCCACTGCCTTCAATTCCTTGGTTATTTTTTGCTCATTTTCCTAGGCATTGTGACGTTGGTCCTTTCTTGGTTCCTTGGTGCTCTCTTTCTTCTTGTTTGTGCACTAAATACATCAAGAAACTCCTACATAAATAAAATATGAAACACAAGTGTAGATCACATCATTTAAACTCATAATGATACTAAAAAGAGAACAAATATGAGGCGAATGATAGTGAAATGACATAGTTTTTAGCCTCACATCAACAATCCTGACATAAACCCTTTCTCGTCCTCGAGTAAACTATACAATCATGACTTAGACTCAACTACAAATTTCACCAATTAAAACAAGATCACTCCAGCTAAGGCTACAACAACTACTAAAGATGTCAAGTTCTTATTAAGCATGTTTCAATTATTCATTTAAAATCATGCGACTTTAAGACCTCCTAACCTCAAGAACTGTCTCTATGATATTAGCAAACTCATGCAAGTTACCTAGCCAAGAGATCAAAAACTTCACCTATCTTTCCTCAACCATGTGCCCTCACAACAAAAGAGTTACCCATCTTCACTCGCAAGTATACACAATGTCACATACATGGGTATAAGAGTAGAATAACACTCACTCTCACAAAGAATTTCACATGCAACATACGATGAACCATAAGCTTACCCTTAGTGTACTACTCCACCAATATAAAAACATAAACATTTAAGATCAAGTAGGACTTTCCAGGTTTTAATGAAGGCTAAAGGGTGGGTAGGAACTATTTTGGCCATTAATAGTGACTAACTTCCATAAGCACTTTAATACAACAATATTTTTTCGTTTGCTCACTCTTCAATCAACCAACTCTTTCTTATACTCTTCTCACCCATAGATTTCTTTATTTTCCATCACTTTAAGTAAGTTCACATACCATTAGTAAGGAGTACGTAATTATCAAATACTTTTTTTCTCTATTCTTTTGTTCTTTCTCTACTTCCTACCTATAGTATATGAATTCTTTTAATCACTTGCACCCTTAGACTTTTCTACAGGCTTCCAAACTCAACTATCTCCCCTTTTAAATTCTCACTCCTTTTAACTCTTATTTTTTTAATTAAAGTTCTTAGGAGTTTTAGATCAAATTAAAGATCTATTAAAAAAAGGATTAAACTTCATACATGGCTACCAAAAAAATAGGATAAAGGCTCAATGGGGCTAACTAGGATCATCCATTGTAGGTAGGTAAAGAAAAGGATAAAAATAGGCTAATCAAAGAAATGCCTATATCATCTCCTAAATTCAACGTTCTTCATTTCACTTTGCACACACACCAGGCAAGTTTTTGTCACACCCTAAATTCCAATGGGGCGGACTGGCACCCAAAGTCGATAAGGCCCGAGAGAACCAATCTTTGCTCATGTCCATTCATATGCATGCCATAAGAAACATCACCATCACGTAAGGACATAAAATTTCTAATAACGGAAATCATGGAACATGTGTTACATACATACGTGAAACTTGGCCGTCAGGGCCATCAAGTTAAAATGGACATACATCTCTTACATTAATATACCCACATATGTCTACAAAGGCATCTAACAGAAGCACATACATAACCATCCTAAATTTGGGACAAGTCCCCGCTTTATACAACTGAGACACAATACCAAAATCAATATGTACATACTTCTCGGAAAGCCCCGAATGAACTGGAGCTCACCAATATTCCGCAGATGATCACCAGTCTACTTAGGAGGTCTACTAGTACCTGTGCCTTCAGCAAGTAAGGCAATTTCACCAAAGGGGTCAATACGAAGAATGTACTGAGTATGTAAGGTCATAAGAAACTATCTGATACATAAATACTTCAATGGAATCAATATGAGTGAATAACCAATATGGATAAGTCACCATTCTATATGTATGGAAATATGTACATTATGTGGATTACTTTCTTTACTTTTATGCTTATTCATTCGTTCATCACTCACTTCTTCATTCACTACTCATCCTTTCATTCTTACAATGGCCGGTCCCCAAGCTGATCAGTGGGGAATCAATAGTTTTTGGGATCGACCCATGTTAGGCTTTTCTTTTGCCCCTGGGATACCACCCGTAGTAGCGGGATCGACCCAAGGTGTTCTTTTCACCCCTAGGATACCACCCGAGATATTGGGATCGACCCATGCTAGGTATTTTTACCCCTGGGATACCACCCAAGAATAGAGACTTCATTACCTTACTTCTTCAATTTTAGAAATAGTTCATTCGATGATTATGTCATTATTGGAACTTTTGAATGTAACATTATTGGAACTTGGAATCATGTCCACCATTATGTGACACATGAATAATAATAGGTAAAATAATAAGATATATGTGATTAACAATAGATGATAACCTGAAATGAGATACCTTAGAAGTCCTCGGAAATGAGTAAGTACAATAACAAGGGGAATATTGCATGTTGCAGAAGGATACGGAAAGAGTAACCTTACATACCTTATCTTCTCAATATGAATACACAGTCCTATATGTGAATACAATAATCTAGCTCCTTCCTTACGTGATACTCTACAACACAAGTACATAACAAAGCTCATGTTAACAACCAACTACCTTACAAGTGCATACGACGACAATGAATTTCTTGACTGCCGTATAACATCATTTAGCCCTCTTAAAATACCATTTATTGCAGAACCATACCAAAAATACCATAACATTCCAAACATTGACCAAGACATCATAAACCAATAACATTTCACACCAGGTTTACCCTTTACACTTTCCCATTAACACTACGTTACCTTTTCTCCGTCAAGTCACTCGATAGCTTTCATAATAACACATTCACAACAATCCATAATTGATACCATTCAAAATACCTTCGAGATACTCCTTTATAGTCATTTAAAAGGTACCATAAGTTGATAATTGCATCCATAAAGGGTATAGGGGTTTCGGGGGGTTAAAGGGATGCAAAAGCAATCAAATCGGGGTTCTGGGATGACCTGTGAAACCACTTGTTCCCGAAGGTGGATGAGGTAATCCCGTATGTGACATTTGGCAGTGGCCATAGGCACCTGTAAAGTCACCTGCGCCCGCAGGTGCTTCGTCTGCGAGGGCGGGTGCCCGTTTCGGCCAAAAAGGGTCTCTTTTGGGTCCTTTTTTGTAATAAATGGTCCATGATCATAACTAAACTTATGTTAACATATTTTAGATCATCTTAGATTCCAACGAACATCCATGGTTTCAAACCGCACATAAACATCACCAAACTACCTTTTTCTTTCAATACGACACCAATTCCATGCAAAATTTCACAACAACAATTCCAAATGTTATTCACAATGAGAAAGTAAGTTAAGGACATAACCACATCATAAATTTTAATATGTAATCCATCAAATTCACTTTATTCAAGACCACAAGTCTATTTTCAAGTTTACAGGGCAAAACCCTTCACCGATTAAGCAAACATAAATTGTTTCACACATAGTGAACTTATCACACTTCACCAACATAACCAACATGATCTACACCATATTACCTGCATATAATATATTAAATCATGAGAGTAAACACTTACCAAAGCTTTCCAAGGAGTGATCTTGTACCAAGAGGAAGGTGGCTTAGGGTTTGAGTTGAGACAATAATCTTGTAGAAATTTCTAGATTTAACATGAGTGTTTTGTTCAATAAAATATGATTTACCCCCCTTATATAGTCCCCTAATGGTCCTTTTTAACCAAACACTTGGTCTAATCATGATGTATGGACTTGGTCACACAAGAATGGGTCATTTCCTTCATTTGGGCCATGTATTTTGTGTCTTTTTGGGCCTTAAATTGAGCCCAATTGTACATGGTTAATTTGGCCCATCACATTTGATGTATAATACCTCAAAACTCCTATGTTTAAATAATTCCATGAATGTTACGGTAATCAACTAGGTTCGAAAATGTATGGGGTGTTACATCCTTCCCCCTTTAGAAACATTCGTCCTCGAATGTTCATAAGAGTACTCAATCCAACAAATGTAAGTGTAAATTCATTCTTCGGTTTGAAACAAATATGGGTACTTTGCCTTCATTCTTTTTTTTTCTTCGGCTTCCCATGTAACTTCTTCTACTTATTGCTTCCTCTAACATACCTTTACGGGAACTACTTCTTTATTCCTTAACCTCTTTATTTGTCGATTCAGAACAACAACAGGTATCTTTTCATAAGTGAAGTCCTCTGTGATTTATATATCTTCAATGGGAGCAATGAATCACCTATACGTCTATACACTCCTTAGTGGAGTGCCAATTCATACGCGAATTGACCACATGAGGATGAAAAGCTGTACTTAAGTTCACTTGAGTGCCCAAACTCTTTTGAAAAGATTTCCACAAATGTGCAACAAATCAAACTCCCTTGTCTGATATAATAGAGATTAGAATTCTGTGCAGTCGACTACCTTTTTAATCTACAACTTCATATATTCTTTGGTTGTGTAAGTGATCTTGACAGGTGGAAGGTATGGTAGTTGGTACTCCGGTCTTCTATCACTCTTATGGAATCAAATTTCCAAAGCATATGAGGCAAACTTGTGATGAAATCCATGTTAATCATGTTCCGTTTCAAACTAGAAAAATCTCTACATAGCCTATAACCTTCAGATTTCAAACACTTTACCTTTACTTGTTGTCATTTCGATTACTGGATTATAAATTTTGCAACGTTCTTTTCATGTAACCCTACCAATACATCTCTTCCTATCATGGTACATTTTGGTTGCTCCTTAATAAATAGAATACCTTGAATGACATGCTTTTTCCATAATGCATTTCCTTAGCTCATATATATATCCGATACATAAAATCTACCTTGGCATTGAAGTACTCCCCCTTTATGTAAGCTCAAAATTTTTTGTCGAACTTTACTATACATTCTTTGCCAACTGAAATAACATAGAATTTGCATATTACTTTTTCTTCATCGTAGCTACAAGCGAAGACTTTGCTGTATTTTATACTATAATTCTTTCATCTGGAGTTTCAAGAGATGAACCCCCAAGCTTTCTAATTGACATAGATCCTTAATAATACCTTGCCTTTTCAAAAGTTGACCATCAATGCTTCCCAACACTTTGCGGCCTAACACATTGACTACCACGTTTACTTTTCTCAGATGGTATACGATATCAATATTCTAAGCTCTTGGTAGTCTCACCCACCTTCGCTGTCTCAAAAGTAGGTCTTTCTGCTTAAAGCTATATTGTAACTGTCGTGATCAGTATATATATCAATGTGAACCCCATACCATTAGCGGCGCCATACTTTTAAAGCAAATATCATGACTGCTAAGTCAAGATCATGTGTTGGCTAATTCTGTATTCATATGGACATAATTGTCTTAAAGCATAAGCTATTATATTACCGTATTGCATCAATACATATCCTAAGCTAACCCCTGAAGCAGCACAATATACTGCATACCCTTCTGTGCCTTCGAGAAGTACTAATACAGTTAATTTATCTTTCAGCTCTTGGAAACTCTTCTCACATACATCCTTTCCTTGAAACGTGGCTGTTTTGTGTTAACTTGTTAAGGGTATTGAAATGGAAGATAAACTCTCCAACAAACTTCCTGTACTAGCCGGCCAACCCAAGAAAATGATGAATCTCCGTAAGCATCGTAGGCCTTAGCCAAGTTTTCACCGCTCTATAGCACTTGCTGCAAAATGATTAGCATGGTTGTCTTGTGATTTTGAATATCATCACCACACATGGTCACATACACATTTAAAAGTGGCTTGAACACCCTATTTATCAAACCCATAAACACAGCTGGTGCATTTGTTAGCCGCATGACATAACTAAAAATTTATAACAACCACACCGCGTTCAGATGGCTATCTTGGGTATATTTGTTTTCTCTAATCCCTACCGGATGATTAGTGCCCCATAACCAGTCAATTAAATCATAAATTCCAAGGAGGGGATATTTATTCATAACTTTCACCTTACTCAGTTACTGACTAAAAGTAGGCCGAGTGCCTGGCATCACATTAATACCAACTCATACATCGAGGGAATTCATTTACCCTCGGAACTAAGTAAAGAGTTGGTGGTTCCACACTAATATCTTTCACTCTTACTAAGTGACATATGTACCTCTTAGAGATCATTTTCTTTACCTTAAGATAGGAAATAAACTTACCTCTCGTTGCTCTAACATTATCCCTTCATTCCACCATAAATAGTTACTATACAATTATGATATACTCTTTTCGCTTCACTAGATTCACTAACTAGTGTAAATACGTCAATTGGCTTAACTAATGAATCTGGTGTTCTTTCACCTTTTTTTTTTTCCGCAATCAATGGAGTAACATATGATAATATAGAACCTGGATCAATTAATGCATATATCTTATGTAAAAATATGGATAATATACCTGTATCGATATTAGGATAAGCCCCCGAATTCTATCGATCCCCTAAGGCATAGGTACGGTTCTGAATAAGACTCGCTGCTCTACTAGCACCTCTGCCACGGCCAGCAGGTTGTACACCTGACAATGAAAATGCAACGGCTGACCCCGTAGGTTGTGTCATACTACCCGTACCCCTCTGTGGGCATTCTCTCTTCAGATGCCCTGACCTACTACACTAGAAGCAAACATTCATTTCAAACCAACATTCTCCTGAATGAAACTTCCTGTAACACTGGCATAACTGACGAGAAGACCTCGAGTGGCCCATACTCCCTTGTTCTCGATACCCCACTGTCTGTGAACCCCGAGTCCTAAATTCTCCTTGGGACATCATAAATTATCCCATAGGTCTAGCCCTCTTTGACAGCCCTCTTTCAACTTTGTGCGCCCTTCTCCTTTGCCTTTGATCCTCCATTTTCTGTGCAAAGGATTGTATTCTGTCTATGTCCATATCTTTGTTCAAAGCAGCAATGGTACAGTCCCTTACCAAATATGGCTCTAATCTGTCTACATATCGATGGACTCTATCTGTCATCGTGGCCACGACATTCGGAGCATAGCGAGGCAAATAGTTAAACTGTAGACTGTATTCCCTAACACTCATATTCCCCTGACGAAGATTTAGAAATTGGTCTGCACGTGCCTCCCGAATCTCATATGGGAGGTAGTGATCAAGAAAGGCCATTTTAAATTCCTCCCAACCAGCTGGAGGTACATCGATACCCCTCGATTGTTTCCAGTCTTCATACCATAATATAGCCTTGCCTTTTAGTCTATATGTTGTAAGTTCCACTATTTCTGTACCAATCACAGGCATAACATCTTGAGCCCTTTTGATTTGGTCTACGAAGTCCTGTGGATCTTCATTTGGATCTGACCCAGTGAACGTGAGAGGGTCTTATTTCAGAAAATCTTGTATTCGTCGACTAGCTGCCCTATCCGAACCATCACTACGTGTCATTGGCCCTACTTACCCTTACCAGTAACTATATGAGTTAACATTTGCACTGCATTTCTTAGATTTTGCTCAGTATCCTTAACAGGTGTGTCGGCAGGTTCTTCTCTCCCTCTCAGCTCTTTTTGAGCTGGAAAAGTAGGGGAAACCTGCGTTGCAAACTCAGTTTCAGCCCCACCTTGACTAGCTTGGTCAGGTGATGATTTACTAGTTTCTCCTCCGGCAAGCATATCTACCTTATTACCTTTGTACCTATCTTATCTTGTAATCGACATTTTACTATAACAAAGAAAATCAATTTCAAGGGTTAGATATGATTCCACCTACGACATTGGCTCGATTGCACGATATAGAAATGAAGAATAGAAATAACTCCTAAATGTCTCGTAGCCTCCTACTTATAAATGTGGTGCGCAACACATCAATAAGCAAGACTCTACTCAGACACGGCTTTGTAGACACCCTTAGGACGACCTGCTCTGATACCACTTTTGTCACACCCTGAATTCCAATGGGGCGGACTAGTACTTGAAGCCAATAAGGCCCGATAGAACCAATCTTTGCTCATGTCCATTCATATGCATGCCATAAGAAACATCACCATCACGTAAGGACATAAAATGCTAATAGCGGAAATCATGGAACATGTGATACATACATACATGAAACTTGGCCGTCAGGGCCATCAAGTCAAAATGGACATACATCTCTTACATTCATATACCCACATATGTCTACAAAAGCCTCTAACAGAAGCACGTACATAACCATCCTAAATTCGGGACAAGTCCCAGCTTTATACAATTAAGATACAATACCAAAATCAACATATACATACGACTCAGAAAGCCCCAAACGAACTGGATCTCACCAATATTCCGCAGATGATCAGCAGCCTACTTAGGAGGTATACTAGTACCTGTGCCTACAGAAAGTAAGGCAATTTCACCAAAGGGGTCAGTACTAAGAATGTACAGAGTATGTAAGGTCATAAGAAACTATCTGATACATAAATACTTCAATGGAATCAATATGAGTGAATAACCAATATGGATAAGTCACCATTCTATATGTATGGAAATATGTACATTATGTGGATTACTTTCTTTAATTTTATGCTTATTCATTCGTTCATCACTCACTTCTTCATTCACTACTCATCCTTCCATTCTTACAATGCCCGGTCCCCAAGCTGATCAGTGGGAAATCAATAGTTTTTGGTATCGACCCATGCTAGGCTTTTCTTTTGCTCCTGGGATACCACCCGTAGTAGAGGGATTGACCCATGCTAGGTGTTATTTTCACCCCTGGGATACCACCCGAGATATTGGGATCGACCCATGCTAGGTATTTTTACCCCTGAGATACCACCCAAGAATAGAGACTTCATTACCTTACTTCTTCAATTTTAGAAATAGTTCATTCGATGATTATGTCATTATTGGAACTTTTGAATATAACATTATTGGAACTTGGAATCATGTCCACCACTACCGTATTATTTGGGTCATTTTAGTTGTTTTCATTATCACCCATCGCTTTCACCCTCTAAGAGTACATTCAAGCTCGTGGTTAATTAGAATCAAGGGATAACCTTGACTCTGAGTGTTTAGCATAAAATAACATGTACCTTGAAAGAAACAAAAACAACAAATGAAAGTGAAATTTAGATAATTAAGTAAAAACTCAAAATAGTATCAATTTCAAATCAAATCCCTGGCAATGATGCTAAAAACTTGTTGCGTTCTTTTGCACACTCTAGTGTTTGTGGTCATACAAGTAATAAATGATATAAGTCCAGATATTGTACCCATAAGGATTTGACAAATTAAATTCTTGGTTGAATTCTTATATAAGCTATTCAGTAGGTAACCACTAGCAAAGAGTGATTTGGGTGTTTTGAATATAAGTAACAAACAATTATAGACAAGTCATGGATTAATTGTGTTGTAATTCAAATTTGAGAAAAGATCAAGGGTTGTGGTATTTTGACAATCTAATTGAGCTATCCAATCATACGCCTAATTTTATTTCCTGAGTTACTAGTTGCAGGTTAATTTTAGCTATATTGAGCATTTTTCCAACAACTCTAACCCTACTTGACTATCCCTAATGCCTATATTTCTATGATCATTGGTTAATAGTGAAGTGCATAAAGATATCGTCTATATCAACTAAGTTAGGTCATAGGGTATATTTTTTATCCTCAGTGATGAATTGATTCCCTTTCCATATAAGGTTCACAAACTAGCCGTATTTCCTCTTTTTACACTTGTTGTTCCCTTTTTTAAAACCAACAAACAAGCCCTACATAGTATTCATAAGGTGATCAAGCAAACAAATAATTGAAATCAAGAATGAAATAAACAACTCAATATATGGAAATCGAATAGATAATATGATATTAAATCTTCATTTCTTATGTTCAATCAAAACCCTAGAAATTAAAAAGTTTAGCTACTCATGAATCTCTTTGAAAGAAAAGATTTCATGAGTTTACAAGGAAGACATAAAAAATAAAATAAAATAAATAAACTACACCTTGTTCTTGAGCTTTGCCATAGCTTTTGGATACCCCAAATCATTTGTCTGGAGGGAGTTTATAATGAGTTTAGGAACACTTAGAATATCAAAAAATAATCCTAATTGGGTTACTAGAAGTCCCGACTAGCACCACAACCCAAAAGAGAAGTTGTGGCTGGAAGAGCAACTGAAAACTCAACATGGTGGCAAACCTTGTGCCACTCCTTGCTTTGGGTAAGTGTCATAAGTATTTTGCAAGCTTCAAAATTCCACACCACTGCTTGTTTTGCAGCAGTGGTGAAAGGCTTCAATCTTTGGTCATTTTCTGCTCGTTTTTCTAGGCATCGTGATGTTGATCCTTCCTTGGTTCCTTTTTGTCTATTGTTTTTTCTTCTTGCTTAAGCTTCAAATACCTCAAGACATCCTACATAAACAAAACACAAAACACAAGTGTAAATCAATGCATTTAAGCTTAGAATGATACTAAAAAAGAACAAATGTGAGGTGAATAATTGTGAAATAACATTGTTTTTAGCCTCACATCAATCATCTATTGCCTCTCCTCTTACTTCCCCCAAATAAAATCTGTTAATCCTTTTAACTATGTTTGGACCTCAGATTCCAATGAGGACACTGAGGTTTTTTTTGGATGAGTGAAGAGGTTGAAAAAAGGGGTCTCTTCCAAAGGTAAATCATCTATGTCCATAGCATTTTTTTGGTCAAATCCTATACTAAGGAGACGAGGATTTTTGGTAATCACTTGATAAGTAAACACAACTAGGCTGAGATGGGCGTAGCCATGGCTAACAAATATCGTAAGCTAACTAAGAAAAAGGAAAAACAAGTGTGGCTTTCTCAGAACCTACTACAGACCAGGTGCATGTGGTGAATATCTCTGATAAAAATCTTGTCCCTTCTGAGTCCTACCCTTCCTCCCTTCTGCATCCATGGTTTCCTCAAATTCAGAGGAGTCTGATTTTTCCTCCTCCAGATCTGAACTACTTGTTATTCCTTCTCGTCCTGATCTCTAATAATTATCAAAAAGTACTTATCTCTAGGTCTTGAAAAGTACTATGCTAAGTAGAAATATTTGAAAGGTCTAATTATTGATGTTTTTCTATCCTCTAAAAGAGGTATTCATCAACTCCTTGATGTCCTTAAGTTTCAGCATGGGTGCACCTATTTGTTGGCCCTTTTCCCTCTATGTTTAAGGTAGAGGTTACTGATTTTTATACAAAACTAATAGCTGTGGATGAGTTAAATGTTAGACCTATTGTAGGTGGTATTCCTATTGTCTTTTATGCTGATAAATTGGATATATTGTTGGGGATACCTACTGCTAATTTTGATTGTCATGATGTTAATGTTGTTGTTGTTGAAACCTTAAAGGATAGGTTTCTCAGGTCCATCTTGAAACTACTAAAAATGGCGTCCTCAAAGGTGTGAAAATGCCTTTTCATAGGTTGATTTTTGAGTTTGTTAACAAGTGCTTACTTTTTGCTCTGAGTGGAGGCACTTGGGTGGTCACAGGGACCTGTTTCTCATGAATTCCCTTAACACACAACGAAAGGTCAATCTTCCTGTACTGATGGTGAAACATATAAAAAAGGTCGTAAATCCTCATAAAGGTTCACATGGGTTGGCCTATAGTTATATGCTGGTAAAGCTCTGTGAGATTTTCAAAGTTAAGTGTGGTTCGGGTAAACTTTGTTCTAAGCAAAAGATGATCAACTAGAAGACTCTAGGGGAATGACGTTTTGGTGAGCCTAGTCCTAAAGGGAGAAGTACTGTGGCAAACCTCATGGCTGAGATGTAATTGTCCAAGGCTCATGTGGTTACCCTTGAGGTAGACATTCAAGGTGTTAGGAAAGATTTTCAGGTTGATCATGCCGAGAATGCTCAGTTGAGGGCCCAAATAGTTGAGAATCATCATGCTAACAATGATCATATGAACCAAGCCAAGAATTTACTGGCTGCTGCCCTAGAAAAAACCCCTCCTGCAAAATCCCAAAAGCTTAGGATCTATTCCAAGCTATGGCCTTTGTTTTTTTTTTGTTGTTGTGGACTTCTTTTTGTACTGTGTAGGCTCTGCTTGTGATCTTAGTACATCTACTGCATCTACCTTTTTTATTTCCTTGTCGTGGTTATTTTTTCATTCTGTTTCATGTTAGAACTATGGGAGGGGACTCAAAGCAATTTCTTATCTTGATGAGGCTATACTAGGGGTTGACTTTTATCCCATTTTTATTTGCCTTGGTAAAGGATGTATTGACGTGGAAAATTTAAGGTGAGGTGCCATGGTTTATGCTATTTGTGGATGATATGGTCCTGATTGACAAGATGTGTGGTGGTATTAATATCTAAGTTGGAGGTTCGAAGGCAAACCCTAGAGTCTAAAGAGTTTAGGTTGAGTAGGTCCAAGACAGAATATTTGGAGTGTAAGTTCAGTGCGGTGACATGTGAAGATAATATGGTTATAAATCTTGATACTCAATCCATTCAAAAGAGAGAAAGTTTCAACTATCTTGGGCCTTTGATCCAATGAAATAGTGAGATTAATGAGGATATCACTCATCATATTGGGGTAGGGTGGATGAAATGGAGGCTCACTTCTAGAATCTTGTGTGATAAGAAGGTGCCTCCTAAACTCAAAGGCATTTTTTGTATAGAGTAGTGGTTAGACCAGCTATGTTGGATGGGGAAGAGAGTCAGCTAGTCAAGTACTCTCACATCCAAAAGATAAAGGTGGTGGAGAAGAGAATGTTATGATGGATGTGTAGGTTTACTAGGAAAGATAGAATTATAAATGAGGTTATTCAAAATAAGATGGGAGTGGTTTTGATGGAATTAAAATACAGGAAGCGAGCTGGTTGAGATGGTTTGAGCATGTAATGAGTAGGTACATAGATGTCCCAATATGAAGGTGTGAGAGGTTGGATAGAGATAGATTTTGGTGAGGTAGAGGTAGATCAAAAAAATATTAGAGAGAGGTGATTAGACATGACATGGAGCAACTTCAGCTTACCAAGGACATTAGCCTAGATAGGCAGGTGTGGAGGATGCTAAATAGGGTAGAAGGATAGTCGGAAGGAGTACAAGTAGGTAGGAGGACTTTGTTTTGTTATCCGTGCTAGTAGTCATAGTGCTAGTTTTATTTTGGAGTGTGTTATCATTTGTCGTATTACTTGGTGGTAGTATTGTTTATGTTATTATTTGATGTGTTAATACCTATTGTTTCTTGTTCCTTAACTATATCATTTCTAGAATGTTTTTGTCTTGAGCCGGGGGTCTATCGGAAACAACCTCTTGATATGTCATAGACTTACGACATATTAGATGCTTAAAAAATAGAATTTTGCTAGTTTAAAGGCATGTTTTTGTAGGTATGATGTGCTTTTATGGTATTTGCAGGTTAAATAAGTTTGGAGAAGAAAAGTACAGAGAATAGGACTCAGGGGCATCAGAAAAACCATCCAATGACCATTTAATCTGACAACAGTCGTCACTTATAGTCATTTTTTGAAATGGAGAAGCCAAAATATGAAGAAGATCAGACGAGAAGATCCTACGATCTTTGAAGGAAACAACGGTCTCATCTTGAAGATCATGGGAAGGTGTTCCTGCAAAGTGAAAATCGAAGATGGAACTAAAAAAATGATCTGACGATTGTCCCTTGAAACAACGAGATCGTCCTGAGCATCATCCCAGGAAACCTCTAAAAGTTGGTAAAAAGGCATTACCCAACAACAAGCACAAAGAACGATCGTGGTATCTACCAACGATCGTCCTATGCTTCATCCGAGGTGTCAACTCTGCAAATCCTATTGTATTTAGGATAGGTTTCCTTTATGTCTATAAATTCTCTTCATAGGTTTATTTTTTCAGTTTACGTTCTATTACTACTTTTGAGTGACATACTTGTTCTTGAGAGTTGTAAACATCAATTTTAGGGTTTTAATTCATAGTTGAGATTCGTGGCTTTTTATCTTATTATTTGTAAGTCATAATTATGTTTTCTTCTCAGAATTATTATTATGTTCTTACGATCATGAGCAGCTAAACACCACAACTAGGGTTGTGGGAACTATGACGGATTAACAAAGTAGTGTTCGTAGTACAAAGTGATTCTTAAAAGGTGTTTGGGCGTGTATTGTTGTTCTTTTTGGTTTGATTACTTTCTAACGAGTGCACGCGTTGGACTCAGCTTATCTTTACCCGCGATGAAATAAAGGGTAATAGATGGGGAAAAAGGATTAAACAACAGAGACTTGGAGCTATAAACCTTCAATTAATAGCTTGAGCTGATAATTCAGGAAAGCTAATCTGCTATCCAAGATAGGGGTTAGTAGTGCAAAACTCAGGAGAAGAGAAAACATACTTCAGGATAGTTACTTAAACAAGTGCGGAAAGCTGTTTAGGAAAACAAAACCTATTGATTCTGCATGCCAAGCACCAAAAGAGATTACTAGTACAAAGAACCTACAGAGTTATGAAGTTATGGGGAACACAGTCCTAACACCTCTCGCGTATTGATTACAAACCAAATAAAATAGACAATTGTTACTAGTTAAAGTCAGAAATCTAAAACCCCCATTTACAGGAAATTCCTTATTGATTGCTTAGATAAACACATTGCTAGAAATTTTGGCCTATTCCTCATAGGATCGATCCCAACCTTGGTTGGCTTCTATATTTGACAGTGACTGCTTTATTATTTGTGTAGAGGTTTAATTTGTGTAACATCAAATTTTAGCGCCGTTGTCGGGGAATACAGTTATAGAGTTAATTAATTGTATTTGTATAGCTGTTTGTTTCTATTTCCTGATTTTACTTTTTCTTTTATTTCTAGGGAGCACATCGATGCATGCCCAACACTCTGAGTCAAGGCAATCCCCTGATTCCACTTGATTCAAAAATTAAAAGGACTCTGAGAGCTTGAAGAAGAATGGTTAACAACAGAGTTCATAACGATAGAGTTGTGAATGAGGGAGTTGTAAACCAACCAGGTCATCCTTAAGGACTTCATAAGGCTGTGGCACAGAAGACTGCCACCATGATCACTGAAGAGAACGCATGAGAAGAAGCTATTAGGCAGGAAACATGGAAGCAGGCTAGACAAGTAGAGGCAAATCGTGTGGCTAGGCTTGAGGAGAAAATAAGGAAAAGAGGGCTAAGTGGCCCAGAGCGTCCCCAATTCTATGTTACTTAGTTTGATGATGAGGATGATTACACAGTTATTGATGATATAGGTGAAACAGGTGCTATTGTTCCACCGCCACTGCCAGCAGTAGCTAAATTGACATTACCAGTGCTATGATACAGATGCTAAATTTGAAAGGAGTGTTCACAGACCATTCTATTGCTGATGCAAATTTCCATATAATGAACTTCGTAGGGATTTACAACTCATACAATCTACCTGGAGTGAGCCAAGATGCAATTAGACTGTGGTTATTTTCTTTCTCTCTGATGGGAGAAGCTATATTATGGTTGACAGAGTTGTTTCGAGGATCGATCACTAATTAGCAGGAATTGAAGACTAAGTTCTTAGAGAGATTTTTTCCACCATCCAGAATATTGTAGTTGAAAGATGAGATTTATAAGTTCAGGCAGCTACATTCGGAAGTATTATACGAGACATGGTTGAGGTTTAAGAAGAAGCTGCAAAATGTTCCAAATCATAGAATACTGAGCCGTAATTTGCTTGAGGTCTTCTATAGAGCTTAAATTCTAACACCAATACTGTAGCAGACACTATCATCGATGGTGCATTTATAGGTTTACATTGGGAGCAAGATTTTGAGATTTTAGATAGAATCATTAAAACCAACCAGGATGGCATACTCGAGATTTAGACGTGCCTGCAGGCACTTATATGATAGGAGCATCTGCAGAACAATGAGCGATAAATGATTCAGTCACTTAAGAGGTAGCAAAATTATGAATCGAGTTTAGCTTGTTCACCAAGTAGTTTACAACAACGAGAGAAGAAAAGGTAAATACAGTTGGCTCACAAGGTAAGGAACCTAGGCATGATGACTCTGATTCTGAGAAAGAGGCAAAGTATCTAGATAATCAGGTAGCAGTCTTGTAACGCCCCGAATTCCAACGGGGCGGACTGGCACCCGAAGCCGACAAGGCCCGAGAGAACCAATCTTTACTACTGTCCATTCATATGCATGCCATTAGAAACATCACCACCACCTAAGGACATGAAATGCTAATAGCGGAAATCATGGAACATGTGATATATATATACGTGAAACTTAGCCATTAGGTCCATCAAGTCAAAAAGGACATACATCTCTTACATTCATATACCCACATATGTCTACAAAAGCCTCTAACAGAAGTACATACATGAACAACCTAAATTCGGGACAAGTCCCCGCTTTACATAACATTTACAATACCAAAACCAATGTACAACTGTGACTCGGAAAACCCCGATCCAACTGGAGCTCACCAAAGATCAGTAGATGACCCGCAACTTACTTTGGAGGTCTACTAGTACCTGTGCCTACAGCAAGTAAAGTAAGTCCCCCAAGAGGGGTTAGTACGAAGAATGTACTGAGTATGTAAGGCTATAAGAAACTGTATCGGTACATAAGAACTTCAATGAAAAAAAATAATTATAAGAGAATGCCCAATATGGATAAGCCATCAATCTATATATATGGAACTACACATATTACTTTCATTACTTTCTTCATTTCTTTACATTACCTTACTTTACTTTGTCAATCATTAATCATATACTGCCCGGGCCCAACTGATCAGTGGGAAAATAATATCGTCATGGAGGTGTTCATTTCACCCCATGGATAACCCATAATGTTGGGATGGTCATCATGAAGGTGTTTCCTTCACCCTATGGATATCATCATAAAGGTGTTTATTTCACCCCATAGATACAACTAATTATACATTACTTCATTCTTTTAACTTAAAGAGTGATACGGTAACAGTACTTTATTGGAACCTTAGAACTTTAGAACGTAACATCATAGGAAGTTTGGAACATAATCCAAAGAACATGATTCATGAAAATCACTATTGATCAATGAGTAAGGAGTATGTAACTAATAATAATTGTTATCCGAAATTGGAATACCTTAGGACATTTCAGAATGAACTAGTACAACATCAATGTGAATACTATGAGCTGCAGAAGGATACGGAAAGAGTAACCTTACATACCTTCACTTCCAAGTATGAATATACAAGCCTAGATATGAATACAATAGTCCCGATCCTTCCTTACGTTTCACTCTACAATACAAGTACATAACGAGGCTTACGTTAACAATCAACCACCTTACAAGTGCATAAGATGACAATAAGTTACATGACTGATATATAGCATCATTTCATCCTTTACAACACAATACACTGTATTACCATATCAAAAATACCATAACATACCACACATTGACCAATACATCATAAACCAATAATATTTCACACCACATTTACCCTTTACGCTTCCTCATTATAATTCCGTCACAATTACTCCTTCATAACAACATATGAACAACAAGTTATACTTAATATAGTCCAACATGCCTCCATACGCCCCTTTAAAGTCATTAAAACGGTATCATAAGTTGATAATTATATACAAAAAGGGTATCAGGACCTTCGGGGATCAAAGAGAGACGAAAACATACAAAACGAAATTCTGGTGTGACATGCGAATCCACCTGCGCCCGTAGGTGGCTGAAATGCGTCCGAAGATGGACCTTGGCAGTGTCCAGGGGCATCTTCATTGGCGCAGGTGCCTCACCTGCGAGAGCGGATGCCCATTTTCGGCCACCGGAGTTCGTTTTGGGTCCTTTTTCGCATTAAATGGTTCATGGCCATAAATAAGCTTTCCTTTACATACTTTTGATCAACTTAAGACCAATGAACAACCATGGTTTCATAACACACATAAACATCACCCAAAACCATGTTTTTATTTCAATACATCACCCACTCCATACACAATTTTACAACAACAATTCCAAAAGTGATACACAAGGAGAAATAAAGTTAGGGAATAACCAAAACCACATCATACATGTCGATATTCAATCCATAAAACTTACTTCATTCAATACCACACCTCTATTTTCAAGTTTAAGTCACCAAGATGATAGAACTTGTATCACATAAGCAAAAGTGCATCAACCAACACTTTTAGACATAACCATCATGATCCATACAATCTCTCATGCACATAATATATTAAACCACAATAATAAACACTTACCAATACTTACAAGGTGATGATCTTGTCCAAACAAGTGTATTTGCCGTAGGGTTTGTGTGTAGAGAGAAAGGTTTGGAAAAATCTAGAAAAAGGCATGTGTCTTGATATGAATAAAATCTGATTTTTCCTTGCTTTATTTGTATTTAATGGTCATACTTATCCAATTAAATGCATGTTGTCTTGGTCAAACACAAGAATGGATCTTTTCCATTATTTGGGCCATGTCTTCCATGTGATTTTGGGCCTCATTTGAGACTTATGGAACATGACTCCTTTAAGCCCAACAATTTAATGTATAATTCACCAATTCCCTCATGTTTAAATATTTCCATGAATTTTACGATAATCAACTATACTCACAAACATACGGGGTGTTACATTCTTCCCCCCTTAGAAACATTCATCCTCGAATGTTAGTGACATTATTCAAAGTAAACAATTACTAGTCTAGGAGCATTCTTCATGTTATCATATATATATAATCAATGCTTATAAATACTTACTTGTCATTGTTCCGATCTCATAACGTGAACTTGTTCTTCCCTTTGGAACAAACGAGGGTACTTGGACTTCATTATCTCTTCAGCTTCCCATGTGACTTTTTCTATTTGTTGATTTCTCCAAAGTACCTTTACGGAAGCTACGTCTTTATTCCGCAACCTCTTCACTTGTCTATCCAGAATGGAAATAGGTATATCCTCATAGGTAAGATCCTTTATAACCTGTACATCGTCACTGGGAGTAAAACGAGATGGATCCACTATGCACTTTCGAAGCATCGAAACATGAAATACTGGATGAACTGTGGAGAGTTCTTGGGGTAGTGCCAACTTATACGCAACTTGCCCAAATCTTCTAATAATTTCATATGGGCCTATATAACGTGGACTCAATTTTCCTTTCCTTTCGAATTGCATTACCCCTTTTCATCGGTGACACCTTTAAAAATACCCAATCACCTATGGCGAAATCAAGCCCTCTTCTTCTAACATTAGCATAGGACTTGTGTCGACTTTGGGTCGTTTGTAGCCATTGTTGAATCACTTTAACTTTCTCCATAGCCTGATGAACAAGATATGGCCCAAGTAAAGCAGTTTCGCCTGCTTCAAACCATCCAATTGGTGATCTACATTTTCTTCCATACAAAGCTTCATAAAGTGCCATTTTAATACTTGAATGATAGCTATTGTTGTAAGCAAATTCAATAAGAGGCAAATAGTCATCCCAACTGCCTTGAAAATCTAACGTGAAAGCTCGTAGCATATCTTCAAGCATTTGGATAGTACGTTCTGCTTGTCCATCAGTCTGAGGATGGAAAGACGTACTCAGATTCACCTTTGTACCCAGACTCTGCTGAAAAGATCTCCAAAAATGCATAGTAAATTGTGCTCCTCTATCTGATATAATGGAGATCGGAATCCCATGTAATCTCACTATTTCTTTAACATACAACCTTGCATAATCTTCTGCTGTATAAGTGGTCTTGACTGGTAGGAAATGCGCTGACTTGGTAAGCCTGTCAACTATAACCCATATAAAATCAAATTTCCGCAGTGTACGAGGCAAACCTATGATGAAATCCATATTAATCATATCCCATTTCCAGACTGAAAGATTGATACATTACATGTAACCTCCTGGTTTTTGATGCTCTACCTTTATTTGCTGACAATTTGGGCACTGAGCGACAAATTCTGCAATGTTCTTCTTTATATTTCCCCACCAATACACTTCTTTTAAATCATGGTACATTTTAGTAGCTCCCGGATGAATAGAATATCGTGAATGATGCGCCTCTGTCATAATTCATCTCCTCAGTTCATCTACATCTGGTACACATAACCTACCTTGGCATTGAAGCACCCCTTCTTGTGTAAGATCAAATGCCTTTGTCAAATTCTGTTGTATATTCTCTTTTAGTTGCAATAACATAGGATCCACAAACTGCTTCTCTTTCACTTCAGCTATTAATAAGGATTCTTCCGCATTTTGTACAATAACCCCTTCATCTGAGGATTCAAGAAGACGAACCCCCAAGCTGGCTAATTGATGTAGGTCTTTGACTAACTCTTTATTTTCCGTCAATTGGCCACTAATGACTCCTATTGCCTTGCGGCTCAATGCATCAGCTACCACATTTGCGTTTCCTGAATGATATAGGATATCGATAGCATAATCTTTCAATAGCTCAAGCCACCTTCGTTGCCTCAAATTGAGTTCCTGCTTAAAGATATATTGCAAACTTTTGTGATCAGTATAGATATCAACATGAACTCCGTACAAATAATGACGCCATATCTTTAAAGCAAATACCACCGCTGCTAATTCAAGATCATGCGTG
The DNA here is from genome assembly GCA_031232105.1 of Capsicum rhomboideum. Classification (NCBI taxonomy): domain Eukaryota; kingdom Viridiplantae; phylum Streptophyta; class Magnoliopsida; order Solanales; family Solanaceae; genus Capsicum; species Capsicum rhomboideum. The sequence goes on along the minus strand of CP124717.1, from coordinate 43,668,704 downwards.
GGATATTTTCTCTCATGTGGCCGTAACTGTCGTGAGGCATATGCTATGACATTACCGTGCTGCATCAATACACACCCTAGGCCAATTACAGAAGCATCACAATATACTACGTAACCTTCGGTGCCTTCCGGAAGTACTAACACCGGTGTAGAAGTCAATTTATCTTTCATCTCTTGAAAACTTTTCTCACATGCATCATTACATTGAAATTTGACTACCTTGTGTGTAAGCTTTGTTAAAGGTGCAGCAATGAAAGAAAAACCTTTCACAAATCTTCTGTAATAACCTGCTAATCCAAGAAAACTATGAATTTTCATGGGCGTTGTAGGTCTTGGCCAATTTTTCACCGCCTCAATCTTTTGTGTATCAACTCGAATCCCTTTATTTGACACAATGTGACCCAAGAATGCTATGGATTTCAACCAAAATTCAGACTTAGAGAACTTCACATACAACTTATGCTCTCGAAGAATCTGTAACACCTGTCGTAAATGCTTAGCATGGTCCTCTTGTGACTTTGAATAAACCAGGATGTCATCTATAAATACCGTCACGAACACATCTAGAAATGTCTTAAACACCTTATTCATCAAATCCATGAACACAGCTGGGGCATTTGTTAGTCCAACTGACATAATTAAAATTGATAATGACCATACCGTGTTCAAAAAGCTGTCTTGGGTACATCTTTTTCTCTAACTCTGACTTGATGGTAACCCGACCTCAAGTCAATCTTTGAAAAACACTTGGCACCCTGTAACTGATCAAACAAATCGTCAATTTGAGGGAGAGGATATTTGTTCTTGATCGTTACCTTATTCAATTGCCGATTGTCAATGCACATTCTCAATGTGCCATATTTCTTCCGAACAAACAATACCGGTGCACCCCATGGAGACATACTCGGCCTTATGAAGCCCTTGTCCAACAAATCTTTCAATTGCTCCTTTAATTCACGCAATTCTTGTAACACCCCGTATATTCCCAACCCTATTTGATGATGTTGAATAATGTTTTCTTAGGTGTCAAGAGATATAAGTATGTATTTTGTAATGCTACCGACGAGAAAATTTAAATTTGGCCACGTACATGCAATTAGACTTTCATAGGAAGGGTTTTGTGATTTCGTGGAGCATTTGTGTAATACCCCGTACACATTCTAACCTCATTTGATGACTTGGAGTCATGTTTACTTGATGATTAAGATCACTAAGTAAGTATTTTGTAGTGTTTCAATAAGGTATTGGACGATACGCAAGTGTTGGAAAAATGGCCGAAAAATTCAGCAAAGCATCAAAACTTGCGCCACTACCCTGTTGCAGGGGGTGTGGCGCAAGCCACTGATTCATAGGGGGCTCAATTCTTGCGCCACTGCCTTGCTTTGCAGCAGTGGCGCAAGGCACAAAAAATGTGCCCTTCCGGACTCATTTTGTAACGCAATTCTACGATGATTCTTGGATGGTTTGTTTTGGTTCTTTGGAGTTCTTTGAGCATTTTTAAAGTTTCAAACACTTCAATACACTCCTACATACTCCTACATGATCAAATCATGAAACATGAATAGTGATCCAAAATGTCTAATGAAGCCATGGGCGACTAGAATTCCTATTTTTGCGATCGAGGCGACGAATGAGAATCTCATAAGAGAATATTGTCGTGAAATTATGGAATTATGTAAACTTGAGATATATGGTGAATAATACATAAAATTTGATGGGTTACATGGATATGTGTTATTGGGCCCAAAGTTAGGCCCAAAATGGAATTAAAAAGACATGGCCCAAGGGCAAAATGACCCATTCTTCCACTTTGACCTCATTTAATTCCAAGGAGTGGCTAAGAATGACTTGGGGTCTATATAAAGGCCCCAAGATCAGATTTTTAATCATCCAAATCTCTCATGCCTTTATGATATTTTCTCAAATATTTATTTAAGTTCCAAACCCTAAAGCAAAATATTCCTTTGGACAAGATCATCCTATTCCAAGCCTTGGTAAGTATTTATTCTCATGGATTAAAATATTATATGCATGGGAGATTATGTATATTATGATAGTTGTGTTGGCAAGGTGATGAATAGTGTATTTTTGCTTTTGGTGAAAGATGTGCTATCTTGGTGATTTGAACTTGAATTAGGACTTGTGCCTTTGATGAAAAAGCATGGTATGGAAAAAATATGAACATGTATGGTGTTATTTTTGGTATTAAACTTGTTCTTGTCTATAAGTGGAAATTGTGGGATTTTGGCCGATATGTGTCATGAGTTGTATTAAGGTAATTTGATGGATTATTTGCGATGTGATATGGATAAGAAAGTGTAAAGGAGAAGTGTTGTGGTGAAATGTATTGATTTTCATGTATTGGTCAATGTATGGAATATTGGGGGATTTTTGGAATAATGATTTCATCAATGGTTTTGTCAAGGAGAAATGACATGTTTAACGGCAAACATGTAACTCATTGACGTTAAATGTATTTGTAAGGTAGTTGGTGGTTAATGTGAATTCCGTATTGTATTTGTGTTGTAGAGTGAGACATAAATAAGGAGCGGGACTATTGTATGCACCTCTAGGATTATATATTCGAATTGCGAATCCAAGGTATGTAAGGTTACTCTGTCCGTATCATTCTGCGGCAAATAGTATTTATATTGCCTTTACGCTTGTCCTATGCCGAAATGTGCTAAGGTATTCGCTATCCGGTTATCCATGGTTATTTTCATATATTTCCTACTCATTGATCAATTGTGAGTCTCACGTATTATATTCATGGTAAATGTCCCAAAGTTCCAATAGTGATTATACTCATGTTCCTTGTTCATGGATTATTGTCCAATGGTTCCAATGGTGTCATGTTGCCAGTAATGTTATATTTATCATGATGTTTATTCACATGTCTCTCACTCATTGGTTAATGATTCAAGGCTTCCAACAATGTTAAGTTCCAAAGTTCAAGTGATGTTATGACTATCAAAGTATCAATCTCAAAGTAATGAACAAAGTAATGCATATGTGGTCAATGATCAAGTACGGGTGGCAAGTCTAGAGGCGTAAGCCTAGCTCGAATCGATCTCGAGGTATGGATTTATGGGTGGCAGGTCTAGGGGCATAAGCCTAGCTTGACCCGATCCCGATGTATTGATTTATGGGTGGCAAGTCTAGGGGCATAAGCCTAGCTCGACTCGATCCCAACATGATGATATGTTATGTAAAGACCCACTGATCAGTAGGGGCCCGGGTATATTGTGACACATGTAATGACAAGTGAGCATTGAATGTAAAGAAAGTAATGAAAGTAATGAAAGCAATCCACATGGTTTCCAAAATGCAACATGGTGACTTACTCACATTGATTAGTCATTTGTATTTGAGTTCATTGAAATATTCATGTGTTGTACAATTTAATCTGAGCCTTGCATACTCAGTACTTATTTTGTACTGACCCCTCTTGGGGAATTTACCTTACTTGTTGCAGGCGCAGGCACTAGTAGGCTTCCACAGTAGGTTTCCAGTTATTGCAGATCATTGGTGAGCTCCAGTTAATTCGAGGCTTCTCCGAGTCAGAGTGTATATATGTTTTGGTGATGTACATATTGTGTAAAGCGGGGATTTGTCCCGACTTTTAGTTCATTTTGGTCAATGCTTTGTTAGAGGCTTTTGTAGACAGGTGTGGGTGTATCAATGTAAAAGGGATATGTCGTACTTGACTTGGTGGCCTCAACGGTCTAGTTTCGCATATGTATATATATATCATGCTCCATGAATTCCATTGTTGGTCTTTATAGCTGTTATGTGCTTATGGGTTTCTTATGGCATGCATATGATTGAACATAGGCAAAGGTTGGTTCTCTCGGGCCTTATCGACTATGGGTGCCAATCATGTCTCGATTGGATTCGGGGCGTGACAATTCTGCTGGAGCCATTCTATACGGGGGAATAGAGATAAGCTGAGTGCCTGGAATCACATCAATACCAAATTCTACTTTCCGTTCTGGGGGCAAACTTGTAAGATCTTCTGGAAATACATCAAGATACTCATTGACCGCTGGAACTGATTGAGGAGTTGGTGGTTTCGCATCAAGATCATGCACTCTTACTAAGTGGCATATATACCCCTTAGATATCATTTTCCTAGCCTTAATATAGGAAATAAATTTGCCTCTTGGTGCCCCTACATCAACCTTCCATTCAAGAACATTCGTTTGGGGAAAATAAAGTTGTACTTTCTTAGCTCGGCAATCTATCGTGGCATAACAAGACGCCAACCAATCCATGCCAATTATGACATCAAAATCCACCATGTCCAGTTCAATAAGATCGGCCAGTGCATCATGACCACATACAGTTACCACACAATTACGATATACTCTTTTTGCAACAATATAGTCACCAACTGGTGTAGATACTTTAATTAAGTTATTTAATAGTTCCGGTGTTCTTTCAAATTTTACAGTAATCAATGGAGTAACATATGACAATGTAGAACCCGGGTCAATCAATGCATATACATTATACGAAACTATGGATAATGTACCTGTGACGACATCAGGAGAAGCCTCCGAATTCTGCCGGTCTACTAGAGCATAAGTACGATTCTGAGTTCCACCGGAACTGGCTTCTCCTCTGGTACCTCTACCATGACCCGCCGGCTGTAAACCTCTTCCTAGGGAAGGAACCGATGATGATGATGCAACGGTTGATCCCACAGGTCTCGCCACACCACCTAAGCCTCTTCACGGGCAGTCTCTCATCATATACCCCGCCATACCATACCAATAACAAACATTCATCCCCCACAGGTATTCACCTGAATTAAATCGTCTACAATACTGACACAGCGGACGAAAAGATCCCGCTATCTGTGAACCACGACTCCCGCTACTTTGCCCGACTTGATTACCTCTGAAACCTCGGAATTGAGATGAAGTGCCTGCCGTGGAATAAGAAAATGAAGGCCTAGGCGGTCTATCAAAACTCCGAGGCCTGAACTCTGCTTGGGACTCCATAGACTGTCCCATAGATCTAGCCTTCTTCGACGGCCCTTCTTCTAATCCTTGTGTTCTTTTTCGTTGCCTCTGATCTTCCATTTTCTATGCAAAGGCCTGTATTCTAGCTATGTCCATATCCCTATTCAAGGCAGCAATGGTGCAGTCCTTTACCAAATATGTCTCTAACCTGTCCACATATCTATGGACTCTATCTGTCATTGTGGATACTACGTTTGGAGCATATCGGGCCAAAGAATCAAATTGCGGACTGTATTCTCTGACACTCAGATTCCCTTGACAGAGATTTAAGAACTGATCCTCATGAGCCTCTCGGATCTCGTAGGAAAGGTAGTGATCAAGAAATGCCGCTTTAAATTCTTCTCATGTAGGTGGGTTTGCACCAATATCATGAGCTTTCTTCCAATCTTCATACCATAGTATAGCCTCGCCCTTCAATCTATAGGCCGCAAGCTCAACCGTTTCCACACCAGACACATGCATAACCTCCAAAGCCCTCTGGATTTGATCTATAAAATCTTGCGGATCTTCATTCGAATCTAATCCAGTGAATGTGGGAGGATCTAATTTCGGAAAATCTTGCGTCCATCGACTAGCTGCTCTAGCTGCACTATCATCACTTGTCGTTGGACCACCTTATCCCTGAACTTGTGCAGCAACTATTTGGGTCAACATTTACACTACATTATTTAAGTCGTGGTCAGTAGTATTTACTGGTGGTTCTGCTGGTACTTCTCTTCCTCTTGACTCTTCTGAAAATGGAAGAGTAGAAGAAACCTGTGATGCCATCTCTGGTTCAGCGCCGCCTTGATTAACTGGTTCAGGCGGGGCTCTACTAGTTCCTTCTCCAGCAATTCTGTCTATCCTCTTACTTTTACCTCAACCTCTTCTTGTCATCGGCATTTTGCTATAATATAAAAGAACAACAATTTTTATGGTCAGAAATAAGTCCACCTATAACTTCAGCTCTAATGCACGATCTAGAAATGAAGGAATGAAACAACTCCTAAATGTCCCATAGCCTTCTACTTATAAATGTGGTGCACAACACATTGATAAGTAAGACTCTACTCAGACACGGCTTTGTAGACACCCTTAGAACGACCTGCTCTGATACCACTTTTGTCACGCCCCGAATTCCAACGGGGCGGACTGGCACCCGAAGCCGATAAGGCCCGAGAGAACTAATCTTTACTACTGTCCATTCATATGCATGCCATTAGAAACATCACCACCACGTAAGGACATAAAATGCTAATAGCGGAAATCATGGAACATGTGATATATATATATACGTGAAACTTGGCCATTAGGGCCATCAAGTCAAAATGGACATACATCTCTTACATTCATATACCCACATATGTCTACAAAAGCCTCTAACAGAAGTACATACATGACCAACCTAAATTCGGGACAAGTCCCCGCTTTACATAACATTTACAATACCAAAACCAATGTACAACTGTGACTCGGAAAACCCCTATCCAACTGGAGCTCACCAAAGATCAGTAGATGACCCGCAACTTACTGTGGAGGTCTACTAGTACCTGTGCCTGAAACAAGTAAGTTAAGTCCCCCAAGAGGGGGTTAGTACGAAGAATGTACTGAGTATGTAAGGCTATAAGAAACTGTATCGGTACATAAGAACTTCAATGAAAAAAAATAATTATAAGAGAATGCCCAATATGGATAAACCATCAATCTATATATATGGAAATACGCATATTACTTTCGTTACTTTCTTCGCTTCTTTATATTACCTTACTTTACTTTGTCAATCATTAATCATATACTGCCCAGGCCCAACTGATCAGTGGGAAAATAATATCGTCATGCAGGTGTTCATTTCACCCCATGGATACACCCATAATGTTGGGATGGTCATCATGAAGGTGTTTCCTTCACCCCATTGATATCATCATGAAGGTGTTTATGTCACCCCATGGATACAACTAATTATACATTACTTCATTCTTTTAACTTAAAGAGTGATACATCGGTAACAGTACTTTATTGGAACCTTAGAACTTTAGAACGTAACATCATAGGAAGTTTGGAACATAAGCCAAAGAACATGATTCATGCAAATCACTATTGATCAATGAGTAAGGAGTCTGTAACTAATAATAATTGTTATCCGGAATTGGAATACCTTAGGACATTTCGAAATGAACTAGTATAACATCAATGTGAATACTATGAGCTGCAGAAGGATACGGAAAGAGTAACCTTACATACCTTCACTTCCAAGTATGAATATACAAGCCTAGATATGAATACAATAGTCCCGATCCTTCCTTACGTTTCACTCTACAATACAAGTACATAACGGGGCTTACGTTAACAATCAACTACCTTACAAGTGCATAAGATGACAATAAGTTACGTGACTGATATATAGCATCATTTCATCCTTTACAACACAATCCACTGCATTACCATGTCAACAATACCATAACATACCACACATTGACCAATACATCATAAACCAATAATATTTCACACCATGTTTACCCTTTACGCATCCTCATTATCATTCCGTCACAATTACTCCTTCATAAAAACATATGAACGCCAAGTCATACTTAATATAGTCCAACATACCTCCATACACCCCTTTAAAGTCATTAAAACGGTATCATAAGTTGATAATTACATCCAAAAAGGGTATCGGGGCCTTCGGGGATCAAAGAGAGACGAAAACATACAAAACGGAATTCTGGTGTGACATGAGAGGCCACCTGCGCCCGCAGGTGGCTGACATGTGGCTGAAGATGGACCTTGGCAGTGTCCATGGGCATCTGCGTTGGCACCTGCACCCGCAGGTGCCTCACCTGTGAGGGTGGATGCCCATTTTCGGCCACCGGAGTTCGTTTTGGGTCCTTTTTCACATTAAATGGTTCATGGACATAAATAAGCTTTCCTTTACATATTTTTGATCAATTTAAGACCAATGAACAACCATGGTTTCATGACACACATAAACATCATCCAAAACCATCTTTTTATTTCAATACGTCACCTACTCCGTAGACAATTTCACAATAATAATTCCAAAAGTGATACACAAGGAGAATTCAAGTTAGGGAATAAACACAACCACATTATACATGTCGATATTCAATCCATCAAACTTACTTCCTTCAATACCACACGTCTATTTTCAAGTTTAAGTCACCATGTTGACAAAGCTTGTATCACATAAGCAAAAGTGCATCAACCAACACTTTTAGACATACCCATCATGATCCATACAATATCTCATGCACATAATATATTAAACCACAATAATAAACACTTACCAATACTTACAAGGTGATGATCTTGTCCAAACAAGTGTATTTGCCGTAGGGTTTGTGTGTAGAGAGAAAGGTTTGGAAAAATCTAGAAAAAGGCATGTGTCTTGATATGAATAAAATCTAATTTTTCCTTGCTTTATTTGTATTTAATGTTCATCCTTAGCCAATTAAATGTATGTTTGCTTGGTCAAACACAAGAATGGATCTTTTCCATTATTTGGGCCATGTCTTCCATGTGATTTTGGGCCTCATTTGAGCCCAATGGCACATGACTCCTTTAATCCCAACAATTTAATGTATAATTCACCAATTCCCTTATGTTTAAATATTTCCATGAATGTTATGGTAATCAACTAGACTCAGAAACATATGGGGTTTTACAGGTCTTTTGAGCCAACTGCCAAGTGTCTAATCAAGACAATTAGAAGTTTGGGCAAGAAAATTAAGGTGGGAACTACTACAAGGATAACAACTACAATCGATCTGTTTATAAAGATAAGAGTAGGGGAAGAGATAGTGATTGAAAGAGAAAGGATGACTATAATGATAAAAGTGGACTCTATGTCCCATCAGGTAGCCTCGATGCTGATTCAAGCAATTATAAATTGAAATACATTCTTCCTAAAGTGTTGAAAGTGGTAGACAAGACTGATGATTGCCTTAAGAAGATTAAAGCAAATACTTCTGGGATGAGTCAGAAAGTCGAGTCACTTGCTACCGTTATTAAACAGTTTGAGAAGTAGTTTGGTTAGATTTTAACTATAATAAATCAGCTTCATCAAGGTACACTTCCGAGCAACACCATCCAAAATCCAAAAAATGATGGTCATTGCTTGAAGATTACTACTAGGAGTGGTAAGATGACAGTCGATCCACCTATGCCCGTGGTTGTTGAGAATGATGTTGATCCAGTAATTATTGATGATGAGAAAGTAGCTGAATCTAAGAACCTGGTTGATGATGAGAAGACGTCTAAAAAGCCACATCCAGTTGCTGAAAAGAAGGCTAAAGCTACAAATGGGAAGGAAAAGAAGCTCCCTCAAGTATTGACTCCCATTCCACGACCTCCTGCATTGTCACAAAGAATGAAGAAGAGATCCAAATAGGGAAAGTATCAAAATTTTATCTCAATGTTGAAAGAATTATTGGTAAACATCCTTCTAGTTGAGTCACTTGAGAAAATGTTGGGTTATGCAAAGCTAATGAAGGATTTGGTGACGAAGAAGAGGACAGGGAGATTTGAGCCCATTGATAATGTGCACCAATAAAGTGAAATAGCTTCCCGATCTCTAGTTGAGAAGAAGGAAGATCCTGGATCTTTCATGATTCCTTGAAATATTGGGTCTTTCAACTTTACAAAAGCTTTGTGTGACTTGGGTGCTAGAATTAATTTGATACCGCTAGCAGTATGTAACACCCCAAAAATTTGAAATAAGATTAGAACCATGCTTCAAGTACATTTAAAACCAAACTCTATGATTTGGTAGTATGAGAAATGATTTAGACATGAATTAAGTCCATAAGTAACTCCTAGCTCATAACCAAGTTAAAGCTTTCTTACCGATCAAATTCTTGAATAAGATTTTACTAGGGTCAATTTCAAATAAATGTAACTCCTATATTATGAAGTTTTTTTGAGCTCAAGACCCACAAAATTAAAGGTCTTTGAGTTTTCTTTCCAACTCATCTAATTTCTCTTTAATATAGTTTCGTAGTTAAGAGTTATGGTCATTTTAGTAAAGCACTATCCAGCAGTGAGATACTACGAATGAACCCATGACCGTAGGTAGATAGGACGATTTCCTATGTATTCTTCTGCATGGAACAGCCCCAAAATCTTGAAAGTTAATAAATATACCTCCCTAGCAATGAAAGGATCCAATGATCGTTGGTAGAACCCACGATCGTTGGTAGGAGTCGTGGTTCCAAGGTTGGTTTGACTTGGACATCCAACGACCAACCAAGGAATGATCATTTGAGGGTAACCACGAGTGGTTCCTTGGATCACCTGATGTAGTCCAGATAAACACCAAAAGTCATCCCTCAACCCACTAGCACCACCCGCGATCGTGGGTAGAACCTACGATCGTCAGATGGTTCGTCTGTTGTGACTGCCAGTTTTTCAGTTACAAATTCAGCAGGGTACATAGGTTTTATCCCAATATTTAATCCCCTAATATACATTATTTAAACTATCCTAAGGATAAATAATAAGCCTAAACTACCCTAAATTACTCATTCCCTCAGAATACAATCGACACTTAGCAAATTTTTAAGAGAACGTGCGATTTCCTCTTCTCCAAAGCAAGAACTAGGGTTCCTCAATTTTCAAGCTTCAAGTCCAAGATCTTCACTTCCAAGTAATTGGAATCCATTCACCCATTGAGTCCCTAAATAAACTCAATTCCTTAGTTTAAGTCTATCTCTCAAATCTTAGGATTTCATGGGAAGTATGAATTCTCTCATATTTTAGTTTCTTGTCATGATTAAGCTGTAAATACATGTTTTCCTATGAAATTCAGTATCTTTACATATGTAAAATTGTGAACCCTCATAATATTCAAAAATTTATGATTTTGTTCTTGAGTAGGTAATCTTATATTCAATTCAGATTATAGAATTGTCATGAGTAGTTGCATTCTTCGGAGATGGCGGGTTATGAACACCCGATGACTTAGGATTTCATGAATGGTTAGTTGAATACTCAATTCTTCAAGTCCATATCATTTAAAATGCTTTCATATAAAGCACTTAGCTTTCAGACTCAGAACATCAGTATTATTGAGCTATTCAGTATATTAGTTTATATACTATTAGGAGAAGTACTTAGCACCGAGTGGCCGTAGAGATGGAGGCTCACCCTTCAGTTAGCCTAAGACCTTTGGTATAAGTCCCTAAGTCCAAGAACTACAAAAACCACCGTAGGTTCTAAAGGGTCACCTGTCAGATTACGCTTGATACCTTAGTCTTTCTGGACAATAGTTTAGTAGATCTATGTCAGTTAATTTTTGTACCCTTGGCAAGGTACAAAGTACCTTTATAGCTAGGGTTACATGTTGGGCTTCGATTAGCTCAAATTGGGGTATGTCGATTGATAGTAGCTCCCACAGTTTAGTCTTAGACCTCGCATAACCTTGTATTCAGTTAATTTAGCATATTATATTGCTATATGTTTATTACTTGGTCATTGTATCAGTTTACATATTTTCGTTCCATGTTCAGCTTATCATATCACCTTTCGCATATTCAACTTATATCGTGTAGTGCATATCTCACATGCTCAGTACATTCAAAGTAATGACCACATATATTCCTTTGCGCTATATTATTTTATAATATAGGTTCTGACATTAAGCATCCAGCTCGTGGTTTGCACGGTTCCATAATTATATTTGCAGTAGAGAGTGGTGAGTCCTTATCTTTCAAGGATAAGATTTATGTTTATTTTCTTTACTTCAGTTATTTAGTTTTCAGATAGTTAGAGTTAGCTGGGGGCTTGTCCCAGCAACTCATCTTTTTTATAGGCTTTTAGACAGACATATAATGTTTTCAGCTTATGATTTTGACATCAGTATTGAGTTATTTATGCTATTATTTCTATATTATTCAGATTGTTAGCTTTTGCTTAGTGATTTCTAGTTTATTTTAGTATTTATAGGGTCATGTCAGGCTATGGGTTAGCTTGGGGTCACTTGTGACTCTAAGCATCGTCCTACGACTAGGGGTAGTCTTGGGTCCTAACAAACTTGGTAGCAGACATCAGGTTTAAAGTATCCTAGGGTGTCTAAAAGCCATGTTAAGTAAAGTCTTATTCAAGGATGTGAAGTATGCCACACTTATGAGTGAGAAGCTATGAAATGTTTTACTTCTTTTATCTTCATATAGTGCGATAGAGTGTTAACTCTATTTAACGTCCTTATAACTCATGCTCTATGCATTCACAGAAAATGCCTCCCAGAAAAGTAAATGGAAGAAGAAACAGAAATGGGAATGGTATCAAAAATGGGAACCAACAAGCACAACCATCTCCAGCAGACCCTTTGAAAAAACAAGTCTCACATGCCAAGTTTAGGGCTGCGTTTTAGGTGCTAGATAAGGCCATGACTACCCAGTGAACTAGCAGGTTGTTGCACTGGTCAACCCATATGGTAATACAGCAATGGTTATAGTCTGGGATTTCACTTGGATGAATCCTCCCGATTTCCATGGTTCTAAGACTGAGGGGGATCCACAGGAGTTTTTTGATGACATTTAGAAAGTCATTGAGATCATGGGTCTCACTCTAGTTGAGAATACTGATTTGCCTGCTTATCAATTAAAAAAAGTAGCTCACACTTGGTGTAATCAGTGGAAGGAAGTTAGGGGTGTAAATGCAGGTCCAGTAGATTGGCATGTGTTCATAACTACATTTATGGATAGGTTCTTCCTACTTGAATTAATAGAAGCCAATGTTCAGGAGTAACTTGAAGCAGGGTAAATTAAGTGTGAAAGCGTATTATCTTAAGTTTACTCAGCTTTCAAAGTATGATCCGACAGTGGTGATTGATCCCAAGGCCCATATGAGTAAGTTTGTATCAGGTGTTTTGGAGGATGTGGTTAAAGAATGTAGAACTGTTATGCTGGTTAAGAATATGGACATCTCCACATTGATGATTCATACCCAATAATTAAGGAGGAAAAGATCAAGGAGAAGGAAAGAGAGAGTAAGAGGGCTATAATAGGTAGCTATAACTTTTCTCAGCAGAGGTCAGATGGTGGTAATCATTCTCAGTTCCATCAAAAATCTTTAGCTCCAGCCCTATCCTCTGCTAGTACCCTAGTGCCCAAGTTCAGATTGGATCATCAGGATAAGGCACCAGGCTTTAAGTCCTAGGGTAGTGTCACTAGTAGACGTACTCATCTGATTTGAAAAAAGTGTTATAAGAACCACCAAAGTGAGTGTATGGATGGTAATGGTAATTGTTTTGGGTGTGGTAAGCTAGGTCATAGGTTGAGGAAGTGTCCAATGGATTCACAAAGAGGCAGGGATGCTCGCTAGTGGAATCAAATTAACTTCTCAGCAGGGTGACTCATCTAGTGCAGGTGGCGGTCAATACCAGAATAGATTTTATACACTTCAGACTCGATAGGATCAGGAGGGTTCCCCTGATGTAGTCCCTGGTACATTACATGTCTTTCATACTGATGTTTATATGCTATTAAATCCCAGAGCTACACTTTCTTTCATGAATCTTTATATAGAAGTAGACTTTGCGGTCGGTCCCAAAAACCTTTTCAATCTCTACACCTATTGGTGATTCATTCATAGCAAGACGGGTATATAAAAATTACCCCGTCATAATTTCTCAGAAAGTCACCTTAGTTGATCATGTAGAGTTAGATATGATGGATTTTGATGTCATTCTTGGCATGGATTGGCTACATTCTTGTTATGCCTTAGTCGATTGTAGAAATCGAGTAGTTTAATTTCAGTTCCAAATGAGCCAGTCATAGAATTGAAGGGTAGTACTTCAGTGCCTATAGGTCGGTTTGTCTCTTACCTTAAGGCCAGAAAAATGGTTTCTAAAGGGTGTATTTATCATCTTGTTCGGGTTAAGAATTCAAAGTTCGAGATCCCAACTCTTCAGTTAGTTCTAGTGGTTAATGAATTCCCAAAAGTATTTCTCAAAGATCTGCTTGGAGTTCTTCTCGAATGGGAAATTCACTTCAAAATAGATCTTCTTTCAGATACCCATCCTATTTCAATTCCACCTTACAGAATGGATCCAACCGTGCTTAAAGAATTTAAAAAATAGCTAAAAAATTTCTTATATAATGGTTTTATCAGGCCCAACATATCCCCATGGAGTGCTCCAGTTCTTTTCATGTGAAATAAAAATGGTTCTCTCTTAGAATGTGCATTGACTAACGTCAGTTGAACAAAGTCACAATAAAGAATAAGTATCCCATTCCTAGGATTGATGACTTGTTCTACCAGCTTCAGGGTGCAATGATATTCTAAGATAGACCTTAGATTCGGCTATCATCAGCTTAGAGTCAGGGAACGTGACCTTCCGAAGAGAGCCTTCAAAACTTGATATGGTCACTTTAAATTTGTTGTTATGTCTTTTGGACAAAAGAATGCTCCTGTAGATTTTATGGACTTGATGAATAGGGTGTTCAAGCAATACTTGGACATTTTCATCATTGTATTTATTGATGACATCCTTTTTTATTTTTTGAGTGAGGATGAGTGTACAGACCATTTGAGGATTGTCTTACAAACACTCAAAGATCGCCAGTTATTCGCTAAGTTAAAAAATTATGAATTTTGGTTGAAATTAGTAGTATTCCTTGGTCATATTATTTTTGTTGAGGGCATTCAAGTTGATACTCAAAAGACCAAAGCAATTAGAAATTTATTAGACCCATGTCTCCATCAGATATTAGGAGTTTCTTAGGTTTAGCCAGTTACTATAGATGGTTTGTTGAAGGTTTTTTATCTGTTTCTTCTCCTATGTCCAGATTGACAAAGAAGAAAGTCAAATTTCAGTGGTCTGATTCTTGTGTGAAGAGTTTTCAGGAGTTGAAGACTCGACTCACCTTTGCTCAAGTTTTGACTTTACTAGAGGATTCATATGGGTTTGTGGTTTATTGTGATGCTTCCATAGTTGGCCTTGGTTGTATATTGATGCAGTATATCAGGATTATAGACTATGCCTCTAGACAGCTCAATCCGTATGAGAAGAATTACCCGACTCATGATCTTGAGTTGACAACAGTTGTTTTTGCATTAAAGATTTGGAGGCATTATCTCTATGGAGTCCATGTAGATTTGTTCACGGATCACAAAGCATTCATTATGTGTTTAGTTAGAAAGATTTGAATGTTTGTCAGAGGATATGGCTAGAGTTGTTAAAGGATTATGATATGAGTGTCCTGTACCATTTGGGTAAAGCCAATGTAGTGGCTGACATTCTTAAAATGTTATCTATTGGAAGTGTTGCTCATGTAGAGGATGAGAAGAAAGAGTTAGTTCACAAGGTTCACAGGTTTTCTAGATTGGGAGTTCTGTTGGTTGATTATGCCGAAGGTAGTATCATGGTTCAGAATTTTCTTTGATAGCATAGGTAAAAGAAAATAAAGATAGTGATCCTACTTTACTTAAGTTGAAAGAAGTTGTCCAAAGTCAGAAAGTTGAGGTTTTCTCCCAAAGAGTAGATGGTATTCTTTATTGTCAGGGCAAACTTTATTTTCCAAATGTGGATGACTTGAGACTACAGATGCTAATAGAAGCTTAAAATTCTTGATATTCTATTCACCCATGAACCACTAAGATGTACTGTCATATATGGGAAGTCTATTGATGGAATAGCATGAAGAATGATATCGCAAAATTTGTGGCTACGTGTCCAAATTACTAGTAGGTTAAAGTTGAGCACCAGAGACCTAGTGGTATGATCCAGGATATCAATATTCCTACTTAGACATCGGAAGTGGAGAATATGGATTTCATTACAGGGTTGCCTCATAATCACTGACAACATGATTCCATTTGGGTTATTGTAGATCGAATGACTAAGTCAGCCTATTTCCTGCTTGTCAATACTTCAGGTTCTGCCAAAGATTATGCTAGACTCTATCTTAGGGAGTTGGTGAAATTGCACGGAGTCCCTTTAACTATCATCTCTGATAGGAGTACTCTGTTCACTTATCAGTTTTGGAATACTTTTCAAAAGAGTTTTGGTACCCAAGTTCATCTCAACACAATTTTTCATTCTCAGACAGATGGTCAGGCAAAGCGGACCATTTAGACCTTAGAGGATATGTTTATAGCTCGTGTGATCAATTTCAAGGATAGTTAGGATGATCATATGCCGTTGATTGAGTTTGTATATAATAATAGTTATCACTCCACTATTCAAATGGCCCAATTTGAAGCACTTTATGGTTGGAGGTGTAGATCTCCTATTAGTTGGTTTGAGGTTGGTAAAGCTACATTGATAGGGCCCGATTCAATCCATGAAGCTATGGAGACAGTTCAGTTGATTAGAGAAAGCTTGAAAATAGTTCAGAGTCATCAGAAATCATATGCAGATATGAAGAGGAGGGGCTTGAGTTCATTATTGGTGATATGGTTTACTTGAAGGTTTCACCCATGAAAGGGAAGAAGGGATTTGACAAGAAAGGGAAACTCAGTCCCCACTATGTTTGTCCTTATAGGATTTTGAGCCGCTTTGGAAATATGGCCTATGAGTAAGATTTACCTACAGACTTTGCATCAGTGCATCCAATGTTTCATGTGTCTTAGTTGAAAAAGTGCATTGGTGATCTAACTTTTCTTGTACCTTTATCTAGTATGGGTGTAAAAGATCGTCTCTCCTATGAGGAGATCCCTGTTGAGATTCTTGACTGTCAGGTTCATATGCTAAAAAATAAGGAAGTCACTTCAGTGAAAGTTCTTTAGAGGAATCAACTAGTTGAGGGAGTTACTTGGGAAGCAAAAGCAGATATGATGACCAAGTACCCCCTATCTTTTCCCTTCAAAATCAGTTCCAGCTTGAGGTAATAGTTTTCCATTAATTAATTCTCTCAGTCTCATATCACTCAGTTACTCCCATGTAAAATCACGCATTCATGAGTTTAGTTCAGTTCATGTTTCAGTTAGAGATTCAATTATCATGTCAGCATTCATCCCTCAGAAACTCAGTGTTTGGATTACAACTCTTTCCCTATCCTTTAAGTTTAGTTATTTTTCATTCGGGGACGAATGATCCCAATGGAAAGATACTGTAAAACCCCAAAAATCCAAGCTAAGATTAGAACAATGCTTCAAGTACATTTAAAACCAAACTCTATGATTTGGTAGTATGAGAGGTTATTTAGACATGAATTAAGGCCACAAGTAACTCCTAGCTCATAGCCAAGTTGAAAGCTTTCTTACCGATTGAATTCTTGTATAAGATTTTACTAGGGTCAAATTCAAATGAGTATAACACCTATACTCTGAAGTGTTTTTGATCTCAAGATCCACCAAATGAAAGGTCTTTGAGTCTTCTTCCCAGCACATCTAATTTCTAGTTAATCCAATCCGGAGCTAAAAATTATGGCCATTTTAGTGAAGCACTGTCTAGCATTGAGATACTATGAATGAACCCACAATAGTAGGTAGATAGGACTATTGTCCTATGCCGTCGTCTACATGATACAGCCCCAAAATCCTGAAAGTTGATAAATATATCTCCTTAGCAATAACAGGAACCAACTATCATTGGTAGAACCCACTATTGTTGGTAGAAATTGTAGTTCTAAGGTTGGTTCAGCTTGGACATCCAACAACCAACTAAGGAATGATCGTTGGAGGTTAACACGAGCCATTCCTTGTCTCATCTGATAAATTCCATAGAACCACCAAAAGTCATCCCTCAACCCACGAGCACCACCCACGCTCGTGGGTTAAACTTACGATCGTTGTGATTGCCAATTTTTTAGTTATGAATTTAGAAGGATACACTGGTCTTTTCCCATTATTTAAACCCTAATATATGTTGTTTTAACTATCCTAAGGCTAAATAATAAGCCTAAACTACCCTAAATCCCTCATTCCCTCAGAATACAATCTACACTTAGCATATTTCAGAAAGAATATGCGATTTCCTCTTCTCCAAAGCAAGAACTAAGGTTCCTCAATTTTCACACTTCAAGTCCAATATCTTCACTTCTAGGTTTGTGGAATTTCATCAATGGGTATCCTTTCACCCGTTGAGTCCCTAAATAAACTCAATTCCTTTTGTTTAATTCATCTCTCAAAGCTTAGGGTTCCATGGGAAGTATAAATTCCCTCATGTTTCGGTTCCTTTTCATGATTAAGCAATAAATACATGTTTTCCCATGAAATTTAGTATCTTTACATATGTAAAATTATGAACCTTCAGTATATTCATAAATTCATGATTTTGGACTTGAGCACATAATCTCATATTCTATTCAGATTATAAAATTATCATGAGTAGTTGTATTCTTTAGTGTTGGCGGGTTATGAACACCCGATGACTTAGGATTTCATGAATGGTTAGTTGAATACTTAGTCTTTCAGGTCCATATGATTTAAAATGCTTTCAGAAAAAACAGTTAACTTTTATACTTAGAACATCAGTATTATTGAGCTATTCAGTAAATCATTTTATATTCAGTTGGGAGTAGTACTTAGCACCAAGTGGACGCAGGGATGGAGGCTCACCCGTTAGTTAGGTCTAGACCTTTGGTAAAAGTCCTTAAGTCCTAAAACTATGACACCAACATAAGTTCTAAAGGGTCTACCGTCAGACCAGTCTTGATACCTTAGTTCTTTTGGATAACAGTTTAGTGGATCAACGTCAGTCAGGGTCCATACCCTTGGCAAGGTA
Source organism: Capsicum rhomboideum (assembly GCA_031232105.1). NCBI lineage: Eukaryota > Viridiplantae > Streptophyta > Magnoliopsida > Solanales > Solanaceae > Capsicum > Capsicum rhomboideum. Next base: position 43,650,012 of record CP124717.1, on the reverse strand, counting down.
CAAAGCACCTTTCCAATTGCGGTTATAGGTTGGATCTTGATTAGCTTAGATTGGGGTATGTCGGTTAATAGTAGCTTCCATAGTTCAAACTCGGACCTCGCATGTCTTGTATTCAGTTTATTCAGCATATTATATTGTTAAATGGTTATTACTTAGTCATTGCATCAATTTACAGATTTCAGTTCCATGTTCAGCTTATCATGTCACTTTCAACATATTCAACTTATATAGTATAGTACATATCTCACATGATTAGTACATTCAATGTAATGAACGCCTAATTACCTTTGCGCTATATTGTTTTATAATATAGGTTCTGACATTCAACATCCAGCTCGCGGTTAGCATGGTTCTATACTTATATCTGCAGTAGAGAGTAGTGAGTCCTCATATTTTGAAGACAAGATTTATGTTTATTTTTTTTACTTCACTCATGACAGTTAGAGTTAGTTGGGGGCTTGTCCCAGCAACTCATCTTATTTAGAGGAGTTTAGACAAACAAATAGACTATGTTTTCAGCTTATAGTTTTGACATCAATATTGAGTTATTTTGGATATTATTTCTATATTATTCAGGTTGTTAGCTTTCACTCAGTTATTTCTAATTTATTTTAGTATTTATAATAACCATGCTAGGCCACGAGTTAGCTTGGGGTCACTTGTGACTCTAAGCATCGTGTTACGACTAAGGGGTAGTCTTGGATTGTGACATAGTATATAGTTTGTTGGGGTTGGGGTCACCCAAACCAACTCCATTGAGACTTCTCATGGCGGATCATACTGTGAAAAAACCTATGGGGATATTATGTGATGTTTTGGTAAGGGTTGCTTCTTTTATTTTTCTAGTTGAGTTCATCATCCTTGGCTGTAAGGTTGACTCTGAGATTCCTATTATCTTGGGGAGACCATTCCTTGCGACTAGACGAGCATTGGTTGATATGGAGACTGGGCAGATAAAGTTACAGTTAAATCATGAGCCAGTGATAGTCAATGTATGTCAATCCATGAAACAACCAAAGGACATGCGCGTGATCTCTACTATTAATATAGTCAATAAGGATACATTAGTGATTCCCATTGAGGAGAGGCTTGGAGTCGAAGCACTTGCAACAATTATTATAAATTTCAAGGGTGATGACATTGATAGATATGATGAGATGGTGAGCACACTTGCTGGTTTGGGGTCCTACAATTATGTACCAAAGAAGTTAGACCTTGATTTGAAGAATAGAGTTAACCCACCGGCTAAGCCTTTTATTGAGGAGCCTACAATTAGTTGATTTGGTGGAGTGGCAAGTTGAGGCTCTAGTGTCTATTTCACATAGGTTCAAAAGGGCCATTGGATGGTCTATTGCTGATATTATTGGGATTCTGCCTGGAATTCGCACACATAAAATCTAACTTAATCCAGATTGTGTTTCTAGTATTGAGCATCTATGAAGACTTAATCTTCCTATGCATGAGATAGTTAAGAAGAAGATTGCCAAGTAGTTGGATACGCGTGTGGTATATCCTATTACTGATAGAAAATGGGCGAGCCCAGTTTAATGTGTGCCAAAAAAGGGTGGAATTACTATGGTTCCAAATGACAAGAATAAGCTTATTCCTATGAGGCCGGTCACTGGTTAGCGTGTATGCATGTACTATAGGAACCTACACATGTGGACTTAAAAGGATCACTTTTCGATGCCTTTCATGGTTCAGATGTTAGACCGTCTTTCTGGTAAAGAATGGTATTATTTTCTTGATGGTTACTCGGGTTACTATTAGATTTCAATTGCTCCCAAAGACCAAGAGAAAACCATGTTCACTTGTCCATATGGGAGGTTTGCATTCAAGAGGATGCCTTTTAGATTATATAATGTGCCAGCGACCTTTCAGCGTTGTATGATGTCCATCATTTCTAACATGGTGGATGACACTATTGATGTATTTATGGATGACTTCTCTATTTTTGGTGATTCATTCAAAGATTTCTTGGCCTATCTAGCTATTGTCTTGAGGGGATGTGAAGCTTTCAACTTGGTGCTAAATTGGGAGAAGTGTCACTTCATGGTAAAAGAAGGAATAGTTCTCGGTCGTAAGATTTTGAAGAAAGGGATTGAGGTCGATAAGGTGAAGATTTAAGTGATTGAAAAATTGCCTCCACTAATTTATGTGAATGGTATTCGGAGATTTTTGAGGTATGTTAGGTTTTATCATAGATTTATCAAGGATTTATCTAAAATTTCACATTCCTTGTGTAAGTTATTGGAGAAGGAGGTAAAGTTTATATTTGATGATGCGTGTCTGAAGGCGTTTGAATGTCTGAAAGAGAAGTTGATTTCAGCCCTTATTATAGTGTCACCTGATTGATCTATTCTATTTGAGGTTATGTGTGATGCTAGTGGTGCAGTATTAGGAGCAATCTTAGGCCAAAGGCGACAGAAGATTCTACATCTGATCTATTATTCTAGCAAAGCACTTAATCCTACTCAAAAAAATTTAATGTGACTAAACAAGAGTTTCTTGCTGTGGTTTTACGTCTGAGAAATTTTGATCTTATTTTCTTGGCACGAAAGTGATTATGCATACTGACCACACAGCTCTTTGGTACCATATAGCGAAGAAGGATGCAAAGCCAGGGTTGATTCGTTGGGTACTTCTGTTACAGGAATTTGACTTTGAGATCAAGGATCAAAAGAGGACTGAAAATTAAGTGGCTGACAACTTATCATGACTTAAAGAAGAGGCAATGTTGTAATTGAAGGATGAGCTTGAGATTGATGATACTTTTCCAGACGAGCAGGTATTAGCAACATCATAAGACTTGATTCCATGGTTCACAGATTTTGCAAATTATTTGGTGAATGATGTGGTGCCTGAGGAGCTATCATTTCTGCAGTGGAAGAATTTTAAGCAAGATGTAAGGAAATTCTTCTGGGATAAGCCATACTTTTTTTGGATTTATGTAGATAGACTGATCCGTAGATGTGTTCTTGAGATAGAAATGATGAGTATTCTAGAGGCATGTCATTCTTCACCAGTTTTGGGTCATCATAGTGATGTGCGGACTGCTCATAAAATCTTGTAATATGATACTACTGGCCCACCATTCATAAGGACGCACATGACTATGCCAGATCTTGTGACTAATGCCAAATACAAGGAAACATCTCACGAAGGCAAGAGCTCCAAATGAGCACAATCCTAGAGCTTGAGCTTTTTGATTTATGGGGCATTGGTTTCATGGGGCCATTTGTGAGCTCATATGATATGAAGTATATTTTGGTTGTTGTTGATTATGTTTCAAAGTGGGTGGAGGCAGTTGTGTTTCCAAACAATGAAGGGAAGAGTGTGACAACATTTTTGAGAAAGAACATATTTTCCAAATTTGGTTCACCAAGGGCAATCATTAGTGATAATGGTTCACTCTTTTGCAAATGTCTGTTCAAAGCCTTGCTTGAGAAGTATGGTGTAAGGAACAAGAGGCTAACACCCTACCATACGCAATCAAGTGGGAAAGTTGAGGTCTCCAATCTTGAGATCAAGTCTATTTTGGCAAAGACTGTGAATGCCAATCAAATGGACTGGGCTAGAAAGTTAGATGAGGCACTATGGTCCTACCAAATAGTATTTAAGACCCCCATTGGGGCTTCCCCATATCAGCTTGTGTTTGGAAAAGCCTGCCACTTGCCTGTCTAACTTGAGCATAAGGCATTGTAGGTGCTGAAGCGGTTAAATTTGCAATGGAGTAATGCGAAAAAATTGAGACTAGAGTAGTTGAATGAGATGGATGAATTCTGTCTCCACACCTATGAAAGTTCATTAATTATGTCTCCACACCTATGAAAGTTCAACATTGTATAAAGAGATGATGAAATAGTAACATTATTGTAAAATTGAGAATAGAGAGTTCACCGTTGGTGACATGGTGCTGTTATTTGATTCTAAGCTGAAGCTATTTCATAGAAAGTTGAGGTCAAGATGGAGGGGACCTTATAGAGTGTTGATGGCGTATCCTTATAGTTCTATTGAGCATGAAAATGATGAGGGCCTGAAGTTTAAACTGAATGGCCAAAGGGTGAAATATTACCTCGGTGATGTAGATGAGGTCAAGATAATATGTGATGTAGTTCTTGGTGACGTTTGAGTAGCCAAGAATATCTGAGTCATGCCACGATGTTAAATCAAGTGTTGCATGGGAGGAAACCCATGGGTTAGTTTTGCGAAGTCTTAGTAGCCAAACTAGCGATTCCGTACCACTATGTTAAATTAAGCACTGCTTGTGAGGCAACCCAAGGATTTTGTACTCGTTTTACTTTTACTTGTGCTATAGGGAAACATGTGCTAAGTGAGCATGGATAATGTGGAAAAGAACTTAGGACCTGGAACAAAAATAGAAACCACGAGCACATTGTTGGAATATCCAGTGATCATTTTTTCTGTCATCTACAAGAAGTCCAGAGAATTGATTTTTTGGAGGTGGTCCAATAGTTGAGTGTCAATGAGTGTTGCAAAAAAGAACGATCGTGGAATCTGTCGTCTGACTAAGCTCCTAAAAACTAACTTTCAGGTGTTGGAACTAACAAGCTTAAGGAATGATCATTGTAACATACAATGATCATCTTTAAGTTTCATTGGTTCCCAGATGAGATTTCTTATCCTTCTTAGAACGAGGATATTCAATGATCGATGTATGATCCCGTAATCCTAGGGACGAGCCATTGGTTGGGTCTTAAATTCTTAACATATCCGATCCAACTCAAGCAGACCCAGCTCACCTTAAAACCCCTAATTCATAGACTTAAAGACTCGATACAATTATACTCCCATTCAAACACAAAAATACACCCACACTTTCATGATTTCAACATCCAACAAAATCATACACTCGATTCCTTCCCTATATTTAGGTGATTTCAATTGATTCAGGCTGGACTCCTTCCCTTTAGAGAATTCAAGAGTATCACACACTTGAATTCACACAGAAAGTAAGTTGTTCCACTAATTTAACTTAATCTTGATTAATGATTGATGAAATAGTTAGCTATAGGGTTTACTTTACCTTATGCCTGCTTAGCATTGCTCTCATTGAGTTTGGATGGAGTTTAAATTGCATCAACAAAGTAGTTGATTTGTTTAATTGATTGTAAGTGATGGATGTGGCAGGGGTGAAGTCTGAGTAACCCCAAAGTTTCAAAATAGGGTTAATATGTTGCATTTAGACTATTTTAAATTTAGTGCACACTCAATGATGCAACCAACGATTGTTGGTTAGATCACAGTGGATACCGACATGTAAGGTTGCAGGAAGTCCATCAGACGATAGCTTTCAATGATTGTCGTATGTAAGAATGATAATTGGTAGTTGTCGTTTGATGTGAACACCCCTTAGGTATTTGAGAGGGACTTCAAACGAGCCAAGAGACGATCGTCCTTGCACACAACGTCTTTCCTATTAGTCATCCATAGGAACTGCTGAGTACTTATTTCTGCCTTTATTTGAGACTAATTATTTTCCCTATAGGTACTATAGCACGAAACGTGAATAAGAACAGCAAGATGAGGTAGACCGTAAAGAAATAGCCAAGAAGTGGGCACTAAAGGACCAAACTTTGACCTCAGAGACTGAATCTGATGAATTTAGTGGGTAGGAGGTCGAGTACTCAACTAGTGAAGCTAATGAAGAACATGAGCCTTGAACCACTAGATCTAAAGCTTCTAAGGTCAAGGCTACTACATCCACAATAATGGTGCCTGTGGATACTCCTCTTTAGCCTCTCCAGTCTGAAGAGAGATGTCAAGCCTCAAATCTATATAGAAGTAAGACCGAGGCTAAAGAAGTAGATGATGATGGAGAGTCTGAGGATGATGAGTCAGCTGATGGTTCCGGTAGCTCTAACTCATAACAAAGCTACTACTGATGTTATGCCTCCAAGGGGGGAAAACCCGAGGTAATGGGGTATTCCGGAGTCTGGGGAATACTATAATGATGGGATGTCCCTTAACAACAAAGGAAATGTAAAAAGGGGCATACAAGAAGAGCCCCACATGCTGGCCTGGGGCACTCCAGAGGGTGCCTGAACTGCAAAGGTTGTTCAAGAAATATAAGCTGGAATGTCTAACAAAACCAGTGGGAAACTACGGTGTTGAAATACTCCTTGAATTCTATGCCAACTATGCTACGACAATGATGTGTCGACTAATGATGACATATTTTACGATTTTAACCAAGAATAATCATAAGTTTTTAAGCAATCGTGTTAGTTTTGATGTCTTTTTGTGTTTAATTACAGAAAATTGACCCAAGGATAAAAATGAGTGAACTTTTGCTGAAAATATTATATGACGGCTCAGGTAACAAACCATCATATCCTTAGAGATTCATCAAGATGGTCGTCAGGCTTAGATAGAATTAATGCTCTAATGAAGCCAGGTGACGGCTCAACTGGAGATCAGTCAGATCCTTAGTGAGTCATCACCCAAATTGCCAGGTCTAAACAGTTTATGTATAACATTCTTCAAGTGTGATGGAACAAGTTGATGAACCACCAGGAGGTTTACGAACCACCAACCCTCTCATTAGAGCTAAATAAAATTAAAGTCAAGATTGTCACGCCTCAAATTCCAACGGGGCGGACTGACAGCCGAAGCCGATAAGGCTCGAGAGAACCAATCATCATCTATGTCCATTCATATGCATGTCATTCAAGAACCATCACCATCACGTAAGATACAAGATGCTAATAGCGAAAGTCATGGAAACATATGCTATATACGAAACTTGCCTGGTAGGGCTATCAAGTAAAAATGGACATACGTACCTTACATTCATATTCCCACATATGTCTACAAAGCCTCTAACAGATGCATACACATGTCCATCCTAAAGTCGGGACAAGTTCCCTTCCATCCTAAAGTCGGGACAAGTTCCCACTTTATACAACATTTACAATACCAAAACAAATGCACAAGTGTGACTCGAAAAGCCCCGAACCAACTGGAGCTCACCAAAGATTTGCAAGTAACCTGCAACCTACTGTGGAGGTCTACTAGCACCTGTGCCTGCAGCAAGTAAGGTAAGTCCCCCAAGGGACATCAGTATGAAGAATGTATTGAGTATGTAAGGCTATATGAAACTGCATGATATATAAGTACTTCCATGAAATCAAATATAAGAGAATAGTCAGTACAGATAAACCACCGGTCTTGCATATGTGGAACCATGTACATTACATCCTTTACTTCTTTTGCATTTACATTTATTCATCCTTATCGTTCTACCCATGCTAGGATTTTCCGTGGCCCCTGGGATGAGATTAACCCATGCTAGGTATTTTAACCCCTGGGATGTGATTGACCCATGCTAGGCTTTTATATCGCCTCTGGGTTGTTACTGTGATAACCCATGCTAGGATTTTATATCTCCCCTGGGATGTTACTCAACCAAACAATTATACATTACTTCATATCTTTACTTCTATGAGATTGATACATTGGTGATTGTACGTTATAGGAACTTTGGAACATAACATTATTGGAACAATGGGAACTTTGGAACATAACATTATTGGAACAATGGGAACTTTGGAAAATTAGTCAATGAACATGAGATATGTGAATCACAATAGATCAATGGGTGAGGAACATGTGATTAATAATAATTGATAACCGGAAATGGGATACCGTAGGACATTTCAGAATGGAACAAGTACAATAACAATGTGAACACTATGTGCTGCAGAAGGATACGGAAAGAGTAACCTTACATACCTTGTCTTCCCAAAATGAATACACAGTCCTATGTGTGAATACAATAATCCAGCTCCTTCTTTATGTTTTACTCTACAACACAAGTTCATAACGGAGCTCACGTTAACAGCTAATTACCTTATAAGTGCACAAGACGATAATGAGCTACATGACTGCCATGTAATGTTGTTTCACCCTTTACAATACAATCCACTGCATTACCATACCAACAACACCATAACATTCCACACACTGACCAAGAAATCATAAACTAATAGCAGGTCACACCAAGTTTACTCTTTACACTTTCACATTAACACTACGTCATAAACATACCATCAAATTACCTCAATACCCTTCATGACAACATATTAACAACAATCCATAGGTGATATAATCCAACATGCCTCCAAACGACCCCTTAAAGTCATTCAATAGGTATCATATGTTGATAATTACATCCAAGAAGGGTATAGGAGGCTTCGGGGATCAAAGAGAGACAAAAACACACAAAATGAAAGTTTGGACTGGGCTGTGGAGCCACATGAGCCCGCATGTGGATGAAATGCGGCTGAAGTTTCCCCTCTGTCCTTGTCCAGAGCCACCTGCGTTGGCATCTGCGCCCGCAGGTGCTCTAGACGCGGGGGCGGATGCCCGTTTCAGCCTCCAGGGGTCATTTTAGGGCCCTTTTTTGTAATAAATGGTACATGGACACCAATTATCTTATATTTACATGTTTTAGGTCAACTCGGATGCCAACGAACAACCATGGTTTCACCACACCCATGAACATCACCAAAACCACATTTTTCTTTCAATACACCACTAAATCCATGCACAATTTTGCAATAACAATTCCAAACATTATATACAAGGATAAAACAAGTTAAGGATATAATAACATCTTACATGTTCATATTTAATCCATCAAGTTCACTTCCTTCAATACCACAAGTCCATTTTCAAGTTTACAAGGCAAAACCCTTTTCCGATTGCAAAAATAGACAGTTTTACACATAGTGATCTTTCCAACACTTTGCCAACATAACCAACATAATTTATACACCATATTAATAATATAATATACTAAACCATAAGAAAAAATGCTTACCAAATCTTTCAAGGGAGTGATATTGTCCAAAAGAGTGATGGCTTAGGGTTTGAAATATAAAAGAAATATCTTTGGAAATTCTAGAAATGGCATGTGTATGGATATGAATAAAAATCTGATTTTTGTGCCCTTTTATAGTCCCTTTTAGTATCATCCTTAGCCACACTTTGATCATAAATGCTATGTTTACTTGGTCAATGCCAAGAATGGGTCATTTCCCTTTTGGGCCATGTCTTTTATATAATTTTGGGCCTCATTTGAGCGCAATGGCACGAGATTCATTTTAGCCCAACAAATTAATGCATAATTCACCAACCATATCATGTTTAAATAATTTCATAAATTTTACGATCATTAACTAGGTTTGGAAATGTACGGGGTGTTACATCTTTCCCCCCTTAGAAACATTCATCCTCAAATGTTAATGACATTAGTCAATTTAAACAAGTTCAAGTCTAGGATCATTCTTCATGTCATCATATATATACTTAATGCTTATAAATACTTACTTTTTATTGCTCCGATCCCGTATTTTGAACTTTCTCTTCCATTTAAAACAAATGAGGGTATTTTGACTTCATCATATCTTCAGCTTCCCATGTGATCTCTTCTACTTGCTGATTCATCCAAAGTACCTTTACGAAAGCTATGTCTTTATTCCTTAACCTCTTTACTTGTCTATCCTAAATATCAATAGGTATCTCCTCATAGGTAAGATCTTTCGTAACTTGTACGTCTTCAATGGGAGCAATACGAGATGGATCTCCTATGCACTTTCGAAGCATCGAAACATGAAATACTGGATGAACTGTGGAGAGTTCTTGGGGTAGTGCTAATTCATACACAACTTGCCCAAATCTTCGGACAATTTCATATGGCTCTATATATCGGGGACTCAACTTCCCTTTCTTTCCAAATCGCATTACCCCTTTCATCGGTGACACCTTCAAGAATACCCAATCACCTATGGCGAATTTGAACCCTCTTCTTCTAACATCAACATAGGACTTGTGTCGACTTTGGACCGTTTATAGCTGCTGTTGGATCACTTTAACTTTCTTCATAGCTTGATGAACAAGATCTGGCCCAAGTAAAGTAGTTTCACCTGCTTCAAACCACCCAATCAGTGATCTACACTTCCTTCCGTATAAAGCTTCATAAAGTGCCATTTTGATACTTGAATGATAGCTATTGTTGTAGGCAAATTCCATAAGAGGCAAATGATCATCCTAACTGCCTTGAAAATCTAACGTGCAAGTTCGTAGCATATCTTCAAGTGTTTAGATAGTACGTTCTGCCTGTCCATCAGTCTGAGGATGAAAAGTCGTACTCAGATTCACTTGTGTACCCAGGATCTTTTGAAAAGATCTCCAAAAATGTGCAGTAAATTGAGCTCCCCTGTCTGATATAATGGAGATCGTAATTCCATGTAATCGCACAATCTCTTTGACATACAATCTTGGATAATTTTCCGCTGTATAGGTGGTCTTGACTGGTAGGAAATGCACTGACTTGGTAAGCCTGTCAACTATTACCCATATGGAATCAAATTTCCACAGTGTACAAGGCAAACCTGTGATGAAATCCATATTAATCATGTCCTATTTCCAAACTGGAAGATTGATACATTGCATGTAACCTCCAGGTTTCTGATGCTCTACTTTTACTTGTTGACAATTTGGGCATTGAGCTACAAATTCTGCAATGTTCTTCTTCATGTTTCCCCACCAATACACTTCTTTTAAATCATGGTACATTTTGGTAGCTCCCGGATGAATAGAATATCATGAATGATGCGCGTCTATCATAATGCGTCTCCTCAAGTCATCTACATTCGGTACACACAATCTACCTTGGCATTGAAGTAATCCTTCTCACGTCAGATCAAATGCCTTTGTTAAACCCTGTTGTACATTCTCATTCAGCTGCAGAAACATAGGATCCGCATGCTACTTCTCTTTCACTTCAGTTACTAACGATGATTCTGCTGCATTTTGTACAATAACCCCTTCATCTGAGGATTTAAGAAGACGAACCCCCAAGATGGCTAATTGATGTAGATCTTTGACTAAGTCTTGCTTTTTCGTCAATTGGTCACTAATGCCTCCTATTGCCTTGCGGCTCAATGCATCATCAACTACAATATTTGCTTTTCCTGGATGATGTAGGATATCAATATCATAATCTTTCAATAGCTCAAGCCACCTCTGCTACCTCAGATTCAAATCCCTTTGCTTAAAGATATATTGCAAACTTTTGTGATCAATATAGATATCAACATGAACTCCATACAAATAATGGCGCCATATTTTTAAAGCAAATACCACAGCTGCTAACTCAAGATCATGTGTGGGATAGTTTCTCTCATGTGGCCACAACTGTCGTGAGGCATACACTATTACATTACCATGCTGCATCAATACACATCCTAGGCCAACTCCGGATGCGTCACAATATACTGCATACCTTTCTGTGCCTTCGGGAAGCACTAATACGGGTGTGGAAGTCAATTTATCTTTCAGCTCTTGGAAATTTTTCTCACATGCATCATTCCACTGAAATTTTACTGCCTTGTATGTAAGCTTTGTTAAAGGTGCAGCAATGAAAGAAAAACCTTCAACAAACCTTTGATAATAACCTGCCAACCCGAGGAAGCTACGAATTTTCGTGGGCATCATAGGTTTTGGCCAATTTTTCACCGCTTCAATCTTCTGCGTATCAACCCATATCCCTTCATCGTACACAATGTGACCCTAGAATGCTACAAATTTCAACCAAAATTCACATTTAGAGAACTTCGCATACAAATTACGGTCACGAAGAATTTGTAACACCCGTCGTAAATGATTAGTATGGTCCTCTTGTGATTGTGAATAAACCAGGATGTCATCTATAAACACCGTCATGAACACGTCTAGAAATGGCTTAAACACCCTATTCATCAAATCCATGAACACAGCTGGTGCATTTGTTAGTCCAAATGACATAACTAAAAATTCATAATGGCCATACCGTGTTCGGAAAGCTGTCTTGGTTATATCTTTTTCTCTCACTCTGACTTGATGGTAACCCGATCTCAAGTCAATTTTTGAAAAATATTTGGCACCCTGTAACTGATCAAACAAATCGTCGATTCTGGGGAGGGGATATTTGTTCTTGATCGTTACCCTATTCAATTGCTGATAGTCAATGCACATTCTCAATGTGCCGTCTTTCTTCGGTACAAATAATACTGGTGCACACCACGGAGATACTAGGCCTGATAAAGCCCTTGTCCAGCAAGTCTTTCAATTGCTCCTTCAATTCACGCAATTCTGCTGGAGCCATTCTCTACGGGGGAATAGAGATAGGCTAAGTGCCTGGAATCACATCAATACTAAATTCTATTTCCCGTTCTGGGGGCAAACCTGGAATATCCTCTGGAAATACATCAAGAAATCCATTGACCACTGGAACCAACTGAGGAGTTAGCGGTTTCACATCAGTATCTTTCACTCGTACTAATTGACATATGTACCCCTTGGCAATCATTTTCCTTGCTTTTAGATAGGAAATAAATTTCCCTCTCGGTGCCCCTACATCACCCTTCCATTCAAGAACATTCATTTGCGGAAAATAAAAATGTACTTTCTTAGCTCGGTAATCTATCGTGGCATAACAAGAATCC